>CM074588.1:10807500-12182500 GCA_037305975.1 Chrysolophus pictus
AAAAAAAAAAATTGTGTATATCTTCTAACATATTAAGTTGCTAAGTTTGCAAGAATGAGTTGCATGAGAAGAGTTGACTGAAATTTCAGTGAAATTAACTGTCATGATTTCAGACGATGCTGACTTGGTGGTATCCTCACCGTCCCTCTACTACAGAAAATGTTTTCTACCTTCAAAGTGAGAAGGGCAGAGCGTACACTCTTCCTGGGGTCTTTGAATTCAACCCATATTTACCTTCAATATCAGTCAGGTGTCCCGAATTTGGACCACTGAATTTTCACTTCAGACATAACGGACAACAGTGTAAGAGGAGGAACTTGAGTTGCTTTTTATATTTATCTGTTCTTGTGAAAGACAGACACTTGTGTCTTTTAAAATAAGCTAAGGTATCACATTACAACATTTTCCTATTAACAGAGTTCAAAGTATACACAATGCATGTCTGGCATACTGCATTTCACAAAACATTTATATTTATTTCAAAATCTGAGCGGAGAACAAAGCCTAATGAGACAGCTGCCTAGAAATGTGGTAACAGATCAAGAAACACTTGATTACTCAATTCAGAATTCAAGACATATTACAGGCAATAAAGAAATTCAAGAATGTAATGGAAACTGAAGAAAATAAAATAGGTTTATTAGTTCTTTGCATTGGAACAATAAGTACAGAAATGCAAGGAAGACACAAACACCTAACACCTTTTGTTTAGATAAGAACATTATCTCCTGTTTTTTCTTAATATTTTCTTCATTTTATTTAATAATGTAGACCCTGAATATCCAGTGTGAGTCTAGAAGAGCAATTTCTAGAAAATGAAGTCTTTACTTGATTTGTCTGAATCAGATGACTTTACTGATTCTAAATTCTTCTAAATTTAGAACTTAAATTCATTCCATTTTTGCTTCTTTCTCTCAGTGAATTGTGGCAGGTTTTGAAGGATTGAAGAAGCCATCATTTCCCAGCTTCTGGACATGTGCTCTGTGAGAATGTAAGTTCTCATTCCTAATACAATTGAAATCAAGTCTTATCAACCAGAATGGTATGTAAACAAATTTCTTTTCCTGGCCCCTTCGTGCTCATAGGCTATTTACTCAAAACTATTAGTTTTGCAGAAAAAACCTTGGTGAATCTTGTGTACTAATAGTACATACTATTTGTTTCCTGTGGGTTAAACTCTGATAACTCTGCTTTTAGTTGTTATCTCTTCAACTGAGTAAGTAATGTGGCAGTGAAAAAGTTCTGTAGTTTTGTTATGGCCAACAAGGATTACATAGTTTTCTCTTAAATTTATGACTTTACGAGAAAGAATTCCTCTGTGCAACAGAATGTGCTCTATTAGTATCCTCACTGATTTTCATTCTTTTGTTTTTCTTCTTTTCTGTAAAGTAAAAACCTTCTGAAAATGTATTGAATCTTTATGACCAGGTATGGTCAAAAGCTCCTAAAAGGAAATATTCATAATTGCTAATTTACTTGGCATGTTGCATTTAAAATAAATGCATTATATATAGGACAAATTTTGTACTTTATTGAATTGCAGGGCCACCCGTCTTAGGAAAATAAATTATACTTGCTCTTCCTGCAATAATACTAAACTACTGGTGTAATAAAATACCCCAGTTTAAAATATCTCAATTTAATGTACAGAAACAGACAAGATAATTATTAATAAGTATAAACAAACTGGGCTTATATGTACCTCTCTCTAAGTCTGTTTTTTTCCCTTTAGATTTAAAGATTGTGTCATTTCTCACTGTAAAACAGCTTTGTGTTCACTGGAGTAATTTTTTCCTTTATTGTCAGTTTAAGTGAGATCTTAGTGCTCTACAAATCCTCCCAAGTCTCCAGGTGAACATTATCATAACTGCCAAAAGCTTTTCCTGTGATTTTAGTAGCAGCAATAATATCACTAGCAAATCAAAGGTAATCTGAGAAATTCTTCTCAATGATCTGTTCTTCCTTGAAGATTTTGGACAAAAGGTGAAATTGTAGCTGGGACAGCATCTTCCTATCCAATAAATCACTTTAATTTGCAATCTTAACTTCTCTTGTTGAGTTTAAAAGTTGAGATTCTAGTTAGAATCTAGTTCTGCTGAATTGTTTCATTTTACTTGGCTCAATCTAATGTCATCCATACACAGAATCTTAAAGAGGTTTATAGTTGAACAAAGGCAATGAAAATGGAGCACTGTAATAAATTGAGTATTACTTACCCTCAAATGAACAGGTGATTTTTGAAGATTGACCAGTTGGAAGAATGTGGGTAATAATTGGACACAGAAATTTTTAAAAGATGAAGATTTGAGGAAAAAGAAGAAAAAAATAGAAAAAGACATTGAAAACACACAGCTCAGCTATACTAACTGGTCATCATTTACTCTTCATAGCGGTACTGGAAAGTAAGTAACAAAATGCTAAGTAAAAAAACGGTAAAATGCATGCACTTGTTCAATCTATGCACATTTTTGGATTTTTTTTTCTCAATAGAATTTATAAGAATGCAGTAGAAGCAAAGCTGAGTCAAAATTGTAACTTCTATAGAACTGACATACACAATTCACTCTACTATTGGTATCCTATCATGCAACAGAGTCATCAAACTCTTAAAAATTTTTTCAAGACTGCAACTCAATCAGGAAAAAAAAGAAAAAGTAAGAAATTTCAACAACTATGGAAGAAAAATGACTCCTATTTTTAAGATCCAAAGGTAAATACTGAAATAACATAAGATAATAAGAACATCTATAGGAAAAAATGTCTGGAAACACAATTTGGAAACTGGGCTATGAATGGAGAAAAAAAAATGGGAGAAAGAAATGTGATCCTATAATATACTCAGAGAGTGAAAGATTCCTCTCAGTATTCTGAGAAAGATCAGAAGATCAGAGAGGAGTGATCTGTAATTTCTATAATGGATTCTGCAATCAGTAAATAAAGATTAGCAAAGGATCTAAATATGTACTTCTATGTGACACTCACTAAAAATTAATTCATTCTCCTATTGCTATTCATATTTGAGAAATTACTTCCAAATGCTTTTATATATTATTAAAACCTTCTAGTAGATTGTAGGCTAGACTAGAAGTCACTGGTAATTCCTTTTTTATCGTTATCCAGGAATAAGCCAAAGCTTATTAAGAGTCTCAGGATTTGGCCCTTTATTTTTAAAAAAAATAACTCTTCAGAGATACAATTTTGATTCAAAGTCCCAGCTCTATGCTGCTCTAAGGCTTCTAAATATTAACTTGAATTTTGCCACTGGACCCACTATAATTGTTTCTAAATTCTTAATATAGTATTGGATATTAGTTGAAATCTTTAACAGCTCACTTTTTTGCTTCACCTTATAATGTAAGAAAAAATACAAGAGCCAGCAAGATGTGGTAACATGGAGATATCTGACTTGCACATGGAATGAGTGTGCTAGCTAACAACACTTGCCGTTTTCTACATCCTTTATCACAATGTCTGAATTTACTAGTCACCTACTTTAACTTTGAAATGTGAGTTTCTGCTAAAGAGAAATAAACCTCTGAGATCTCAGCCGAGTGAAATATTGTGCTCTCTTAGTCAAAACTGAAGACCTCAAAGAAAAACACTATTTGATTTTTCTGAGAGGAAGAGGTCTTACCCACACATGATGAAAGAAATGAAACTATATAAAGAAAATGTTTTATTGTTTAAAGACTTGCTGAAATAGTTATTCCTGGATATTGTATTTATTACCACATCGACTTTTATTTGTTTATTTAATGAAATGCATCCTAACCAAATCTGTTTCCAGTGGTTCTATTGATTTTTCTCTTTCAAAAAGATTAGTAATAAGTGTAGTAACCATAAGTGTTTGTACTGGAAGCACTTATATTCATTATAGTGAGCAACACTAAGTGATATAAGTGTGAAATATAATGCAGACAGCTCAAAGAATGAAACATAGGGAAGTCTTCTGGAAAATACATTAAATAGAAACCAAATATAACTCACGTGCCCATCAATCCTTGGATGCATTACAAACTACATAGAACGTAACAAACATAACTCAGTAGAAAAGAGCCAGTAAAAATAGTGACATGAAATTCCAATGCCAAACAAATTTATAATTTATACTTCAGAAATAATCTTACTTGAGATATTATGCACTAAAACAATTGCTGTTGCTAGAAACTGTCTCTATTATTACTTGGATCCTCAACATAAAAGCTCCATTCATAAATTATTGTTTGAGCAATTCTTGAATGAATGTACTTTGAAGTGGATTAATTCGTCAGAAAGAAAACATGGAATTAACAAGCTAATACTATTTAAAGAACATAAGTTAGCACTATTTGAAAGCAGTCATCCCTCATATACACAGAAGGGCATTTCTTCATTATAGATTCCATTTTGAATCAAGAAAAGATCAGAAACTGAAAGAAGAAAAACAGCTGTGATTTTAACTGCTCCTTGGATTTTGAAATTACACTGTTTAAAAATTAAGCCATAACATTCTATAATACAAGAACTGTGCCAAAACAAAAAAATGGAACAAAGATTTTGCTAGGAAATTATGTCAAAATCCTTATTCAATCATCAAGTAGCTCTAACTTTTAAAAGAAGAGGAAATGGGAAATGATTTTGGTTCCAATGGGTTGTAAGTGAGCATGATCACAAGTCATTATTACCATTAGTGCATGTCTAAAAAGAAATTGTATAAGCATATTTTAACCTTACAGTAACCATGATTCAAGTAAATGATGAAAAACATTCTATGAAAGATTTTCCTTTAAATTCCTTCTTGTTTTCAGAGATTAGAAAAGGCTACCTTCCTTGAACAATATCCCTAAAGCACCTATAAAATGTTTCTTTTAATCACAGCATTTCCTATAACTGCCTTTCTCTTAGAGTTCACAAGTGTTAAAAAAAAAGTGGGAAAAGTGTTAAAAAAAAAGGGGGTGGGAAAGGAGAAGGAGAAAGAGAAGAAAAAGAAAAGGGAAAAGGATAAAAAAGGAAAAGAACAAAGGGAAGGTTTTCCCCTTCCCCCTGTTGTTCCATTGAAATATTTACATATATGCAAATGTTTGCACTGCGACCTTCACTGTGATCTCCATAACCCAGGCAGCAGCATCATGTTAGAAAGCACATAAGAATGCCTGAAGAAAGAGTTGCAGAAAATATTTAATGGTCACCATTTGCTGCAGGCTAGCACTTGTTGTAGCCTTGAAGTAGTCACAGAGGTAATGTGAACAAACAAAACTATTGAAAAAAATGATATGTTTTTTGTAGGTAGCTCATTAGTTGTTTATTATACTTGGCATTTAGAAACACTTTGACAATATATTAGAGTGCCCAGAACAAAAAAGGCTAAGGTTGGCAAAATAGTCTTTTCACAGAACAGTAAGTGTCAGGGATACCAGCACACTGCAGATCTGAATAAATGTTCACTACCTATTTACTAAAGAGAAAAGCTCTTCAGTCTCCTGGTTTTAACTACAGTAAGGGGAAAATAAACAAAAGTTATTTGCATATTATAAAATTCTAGATGCAAATTCTGGACAAGCTTTTGCAAACTTGAAGAATTTTTAGCTGATTTTAGGATTTTTGGATGTGAAAGCTGATTAAGTCTGATTACTGTTATAAAAAATTTGCAGAAATGGTGATTTTCCATATTTTCTTCTGTGTTTTTAACTGTACAGCTTGAATGGGTTGCATCACAAAAATGTAGCCACTAATGTGAGAACTGAGACATTTTCTCTCAGTATCTTTTTAAAAACATATTAAAAGAGCTAAACCAAGAAGCAAGAAGTAAAAACCTGTATGTCTTCACCTTATATATAACACCAGGTTAGCCTACTGTCTCCAATGTGGATACCTCTGTGTTCAAGAGCTGCATTGCTGTGACTCCAAATAAACCAGAAAGATCACAAGTTACAGCTGTAAGTGCTCAGACATGATAAAGCGAAGACTGCGTAAGTGACTGTATGAAACTCTAATTCCAGTAGAAATAGCAACGTCATAATTCCTACAAGAAAACATAAGACATTTGTTATTGCATTAAATAAACAACACCAAAAACTTAAAATCTCCTTAACAATTTTTCTCTCTGGCTTCAGTAAAAATTTTGGTTCTAAGTCCTGAAATCTCTGATTATTTTTTTTTTTAATCAGATGCAATCAAAGAATAAAAATGTCATAGATTATATATGAATTATTATAGCTTCATTATTCCACCATAACTTCAAAAAAATGGGATTTAATATGTAAAGACATTATCGGCAGTCTCCTTTCAGTACCTCATCATTTGAGAACAAAATTGATTTAATGGGATCAATGAAAGAGAGTTTCCAATTAGGGAGGAGGGAGTCATTGAAAAGTGGGCTGGTGAAATTTAGACTCTTCTGAAATAACAGCGTTCAGCAAACGACGTTACTGTTTAAATCCAATATGAAATAAAAGAAACAGATGGATGTAGTAATTGAGGTCAATATGCATATAGAAGCTGTATGACATTTTGGCAAATGTGTAAAATTTTCAACTGTTCTGGCTGCAGAGAAATGATAGAAAGCAAGGTCCATCTCCAGTAATGAATCATCCACAGCCACAAAAATTTCCATCAGTAGTTAGTTGCACTTCTAAATATTAGGAAAACATTGAAACATGTCTCAGATATTCCCTGAAAAACAAAAGAAAACTTCTAAATCACCTCATGAAGAAGTCATATGGAATGTGATGTTCTAAAACATGGGTACAGACCTCTGAATCAGCTGATTATAGTAAGGAGCCACACGTTCCACCTTTCGGCTGTTTCCATCATCAGAACTGCCATGCTGGGTAAAGCACACTCTATCTCAGCATCCACCAAAATACTGGGGGCAGATGAAGGGACTGAAAAAAAAAGAACACAATCCTCCAGAAACATAAATATTAATCACTCCATAGCAGAAGCTTGAGATACCCAGGGCCTTAAGGTGTCTCTGCCCCATATTTCCTTAAAATAAATACACAGTCTGTCTTGAGTAATGATCTCTGAAGGAAGGCTTTTTTAGAACATGATAAACCAGAATAAAACAGTTCTTCAAAAAATGCTCTCTTAAGGTCAGCTGTGTGAGAAAGACCTTGGGAAAGCCAATCTGCCCATTTCCCTGTATCCTTATAGAGCAGCTCCTTTCCCCTATGTTTTCAAGACATACAGAGAGAAATCCATCTCAAACATTTGCTGGTCCCTCTCACTTTGGTGGCTTGACTGTGTGTTAAATCCCTCCTAGCACCAGAAAGTCTCCTGTTAGCTCCCTTGCACGATTCTCTCACAGTTTGTTTTGTTGTTTTTTTTTTAGCCCTGAAAAATTACTAGATTTTGTTGGCTTTGTTGTTTTTTTTGTCAGTGGGATTTTGCTTCTTTGCAATTTTTTAACAACATAAAATAAGTCATGTGGAAGGAAATCAAACAGATTAAATTATAGACTAATTATATAAATAAAACTCCATTTAATAACAAAAGCAAAAAGGAAACATAAATGACTTTAAATCAAATCTGTCATTCTTTCACTATAAGTGCCACTTGACTCTGTGATATTTTACCACCATATTTGATTCCTTAACTGTGCTTGCAATTATCTTTCCCAAGAGGCAGCACATAGTTTCCCTGTTCTCAGCAAAACTAGCTAAATCAGTGCTCTTGTAGCATATCAAATGCAAAAAATGCTTATCTACGTGGGCTGTTCCAAAAGTAATGTCACCTATTTTATTATGTTTGCGTTATGGCAGTAGAGGTTGAACCCTCTCAAAAACATTCCATTCCATTCCACAGCATTTTGTTGCTCTGCAACAGACGGCAGCAGACAAAATTGTACCTGACATGGAAGTGTGTATGAAGCAAAGGTACGGAACTACAGGAAATATTGCACTCATGGACATTCATTGATGCTCGCTAATAGCTTATGGAGACCAAACAGTGGATGTGAACACAGTGAGGCAGTGAGTGACACTGGGTCACCTACACTGGTACAGATTTTTACAAGGGCAGCATGCAGGCTCTTGTTCATCATCGGTAAAAAAGCATAGCTACTGGTGGTGACAATATTGAAAAACATGGTTTTGCAACTGAGAATTTGCTCTATCAAATAGTATCATTGTGTTCTTTGTATCTATTGTAGTTTCCACGGAAATAAATAGGAGGCTTTCCTTTTGGAGCAACCTACATTTAAGAAAGGAAGAATTTGAAAAAGAAGAGAGTTTAAAACAAATTCTGGCCTTTGTTCAGGATTTGCTCCCCAGCCAAACAACCATTTTTTTTAATACTCTGTTAAAGGCTTCCTACTGCTGCCTATGCTTGGACCACCTGTTCCCATAATGCATTCAGATCAGCAGGTTTTGGCACAGCAGGAAATAGTTCATAAAAATACTAGTTCAACATCAAGCATTCAGGGTGAGCATTCTAAATCGTGTGATCCAAATGCTATTTCATTTGCATGAAAAAAAATCCCAACCAAATAATTATAACTAGGAAGGAAAAGAGGAAAATTTTTGATTAAATTTGTATGTGAAGTTGGTAAAAGTGAGGGAAAAGGTAGTTGAAAGAAGAGTCTGAAGTGAAAATGAATATTGGGTGGGGATGAGGTGAGAGGAATATAGATCATAATTTAGGGAGTTAAGGCGTATGAATGATTTTGAATAAAGAGAGATAAGAGGCAACTTGTTTATTGATAGATAAGAACAGAAAGAACATGTGATAAATGAATGAATGTGATAAATCCCTATGAAGCAAGGGATCAATGGCTAGCAGGTTGAATGGGCAGGTTACTTAGATTAATAATTCCTGAGTGTCAGTTTTTAAAGTGCATTGAATTATAAATTTCAAATCAATTCTTGCATCTAGCCTCTGATAAAACTTTGTTATCTGTAACTATATATTGATATCTGGAAGAAAATATCTTAAAAGATAGCAACAAATCTTTTATATTTAGCTCATAAGAAACTATTCTAGCTGCAGAGTTGGAGATTTCTGGGCCTTCTTAAACTTCTTATGTCTCTAAACATTATACATTAGGCAGTAAGAAAGTACTGTCATCCCAGTAGTCAAGGACAAAGATGATAAGAGGGTCTCCTCCTCTTTTTGGAAGGAAGAGCTCTTAATTCACTCCAACCATAGCAGCAGGCTTGGACCTCTGTCACTTAGCCTTTTCATGAATTTCTTGGCACTGTGATACAGGGACATTATCCCACAGAAACACCATACTGTAAGTGAATTCCAACCTTTTAAATAAACAATATAAAATCCCAACCATTTCTTCCACAAAATCTGAAAATATAACGTATTTTCATGTACTTTCACAATCTGAAATAGAATGTAAACCGTATCAGGTCTGCGTCCACTACATTCTTTCTGGTAAACTGAGAGGCCCTTCAGGGCAAAGGCAGAATTTTCTGGAGGAAAAAAAAAAAAAAAAAAAAAGTGATACACACAACCATTGTGGCTGGAGATGATCTGGACATCTTCTAGTCCAACCCTTGTTAAAACAAGTTCCCTACAGTAGGTCATACAGGAAGGTGTCCAGGCAGGGCAGATATTATGAATATCTCCAGAGAAGGAGACACCAAAATCTCTCCAGGAAGCTTATTCCAGTGCTCTGTCACCCTCAAAGAGATTTTTCCTCATGTTCACGTGGAACTTCTGGTGTTCCAGTTTCTGCCCTTTGCCCCTTGTCCTGTTGCTGGGCATTATTGAAAAGAGCCTGGCCCCATCCACCTTACTTCTGCACTTTAGATATCCATAGGCATTGATTAGATCCCTACTCAGTCTCCTACAGGCTGAACAGTCCCAGGTCTCTCAGCCTTTCCTCAGAGAGGAGATGCTCCAGGCCCCTCATCATCTCTATGGCCCTTTGTTGGACTCTCTCTGTCTTTCTTGATCTGAGGAGTCTAGAACTGGACAGACTACTCTAGATGTGGCCTCACCAGGGCAGAGTAGAAGCAGAGGATAACATCCCTCATTTAATGTGCCCCAGCTCTATTAAAATGTTAACTATTAGATGCAACTGCTTAAAATGCAAGCACGCACAAAAGCTGCAGACATTTGATTTAGATCGGCTCTGTGCATGAATACAAACAAACTTCATTTAAATAAATTCAATTCCTACGTTATAGAGCATCTACTGTATTTTTAAAAGAAACGGATGACTTTATTTGGAGTCTCAATTTGCTTTTTTCTAATTATAACATTTACCTGCCTACAAACAGTTTTCTTTGAGAAGTCTTAATGCATCACAGGAATAGAAACACATTAGTATGTCTACGGAGGATGCATTGAAAGGAAGCCTTCTGAAGGACTTACAAATTTTCTAACCACTTACTTAACTAAGAGGAATACTTGTTAGCTAAGAAAACATTAGTTCTGCAGCTTGAAGAGGGTTTGAGAGATGGTATAAAAAGGCAGTTCTTTGTATGAAGCAGTTCACAAAAGTAGAAATAAGTGAAAGGGTAATAAGTGAAATAAGATTAAAACTTTTAATGAGCCAGTTTGTTTCTGGCACTGCTGATACAGATCCAGAGCCAGTAAAGCCCCCAAATCCCCTCAGTCATTCACTTCAGTTCTGTGCTTGGAGACTTACAATTATGTCCATTACAACTGGGAATGCACAGAGCTGGCCCCAATCCATACTGCTGAGCAGTTTCATAATACACATAATTGTTTCTTCATATTCTTTAAAAGATTTCATAGCTCAAATGTTTCATTATGCATGGTGACCTGCAATCCAGAAGATAAGCAGGAGTTTGTACAAATGTAAAAAAATTCTTACTCGAGTCAAAGCAGAAATCTAAGTTTTCAGAAAAGATGTAAGTGTACCTACATGACACGAACATGAATAACTTATGGAAACACACCTCCTTCAATGCATACCTTCCTTTGGGATTTGGCTCACATTTCCTTTTTGAATTTCACCATAAACATGAAGTAGATATAAGAGAACACTTCTTAAAGACAAATTTTTGAAAGAAATTTTGATTTTCTTAGTACCTGAAAATCAAATGAAAAATGGCTCATCTCTTTCTTTGTCTTGCAGGATTGAGCTCTTTATTAAAAGTGCCTTTGTTGTGCCTTACCACTCAGTAAACCTCAACACATAGAAGCAGGTAGAAATTATTCACAATTTCTATTGAGAAAACATATTAAATTGCACTGCTTGTTAACCCATAGAACCTGTTATTTTCAATTCCCTTCTAAGAACAAGGATTAAATTAGTTTTCAGAGAGCAGCATTTACTGTGTTATTTTCATTTCTTGATCAAAACAGAATAGCAATGACACTGCATTCTTTGATTGATGCCCAGCTGAATCCTAATCATTTTGTTTGCACCACTGCAGAGAAGTTAGAACAATACAACTTCATTAACTTTGGTTCTGATCCTTCTATTAATATCAAACAAGTGCAAATTTCCTACACTTTTTGACATCATCAAGCTGGCAAACGTCTCTTCCAGTTTCTGGAGCAAACCAAAGTGTTAGCATGGCTTTCCTGAATGGTAAATATCATCACTGAGTATGTAACAACTGAGAATGTTGCCTCTAGCATCTGCCCACATGCTGCAGGACTATTTGGCACATCGACATTTTTTCTGCTACCAGGAAAATTGTAATTTTCTGAATTTAACCCTTTCTTTAGCAAGAACAAGAATATTACCATATCTGCTCCTGTTCAACAAGGACAAACTCACTTATGCTACCCACACCCTGACTCTTTGAAATCTTCAAGCATGATATAGTAGCAAAGGAAGAAATTCTGTCAAATTTCATGTGGTTACCGTTGCTTTGGAAACCACTTCCTTAGTAACTACAATACATTCTTAGCACGTCTTGATACCAATTTCTCTCTGGCTCTGAGAGACTCAAGCCTGCAGTATGTTGTGAAGACAGAAAAAGAAAAACAAACAAACAAACAGGCAAAACAATAACAAAATCAACCTGAAGTAAAAGGAAGGGAACGAGATAAAGATTTGTGGTTGCTTAAGTTTCAGGCATGTCTAAGTGAAAAATAACATAACTGAAAATACAAATGGAAGTTGTTTTTAACATTGTATGGGGAGAAACCATTGATACACGTCATTAAGTGTGTCTTGAATTATAAGCACAAATGTGAGGTTGGAGAAAGGTGTTGTGTGGCTCTGGAGTACTGCCACTGTGTCTGGCACAAAGGTAGATGTCACAGCCATTTTCTATCCGCTGCCCTGTTCCACTCTTTCTCGAGACATTTCTTGCTGAATCCACAACATGTTGTAGAATTCAGATTCAGAAAGCTTCTATCAAAAATAACTTATTTGTATCTTAAAAATGATTTCTAAGTAAATTAATTACAAAATGAAAAGACTGTAAACCAGAGAATCCTTTTACACCTGTGTCTGGATCAGTGAAGGAAGCATGACAGGAAGCTGAGAAATTCTCTGTCTCGGCAAATACGGAAAAATAAATAAAGATATCAAACAAATAATTCAAATCACCCCTGCTATCGCTGTAATGAAGCATTCTTTTTATGTGACTGTACATAGATGCACAAACACATGAACACCCACACTCCTGCCATATTAAGTCCTTTTGTTACTTTGCAGATAAAATAATTAACTGGCTGAAGTTCTTTTTTTCTCCTAAGGACAACATCATCCAAAACCATTAATAGTGTAATTTTAACACCTTTAGTTCAAGCATGCCTTCCACCCACACTCCAGATGGCATTGGATATATGTAAACCATGGCTTTTCCAGGAATTCAGTAACTTACCAAGTCGATAGGAACACTGCTACTAAACTGCAGCAATATACTCATCTCCTACCTCATTCTGTTCCCTGGATTAAACATGAGGACAGATTAAGAAAACCAAAAACTGAATATCAGACTTCAAAGTCTGTTCTCTGGAAATATAACAGTTCATACCGTATCTGCTGTGTGACGCAGTGGGGAAAGGGCTGGAGGATTGTTTGTCTTATTCTGATTACTAAAAAAGAGATGATGGAGAAATACAGTACATCTGTGCAACAGTAATGAGAAGGATAATAATTCCTTCTGTAATAGCTAGTTTCTAACGATGCCTTCATTTAGCAAAATAAATAAGAATGTCCAGAAGAGTTGAGTTGATAGTGTACTGGGCTACTCTTCTCAGGTACTTGAAATGTTTTCTTCAGTATATGTTTATAGCAGTTTGAGTATGAAAAATGACAGTGGGAAATGCCAAGTCTTTTGCATTGCTGAGATAGCACTTGAAATGCTTTGGCACTATGCCTCTCTATCCCTGTGGATGTATAATTACTCAGTCCAAAACCACCAAGTAGCCATCAGTATCAAAATTATTCAACTACGGATGTCATGAAAGCTCTTGAATGTGAAGCAGAAATAAATCTTCTAATGGATAATTACCGCTACCAAAATATCCTTTGAGAAAAAGCATAAAGTTGCATATATGAAGAAGAGTCATAGAAGAGGGACCAAATTGAGACTGTATCATGGAAGTCTCTACACGCTGATATTTAACCTTTCCTTTCTCCAAACATGAGCTAAATGAAATACTGCCAATTTCATTAGATCTACATTCTGATTTTGTCACAGCACAGTGGGTAACATCTTATGCTAGAGTGGCCCATCTAGTCTGAGTGAATGGACTTATTCGAAACATTTGATAAAAAGAATAATTTAGAAAAAAAATTGAGAAACCTGACTGAAAAGGTCACTCTTGTATTATCTCATGCCTTTTATGTGGATTGGATTCTATCTCTCTAGACTCTTCCTTTAAATAGATAGATACTGCTGTTTTTTATGTGTTGCTGTCCTGATTCAAGCAAATCTGTCTAGCTTTTTAAAAGTCAGTGTTTGTATACTTAATTTCTCAGAGGATTCAATTATGTCTACAGAGTATAAGAGTGAATTGATATCATTATTCTTACCTTCCAAACATTTGCTTGCAGGCACAACAGGTTTCTATGCGTTTGCAAAGTCATGCAGTGTCTCTTGCACACCCAGGTAAAATAACTTCAGTTCTTAATTTGTAGCACGTTAAAAGATACATGATAGTTCAATCTTCATTCCATCTTAAATGAACTCCCCCCTCCTTATATGCTCTGCAGTGAGGGGCAGTGTAATCAAAACATTCCCAACACATCTTCCTGCTGAAAGGTTCAGTGCCTGTCTGTAAAGCTTTCCAAAGCACTCATGATAAGCTGTACTGCTTTTCAATATTACAATACACTTTTTTAAAATCAAGGTTTTTTAAAAAATAGGGATGCACAGGTAGCTGGGAGGGGACATGGACAGCTGATGCAGACTGACCAAAGGGATATCTCATACCATAGGGCTTCATGATCAGCAAGAACAGCCGAGGGAAAGAAGAAGGAAGGCAGAATATCGCAAGTGGTGGCATTTGTCTTCCCAAGAAATCACTATGCATGCTGAGCCCTGGGCTTCTGGGAGGGACTGAAGAGCTGCCTCTGATGGGAAATAGTGAATGAATTCCTTGTTTGGCTTTGCCTGCTCACATGGTTTTTGCTTTACCTAGTAGGCAGCTGTTATCTCAACCCACGAGTTCTCCTGCTTTCACATTTCCGATCCTGTCTCCCATCTCATCTGGGGAGAGAGAGATGCATGGTGCTGAGCTGCCTGCTTGGGTTAAACGACAACAATCCTCTGAAGCATTTGTGTTTAGAAGCATAGCGTGTTGTACAGGGCAAAACTGCACTGGAATGATGGAGACTCCCAGCCACAGCAAATATTTACACAGAAAAGGGACAAAAATATCTGTCTCCCATGCCTCTGGTGGAAATCCTAATCACTAGGGTTTTGGTATTTGTTCCATTTACAATATCAATCAAAATATAAATCAAACAAACGAAAAGTGATTTGGAACACTTCCCAAGATGTTAATGAATCAGGAAGCACAGCATCTCAAACCTCGAGCTCCCAGCAGCTACACCATTGTTGCATTTCCTGATATTTTCACAAACATAATTTGCACTGTCTTAATTTGTCTCATTGCAGAATAAAGAACAAATGTCAAAGGCTGGCAATTTTAACAGAGCTTCCAGTTTTCAGTCAGCATTCCCTACCAATTGAAAAGACTTTTTCTATGGCCCAGAGGAGTCACATTCTCATAGAAAAAAATGCAGTCCCATGGAGAACAGTTTTTCTCTGAACTGGGATGGGACAAATAAGTAATTTGTCCAGAGCTAGCTAAAAATTTTTCTTGTAGTTGAACTCAAGCAAAATAATCTGCAGGCAAAGTTGATTTTGCAAAGGAGCACAATAGACTGTTCGGGCCAAATCAAGATTCTGTCTTTCCAAACAGTTACCTAGACTTCAACCAAAGAGACAAAGGTGGCAATTTTAAGGCATTAAGAGAGACAACAAAGAAAGCCCAGAGAATATCAGGCAGTGAGAGCAACTACTGCTCTGGCAAAGCAAGGATCTCCAATAAAAATCTACAGAATTTTAATAAGACTTTCATTATGTTTCACCCATAGCCTCCTCTCTTTTGGCACTTATCACTCACCACCATGATTTCTGCAAGAATCTCTATTAAAAGTGCACTTTCAGGGAGGTGATCATCCCCCTGTACTCAGCACTGGTGAGGTCGCACCTTGAGTACTGTGTTCAGTTTTGGGCCCCTCACTACAGGAAAGACATTGAGGCCCTGGAGCATGTCCAGAGAAGGGCAACTAAACTGGTGAGGGGTCTGGAACACAAGTCTTACGAGGAGTGGCTGAAGGAGCTGGGATTGTTTAGTCTGGAGAAGAGGAGGCTCAGGGGAGAACTCATCGCACTCTACAACTTCCTGAAGGGAGCTTGTGGTGAAGAGGGGTTTGGCCTCTTCTCCCAGGCAACGAACAGGACCCAGGGAAATGGCCACAAGAGGTGCAGGTTAGACTTAAGAAAGAACTTTTTCTCTCAGAGAGTGGTCAGGCACTGGAATGGCCTGCCAAGGGAGGTGGTGGAGTTGCCATCTCTGGACGAGGAGCTGCGAGATATGGTATAGTACCTTGTGGTAACAGTGGCAGTGTGAAGATGGTTGGACTAGATGATCTCATAGGTCGTTTCCAACCTTGTGATTCTATGATTCTATGATTCTATAGTGCCCCTACTCTTTGCTGCCTGTGCTGAAAGTTTGAGCAGGCTTTTTATAAAGCAGGAAATCACAATCAGTAGCATAGAGAATGCAGCAATCATCACCGATTCTTATGTCTATAGGTAGTTAAATACATATATTTCTCCAACGTTTCTCAAAGTTTTGTAGTTCTATAGCTAAGGACCTCAGACTGTATTAGTGCTTTTTAGGATTAAGTACTGAGAAAAGTCAGTAATGTCCTGTTCTATTGTCTTCTCCCGATTCTTCATCTCTCACACCCAAACTTTATTATCCAGCTTTACCATATGAATATCCATGATCATCTGCACAATTCTATGCTGTTTCTTTGGTAACAAATCAACACATTTATTGATGTGCACTTTAAAAGTTCTAAGAAGTTGAGTAAAAACACAAATGAAATAGCTGCTGCTGTGCATATGGGCCTTTTCTCTGCCATCCTAAAATCCATTGGGATTAGAAGGAAAGTAGGGAGTTGTACAGTATTTCCTTTACTTTCCTTAAAAAGTGACAATTGTGTGATATTATTTGGGTGGACAAGGGAGTAGAGGGGTATTAGGATATGGAACAGCAGCTGCCTGAAAAAACAAGAAAAACTGATTCTTGCATGCAGCCTTTGTAAAAACAATGGCAGAACACGTGGCAGTGTGTCGTTTGTACAAGAAGGTGACTAACCTTGAAATTTAAAACCTTTACAAAAGCAGAGAATGTTCAGTAAGTGAAGGTTCTGAATCATGCTTCTGGTTCAGTGTAATAGGACTAAATGATTAAATCTGAAGAAAACTTTTCCTTAAACTTGGCTCATCACTTCAAATAATATTAAGTACACGTATGATTTAGATACTTAATTTTCTTAACATTAAGATTACATTCATTATAGATTTCAACAAACATGAGTAAGGGTGCAGCATAGAAAAAAATAATACTTCTCCCACTTAATTATTTCTCCAAATACACCACGTGTGTACGCCACAGTAATGTGACGCTATATGGAACATACTTTTGATTTTGAAAAGTACTTGCATGAACAGTGAAGTTAATAAAGATGCACTCAGTTGCACTGAATTTTCTGCATTATTATCAACTAAAAGAAAATGAGAAATCAGTCACAGAATCACAGAATGGCCAGAGTTGAAAGGGGCCTCAAGGATCATGAATCTCCAACTCCCCTGCCACATGCAGGGCCACCAACCTCCCCATTTAATGCTAGACCAGGCTGCCCAGGGCCCCATCCAATCTGGTCTTGAACACTTCCAGAGACGGGGCATCCACAACCTCTCTGGGCAGTCTGTTCCAGCACCTCACCACACTCATAGTAAAGAATTTCCCCCTGATGTCCAACCTAAATCTCCCCTCCCTCAACTTAAAACCATTTCCCTTGTTCTGCTGTTCTCTACCCTTTCAAAGAGTTTATTCTCCTCCTGTTTGTAGGCTCCCTTTAGGTACTGAAAGGCTGCAATGAGGTCACCTTGCAGCCTTCTCTTCTCCAGGCTGAACAAGCCCAGCTCCCTCAGCCCGTCTTCATAGGGGAGGTGCTACAGTCAACAATTATTTTGCTACTGGATCAATACTCTACGGACAGATCACTACACTTTTAAGAAGACTTGTTGATCAGTGCATTATATTTAAGTACAGCCATCATCCATCAAGAAAGATTTTCTCTTTAGCTGCTTGCTATGCTCCTTATAATATTGCTGAAGTAAAACTGACCTCATTGCTACAAGGGCACACTACAGACTTGATGTCAGCTGATTGTCCCCAGGATCTCTCAGGGCCTTTTCTACAAAGCTGACACTTTCTGAAGGTAGAAATCTACCACTTGCAGCAAAGAATTGCATTAAACAAAATTTCCATATTTGTAACCCTTTTACAGTGCTGACATTTATGAAGAATGGAAAAAGCCCTTTTCACCATTCTACTAGATTATTTTAAGTGCCTCCTTACATAATCACCAGACCTAGCAAACACATTTGTGTTTCTCAGTATTACAGTGATTCCATAAAGTGTTGATTTATTTTCCTACATAGAAGTAGCCCAAATAAGCATTCAGAATAGTACAGTATTTCCAGCAGTATTCACAGATCAGTAATTACTGTCTACATTAACCTTTTCCCATTCAAAGTCTAACCTATGAAAGCTCTTGTTCTTCATTAAAATCAGCTTAAGAAAACATCTTTTATAATTTATGAACCTCCAGGTTATGCATGAACTTTCCCGATGTCCAGATGATCAAAAGACATTTATTATATTCTATATGGTATATATTATATTATATTAGTATATTCCCAGACTCACACAGCCTGCAAGGAGAGTTTCAGATTTTTCAGTCTTCAAACTTTATTTATTTCCTTTCCTTGCCCTAGACTCTAATGTCATCTAAAATAGCATTACTTATACTGTCCGTTTTTTTTGTTTGTTTGTTTGTTTTTTGAGTTTTATTTTGTTATGGCTTCTCAGTGCAACACTCTAAAGAGAAAGGGAAGTTTTATACACATGTAAGTGAACAGGTAGACATGCAGTACCTACCTTTGACTCCTTTTAAATGATGAGAATGACCATTCAGACATAGTGACGAATCCTTCCTGTTAGTTTCTGAAGAAACATCTCAGACCTCCCTCGTTATAGAGAGAGGAGAAAAAAATTTTTAGAAAGGCTCCAAAGGAGAATAATGGGATAGCATCTGGGACAATGAAGACCATCACAAAATAATTCTAGCCCAACATTCATCTGATGTAATATGGTGTCAAGACATCCATAGATCTGGAGAACTTACTTTCACCCTTCTCTGTCTTTCCAGGAGGTGAAAGAATTTACGAACCCAATGTATCCGTTATCATTGCACACAACTTCATTTCCAGTAGCCATACATTCTCCAGACAAAAATCATGTAGAATCACTTATGACTGTGTTGTTTCCTGCCTGAAAGGATGTAATTTGTTACCATCTAAAGAAGATTAAGTGAAAAAAACCCACACCAGAATAATCCTTTCAATTAAATTGCTTCTTTTCTATTTACTCTTGTAAACATCTCCTCAGTGGAAGAAATTATTGACTATTTAACCACGTCAAGAAGCCATGTCAAGTAGTAACATAATAGTCCTGTCATATATTTTTCTTATTATACACTAAGGAGGCGTTATGGCAGAATTCCTATGAATGTACTTTTTGCAGATGGTGATTTATAGAATATAGGATCCCAAGGACATTAAAAGCCATTCTCCCCTCTACAGAAGGTGAAACAGTAAAGCAGAATCAGAAAGTTTTGCTTTGCTTTTTCATTTTGTGAAAACAGGCCACAATAGACTCTACTTCAAAGTAGAATAAGAAATAAATAAATAAATGCAACTTTTGAAATGACATCGTAGGGCATGCTTTGAAACTGTGCAACTAAGCTGTCATCATCTATATGTTAGCACAGCTTTCACTTCACAACCTGTTCTATTTGTTGTGCTGTTCAGTAACAGAAGAAACCATAAGCTCCTGGAGCCAATCTGCCACTGTTGTCTTTTTATACGGTCTGAGAGAATTTACATGGCTGGCATCAAAATTGCCCTTTACATGCTTTGTCTCTGGGGGAATTTGAGAGAATGTTCAAGTTTTATAAAATAATGATAATCACATTGTACAGCTAGCACAAAAAAAACAGATTTTCCATGAACATTTTCTGAGAAAGATAAAACTGGACAAACAGAAAATAACAGATAATACTTAAAGTGGGTCATTTTATAATGAAAAGCACGTTTTTAGTGGATATAAATTTAGCAGCTCTCTTCAGCATTATGCACGATAGCAGTCTTGTGGTTCTAGAAGTTCAGAATGGGTCCCTGGAGACATCATGTAATTCATAATGGACTAACCATAATGAACTACAGCAGTCAAAAAGGGATCTAGTTCCAAGGAAATAAGATGTATTGGATCATTTGTCTTAAAGGAATGTCCTGTTGAAGATCTGAGACCTCTTATCTGAGGTCAGCCAGAAGCAATGGGGAAGTTTAAGTTTGGCTGGTTGTTTAAAATGTTCCAGAATTGGAGCTCTCTTTCTTTGTGTTTCAGAGAACAAATAATTGAGATGGAAACAAATACAAAGGATCACAATACACGTCTTCAGTCAGCTAATAACATCCCTTTCCTCTAAGCACATAGAAAATGTTTCAGTTTTTAATGCTGGCAGTGCTCTATTTTAATTGGTACAGTAACAAAATTCAGCAATACTTATTAACCATATATTAACCATATATTAACTATATTAACCATAGGCACTGCCTATCTGCTGTAAAGTAATTAGGTGCCAGCTATATACAAATACTGCCTTTATTTCTGACATAACTGTAACTTCATTGTTACACACAGTCCTTGCAGGTATGTGTTGGGTGTCTGTTTGCTCTGTTCATAGCTATGTGGAGTCGATACCTAACAGATCACATGGCAGTATGAGGAGTGATAAGTACCACGAGTATAATTAACATTTAATTTAACAACAGTTGCGAGGTAGATCTTGTAGGACTGTCCTTTTGCAAGCTGTTAGTACATACTAATGACCTAAGCACTACCATGTGCTCAAGGTTTCTCTACAGGCTCTCTGCTGCCTTCGTTCTCTCACATAACACCAAACATTTGGGGACAGCAGAGAGGCATTTTTCTCTTCAAGGAGAGAAAAAAAGGAATGTCATCATGTGGGATGCAAACCTCGGGCTAACTCCCATCTGCTAGCAGGCTTATTGTCTAGCTGACAAATGTGTTTAGAAATCCGTAAATATTCTTCTAAATTCACAGTATGAAAAACCTATGGGAAACTTAATTTAATTCCTCAAATCAAATTGACCTGGGTGCAACAAACATACTGCAAAATAACTGATTGCATTTCATCGACATGCATATTTATGGGTCCTACCTTTGCAGCAAGCAGAGGGGTTGAAGAGGCCAAGTCAGCAGGGGGATCACCGTGCAGGAACCTACTTCTCACACTTTGGTAGGTCTCAGATCTGTACTTTCAGCATATCTCATATATGAATGACATGTTGTTAATGAAACAAAATCAAAAGTCATCTACTATTTTAGGAATTAATGACAAAAATGCTGTTACCACGTGCTTTAAAGCTAGAAAACTACTGGCACAATTCTTACTCTCTTTCAGATTGGATCTCATAAACACAGGAACTAGCAAGAGGCATTCTGCATCTCTTCTGTGCTAAAGAAGAATGGTGCAGGAGTGTTACATAATAAAGCTTTTGCCATTACTGCTTTACATTTCTTTCTTTTGTAAATTTTTGTTTAGAACTCTTATAAAGGCTTTTTTCCTCTTTCACTTATCCTTAATTAGTTTGAATGTCAAACCTGTTCAGAAATCACATAGCTTTGGATAGTAATGAAGGCAAATAAATAATGCTTAACCTTTTCTAGAGAGATCTGAAGACCCTTCCAAAACCAATTAAGGCTTGTATGATTCACAGGAATTAACCAAGGTCGGCATGCTAGGTTTCCAAAGTTGTGTAAAAAAAGATAATATTAAAATAAGGAGGTGGGGTGTGAATAGTCTGTCCTTCCTACAGTCTTAAACCCTTCTAATTTGAAAGCATTTGTTGTGAGTGGGAAAAAAGAAATTAGGCAATGCTGATTAGATTCTGCTGTTGCTTGGGAAGATTGCCCCATGCTGTGGTTCGCGTGCTTTTTCCTTTTTATATTTTTTTCAGTGTATTTTTCTGCTGCATGTTTGGCACATACTTCTACTTTAGACACATTTTGAACCTCTTTTGTAATGTAAAATACAGAAAAACGGCAGAAACAATTACACGTCTGCAAATACCACAGACTGATCTTGCTGCTCTGGCGTGGGGGTTTGGCATCTATGTTATCTACATTCCTTCTCCTGAAAACGTCCTCTCACCTGAAGGAACAATTTGTTCACCTGTCATGAAAGGGGGAATATCATCCACAATATCAGAGCAACAATGATCCCCTACTACTACCTTCACCTTTGAGCCATGGGTTTATGGCCCTTTTTGCTACTGTTGAACAGCACACAAAAGGACTTTGATCCCTGTAACCTGTGTGACATTGTACTCCTGTGCCTGCCTGTGCTTTCTCTTCACATTATCTTAACAAGCATCAATGCTGTAAAATTTCAATAAAATCTTTAAGACTAAAGGCAGAGTTGTTCAATCACATTCTTCAGACAAGTGTTTTGGAAACACTTAATTAGAAGATCCTAAAGCTTAAAAAGCATCAGTCTTGAGACATATCAGCCAAGCTTAGAATTGCACGTATGTGTGGCAATGTACCTCAATATATATATATATTGTAAATACGTCACGGACCATTTGAAAAATAACTAGGACCAAAACTGATAATGTGTACTATTTACATGACAGTTTTGAAAGCATTTGAAAGGGAACCTGACTGAGTCAAGCCAAGACCCAGAACTTCAAGAAGATTTTGTTTCTTCCTAAAAAAGGGGGAAGTTTAAAAATGGTCACAGCTGGAAGCATTCTGTTAGCCATTAAAGTGCCAAAATGAACGCAGTAAATCAGCTCTGACAACCCATCAGAAAGAAGGAAAAAATACTTTTCTTCCAAGAATTCAGAAGGTTTGCCCTGACAGTAAAAATGAAACAAACTCACCAAACAAAACCAAACAAACAACACCAAACAAAACCAAAAAATCCTTTTGTCCTGGTAGAAGTCTGTCAGGGTATTTCTATATACATAAGCAATTTACATCACTTGAATACCTAACCCTATTTCTGCGTATCCTTTTTGAATTTTTGATTGCCTGTACTCATATTAACATTGTGATAACTTAGTCTAAATATCCTTCAAGTATAACATAGATTACAAATTAATACTGTCATTAATTTTGATAACCAAAGAATTTGCATTAGTGAATGTACTTGCTATTTAGTTATTAATGTTACATTTATTTTATATGTGACAGTTTCAGTGTGTTAGAAGCCAGTTTTCATTACTGGATTCTTTCACAGCTGTTCACAGTTGGCGCATTTCTACCTTTAAATATTGATCTTCCTTTTTTAAGTTGAAAACTGAGATTTGTTAGATAATTTCTGATAGCACTTTGTTAGTCTTGGATTATCGGTAAACATTCAACAGTACAATTTACCAATAAGAAGTCAGTACTAATATTTCATTAAAATTATGATACACAAGGCATGAAATAAGCATAAAGCTCAAAAAAAGGAAGAAAAATATATTTAAATACTCTGCAGCTTAAGAATTATTTTTTGTGCCAGTGAATTGGTTACAATACTTACTAGGATCAGATAGTATTAAATGTACTTATAGACAGAATAGGGAAAAGGGTTGCTCTATTTGAGTTTGGAAATACTTGTGAATGAATATAAGCATTTTTAGAGACAAAAATCATGAAAGTGTTAAAATCAAAATACATTTCTTTCAAGCATATAATAATATCTGAAAATAATAGGCAACTGTACATCATGCACTTGTAGCAAAGCAATCACGCTAACATTTTAGTCTTTCCTCAGAGCTCAGATCTACCATTCAAAGAAGAGGCAAATCTATTTTCAGGAGTGAAGAGATGGAATAATGCTAGAGTTTTCCATAAATTTGAAAGATTTTACTTCTCAGCTGTGTTTCCTAATGCAGAACCAGCATCCTGCCACAAGCAGCTCCTCACCTCGGTACCAGGTGCAGGACTCCCAGGTCTTTCCATCTTCTTCTCTGGTCCTTCTCTACAGAAAAGGTGTTCAATGTCCACAAAACAGTGCGACAGAACACATCAGCCATTAAAGCAGTGCTGTTGTGAGACTGGGAACACAGGGTAGCCAGGAGGATAACTTCACATGGAATTACCTACTACTGCCCGTGTTTCCAGACAAAGATGAGGATTTGGCAGTTTTAGCCTTTGGCAGGCAGCCTTTTCTTCTCTCTTCTGGTTCTCCATCTGCCTTCGTTGGTTGGGCCAGATGAAGGAGAATCAAGTTGTGGCCGGAACTGTGGGTGTGTATACATAAGGCTACCAATAACACCCTGCCATCTCCCCCATGTAGCAATATTTAGGGTTTGGAAACACAAATATGAAATCCATATGAAATCCCTTTTATTAGAGCTTCTGGCCAGGCTGACATATTCTGAGAAGAACTAAAAGGCACGATCTATTCCCTCAGCAGAGCAAATAGGCACATTAATTTTGAATTCTACTTAATGATCAAGACCTGCCAGAAGAAGCAACAAAACAGTAGCATCAGTGGACACTGAATCTTCCAAGCACAAGAAGAGACCCAAGTTCCGGTCCCCACTAATGCTAATAAAATTTTGTAAAAAACAAGCAGAAGATGTAGAACAGCTTTATGACTGCCACTCGTGGGCATGCCTGACAGGACTCTGTTCCTGGTTTGTTAATCCTGAGACTTTTTTTTTTATGCAACAGAACAACTCCAACAGCAAAACGTGCTATTTTCATTGTCTCAAAAGAAGCAATAGTTTGGTCATCCAGATCTTCTCCTGTTAGGTATTAAGTAAAAAGAGGAAGGAACAGAGCTTGAGTTTTCCTTATATTAATACCACATAGACAGACATAAGACTTGTTAGACCTTTTCCTCTGTAAGGAAATACCATCCCACCAAAAACAGACACTGCCATATTTCTGCAACCAGGACACCAGCAAGTAATCAGCAATAGATTCAGAACACTTGACTCAAAAGGAGTTACCAAACTTCTGAGGAAAGATTTTCAGTGTTCCTCTCTGAAACTAGTGGTCAGCATCTCACTGTACACTGCTGATGTTCCTGAGATGACCAGTTTCCCAATCACTGCTTAGGCAAATCTACACTGTGTTATGGGATCCCCTTCACATATTAAACCTGTATGCCTCTATACCCAGATTCCTCGAGTCCCTTTCCGACCCAAAATTTCATAGGCGCTCGCTTCAGATGGGAGCTGTGACCCTTAAGTGATCTCCTGCTTTGAGAAGAGAACCTGCTCAACATAACACAACTACGTATACATCTTTTAGGTTTTCTTTATTTATATTTTTTTTAGTTCAAGAATTACACACTAGCCAACATTATTATATATTTACATGCTGAAACTGGCTGCAATAATTTTAAATTCAAGAAAATATCTCTTATGTGCTACTCATTTACAATCATCATTTTACTACCTCGTGTATCCCAGAGGTTAGCAGTCCTTTTGAGAAAGACATGAAGATCTGATGCGATGATATCCACTAGTATTTTGCATTTTCTAGCCATTGGAAAATGTGCATTATGTGCATATAAGAAAGGCTACAAGGTCATTAGTAAGGCTGATGATTACTACATTATGAAGTAAATAGTACTAAGTAAAAAAGATAAATCAGAACTGTGCAAAGACAGTACTAACAGAACCATTTAAACACCCATGCAAATAAAAACGTGATAGAAGTCAAATCATAGTCAGCTTGTAAGAATTAATCATGTTTCAGATGTTCTTTTTGTCTTCAACTGAAAGTAACAGGACAGACCATGAACAATACAGCCTGGTGAATATTTGTCAAATGACTGTTAACAGTGAAAACATACAAAACATTATCAAATTGGAATAGATGACCTTATGTCTGAAAAAACATTAAAAAAATACAACCCTTAGTATGAAAGTATAGGTGAGACTTTTCATCTTTTAATTTTCTTTTTTTTTTTTTTTTTGTCAAAGCACTTACAAAGAAAATAATTTTATACTTACGAAATGTCCGCGTTGCATATTCTTGTAGAGGTGATCTATTTCAATTTAATATTAATGGATATTTAAATTATTACTATTTTTACAAAGTAGAATAGGGCAGTATTTTTGATCAACATTTCACTTGCTTCTTAAAAATTTAGACAAAATTCCTAGTGCATTTTATTAAGCTTTACCTTTGGTGTTAAGCAGTGACTTACGAGATTTCCTTTAAGCAATTTCTGGAGTGAAGATTCTTTGGCTTTGGGGGACTATGCTATCTAATGACAGTCAAATATATACTTTTTTCTAAAGAAAAACTGTAAATCTACTATTAGATACCATAAGGGATACAAATTGCAGAAAGAGGTGCAGTATGCAGACTTTCTGTAATGATGTCACCAGTAGCTGAATTCTCACCTACCCCGGATTCCTTCACATCGCCACTCGCAGGAGCAACATAAAGGTACCTTACTGTATGTGAAAATCAGGCCTTATTTATTTACGCTGAGTACTGAGTGCCAAACTACAATCTTCCACTGCTTGAACGGTTTCACCATACAAAAGAACCGATTGTGCTAGCAGTAATACAGCTGAAATGGTTATTATTTTGCACCTCAGTACTTTTTGTATTTTTTTTTAATATCTGGTATCCAAATCTGTTTATGCAAAAGGGTGTTTAAATTACTCTGCTAGAGCACTGCAATTATTGTACTTAGTAAAAAAAAGTCACTAAACAATTACTGTATCTATTGACTGCTCATTTACAGCTTATTTAATTATTTACATAATTTTAGGACACATTAACCTAAACCATAGAATTAGCTTTTTGCCTTACCATAAAGTACAAATTAGAAGTTAAAAATGTTTAAGAAATCTGATAATATTTACACACGCTCAGCTTAAGTTATGATTGCTCACATTGTATGTTCTATGTACACATAGCAAAATGGTATGATCACTACCGATATAGTATTGTACCCTGGCCATCCCACTCTAGATTATTTTCTAGAAATAGTTAATAATTTTGCCTTTTTGCCTTAGTTCCCTTAGAACTGTTGTTTTTGAAAACTTACTAGTGGACAATGCTGTTATAAAAAGAGAGAGAAGAAATAGGCAAGCAATGTGAGGACTAGTCTAATTTCAGATGCTAGGAGGTACAGTACTACCATCATGTCAAATGGTGCAATGTTCCATACGAATTATATGCATTGATCTGCTGATATAGAAATGCCCAGTTACCCTGTATAGTAAGTTGTTTTTTTAAATACATTAATCTTTTTTCTCAAAAATATAATCATACACTGGTTGATGGTAGAAACAAAAGTATTATTAGCTTATTCCTTTAACACACCAACATATGAATGTTTGTGCATATATACACAGCATGTGTATATATACACACATATGTCCATACAGACACGTGTCCATATGCACATATAGTTGGATGATGTTAAACATTTGTTCACTTATGTTCTGTGTTAGTTATAGAATTGTAACACAGACTAATAATTATAATGAAAAATAATCAAACCTTAATTTTAATGCATATTTTGTCTGAAATAAGGATTTGCTCCGCAGGTGCAAGACCACCACTCATTTTCTCTATGCATTGTGCTTTTTTACCTTACAGATTTTATATCCTTTGTATTAGAATGTAAAAACTCTGTGAAGAACTCTGTGACATACTGTTATCTGCTTTCCTCCCCAGGAGCAAGAAAAGAAATGTTCACAATGGCATTGCTTGAGTCTTTCTTCCCAGTCATTAAATTGCAATAGGATAGAAACATAACATTCCTTATGCAAACATGGAAATATGTTGCATGGATTTTCGGTTCTGAAAATGTGTATCATACTTACTAGCAGTCATATACAGTAGATATTTACAGATAGATCTCAAAGATTTCATTAAAACTGTGCCATGTTATAGTCATAATTTGCCAATGCATTTCAACAAGATGAAAAACACCTTAATTGCTGGCTATCATGTCTAGAACAATAAAATGGTAACTATAATTGCATTACAAGATTCATCTAAAATTAAATTTTATATTTTCCTTATTAAAACAATCAATAATCAACAGAATTAGTAGGATCTAGAATATCTTCTGTCAGTTCTAAAGTAAAAGCAAATTTATTCTAGTTTACCTGGAGGGTAGCACACACATTAGTTAGTACCCATGCCTCATGTATATTGGCATAATTTCTCACTTTCACTCAAGTATCTCAGAAAGAGTAAGTGCTCACCACGGGCTCTTGAGTTCTACCCTTCCCTTGACAGTGCCTTGCCAGTCTTTCTTACCCGCATCTTTTTGTATCACAGTGTTTAGCCTTAAGTACAAAATGATAACCATTCAATTTCTGGAAGAAACCTTCCCTTTCACTTATTATATCTACCACATTAATTAACAGAAGGACATTGTAAAAGCAAAAGATCTCCTTCCTCCCAGGTAATACATCTTCTCTAGTGACACCTGAGCAAAAACCAAAACATTTTCTTTCACACTCTGAACAGTGACATCAGAGAGTATTATGGCTTATACTATAACTTCAGATAAACTAATGTGCAGTTCAAAGTTTCAGCCTCTGTGGTTCTCATAATTGCTCCATGCAGTAAATGCTGACAAACACCATATTCTTTGTTAAGTTTCATATTTGAGGCGTATCAACCACAAAGCTGTGAGCTCCCTGTGTTCACACTATGATTCTGTGAAACAAACAAATGTAAGAGCAAAACAAACCCAACCCTATACAAAGAATGGATAGCAATTTGCAAAATGAAAGAAAAACTTTTACAGTAGAATACTATCAGACGGCTTTTATTTATGATAACGGGTATCATTGTTAATGAACAGACTTTGAAGAGAAATTCTGCATTTAGATGTGGCACTTCTGAAGTTTTCTACGAATTGGGAAAAATTGCAGCACGATTCATACTTGAAATTCCATACTCATCTGCAAAGCTTATTGCACTGTGCATGAAATGCAGCCTTAAAACAGTAATCTCTCATTTGAAAAATGAATACATGTGTTATGCTGAAAACAAAGTCAAAGAGTCTCCTATCCTATGTTTCCCACAACTGTTTTCCTCCTATCTGTTAAAGGGGATAGGAAAGCACAGTAACTTGTTGGAAAATTACTCTTTTAAAGCAAGAACAAAATTTTCAAATAAAATATTTTATCAAAAATATTCTTATACTATTCTTATGCTATTTTAAAGCACTGCCAAAGTTATATGGGGAAAAAAGTATCTACATATGAAAACATTTTTCCTATGATATCTGGAAGGTACTGAAATTTGAGTTCATTTCAGAAATTTGTACATGTGAGAGGTAGCATAGATACAGTAGCATGTGGCTTTTGCTTCATGAAATATTTTCTTTTAAACAAGATTGGGAATTTAATTTTATAGAAGCCATCAGAAATTTATACTTTTTATGCAGTTCCTGAAAAGTTTTAGTTTTTCATTACAGAAAACTTTTCCACAGTGGTCTAAATGGGAAAATCAACTTTGCCTAAAATCTACTTTGCCTAAAAAAATTAAAGCTTTATGGAATGAAAAAATAAATAAATAAAAAAATTAAAAAAAAAAAAATTGAACAATTTTCCAAAAGCAAAATTGAATTTCTGTACTTTTTCCAATGGAAAACACCCTAGAAGAGACTTCCAAGAGTGTGGCGAGGCACTGGAATGAGCTGCCCAGAGAAGCTGTGGATGCTCTATCCCTGGACATGTTCAGGACTGGGTTAGATGAGTCCCCGGGCAATCTGATTTCATGGGTCACAACCCTGCCCCAAAGCAGGCGGTTAGAACTAGATGGTCTTCGAGGTCTTTTCCAACCCAAACCATTCTATGATGCTATAGTGTAAGCTACCAATTTATTCCCTTTAAAATAGTCCACTAAGCAAAACAAAACAAAAATTGAAAGGGTATTGCCTAATCCAGACTGAGAAAAAACTCATCAGCATTGTTGTACTGAAATACGAATGCTCAGTTCTTTGCTTTAAAAAGAGGTATGATACCTTCAATCAATCTGGACGTTCGGCGTTAAGCATAATGACAGTGGTAAGCATAACACTAGAAAGATAACAAATTGTAAAAAAAAATCACACAAATCTACATGAATATTTCAGACTAAGGTATGTGCTATGGCTGACAACATTCATTTGCACAGTATGCGTTTATATATATATGTATATATACTTTTACAAATACGCAGCCTTCACTTTCCCTGGTGCTTTATTTTTAATTGTTCTCTACCTTTCAGTAGAAGGGCAGAGCACCATTGGTTTCCTTCAACCACCAAGAGAACTACTAATTGGCCAACCAACTTTTGGCACATTGGACAAACAATTCCCCTTCCCCCACACACAAAAAACAACACGTCTACCCACTCAGGACATGATTGTTTAACTTGTCTTATACCATTGCTACATTCCTCTACTCATCACAGCTACAGTCATAGGGACTGTGAGCATATGCTATCTCTTAAAAACCCAAACAAAACTAGTGCTTTTTGCTTCAGTATCTGTGCAAACACCCAACCCAAATATTATCAGTCAAAGGTTTAGCTCTTTCAATAAATAACAGGAAATACCTGAATGCGGTTGGGAAACCTCTGACCATCATCATCTTGGAAAGATGATAGGCACTATTTGTTTTCAAGTTTACACCTTTAAAAGGTAAAGTGTGTGTTTCATAAGCATGATAATACCTTAGTACACTCTAATATGTGTACATGCATGTCTTGGATACGCAGTTTCAGGGAATTAGTGGCTTATACTGCTGTTGAAACAAAAATTCTTTTCTCAAATGCCTCTCTAATTTGTGTCACTACACTCACATGAGCATTAAAAAAAAAAAGAAGCTGTGAGAGACAGCGAGACAGAGATGATTGTCAGAATCTAATTTGCCTTCACATTTGAAATACACTTATATTTTCATAAAGGGGATATGTCCATACTGCAAATTTACATATTTATGATTTAGCAGAAACAACCAAAATGTTACAGAAACAAACCATTGAGTGGGCCAGCAACTAAGGTGTTTTAAAATAACTTTTTGTCCTGAATAGAATTTTTCTAAGTCCCACTTTTGGCTGTACAACTGATTTGAAGAGAAATCCAGTTCTTGCTTCCTGTGTGGCTTTGTTTCTTAGTTCACATAGTAAAGCCAATAGACAATATTGAAGAAGGAAAAAACAACAGGGAAGAATATGCGCGACCATCTATCTATGGCATTTACATCAGTCAAGTCAGGGATAGTAATTTTCAGTTGAGATGCACGTCTCCGTAGCCTACTTTTCTTCTGTGCCACATGCCTCTCCAGGGCATTGCGACCAAAGCTGTGTCTGGGTAAGCCAGCTTTCCGGTATTGGATGCTTGAAGTGTCATAGGCCAGCATCGTGCTCCTAGGGTCCCCAAGCCCCATCACAGCCTCAGAGGCAGCCATCTCATTTTTAATTTCAAGAGTGCTCAACAAAATGTTTTCATGCGGGTCCATCTGTAAGAAACAAGAAGGCAGATTTAACAAAGTAAGAAAGGAAATCCAGTCGGTTGCAAACTGAAGCCATGCTGACAAAGGCTAGATCCAAAACTACCAATTCTTTGGATGCCAGCCTATCTGAAAGGCTTTAAGCAAAGCTGTGACTAATCATTGTTGTTTATCTATAAACTCAAGAAGCAACAAGGCTGAAAAAACGTAACAGAATAAATGGTGCCTCCCTAGATAGCGTGTTTAGTGAATAGAAACAATAGTTGGAAATGGTGTATATTATCAGCTTCTGAATGTGGAATTCTGCTATTGGTTATGATATCTGGAGCTATTATTGTGCTTTTCGGGGATTCTGTAAGGAAATCAAATGGAAAAGGGTCTGCTTTTTACTTTGGTTTGTTCTGTTTCTCTCTAAATGAAAGCTTCTGACAAAAGCTTTGTGCATTCACAAAGTCTCTCTGCCTCAATATAAAGAACTCCTGAGCAATTCGTGGGAGAATAGCCAGCCCCCATATTCCAAACAGGACTGTTGGTTGCTTGGGAAAGATGCTGACATAGTATAATCATACCTATGTGGAATCCCTATTCCCCAGTGCTAATGTGCTACAGAAGTGCAGCGTGCATGCTCTGGAGACCAAAACATTGGAAGCCTACAATTTCGAGCAAGGAAAAATATAGACATATAATGTTCAGACTGTAATCACATCAAATGTACTTCAAACAGCTGTTTCAATGGGTAGCTTTGATTACTGTATATATTTTTAAGGCAGTTCAGAGAGAAGAAAATAATGCAGATTTGTAAATAAAAGTTAGAAAGTTAAGAGGACTTCAAAGATGAACTAAATTCTATTCCTTCCTAGGCAGTCTAGAATTAGATCTAAAGTATGATTGGAGAACTTCAAATTAATCCATTTAGTTATCTTGGAAATTCTAATTCACCTCAGCTTCTCTTCTATGTATGTATTTTAAATTGTGTGAGAATAGAATCATAGAATCATAGAGCATAACAGAATGTTTTGAAAAGCAATAAAGGGCAATTAGCATCTAAATAACTACAAAGACTTGAATTATGTCAGTGCAGATACATTCAGCATCTAATATGAAATGGAACTGTCCCAGAGCTCCTTTAAGAATAACTGATCTACGTTAACCATTTATTGTGTATTCAATATATACATTTATTACTAAAAGTGCACAAATGGTGACTTTTGTGGATTTCTACCCAATAACATGGCATTAATCTCTTCTGTAATATTTCACATGGCATGATGAGTTGAAAACATTAACTTTTTAAGAGGATCTATTGCACACCATTATGGATTGGGAATTCAGGAACTCATACAAGTACATCGGACCTACTGAAACACTGCCATTTGAGTGATTACATCTGCTCAAGTGATGCATTCTGAATTGCCATCATTGAGATGCCAGATTTCCCCCCCACACACACTTTTTTCTCAAAATGCAAGTTTGCACACCTCTAAATTTCTTTCAATTTTAGTTTTAGATTAAATGTAGTGATTCACTGTGAGACAGCCAACATCACCTATTTTTGTTTGCTTCCAATTAAAACTATATACAATCTTTGAAATCTCAAGCTTGCTGGGGAAATAAACTTTTTTGAGAAACTATAAAAATTGAAAAGTTAGGCTGAAACTCAAGACAAACTCCTTTAAGGACTTTGCAGCACAATTTTAAACATGGTGAGGAAAAACTGCATTCTAGCCAGGAAAGACATCAAATCAATTTTCATCTGCATAAAACAGGATTAAGTTAAAAAAAAATGTGTTATGTTACTATAGTACAAATAAAAGGAAGGAAATGGAAAAGTCACCAATAGATATCTAAAACTTCTCAAGAGAGCTTGTGGTTGTTATTTATTTAGTTTTGTACTGAGTGCAGTTACTTAGAAAATTCTGAAGAGACTTCTCGGGTAAATCAAAATTGGCTGTCATTTTTGTCATAAGATCTCAAAAAAATAAGACTTCCAGTATCCTGAACTTAAGAATGTTCAAAAGAAAGCAGTTAAATTATCTTACAAGAGGAGTGCAAAGCCATTTAGAAACTACATTGTCCATATGGTTTCACATTTTCTTAATAAGAGAAGAGAAATTTTAGTTCCAATAACACAAGGGGAAATTTGACATAACATCTAGTGCAGTGGTTTCAACTGAAAGCCTAGAGATTGGGTTATATACATCTCAGTGTTGTGCACTGTAAGATACTGTGTTTGGAAAAACTTTGGCATCAGCGTATTTGCTCACATCTTAAATGTTCTTGGGCTTAATCTATTCTAAACATTTTATTCTTTTGATCCATAATATCAGAAATTTGAGTGCTCTTTATACACTCATACTCTTTCCGTGTAACACAAGAAAAGTTTAGTCTGACAGAGTTTGATATAGACATGTCTTAGTGTACCGGTTGTATCATTCCTTCAGTTGACTTTTTGGTTTGATTCATTTGACATTGGATTTTACATTAAAATCAGTGAAGTAAGAAATGTACTGAATATATGTTCCTAACAGAGAAAATTGCTGCAGCTATCTAGTAATTTTGGCAGCAGTTAGTACTACTAGTGATGCCGGGCAGAAAGAACATTCAGCAATATTCTAAGACTATCTTCTAGGGCAAAGCGTCTTCTGCACGTATCACATTAATATAAGAGTTGGAACAAAGCATTCCTCAACATTTCAAGATTTTTTCATAAGAAATAATTCAAAATACAGCAAAAATTAGGGATGGGCGAACCATCAAGTGTTAGAACAGCTGTGTAAAAACCACAAACTTCAGGTGCTTCTCTAGCCCTAATCTGACCTTTCTGAACCTGAAACAGTAGATCGAGAGCTAGAAGAATTGCATTTTTCATGGTATTTTGAATTCCCAATCAGAAGAACTCCCATTTCCAATCCAGAAGTACAAGTGAGTGTGAAAATAAAAGAAACAATACCAATAACAAGAAAAATTAACCTAAATTCTGAACCTCTGACAACAGGTTCCTTGTCAGATTAGAGAGCTGGGAATGTTGCTTGCACCAAGCAGGTTCGCCCAACTCTAAATAAAACATGCTTTTGTGACTAACAGAAGCTTGAGATAGAATGGTAATGGCTTACATTTACAGTACACAGCACCGCCCATTCTAAAGGATCCCAAAGCGCTTTACAAGCATTAGAAAGAAGAACCACTTCACTTCCCAGTGAAGCGCAATCACCCCTGAGGTAAAAGGTTGGGTCTGACAGTGCAGAATCATACACTACATTTTAGTTGAGGAAATGGAGAATGCCATAGCCAATTGAAACTATGGGGTGGGTGAGTGGTGGTGGGGAATGTTAGGTAAACAGAACAGTTACAAAAATTGATATTTGGCCACATGCTTGGTGTTGAGATGACCACTCTATAAAAAAAAGTGCCATGGGATCTTTAATGACCATTAAGTGGTAAGGACCTGAATCTTAAGTCTCTGAGGATAAAAACATTAGAAAACAATGAAAGATACCTTTGTTGAAAACATTTCTGGACAATGATATGTGCCAATTATTCTTCTGTCCTGTAAGTTAATAAAATCAAGACCAGTTTCCTTAGAGATAAGGCAGCTATTATCTTTCATTTAAAATTAAAGCACTCTAGGGTATTAATAGGACAACTAATTAAAAGATACAGGGACCTCTAAGCCAACAATTATTATAAGTACATTCTGGCTTCAGAGGTGCTATTACTGCCTTGCCCTGCTACTCAAGGTAACATAACTTTGCGATGTAAATGTACTTTTTCCAACTGGTCACTGTGACCAAGGAAGATATGATGATATGAAAATAATTGTTAAAATTATTCTGGGGGAAAAGTAAGTGTAAAAAGTGATTTCAAAAGGAGGTGGAAGAAGGTTAGAAAGATCTCCTGGTGCTGAAAGATTGTTCAACCATAGAATTGGACTCTTTATGGTGAACAGGAGAGTTCAAACTTAAAGGACAAATTCCCAAGGGCAAGGAAGAAAGGGAAGATGCAAAGATGAAGAAAAAGCAGAAGCAAGGGCTATGGAGATAAAAAGAAACAAAGGTGAACACAGAAGTGGAGAAGAAATGACCAAAGCTCAGCAACCATGCAAGAGGATGTGTTTTTGTTTAAAAAATAAAAGTAAAAATAATCTTAAAGTTGGATGAAAAAATATATGATATAAATGATATTCATTTATAGGTTCAGGTCAACCAGTGGAAAAGTTGATTCCAGAACCTTGGAAGTGGCCATGAATATTTTTATGGCCTCAAAGGGAATACAGAGGAAAATGTAGAAATGTTACCATTATATATTATTTTTGCTATCTAGAAACTCCAAAATGATGGCTATCTTGAGGAATTCCTCTTATGCTAATATATCAGCAACTATAAAATACAAGGAAATTGCAACTCGCAATTATACATGCAGATAAACAGATGTACATTAGGAATCCTCCAAGTATGATCACATTTCTGAGACCATTAGCATATAGTAAACCAGCACCTGGATGATAAAATTGTGTTGATATGCCAAACAGTTTACCAGTAGGAGATAAATGTGTATTGATAAATAGAAAATATATAGCGTTTACTCATTTGCTTTCTCATATTCTGATAATCAGACAGAATTTCCAAACTGAAAAACCTTCAGAATCAAAGCTATTGTAAATTCTATAGAAATATCCTTTTGCTAGGTAAAGCTGCCATTAATCAATAGAAAATTATAAGTTGAATTAGTGAAGGAGAACAAAAGTAGCTAATCCATTATGAAAGTTAACACTGAAGATTAAGATTCAGTATTTATAGATCCTGTGAACCAATATTCTTGAGAAATGAAAACACAAATAAATACCCCTTTAGCACTGAAAGCCTAACAGACAAGAAAATATACAGATCTAGATATATAATTTAATTTGGCAGAGATAAAAATCTTAGTATTATACAAAGGATGGCTTTCCACCTCTTGGAATCAGAGCTTTTCTTTGAAAACCACTAGCATCCCATTCCTGACTAGCCTCAATAGCTCTGACAATATTTGGTGCAAGTACAAAATGACCTGTATAGAAAATTCACTGAGGTAATGCTGACTGAACCAAGGCAGCAGAAACGCCTAATAATTCAAAACATCCATATATGAAAAAATGCCCTTAAGAATGTAACAAACACTTCTCCATTGTCTATACAAGATGTAAAACTATTGCCAGGACTGTAGTAGCTGTTTATGAAACCACTCTAGCATGCATTCACTCAATTTATGTTATGCACCGAGGATATGAGTCAGGTTGTAAAGTATGCAGTTAGAGGACAGTAAAATTAGGTTGACCCATAATTTCAGGTTACTTTGATTTCAGATAAAAAAATACAGATAAATTCTGCAAATTCAACTGTGAATTTCTTTTGGTTCTCAAACTTTAAGCCTAAAACTTTAAGCAAGAAATAAGGCCAAATAGAATTTAGGGGGAAAAAAACTCAGTGAACATGTAGAATCTGGACACAGAGCTTTAAATAATTCTCTAATGACTTATAATTCAGTTTCTAAGCATCTAGTGTTACTCCCTAACATATGTAATCTCTTGATCATTATCATTAGTAACACATCAGTAAATTAGTTGTAAGTACTGTAGAACTCTGGAGAAATGGCTGAAAACATATGCTTCCTTTTGGCATCCATCCATTCAAGATTCTATACTTGAGATATTCAGAATAGGAGCTCAAATAAAATGAAAGAATTATCTGTGATTTGGCATTTGAATCAAAATTGTGAAACAGAACTTGTGCAAACTACTGCATGGACTGACACATTCTGAACCAAAATCCAGCAAGACAAATAGGCAGAAGCAGGAGGAAGATAGCAAGAAATGGGAAAACAGCCTGCTGCTGTCCTGTCCTGAACTTGAAGCTCACGCTAAGATCTTGTACAACACTGCAAAAGCTTCTTTGGTTTTATGATTACTATATTTTATCTATTTATTTTTCAGTAAAGCACCTTAGCAAAAGCAAGAAAGATAAACCAAGACTACAATAAGATTCTATAGAAAAGTTTCTTCCTCTATCCCAGCTTTGGCCAAGTAATTCATGCCAATGCAATTTTTAGTGGAAGGAACGCATTACATAAGGTCTGGATGTTGCACATATGAGTCAAGTTTATAGAAATGATATTTAAAAGTAGTTGCCATCACCCCTTTGAGAAACTTCAAGTTCAGATTTCATTCTTTTTCCCTCCCTGGGATTGCAAAACCTTCATTCAGATCAATTTCTTGATTCTTTCAGATTGCATCTTAAAAATGAAACTGTTCTACAGAACAACAACAAAACCCTACTCTATAGTAAAGACAGACGTTTTGAGGAAAAGATATTTTTGAAATACTGGGTGAAAAATCTTTAGGAGGTGCTCTAAATGTTCTAACGCAGCTTTTTTTTTTTTTTAATTATTTTTACTATTGTTGAAAAAATTGTTTCAGTCTAAGTTGATCTTACAGCCTAAACAATCACAAGAATAGGTAAAGCTTCATAATAAACATCTACAAATAGTCTATATAGATGGGCAGAAATTACAGAAGAGGAATTTGAAACGTCTTTCAGTTCAGGGTACTATCATTCTGCTTATAAATATTTCTGATACGACTTCTACATTGTTTGAAATTTGTTTCCCCTAAAATAGTCATAATGCAATCTTGTTATTTGTAGAAAGAAATCAGATGATTATTTCAGTCAATATCAATAAAGTAAAAGTAGCAGGAGCTGACAAACACCCACCATCTTCACTACAGTAAGATTTTTACCACTTGCCACCCTTATGTAACATAATTCAGTGATGTCAAAATTCATGAGCACAACTAGGTAACATCTCCTAGCACATAACATTTAGTATACCCATCATAAACAGTTATTTTTTTTTCTTTTTTTCTCAATGAAAGTGACTGACTCATGGCCATTCAACTAAACTTCGTCAAACTGCTCAGAACTGATCTGCTTTGGGAAAATCATTTGCCCCAAATTAAGCAGCTAGACTCTGTTCCAGTCTGCACCTATATACCTTTCTTTTACTTCACTATTCATCATCTTATATTACCATTTGCTCCTTTTATAAAGTTCTTATTTACCTGCAATCTGAAATATTAATTATTATTATATTAATGGATAAATGGATTCTTTTTTCCCAATCAAAAGTGCATTTAATTCAGGATTGCTGTTGGATGATAGAGTTACAGATGTATTATAAAAGGAGGCAGCTTCCTTTACACAAATGGAAAGCACAAGCGCCATTCTTATGTTAATTAACCATGGCATTCAAAGGAGATTGGCTGTAGAAAGCAACCTTCATGCAGTCGACTTGACCTTTATTCAGATGTCATGTTGAATATCACTACAGATCACGGAAATGTATCACCTTCTGACTGCTTCTGCAAAGTACTGCAGGCTAAAACTGGGACTGCCTCAAATTTCACTGCTGTCATGCCCCCCGGCTTCAACCACACAAGGAGAGTCTGGCTGAGCACCCTGCATGTTGCTGGTTGTTGATTTGCAGTTACTCCTCGATAATGCTAGAATCTAAAATGAGGACAAAGTCTGTGCCTCTGTAGTCCATTCCCAATTTTATTGCATGCCTTTCAATAAACCAGGTAAGGAATATCTTCTGTGCCTGACTCGAGAGTCAGCCCTCGTGCAGCTTTATGTGTACTTTAAGTAGAAGGAGAACTCCTGGGAGGAGAAAAAAGATGACTTTCAGTGAAATCTGGACAGTGGTAGCACTAGCTCCAGTGATACACAGAAGCGAGGATGTGAGATTTTGAACTGAAATTTTCAGGGCTTCATGTTGCCATGGCATTTTAACATCCTGTTCAGTTCGATAACTGAGTGTGCACACTGCTGTTTTAAAATATCTCTTTCTTAAAAAAAAAAAAAAAAAAAAAAAAAGCTTTTACTGTATTATCTTCTTACTCACGTACACCAGAAGCACCCTATTGATTTGGGTACAAGATATAGTTCTGTGTGATAAAACCTGATCCTTTCAGGTATCTTGTAATAGTTATTCCTAACCAGATGTGTATTTACTTGATACCTGCAGCCAGGAATGTACAAATATTGCTGTAAACTGAGAAGGCTGGAGGGATTCCCGCATTAAATCAGAGGGGAAATAAAAGCATCGGCCAGCAACGGCCAAGTCTAATCTAATGAGCATTGCTCTGAAGATCTATTATCTCAGGCTTACAGCCAGATTAGGGTTTTATCTTTACACCTTAGTCCAAAAACTGAGGAGAGTTTGTAATGTACTAAAAGCTATCAAAAGTTGGACTGCAAAGGCCTATCTGTAGGTATCTGTGGATTTACACCGGCTGATGCATGATTTTGTTGTTCTTAAACTATGATAATACAGTGGGGTCCTCTGAAAATGAAAAACCTGATAATAATTCAGTTATTCTGACTAAACTTGGTCAGATTTTGTTGATCAAAGAGATGCGGGGAAAATCTCAATTAGTAGCTGATGCAAATTGGAGGGGAAGGAAGTTGCCACATTAAGTGCAGTTGAGGGCCAGGCTAAGCTTTCACTTGCTCTGCTTTCGCTAGTTCCTTTAGCAATTATGCTAATTTGGATATAAAAAACTGGGTCAGGAGAGCAATGAATAGCAAAGATACCTGTTTGTTTAAATACACAAATCCCTAAACCCCACATTCATTCTTCTAGAGAATACTTTTATTCTGATTCAAATCTATATTATTATTCAAACCTGTTAATATTCTGTTTAAAATAATTTGAAAATCATATTTAAGTTCCATGTTTTCTACTCGGTACCGTTTTTCTGACAGAAAATGGTCATTAGTCCAATGATTTCTGTTGGTTGTGACTTGACAATGGGTAACAGCAACACAGTGCAACTTTCAGGCATGCTGACCTAGAATATCTTACATAATAAAGACTTCTGTGTAAAGCATCTTTGTTTTAAAAATACAAGCAGTATATTGTGTCATTGTGTCCACAATAAAAATATACAAATTTACCTAAATATGCAGAAGTTAATGTCAGCTGACCTTCAAGACAACTGACAAAATAACTCTATGTAGGTTGCTCCAAAAGTAATGCCCTGTTTATTTTCACGGAAACTGCAAGGAAAACAAAGCATAACAACACCATTTGATAGAGCAAATTCCTAGCTGCAACACATTATTTCTTCAACACAGTCACCAGCACTAACTGCGCATTTTCACCAGAGATGAACAAGAGCCTGCATGCCACGCTCGCAAAACTCTGCACCAATGGAGGTGACCAACTGTTTCACAGCTGCTATGATGGCATTGTTGCTAGGAGCATGTTGCCTACACAGTCTATCATTCATCAGCCCAAACAGATGGAAGTCAGAAGGCACCAAATCCAGACTATACAGTGAGTGAATGTGTTCCAAGGTCTTCAAACTGGTATGAGGCCAGGCATTAACATGTTGCAAGAGAAAGGTTGTCTTCTTCTCTGGCCTGACTCTTAAAAGTTTGAGTGTTCAGCTTAGTCAGCATCGTGATGCAGTGGTCAGAGTTGATGGTCTGTCTGAGTTCTCGGAAATGCAGATGAATCAACCCTTTCCTTCCGCAAAAGACAGCACACATCATTTTATCTGCTGAGGGATGTATTTTGAACTTTTTCTTTGATGAGGAGTTCACACATTGCCACTCCATGGACTGCCATGTTGACTCCCGCTCACAGTGCTGATACCATGTTCTGACACCACTAACGATGTGACCCACAAAACTGTCATCTTTGGGCTCATATTCGTTCAATAAGTCCTGGCAAATCTGCACCTGTTTCCAACATGTTGAAGCTGATATTCAACTTTGAACACAGTTCCCTGGTTGTAATCTATCAGTTCGTGTCATTGAGTTGATTGAGATACACTTCATTTTGTAGTGCCATTTTGTGGCTGTCCAGAACTTGGCTTTCACACTGCTGTTGCCACTGCTAAAATGCACCACCTACCACCTCACTGCGCTTACATCCACTGTATGGTCTTCATAACATTCAGCAAGTGTCAGTGAATGTCAACAGGTGCCATTTTTTCCACACAGAGGAACTCAATGACACATCTTTGCTTCATACATACTTCTATGGCAGACACCATTTTGTTAGACTGCCCCTCTGCTGCTATCTGTAGCACAACAACAAAAAGTAACTGATTATTTGTGGGAATGTTCAAACTCTACTGCCACCCCACTAGCATCTGTCTCTGACATCATGGGCCAACATAATAACATAGGAGGCATTACTTTCAGAGCAGCCCTTATATATGAACAGTTTATCTGAAGTGTTGCATAATTCACTGTCATATTTCCCTTCTTTTCCAGAGGGAAATTTCATGTATTAATGCGCACAACAACAGCATGATTGCAGCATTAGAGGCAGAATTTTATTTATGTGAATCTTGCCACCATGTATTTCAGGTATATAGCCTGTACGCACTTGTAGCAACTCAACCTTGCTTCAAGCTAGGTTGAAAACTTCAAAGTTTGAATTATTACTGCAATGTAAACATTGCTAAGCTGCATTCAATGATGTACTTACATTATGCAGAACTCTTCTGTGAAGTGGCGAATTGAATTACTTTGAATAAATATAACAAATTTTATATAAGAAATGTTAATTTACATTAACCACTTAACTTTTCTAAACATAGCTAACCTAACTATAAAGAAAAATATGAATATAATGTAGAAATACTCTAAACACAGCATGTGTAACACAGGTACAAATGAGGAAGATAGGACTTGAAATGGAAGGCAAGATGCAACAAATCATTACTTGATTATGCCTCTGTTAGGTTATCTATCTGGAGTGAAACAATCCAAGTCCTATAGCCTGTTTCTAGTTAACATTCTGGTATCCTGGATATTTTGGATACCAGTGTCCAAAAAAAGATTCATAAGGTGTTCTACACAGAGATGAAAGCCCTTCTTTAAAAACAAGATCCCTGATGAAGCAACTGACATCAGTACTTACAGCCAGTATGATCCCTCTGATTCCTGACACTCTTCCAGTGTCTGCTGCTTTGGAAGAGGATGGTATACAGCTGCTATTCCATTATAATAAATCCTTGTCAAATGTACAGCTGGCAAGATTGTAAGTGTACTTCTTTACAGTGGAAGAGGACAGAAATCAGCTTTGCATTCAGCCAAGTAGGTTTATCATGTTTTTTACAATGATAGTTCTGGATTCCATTAAATTACTAGAGAAGCACAATGGAGGCTTTCTGATCTTTCCAGAATAATGGGTACACAGATTTCACTGATATCAAAAAGCATTTTCACCTTACTTACATCTCTACAGAAATTGATTAATGTATATAGTAGTCTAGATTAAATAGGTTGGATGAACAACAACAGACAACAAATCCAAAAGATATAACAGTAGCAGGTTAGATGGGAAGATGGGAATTTAGTAATGCAGAAAAATATACTTGAGACACTGAGACTTGATCAAACCGTTAAGTCTAAGCAACGCACAGAAGAGAAGATGCATCCAACACATAAGCGTGATCACCAAGGCTATCCAAGCCACAGTTTCAAGATGGAAACCGATAAGCTCAAATTACTGGAAACGAAAGAGAAAAATACAAAAAAAAAAACCAAACCAAAACAAAACTTTGACTTGGATTCTTAAAGAAACTTACAAGGAATAAATCAGATCTGAGAGAGTTTACCAAGAAGCTTTTTCCTTTATCTATAACAGCAGAAATTAGATATATTAAAATGGCTGTTGTGCAGGCTGTACATTTAGATCTTGACTGAACTAATCATATTGCTGAAGATGAAATCAAACTTCAAAAAGGAAAAAACAAGAAGGGTTGTATCATACTAACTTGTATAGCAGTTTAGCAGATGGAACCCTCACTATCACCTTTGACACACTGTCATAAAATAAAACAAGACACAGGTGTGTGTACAATCACCAGAAAGAACACATCCCACTGAGTGATATTTATGAAGACTGATTATAATTTGGCCCTGCGTTTTTAAAAACATATCTGTTCAACATCTGGAAGTACCACAAAGAATGTACCAGATTAGTGCACTGAGCTTGAATAGACTTGGCGTGAAATGTGCCTACAAAAGATCAAAAGAATGCCAATTACTGTTGACATTTCTACCAAAACCAGAAAAGTCTACTGAAAAGAAACTGTGAATAAAATATCTCAGAATAAAACAAAATAAAATACTCATGGATTACACTATACATATTCTGCACTATATTTATTATACATATTACTCATCCTTTTATGTACACTTTCAGTACTATGTCTTTCAGAACAGAAAAGATACATAAAGACTATAAAGAGACTATAATACAGACTTTTGAAGAAATAAGGATGGGCTTATAAAAGAGGTGAGGAAATTATGAGAATGATAGTTTCAACAACAGAAAGATGTCTAGAGTAAGAAAAAAGCCAGTGTAAGATAAATTTACCTTCAAGCAACAGGTAACTGCCTGTTTATAGAGAGAACAATTAGTCTTGACTAAAGCAAAAGATGATGAGAGTTAGAGTAAAGGAATGAACTTCTGAATGTAGCTCGAGAAGTTTCAAGAGTGGAATGACTATATACAGAGCCATTTTATCCTGAAGTCACAGCAAAGAAAACTGAACGTGTGCAATGTGATTTAATGAGTCTCTGATAGCACGTATGCTGGTATTTGAGTCTGAGTTTTCTTTGATTTTATTTCCTCCATTATTTGAGTTTCAGAATGCAAGCAGTAAATCAAGATCTACGCTTAACCATAGAATCATAAAACAATTTGTGTTGGAAGGACCTCAAGGATGTCCCAGCTGTAGTCCCTCCCTACCTCAGACAGGGCTGCCAACCAATAAATCAGGTACTAGACCAGGCTGCCCAGCACCCCATCCAACCTGGCCGTGAACACTACCAGGGATGGTGCATTCACAGCCCCTGTGAGCAGCCTGTATAGATTTGCTGTTGTATAATGTATACACAGAGATGCTGCATTGCATGTTCCAACAACTATTCATCTCTTGTTTTTACAAAGTCTATGGTGAAGGTAGTAACAAAGCTGTATAAAAGTTTTCCTTCTGTTTTAAGGTTTCTTACTCTTTTCTCACATTGTCCCTGAAGCCACAACCACTATTTCATAATATTCCATCTACTGATACACGAAGAATCTAGTAATATCACAAAAGAATACTCAAACTTCACAAAATTAGTCCTTTGATGTTGCATCCTAATTAGAGACGGAGTGTTCATTTGGTTCTATTCCTAAATACTTGAGTTTTCATGGAAGCTTCCATCTGAACAAATTTCTACAGTTACGACATTTCTAGTTCCTGTGCACAAAAATTATTATACAATATCTGGTCCCCTTTCAGAAAGAAAATATTCAGATCCATTAAATATAAATCTTTTTTTATTGCTGATGGTCAAAAAAGAGCAACTATCAGCTCCTCTCTTCCTCCCCAAAGCAGTCTATGTGCAGTAGGACAAATTTCTACTCCTTTCTCCTCTCCTATTTCATCTATTACTTAAAGGATTGCAAAATTGATTAGCAGATCAGTGTTACCTGCATACTAAAGTAAAACTGCCACAGATTATGAACCATAATGGCCTGGCAAATTAACCCAAAGGCTCAATTTCAAAAATATAACTAGTATGAAGTTTTTCCCAGTATATTCCCTATTAACTTTGTGAGCTGTTGAACTCCTGCAGTGGACATCCAAATTATTTTACCCTGCTTAGTGGATTGGATTAGTACTAGTTAGTGTCTTCCAATCCTAGTTTGTGATAAGTAACTTGCCAATAGACTTTGGTATTCTATTATATGTCTGATAGAATCAGACCTATCATAGGAATAAGTATGAAGAGAATATCATGAAAAAAACCACCACAAAAACTGCATAAAAACACACTTCAGCTAAGGGCTCTGTGACATGCTGGCACGTATGAACCTTAAATTTCCATGTACATTAGAGGAAAGGTAATACAGATCTATTCTTACAAAATTACCTACTGGGTTTTCTTAGTTATTAGTTTTGATTGTTTAAAGGGAAACTGATCGCTAAAAATTACATTTGAAAAATGAAATAATTATTATTTGTAATAGGAATGATTACTTATAAAATGAAATAATAATGAAAGAAAAAGACTACCTGGGGTTTAAAACACTCTTCAAAAACATTGTAATGTTAAAATAAGAATGAATTATTTATGGTATTAGACCATCAAAATTAATCTAATCATTATGCATTTGTCTTAATTCATTACAATATTTATTCCAAATTAAAAGAAAAATTATTGAACAGGTGAGATCTCACACATGAAAATATAATCTTTTCTCTTAACGGCAATAAAATTATATACACTAAAAAAACTACAGCTGTTTTACATTATCAGCATGTGTTTTGTACTTTCATCCTCTGTCCACGGACATGTTATGACAGTGCAGAAATTCTGAACAAACATGAGAAATTCCATCACCAAAGCTGTATGAAACTTATGTTTCCACTCACAAATAATCATTTTCTGATTTAGATTATTATTTTTTTTAATTCTGATTTTGTTTATTTTTCTTTGGAGTATAATGTTGAACAAAGGACACAAAGTTCTCCAATTAAAAAAAAAATGAAGAGGGAGAATTTATCTTTAATTAACTTTCTAATTTTGCATGTGTGTGAAAGTTTATACATTTCACACTGAGTACATTTTAGCATTCAACCCAGATCTGCCACAGTGTGAAACTCATCCAAAATTGCCACAGTGAAAAATGACAAGTGCTTTATGGTAAGTGCTTCATTTTCATTAAGTATAATGGACACGTTTTCTAAAAGTGTGCATCTTGGCAAATGTCTTTTCTGCCTCAATTCCCCCTCCCCAGGGGACCATTTTCAGATTCAGAATTAAGTGCACAGCAAGTTGATACTTTATTTCTGAGCAGTTTCTCATTTAGTCAACAACATTCTGCGCCACTTTATTTTGAAAATATGCAAACTTTCCAAGCTTTAAGCACTTCTGTAGAAAATATTTCTTATCCAGGTCATTTGAAAGATTTATTCAAGTAGGTTCAATTTAAGTTTTATTTCTCACGTTCCATACAGCTCTTACTAGAATATTAGCTATAGCCATCATTTTGGTTTTGTTCCTTTGCAAACAGATCAGAAATATTTAACTGTACATTCCACTGAGAAAACACCTCACAGTAAAACATATCTGAGAACATGCTTTAGGAAACAAACATTCAGTTTTCCAGACTAGAGGGCAGTATTCAATGCTGAAGTGGCTAAGTTCGTGACCTCGCAGAAAGCTAAGGTCATAATAACCCCACTTTGCTTTCTAGCAGAAATTACATTTAAAAGCTCTATCTGGCAGAAGTGCAAGCCTACTTTAGTCATGGGGCAATGCTAAAACATATATCTGTTTAAATTTACCTTATTGACATCCATTCGCAACTTCTCGTTGTTGGCACTGGCAGCTTTTTCTGCTGCTTTCTTTTGACGCTGAGGTCCCCTGCCAAAGAAGATGTAGTTGACCAAAGCATACTCTAGCAGAGCCATGAAAACGAAGACAAAACATCCCATAAGATACATGTCAATGGCTTTCACATATGGAATTTTGGGAAGAGTCTCTCGAAGATGAGTGTTAATTGTTGTCATGGTGAGGACAGTTGTGATTCCTGAAAAAAAAAAAAAAAAAAAAGAAAAAAATTAGAAGCCTGCTGACTGAACTTATTTTAAACGTTCCAGCATTGTAGCTCAGAATAATCAACTGCTAGTGCTAGAAAGAATTCTAGATTTTTTTTTTTTTTTTCCTGGAAGAAAAACAAACAGAAAACCTTGGTCTTCCTTAGTCTTAATTTTTTTTGTACAGCAAAGAAAATTACTAGTAGCAAACAGTAGTTGGACTGTACAAGTATGCTTTTAACCAGCTGAACCATAACCTACTGGAACAGCCTCAGTTACAAATCACCAGCCTAGGGTCATTGTATCTTGCTTCCCTCCAGCATTTTCAATGCTGTCTGTAGACTACAATTCTTATCATAAAATACTACACAAAAAGGCCTGGCAAAACTCAGACAGCATTCCATAATGTTAAAATGACAAATTCTCAATTGTCCTTTACAGCAATTTACTTATCTGTAGCAGAACAAAATTGGAAAGAATTGATCTGATTTTTACAAAATTTGGCAATAGATATTCATTATCTCTACAACCCAAGTAAAACTTTATTTAATTTATACCCAAAAGCAATTTATACTCTACAATACAGAGCTCCGAACTGCCATGAGCAAAAGCAAACTGAATGCATTCTCTTAAAAGAAGAACAAGCAGTAAAACAACAACAGAGAACACAGACAATTAGGCTAATTCTGGTTACAATGATTATACAGTTAGCTAATCTAGACATGAAATCACTTCAATTTATATTTAAATTGGGATGACTTAAACACTGATTCAAATAATACAAAGTTTGCAAGCCAGATCTAACATTTATTTTTCCAACCATGCACTATCCCCCATGCCAGAAGCAAGAAAAACTCTTCAACTAATGCACACTACGAGAGGTGTAAAAATGCCTACCTAAAGCAACTCTCGCAGCTGAAGCATCATAATTAATCCAGAAGGAAACCCAGGACAGAATAGTGATCAGAATAGAAGGCATGTAGGTCTGCAGAATGAAGTAACCAATGTTTCTCTTAAGTTTAAAGCTGAGAGACAGCCTTGGGTAGGCACCTAAAAGAGAATATTTGGTATGGCCATAATTTACTCATATAAAGCCTGAAAACATTTTCCTGTCATTTTGGTTTTATTGCTTCCTGCAGCAAAGACTACACAGAGAGCCAAAAGACCCTGAATAATCAGCTGTGAGGTTTCTAGCAAGAATTGAGATTAACTAATCTTTTACTTGAAGGGTACAAGGAAGCTTCTGGGTTCATTTCTGCTGGTAATCATAATATTCAAAAATCAACAGCCAAAACACATTTCACAGCATCAAAATATAACAGTGTTTCTTTGCTGACAAGCTGCAGTATGCTTCCTTCAGTGTAACCTTTATTCTAACCTTCTCTCCAGGCATCGCAACGCTTCCCCTTTGTCACCACAGCAGAAAAATTGTGGTGTGTGAAGCGCTCATTGAAATGGGTTCCTGGAGATCATCATGTATTCAAGTCCCATTTCCGCTTTGCTTTTGAAGAATCTGGAATACACAGTGCCTCTATATTCCCTCCCAAGATGATTTCTGTTTATACCTAAAAAATGATTATGTGCTTTTTTGTTTGTCTGTTTTGCTTTTTTTTGTTTTTCTTCTTTTTTTTTTTCCCCTTCCTAATCTAATATCTATTAGCTTTCTTGAGTAGGTAGAGAACACCAAATAGAAATAATTCAACTCATTTGAATGATTTAATGTCATTTCAACTTGTTATACAGCACATTCTCAGCCTTCGGAAAGTTTTATGTTTGCTAGCATAGTATAAACTACAGATCTTGTGGAAGGACGATATGAAGGGTTTTATGGTGAAGACAAAATAATTAGCCAAAAGCATCTGGAAATAGAGAGAAAAGTTCCAACAAGCTGAGCTATTTCTTGTTGGGAGTTAAGGTGCTGAGGTGCGTGTCTTGGTCAGTTTCACAGAAAACCAGAAAATCTGACTGAGTCTTAACGTAACAGCCTGTTGTATTCTTTTCATACATTAACGAGAAACACATTGTGAAGCTGTAATAAAATTCGCTTGTTTTAAAATTCAGTTGCTGCTCTAATTTACTTCTGTATCTAAAATTTTCAGATCCTGAACTCCACACTGAGAATTAGACCATTTTTAGTCTTCCCAGTTAATTCCCCTTTTAGTTTCCCATCCACAAACCTGTAGAGAAAACAACGTTCTTGGTGATAAGCTTGTAGTCTACAATGGAGAACTGTGGCAGTTCAATCTTTGTGACTCCTGTGACTGCATTATCACCACCACGCCAGTAAAATTCAATGTCGTCTGTCGTATAGCCATCTATAAAACAGGAGCAAAGTGTTAAAATACACATCAAGTCTCATGTAATGGAAAACGGTCTCCATTTTCATCCAGAAAATATGTCAAATATATTTCTGAAACTAAAATATTAATGATAGAACAGATACATATGCAGAGATAGGCACAGGTAATTCTAAGTTTCATTTTGTTGTGGTTGAACCCAGCAGGCAGCTAAGCACCACACAGCTGTTTGCTCACTCCCTTCAAAATAGGACTCATGGGTTGAGATAAAAGCTATTTACTAAGACAGAAAAGGAAAACAGAAGCAAAAATGTGATGATAACTCTCTTTCTAAATATATATACGTACACCTGTAATGCAAATGATCATCATCTGCCAAGTAATGCCCAGCCAACCCCCAAACAGTGGTCAAGAGAGAAACTCAGCATAGAGTAGCTCATGATATTTGCTGTGTACACAATGTAGTTTACAGCTTCACTGGTTGTATTTCAATGGCTTTAAACTGGAAGAGGGCAGATTTATATTAGATATTAGAAAAAAATTATTAACTGTGATGGTGGTGAGACACTGGAACAGGCTGCCCAGAGAGGTTGTGGATGTCCCCACTCTGGAGGTGCTCAAGGCCAGGCTGGATGGAGCTGTGAGCAACCTGGTCTAGAGTGAGGCATCCCTGCCTATAGCAGGGGGGTTGGAGCTAGATGATCTTAAAGGTCCCTTCCAACCCAAAACATTCTATCAGTCAATAATTTTTTTTGGCTGATGCTGAACTGTTGTTCAAATCCATTTAGATTTACTTGTAAAACAAGGTCATTCCTTTTTCCCAAGAAGGCTTAAATACAATTGAAGACAGCCACAATTAGTGTGGCACTCAGAAGACACAACAATAATAGATTCAGAAACTATTGCTCTTCATGGCAAAAAAAAAACCAAATAACAACAACAACAAACACCACAGAAAAAAAAGAAACAAAAAAGAAACATAAAACAGTATTAGTTTTCCCAGTCATAAAGCACATGCACGAAATCTGAATCTAAGTTCTTTATACGGCAGTTGAGCTAACTTGCATACTTTAGAGTTGGTAGAGTACTGATCAGTGGAGAACATAAATTCACACACACACACACACACACACACACACACACAAAAAAAAAACAGAAAAAGTTTTAACCTATTAAAGGTTTTTGTTGTTGAAAATTGAAAAAAGAAAGATGAGCCCTGAACAATTAATGAGTATTTTCCTCTGCAAAAGTCAGATAAAATGATATACAGATTTGAGTTAATTTCACATTCCTATCTACAGACAAAAATCAAAATTACACTAGGCACCATTCAAGAGTATGACTTGATTTCAAGCAGTTTTGCAGATTATGCACTCTCTGATAACTCAGAATTTATAAAACTTGTACCACATATTATTAGTTTTTGATAATCCACACAAAAACACAGGTGCACAGCAGTAGCAGAAGGCCTGCAAGTTTGAAGATGCAAACACAATATTCCGTGAAAACACTGAAACAACCATAGAAATTTATTCCAAATACAGTAGGTTTTGAAGTATTTTGGTAGTTGTATTCTTACAGAAGTTTGAAGGCAATTCCAGTTTTGTGTATATGTCACTCCTTCCTTCTGTTTTTCATGGGTCTAGCAGCAAACCTAAAGCAGTCTGATGGCAGAAAACTGAAAACTGAATTCTGTAACCAGAGCGGTCTCATTCAAAGAGGACAGATTTTGAACATATAATCAGCATTAAGGATTCAAGAGGCAACCCTGCTCTTCTTTCAAAATTGCTGAAATTGACAGAAAATAAACAAATGAAAACAGATTTTAAAAGCATTTTTGTGAAACACGTTTTCTTAACCTTTCCATTTACAAAAAAAATTACCCCTGATAGGCAACACCAACCAAATTAAAACAAGGACAGTATCTTCTAAATAAGATTCAACAGTGAAGGGAGAAAAAGACCTGCAATGCAAAACATGATATGCCTTTGATGTATCCAGAACTTCTTAAGAAACGGAGCTTAAATTCACAACAACAGATAGCTTACATCAGTGGTTACTGAGTTGTTGCCAGTTATACTTGCTTTTTTGCTTCACCAAGAAGAAAATAAAAACATAATTTGAACTAACAGCTTCAGATAATATTTAGCTTCCCTCATCTGTTTGGACAGCATCATAAACAAAATCATCTACATTCTTCTATACTGATTTTTTGTGAAATGAAGTAGCTCATAGATGTCAATCTTTGTATTGATTGCACATTACTTGTTCAGAGTCTAAAACATGAGAGGTCTGAAAAGGAGCCAAGATTAATGCTATCTGTCAGCAAGCCTATCCTCTGTAATTAAACAAACAGTAACCATGATTCCACAGTCATACTGATGACACTTTGTGATACAAAAAAGTATGCTCAGTCATACATTTTTTATTATAGGAACCTACGAGCTCTGAGTAATCTCATGAAGAGAACTACAGCATAAATTGTTGTGCTGACCAACTGATGCTGTACTTAGAGATAAGGATAGCATAATGACTTCCAATGACCATGCAGTGCATTCTTAGTTCGGCCAAGAACAGTTAGAACCGATTTGTTCTATAGTATCAGCTCTTTAAAAAATATATTAAACAAAAATCAAATTAAAGAGTTGCCCAGGAAATGAGAATTGTTTTGTTCTCAGGAGAAAATAATGTATTTTGATGCTTAGTAATGATTTTCTGAAACTGCCTAATTGCATGGGAGCCTTCCTCCCTATCTTTCCTTTCTTCAATTAGCCTTGTCCTGCTTCCTCCACAGTCTAAAGACAGCTAAAGACAGTAAATGTTACATGATAGAAAAGTGCAACACTTTAAAATCTCTTTCCCTTCCACAGTGGCCTGAAATACTGAGACTCTTCTAGTTATTGAACATGTCAAGAAACAAATAATTAGTTTCTTGAGCTAACAGACTATTCCGTCCTGGACACAGCTTGAAAAACTTCATACTTATTCACTTTTAATTTAAGATGTTCTGTTTTTTATTATTATTTCAATATTTTTGTTGCAAGTTTATATCAAGTTCTGTCTCTATTACCGTTGGTACAACTTCGGTCCTTCCATTCCCTGGATTGAAGCTACAAATGCCTTATCCTGCCAGAGCCAGTCCTCTGGTTCTCCAGTGGATACCTATAAGAGATGTTTTCCAGCGAATGGAATTTATTACATTAAATCTGTAGTTGTGACTTACCAGCTGAATCTTCCAATAACAAAAGCTGCGCATTTTCCCAAATACTGTGTGGAAAACACTCTGCCCTTTCAGTGATACACGTAGGGCCAATGCAAAAGCTGTTGCATGACAGGAAGTTAGCACTGGGGCACTACTTGTTGAATGACTGTTTCTACTCACTCCACGATCCTAGATTTTAAGTACTACTAGATCTACTTCATTTGCTTTAAAAAGGTATTTTCCAGGAAGATTAGTGGTACATGGATGGAGTTCATTACTAATAGTGTTCACAGAAAAACAGGCCCAATTCAATGAGTAATTTTAAAATCCTTAACTCTTGTGAATTTGTTGGTCATTTTTTTCCAAGGCTTACATGGCATGAGCAACACATGCAGAATCTGCAGACTTGAAATATATCAGGTTGTCATGATGTCTTTTACTTTTCTCGTCACAATTCCGTCTTCAGAAAAAAGGCAGATAGCTTTTTGTTTCCTTGTATACTGTTACTTCCTATCTGACAGCTCTCATTCTTTGCCTTCAGTGAAGTAACATAAGAAAACATAACATATAAATAGCAATAATAAACTGGATGGTGCTGAGCTATTAAAGCAGGTATGTATTAGGAAAAATATATACTGAGTTTAGAAATGATATGACATACACTGCATACTGTTTTGATACTGCCGAGTTCTGCTTCTATTATATCTTAAACTACTAATTCCAATGGATAAAAGACCATTTACTGAATTTGGAAGGATTTATCAAGAAAACATTCTGAGGCAATTTAATTGTTAAGCTTTACAACTAATAAATCAATCTTTTGTTTTCCTTTCTGACCAAATAAAAGTGATAAAATGAGTTACAGCAAGGAAAAAAACCTCTTGTGTTCATAAAAAAAAACCTCAATGGTCCTTTATCCTGTTCATTTCTGAACATCTATTTGTAGATCTTTTCTGCCCAACTGCTTACACACAGTTCGGTCTTGAATCATGTAATCATACCAGGGGTGATGCAGAAAGGAACGCCAGGACTGAATTTCCAGCATGTAGCCAAAACTTCCAGCTCTCCCTCTCTACCAATAAGGATGAGAGATGTGGTTAGGGTGCTCCCTGTATTCCCACAGCACTAGTACTAGGTAAACATTGACAATTCCGTCTTGAGGAGAGCTGAATTCCTTTGAAAATTCTCACCAAAATATTCAAGTTGATGATTCCAATCTAAGCATCTCTGCATTCCTCTGGGAAATATGTGCAGAACTCCCTACTGCTTAATTTTGCGCTGAGGAAAATGTTAAGCTAAGGCTTTGATGCTGAATAACAAGACTGGCTAGCGGGCATCAGTAAGAATAGTTTTAGGAAGTCTCTTCAAACTTTCATTAAAATACCTCTCTGTCCTTCCAAGAAGGATACATTCTCTCTTTCATTTCATAACATGGGGAAGGAGAGAAAAGAATAATATAGTCATCTTCAAATGAATGCTATTGTGAACTGCTGAAGTACTCAAAGATAATTGGATATGAGTCTGGTATCTGCAAAACATCTGCCAGAAAAGAAAAAAAGGCCTATTCATATCTCTAGCGGATGTTTTACAGGTATTAAGGTCCAATTATCTCTGGTTATAATAAACTCCAGCTGCAGGTATTTGGAACTCAAAACAGCTCTACATACAATCTAAAATTATTTAAAGACCAACCAATTTTAAAAAGTAATAGTCTAGGAGAAATAATCTATGGACCTTGACAAGAAAAGCAGAATAAATGAATTTAATATTTCTGAATTGTCAGATAACATCAGTAATGAAGGAAGTAAAGCATACTAAAAACAAAGTTCTGCAAGTCATTCTTTGCAAGAGTCTGATTTTAGCAAAAAGCACTGCCTGTTTGAGTTTGATTGCAGAAGAGTTGTTGTTTTACCATATATTAAATTGTAGATAGCACTGCTACCAGGACAGAGAAACTGATTGATTGCTTTTTCCTAAATCACTTATATATCATCAGCAGCACAATTTACTTCACATTCAGAAAGTTCAATTTCTCATTTCTGTCATGCATCACACATCAGCAGCCAACCAAATCAATACATTGCCCTGGAAATATGGCACCAATCCTGCGAGAAGCAAAGCATTCTCAACTCCCATTAACATGGACAGGGTGTTTATCATTGCCTGTACTTCAGAGCTTTATCATCTGTCATTCCTGGTAGGAGGAAAACAAACAACTAGAAGAATGCAGAATAAAAACCTTTTCATATAGAAACTACAAATCACCTATTTTTTTCAGTCACCTTATGACAAATCAAAATTCAGGAATTTTTTTTTTTACATACAGACAACCTAAAATGGGAGCTATAAAATTACTAGCTGAACATGAGATTATTTACACTCAAGGCAGTTATCAGAGACACTGCACAATGTTAAAAAAAAAAAAAAAAAAAAAAGAAGCCAACTTTTCTAAAAAAATCTCAGAATTTATCAGTTGATTTTAGGGAAAAAAATAATGGCAAACATGTGAAATGGTGTAAACATATCCAGAATGTAGATAGGATTCTGAAGCCATGAATTCATCTCATTCGGTTCTGAACCATCAGCAAACGGTCTGAGCATGATTGGAACAGGAACAGCACTGGGCAACAGGAATATTCTTACAGCATAGGTCCAAGCTACTGAAAACCACTTCATCATTAACAATGAGACAAAAGGATCCTGTAGGGAACTCTCCTAATCCTAACACCCTTCTCTCAGCTATTCTGGGCATTGTCAGCATTCAAAGACGATGAAGGACAACTTGGTCAGTCCTGTGAGATTTCTGCCCAGCAGGTCTGGAGGCTCAACAGAAGCTGGCATTGCACAACCTTTCTGATCACCTAAGGTATTTGCCTTTTGGTCAACAACACAAAACATGTTAAAACTCAGCTTATAGCAGGACCTGAAAAAAAATATTTTTATAAAGCAACCACTTACAAGAACAGCATATACATTATGGAGGATAAAACAACTGCATTATAATTATCTTTATTATAATTGTCTTTAAAACACACCAAAAAACTATGGACTCATGGGGAGGGGAAGAGGAAGGGAATCTTTGCTGTCAACAATTGGATTTTCTTTCCCTAGCCTCTCATAACATCACAGCTTCTCAAGTAAAATGAAACAACTGATGGATGACATTATCTGTACCCGACTAAACGTTTTGATTAAGAATAAAAAAAAAATACTCTAAGCTGACAGTCTTAGGTCGTAGTAACCTATTTAAAAGCAGACTCCGAACTGCCTGATTGAGAAACTTGACATCTACAGACCCTGAAGCATGAGATGAATGCTATATAGAAAGGTTAAATAGATGGTTAATCCTGTTTGTATAATGGATCAATGGAAGACATTTAATATCGGTGCATGTGCATTTTATTTATTTTTAAACCATGAATCACCAAATTCTTTCTAAAGCAATTTCTTCAGCAGCTTTTCATTTCCACAGAGCAAATAGCTAAGATTTCATTGCAAAATCGTAACTCCCGTGCAAAACATATTCTGAAACCCTGAAATCCTTCGGAGCACTCATACTTGCTTCACTGCACCACTTCATTCTTCACTATCCACTGGTTCATTCAAAAATGCAGTCAGAAAGAATAAGAAGTATTTCTTTGAGTTTGTAGAGCTCTTCAGAGCTGAGGGGAATACAAGTCACTGCACATTGAAGTCAGTAGGATGATATGAAGAGAAGGTAAGGCAGATTTTATGTATAGCTGAACACACCTGGCATTGGAGCAACTGGAAAAAGCACATCATTCTTCCTTCCTTCTCCTTTTTCTGACCTGCCTTCCCCCATTCTGTCTTTCTGTATAAAAAATTAACATTCTTTTTACATTTCACTTCAAAGAGTTCTTCCCCTGAGGCTCTGAGGATTTGGATACAAAGAGGATGCACCATTTTCTGACTGCAATGAAATACAATTGATTTTTCAATTAAATTGGTAACATTCTCAAAAAAAAAAAAAAAAAAAGGATTATATTCAAGGTATTCAAATGGTTTGTTATTAGATAAGAGTGGACTGGGGAAAAGACAGAAACTTAGAGGGAAATGTGACCAACATAGGACTGCAAACTGCTATTAAAAATAGTTCTTCTGTTGGACGAGTGATATTATACAATTGATGCTCACAGAGTGGACTTCTTATGGCATTATCAGAACCAGGGATCATTTATTGTAAGCACTTCTGGCCTGATTCTTGGCCACAGTTTGCCCTGCAACCTTACAGAACAGGTGTCCCGTGTTGGTAAAACACAAACCTCCTTGCTGTTGTTTTTTTTCCCCTAATGAATTCATGGAAATCATTCGTGCCTTAGGGCATATGCTACGAAGTGCTTTTGAAAGTAAATTTCTACTGTGAAAATATTTTTAGGAAAATAAATATATCAGGAGAAAGAACAACATCAGTGAGGCAATACTCAAAAAGCTTCCAGCATCTGGAAAGTAGCAATTTCTTGTAATCCTTCTTCTAAAAGGTGATTTACTTCCTCTAGTATGAATGATCGAAGGCACTGGTTTCAACACCATGGAGATCCTCAAATCTAAGAGTTCCTCAAGCGACAGAGATGAGTATTTGCAGCACAGTCATGCACAGTGATATGAAGTTAACCATGACTAATTAGGTCAAAGCAGGTGCCACACTGTCAGAACTCTTGTTTCTCAGACTCCATCAACAACTGAACACACCACTGTCTAGGAGGTACATCTACAGAGATATTTATTGACACAATTTGGTCCTATTGTAGTTAAATTTCTGAAATTTAGGGATCTCCATCTAGATTTTTTTTTTTTACCTATAGTTTCTAATTTTTAAGAACCAATGTAATACAACCGCACACAAGCATAGTACTTAGAAACATCCCAGCCCAAATCTGAGTTCTTCTAAGCCATTTATTTTACTTAGCAGAGGACCAAATTTTCACATCTTCTGAAGATGTTGATGATATGTCAGTTCTTGCACTGATTAACACTACATTGTCTCTGAAGGGGATTTTAGCATGGCATGGGTGACATTAAAAAAGTGTTATTTGAACAAAACATGGTAGTGACTTTGGTGGTAGAAGAAAAATGGATTAGTAATACATTATAATTCCACAGTAAAGTTGCAGATTAATTTGGTCCCTATTGAACATATCACATCAAAAAATGAGTACCAATTAACTATATTAAATACCTTACATGTCAAAGGAAACAAAGAAGCAAACAAAAACAAAGAAGAAAACACCACAGTTGTTTTTGACTTTTGGCTACCCTAAGGGCTACTTTCATAAGTTTGTAATAAAAAGTTGACTTGCAGAACACTAAGAATCTCAATATTAAGAAGCCCAAAATAATGTTCTATTTTCTTGAAGCTTGACTTGATTATCAGCTATGTGGAAGAAGCAAGAAACAGACATCCACTTTTCATTAGATTAGATTTTCAAAGACACAATAGGAAATTGCAACTTGTAACTGTATGGATATGTATCATTGCTGAGGAAAGCAACATTTGGGCAGAAGTAACAAACTTCTATTTAAATATGAACTGCAGCTGCTGTAAATTTGATCAAAATGAATACATCAATTCTTAAGTGATCTATTTCAGCTCTATTAAATCATGAAATGAACAGAACTCATGAGAAAATACCCATTTACAAAAAACAAGTGCAATCTGATTTAAGCAGACAATGGGCTTTTTTTTTTTCTCCAGAGTACTCTTCAATGTGAAAGTATGAAGTACTTACTGTTTTCTAAGACATGGGAAAATAGTACTTCTTCATTCACAACTATTTTTCCCCCGAATTGTCAATGAAATCAAGATAAAGTTAAATGAAAAGAAATAAATATCATGCTTTGGCATAGAAAACTACAGACAAACAATGTTTGTTTCACCTACTTCACAAGATTTAAGCTTAATAAGAAACTCAAGCAATTGTGAAGGCCTTCCAGTATCTGGAACCCAGACAGCCTCTTTTCAACTGCTGCTTAGTCTTCACTTAACAATTTTACTCTGCTATGCATGAATACAGATGAACAAATAATTTGGCAGAATCTAACTAGCAGATCTTACAATTAATTGAAGGACATTCTTGCTAAGTAGTTAAATATTTGGTAGATTTTACATGGATAGTGTTTTCAGCTGAAGAAACAAATTTTGAACTCTCTCCTATGTAGTTTTAATGATTAGATATCAGGAAGAAATTCTTTACTATGAGGGTGATGAGACATCGGCACAGGTTGGCCAGAAAAGCTGTGGATATCCTCACATATCCTGGAGGCATTCAAGGCCAGGCTGGATGGGGCTCTGAGCAACCTGGTCTACAGAGAGGTGTCCCTGCCTATAGCACGGACTTGGAACTAGATGATCTTAAAGGTCCCTACCAATCCACACCATTCTATGATTCCATGAAATGAAGAATACGATGCTTAATTTGAAAGTAGTTATCTTCTTGTGTAATATTAAAGATATTAAGATGGGTGCAAAGAGAACAGTGTTTTATATTTAGATAGAAATATATATTGAATCTTTCAATATTGCATTCCAATTGCATTCCAAAGAGATAGCTTTGAAGATTGATGGAAAGGTCTTAAACCCCAATTTTTTTGCATGTATCTGAAGACTGTTTCAGAAATTTGAGAACAACTAATAGCAATAGTGTTCTGGACATGAGTAGGAGGCCATGTTTTCCTTAACAGAACTCTTATAATAACATGTGCCTACCCACTGGGTGAGTAAAAGTAACATTTTTTTCCTTCTCCCTATCCTTATTATAGATAAAGGTCACATCAGGAAAACAAACACCTACATTTTCATCTTCTGTTGATGTCATCATTATAACCTGTATTCATCCTCTTTTTTTTGTGCTTATTATTACTTTTTTATTTCATTTGACTCCATTGGCCTCAAACATATCCAGTAGAAATTTTGTATAGAAAACATCTACACGTGTTCTGGAAGTGATGAAGGGGCTAATATACTTTTCTGATAAAATAAATCTCAGTTTTCTTACTTAAGATTTCAATGAAAGACTATGTAAATTAGAATTTTCCAACCAATAAATCAGATTAAATCTTCTCAAAACTGTTAAGTGAAAGAGACGGGTATATCAAAATAAAAGAATCAGTAAAGGGTCATCTACACAAGCCTCTTCTTTTTGTTCTTAATACCTTACAATGTTTGGTCTTCATACCTAAGTTCCGCACAACCCATAATCAGCCTGCTATTTGAATGCTGATGTACATTAAAAATGAGAGAAAAAAAAGAACATCTGGCAACCTTAACATATTATTAATAAAATTGCATTAATACTCCACTTTGCTTAATTATTCCATAGCTGTATTAAATATCCAAGGCCGCAAGGAGAAAAATGCAATTTGTAGAAGAAAGCCCTGCTGTCAATGCCTGTGTCATTTGCTCAATTTAGGAAAATATTTATTCATTAAGAGGACAGTTTGCAGTATTGTGTGAGGCAATGTTCTGGAATATTATTCCATCCTTACCTGCAGTTACTCAGGACATCACAGTAATTAAAACATAATAAGTAAAGATTTGTTATAAAGAATAGAAACACTGCTCACTTGTACTTGTCCAATAGCAGTATGCTAAGAGCTGTTATCGGTAACAGCTAGGCACCATTAGAACATAAAAAAAAAAAAACCAAGCTGTATTTGCCCACACATAACTGAGGTTGGTTCTGAGCACTTAACTGAGTTTGCAAAAATTAATTTTCTTTTACTAATGAATAAATCTTAATGACCACATTTTTGTTGTCGTTGTTGTTTTGTTTTCAAAGTAATTCACACACAGATTTGGAAACTTTTTCTTAATATTGCTTCCTATCTCAATAAAGTTCTCTGTCTCCTAATAGCTTTATCAAGAATAATTCCATGTACTCTTGCTGCAGAGAATTGTTCACACAGTATCATGTAAATTAAGCTTATTAGAACGTTAATGATAGGCTCTGATCTTGTTAGAATTGCATCATTATTCCCTCAAAACTGTATCAGACATGTAACATTCCTATATGACCTTCATACAGCCAGGTGGTACAGGAAACCACATGGCTGTGTTCTCAAAATATTTCAGTGGGAGCTGCGTGCCTCAAGGCTCGGAGGACTTTTCTGTAGGAAACTCTGTTGTGACACCTATATCAGAAAAGACAGAAAAGGTTGGCTGGCAGTACCCCAGCCACTTTCCTAGGATACTGAAAGAGGTGAGAATAAATGCTTTTGACACCCCGAGCCTCCAGGTTTTAGAAACAGCAAACAAAGAAAAGTTATTTGGCTGGTAACTAGATGCTAATATTTGTGGATAGTTATGCACAAGGTAGCAGGAAGTGTTTTTATAGAGATAGGACAAGGCCAAAGAAGGAGAAAAATCTTCATCTGCATTCAAGCAGTGCAGAAACTGTAAGGCTGCAAGGCCCCAAATTCTCTGCTAAGGAGATGGCTACAGCAAAATCCACAGCAGAAACAACGTCCCTTCACATTTTCTTCTCTCTAGTCTAAAGTTTTGTCCTTTTACATGACATAAAACCATGTGAAATCTTAGTCTACAAGTAACGTCCTGCTTTACCTTGTATCTCCTGTCCTTCTCTGTGATTTTCCATGAGGTTCACAGATACTACACCAAGACTTCGTCACTGAATTTAACATTTCAGAAGTTAAAAAAAAAAAAAAAAAAAAAAGGCCTATAGCTTAGCATTCACTTTTCTTTTGACTAGCAACTCCAGGCATAGCTTCAGGCTATGCTTATTTTGTGAAGTAGATGCAACAGAAAATATAATGCCAAACCTTAAAGGAATTTCTCTCTGCAAGTAGGTTTTAACACATGCTCTTGACTTTTATTCTGTTTTCCACTAGATCTAGTATTGCAACTGTGTCAGTATGCAAATACGTATTACATAAGGTTGCCTCTTGGGCTGGAAAAGCAGGATATCTGCATGTAAATGTTCATTAAAAAGAATCCAGTACAATATTTTAACATACATAAAAGGAGATCAGCCTCAAATACAAAAGTGAAAGGACCACATCTTTATGCTGAGAGGCCCATACGGACTGCACCTCTCTTGTGCCTTTGAAATAAATAACCTTCTTCAAAAAAGCTGAAGTCATTTACTAAGAGAAAAACACATGAATAATACAGTAACATATAATACACAATGCAGCAATGGAAAGTGCTGGTTTAGTACTTTCTGATCACTATTTCTTCTTATACTCACAACTACCCACTTCATTCTTGAAGGAATTATGACTCAAATTCTGTCCCAAAATATCGAGCTGTTTGACAACGTATTCACATGAGATTCTACAGCGTTTCATACTTTTACTTTGGAAAGTGTTATCCTGTATGTATCCTGTGGCACTCAAAGTTCTTATGTGCAGGAAATGTATTGCTTCTGCACAGAAGGAAGAGACTGACGTTATGGTGAGCTCTGTCACTGCATGAAAATTGTCTTCTCTGTAGCATTCTGTGCCTGCATAAGGCTTTCACAGCTCAGCAGCACATAACCACTGCAGGTATCTAACAGCCACTGTGTCTATGTGTTTATTAAGCCACTGTCACACCTGTGGTGCTCTCAGCTTTATATAATATTTGAATTACTGCTGCAATCCACTGTAAGTACAAATACGCTATAGTATTTATTAGGACAGATTTTATTACTAGTATTGTATGAAATAACTATTTGTCCAAAGCTTAGACTGAAAGGCCTCTTACACAGCAAAGTATAAATGAGAATATGCAACACGTATCTTTGAAAGGCACTGAGAGGAAGATACTGATCTCATTATGGTTTTATCATGTCATTTTGTCACTAGTTAGAAGTGGGAACACTGAAGAGCTGAGCTGCCCCAAGTGGCTTTAAACAGCCATGTTAACTTGAAACATCTCCTGGAACTGTAATTAGGCAAATGTAATTAGGCTGCACAATGTTTTTGTGGAAACGAAGTCTGTCATTACACCCAGCTAGTGTGTAAAGTGCTGAAATGGCTATGAAACTTCACTGCTTTCCCAGCACCAAGCACTCACAGAAAAAAACGACAGACTAAAACTGCTTCTTGCTTTACAAAGCACTATGTATTACTGAAACTAAAAGGGTATGCTGAGTGCTATGCCTGATTGCAAAAGTGGAAGAAACGTTGCTATCTTTCTTTAGGGAAATCAAAAATCAAAAATTCATCAAAGCAGTGCTATGGAAAATTTGTCAGAAAAGGTGCATGTAAAAACTATGCATAGAGAAGTGAACAAAAACTGCTCTTACTGCAGTCTGTTAACACAGGCTAGACTATTCATCTTGAAAGCACCATGGGGCTATTAACAACAGTATATTTTACACTAACAAGTGCCATAAACATAAATGGAAGAGGGTTTCCCCCTCTTTATTCTTTACACACAAAACCAAAGGCAAAGCACCCATATTCCTCTGGTCATGAGCACAGTAACTACCAGCAGCCCAGCAGCAGAAAGGAGAAGCTCAGAGAAGCTTCCTGAGAGGATGCACCCTCAGGCTCTATGCTACATGCTCACTTCTGCCCCTCCTCAGACACACCACAATTCCTCCTGCAGCCTTACTGTATGTACAGCTGGAGATTAGCGATAGAAACCTTTCAGCATCAGAAACACAGCTAGAGAATGGAGCACTATCTGTAGAACACAGCATAAATGGGGGAAAAAGGACTAATAATATTCAATGCTAAGTGGAGGGCAATTTAACCACAAATTTCCTTGCAAAGTTTATTAATTCATTTACTTTTAATGAAATCATATACATAGGAAGCAGTGTAGCTACATTAGAATAAATAAAATGAAAATCTATGGTGCACTGATCAAACTGCGTTCCTATTCACTGAACCAAATTATTCATGACCCTAATCATTACAGCTATTTGATGCCTCATTAAATAAGGAAAATGGCACTACATTGTTATCATTTTCTGTTCGATCATCAGAACATTTGGAATAAGGTCAATAGTTGAAGACATGGAATTAGCATAATGCCAACATTTAAAATGCCTACTGCCAAACCAGCAAGTAATCCATTGAATATGGGGGGGGGGGGGAGAAAAACTAGCTTTTTTTTTTTTCCTGAAAGTATACATAAAAAAATATGCAGAAATGGTTTTTGAATATCAGATTTTGAAATATTTTTGATCTCTGTAGCACCAGAGTATGAATACATGGTCTAATGCATAAAGTAGTATATAAACAAGCACCTAGGTGCAGACATTCTATACATAACCTGAATATCAATTATACCAAAATATACCACAGATAAATAACAATGAATATCAGGGGGAAAAAAAGAGATCACCATGCAGTCATATTTGTTGTACATGATGACAAAGCACTTCAGAACCAAACTCTAAACTACACACTCATGAAATGATACCTTCTTTGAAAAAGAACTTCCAATGATTTTGTTGAGAATAATCTTAAAAGTGTTATTTTTCCATTAGCAGAGATATCATCATCTGCGCTCCACAGTTATCATATGTCAATATTTCAGTCATTGATAATTCTGTATTTGCATAAGAAATTGCTTCCAAGAAGAGTGATACAGTGGCAGATGCTCAAATGGTGGTGTTGACTGTCAACAGAGTTATGAGCTTACATCTGTTGAGGATCTGCCAATAAACTTTTTTCAGCTTGAAAATAAGATCTGAAACAATGCTCAACTAATACTGGATACCTACCTTTGGTTGCTTTTATTATCATGAGAATCCTAGACAACATTAGAAACCAGACAATCGGAAAATCAGCTTAATTTTCCCTCAAATTAATTTCTATTTACAAACATTAAATGTATTTTAGCACTGGAAGACAAAATTAAAAAAAAAATTTTGAAAAGCAAAAATAGAATAGCCACAATTTTAAAAAACTTCTTTAAACAGATAATGAATTAAAAACATGTCAGAAAAGATGCATAGGAAGAATTTGGCTACAAGCTAACTTATTTCAGCTCTGGTAGACTATGAAGTGTTCATGACTCATACCTAAATTCAGTTCAATACATACTCGGGATACGTGCAAGTTCACGCACAGTGCTTTATGAAGTGCTAACTTACAGTCTAAAGCACAGAGAATAACAACTCTGTGCAGTGTACTTCCAAAATATGTCTTCCTAATGAGAACACAAAATGCTTCGGCTTCGTTAATTTCATAGTCTGCATACTACACATTGTTTCTAAATCAGTGGGGGAAAGGTGGGGGGGAGGGAGCTGTTTGTGATTGTTTCTAAGAATGGAATGGTTTACTGTTACTTGCACAGTCCATTTGGACAATTTTCCAATAGTTTTTAGCCAGTTATCACTTGAGAAGACTGGGGGAACAAAGAATGAGTTCTGTGTGATGAAGATTTCATGAACTGTAGCCACCAGCATTAATAAATTTGAAATCGCTTTACAAATGATAAGACATTTTGTTATCTTGTATTTAAGGATAAGGACCATGTCACCTACCAATTAAATGCAGTCATTTAACTGCAAAAAGCAGCACCATACAGCAATTTATGACATACAACGAGGAATAAAAAATCCAATTAAAATTTCAGGGGGAATTTAGCAGGGCAGAATTTAATCAGCAAAGATATAATTTTGCCAGGAAAAGACTGTGGCTAACACCTGTTCTGAAGCGTAAAGCGACATGGAAAATGCAGTAACAAATGTGTGGGTCAACATTTGTTATGTTTGCTGGAGAGCTCTGCTGGTCTCATTTAGATCTTTCTTTCCCTTAGACTGAGAAATGTATTGCTTCCCCAGCAGAGTTTTCAGATGTCTCTGACTCATCCCAAAATCCTCACCCAACCCAAGCAATACTGTCTGAATACTGAATTATGCCTATTTTCCCATCTCTGCACACAGTCTATACAAAGAACTACAAGGCTTTCTGCAGACTGCTGAGTGGCCAGAGGGATGAAGTGGCTGTGCCAGCTCCACATGGCCAGGGGACACAGAGGAGCTACAGCCTCTACTGTAAACCTTGTTCCCTTTGGGAGAAAACAACTGGATACAGTTGTGATACTCCATCTGCCAGGATGGTTGAGAATACCTTCTCTGCAATATATGCAGTTCCATTACATTTTTTAAAGCTGACTCAGTTTGAAACTTCTCTAATTTCCACACAGCATCTTTTGCATGACCAAACTAGCAATGACCACATTCATTTACTTATTGGAAGGACCTAATGAAGAATGGATTGATAATTTTTGTAATTGTTCCCAATATTTGAAGTCTTAAAAATGAACCGAAATCACAAACTCAATCATTACCATTTTCTGATACATTATTTCATTCATTCTTACTAACTTTGGAGTAAGTTAATAGTTATGTATGCAAAACTTCAAGGGAAATACATTTCATCTACAATTCTAGTAGTGATACCTTACAGAATGTATTGCATTTTCTACATCTGTTGTTACAATATCTAACTTCGTCAATTAAAATCCATTTTTACTATCTGAAATGAATGTAGTTAATGTTTTTCACTAGATTCACTGAAAACTTCATTAGAATTAATGGCAGGTCACTGGACTACCTCACCAATGAAAAGATGAAGTCACTAAGCTGCTCATTATATCCATCCGCATTATACTTATGAGTTAAAATCCAATGCTATTAATGATGAAAGGAACAGATATTAGAAACTCAGCATTAATGAACCCTCCTGTTAGTAAATCCACATATATTTGCAGTGTGCAACAAACAAAGCATCAAGACTAAAGCTTTGAGCTTTGATAATTACACAAATAATGAGAGAGGAAATTATTTTGAAAACCTCACTTTAAAAGGCCTTTCCAGAGTCTCTAAGTGGAAATGCTGTGTTTCAAAAATGTTCATTTTTGCCTCAAGGCTGTCCTTTCAACAAAAGAAATCTGGAGCACCATTACACTTTAATTGTCAATTAGCACTTTGAATTCAGTAATTTTTCATCATAAAATGAAGTTGTTTGCTCTGCATTTTTTAAAATTACTGTAAGTAACAGAAAAATAATACCTCATGATTTGAAGCACAGTGAACTAAATCCATATTTTATCGATTCCTCAAATCAAATGCTACAACTTAGGGTTTTCATATCAAATACCAAAAAAAAGGTGACCTGTTCAGCTGTGTGCAGTTGAACGACACTGCTGAACTACTAAGCTGGCTTTTTTCAAAAATTGGAAATGGAGAAATATTCAGTCCTGGACAATCTGCTGTTATAACTAACACATTCTCACTCCACAGAACAACATGGCTGAAATTGAAGGGAATGATGACCGTGTGTATCACGGGGAAGTGCAGGACCAGTGAAACCTTCAGCTCAGGCGTACAAAGTTCCATACGTTATTTATGGTAGTGAAAACTCAGCAAACATCTGTTTTAAAATAAAACAAAACAAAACGCCTTATAATTACTTAGTGCTGTGAGAAAGCCAGGCTCTCTTCAATGCACTCAGTGCCAGGACAGGAGGTGAGCTCCAGAGATCACTCCCAGCCTCAAACACCCCACGATCCTTTGAAAACCTGAGACATCTTGTATTCTTCTAGCAAACAAGAAGATTCTGAAGATGTGTAGAACTACCTGGCTTTGACCCAGATAAATCTATGCAAAACGTATCATGGCCTACCATTTCATGAGAAACACGGGTGTGATGTCAAAGGGGAGTAAGAATGACTCCAAACAAGATGCTCCATAGCAAATCTTTGCCCTACCGTATACAGTATGACACTAATTAATGATACTCTTCCTCTCCCCCAGCTGAAGCATTAATGAAAATACAGAAGGGAGCCATTTTCCACCCTGATGCAAACACAGCTAATTGCAGCCGGATGGTGCTGTGCCCTTCACAGAAAACGTGAGGAAGCATTCTGAATGTTACAGCTGTTGTAGCTCAGCTGTTAAGAATTCCTTTCTGGAATGCATATGTCTTATCAGTATTCCTGCAAACTGGTGTCATGGCAATGGTTAAGAATTTAGTGCTAATTCTTCTTCACAAGTTTGTTTGTTTGTTTGTTTGTTTGGTGGCACAAATAAGAGAATTAAAGCTGTAGATTCGTGTAGAGGGGGAAAGCCACGAACAAGCAGGAAATAAAGGAAAAAATCATTTGGAGTAGAGCATCTTATTTGTCTGGAATACAAACAGTCACTGGTATAGATGGTCTTGAGGGGAAAAAAGTATCTATTTTGGAAATCCACCTCAGAAAATCATCAAAACCATAGAATTTTACTGGATCCTCCCTATAATGTGTTCATTAAATACATACTAGCTTATAAACCCTACTTACTTTGTAAGCAGTTTCAAAGCAAAATTGTTTTTACAATGGCAAGAAAATCCTCAGGGCATTATGTGCACTGTGCAAATGTTTCCTGTTAGTGCACTGTGAGTTTCCTTCCCAGCTTCTCACCCAGAGCATTTGGCACTCCAGCTCAGCTCTCACACAGCAAGTGACATTAATTGTCCTCTGTGAAGTGACTGCGAGCTGCTGTATAAAACAATGCCTCAATTCCTGTGCCTGTACCTAGCACAGTCAGTTACAGCCTGCATCTACAAAGTCAGGTATTTCAACTCTTTACTCTTAACTTTAAACTCTGCCTCAGCACAGCTTCTAAATCTCTGCAACATGTAGGAATCAACGTTTTTAAAAAAGGAGACTAAAATGTGACATAATATACCTCCTAGGATGCTTCTGAAAAACACGTGCTGCCTGCAGTGGCATCTCAAATCTGTGGATTTGTAACCTGTGAAGCAGAGTCCTTAACGTAACATCTCTGTCCTGGAACCTTTGCACTTCTACATCTCACTGTTAGCAAACCACAACAGCAGTTACAGTGAGAGCGTATCTTCCATGTCTCAGAGATGAGAAATTGCAGCACGCACAGCATACCAGTTTGTTCTGGGAATTAACGCAACTCGGAAATATTGCAGGTGCCAAGGAAAGTAACCATGCTTAGGCTGGGACACAGTCACATGAAATCATTCGTACACTTCACTGTGTAATAACTGACGCATATCTACAGACTGATATATGAGGGCTGCTCTGAAAGTAATGCCTCCTATTTTATTATGCTGGCCTACAATGTCAGAGGTGGATGTTGATCATCTCATCTGTGTGAACTGGTGGATTAAGACCAGGGAACTGTGTATGGAGCTGGCCATCCACTTTAATGCATTGAAAATGACGGTGGCAACACTGGAGTATTGCATTAGGATGCAAGCTTTTCAGGACTTATTGAACCAATAAGTGCCTGAAGGTGACACTTCCCTGGATCACATCATTAGTGGTGATGAGATGTGGTGTCACCACCACAAGCCAGAATCAAAACAGCATTCTGTGAAGTGGTGACACGAGCTCCCTAACTAAGAAGTTCAAGATGCAGCCATCAGCGGGTAAAGTGATGTGTGCTGTCTTTTAGATAGGAAAAGGATGATCCTTCTGGATTTCCTGGAACCAGAAAATCATCAACTCTGACTGCTGCACTGGAATGCCAAGCTGAAGGCTTGAACTTCCAGAGTCAGCACAGAGAAAAAGACCACCTTTCTCTTGCAACCAGGTCCCATACCAGTTTGAAGACCGTGGAGCATATTGCCAATCTTGGCTGGATTGTCCTACCAAACCCAGTGTATAATCCAGATTTGAAATATTCCAGCTTCTACCTGTTCAGGCTGATGAACGATGGGATTGCATGGGCAACATTTTCCTAGTAACAATGTCATCATAGCAGCTATAAAACTGTGGGGTACCTCCACTGGTTCAAATTTGCCTGAGCACAGCATGCAGATTCTTGTTCATCAGTTGTGAAAATGAATAGCTAACAGTGAAAATGTTTAAAAATGCTGTTTTGTAGCTGATAATTTTCTCTAACAAATAGCAATATTGCACTCTTTGAATCTGTTGCAGTTTCCATACAATAAATAAAAAGGAGACATTACTTTCAAAGCAGTCTAGGTATAACCAGATTTATCAGCACACATACCAAGTGTTTATATATATATAAATATGAATAAATATAAATATGAATAAATATATATATTTATATATAAATATATGAAATATATATATATGAAAGGGAAAAAGATAAGGACACAGAAATACTACAACATTATTTTCATCTAAGATCTCATCTGATTCACCTTTCTATTTTACAGTAATAAATTCCACATTTCTTACTTTCTTTGCTGAAAATAGCCAGTGTTGATACTACACTACAGTGAAATCTTTATAGCTTTAATTGCATATAACAACCGTAGCAAAAAGATAAAACAATCCAACAAAAGTTCCTTGGCTGGTCAAAAGTTCAAATAGCAAATTATTTGTAATGAATACTGCTGTGGGAACACAAAGAACATTTTGAGTATCTTAAATATATAGATCATCCAACCTGACACAGATGCAACTAGCTACCTTACAATTGAGCTCTGAAAGAGCCATTCCAGTTTCTCCACTGATTTTTTGTACACTGACTTTCATAAGTAATAACTAGTATGCATTAATACAAATAACATTCACCTAGTACTTGAAATAGGCAACTGGTGCTTCAGAAGAAACAAAAAAAGCTACCTCATGCTGGTTTATATATGTGTGAATATGTATACATTATATATATATATATATTCTCTGCTTATCTTTAACAGAAATCAATTTCAAGGCTCTCAACACATATACAGATTTTTTCCCATTGAATAGTTATGAATTCCTAAGTATTCTTAAGACATATAATGAAGTACAGGAAAACATTTAAGAATTTGCAATACCTAAGGAGTGTATAGTCCCCTCCTACTCACCCCTCAATATCCTACTGATGTGAAAAACCCCACAAAATTAACATAAAAGCATACTCATTCCAACTGCTTATTTCTATCTAAGAATAACACCACAAAGCTGGATCAACTATTATTGAAAATCAGGTCAGTCTCACCTCACTGGCACTTACAACAGGTTTGCTCAACGTACAATGCTGAGAAGAAGCTAGAGACTTCGACACACTATTTTGTCATCTAATATCATTCATTCCTCCACAAATAATGAATTCCCTTAATAAGAAAAGGTTTATAGCTAAGCAGCTGTAAGAAATTTGAAGAATGTGCGAAGAATATGCTTGCACACATTACTCTGGCTATATCCATTACATACTCATCAAAACTATCAGTTTTAAGCAGTGAAAATTGGATAGATTCACGATGCAACTGTGCTGATCATTACTCTATTCCTTTTGGCTTCACTCTTGTGGCTATTAATGTCTGTGGCTTTTACACATCGATGAAGCCATTTATATCTGGAATCATGGTTAACTATCAGCGATCTCAAGAAATATGGTTTGTACATTTTGTATTACTTTTATACTGCATTCAGTAAAAAAAAGTAGGTAATAGCATAATCTCATCATTTAGATGTGTAACCCAGCCTTGAACAGAAAACATCACATCGTACCTTATTACGGCTAAGTAAATTGCAAGTTGTGTGCCTCATTCCTTCAACCTTGTGCTGTTTGAAAGTCGAGACTGTTTTCCTTATACGTCAGTAAATTAGCAGACCTTTTTCAATAATACTACCCTTATCAGGATACTCCAACAGAATATCCTATCTCACTGGATTATCATATCACAGGTTACTGTCCAAAATAATTAAAGAATCTCAGTTATACTCTACTGCTTTTATCATAGGTGAGAAGTATTTACAAATGTGTCAGACCTAATCCGTAGAAAAGTGCACAGTTGCACCCACTTCCACATGTAGGTTAAGATCCATCCCTTAAGTTTAAGAAAGATCATTTTTTAGCATAAAAAAAATTGATCAAACAGACTTAAATTCCACATCATTGCACGTTAAGTAATCACATACCCCTACATTTATTTCAGTGAGAGCTGGATTCACACGAAGAATGCCCAAATAACACTCCACTGCTGAACAGTCATCTGTAAAATTAATTGCCATTTTCAGAGGAAAATGGGATTTTCTTGATGTAAAGGTCATGGATTTTTGCTTCCCTTCCTAACAGCAGCGAGGAGCATCAAACCTCCGACTTTGTCTCCTGACCCAACTCCTCTATATCTTCATTCCTGAATTGGCATGAACTTTGAACTATCTTGTCAAGGTTCACAAAACAAGAGAAGAAAAAAAAGGCAAATGAAAACCCAGAGTCCTGTCCCAGTCTACGGACCAGATGAAAGCTCTGGCTGGTTGCAAAGAGAACAAAATTGGAGCATGCAAGCCACTATGATATTGTTGCTGAAGTTTTGCTGAAAACTCTGACCTGAGAGATCTCCTAGAAAGAGTTCAGATCTTCATGTCTTTGCAAGCTTGCTACTATTAATAACACATACAACATGGCTCCTTCTTGTTTTGTTCATTTTTTAAAATTCTGCATGTCTATTTTCTGTAACATTCCTTCTCACATTTGATACACCATAGTTTTAAAAGGAAATAGTAATTCCATTCCCTGTTGAAGACTATGTTGCACAAAAGCAACGTTTTTTTCTCTTCACTGCACACACGTGTCTTATGTGCCAATGTCTTCAATATTCAACGTGATTATTTTAGCCAACCTCAACTTCCTCTACAGTCAAACGTGAAGTGCACCTCTTGAAGAATTTCTAATGCAAAAAGAAGCTGGTCCGGGTGTTTCTGAAAATTACATACAAAGCATTTTTCTGTTCTATAAAAGAGAAAAAAAAAGTATACAGGGCAAAGAAATAGAGAAAGGGGACAGAATCAGAAATTCATGCATATGTTACATAAATGCAATCAGGTGAAGTGCATTTAATCCTGTGGATTTCAAGATACTTGCTCTATTTTTCAAATCTTACTGATACTGTAAATCTCTTGATTACCTGAAATAATTTACTTCCCTTGAAAATATACAGATAATACTGAATTAATGTCTAACATTATACATGAGATTCGATGGGTATGAAGTCACTTCAAAGTTATCAGAAATATAATATAAAACTGTTAATTGTACTTAAGCAGGAGAAACCACATACAGTCAGTAATCTTCAGGGAGAGACAAAACATATTAGAGTACTCTAATATATGACCTAACGGTATCAATTTCAGCTTGAAATCTATAAGAAAAGAAAGCAATAATGGGAAAATTAATGTGGAAGAGTGTGGTATTAACTTATTACATGGTTTACAGTAATGGGGCCAATCTCTATACAGTATGTTTTCTCCTGGGAATCATTCAGCGCCTGAATCATAAAACATTGTGTGGAAACAGAGGAAAAAGGTTTAAGAAAACAGCTTTACTTAAAGAGGTAATTAGATGTAATGGGCATAATGCTGATATTGCTGATAACTTGGAAATACAATGAGCTATTCAGTAGTTACTTTACATTAGCATCCTCACTTTGAAACTATGTTGTATTTCACTTCTATCTATACTACTATGAACAGCTTCTTCCTAATATTCCGTACTACTACAACCAAACTATTCCAGATTACGCAGTTTCAGTTTTTACAGTGGGTTTGTTAGCCAGAGGAGTATTAATATATTAGAATATATGTGTAATAAGCACCGATACACACCATGACATGTCACTGAAGTGACCAAACTAATAGTAAATGTAGAATCAGAATTCAAATTTGTTTCCCACCTGATGCTCACTCTTACTGAAACCAAAATCTCAGAAATGAGTTCTCTTTGAGCACATTTTGACAACTCATAGCAGTATGGCACGATGTCACCTAGTTGGCTTTTAATTTATTCCATTGATAGATATGAACCACAGAGGTGAGAGCTGTTCTCAGAGTTAGTGCATATATAGCCTAGAAAAAAAAAGTCAAGGAAAATACATGCACAACTGCAAGACAATAAGCCTTCCTTCCAATGTTATGGCAGAATTTACCAGCCTGGAAACCCCATCTTCCTAAATGTATCTTCGAAATAAATACATTTTTGTTGGTGATGGTTTCTTTTGCTATTTCCCCCCCCACCCCCTGGACTACAAGATGGCTGAAGAAGCACAGTCCTTCAAATCATGGTCACACCTCACCTGAAACCATTCTTATTTGGAATAAAATACCATGATTACATTCTCTTAGGGTTAAAATATATTGATACAAAGATAGGTACTCATGCACAAACATTAAGACGCTCAGCCAAGCACTCAGAACATAGTGTTGCTTACATCTAAACCACACGCTCCATAAACAAAAGAAATGAGGAAATTTCTAGCTTCACTAGAAGAAACAAAACAGGATATCCCTTAACTGTGCAAAAGCACAAAAATTAGGATATCGGGAATTCTGAGATACCATCAGTGCAGTTTGGGCTGGAGAGAGATTTAGCTCCTCTAAGTCCTGACACCTGATCTTGAGATTTTCATCCCTAGGTGCACTCAGCCCTAACTCACAAGACACATCATACCCCAAGATTGTGTTTTGTTATCTAACTGTGCACTTTGAAGAATTCTACAGAATCATGAAGCAAAATAACAGACTCCTGAACAGATGGATATAACTTCTTTTAAGACTGGTCTCATACCATAGGAAAAAAATTGAAAATATAATCCAACTTCAAACAAACCCTGTTTGTGGGACAGTATTTTACTTTGCCTGTGAAATCACGACATTTTTATATCTACTGTAAACCACATACACAAACATCTTCAAGACACATAAAGCATCACAGATGCATGAGGAATAGAGCTGGCACACGCTTGAGCTATGGAACATGAAAAGAACTAACTCCTTCAAATATCTCTGTTCTCCAACATTTAGGAAGATGATAACACAGAGTATCCTAAATCCAGCAACAGATCCCTGTAGTCTGCCTTCATCACCTTAATTTGCTGAGTTGTGCACTTGCATTATGATATAACTCTTAGGAAGGCAGTCACATGGTGTTTTTCCTACATAACTTCGCCTAGCACACAAAAGCCAACAGTGACTTATACAAATGGTTCTCTCAGATACAGAAAATATTCCAGCAACTATAAATAATTATAAACATAGATATCTTGTTGCAACCTTGTTTCTTGATACTAAAGAATCTACAAAATTAAACATCAATTTTTCTCCCTTCATCCCTAGATAGAGGAAGAAAAGGAAAAAATAGGAGAGAAGAAGTAAGAATTTATGAAAGTATACTGAGATGCACACAACTTCTCCCCAGGTAACTAGGAAAAGCACACAAAAATATTTACAGTGTTATAACTTATATCCCTATTTGAAAGCACCATTCTTCTACAGCAGTGTATCAGATGTGACTTGTTCAGCCCATCTGTAACGTACTTAAAACAACTATTAAACAGAAAAGAGATTTTAAAAAAAGGCTGGAACACGTCTACGTAGGCAGCTGTAGAAGTGGTGAGAATTAAGAGTGCCTAAGCTTTTGCAGAGTCAAGCCCTTCCAGCTCCAGGCCCTACCAGCGTTAAGGCTGATGACAGCTTTACCTCCAATGCACCAATGCTTCCTGGGTGTTCCGAAGAGCACGCTGCAGTGACATGGCTGTCACACCTCCCTGGGAAGCAGCAAGACATGCTGTGCAACTCCCTGCTATGCCTCCCAGCTGGGCACCTGGGGCACCTGCAGGGAAATGCCTCCTCACTGACACGTGCCAACACTGGAGGCTGTAACCTCAGTCGCAATACTTAGCGCAGGATTACCTTCTGACAAAAACACATGAAAAGCCAATAAAAAGATTTCTGAGCTCCCATCCCAGTATTTGATTAATCAGTGTAACAGTGACAACTGACATAAAATATACCAGAAACGACTCAAACATGCTCACCTGTGAAATTTTAACAAAATCAGGCACATTTTTATGGGGCATTCATGCTATATTACAGCTCGTTATCTAACAAATAATCTTCAGAAAGATGACAGCTGAATTGAAAACAATCAAACAAAAAAATCCAACCTCCTACTTAGGGGCAATACGAATAGCTAAAACTCACTGCGACTCAAACACTTTTTCCTATAGTTAACATTTCTACAAACCAAGCAGCACAGTAGCCAGAAACACAGTTTATAAATTGCACATCAAAATAATTGAGGGTTTTTCTTCAGTTTATAAACAGATTTTCAGAACTCCAGTTTCACTAGAAAAGTTCTTTGCTTGATTCCTCCTGTATGAGATTCTTTCCCCCACAACTTCCTCTGAATTAAGTTTTGTCTTCCACTTTGGCAAGTCAGTTTGTGCTGTTTTTCTATTGTATTTCTTTGCTACATACACTGATGCTCAGAGCAGCGATTCATGACAGCAGAAGACAGCACCACCACAGATCTCTGCACAGCAGGCTGCCCATCTTCAGCACGCTCCACACTGGATGCATAATTCCTCTTTTCTTAAACGTGTGTAAGAAGAAAAAAGAATATTTTGATTCCAGCGACAAACTGTTCTTGAGTAAAACTTGCTCCTTGCATTGTTCTAAAAACACTGTAACTTTCATCATCCTAATAAATTAACAAGAAAAGACATCTCTGTTGCAATCATGTTATATAAACATCTCACCGATATAGATATATCATTAGATTATATTTTAAGCTCCCATATGTCACTAGAATTCATGCTGAAACAACCTTACAATGCAATCTTTATGACAGATTTCTGTGGATTAACCAGTTTCCAGTTTTCTCTGACGTTTTGTTAAAACTTTAATACTCTAAGCATTGCTGTTTGACATGCTTTCTTCCATTACTTTTGCCAAGCACGAGCATATGTTACAAAACAGTAAATGCTGCTCTTTGATTTAGGACTTTTAACTAGAAAAATACTTCACACCGATGCTGTCTATCAATTTCAAACTACAAAGTGGAAGAATTCTTTATTTTATTCACGTGACTTTTCTTCCCCATGTTCTGTTGGTTTGTCAAAACTAACAAGGACCTGCTACTGTTAATCAAATGGAAGTCAATTCCTAACAATTAAGGAACAAGACAGAACACAATTCATAAAGGAGAGAAATAAAGTCATGATGTTCGAGGACAGAAGACAGACACAGCCTCTTCCCACTACCCGGGTGTAGACTACAGATCATACGCTGCACAACTGCACTTGCAGGGGAGGCTCCTGGCACATCCATATTTGACAAAATTGTACAGTTCTGCCATATTTAAGGTGAAATATTTTTCTTGCCAAATGTTTGGTGAGGAGACACAATTCTTGGATGTGAAACAGTGAATAAAGAGAAATCACAAAGTGCGAAGAATCCAAACTTCCATTTCTATATATTCATCTGAAAAATCCTGGAAAGACTTTCCGTCTTTCTTTAAGATGCAGATTGTTATCCTTTCTCCTCCTTACCTTGTTTTGTAAAGAGAAGTGGAACCACGTCACCATTTCTTTTTCACATGACTCTCCTTTGGAACATTAGGACCAGCTACAACAGATACCTGATTAGAATACCCTCAAAGAATTTTGCATGTTAAGTAGTAACAGGAAAAGAGGCTAAATGGACATTAAAAAGAAAAATCTAATTACTTCTGAAGCAAAATACTGGAAGCAAAACAAGTTCAACAGTAATATATTAGAAACTGTTATTGTTTTAACATAGAATGTTGCCAACTTCTTGAACAAGTAAAGGCAGGAATACTGAGAAACTCAAGTTGTTCAAAACCTTAAACAAAAGCCTTCCATCAAGTATATATTTCCTGGATTATAATATCATAAGTCTAAACGAGCTTTTCATTTTACTGTCAAAAGCAAAAGAAACAATGAATAAAACACACAATGTAATGGAGCCAGATCATGTCTACAGTTGATTATTTTTCACCAGGAAAATTTCAATAGTACTCGTTCCCTCTTAAGCTGTTTTGTGAGCATAGAAATCACATACGTGAGGTAAATCAGACATAATACTTATTTTCCAGGGCTATTTCAGAAGAAAACTCAAAACAAATTTACAAAGTCTGATTCTATAAACCTCAATGTGTTCTACAAGTCCCAAAAAATTTATGCACACCTCATTATCGCCCAACACAATAGCTAAACGCTTATTCTTACTTATCTTTGGATCTCAGGAGGAAATCTGTGTCATCACATGCAGAAAGCACAAAAGGCCTTCTAGTGGAAAACAGAACAAAACTACCTTTACAGTTTGTAAGAGATCTCTGCTTATACAGAATCACTACTATCTACGATATCCTCCCAGGGTTAATTTACCCATTTTGTTTGGTTTTTTTTTTTTTTCTTTTGTTGTTATGTTCACCCCTCATCCCAACAATGGGTTGCCATCTAGCTAGTCCTTTCCCAGTTCTGAGGTGCCACTGTTACGTGTAAAATTTGGAATTTCATATCTGCAGGCCACCTCTCCAGCTAGCTGAGATCCTTTAAAACCTAATTCCGTCCTTCAAGCTGCTTAAAGGTTTAGGCATGTTTCATTATTTTCAGATCATTAATGAAAACACTGAAGATGGACTTGATTCAAAATTGTTTCCCTCCAGTAAACTCCATAATCATGTTCTTTGTGCTATTTTCCAAATGTGGTTCCGTCTGATCTGTGTTTTCCCACATTGTTTATAAGAAAGTCATTTGAGTCAATGTCGGCAACCTTATTAATGTCAAAATATAGGACATCTACTGCCTCCAGCAAACTACTCTGCTGTTCAGAAGTGGTCTAGGCACCACCACATGGGATCCACTCATGAAAAGGAATGCTAGGTTCAAAAATGAAAAGACGGTCACATAAATAGGAAATATTTGTGCTACAGGGAGATGTAGAGGGAAAAAGGATACACCTGACCCTTTTGCAGACTTCAGTTCAAAAAATAATAATTGAACAAATCATTCTGTTGCTCATTTAAAATCATCAGTATTTCCAGCTCTTACTGTGAGCGCCAGGAGGTGATTTTTCTCTGGAGGCTGTGCCTCTAACGGTGCCATCGTGCTGGAAGAAGCCTCAAAATCTCCTCAGATGGCAGAAGAGGGTGCAAGGTCTCACTGTGTTGCCAGCTTTGCAACTACTCTGGTGCATGCTTTGTTAAACATGGCTCGGAAAAAGGTGAACAATCCCATTTCAGCTAAGAATTTAGAAAACAAATAATCCTAAGTTCAGCAGGAAACCATCAGCAGTCAGATCGCTTGTATTCCCCATCACATGGCAAAGTAGAGACACAGAGCGCACAGCTCTTCATATTTGCACCAGTGTTGAGTCAAGATACATCATTAAATGTAGTAAGGAAGAATCTAGAAATATCCTTTCTGAGTGGAGTGTATCTTACTAATGCATTTAAGAGATACATACAGAAAAGAAAAGTGTATTATATATATGTGTGTGTGTGTGTGTGTGTGCATGTGTTTACTCCTACAAAAGAAAATGGTGATAGAAAACCAGGACAGTCAGAAATCCAGACAGCCTAGAATAACTTTTATGGCAAATCCTATGAGTAAAACACCCAAGAAAATGTTTCAGATTTGTTTAAATGTGGACGTTGGCCATGCTTCACAAAACATTTAACACACTTCAAGTTATGGTATAGATCCTAAGGAATTAAAGTAACAAACAGGTCTAGGAATAACACGGGAACATGAGAAAATCAACTTGCTTTACAATAGATGGACAAAAGCAGCATGGCAAGTGCTATTCTGCCATCCTGACATTGGAGGAGTTACTACCAAATTCACTGGCTGTGAGTCCATAAGAACTTCATAGAAGCTTGCAAGAATCCATATGCTTTAAGTGGCTGGAGTTTTACACATATGTGGAAAGATGTTTTTTGTTCCTGAAGAGGCTTGTGATTACTCCAGTTTTCTCTTATACTTGAGAAAGCTGGTCAAGTCACCTGTTCCTCTGCATGCAGTAGGTTGGGGATTAAATAATCACGAACAGGTTTTCTGGATAAGTTTGAGGTTATAAACCTAGAACTTTAAAAGTTCTTTAATAAAAGAGATTGAGAAATTAACACCAGCTATGTAAAAAGAAAGAGAATGAAAACTGAATTTAAAAAGGAAACCTGGAATCAAAGAAAAAAACAGTTACAAAACAATGGAAGGGAAACATGCAGGGCGTGCAGCAGAGAATTTGCAGTAAGATCCTAAAAAGCACTTTTTGAGTGTTAGAAATACAGTAATGAACCATAAATATGTGAAAAAAAAGGCAAATGAAGGTAAATTCCTGCTTGTTAAAAGGAAGTATGACGGTGGGTGATAAAACCACAGGTTTAATACTTTATTTTACATATAAATTATCTGTTTATACTTGTTTCTGGCAATCTCAAATCATACATCACCTTTAAATTGATTGGGCTAGTCTTTTGAGATGCTTGCTTTTATTCATGTTGAAGAGGGAGTACTCTCTGAGGCACATACGGCATCAATTCCAATAGGACTGCTTTTCTTTCTTAAAATAGCCTAGAACATTTTTTCCCCACTCTTTAGTACCAGAAGTTTTCAGATAAGTTCTGCAGTGCATAAGGATAGGTAAAAATGGATGAGAAATGAACCTATATCCTACAGCTGAGATACTAAACCATTACCAAGATTTATGGAAGTGCATTCATTCTTTCTAACCAGTATATCTATCCTTGCAAAACAAGTATCTCAGAAATTTCACATATACCCAAGATCTCTCTACACTAGCCTCAACAAGTGGAAATGCAACAGTACGTAACAGAGCTGCAGACAGCCAGTAAATAACATACAATGATTTCCTCATCCAAAAGAAAGTTACAGGAAAAGAGAAGTGAAATTATATTTTTGTTCAACCAAACTGCTACATTTATTCTGAAAACCAGACAAAATAGTTTTATAAATTATTATTTATTTTTGCTTTTCTTCTTTTATCTGTAATGCTGTATTTTCAAATGTGGTTATGTTGATCTATTTGGAAATGCTGGGAAGAACTTCATTCATTTAGGCACTGATGCTAAAAGCTGGGAACCTACTTATATAGCCAGTGTAGATGTATCCCTTTGAGGATGATACGTAGCACCAAGAAGTGTTTTCTCCAGCAGGAAGTCCAAAGTTCAACTTTGACTCTAATGTTAAATATTTGGAAGAGATCTCACAAATTCCTCTCTGAATGCACAGTGCAAGGAAAACATCATTTACACACTATACCACACTGAAGACAACAAAATGCATCTACAGAAAAACCTTAATACCCTGATTTAGATGTCAGTATTTTCCCATTCTCATACAAGTGTTTGGAATAGAACTGTATTTGTGAAAGGCTGCAGCTGTCACCACATACAAACAATAACACATATTACAAGCAACATTCAACTCATGAAAGCTACTTTCAGACCATTTGTTCCAGTTGCAATAATGTCTTTAGATGGGGACATCTTTTATATAAACACTGTAAAAGCTTGCTCTTAATTACTGTTAATTTGGGTCAAATTTTCATGACTTTTGGACCTTACTGGACTGCGTCTCTATACCATTCACTTCTTCATCCATATTGAATGGAAAACTACACTAGTATGAGCCATTTCTATCACAAGTAAAACCAGAACCTTAAAGTTCCATGTACACTGTAGAAAATAACACTGAATTACACTGTTAGATTCTCCTTTTTGCAAAGAGTCGCAATGCAGTGGACAGATACTGATTACCAAAGGGCCGAAAATAGTTCCAGGTTAAAGAATGCAGAGCTCCAGATCAGTTCATCTGCCCTTCTTCTTTGACTGTGTAAGAAGTGATGCACAGTATCTGCTAATTATCTTTCTCTGTGCAACCGATTCTGATATTTTGCTCAGATATTTTTAATGTATACTTTGATATTTTTATCACGATTGGAAAAATAATTTAGATAAGGAAAGCTCAAACTAAGAGGCTTGCCTACTCATCATCTTCATAATTATTTCAGGCTTACATTTATCCTTTCTTTGGAAACAGTGAGAATTACTCACCAGGGATGATAGCACTTGAGCTGATAGCTGAGCTTACTTCCTCGAAGGTCAGACACCTTCTGAAATAGCCAATATTCATGAGAAAATTAGAAAATTTGGAGATATATTTCCCATAACTGCAAGATAGGCCTTTAAGAACAACACTTAAAAGAAGGTATTATCTCCTTTCTAACAGACTGAGCTCATTTTTGGCTGGTCAAGTGGCCTCATGTTAACTCACGATCATGTGGAACCAACAGTGCTGTGTTTTCAGTCCCAGCTGGAGTCTCCCCAGTGAGCTTTACTCTACCTTCTGGCTTAAATACTTTCTACAATCATCCAAATCCCTGAAGGGAAAAGGGGATTTAAAAAAAGAAAAACAAAACACATAAACAAGCAGCTGCTCTAGGTTGCCTAAATCCCTGTATTTAAAGAAAACATGCTACATTCAAAAGGACTGTATTTTCCCTATAGCAGCAAATCATTTCACAAAATCACAGTTTCTATATAACCTGGTATCTTGCCAATATCCAAAACACATCTGTCTTAATACCACCGTATTAATTCAGGATGATGCTTTTCTATTCTTCACTGTTTGGTTTTTCCATGCTCAGAATAGCTCAACTCATTTGGAGGTGTTGGCTTACACTCTAGCAGGAACGACTGCTCTTGCCTTCTCAAGAGAGATCTTTCCTCTGACAACGGCATATTTCATAGCCAGAAAAAAAAAATAATAATGAGAAATTCCAGAATGACTCCAGGCATCAAATCTTACTTAAATGTATCATTAATATCACTTCATAATAAAGACAATAAATCAGATACTAACACTCAGAAATTCTGCCCTGTTTGCAAGTGGGTTTGAAGAAACACTAAACTAGAATCACCTAAGGGACATCCAGCCATCAAACCCCTGATGAGATTACAGAGAGCTACTGTACAGTGAAAATGGCTACATTTTGCTAATCTCAATCTCAAACTTCCAGAGAAGTGGAATTATATGATCATTTTCACTATTCTGGAGCCTATGACAAAATATATCTCCATCACGTCCAGATCTTCTGTTTAGTCTCAGCAAACATTTGTCTGAACACCATATTTTTCCATTAAACATACTGACATGGAAAGGTATTATATAGCTGATTTCATCCACTTCTAAGACAAAATACCAAATTGGTTATACATTTCATAGGCAGTGTCTGAAACATCCCTTGGCTTAATATACCGCCTTGCAAACCAGTAATTCCCAGACCTCTCCACAGCTCCCAACTTTAGTTCACCTTCAGAGTTAGTTTGTGACCCAAATCTGTTTTTGTTATGTGCCAGCCGTAAAAAAGGCAAGATTAATACTGTTCCCACATGTGCTTTTGTAAAAAGCAATCAATTTTAAGATATTTTTTAAGTATGAGACCATTGTTAAGATGCCTGTTCATATATGGCTATTAAAACAATGAAAACCATCTTTAAGTGATAGTTACATGCATGTATCTATTACTTAATGTTCAGTAAAAAAGAATGGACATGACATCTACAACAGACATAATGACCTAATTTATCAAGCATATTCTTGGTATCCCTTAAGACGAAAAGCAAATTGGCATCAAGCCACAGAACAATGTGGCCCTGAATACAGTCTCAAGGCCAAATAAGTACATATGCCAATGTGTACAAAAAGGAGCATACTGCTCATTTACACGAAGGTAGGTCTTCAAAGAAGAAAGATGATTAAAACTCAATAAATGCATCACTCCATAGCACAAATTGATAATGATGTGCACAACAGATATTTGTAAAATATTCAACTTCTCTCTTCCAAAATAAAAAGAGGAATTTTTGAGTTGGAATATAAATAAATAGAAAAACAGCTGAGAGGGATTCCAGTCTTAGCAGACTTAAAAGTTCCCCATGTTTTACTACGTTCAGAATTCTTTCACACACATAGTGAAACACACAGACATCAGGTAAAATCTCAGTTTTATTTATTTTTTTTAAGGCAATTAAAATATTTATCAAGTAATTTTATAATAAAAGTAAGCTTTCCATACCCATAGTATTACCAGCAGTACAGGAAATGCCATTGTAAAGAACAAACGCAAGGCTATAGTAACAAATTTTAGGGTACAATAAGAATTTTAGATACACAGCAACTTGTACATTTTTCTGTCCTCAGAGAAAACTGTAAAACCCTCTTTAATCCTTTCCGCAACTGAAAGAAAAACAACAAACAAAACAGAGATGAGCAGAAGCTCATCTTGGCAAGCAAAGAGAACAAACTTTGATAAGAACCTAGCTACGTTTTGCAGGAGAAAAGTATCGTGTGTTTACCTAATAAGATTGTAGGTCTCTCTAGACTTGCAGAAGGTTGTTCCTGAAACCTGAAAGGAAAAGAATACTCATTAGTAGATGCACATGGGACCACTAACACCAAGTAAGCCATAGCAAAGTGAGAAACTTACGCTTACGGCGTTATCCATTCCTTTGATGCTTATCTGCTGCACACATACTGTGTTAGTTGTATAAGAAGAATGAGAAGGCTCTTGGCATTGATGACATCTCTAGGACCATTCTGACTTACTTACTGATATTACTGATGATATCATTCATTTTGGCTCTGCATAGAAAAGAAGATAGAGAGGAACGATAGGTAAACAGAAAAAAAATAATAAAAAAAGAATCTACTGTTGCGTTCTTTGAGCCTTTACAGAATTTCCCCAAAACAGTTACAGAAAACCTCTCAGGTAACAGGTTACAGAGGTTCAAATACTACTACTAATAATAATAAAAAGAAACTAAATTCACAAGCAAAACGTAACTTACCAGCATTTCAGTCTCAGGTTGTCTGTGTAACATTTTGATAAACGTCAGTCTTCCAGAAGTGAGTTCTTCAAAAGACATGATCATTCCAGGCTGTAGTGAGGAAGAAAATTCCTGCTTTCTTGGAGAGCACCAGATGTGTACAGATGAGCTTCTGTACAGTAAAATATGTGTATCTACTGTGCTTTAATGAAGCTAGTTCTTGTAGCAGCCCACAAGTCTTAGCCTTGAAGCTGTGTCTGCTATTGAACAAATAAACATTTCTAATACGTGCTATCAGTTAACCACTTCAGAGAAAAGAATAAGATCCATAATTTTACCAGGAAATAATTTCATTGGGTTATTCAGAAACCATCAAATCCTTGGATAATCATCCTTTACAAATCAATAAAATACAACGGATGCAGCAAGGTATTTAATTCCATTCATGACAACTGCAGATTACTACTGAAAGATATTTCCAATATTGTGTAATCTTATCCAGAGCACGGTACCTTCACGCACAGTGTTAAAATGGAAAGGTACATTTTTATGTCTTAAAAATGACTTGCATCAATTCCTTGTTTCTTTCTTTTTGTTTTTCCTGCTATGTGGCCCTGTTACCATATAAGATTTTTGCCCAGGCTCACAAAACTTCTCAAATCCTTCTTACATCAACCACAAGATGAGCCAAAATCATATGATATTGAATATAGGTAGCCAATTGTTCTGCTGCTGAAGAGTATATGACACACCACAAATTTTAAAGCTATAAATTTATTTGCAATACATTCCTGCAGAACAGACTATCCATACCTGTACTCCATGCACAATAAAGATGACTTATACACTGTGTGGCTGCAAAACACAAAAAATTGCCTTTTAAATGTACATACAAATAGAAACTTTTTACCCAGTCAGATGTTCTCCTGAAATTTCTCATTATTCCAGAGTAAAAGTATCCTTATTTTGAGAGCTTTTAAATCATAACTAGATTCAGATATTCCCACATTAAGGAAGAGGAAGTGATGTCATGTACCTGGACTCGTGCAAGGCCTTTTACATGGTCCTGCACCACATCCTCATCTCTACACTGGAAAAATACAAATTTGATGGGGTGAACTCTTCAGTGGACAAAGAATTTATTGGATGGTTTTATCCAGGGAATTGTTGTCAACAGCTCTGTGTGCAGATGAAGACCAGTTATGAATACAGACAGTGATCTGTCCTAAAACCAGTGCTCCTTTACCAATGACATAATCAGAGGGATTAAGCGTACCCTCAGAAGTTTGCTGATGACACTAAGCCGAGTGGTGGAGTTGACACAGTAGAAGGGAGAAATGCCACCAAGAGGGATCTGGACACACTCAAAAAGTGGCACATGAGAGTCTAATGAGGTTTAACAGAACCAAGTGCAAGATGTTACACATGGGTTGACACAATCCCAGATACAAATACAGACCAAGAGAAAAAACTCCTTGAGAACATCCCTGCAAAGAAGAACTTGCAGGACGTGAACTAGCAGTGTGTGCTCACAGCTCAAAAGGCCAACAGTATCCTGGTCTGCATGAACAGAGGGGTGTCAGCAGGGTGAGAGAAGGGACTGACCCTACTCTGCCCTCGTGAGGCCCCATCTGGAGTACTCCCAGCACAAGAATGATGTGGAGCTGTTGGAGCAGGTCTGGAGCAGAGTAATGAAGATGACCACATGGCTACAGCACCTGTCCTATAGGTTGAGAGAGGTGGGTTTGTTTAGCTTGGAGAAGAGAAAGCTCTGGGGAGACCTCAATGGGGTCTTCCAGTACTTAAAGAGAGCTTACCAGCAGGAAGAAAACCAATTTTTTACACAGTCTGATAGTGATAGGACAAGGGGGAATGGCTTTAAACTAAAAGAGGAGAGATTTAAGTTAGATGCTAGGAAGAAGTTTTTACTCAGAGGGTGGTGAGATGCTGGAACAGGCTGCTCAGAGAGCTGTAGATGCCCAATCACTTGAGCCATTCAAGGCCATGTTGGATGGGATCCTGGGCAGCCTCATCTAGTGGTTGGCACTTACTACAGTTGCAATTTCACATCTTCGCTTTTAAAAAGGTCAGACACTGGAACAGGTTGCGTAGAGAGATTTTCCATTCTCCATCTTCCAAGATTTTCAAGACTAGACTAAACAGAATACTGAGCAACATAGTCTGATCTCAAACTTGACCCTGTGTTGAGCAGAATATAGACTAGAGACCCCTTTTGCCCCTCCCAACTTGAATAATTCCAGAAATATATCTTTAAATATAAGCATATACTAATAACCTTCTTAATTACATCTCTTTTCCCCTATTGAAAATGACGTTGAAAACAACAGACCTAAATTATGAGCCTAAACAAGCAAACCAAAAAAATCCCAACAAATAACCCATCCTTTGATAAACAAAACATAAATGATTGAAACTATGTTTTTCATTATTCTCTCAACTACTAAGATATTCATCCCTTGATAAATATATATGTTTGCAAAACATATTTTTTGATGAAACTTCCAATAATAAAAACAGTCTTTGCATTTAATTTTGACACATATCATGACTAGGTATGAAGTACTTCTAACACAGCTTTTTTCTTATATTTACTTTTTTCAAACAAATTGCCGGTTAATAAAAAATATCTATCTGAAATATGTGATGGTATAACAGAGATCCTACTACTCACTTCAGAAAAAAAGCAAACATTTACCTTGAAAAATTCATAGCTTCTGGAAACAGGGCTGTAAAAGTGTCACATCCATCATCTCTGAATTCTTCTAGATTATTTACTGTATACAGGATTATCAGAGAAGATGCTAGAATGACATTCTACAGATAGACATTTAGACATTTTTCAGATCCTTTAGCAAATTGGGTTTTCTGAAAATGGGTCCTTTTTGTTTCCAGTATCCCTTGATAAAACGCACTTTTAAGTGCAATAGGAAAAATATATCACAGCTCAGACTAGTTAGGAAAGGCAAAATGCTTTAGAAGTTTAGAACCATTTGCATTTTGTCTCTTAATTTTTATGATTCTATATATTTTCTACATTTATCTGTGGAATGATATAAAAATGAACTTCAAGCTATGAATTTCTTCTTGGAAAATTACATTGCCTATATTGTCCTTGCTGATAAGTATAGGTTGGATATTAGATTGCTTTTTTAATTTGACTCCAGATTGCTTCATAGCATTAAGAAGCTGGTACAGAATTTCTGTATCATTCTTTGCTCGTTTGGAAACTGTACAGCCTCTCATTTTTGATACGAGAGCTTCCACGATGTAAACTGCTGTAAGGATGTACTTAGGAATAAAGAAAATAAGATATAGTACTTCCTTATAGAGTAACCATAATGTAATAGGAAAAATACACCTGTGATGTTACTTTATAATTCCTACCTGAAAAGCCTGACCAAAGTTCCCAGTGGTTGTTATTCACACTCAGTTATCAAAACACTGCAAAAAGTGGTTCATTTGCATAGAACCTGCCCCAGTCATATGCACTGATTGTTAGTCTAAACTTTCTTCCCCTCCTCATACTAGTCAGAAGAATCATGTGCTGGCTTTGTTGGTACTTTTTTAGCCCCTACTGAATCACTCCTGCTACACAATGAAGTCAGAGATTACCTTATCATTGCCAGTATGCATCACACCATTAAAATTAAACCTCTTTTATTCTCTCCTTGATATCTTGAAATGAAATTATTGTGGACAAATATAGTCTGTAGTACCTGTCCCAGGGAATCCACATTGCCATCCAAATTAAGACGAAGACATCTCAACATGTAGATGATAATCAAGAAGGAAAAAAGGTGCACTTCGATAATGAGGTCAACTTCTACTCATGGAGGCATCTGATCCTGTACAATGCCTGCTACGCAAAAAATTACTTAACTGAAGGAACAGAGGGGACATGCTAGGTTTGATAAATGAAAAGAATAATAAATGAACAACTATTTAGATTCTGATATTCAGTGGCCCAAACATCATGCATTCAGCTTTCCACTTGCCATGTAAATATTGGAAGTGATGTCTTCCCTTGGTAGCATCCCCTTCTGAACATCCTGTTCCCTCAGGAACAGCAGAGCCTCTTGCTCAGCATCAGGCATATCCACATCTAACCCAAAACCTGGTCGGCTCATGGAGTTGTACCCTTTGTCCCATGTGACCTAATCACAGCTTTGACTGATGGCTCAATTTCTTTTCAGTGCTTTGAACGTGCTTATAAGTTGTGTGCCTTCAGCACACAAAAATGAGTTCTGTTTTTTTGGGGTTTTTTTTGTTTGTTTTTTTGTTGTTTTGTTTTGTTTTGAGATGAGCATTCAGAGAGTCTGATTAGAAAGTGTTTGATACTACTGGGCTATCCAGCCATTGGGAGGAATGATATTCTTTCACCGTGGTTCTTCCTGTCTTTTCCTAGATTGTTACCCAATGGAAGTTTTTAACCTATCTTATTCAGCATGCTTCTGTGGCATTTCTGCCATTGTACTGAAAAAAAATATTCAATCTGTAAGGTATTTCTGATCAAAACATCCCTGGCTGTTAAGTAAATGTCTCCAAAAATCATTCTTCATTCATCACCAAAGCAGCCCTTCTTCCCCTCCTGTACATGTTGTTCTAATGCTGCCACTTTTCCTGGTTTCAAGTGCCCCGTTTGCTTTGGCTTCAAACAGTAGAATATGTTTCTATTAATGCCAATACTTCAGCACACAGTGGAAAATGTTTCTGAGAATACATTTCTAGAAAGAAACTCAGTGTGTTCTTGTTTATTCAAAAGCAATAAAGAAACGTAAAATATCATTGTCACACAGCAGGCATATTCTGAATTATACTCCAATATAACATAAATATAGCTGTGCCAAAGACATTATGAAACGAGAGAAAAAAACTAAAGTGAACTTTAACATCTCTGTATGTCACTATGTAATTAAAACTGACGGAAGTCCAAATTTACCAGATGAATCTAAAATAATTACATTTGAAAACATTCAAATCACAATCATTTCTCTCTAACGCTAGAGAACGTGCAACATGATATTTTATTTACGTTTATGAATACAAGCCAACGTTCTGCCAACTTCCTAGTGCTACTTTTTGCTTTTTAGCTCCATCTAGTCTTTTAACTGATTTGCTAAGGAATTCCTTTTTCCTTCAGAAAAGCAGGAGATAGCAGAGAAAAACTTTTCAAGAGCACCATCAGAAACTCAACTAACCTTCAAACTACAATGGCTAAGATAGGAAGCAAAAAGGAGAGTATTTTGCTGAGTCAAGTGAATACACAAGTAATAAAGAACACGATCTCTGCTGTCTCCAAGTTGGGAATCTAAGAAATGAATGCAGAGAAAAATTGATTTCCTCCTGGTATTATAACCCTGCAACTTAGCGTATTGGGAAATAAGAAAAGAAAGGGAGGTGGACAGATTACATTGCTATAGAAAAGACACTGTAAAAGTTTAGAAGTGTATTAGGAAAACCAAACATTCTACATATTTTGGCCCCCTTTACATCTGAGCAAAGCAAAAAACGATCACAGAGAATCAAACCTACCTATATATTAAAAAAAAAAAAAGAAGCTCTCAGAACTGATACTCTGAACCGACAAAGAATACCCACTCTTATGTTTTCAACATTTAGTCTCAATACTACAGCAGTTAAGTGCTGTCTCTTGTACCTTAACAGATTATACAGCCTCTCCCATGTTTTTGCTTTAACATAAAACTCTGTTCTACCTTAATTCCTAACTTGAAAATTAGTCTAGATCTATGGAAATCTACATTAACAAAAATTGATACTGTCCCCATATTTCAGTAACTACAATTACACGTAGAAAAAAAGTAATCCAGGCATCTAAAAAGATGCCAGACAACTGGCATCAATAATAGGAGTAGTGATAAAGAAAGAAGGGAAAGAATGGAAGGGCACTGGAGACATTAATAAGCATGGAAACGGTATTAAAATATATCATGGCTAACCTCCAAAGGGTTTTGAGCCAGATCTTTCTAGCCAGATCCTTATTGCATTCCCAATCAAAGTACAGTTAACCTGTACTTTATCAAAATGTTTGATATGGGCCTATCTGCGAGAAGACAATTAGTAAAGACTGATAAATAAAGTGTAAAAAAAATGTACTGCACTGAAAGAATAGCTAATGCTCAGTATAGAGAACGATTGCAAGGTAAGTTTTTCTTTGTTATCATTAATATTTGTTAGTGTTTCTGTGTGAATAAAGTTTGAATAAAACAAGACCTGAAAGCACTGCGCAGACAAAAAATAGGAAGAGCTGGATAATTTTGAGGTCTGTAGTTAAATTAAGAATGCTGATTTATGTGAAGAGTGTTATAAAATATTAAGTTGTGCGTCCTTTGGATATGCAAAAATATTTCTACCAAGAGCTAGATCCCACTGCTGGAAGATGGGCAAGGAAGGGAAAACTTATTATAATGTTCCAGGAAAGGCTAGCATCTAAAGAAGTTATGCAGTAGTGAATAAAGGTAAAGGTGGTTCTTGGACCACACAGATGACAAAGGGCAGGGTAAATGCCATAATGCAATAGAGACTTAATTTATAGTATGGTTTGTGGGACTTGTTATTCCTAAAGAAGAATGATAAACAACAGCATCTGCAGAAACCAGTATTTGCTAATTCTGCATTTCTTTTAACATAAAATAACGGAATGCTCTTATATGAGAAAGCTACAACGAACTGGCATATGCACATTTTATGATATGAAGCTTATGAGGTGACCACGTTCTTTAGATATATTGTAACAGTTACAGCAGGGCTGAGGAAGACATTAACTTTAAAATAATAATTTTTTTAAAAAAGGACAGCTGACACAAGCAGTGAATACAATTTTATGCCCTCCTGACATGGAATTTAGAGTCTTTCTAACCATCACAAGAAAGCTATGGTGAAAGAAGTGTCCAACAGAACCAGCAGGCCAACAAAATAAGCTACTTTCAGCATGGAGATTATGGAGATTAATCAGTGATTATGACTTGAGTATCTGCATAAAATGACTCAAAGTCACTTTCAGTCTTATTTACTCTACCTACCTACTACCGTTTTCTCTGAAGCAATTTATAAAGATTATACAGATTTTTACCTGGACAGAGTGAAGATATGAAGAGTAATAATTTTCTAAAGCAGCATGAAATTCTTTCAAAGTGCAGTTCAAGCACTACTTCTATCCACATTCTTTAATGACCTTTATTACTGCAATGAAAGGCAGGCCAGCTAAACACAGTATCCTGTTTTAAATCCACTTTACTGCTGTAATGCTACAACTGAGCTAAGAGATAGAACCACAGAGGAGCTTTCCTATAAGCATCCTAGTGGCTATGGGAAATTAAGCATCCTCCTTTTCAATGCTATAATGAATACTGTATATTTCATACCAAGCGCAACAAATTCAAGAATCTCTCTGAACCTAAATACAGTTGTATGAACACAAAATTCTCTCACACTATCAGCGTGAAAGGATGATTTTTAAAGGCTGCAGGTATAAAATTCCTAATCAAATGCTATCAATATAAATGATATAATCAACTGCAAAAAAACCCCAAAGATTTTATTCCTTCTCAAAAGAGCAAAGTCCATCACATTTTATGTTTGTGTATTTCAGTCTAGAAAAGGGGTGAACTTTAATGATAAAGACTTATTTTGCTTACTACATGAATATAAATGAGACAGCAGTGTCACAAGTGCAATCCAGAAAGAGACTCTGACATATCTTTAAATTACATTAAATGAATGAAAACTAGACCCGAGTTTAAATCATATGCTTAAACGCTTTCTAGATCAGTAAAAAGAAGTTCAACCATACCAAGCTCTTATCAGACTGCTATACAAGCTGCAATCACTTTGCTCACACATGCACACAAAAGTCCCATACAATCTCTTAAAATACATATGGTATTTTTAAAATACAATTTTGTGGACTGTATCTTAATGCCATTACTTTTCATTTGTGTGCCCCATTCAACTTACTAATAGACTCCATCTGTTACATACGGTTCCCTTGAAAAAGGACATGTATCTTGAAACCGCTGATCCGATCTTACTTAGCATCAAGTATTGCACATTTACAACGCTGTCTTTACATAAATGAACATGAATTGTTTTGATTTGATGTACTTAGAGTCTGCTAAAGATTCGGTGAAAAGAGGTTTGAAATTCTATTTCACAGCACAAGTTTTATCTACGTGGATATCTTGATAGAGACATCAGCTATTAAATTGGGATATATAAGAAGTTGCACTGAATGCACTGAAAGCTTAAGCACAGAGAGAGGTTAGAAAATCAAACAAATCATAACACACCTATTGAAAAGACAGTCCTAACCTTTTGCCATCATTTATAAATGGAAACAAGCTGCAACATAGTTCAGCTGTAAGGGAGGATAAAGAACTGATAATAATCCTCATGCTCCTCACATGAACTCCAATAAGGCATTTGAATGAGACTTTTAAAGCTGAAAATTGTCTGTCAAAGCAGAATAACTTTTGCTAATCCTTGTGCCACAAATTACTAATCCATCTGGAAAGCTATTTTTTTGCATGTGTTTACAAGGATCTAAATGTCATCAGACAGAGAGACAACTAGGTTAGTAGCATATAAAACAAATAAATATATAAATAAACGGAAATAAAAATGTCTGAAGCAGTTGACCACAGAATAAGTAGGATTTGCAGAAGTACTTACAGCTCTCAATCTCCAGCGTGCAGTTCTGTTCATCCAGCGGATATCTCCGTAGGTCCATCATACAAGCAGCTGTTGTTGTAATTCTAGGAAGGAAAAAGAAGAGCTTGTTAATGCGTCTCATTCCAATCTTTCTTTGACGGCACACAGTTGAAAGAACAAAATATATTTCTACAGACACTTGCCTAATTTTACTAAAACACCACGTATGCTGGTTACTCGTAACTAATGCTGTTCCAAAAAGGTTATGCCACTTTGGTGGGCAAGCAGACAGTCCCCTTCATTCACATTATCACAGTACTGCAAGCGTTAATAATCAGCAATCAGTTTATCCTGGAAAAAAAATCGCCACGAATTAGGATAGCATTACTGCTTCCATTTTATACTGAAGAAGCCCAAAAGAGGAAGTCTTAAAGAAAGGTGGCAAAAGAAAGCTGAGGATGAACAAAGAAAGATGTGTGCTTCATATCCTGGGTTAATACTCAAATCCCTTCATATGAAACTTAATTATTCTTTCCTTTATTCCACAGTACTTTGCGAATGAACCAATATTTTAGTTTCACATTAACAAGCAAAGATTGTCAGGAACATTTTCAAAGGTTTAGACCACATTTGTGTCTCAACAACAAACCTTAACATGGGTCACGCATCTCCCTTAGATGTGCAGACAAACATCTGTACCATCAGTAAATCAGATAGATCTAACACAGGAATAATCCTAAGCATAACAACATGAACCAAACCACAGTGCTCGGCAGCATCTTATTAACTGTGTACCTGAAAAGCTTCCTACTGTGTACACAAAAAATCTCTTTTTTTTTTCTTCCCCTGAGAACATGTAACACCTGTAGCAATTTAAAAAAGGCTACTGTTTGGCATCAGCCAATATTCGAAAGAACTATATCCCATACATACTCCGAGTGGAGCCAAGTGGATATTTGGAGCATAAACAAAGATGTTTCTAGCCTTTCTTCTTTCCTCCTCCATCTGGTAAGAGCCCTTCTCCTACACAGATTCTAAAGCCTGGCAATTTATACAGCCCTTTCAGAGAAACAAAGATTTTCTATGTTAGATACTTAGATTGTTCAGTAACTGTTCATAAACTTCTTTTACACTCTTCAATTTGACCAAAAGAGACCTTTCACTCGATGGACCTCAGTCTTCCTCCTTAAATACCTACTCTTCTCTAGAAGCAAGAAGTTACAACTGCTTCAGACAGACTCAAAATTCACTCCACATTGAACTTTGACAATCCTTTCCACAAGGCACCTGAACAGTGTTAAAACAGTAAGTATTTCGTGTTAGTATCCTTACTGCTGAACCTAACAACATTTCACTGGAAATTCTAGGAAAAAAGAAAAAAAGAATAAAGAATAAAAGCAGCCCTGTAATTTCTGCAATGGAAAGAACAAGTACCCTTTGTCTCTTCCTGAATGGAAGTCTGCCAGCATTTAACAAAAGCAAACTACTGAAGAATACATCTGAGTGCTTAAGTAAGCTCTAAGTGCACAAAATATTCACGAGGAACACCAGCCTGTCTGACTAGTAATCTAATACCTAGAACTAATGACTAGTTCTCTAATACCTCTCTGCAATTAACACATACTTCCCACTTGAATCTCCAAAACCAAGGCCTTCCAAATGAAGGCAAAAACACAACTAGTGCTGTCCCCATGCTTTGAAAACAAACCGAAACAAAATAAGCACAGCAATAAAAATCATCAGTAGGGCAGAGTTTCAATCAAAGCAAAACAGTAGTTTATAATGTCTTTAATTGAACTCACTTGCTTATTCTTATCCGTAATGCAAATCCACTGGAAAAAAATAAGAAATCTGTCCTTTCCTCTCTTCACACTCCTTTAATTTTTTACCCTGACTTTTCTCACCTTTGGAAAATAGAAATAATTACCTTTCATCTTCAAAATTATTTAAGCAACAAAACTGCCTTCTGATAATTATTAATGGCTTGCAATTCATGGTGAATAGCTAAACAATATTACTAATAAAAGAGCACGGAAGAATTACCACCTTTTGAAAGATCTTAAATTCATGACTCACAATCCATACCTTTTTCAGAGGAAAAAACAGCAGTTCGTTATAGTTAGGAATGCTTGAAGCAGGAATACCACCTCCTACTTAAAGCAGAGCTGTTTTAATGTTCATAAAAAGATTACAAATATTTTTTACACAGCCTGGATTAGTGAAAAAAACATATATTTTATTTTCCGTATAATGTAACCTTGAGAACAAACAATGGAGAAAGCAAAAGCTTTATAAAAACAACACTGTGACTCAACGCACTGCAGTCATTAGGAATGATGAGAGAGTAACAGTGCTCTCATGGAAACACTGTGTGAAATGAAACGCGGTACAGAACTGTCTCATACACTAACTTTTTATCTGCTGTCAGAGAACATCATTATGATATTCCATTCTGTGATCCTTAATGATGTAAACCAATCTTCAGTGCAAAGAAATCTGCACCCCAAATATCTTCTAGGAAAAGTGAAGTTGGTGTCAGTAATTCACAATAATTCAGGTAACTGTTACTTCAGAGAAAACTGAAAATCAGCCCTTGTTTCAAACCTTGAGGAGGTTCCATGCACCATATAAGACTCAGAAAGTGGTCCTGCTCCTTTCTCACATCAAAGTGAACATCATAAAAAACTCTTAAAACAAAATTTAAGAGATGAAAAAAAACTTATACTGTCCTGGTAGTGTTAATAACTCTTTTTTCAATACTACCTAGGAGCTCTTTTTTCAAAATCTAATACATTTTGTCCTTTCTATACACTGAAGTGTGATTTGAAAATCAGAATAGCAACTTAAAACAGTTCTGACATCACTGCAGAGTAAAGAACATCACTGAGAGACAGGACAGCCCTACGTCTGATACGTGGAGACGGACAGAACCTGAACTCCTGTTGGAGCTGCAGTGGCTCTGCAAAGCTACGGGGAATAAGAAGCAGCAGAAACCTATCGTTGCCCTGGAAGGAAGCAGCTCTGACCTATTACAGACAGAGCAGAAATGATGAGTAAGGAGGTGACAATTTCAGGTAGCTTCTCTGAGCAGAGCGGTAGTACGAGAACTGCTCCAGCACTGACAGATTGTGACCTACTGAGTAAAAGACAAAGCTGAAGCCAAGGAAAATGCAAGGATTAATACTTTCTTCAAATGTGCGTGCACACATTCTGTCAAAGACATTGTGAGATTCCACTTCAGATCTTAAGGCAGAATCTGATTCTCAATTAACAGGACCAATCCAAGCTTGCAAGGAAACCATGCTCCTTAACAGACTGTGGCTCTTTATCATGGTCTTCATCAGCGAGTTCTGTGCACACTGACTGGGAATTGCTATCTGTTTCTCTCAGAATCAGTTACTGCAGCAACTCCCACTGATCACCTCTGCTTCTCGGAAGCAGCCCTGCTGTGTGACAGTTGGAAGCACTGGCGGCAGCAGCAAGCACACCCCGTTTCAACTATGCAGCAATCTGGGAAAAAATGTAATTCAATAAATCACACTCCTGAGCAGTAATATTGGATTTAAACATTTTTCAAGGTTGTTACAAACACTAATTTTAAATTAAAATACATTTATTGCTAGTTAGAAGAGTTTGCAGATTTTTCTTTTGCCTATTCACATAAAATATAATATGCACACAGATTAAGCGTTGGCTTTCACAACAGATAAACAAGCCATATTTCTACATGTCCGTCGTTAGAGCCAAACATTCAGCTACTGACTGCTATGATCTTTCAATTTCAAATTGTTCACAGAGTTTCTCAATGTGCTTCAATGTAAAAAAAAGAAAATAATAAAATGTAGAAACAGTTTCATTGCTTAGTTTGAAAAGAAATTATATACTCAGTTTACACAGAATCTGTAATATACTAATACCTCTTCTCAAAATGTCATATTTCAACCTAAGCTCCAACTTTCCTTGCATTTCTTTCTCATTTTGGGACTACCAAAATGACATTTAAATATTCTCTTTATTTCCTGCTCAACACTAATATATGTAAGCAGTCCCTGAAAGCACTAAGAGTGCTTGTTAAGCTAGAAGGCACAACTCTAAATACACGATGCTAAAACTTTTTCTAAAGGCAATACAAGATAGGGAAGAATTCTTGGAGCTGACAATACACAGGGAGTTGGAAAACATTCAGAACTTTTGACATCTACACTCTGTTTTTCAGACTGTTCATTAAAAAAGCACGCAAGATTTTTCAGAGCAAACTAAATATATATGGCTGTGATCCTTCCTTCTCAGTCTCATTTTCTCTGGTGAAGGGTGGGCTGTTCTATCTGAATGTCAGCTCAAAAGACTCATGGAAAGATGGAGAATTTGGCTGTTATTTTGTAGAAGAATTGTCATTCTGAAGGATCAAATTTTTGCTGAAGATTCGTGTGTAGTGATGCCTAGTTTTCTTCTATCTCTTTTCCCACACAGCTTTCTAAATGTTTTTTAAATTAGATAGCATTGCTTGCTATCCTATCACTAAATCCAAAACTGAGCCACAACATTATGTTCATAATTCAAATCCCTGTGAAAAGCACACAGCAGAAAAATCTTCTGGTACAATAACCTCAACCTCTTCCTGAAACACTACAAGCTCCTCTAGAAGATAACATCAAAGGAACAGAATGAAAGAGATATACCAGAAGAACTAGGAGGTGCACTTCAGAATTTCAATATTTTATCACTGGGAAATGTATCTTTGTCTTTCAGCATTCACTTCATTTCTCCCTTTAAAAAGAAATAATGAATAAATAAAAGAAAGATCCCTAAAAAAAACATAGGACTTACAGAACATTGAAGCAACATGAGCACGATGACTGAGTCAGCCCATGAAAGAAACAGCCTTGGAAGAAAGAGCCGGTCCATCTCCTCTACTTTTCCAGTTTATAACGTTTTTGCTATAGGCCTAAGACTAGAAAACTGAAAGTTTCACTTCCAAACATTTTGCAAAATATGTTTCTTATTCCAGTAGGAACGACAACATATGCACTTCACTGAGACAATGCCAGCACTGCAATAAAAACTGCATAATTGCAGCTATTTTTTTCTTAAAAAATTACACTGCTTCCACACAAGTTATCCTGCACACAACAAATACATCACATATACAAAACACCTCTGAACAAGTTGTGTCATATTCAGAAGGAAAAAAAAATTATTATTCTTCAAGTTCTAAGAGAAAAATGTTTAATGTGTTTAAGACTGCATGGAACACCTTCACCACAAACTTTCCTAATTCTTGCTTTTCATTTTTTCTTAAAAAAATTCAACTTCATATAAGGGCATGAAAAGAAAAAAAATGTATTACAATCTCTTTAAAAATAGTTATCTTACTGTTTTAAAATTATGAATTGGAAATGAGCTAGAGCTTTCTCATGAGCAGCAAGCATTTGGTGTCTAATTCTCTCTGTCTAACTCACAGTTTGTTCTAACCAGTATGCTGAACTTTATACATACCCAGTACTATCATTTTTTCTTCTTTGATGATAAAAATGCAATAGTTAATTAAATAAATGAAAAGTTAAAGGAAAAAGAAAAGGGAAGTATTGTCTTCACAAAACACGTACTACCACAGTGCACAGATTCTGCAGATAATGGTGCAACTAAAAATGTAGAAGAGACAACACACTGTAACAGCTTATCTAGTATGAAATTGCCCACAGACTACTTCTTCAGTGGGTCTTCAGAGAGCAACAACTAGAGCAGCACTCCCATTCTATACCACAACACTGGTACCTGCATGAAAGTCTTGCTTCCCTCAGGAATTGTATCCAAATGTAGAATCGTGTGCTTCTTATTAACAAGTGTGCAACTTCTCCTTTCCATCCCGAAAATGTTGGCAGAAGCCAACCTCCAACAAGAGCTGGGCACAGCTGCTGATGAAACCTTCCTGCAAGGCGGATGGCACTGGTGCTGACACAACCTACAGCTCCTTCCCTCAGCTAGTGATGAACTCGTGCCCAGGACAATGATCTTACAAAGAAATTGTATTTATTTATTCTTCATTTTCTTAATTTATGTTTTGGGACATAATTAATTCAGCAAAACACAAAATATCACTAATGGCATTACTAACTACTTGCCTATTCAGGAAAACATTTAAGCGGATGATCTGACAATAAGATGTTTTCAGAACTGTGGAGAAGGAAATTTTTACCCAACTTAAAAATTAATGTGAAAGTCAAAACAACCTTCAGCAAAAAAGGCAAAAGCTGAATTATGATTTCAGCTTATTTAGTAATTCTTACAGAAGAAGCAAGATAAGAGCCCACAGTGCCTTATTCCTCTGGCTTTTGTGAGTCAGAATAAGAAGACTCATTTTCCACAGGGAAATGTCAATAGAAATATTAAATTTATGTGGATTCTTCATAAGCAGAATTACCCTCAGATCCAAAAAGGGAAAAATAAGTCAGTTAAAAAAAAAAAAAAAATCTATAATGCAGACTTGAAATTATCATGTTTCTTTCAAGAACCTTTAAAGACAAGCAGTGACCTGTAAAATTCTAACCCTCAGAAAATTTGAAGACAAAAGTAAAATGAAGTCTCCCTGAGCTGAAGTGGGGCTGGTACTTCAAAAGCAATCAAACCAGAAGACAGTTAACTGTCAGAATTAAGGCAAACTCTGAAAAGTGCTACAGAATAACAGACACAGGTTAATCCTTATTAAATCAATTATGATTAGAAAATTTCAACCACAAAAAAAGGAACAAGAGGATAGTTGCACCGCCTCCCTACATGGCTGTAGGATTTCAGATAGACCAGTTCTTTCCACATTTTTCCCCCAGTAAATAACTCACTAGGTATCTTTATTTTTCTAGATTAAAAAAAAAAAAAAAACACTCCCAAACATACCAGTTTTTCTTCTCTTCTTAACCCTGATCTAACCAGTTCTACAGCATTGTTATGAATGAAGCCTTAAATCACCTTCTCTTCATTTACTATTCTCTCTATAATCAACCCAATGTTCCCTAAAACAGACAATTCAATCCACTACAATGCAGTTGCCTCCTCACCTACTGCAGCTCTAACAACTGCATGCCAACAGTTTTCTCATAGAGCCCCTTACCTCTCCTAGTACAGCATCTTCTCTATTTGTGAAAAGTTACTCACTATCGAAAGTTTCTACATAATCTGAAATAAATTTTTTTCTTTGCAGTCAACGTTGAAAGCATAAGCAGCAGCTAAGCACATCAGAAAGACTTCCACGGCAATGTAAATAAATTCTCAGCTGTCTTCACCTCCCTCCTAAATCTTAACCCAATGCAGCCAGCAAAAATTTGGAATGAGAAATCAAGCTGATTAAACCTACTGTATTCATTCAATAGAACAACCCAATTGTAATTGACTATTATCATTAGATCAATACCTCCTGCTTTGCAAATAAACATTTCAATTTTGCTCTGGTATTTAGGGAACAATAAGAGGCACCTGTCCTCTACTGACATCCTTTCAAATATCACTATAACATTAACTGTCAATAAAGAGAAAAAAAGAATGCAAGCAAGTAACAGGATGATCTTAAAGCCTCAAAATATCCTATGTATTGCCCTCAGACTTAAGGCCCACAATGCTAGGAGATATTAACAACTGTTACCTAGATAGAGCACAGTGATACTAAGGTATCATTTCACTTTCAATTTTACCAAGCGACGAATATTTGTAATCAGCAGATGGTAAGATTTTGCCACCACCACTGCTGCAATAAGATATTTGGCACCAAACTACTTGACTGTATTTATTTATTTTTGAAAGCTGTGATGTCAGCAATCACGAACACTTCAAAGAACCATATCACTGTCCACATTCCACAGCCAGTTTTCAAAACCATTAACGCATGCACTGAAAGTATATAAAGCAGTATTGATGGCCTACTTTGAGGCATCAGAATGGTATAACTGCTATAATACAAAGCAAACTGGACTGTCACGTAGAATTAAAAGGGGCACTGTGAAACTACAAGCTCGAGGGGAGGATTTCATGGGTCTTTCTGAGGCCATTGTCATGTCCATAGAACAGACTGAGTTTATCATTTTGAGTTTCCACGTGAAAAAGCTGTTCCCTATAAAAGGCAGTAATTTAATGTATTAGAATCACTCGATTTTTTTAACGAAAAAATGGGAAAACAAACCCAAACCATACGTCTATATTAAAATTTGGTTTTAATACTGATGTTAATTATGCACCATATAGCAATTACATCACATACATCTACTTGTAGAAATATAGATCGGAAAGATTTCTAGACCAAGGCATATTAAAACACTTTACAGACATCAGTTACTGAACCTCACAGAACTGCAAAAGGATGGGCTAAGGACATTTCTAAAGCAAAATGAATTCTTGGGAGTGACACAACTCCATTAATATTCAACAGTCACATTCTTCAGGCCAATGCAGTTATTCACAGGACACTTCCAGCTATTTCTCTTGCTCTTAATATTTCACAGGAACCACTGATCACCTAACGTGCTTGCCACTGTCTAAAGTAAGAGGCTGATACTGCACTACTAAGTGCATGGGAGGCATTATTATCAAATAAAGAAAGACAAGAAGCTATCCCTGTTAATTGGGCTGGAAGTGCTTGGTTTTAATTCAGTGTTGTTTAATCTTAGAAGAAATGTTTTGGTTGTATTAATAAAGACAGGTCATTTATTATGTAGAACATAGATCTATTTAATATTCTTAAACCATGGATTATTTAACAATTGGTGATTTAGTAGTCATATTTATTCTTCCAATTTACTTCAGCAGACATTTATATATATGGTATGATATTCTGCTTGGCATATATGCCTAATTGAATCATTTAGTGGTTTATGGATGTGAGAGAAGACTGCAAATAAAGTTAGTTTTCTTTTTCTTCTTAAAAGAGAACAAGCACGTGAAGAAAGCAGAAATCCATTCTGAAGTACTGAGTAAATGAGATGCTGTCTGGCAAAGAAGTAAAATACAATTAAAAATTGTTGGTAACTACAAAAAATATTATATTTTTTCCATTCTAAAAAAGTATTTTGAAATTATATAAAAACACTAGGAAAATGCTTCACTTAAAATGACAACCAAAATTCTTAAGATTAGCAACAGCTTATTCCGGTTAACGCAAATAACAGCTAGCAAAAAAAGCAGCAGAGTGTTTACAGAGAAACATTGCGTAAAATATTCTATATGTATGGACAAACAACTAACCCCCAGAAATAACAAGTTACAGAATTTCACCCTTCTTCTGTGCCCAGTGTTCACCAAGCAGCAATGGAGATCCCCCACCAGAATTAACAGCCAGATCTGGCACATTCAAGCTGTCTTTAATGCATCTCCTTTTGTATGGTAGCCATGTACCACATCTAAACAATTATTTCCATCTGAACACTACTTAATTAAGGACAGCTAAAATTTAAGGGATGATTTTCAGCCTAATTCACAGTATAAAGTCATCAAATGACACATTCCTATTAGCACAAACTGATCTTGGTAAAGACACCTATAAGGAAAAAAAGAAAAACGTATACACGATTGTTTTGGAGGATCTGCTGTGATAGGACAAGAGGCAAAGGTTTCAGATGGAAAGAGGGGAGATTTAGATTGGATGTAAGGAGAAAGTTTTTCATGATAAGAGTGGTGAGACACTGGCAACAGGTTGCCCAGAGTGATGGTGGATGCCCTGTCCTTGGACATCTGCAAGTTCATGCTGGAGGGGCTCTGATGGAACAGTGGGCGCCCCTGTTCATTGCAGAGAGTTGGACCAGATGGCCTTTAAGGGTCATTTCCAACTCAAATCTTTTTATGATTCCATAGTGGAATTCCATAGTGGAAAGAGTAATCCTTATTCAAATGAATGCTTTAAGATAGGTCTGACTTACACAAACCATGAGCAGTTTATTCTGCACATTTCATCTTACACTACTCATGTTCCTCCTCAAGTTATTCTGCAGATAGACAACTGTAGAGAAAGCTCATTCATTTTACCAAATCCCTTTTTCTCATTTTCTACTTTAATGCTAGTCAGATCCATAGGTTTCTACAGTTACTTACCGGCATTTATGATCAACAAAGCTAATTAGATTTGGAAGATATGTGACTCTGATCTTCCCATCAGGCTGGCATGATTCTGTACACAAGAGTTCAATCGACTCTAATCAGTTTTATTCAGATCTCTGTTTTCCACATACTCCTGCATACAGTATTGCCTTGTATATTCAAATCTGGAACTTGAACACTTCATGTATTACCAATGTATTAATACAATTAATACAACTGTGTAACATGAATTTTATTTTCTATACTGTGTGCTTTTATAATTTAGTTTGGAGAACTTGTTCCTTACTACTTTTCATGTACCATTCTTGTAGCTTGACTGTTCAAAGACCTTTTCATCAAAGCAAACTTACAATTAGAACACATCTTAGGTACGTGAGCAGTCAATTGAAAAATATCTGTTATACCTGAGCACACTAAATATATGGGGAAAAAAGGCTCATCTCAGATAAGTTCGACCTATTCTGGAGCCATTCATTCCATATATCCAATGACCTTTTAAAAGTGGACATTGTGCTGTAGAAAGTGCCTTTTTTTTTTTTTTTAATACAGTCTCTAAAATAACTTCTGATTTTTGCTTAAAGTCTTTCATTCATAAACAATAGGACAACGCTTTCTGAAACTCAGTAAATCAAATTCACAGCTATGACCATTATCTCAGGAAAACATTTAGTTGATTAAATGCACAGGTGCTTTTAGGTGAATGAAAGCACTGGCATAAGCTTGCAAGGTGAAAGCATCATTTGCACAGCACGTTCAGCAGATTCGGAGGCACAGCAGTGTGTCTGAGTCTCTCATGTCCAATTTCACAAATTTTTACTCATTTCTGAGGCCAGACATGGAACTAATGGCCATCCAGACACATTCTTTGGAATGATGCAGGTGTCTTTTCACAAACTCAGTCTGTTTGACAGGCTTTAAAGTAGGAAATTTCCGGCAACAAAATAAATATGTTCCAGGATTCACATTTATGAAGCAGGAATTTCAAAACTCAAGAATTTAAGTTTGTTCTCCAGTGTCAAATGTAGTGTTTATCAGAGGACTCTCCACTGTGCATGGTTTTCAGATGTTATTTTTCAATTCATTTTGAATGCCAGCATGTCAACACTGGTGTTTGATATCATATGATAGTAATAGGACATGACAGTTTTCATCAACAACTGGGATAGAACATTTTAATTTTCTTAGCGTACAAGGATAATAATAGTTCACATCAATCCCAGTGTGGAGCATAACACTTACTGGAAAGATGTCTGGAGAGATTTTTTTTTTTTTTAAAATAATAGCTCAACAGAAAGCCATAGCATGGATACGGATTTCAGGTCAGCACTGCTTGCAATATGGGGACAGTAGGAGACAATGAACCAACAAGCGCGTTTCTCCGCTGAGAAAAGTGGTGAGGCACATGAAAATTATCTTTGCCACGTCTTGAGCAGGTGAGATAGATCCGTATAGGCCTGCCCCAGCATTCTTCTCAAACTTATTCATTTCACAATACATACTCCCATCTAAATAAATGTTGCATAGGATGAAATAGTCAGAAATATCCAGCAGCTTTTTGTTTGTTCTACTACAAGATTTCAGTATTTCACTTAGAAATTTGCTTTCAGATATTTCAGACGTGGACTAGAATTCATCACTAATTCACACATTACTTATGATCATTTAAGTTAAACTACAGCTACTGACTCAGCAAAATGTCTCTTATAGGTGGTAAATCTCATTTCTAAACACAGATCAGAGATTTAGCAAATAATACCAACAGTTTAATAAGTTTATTGTTAAGGTTAAATGCCTTTTCCCAGTGTTCTTCCAAGCTGAAAAATAATGTCTAATCATAGGCATCCTTAACGCAGTATTGATGCTCATGCCCTTAGAAATTATATGGAGCTTACTTACGCTGTAACTCATGTTATACAGGACAGAGATGATAGTTATCTCACTCAAATCAGATCTGCTACATTTTTCTGAACTTTCAATCCTCAATGATCTTAAATGTACAACACTGAAAGCATGTAAGTATATCTGTGGTACAGAGGATCTCTCTCAGCTTTTCATTTACCCCAGTAAAGCTATTTTCTAGTTAGTCAACTTGTTTAATAACAACTGCGGTGCCTTAACAAGATCCCAGTAACTTTTCTTCACTTGGAACAGCAGTATGACTCCTAAATCCAGAATACCAGCAACTCAATCACAAGACAAAATAGATGTTACACAAAGCCTTTGCTATTGCATCAGTACTTGGTAACAGAAACCACACAATGGGTGCAAGCCTGCAATTCTCTGAAGAGATAAGTTCCTTCTAGTTTCACCTCCCTCGAGTATTTTTCTACTCAAATTTTGTGACCGTCTCTTTCAGGAATCTTGACACTTACCTCCTCCAGTGTAGCACCTCTCTCTGACACGGAAGTTAACCAGCTCCTGTCCCCTTCACAAGCAGCTTCAAGTACAGAGGTATTAATCCCTATATCACCACAGGCAGTATACACACTTGATACGGAACCATCAGAGGTAGAACTCAGTGACAGGAATGGAACCGTTTTCTCAGATTACACAAATCCATTTTAAAAAGTAATTCTGTACACTTCCTTTGAATGTTCCTACATAAATGAACGGCAAAATAAAGTAGGAAGATCAAAATAAACTGTCCTTGAATTTGCAAATAACGGCCTAGGAGTGATACTTCAAAGTAAACAAGACTTAAAATTAAGAACACTAAAATAGATAAAACCAATGAAGAACAAACCCAACAAATGTTTGAACACAGGAAAGCCTACTTTTCTGTGAAAGAAGTAGCAACCAGATGTGCAACGTGGTCATGACAGATATGACATCAATGAAGAAATTAAGTTTTAAGGAATTATCTTTATCAGTTGTGCCTTAGTTGTTATTTTTCCTACTGTTTATAACAAACTATAAGAATTAATAAATATGAGTAAGAAAGAAAACCAGAACAACATGTCAGTAGTTATTCTCTATCATCTGCCACATACAAGCCATGCTTGATGTCTAGTAGTTCAAGGAAGTCCCTAAAGTGAAACTGAAGTATCTGTAAATCTTGGGTTGTTTAGCTAGAGATGTCTGTGAATCTTTGGAACACAAAGAATGACACAGTTACCCAAATAAAACAGGCACTGCAAGTTTCACATGAAGGAATGAAGATGAAAATCCAGTGCTCATGGCTGTTATTTCCTTGAAGGTTTCAGGCTAAGCTTGGCACAGGTGTGATTAAAACAAGAAAGCATACATCCAAATTCTGCCTCTTAGCAACAGAATATAATCTTAGTACTTGATTTAAAAGACAGGTGATGAATCACAAGTCTTCATAAATAAGGAGATGGCAATACACCCTCTTTGCATGGTGTAAATGTCGTGAGAGACAGAGATGGAAAGCAAACACATAGCTGAGCCACTACCATCTGCACAATTAATATATGTTCTAAGCAGCAAGAGCGTAGGAGGAAAATGCATCATCACTTATGACTACGCAGTCATTAGCCAAGATCCTAATCTTCATAAGGAAAACGAATTAAAAACTCACCACTTACTGCGGCTGTCACAGTAGCTCCATAAACAAAAGAAACAATGGCCCCACTGGATTTGGGTAAAAACCGTGCATTTTGAAGTGGTTGTTAGTAAGCAGAAGCATGACATCAAGATAAATTGGTAATTTAATGCTGCTAATCTAAGGCAGTAACTACTCCCTCCCCCTACTTCAAGCAGTTTTTACTATGAGGAAAAAAGAAAACAGAGCACATGGCAAATTTCAGAGGAAAACAATGACTAAGGAATAAGCGAGGTCTGTAAATGGATGAAAAATTGACCATGAAAATACTACTGGCTTTCCTAAAGGTTTATAGATTGTACAGACTTGACAATAGGAAATTAATGAACAGAAAGTCTGGCGAAGCATGCATAGATGGGGCAAATAGCAAAGCACGTTAAGGAAAGTCAGGAGGGGAGAGGATAATGCTTTTCTTTAAGAAAAGAAAGGGGACAAGAACTTTGCTACTGGTAATAATATGATCAATTAGAAATGGGGCAGAACCACTCATGTTGCCACGCTGCTGTCAGCCACCAATGTATATTAAGCCATCGTGTGTATTTTCATTTGAATACAATATTAAAAATGATATAAAAGAACAGCTCAGACAACCTACAGGGACAAAAGGGAGGCCCTTCCCCATTCCCCTTCAGACTCTTTGCTAACACAGACAATTCTGCCTACACTGAGAGGTACTTGTTTATCTAAATGGGAACTTTGCCAAGTTTCTGGCTACGAGATGACTTCAAGACAGACCTCTTTTTTTGGTAAATAAAGGCTACAACGCAGAGCTGACACATTAATCTCTTAACTGATATCATACTTTTGAGAAGGAGTACAGAAGATCATTTGTTAAACTAAATCCAAGCTATCAGCTTATTTTAAACAACACTTTGAATATCGTATTTTCCATGGCCAGTGAGAAATGCTGAGCAACAAAAAACTATAATGAATAAAACCTTCCACTTATTCCTTTCTGTCAAAACTAACAAATATAAATGTATTCTCATTTCCAGAACTTTTCTGTCAATTGAAGTTGAATTAAAAATCTGGAATTATCAGGATCTCTCTTTCTTCACCTTATTTCTATTGATATTTGTGTTTTTCTGCTATGGATGGAACATTTAAGGTTGGCATATTTCCACCCCATTTTGCAGACTTCAGAAATTCAGTGATATTTTGAGATATTTGCTCAGGCCAAACCAAGTTTTCTAGGTTTATCATCTCAGCAATCAATAATGTATTTAGCATAAGTCAAAGCGCAATACGTAACAGCTCCATTACCTTATGAAACAAAACTAAAAGCCATTCCTGCTATTTAATAGTGCTGGCAAACCTAACAACAAGAAGAAACAAGGAAAAAAACAAAATCTATGTGAGAAAAATTGTGTTATCAATGCTTTCTTTTCAATCATAAGGTTAAGTCATATTCACCTTTCCCTTTCTGAATTTACATAATTCAGGCATCCCATCTATTAGTCATGTACTTCCTAATTGCCTTTTATTCATCTAATATCTATTCATTCCTCTGAATTAATTTCCAAGATTCTGTAATCACTATAATGAATAATAAAAGTAACAATATTTACTTTCATTCTTGACACCAAACATTACTCTCCAGTGCAGTAGGGTTGTATTTTCTTGTGGGGGTTGTATTCTCCCACATTAGTTCTACGACCAGTACAAAGCGTATTTTCCTAGCAATGTCATAAATCATAGATATAGATTATATAGAAATTAAAGCTGCATTAAAATAAAATGAACAGATTAAGCTTAAAGAAACTTAAAAGAGGCGAGGACCAGACAAGATGTGACAGATGGAGTTAGAGTCTATCTCCTTCAATATATGCAAAATACAGAACTTACGGATAGAGAATACTAACACAAAAGGATCAGGAAAAGGTACCATATCACCACAATAACCAATTCACCCTTATGTAATGTTTTCGGACAGTTTTGGAAATCACATTAAGTGTTAAATATAGCAATATAAATAGTACCATTATATTTAAACTCCTTGTAGACTTTGAGTCCATCCAACTAAGTCAAAGGAGATGGTGACAGTAAGTTTGGCTTCAACATCATGTGCATCTAAGTGGGTACCTAGAGAATAACGTGCAGAGGGAAGATTTCTTTCTAATCCTTGTGTATACAAAGATGTTTTTAGTTTCAAATAATGGGGTTTTCATCCCCCCCTTGGTTGTTTTAAATGTATAGCAAAGACCCTACAGAGGCATGATTTCTTTTTAGATAAATATTTCCACAACGAAACTTCTTCTGTTGAAGATCTACTGAAGTTACATGAAAATAACAAATGACATCTCTGTCTTACGGCTATTTCATTACTTCTTTAAAAATCCAACAGTAAAAAATGTATAGCAGTCAGAGAGGCGATGACACGACATTTCTGCAGTAACGCTAACACTATGAAGGCATATTTAAACGTAATTAAGGATAACTGTAACAGAATATTTGTAAGTATTATGTGATTTGGAGATCCTCTTCTAGAAAATGCCAACAGACTAAAGATGCACGACACTAGTGAATGTTTGCTGAGATAAAAATGTAATGATCTGTCATGCGGTTATGAAATAAACTTTAGTGCATATAATTTAATATATGTAAAAAGCAGAGGAATGAACTTTTATGTTTCAGTAAGTGCCTCCTTGCCTGGGTCCTATTTCCCAGATTGTGCACTCATTGCCATCTCTGTTTTTTTGCATACAGAACCAGATGGAGTAGATAGAGAGATAATGAGAGACGATGATAAAATGAAAGAAAAATACAGTCTATCTCTGAAAGAAGGGAGCTTAGCAGCAAGGTCTATCAATTATTTACATCCTCGGCTGACTATATAAAACACTCTGTAGTCATCATAATGTTGGCAGTTTATAAGCTCTCTTCATTCATTGCTTGAAATTTGTAATATCTTGGTAAAAATATCTACAAAGTAGATTGTGATAAACCTTATGTTCATGGTAAATTAATGTTACGTTACTTTCCCATATAAGCAGAAGCATTTAGAACTTCGGAGTCTTTCTTTCTTTGCAGTAACAGATACACTGGCTTGTTAAGATAAATGGCTAACATTAATTTAAAAAATAAGAAGTGATTTAAAAAAAATGAAGATAAAATATTGTAAGTAATGGTGTCTCTCACACACCAAAACACATGGTGGTTCTTAATCGACATTCTGACCCATGACAAGGAAATCATCTTGTCCTACGTCAAAGCGAGTAAGGAGTCAGAGGAGACTCCACCATTTATCACTTCAGTCCTAACATCCCTTATATATCTATATACAATACTCTTCAATGCAACAGATTTTAAAACAATTAAAAACTACTTTGCAACAGTAAATTGCTTTCTTAAATTCTTTATTCAGAAAGATAAAACACCATAACAGACCCTAATGGTTTACAGACTAACTACATTTATTAGAGTACATTTGAACCCCCAAAATCCAAAGGCAAATGGCTGTAATTCCCTGTGATCTTGTACCGAGAATCCTTGCTACTGATTTTTACAGTTTAAGAGTCCTAAGAAACCCCACAGGAGAGAAGACTGCAAACCAGAACATTTTGGTCCTAGCCATATTGCATCAGTTTCGGGTAATGCACATGAAACATATCTCAAAAGCACTTCCCCAGCAGCTATTCAACCCTGTGTTTTTTTTTCTGTTCTGATGCTGAAGAGAAAGCACTGTAACATTTTTCAGTAACTTTTGAACACATTTTCAATAAATGCTTTAAATAGGCAACACACAGTCATGCAACACCTTCTAGGGTACAACTGACAGTCTAGCAGTGGTTGTTACCCTGTAGAAGCCTTTGAGAGAAGTAGTTGATTTTTTGCATTAAGTCTTTTAAAAGGCCATATGCCTCCAAATACCTTTCACTTTTCAAGACAAAACTTGGAACAAATATTTTGAAGTGTCCGATTTTTAAAAGCAGTCTCAACGCAGACTGTCTTGTTGGTATATTCTATAGTCTATAATGTAACGATTACCCAATTTAGAAATTAGCTGGGAGAATGACACGCTCTGGCAAACCATCCCCATGAAGTGCTAAATTTGGGTTTACAGTTCACATGTGAGAAGAATTTAGGGACACGAACATTTGTTCTTTTCTGTTTCAGAACTGAGAGCGTTTGCAGACTACAAGTGATGGGGATCTATAGGATATAGATGATGCTCCCTTGAAGTGTCATCCACTACAAAGACAGCAATTTGTGAGGGGCCAGGCTGCAGGCCAAGTCACTGCAGTAACTGCTAAGGTCCTTTCAGTTCTGACACTGAGCATGCTTGTTTCTAAGTTCTTTGTGATTTGATCTTGTAGTCTCCCTCCAGCCCTGAGACATTTTTTCCCATCTGCTCGTACAGATGGCACAATCAAGTGAATTTAAAACAATGTTTTTCCAAACTTTTGTTTTCTTTCTCCTTAAATTACATGGTTCTAGGCTAATAGAAGCAGGGTCTATTCCAGGGATGCCTACTCAGAAGGAAATGTGTGCAAACTAAACGGCTACAGCAAATGCCTGCATTATAGCCTAAACAGTTAACATAACAACCAAGGATGAACATGGCTTAAAAACACTCTTCTGCAATGTTTACACATATCCCTCGAGTCTGGAGAACTTATCTGGAAATACCACAAGAGCAGAATGTCTTGTAATACCCATGTCTAAGCAGGACTGCATATTGTTCCGGGAAAAGCTTCCCAAGTACTCTGCACATTGAGGGCCAAATGAAATTTACATTTATGGAGGAATCTAAAAATATGTATCCAGTCCCAAGAGATACAGAAACCACCTGGACTTTTCAATTAAAAAATAACAGCCAGTTTTCAGGAGTTTAGAAAATGATTTCTCAAAAACTATATTCACCGTTTTGTAAAGCTCTGTGACAAAACAAGTTGAAACAGCAGGTAGACAAACGAGCTGTTCTCTTCAAAGAAAAACATTTTGGAAAAAATAAAAGAAAAAACCTGGACGTATAACTTAAGTGAACGAGAACCTCCAGTACTTGCAGCTTCTTAAAACACTTCTCAGAAAAATAAAAAATCCATTCATTTAAGAAGGAGTTTCCAAAATTTTATTGTAATGTTCATCAGAATGTAAAAAAAAAAAAAAAAAAAAAAAAAAATTTATCTATAGAATCACAAGAACAAATCTGTGTAAGAAAGAGAAACAGGGGAAATAAGTTTTTTCTAATTCTAAACAAGAGACTCATTTTCCTTCCACACGCAAGGTCTTAAAACTTCACTCTTAATGCTTTATGATCCAGTCCCAACATCCATCTCAAAATTCAGATTTTAGACTTTTAAAAATATGCTAATGGAAATTTATATAATATATATCCACATACAGTCTACGTATACATTACATAAACATACATCTAAATCTATGTATAGCAACTCAAAGTACACATTTAGCATCCATCTCATTAGCTGAGGCTCTATCAGAGCATTCTGCAATAAAATTTTATGAATATCTTTCCTAAATAAAAATTTCCTTTTTCAGAATCTTCAAGTATCAGCAAAAACAATTCGATAGAATACGCTACAGAAGAAAAATCAGTTAGATTTATGTTGCTGTAATTCTCAATTATTTTAAAAGTTAAATTTCAATTTAAGATTAAGTGTTTGATGACCCTTATTTGTTTTTGGAATGCATCTATGCAATATCCTCGGAGCAACTTAAACTATTACACGGTTCTTTAGCTGATAGAGATTTTCTTGCTAATAGAGTAAATGCCACAGTTTGCCTGTTAGGCAATAAAACTCTGATTTTTTTTCACTTGATTGCAATGTAATAATCTTGGATAATAGGGCTTTTAGTGGAAGAGATTCCTGTGACTTAAAGCCTTTTTCCTATTAAGCTTAATTGAATTAATTATTCACATACTAATGATTTAACAGCTATTCATATAAAATAGAAGCAAAAGATCCTCTTGAATACTTATCCTATACTTAAGATCTAATAAAGGAACCGAAGTAAAAGATATCTTTGTTTTCTTTCGGATAGGGGAGGTATTTAAAATCCAACTACCCGCTCTCCTGCTGTGGATGGAGGTGTTCTGAAGAAAAATGCATCTCCAATCTTTGAGTCCTACGTAGAAGAAAGATCCTTAAGACAGTCAGCGGTCTCCCTTTTTATTCCAAAAATTGCATCTTTCCCAAAATTGGCTCATTTTGTCAATGTGTTGCCACATAGGAAAAGTGCAACAGTGATTCTAAGGACAGCGGAGCAGATTTGTATCTATAAAACAGCTACCATCCCAAAGTGCATATCAAGGCTGGCATTTTATAATTCTTCATAATAATGCTTGGCACTTACACCGTGTTTTATGAGATCAAAGTACTTCACAAACTAATTACTCTTCACAACACCCTTGTGAGAAGGTAGGTTTTACTATTCGAATTTAATAAATGGAACAACTGAGGCAGAGGAATTGTACAGTTTGTTTCATGCCACAAAGGGAGTCCTGGTCTTCAGTCCACAGATAGAAGTAACAGCAGCACTAGTTCTGTGGTGAATTCCCTGGGACTGTCAACTGAACTATTTGCATGAGTAAAGAAAATGGAACCTGGCCCATACCTTGTTTAGTTAAAGTTACAGACAATTCACTTAAGGTATTTACAAGGGAATCAAGAAGCACAGGTTCCTTTCCTCATGTAGGATCAAATTCACTGTACAAGTGACAGAAATAAATACATATGACTGTGTGCTGCTCTCCTTTACATCTGGGAAAAAATAATCAAGATAAAAGCGCCTCTTCCTTGAGTTACAGGCAGAGTAGAAAAATCTCCCAAGAAATAAGATAAATGTAGTAAAGAAAGCTTTTAGAATTCACGTCCCCCCAAATTCATGTTGTATCTTTTCCTCAACATGAAAATATCAGACTTTCTAGACTGAAGTTCTGCAGGGTTTTTTTTTTTTTTTTTTTTTTTTTTAACCCAGTCAACATTATCTGCTTTGGTTACGCACTACATCACGTTAAGTCAGTCATCTTTTGCAGGAATATATATAAATCTCTCAAGGGAATTATTTTCTTTTTTCTATGAACGCTACAAAAGAGATTCCATTTTTCAAACCTTCAAACCTTCTTTTGTTTGTTTCTCAGTCATTAAGAATTTATTTAATGAGTATATAGCCATTCACTCACAAAACTAGGCTGAAAGACACTTCAGGTCAAACCTTATATCAGCAAAAACGAGAAAGCTGATTTTCATGACAGTTACACACAAACCAATTAAATGTTTAATTAACATTGTTTATAAATATATCGTTTAGTTAAAGAACCAATTCAGACATACGCATTTTCCTTTCTCCCCAGCAATCCTCACTTTATAATTGTTATTTCAATTCCTTTGAGGATGCAGTTCTAAAAACAGCTTTTAATCCAGAATGTGTATTTACAATAGTATTTATAGTCTTATCTGTTCTTAAAGCAAGTGTTTTGAAACTGTACTAAAAATGGAAGTTTATCTCCAAATTTTGTAAAAAAAAAAAAAATCTTCATCCATTCTTTAAATACTTAAGTTAAAATTATTTCTGGAATATCAGCAGTTTTACAGAACATAGCAGTACAAAGAATAGCAATAAAGAAGGCAAAAAAAATAGGCATTAATTTGAAGCCACGATTAAAAGACTAAAAATAAGGAGTCAGAAATGGTTCACACTGACCTTAGTCCATACAAGACCGTCCCATCTGGATGCAAGCGGATCATTCTGTTCTTCACAGTGACACCATGTACAAATGACTTCTTGTCATTCAGGAAATAGGTATCAGGAACCCATAGCTGATCAGCTACTCTATTGTCCAGAGTAAGGTTTAGAGGTATTACATTATATGACAGCCTCTTATCTCTCCATGCTTGCTGAAAGTACATTGTCAAGGTATAATCCTGTAGTTATAAAAACAAGAAAAAGATGATTTACATTAAAATAGGGAGCATACATTTATAAACATGCAAATTTAGCTGTTGTGATTTTGTTTGTTTCAGTTTAGAATTTCCATAAGTAAACTGCTTATTGTTACTGTGCTGAAGAGCTTATATATACTTAACAGAAATGAGAAAATAGAAAAGATTGATTTTTTGTGACTGACACGGTGTTTCAATATTTAAAAAAAGAAAGAATAACAGAGAAAAAAAATACTTTCAGATGATTAACAACCTGCAATTTCGATGGCACTTTACAAGCCTACAAATTCTAGGAAGAGAACATTCACAGACCTAAATTTTAGCTCATGGCCTCCACTGTTCAGTGAGGTTAAGATCTCTGGATAAGCCCTTGCATCTTTAAAATTGCAGCTACCCATTCAAATGCTTTTCTAAATTAAAATCTCTTCAGTCTGTTAACTTTCCCCTGGGCACTGAAATCAATGGGAAGTCCCCAGTGTTTCTGTGCTACAGAGTCTTATGCTTAATTTTACAGATGAAGTGACTCTGCTTACTTCAATGGGACAATTCAGAGAACACAATTAAGCATCTAGCTAAATATTTGCAGTATTAGGAGACCGCTGGCTTTCTTTCTCTCATATAAGCCACTAACAAACAGTACTTGGGAGATATTTTCATTTTTAGTGTATTGCGATGATATATCTTAAATTAATTTTAGCACTGGGATAACAGAAAATCACGTAAGATCTGAATATTTTATTGCAAAAATTGCAATACTGGCTCTCAATTGTTACTTTATATTTCACTGTCCCTTTAGCATATTTTAAAGGATGTGACAAGGGCTGAAAATATATTTTTATTTTAGCTGGCAAATAAACAGGCACCTGTCATAGCTGAATTTTATGAACATTTTCACCTAAAAAAAATAAAGACGGAATAAACTGTACACAGAATTTCTTACAAAACCAAAAAGTTTAATTATTTTATTTTCCCACGTCACAGTTTTGCAACCCAAACTTTCAGAAGACCTCTAAAAATGCCTATCTACAAAATCACTGAAATATACTTAATGAATAAAAGTTTCACATTTCCAGAAGTTACCTTTTCACAGTACAGCCAAGCACTTGATAAGTAACAAACCAAGAAAAAGTTGCTTTCCTTGGTGAATGAGCACGTGCTGTAATGCAGAAATAGGCCTCAACCCATCCTCAAGCACTCAGATACATCTCTCCCTCCTCTGCTTTTAGAGCACCCAGTCCTAAACTCACCTCAGCAAAGCGCCAACAATGAAGTGAATGAAAGTCACTGTCAATGGCAAATTGAAAATCAGATTTCTTAATTTATAATATCAATGCCTGAATAACCAGAAACCTGTTTTTCCTCTCTGCATTGATAAAAAATTTTAGACCTAAATCAGCTTGGTGTAATTATTCCCTTTAAAATATACACAGCGTATCCTTAGAAACGCATACTAGGTAAGGCTTTGAAAACTGCACACAAATAGCTCTTTATTCCAGTAGAATTCTCTAAGCAGTGACACAGTACCCAGGAACTACTTAACCCTGCCTCTTCTGCAGAACACTGTGCTCTGAGATGAATCAGTATATACTTTTTCTGTTGAGATATATATTTCCATTGCAGAAACACTCTTTTTTATGCATCTTTCCTCACAGAAGAGACCAAGTACAGGAGCTTCAAAACATCTCTTCAGTTTTCATGGAAGCGAGCAGAAACATACATTCCTACTGGGAATAGTTTTGGTATTTCTTCCTTTCCAATATAAAACTAGAGTTTGATCTTCTCCCTGTTTTAATACCAAATGTATTTACCTGTTAAATATTATAACTTAATCAGTTTTAATGATCTGAAGACTATTCTTTTTCTTGTTCGCTTTTTGTTTTTCTTCCCCCACCCAACCCCTTAATTAGGATTAGAGTCCACTTGCAAGAGCATTCCACCTACATCGGAAGAATTTTTCTGTTGTGCTCTACTGTACTGCAGTATGTGCTTCATAACGAGATACAAGAAAACGTTCAGTCATATATTGTCAGTAAGAAAATGTATTAGAATTCATTATTGTAACATATCACAACATAAAATGGATGGACTGTAACAATCACTTCCCTATCATCCTTGAGATATCACATTTTATTCTTATTCTAAAGTATAATCTACATGTGTTAACATAAGTCATATGTATAAGATACTCTTCCCCTTTACATCACAGTAAAGGAAGAAGAAAGGAGGAGAAGGAAAACTAAACATGTGCATAAAAATGAATTACATAAATCTGCAAATCTGGGGCACTGGAATAGCTGAAAGAAACGCCAATACATCATGCTGGAGTTCAGGGACCATATCCCAGAAAAGATCTGGTGGACCAACTAAAAACTATTCAGCATCAAATGGCCCTAGTTTTCTGACATGGCTGCAGTGTTTGATGGTCAAATTAAGATATCTTAAATAATTTTTATGAAAATTTTCAGTTAAAAAAAAATCAAGTTACATATCTTGATACATACATACATCAGCTACAAAAAGATGAAAACTGTGCACACGAGGTTCTAGTAGAGAAAGAAACATCTGTTCTCAAAAATCCAACAAATTCAAAAAGATTTTTAGGCAAAATATTCCTGCAGTGTCTCATGGCTCTTTGACATTAAGACCATCCTCACCCTGCAGAAATACTACTAAGAATAAACGTCAGCTAATTTCACATTAAATATGGGAATTCCCCTTGGCTGTTAAGGTAAATATCGAAACAAATACATATCAAAAAGTATCTTGCCTTTTTAGGAAGACAGCCACACTGTGAAGAAGTGGAAGAATTGAAGTGGCTAGTAGAAGACGACGAGTAGTTTGGTGAGTAGGACCTTAGCATGCTATTAAATTCACAGAGTGAGATTATTGGTAGTTTACTGTAAGTGTAAAGATGAAACAGAAGCCAACTCATGTAAAAGTCTGGCACAAGACACTAATTGTTGAAAGAGTAATGAAACCAAACCTCACGATGACTATGCTAACCATGCTTTGTAAAACATGATACAGACCAACTATGGATGCACAGGTTGTTTATAATACATGAATACAGAGATACAGTTCACAAATATAAATAAACAGGTTCACCAGTTACCCAGGACACAAAGTTTAAAATGCACTGTGCAAGTTTCTATTACTACAGTAAAAATAAAAAAATTAACAAATTTTGTTTAGTGTATTTACGAATACTTTTTTTATCCTGAGTTCACAAGTTACCTTGGTGTGAAAGTTGCCTGAAAATGCATTTACTGCAAACAAACATACACTGGGAGATTTAAACTTAAATTTAAAAGAATACAACTGCTATAAGCAGCCAAGTTGTCAATGACCTCCAATGATCATGGGGAAGTTAACGCACAGGAAAGCATTACATCTGAAAACTGGCACTCTTACTTATATTTTCCAGTACTATTTTTTTTTTTTAATACATACATATAAATACATATATATTTCTTTCATCATTAACACTCAAGAAGTTTTCTTAAGCCAGGAAAAAAAAAAAAAAAAGAACGAAAGGAAAGGAAAGAAATAAAAATGCCTGTTTGGGACAACTGCAAGCCAAAAAGATCAGAACAGCAGTATTAACTAGATCCATCCATGGTCAATAATTTTCAAACGTATATTTTTGGTCCTCTTTTTATGCTAGAAGAAGGATCAAGGCAGCAAAGGAAATAAACTTCATAAATATTCACAGTGACTGTGGGAGTCTAATGCAAAAGATGGAGGCAAACATACATTTTTTTCCATGCATTTCAAAGGATACTCCAATTTGAGAACAACAACATTAAAAATATAGCTCTTTTTCTTCTACATTTCAGAAAATGAGACTGATTCACAGAATAGCTTGAAAATGTATACCTGCACTTGTATTAACAAGGATATAAAGCAGCTGCTGTAACACTTTAGAAGTAATAAAATCAGGACACTTAGGAGGAGAAAAATAAATAAGTCTAAGGAACATTTTGTGTATTATAAATACAACGTACAGCAGCAGGGAGTTGAATAAGCTATTTATTTCAACTCATTAGTATTGAATGGAGAACTCATTTGCAATTTGGCTTAAGTCCCTTCTTCTTCACTTCCCTGGTTATTTCTAACTTGCATTTAAAAAAAAATGCTTTACTGCATTTCCCAGTACGGCATTCTTAAAACCAGCTAATTTTCTTTGAAAATACTTGAAGCTGAAGATTTTGCCTGAATGCTTTATTTATTTACTACACATATTTAAATAGCTGGCTGCTTGCAACATATTTAAGTACTGCTTAAGTAAATTATGAAGAGTATAGAACCGTGCTGAAAAAAAAAGTGTATCTTAATATATTAAAAGCTGTTTAGTCAAGAAGAAAGTAAGAAGTGTAAAATCTACCCCCTCCTCAGACTTAAATGAAGTTACCAACAAAGAGTGCAGCTTCTACACTGGGAAGCATGTTTCAGTGCTTGAGCAGTCCAGAAAACGATCCAAAGCAAAGCGCTTCAAGCAAAAGAAGCATCAGTGGATTTACTTCAAAAGCAATGGCTTTCCCTGAGAGCGAGTCATTGAAAAACCCCTCAGTTCTCATTTTCTTTACATCTAGCCATTGCAACATGCTCTATTCTTAACTACCTATCTCACACAGGTCAAGAATATCAACATGACAAGTCTGCTCTGTTGGCACTGAAGACACCAGTAAGTTTTGCCACTTGGATTGAAAGCAGAATGAACTGTTGAAAAAGTGGGCTTTTAGGAATGGATAATGAAAAAGAAATATCACAATAAATTGCCAGCTATTAAAAAAAAAGACAAAAAACACAAACATTTACATGTTCCCTAAGTATTTTCTTCAAAAACAACAATAAATAACCCACTGACATCAAGAACCCAACACAGACTCAAAGTTAACTCCCTCAGCCCATCAAATCTCACTTCCTAAGGTGGCTCCACATCCTTTTAAATTCCTTGAGCTATTTGTGTCTCCTAAACGTTTGCAGGTAATTTTTCTTGATGGAAATTGCATGATCTGAAGTCTATGATATTTCCACAACGTGAAAAGATCCCAATATCAAAGCTCAACATTTATTCCACCGCAATTATCTCCAAATTGTTTATCAACAATTCTCATTCTTCAGCTGAACAAATAAACAGAGATGGGTTGTTTACCTTCTGCAATGCGGTTCTTGGAAAAACACAGCACTATGGAATCAAGCTAGGGACTTGTGTATGGAAGGCGAACTACTGGAGTCCGAAACATAAAGCTTATTTCTACTGATACTATGAAACTCGGAGTAACAGACTGATCATCATTCCAGCATCGAGATCGTGAATGTTTGTTTCCTCAGCTACTACCGAGGTTTCTTTGGAGTGATTGCAGATTTTGTGCAGCATTTACTTAACAGTTCTTTCTGTTTCTGATTATGTTCCAAAGGACTCGTTTATATATGAGTATCCCTGGAAACTCTGCTCCAAAAGTAATGCATCCTATTTATTTCTAAGGAAACAGCAACAGATGCAAAGAACAAAGTAGCTCTATCTATATCTATCTCTATCTGCTATCTTTAGCAAATCCACTGCACTGTGATACAGCACCACCATATTTCACACACTTTAAGGAAATAAAGCCGTTATGGCTAATGTGTTTCCCATCAGTTCAATTAGTTCAGCAAGACACTGAGACACTTGGTTTTCATTTCTAACAACTCATCCAGACTGAACAATAATACTGCACTTTTACTGATCGAGCAATCTGCGTGCCATTCCAATCAAAGAACAGATGCCATATGTCTTTTAGCTATCTGACTTGCAATCTCTTGATAACAAGACAAAGATTTAAAAAGTGAACTTGGAATGAAAGCAGAAAGATACTAGCTCTGGAGTCACACATCTTGATATCTTCACATTTTTCTCTTTTGAAAGGATCTACTCCTCTCTTTATGAAGCTTCATGGGATTCTCAACTGAGCAATACAAATGCAAATTGAAGTGAATAAATCTAAACTATACTCACCTTAAACAAAAATATACATACTCTATTTTTCTGTCTCATACATAAAATTACGTGGTAGTGTTATTTAGTCAAATCTTAGAAGTAGAATAAATTATTTTGAACCACAAGAAACATCCAAAAAGTTAGTTTATATTTGTTTTTCAAATGTCATGTACTTCCCAGAGAGACCAATTCATGTGCAATTGAACAATACGACACATCTGCAGAAAGGTAAATACCTACAACAGTAATCACTTCCATTGCTATCTTTACAAAGATTCCCTTACTCTAGCTCATTATTAGCAGTATTTCAAGTAAGAAAAATAATCATAACTGCTTAAATAGAGTGGAAATAAACTGGTGATTAAGCAGAATCAGAGATGTAACTGGAAACTTTGATGAGAGTAGGTGGTGGCCTGAATTATTTGGAAGAAGGGACTGCCAACAGAAAAACATATGTCTTAGTGGCCATTTTGAAGAATAATAAAATAATAATAATATTTTTACAAGATAGGAATACAGTAATAGAGTGTGAGATTGATTCTAGGTAAAACACAGGAAGTCAGTTTGTACTTAGGTGCAGTCCTGAACTGACATAACATTTGAGCAAGTGCTCTTTCTCCTAATACTTCACATGAGGGCTGCTATGAAAAGTGCCTCCTATTTTACTATGTTGGCAGGATGGCAGCATAGTTTGAATCCTCCCACCATTATTCCATTACATTTTGTTGCTGCACAACAGATGGCAGCAGAGGGGCAGTCTGACACAACAGCATCTGACATGGAGGTGTGTATGAACAAGGGGGTGTCACTGAACTCCTCCATGTGGAAAAAATGGATGGCCATGCCCAGCTGTCACACAACAAAATTAGAAGTGTCTTTAACACACAAATCAGTGGATTGCAACCAGAGAACAGTGTATGAAACTGAACATTGTCTTCAAAGCATTGGAAACAATGGTAGCAATGTTGGAATACCGCAAAGTTTGTGCCATATAAGTCCCACAAATGCTTACAGAGGAACAGAAAGAACACCATATGCAAACTTGTCGGGACCTACTGAACCAATAGGAGCAGAAGGTGACATTTCCTAGGACCAAATCATTAGTGGGGAAGAGACATGGTGTCACCACTACAAGCTAGTGTCAAAACGGCAGTCTGGGGAGTTGCAACATGAATTCCTCATCTAAAGAAAAAGTTCAAGACACAGCCCTCAGTGGGTAAAATGATGTCTGCTGTCTTTCTGGGAAAGAAAGGGATGATGCTCCTGGATTTCCTGGAACCCAGACAAACCATCAACTCTTAATGCTGCACCGTGATGCTAAGCTGAAGGCCTGAACTTCCAGAGACAGCTCAGAGAAAAAGTCAGCATTTCTCTTGCAATACCAGGCCCCAGACCAGTTTGAAGCACACTGAAGCACAGTGCTAATCCTGGCTGGACTGTCCTACTACACCCACTGCATAGTCCAGATTTGGCACATTCTTACTTCCATGTATTTGGGCAAATGAACGATGGACTGCATAGGCAACATTTTCCTAGCAATGCTGCTGTAATAGCAGCTGTGACTGTGAAACCATGGGTCACCTCCGCTAGTTCAGATGTTTATGAGTGTGGCATGCAGGCTCTCGCTCTTTTTTCTTGGTGAAAATGCATAGCTAATGGTATCTGAGAATTGGCTCTATCAAATAGAACTGTTGTGTTCTTTGCATCCTTTACAGTTTCCTTAGAAATAAATAGGATGCATTACTTTTGGAGCAGAGTTTCCAGAGATACTCATATATAACATATATGGAACATATTCAGAAACAGAATTGTTAAGTAAATGCCGCACCAAATGATCATGAATAACTTCTGAACAACGTATAAAATTAATAATGAGATGAATGCACATTCATTTAAAGAATATGGTACTCGTTTCTAAATTTTTTGCAATAATTTAAAGAACATAAAAAGATATATTTTATGAAAAGAAAATAAATACATAAACAAATATATACACACATGCAGTCATATTTTAAATATAGCCTTGCTGATAAACAAGCTTTCTTTTAAAGAAAGATCACTCCATGATGGCAAGGAGACTCCAATGACAGAAGATTTATTAATGTGCCTGCTATTGCATAAGCTAGCTAGTCTGCCTTTTTTTTTTTTTTTTTTTTTTACACCTAAAAGGATGTATAGTTCCTAAATTCCCAACTGCAGACTTTGGTCCAATAGAAATTAAGACTTAATGAGAACTGAGATACACTCAGTGTTTTACTACTAGAACAGGCTGTCTTTTGACCAACTATGGAGGATGTAAATAAACAAGGCAGATAGGGAAACTGGCTGCCTGTTGCAAAATCTGTTAAACATACGTCAACAGTTACAGTCCAACCCTTTAACATACAGCCTCCTGACATTTTAAGGAGCTTTGCATCACCTCACTTAACCTGACAACCAGAGTATTTGTTCTTTCTGAACCCAGAGTCTACCTGCTATTATCGCCATGTAAGAAAACATATACGTGGAGTTTTCAAGTTGGGAGTGTCTACAAAGTTCAGATGAGTGGCTGATATCTTCTCCCTTTTCATTTCAGAATTACAAATGAAAGAACGAATCTTTAAGAATTAGTGTTTAAAAGTAGAACACTCTACTACTAATCCTGCTACATTTCTATGCTGCCTTTCTTGATCGAGTTTCTTGGTGTAAATAAGAAATAAGAAAGTATGGTTAGGTAAAATCCCAGATATCCACTGTGCTCTTAGTACATGCACCCACACTAAGGAAGCACAAATGGAAATGATTCCAGACAACTGGAATGTGCCAGCTATTTTTAAAGCTATTTTGCACTCACATATGAAGCACCAGCAGCAATTGGTTTCTCTTAAACACTTTCACAGATTCTGTTACTCTTCTTTCTGGCCTGCTGATTCCAAGTTCTCTAAAATGGCTCATTAATCTGTTAGTGACAAACTGATGTCTCTAAAGAAGCAGGGTACTCTGGAGAGTACAAATCTCCCACAGATACATTCCTATAAGCATTTATATATCATGGTCTAGTACACTGGAGGCTACACACTGCACTTTAGACTAATGTGTTTCCTTACTGTTTACACATAAATCTTGTGGGAATAGACGAAGCACCGTTATTTAGTTGCCTTACTTGAGCAATGCTCTTGAATTCTCTAACCTTATGTACAGATTTCATAAGGTTGAACAGTGAAGAGTGTGAAAATAAATAAAAAAGAACAAAAACACAGATAGTGCCATGTCATGTAGGCCTTTTTGCTATTTTAAATGCTTTCCCCATAACCCAAGATGTGACAGGTTGCTACTCTCAAAAATGTCAGGCATCGCGGAGTGCTGGCAGCACTGCAGTAAAAAGGACAATTTTAAATAACCGCACATCATTTCTTTCATAGTGATGACAAGCGTGTGGAAATTGATAGAAAGTCCAATTTGCATGACAGCCAAACGCTTCAGCAAAGAGAATACACTTAGTAGAAACGCTTCCAAGAGAATCAGTGATGTATTCAGATGAAAAAGAGATGATTATTATGTTCTAAGGAGACAATTTTTTTTTTTTTAATCTGCAAAAATATTGCATTTTTAACAGTCAGTGCACCTGCATTAATTATACTTTAAACTGTTTATGGTTCAGCAAAGCCAAAGCCTGTTGGAATATCCCACAGGGAAGAATTTTCATTTCGGGTGTCTCTATTACAAGGGTCTATTTTTCCTTGGCAGATAAAGAAGCCTTCTTAACTGCAATACCCACAAAAACAAACAAACAAAATATAAAGATACCATCTAGCTTTCATACTTAACCTGCATGTTTAATCTACAAGAACTCAACTCTGAGCCATGGGACTCAACAGGTGGACACATTTGAATAGGTGCGTCGAACTCTACATTCAATGCAGCAAACAGTCACATGTGCCTTGCCATTTTGATTCTTGTTAGAATTCTGCCTTATTCACAATTAAGCTGTATTAAATCACTGTTTTCCATAAATAAATACATTGCTGTTTCTCTCTTATGAGAGACTTAGATGATTCTATTCATGACAAATGTACTCCCATAATTTTTAATGTTTATAAGCTTAATGCAGAAAAATAAATGTTAATCAACAAATCTGTTTTCTTTCTCCTATTGAAAATTCATCATATAATCACAGAATCACAGAATCGTAGGGGTTGGAAGGGACCTCCAGAGATCATCGAGTTCCCTACACCAGGTCGCACAGGTAGGCGTCCAGGCGGGTCTTGAACATCTCCAGAGAAGGAGACTCCACAACCTCCCTGGGCAGCATTTAATCACTTTAACCTTGAATTCTCTAAAAGGCAATTCTTCTCAAACAATATATCAACATACTAGTGAATTCATCTTATACTTTTGTTCAGAGGTTTTATGGATCAAGCTCATAACACAAAGTAGTTCTTAAAACTCACAGATTAGATTTACAGGTTGAATTTTTCGTAGTATTTTCTTCTTTTGGATGGAAAAAAAAAAAGAGGAAAGCAGATGTGAATGCTTTGGAAACACCTCCCTCCACTCCCATCACACAATTATTTAGCACTCAATACATAACTTTTTCAAGGTGGTAAGTTAGAGAGAGCATGCTCTGAATGCTATATGGAGTTATGTGATTCATGCACACCCTGCAAAAAGAGCTGAGAAAAAAAGTAAGGTGGAAAGAACACCAGAAGGACAACAGGAAAGATCAGAAAGAATACGGCAGGGATGCTTTTCATCATCTGTACTTCAATGACCAAATGGAAATAACTGCTTTGACAGCTGGAAACATCAAGAGCAAGACAGAAGTTTGCCTCTTTTCAAGATATGAAAGGTAAATGGTTAACTGGAAATGACACAGAAAGTATTCCTTTGACACTAAAATCACTGAAGCATAAAAATTCTCCATTGTCCCAGCAAAAAAAAATATATATATCCACATTAGAATCAACTTCTTTAACCTCTGCTGGTGTGCCTGCCTACCCCCCTTCATTTAAAATCGTGCTAAAAAAAAACAAAACAAACCACACAAACCAACTGGCACTAAAGCCCATATGTATGTTCACTTTTACTTCCTGACAAATAAACTGCCATTGCACCGTACAAGTTACAGATCCAGAACATATTAAATTCCAATTATACAGTATCCATAGTTGTGCAGTTCCATGACACATACTAAGAAAATCCATTTTTAAACAATTACAACAGAAAGTAATAAATACAATAAAATATTAATTAAAATTCAAGAAGCCCTATTATCATTCCTCTGAGACCATCTTGAAAATAATGGCCCTCTTTGGGTCTCTCCTGGCAAATTGGTCAGTCTTGATGAATTTTTAACACTAGGTTTCTGCACTTGTTTTCCAACTCCACAATAAAGACTTGGTTTAATATTTTAATCTCAACAGCTTCAAAAAGACATTAGCTTGAGTGTTTTGTTTACTCTCTCAAACGATTAGACTTGAAGCCATTGCTGTAAGTGCACAGCTTCAGCAGGTGTTGAACAAGCAAAATCTCAAATAGCTCATACATTTCGAGCTGTTACCTCATATGTGCTTAATACAGTAATTCTGCTTGAGAACCCTATGTTATATTTGGCAAGCAGAACACATCAATTTGAAATCCACTAGTTTGTAGATGGCTAATTCATGCATGAAATGCATGCATTTACATATCAGTTCACTGGCTTGATCTACAACAAATCTATTTATTTTTAAATAACATCATTGTTTCCTGCTCAAAAGCCACCAAAATGCTTTGCAATGAATTTCTGCGTTGCTATATGTAAGTTAGCTGAAGCTTAAGAGAGGGCTTGTTTGTTTAGGAAATTCTATTTTGAGACACATTCTTTCTCAGTCACATCAAAATGTTGCAGAACTTCCCCAAGATTTTCCTTTTATTAATGTTAGTATTATGCCTTATCTGAAAAAAAAAAAAAAATATCTGAAGTACTGCACTTGTCAAAGAGGATGTTTCATCAAAGCGATCTCTCATTCTCTTCCTCGTTTTCTTCCCTTCCATTATATAAAAAAAAAAAAAGCCAGCACAAAATCTCCAAAACTACTTACACTTTGGAAATCTGCGTCTGTAGACTCAACACCCTATTCTTGAATTCTGATCACCACCTTTTCCATGGCAGTTCCAGAAAAAATGGCACTTTTAAAAGGAAGCACTACAGTATGCACTTTTGATACCAACACCACCTGAGAGGGATCTTGAGTTCCATTACAGTATTACAGACAAGTGGGGTATTTTTGGTTTGCGTTTTTGCTTTATTTCCAGCCAGTCCATAACCAATCATTATACATTCTTCACTGCAGAAATAGTACAGGAAGAAGAAATTAAACATGAGAAGAAAATAAATTCAATACACGAGTAGAAACTCATATGCAGTCTCATTTTTGAAAAGATATTGGCAGCACAACTATTTTGAGAAAAATGTAATGCTAAATGTAAGGTTCAAATTTAATTGGTAGTTAGATTGACAAATTAAATAATATTGACATTTTTAAATACACAGCAGCTCTACTTTTATAGCATTTTCATGTGAGAATCACTACATCTAAGATCATTAAAAGAAAAAACATCTACAGCATATTAGGAAAAGAAAGGTTTGAAAAAAGAAGGCAAGAATAGCTCCTTAAATGTCTAAAACAGTTCAAGTAAGGATAGACAACAGACAGACGTATCAACAAATTGACTAAAATCCATTAGCACAGAGTAAAACAGAAACATTTTTCTTTTGACCTAAAATCTAAAATATATGATGAGAATATACCAAATGGTTTGGAACTGTGAACAGGCAGAGGATCTTGAAAATCCTGCCAATAAGCCTTGCCGTACAGACATTTATACTGACTCATGCCATTAGTATCCCAATGCTTCAGTCAATTCTAATATGTTAAATTAAAGTCTTCCAAAAAATAAACAAACAGTTACCATTAATTTCAAATAGCATTTCAGAACCACTATTTATTTGCTCTTCTTGGAAATGTCACTATTGATTTTACTTCATGTCTGTTGTGTCATCACTTACCAATTATATGCCAAAATGGCTTGAAATTTTGATTGATAACTCTACTACAAATACTTTATTGCTTAGTGATATTTCTTTACCTGTACCAAAGCTCTGTTCCTATTTGCTGAAGTATGCATAGAACATATTGTTATGGCACTAGTATCTCTAATAAAAACATTGTGACTGCTAGCCTAAGCGCTGATGCATATTCTAATTCACACTCTTAACTAACAGAACTGCTGCAAGATTGTAAGGTCTTTTTCAGCAAGAGATGAAGAGGAAGAAGAGAGAAGGTATGTAAGAATGTTGGGCTTACTGAACACTGAGAACAGTATACCATAAATTAATTGCTTTATTTCTTGCATTAGACAACTTGTTATTAATGTCACCAAATATAACAATTAAGCTCTCCTCTTAAATTATCTCCACATCTGTACAGTGTTCAAAAAAGTCAAGCCAGACCTCAGCTGGCCTATGGCATAATGCAATTATCTGTAGCAGTTTATAATTAACAAATAAGAGTTATGCTACACGTACCCTCAAACACTTATTTAGGAACTTACTGAAATACTGATCTTAGTATCTGCTTGTTTGAGATGTCTGGCCAGGAAAACAAAGCACTGAAGATGCTCTCAGGACCTGTGATATTTAAAAGAGTCTTTAAATGAAAAAACAAAAAAGAATTTATCTAAAATTATAACAGATTTTCCACGAAAGGAAGGTAAATATGTACTTAATGCTTCACAAAAGCAGTTCTCCTGAGGAAAGTGTTTAGAAACTAAAACAAAGCATATCCTTCAAAGCATTCCAAACGTTCTCTGACCATTTTCCAAAATCAATATTGAGAAGGTTAAAAAACAACAAAAAAAAAAAGAGGTAAACACACACAGGGGAAAAAAATAATATAGTATTTCTGTTTTGCATTTACATTGAACTTCAGAATTTGAGGTACAAAACATTGCATAAGCCAAAGTCCAATGCTGGTCTCTGCATTTTATGGACTGCTAATACAGACAGTTGCAATTCTGATCTTCCCTAAATTGATGACGGGCCATTTTATAAGAGAAGTCCTGAGATTCTATTTGATTTTAAAATTATATTTAGACTCTTTCTCCAGATCTGGGTGCATGGAAAGTTCCTAAATATCTGATACCATTTCCAGTAGCTTTATTTCACTTGCATTTTGTTTATGTTCTTGTCATGTTGTGTCAGAAAATTAACTATTAAGCAGTTTAACAAACAGTAAATATCTTTTTTATTCCCTACTATAAATTTATTCTAACTTCGTACATGATTCAGAATGAGTTTGATTTAGAGACCACACTGCCATAAATATCTCAAAATTATTTTTTTCTTAACAAGAAAAATATTTATTTCTGTATTTAGCTGTATGAAGATGTGTATATGCAAATATTTGGATGATTTCTTCAGATATGTAGAACTCCATACCACAGAGTTTACTTCTATGATTACACTACACTAAGAGTTGCTAAGTTTTACCTTTGTCTTTTACTCTGATGAAGTTGAACAGAACAGAAGTAGTGAATTACATTCTTCAACATTGTGATGCTTCAGTGCTGCAACTTATTGCACTGGAAACTAGCAACACAAGAATTGTCAGTTCAGTAAGTTAATCTGTTACTCAGAACAAAATTTTTATATATTATGCAATCTTAGAGGATGCTCTATTTCTTCTAGTAGATTGACCATCAACACGCATTTGGAAATTAGAAAAGGACTCCTCCATCATTTTGTCTCTATCTGCACTACAGGGGAAATCTGGCAGCCCATCATATTACAACACAACCAGCACTTCAAAATGAAAGCACATTAAATCAACAACTATTCAGACACCTGCTAATCACTTCAAAGATATTTCTTAACTCTTTTAGGTTATCAAACTGAATTTTATGAGAAGAAATGTTTCTGCTGTCATCACTGGCAGATCTAATTTTTGTTTGTTTTTACTTTCTGTGTTTAAGAACAGTAAAAGGCTCTCAGCAACATGCTAGTGAATAAATAAATCTCAGAGTATTTAGTAGCTTCAATACTTAAACTTTCCACGTTTGTCTCAGCTCAATTAAATCAGTCACTCTGCTAAGAGCAAAACATTGCAATGGAAGAGCAAAATCCACCAGGAAGGGAATCAGATTTCAATCATTGGATAATTTACACAGTACTCATATATACTACCTGTTATTAACACTAAAACTCACATTTAAAAAAAAAAAAAGGATGTGGAAATCTAGTATTCCTGGCTGACAGCCACGCACAGAGAACCAACAGCTAACACTAAAGAAAACAAATTTTTATTCATTTACCTTCTGTGTGAAATGAACTGTGCAGTGAATTATTTAGAAGAGGGAAATTGTAATTGCATGTGTAATAACGCTGAAAATTAAGGAGAAGCAGATGGAAGACTAGAAGTTCTCTTCTGTAAGTGATAAGAGGATGATTCATAAGTATTTGACATTAGTTAAAATTACTTATGGAACGAATGTTTATGGAAAAATGTTCTTCTTAAGACAATATGCCATCACACAGGCAGCAGAGAATCATCTCAATTGAGACCTCGAATCAAAAAGAGGACAGGAAACAGACTGAGAAATAAGGGCAAAAAGATGTTCACTTCTCCTACACTGCTGAGATTTGAGTTCTAGCTTCCTACCTCGAGAATTCAGGCTGCTATCTGAGGTGTCACAGATCACAGTAAAATCAATTAATTTATAATTTTAAAGGTATTTGATATTGCAGTAAAGTGGTAATTCACTTTCTAAAGAAGCTGGGAAAGAATAGACACAAGTGGGATGTAACTGCATGAAATAGGTGAAGTTATATCTCTTGCAAACAACCCTCAGAAAAGGCTTCCTTTTCCCCTCCCCTAAGTCTCCACCAGAATTGTTGAAATGAAAGACAGTGATTTAATCTGTACTTCATTGTTGCATATATATTAAGTATATAAAAATATTTCCATGTCTGCTAAATACTTAAAGTGTAAGGAAAATAAATGAGATAATATGGGAACTTTTTATTAATGTTATTTATCCCCCAATGTCACGTCATTAAAAATGTAGTAGCTCCCTGAAAAACAGTCCCTCTGAACTTCTGTTCATAGAAAATAAGCCAGTACCTTCATTATCCAGTTATGGTTTTCACTCCCAACATTACCACACCTTATTTCCGTGCAGTGCAGCCTTGCTGCAGCAAAAAAGGATGGTGCAGAATATGACTTCAGCAGTTTGTTGCCATCATTCAGCAGCAGAGAATGGGTGCCTTTTCATCCTAGTGTCAGGAGTACTCCTGCTTTAACCCAGATCTTTTGACACAGCAGACTACTCAAGTTCAAAGCATCATTTTACTTGTGCTACAATTGTAGGCACAGATATGAGAAAGTGTGTGTAGCTAATAATTCAGTTAAGCAATATCTTAATTTCCCTGTGAAGCTTTTGGCTTAAAACACACAGTTAAGCATTAGTGTCTATTTGTAGCTCATACTCTTGTATCCCATATTCTGAATCACTCTGTTATATATTACTACGCATAGGTAGTTATTAAACATACTAATCACATCACATAGGGAAGGATTTACTGAGAATTACAATAAATTAATTGGGCTTCCTCTTCTATTTTAGCCATTTAAACAGATTACTGATAATACGGTAGGACATATTTGCTCTTCAGTATTGTTTGGAGATAGAAAACAAATGGTAAAATGATGTCTGTCAACATTTTGATTCAAAATAACCATCCACTTCAATTGTACTTTGGATTAAAAACTCTAAGGCAGAATCCCGAGGAAAAAAAAGTATTTTCTGTAGTACCTCAATATTTCCTTAAGTTCTATTATAGAAATTTAGTCCCATGACAGGTACTGATAAAGATATTTAACCACAGCACGCACATTGCATCAATGATGTTGAAATTTTCTTCTGATAAAGTTACTGTAATGAATGGTTTTTAATACATTGAGAAATCAAACCCTAGAGAAGTCAAGGACATTCAGCAGTTCCTCCCCACATACCAGTGCTAGGATGCTTTAAAATCCATTTTAATTAGCTGCATGCATGATTTTTATTTGTTCTTCCTATGATTTATTACTGCGTATAACAGCATGGTGGTATCACATAACACATGGCAAAATCCAGAACTCTGTGTAGTGACTTCTGTCACATTCAGCAAGCTGCCTTCCTCAAAAGTAGGTTAGTTTGTGCGTTTTTCTAATTAAAGTTCTACAATATCTATTTTCCTAAATGACTCCCCTCACCTCCCTCCCCCCAAAAAAACCTTCTTCATTTTGTTCAAATTAAATGAAAACTGTTTCCTGACAAAACAAAAAATCCACACCCCCTCTTGCTCACCATCCTATCTCCACGGAAGGAAAATACAAAAGATCACCAGACATTTGCTGCGTAAACAATAAATATTGGTTTTGTATGTGTGAAGGAAACACTCCTGCCTAGAAAATGTCTTTCTGTAATATTGCGTTAACTTAAGAGATAACGTCAGTGAAATAGTGCATTGTTAGAAGATAATGGCCTCCTGCTGCTGTTAAATGCCAAGGCACAGCTAAGCCATTTATTTGCAAAGTAGGAGACATTAATCCTATGATAATGTTCTACTATAAATGGCACTGCTACTACACAGAGAAGGGTAGTTGATTCAGTCATGTGATCCGGTATCTGTAACAGAGCAGCAGTTGCTCAAACACGTTGTTCTGAACTTGTAGTATTTGAACTGATCTCATCCGAATACGCTGCATTTACCACCTTTCATCCAAGGTTGTAACCTCAGCCAAGTCTCAATTAACATTACAGAAATATTTCTAAGACCACTTTATAGACAGAGAAACTAAAATATCTTACAGCACAGCTTAGTAGTATGATCAGAAGCAGAAATAGAGAATTATCTACCTTGAAGGAGAGAGAAGCTTTTCTACGTACTTGGTTTCACAGCCCTTTGCTATCAGCACAGAAAAGCCTCCATATGTGTTACACCTTCAGCATGAAGGTTGGTTCCCTTTCAGCCTTCAGTATGCTGTGCAAGCATAGAGGGCGTATGGACGTGATATTCTGAAGAGTTCTAGGAATCTGGAGAGACTACTTTTTCCCACTGACTCTGATCACACACCAGTCCTGCAAGGTGGGGCCTCACATCAGAAATAACTCAGATTAATTCAAACTCAAAGAAGCATGACCCAGCCAGCATCTTAGTAGCATTTACTTTCTCAATTTCTGCACTAAGATCAACTAGCAAATTCCTGAAAAAGCCCTGCAATCCTTCATTCTCTGAAAGGAAGTCTGAGCAAGACTTCATATGTTCATGGAAGGTTTGTGGCTTTTGACAGGTTTTCAATTTTTAGATACATGGAGATTTTTTAATAGCATGTGGGACAAAGCTCAGTGTAAACAAAACTATGACGTCAGGCCTGTTGTTGAGTGCCTTGCTGAATATCTATAGCACTTAGGAAGACGGTACAACAGCAGTAGATAGAACTACCAACCAAAATGCTGGCTCAGCAACAGTCAACCCAAAATTTATAAAGGAGGAAGGAAGCTGCCCTAACTGGATAAGTGCTGTTGAAGAAATGGAAATGCTTACATATCCTAAGACAAAGCCAGAACTATTTCTATTAAAATGAAATCCCATCAGGGAATCCAAAGCCATATGGTCTAAGATCCTTAGCACCAACAGTGGGAATTTTTACTCCAGCATCACAAATAAATGCTAGCAAATAAGGCTTGCTCTGTACCGTTTGCTGGTTCGTGGCACACAAATGTAGGGGCAAAACTGTCTACACTGAAACATGCATAGATTGGCACACTGCTGATGTGCCTGTGACAAAGAAGCTGTTCAGAGTTTTCAATATCAGAGAGAGAAGCTGAAGAATCTCAATCTTCTAATGCATCAATTTGTAGCCTAGTATTTCACAGCTTAATAAGCATTTCTCAATTTAAGCAAGTACTGCCCACTGGCTGGTTTGTTTTCTTCACAGCAGGTGAGCTGGTGTCCTAATGCAATAGCTGACAGAACGGACAAGCACAACTGTGCAATACATTCAACATTATTAGTGTATGGAAAGATATAACTGAAAAATAATGTACTAATTTAAGCAAGGATTCCTAAGTCCAGCTGAAAATAGTAAAAAAAAAAATACTTAAACTTATCTGTAATTCAGACAATGAACATGCGAGAACAACAGTACGCCAGATCCATTCCACTCTGTAACTAGTTGAAGTTTGGAAGCTTGAAACACACTCACATCCACAGTAACACAAGTACACAATCCATGGAAAGAAGAAAAAGACTATTCTGATGATCACCATGCTCATCTCAGCAAAGTGTAGAGAAGCTCTGCAGTAAAAACCTAACAAAATCCTTCATTTTGTAAGCTTGCTCCCCCTCTTTTGTTTTGCTTCATTAGGGTAATTCACATCCAAGTACCTCTAATTATCTATCAGAGATGTCACGTTTAAAACTAGATGGTACCACGTAACTTACATTTCTCCTTTTAGAAATTTCAAGCTTTGTTGTATCCCACAGAATGATTTATTGTGTTATTTCTTCTTTCAATTTATATCTGTATTATGAGTCATTTCTCAGACAGGTTTCACAATTGATAACAGCACTGGATCTATCACAAGAAAAAAAATACACCCATAAAAAGCAGTAATTCAGAGGTAACTTATGTCATTAAATGCTCATCCAGGTCAGACAAGGAAACCATATGCATACAGAGCCAACATGACATGAAAGCTTAAACAGCCCTCTCACAGAACTCCACAGCACACAGCTGTGAGCTTGCTTTTTCCTTTTTCTTTTTTCCTTTTCAATATTTATCATTTTTCTTTCAGCTTTAAACTGGCCAACCAGACACAGGGCATTCTTCTATCCTCTCTCTTAGTCGTTTCACTTCCTCATATGGTGGCCTAGTGGCACTAAACTTCAGATAAGCTCCTCTGCCTTCTGTGAACTTCTTCTGTAATCCGGAACAAACCACTGAAGACAGAGAAGTTGTATTCTCCTGTCTTCGTAGAGTGGGGAGTAAATATATTGCTAACAGACCTGGACTTGCCAAAGTTTACTACAACTCCAACAGAAATCTATAGATCCGTAAATGCATCACAGCAGACAGTAAGAAACTGTTAAATGCTCTAGAGGTAAGCTCAAATGGCAGGCTCTGCACATTTGTGTTTATGTATGTCTGAATAAAGAATTGTTATTTGCTTCCTTATACTCCCTTTGGCATAAGGTAATGCAGTAGCAAAAGTAAACAGCACCAGGCAGACTTAAAAATTGATCCTGCAGTTCATTCTGCGTTTTCCTAAGGGGCCTTTCATTAGCAGTACCCAAAGGGTGAAGCATAATTTACCTTATGTAAGGTAGAGTTAATTAGCTCACATTAGAGCGCCGGTGACCAATCCATAAAACAGCCGGTATCATCTTTTTGAATTGCAAAAGCGTTGCCTATCTGCTTTTCTCTTTCCAGAATGCTATGTGCAATTATTATTAGTAATTTTTGCCTGCCTCATAATAAAACTCTGACCTGATTATTTTCAGATGAACATTGCATTAACAATTTCATAACCTAATAGATGCTAAGGAAGTATAAACTACTCTTTCCAGTTCTGTGAAATATAATTTATCTTAATGTAACAGCATACAGAAAAAGTAAAAATTTCCACTTTTACATAGCATTCTCCACAAATGCATGAACAAGAAAATTCAGCAATAAGTTCCCAAGTTGATAATGATTTTTATCCACGATGGATAAAGGCTACCCTGGATAGCCCTGAGAGCCCCTGTCAGAAGCTTCTGGCTGCACAAATAGCACACAGATGTTCCTAAACTGCCCTTACAAAAAAAAAAAAAAAAAAGCAAAATCGTCCATCAATAGATGAGAGTTTTAAGAAGAAATTACATCTGCAGTGAGAATTGCATACTTGTAATTAATACATTATCATGATTAAACTTTAAAAAGTGGTTATGAACAGACACCATTAGCCAACAACAAAACAAATGCCACAAAAACAATAAGACAGCTGTTAAACCTCTCTGATCAGCAACTTGCATATAACGTTAATCATCATCTCTGGGCAACACAATGAATAAAGCCATTATATTTTAAGGATGTACGTTCATTTTAGTTCCTCAGTATTTAATGGAAGTGTTTTCAATATAGCTACGAGTGACATCCTCATATAAGCAATATGACTGGATTTGAAAATATAAATATACTTTGAAATACTTCGTAAAATGAAGATAAAAAATATGGATCTCTCTCCATTACACATTACAAAATTATGCAGTAGCAAGGACCCCGAGGCATAACCATGCTTTTCACAGCTAGGAGGAATTACGCACACAAAAAATAAAACTATGCAAAATATGCGTACAACATACTTGATCATCATTTGCCTCCAAACTCAAGTTGCTTTAAGCAAAACCAAAAGTAGCCTTCTTTAGTGAGAGAATATCATGATCCTTTAAGTAAGCAACAACATGCATAGTACCGTGCAGAAGCATCCACAGCCTACACATAATATTGCTGGGTTTGTTTTATTTTCCCATTTTTTCAACTTGCCTAGCATCCTGCAACTTCACTATTTTTGGATATTAATGGAATAAAACACAAGAAATTAAACTAAACAGCTGCATTATAGTACAATAGAATTCTCTGTAAGAACGTGGGATGAAGCAGAAGGGAGGCAAAAAACGTCTTTCGCCCTGATGATTCCACTCTTTTCCAATTTTTCATTCTCACTCTAAGGTCATCACAGTGGCCAGAACCAACTGATAATATTGCTAAAGAACAAATCATCATCATGAGGCTGTTACAGAACTATTTCACGTGTTTCAGGCCATAATCTATAAAGCACTCTATAACTCCTTGCAGGTCTTTGAAACTACTGTGTGCATTACACCAAAACAGAGAGAAATCTTTGTCCATAACAAACGCAGGAATATTAATGGAGAGAAAAAGAATTATAGCGTTCAGAAATACACACATTTTTAATCATTTCTGATAATTTCCCCAAACTCACATCGTGATTCAGATGCAAAACACTATTCAAGTTCTTCCTGCTTTACATTATGCATGAAATTAACATACAGCTATTATATGATAATTTGGCCACTGAGACCTCGTGCAGGCAAATAAAAAAATAGCGCTGTTGTAGGTCCACAGAAATGTGAGAATTGCTCCTACTTAAAGCCCATCTTCAAAAACCAATTCTCTCTTAAAGAACTGCACGAGCCAAACTTCCAGAAACAAGTCTATTCCAAAGTATCTACAGAAAACTCTGGTCCAAAGTTCTTTTACCAATTACAGTAGCAGTCTTTCAGTTAAAGTTTCCTTCTAATAGAGGTCCTGCAGAAGGATGAAGATATCTCAGAATTACACGGTTCTGTTCTTTCCAAAACTAGACGCTAACAGGGTTACTGTCTTGAAGCACCTTATTTTCACCCTAGTTAGCATAACTGCAAGCATACTGTGAAATTAATCAAAGCACTCAGCATACACCTACTAACAAGAGCTATCAAGACAGTGCAGAAGTTGCCCTTGAGTTCCAAACTTGTCTATCCTGATCATTCCTGTACGGCTAATGGGTCTTGCTTTGGCTTGACAGGACATTTGTCTTTCTGAATTTATTTCTGCCCTGTGGACAAGGCGCCCCATAAGAGATCTCATGGCATCTATTGCCAAAACTAATCTTTTCTGTAGAAGAAATTATAAATACGTACATATAAAAATCTGAGTGGAATGAAACTGATTTTCAAACTGTAATTATTTCTACCATAGAGCTTTCACAGGGCTGCAAGTATAAACCACAAGTTTCTCACCCTGTTGATTGTGTGATAAGGAGGGCAGCACAGAAAGGAGATAAGCAAAAGCAAAATGCATCTTTCTTACTACTGAGGTGAAAAATTGGTTTTACTTTTATCCGGGGCCTTGGATTTGTAACTATTGCTATTCAATGATTCTTAATACCTCCAACATCGCAGAAGCAGCATATTGATTCCCCTTAAATTTGTAACACAAACATTCCACCAGACAAGCAGTGACTCAGTCTACCTGCAGATCTGACATGAAAGAAGAATCATACAGTGAGAAGAATATAAATAGTAGCACAAAAACGCATTGCTTTTTCAGTCAGTACAGACAGACCAGAAGTAACTGCTGTTATCCAGTTGTGGACTAGGCAAGGAAATATCACTACCTCATATCCAAAAAAACCTATTATGAAATGTAGATCTAGACATCAACAAAACTTAAAAGCTGTAGATAAACTGGTATGAATCATCCATCATAGATTTCACTTGTATCATAGACTTCTTTTGGTTGGTGACATGAAAGTATCAATCAAAAAAAAAAAAATCACAAATCTGACAGTAAGTTGCATTCTTTCTGTCTCAGAAACTGTGAAAAGTACCATGCTATTTCTCCATAGCAGTCTTGTTCTCTTTTTCAGAAGACTCCTCAATTTTTTTTATTTTTTTTATTTTTTTTTTTTTTGGTTCAGTCAGCATAAGTTTATAAAAGGCAGGTCAGATCCTTCTTGACTAACCATATCTCCTATAAGCTTACAAGCTCAGTGGACAAGGAAAACACTGTGGATGTTAATTACTTGGATTTCAGTAAAGCTTTTTGTCACTGTTTCCCATAGCATCCTCCTGGCAAATCTGGCTGCTTGTGGCTTGGACAGAGGTACTGTTCACTGGGTAAGAAGTGGCTGGATGATCAACAAGAATGGAGATAAATCTGGTTGGCAGCTGGTCTTAAGTGGTGGTCTCCAGAGCTCAATCCTGGGGCCAATTTTGTTTAATTTTATTATGAATGATCTTAATGATGAGATTGAATGCAAGTTCGTAGATGAAACCAAGTTGGGCATGAACATCAAGCTGCTTAACAGTAGGAAGGCTCTGCAGAGGGATCTGGACAAGCTAGATCAATGGACTGCGTCCAACTGCATGGCATTCAACAAGGTTAAATGCCAGGTGCTGCATTTGGGTCATAACAGCCCCATGCAGCAGTACAGGCTTCTGGAAGAGTGGCTGGAAGGCTGCCTGGGAGAAGAGAAGCCAAGGTTGTTAGGAGTGTACCCAAGTGGCCAGGAAAGCCAACGGCATCCTGGCCTGCATCATAGTGTGGCTTATGAGACTAGGGAAACAATTGTCCCTGTGTATGAGGCACTGGTGAGAATCTGTCTTGAGTACTGGGCTCAGTTTTGTGCCCTTTACTACAAGAAGGATGTAGAGTCACCAGAATGCAGTCAGATAAGAGCAGTGAGACTGGAAAATGGTTTAGAAAACAAAATATACGAGCAGCAGCTGAGGGAACCGGGCCTGTTTAGTTTGAAGAGGCTTAAGAGAGACCACATCGCTCTTTATACCTACGTGGCAAGGTTGAAGTGAGGAGGCTAGTGGTCTTTTTTCTCAGGTGACAAGTGATAGGAATCAAAGAAATGGCCTCAAGTTATGTTGTGCCAAGGGATGTTTAGATTGAGTATCAAGAGGAATTTCTTCACAGAAAGAGTGGGAAGCACTGGAACAGGCTGCCCAGAATGGAGCTGCTGTCCTCACTCCTGGAGGTGGTACTGATGAGATGCGTGGATGTGGCATTTAAGGAGATGGTTTAGCAGTGGAGTTGGTAGTAGTAGGCTGATGGTGGGACTTGCACTCATTACCTCCTAGCTTCCAATAACTCAATGGCCCTTCATGTCTCAGCTACTATTACTGACTTTTCTGCATTTAAACGCTTGTGTGGATTTAAGCACCTATAAAACACAAATTAAATTGAGCAGTATAAGAATAGCTCTCAACATAACTCTTCTGGCAGCAATTAGCTATTTTCTTAATACAGATACACAGCTAAGCCCCTTCCTGAAGACCACCTAAGATTCTTAGCTTGACAGCAATAACAAACATTTCTGCCTATGTTAATCACTTCAAAGCTCTGATAATAGATTAAAGCCCCGACAGGTTTGGCACTAGTCAAATGTAGCAAAAGAATGATCTCTGCCTCCAAAAACTTGGCTGAAAATGACTCAGTCCAACATGTGCCCAACTGTGCCTATAAAGCAAAGCTGGCAAAACTGTATCTTCACAAAGACTTTCATCTCAAACACCACAAATGCTGTTCTTTTCACAGCTGGCTTTCTCCACAGCACAAAACTATCCATTTTGGTTGCCTCATATACCATCCATTTATCTTCCATCTCTTGTGTCATGGCCCTCTGCTGAAAAGCTGTCTGTAACTGAATAGATGCCAACTTAGACCCATTTCCTCTTTAGACTAGCACCCTCACAGCTGTTTTACATTTTTTGGCATTGGCCAAAATATAAAGATAAATTTCTACTCCAGTACATCTGATTTAAAATGTAAACTCACAGGACAGAAGCATGTGTAGTTGTTATCACAAAGAATGCTCCAGAAATATGTTTCCCTCAGCAGGAAGTAGAGATGCTTCACATTTTAAAAATCAATATTTCGTCTTCTGTCTCAACATGTAGTTTATGCAGCAAGGTTCAGAACATGGCAAGTGTATAAACAAATAAATGAAGACCACAGGGACTGCAGTCCTGATCCCTAAACATCAAAGGTTCTTCAAACTCATCCGCTTGCAAGAAGAAATTTGAGATAGCACATGCCTGTGAAATCACAACTCTAAATTCCCATCAGAAAATTTTTAGGGATCTATCTATGCATAAGCATGAGGAGCCTTGATTAAGATATGGGAAAGATTCAAGAAAGCAAACCAAAGCACCTGCTACTGGGAGGAGGCAGTCAGCAGGTAGCAGGCCCATACACAAAGGCAGCGCAGCAAAAGTAGGAGAGTTAAAGCAAAATCCTCAGAAAGCAACAAGTGAAGACTTAGAAACCCATTTTAGGGTACACTCAAATTAGACATTCTTCATAGCCTGCTAGAGGACAGGAGGGGAAGGACTTAATTTCTCTTATAGGCCCCCCAGCCTTCCCTCCCCCTCACTTTATAAACAGCCATGTAAATGCTTTGAAGGAAAAAAGTGGAATTTCCCAAATAAGCAAGACCTCCACATTTAACAATTTAGGAAGAACTAATAAATAACTGATATGGTCAATAAGACCTATTCTACAGTTATTAAGGCACAGAACAAATATATCACAAACTGAAAACTGAGCTTTGTCTCTTGACACTCAACATGAATCAACTGTACATTGCTCACAGCAAGAAAGCACTGTTACTAATTTTAGTCTTTTATGTTCATCTTCATTCACTTCTTTAGTTCTCGGTTCAGTTGACTTAACGTCACAAAAAGAGCAAAATTAAGAAAACAAAGCACTGTCCTGACTACTAAACACCAGCTAAGTAACACTGGTGATTGACCAGCAAATATAACGGCTGCTGCTCTAAAAATTAATATTTCTTAGGTCTGGAAATCATCTGTTTACATTCTTTTTTTTTTTTTTAATTTATTTCACGTGAGATGCTATGAAACTTAACTGTGAAATAAAATATAAAGTTTTCTACCCTAAAGATTATTCATGAAATGGAATTAGTCAATACCAGTGCTGAGAAATGAATTACGGCGTCAGCTGTGCTCTAGAATAACTGTTTGTTACTAACAGCCTACCATATGAGACATATGAATTACAAAAAATATATATAAAAGCTTTAAATCCAAGAGGCAATTACTGCGATACTGGAGCTTTCTTAAATCTTTCTTTTTCCTATAATCAATGTCCTTGGAAATTCCAGTCATTTTTAATTGCATCACAGACGTTAGTTAGAGGTGTCCCCCCAAAAACTGAGCTTTTCAGGTGAAGCATTATATCATGCTAGCGCTTCTGTAAGTGATCTGTAATTGCAGCCTTGGCTTCAATCCTGAGAGGTGAGAAGCAACTTCTGGAGAGCTCAATTCCAGTCATCTCCAGCACGTGCCATAAAGGTGCCATAAAGCTTTTGGTCCCTGAAAACACAGGGCTCAGAGAGCAGACTGACAAAAAACAGTCAGTTCCCAGTGAGCATGACAGCATCGTTGGGAATTCACATTTGAAATTAGCTTAAAATTAAAGACTCAGAAGATTTTTCAAATGTGAGCACTCTTCCAAAGATAACACAATGTATTTTATAGTGAGGCTTCCACAATACAAAAGTCAAATAACATTTTCCTTGAGTTCCGACCTTCTGTGGACTAATAATAGAAATTTTCTGCTGTCTGTCATCACATCACTTGTCAGCTGCACACTGCCTTAAGCAATGAACAGACCAGTAGCTGCTTACTAATTTTAGCCTTTATTCATCTTACCTCTTGTTTATTTATCCTTGTTTACAGTGACAGAAGTAAGTTCTTCAGGATGCTTCTTTGTAACGATTCATGAACGCTTAAAGAACAAGCTATTCTGTTGTTAGGTGGAGCATGGCTCCACTGCTAACTTATTTTAATACGTAGAAAGGTCTGCAGGAAATGTTCTCATGTGGACGTACTGTCATATTTACCTTCCTGTTAATGAAGGTAATCAGTTTGCAAGAAAACATTCAAGAAAATGCATTCATTTTCAGTGAAAATGCTATGAATTATTAATGCAAAAAGGCATATGTTCTTATTCAGATACTTTAGTGAAAATTTAAGAAAACTCTGTTCTCTAGAGAAGCATCAGTCACATCATCCTTTATTGTGAGTATTCCTCGAGAAACATCGTCTCACGTGACAAAGTTTGCTGTGACGATGCTTTCTGATGCACACTAACAACATCAATAAAACCAGTTGATCTATAGAATAATAGCATGTGAAAAGCTGCTGAAGCTGAAAATTGTGTTCTCACAGTAACCTGAAGAATAAATCACTGAACAACAAAGTAAGAAATTGAGATAATCCTGCAGAAGTGAGGCTCAACCACTATCCTTAGCTTGTACTATCCTGTACCGTCTTTAAGCAACAACTTAACCATCAGTGGCTGACCTACATACATACTTGCACTCCAGATGTTCACGGTCTTCTCTGCTGGATTTCCTTTCTTACAGGCAGCATCCCTGAGTAAAATTCTCAAAGCACCAGTTAAGCAGAGGAATACAGAAACATTATTCAGTCTCTTATCATACATTTCTGTTTCGCTGTTAGTTCAGTAATGAAAGTTTTGAAAAGTGTTAAGAAAATGAAGAAAAATTTTAGAAGCTTTTAAGCAAATGGCTTAACAGCATCCAAAGAAAGTTAACAAATGGTTAAATATTAGTACTACTTAGTACATCATTCCTTCTTCTCTAAACACTGAGAATACTCACAATAGCCTCTGACCTGAGCGCTGCTGTCACTGCTTTTTGAGGCAACAGAACAAGCATTCTGTTATTGATTCCCTTCGTGACACAAACAGCCTGAAGCCAGACATTTAAATTCAACTAGACCACTCATTTAATCTGCCTAACTACACAGGATTTACAGCAAGAACATGGCTGAAGGAACGCACGCACATACACAATTAAAAGACTTCGATGATGTCCGAAGATTGTTATAGCTGTCACTTTGACTCCTGAATGAAAATACAGGTTTATACAAGATGAAAGGTCATGCACATCCAGACTGCACAGGCTTCAGAGAAACATGCAAAGTGCCAAAACTAGAAGATATTCGTAGTCTAGAGCCATAAATCCAACTATGTCTAATGTAACGCTATTTATAATAAAGAACAAATAGGTTCATAAGGGTTTCCCATCATTATAAATGCAACAGCTTATTACCTCCAGAAAAAATTTTACTGGGTTAAAATAAATACAAAGCCAATAACAACAAATGCTCAGTCATAAACCATCTTAAGTCACCTGCTGGTATTGCCTCACTTTGCCTCAGAAAAGGCGAGGAAGTTAGATAAACCAAAAAAACTGAACAAAAAGCCATACAGGAATATAAAGGAATGCAGAGTAACAGTTTCAACACCTGGAGGACTAGGCCAAAAAAAAAAAACCAATACTGAGGATTTGTAGTGTGTTGATGCCTGGCAGATGGACCCCTCAAAGAACAGCAGATCCCCAGTTTTGGTTTACAGTGTAAGAACAGCCCTGCCCTTCTTAGTAGGAAAGAGAAATAATGGATAAAATGCCTCAAGGAATGTCACTCTTAAATGATCGACCTTCTGTGAAAATCTTTGCAGGTCTGAATGAGGAAGGTTTGATCACAGTTTATGACCATAAGCGAATGCACAAAACTAACACACCAAGGAAAAGAAACACACAAACACACAAAAAGAAAAAAATTAAGAAAGAGGTCAGAAACCAAGCAACATTACTGAGAAAAATGAAATCCTGGTTATTTTATTTAGCCTCTGTCCCCCTAAATATTATTTTCATAAGTACAATAATTATGGAAAATAGATGCTACTGTTGTGCTGGGACCACAGGCTTACCTGAGTCCCATCTGTTCACTTAAAACCTCCTGCCCTTCTGCTACTCCAGTTCCCATCATCCTTGTGCAAAATAAGGCTTAAAAGAAAGCACCCTCATCCTAATAAATAATGCTTTTGGCTGAGAATAGAGGAAATGAAAATCTCATAGCAAAGTGAATAATGAGCACACTTTCAAAACTAAGTCCGAAACGTTCTGAAAGCAACTCCACAGTTGGGTGTCCATAAACAGGAGACGAGTGAAACCATTAGTTTCACAAAACTTTCCTCTTTGTGTTAAGAGCTCTGCTTAAAAGGGCAGCTCCTTATGAAGCATTATTTTCATTTTTGCCAAGTTGTGTTCACTTACAAATTAAGTGACGTGATATTTTCTTCTATCTAGACATACTAATGCAGAAGGCTTCAGAAACTAGACTGCAGTTGAGCTGTACTTAGAAAACATGAATGGAAGCAGCCCAACATAGCAATTCTTTTTTTTGTTGTTTTTTTGTTGAAGACTTGCAAGACAAGAAGAAGAGACAGGGCAACTGTTTATTCATAAAGTTCTATGTAAATTCCACCTGTGAATTAGCAACAAGTATCCATTCAAAAAAGAATACTTGTTATTTTTATAGAAAGGGTCCAGAACCAGTAATGTCCTATCTTGTAGGGAGATAGAAAGGTAAACTGAATGGAAACAAAAACCTTCTGCTTTCTCCTACATTAGCCCGGTGTCAGCTAGCAGTTACTAGCCCGGATTTGAAATAAACAAGGTTAAAAGTTTTCTAACCAGCACATGACAACAATTTTGGTCCACCTTAACTGAGAGTTCCAAGTTTTAACCCCACAATTTAGCTCATGCAGGATGCACTTTGATTCCTTCTACCTGAAAATCTCAAACAAACAAACATTGATTTGCTACCATCACTGCATTCCATATCCACTCATTTAAAGTCTCAGTTTCTTTAATATCAAAAGCACAATTATGTAAAGTGAGAGTAAAAGAAAAATCTAATTAACATCCATAAAATTAACTTCAGACATTCTACCTTAGAAGTCATAGACTTAACTGTGTTCTAGGAATACTGGAAAAAAGAAGTGTTTTGTCTAGCCTTGTGGTTGTTGGGTTGCTTTTATTTTGTTTGGCTTTAAATAAAGAAACATAATCTAAGCAGGATAAAACCTCCAGTAGCAGATGTTTCTGCACTGGATATTTTGCAAGTTTACACTACAGTACTCTGTATTTGGTACCATTTTCTTCACCCGTGAGCTTCAGAAGTAAGGTTTGTTGGAAAACGCTATGTTCAGTGACAGCTACACAACGCTTCTGTTGCTCTTCCTAGATGCTTTCATGTGTTTTGCTAAATGAATCTTTTGGGGCATCCTTTGGATAGACAGGGAGCTACTGTTGGTTACCACTGAGACAAAGAAAAAAATAAAAATAGTCTTATAAGGAAATGATCTTGCCCTTATCACAAGGTCATTACGAGGGCTTGCAGCTTCTATTGCAAAAGCAGCAATAACAGTAGTTCTACACACCACACCATTTGGAAGCTACTGTGGAAAAGAAAATCATGAGACTATCAAGCAAAACTTATAAGCTGAATTAGATCTTAATTCAAATTTTAAAAAAAACTTTAGTCCAAGAAGTCATAGAGGATTTGACTTCAAATATCTCAAGACCAGCACGGGTAAATTAACCCAATCACACTTCTCAATAGCCATTAAAAAAAAAAAAAATGGAGATAAGTATTTTTCTTGCCCAGGGTATAATAAATAATATCAAATTTAAACATAGTCTGATTTTAGTCTGTAAATGTACAGGAGAGATATAAGAAAGTATTTGTTCTACTGATAGTATGCATTACTGTTAATATAAATGCTTATTCTCCTAGTGCTATTCATATACAAGTGACTTTCAAATATGACTAGAACAGTTCTTTTTTTCTACTTTTCTTTAAAACATTTGTTATGCTGTACCATCGACAAGAACAAGTTCCCATCCTAATATCAACATCTTCCTCCCTTTCCCCTGGCAGCAAATTACTTAAACTTCTTGATCTTTCAAAAAATAGTTTATGCCGCCCTGCAGTTCCAAGAGACCATTCACCATAAGTTCAGTAACCACTTATGTTTGGGTCAAAAATGAGCATTTTCTGTAATGGTACCAGATAAATATTCCTACTTCAATTAGGAACTCCCTATAGCAGGCTATCAGAAAATCATTGAATGAAGGGAGTTGGCTAACACTTCCCATGCCACGCTATGCCACAGCTATACTTCCAGAAAAAGGTTGTTTTCCATCTTCCTACCTGGCCATCAGTTTACCTGCTTACTGTTCAACTACACACAGAGTTATTTCAAGTATGAGTTATACATCCAGCATCACGAATTGCTATACTGTTAAATATTTTCAATGTAATACTTTCCAGCAAGGTAAGCTTTCTAAAAATTATACTAATCATTTATTTAAAAAAAAAAAAAAAGCCTGTAAAATCTCATGACCATAATCAAAGTACTTCTTAAATCCTTAACTCAGGAACTGTGCATTTTAAATACACCAATTACTTCATTTCATATTTGCTACTCATATGAGTCAGTTTTGATCCGCCAGAATAACATACAGAAGACATTCTTTCCCCTCTCAAGATTTTTTATTTCTGCACGGTAAACAAAGAGATCCTTTTGTTAGTATTTAAAAATGACATTAAGATGACACAGCAAAGTAGTGGGGGTGAGAACGAGTGGGAAGCTGATCAGAAGCACAGCGTGCTTCTTGGCTGTTCACAGAACAGCTGAGGCCTCAAGGGAAACTGGGAAAAAAAGAATTGTGCATAGAGACCATTTTACCTATATATTATTTCATTTTTGCCTCTAAAGGGTTTCTTTTTTTTTAGTCACTGAGAATAACTGCTGGGAAACATTTTCTTTCTTGATGGTTGTCTAATCTGCCACACGTAACTCACAATGTAATCCTGTTTATGACAATACCATTCGTTACAATGGAAATTCCTCACCTCCCAGCTGTGTGCAATTATCCAGGCTGAAGCCAGGATGATCAAAAGGACTCTGTTCAGCAAAACACTTACAAGCTTAACCTCCAGCACATGCTTATGTCTTAAAGGATATGCATCTTCAGCAAAATAAAGACAAAATGCACAAAATGTCTTCTTCTAGCTCGGTAAGCACCCTGTTGCTATTACTGCTGCAGTAAAGATACCACAGTGCAGTACCAGGATGCAACCACAGCTGTTCCACCTAGATGAAGGCTGACGAAGATGAAGGGCTCGAAAATGTGCTTACATTTGCTGAACCATTAATGCTCAATCATTTCACTATTACCAGCCAGATAAACACAACAGATCCTGCAACTGAAAGAATGGCAAGTGCTACATGTGCGTACAAGGAGGAAAAATATACTGCAGTCAGGCCTAACATGACAGAAACCAATGAAGTTTTACATACAGCAAGCATGAGGAACAAGATAAAACACTGGTGAAACAGGATAGCTATGATGAAGGCAATTTCATACTCCAGCTGACAATCAGTATTAACAAGTCTATGAAATAATTTCAACGTTTGTACACACACTGTGTGCCTGTGTTGACCCAAACTGTTGAGGTCAAACACCAACTAAAGAACATGACAGGAAAACTCATGAAAATCATACAGGTCACCAGGGCTGACTTCACCCCAGGAAACCCTTCTCTACATTCTATTTGCAATCAGCAAGATGTCTGCAGCAACCTGAATCCAAAATAAAAAAGAGATTAAGATAATAATAATAATAAGCAATGACTTGTGTCTACCAGTTTACAGTAAAAGCAGAGAGTAGCATCTGAAACCTGTCACTTTGTGGTAAAAAAAAACAAAAAACACAACCTTTTAAAACTGGACAAGAAAAAATAACTACATTTTTAAAGGCCAAGACTCTCAAGAAAATGTCATGTCATTGCATGCAAAACGAGGGCACAATGAAAGAGTGGCATATACCAGCAGAAAGAAAATCTCAGATATACCTCTTTAGTCAAATTTCACTAATCCCCACAATGAAATGAAATTAATATTTAAAATTCAAAGCCTACTACGTGCTTCATAGATTTGATATAACTGCCAATTCAAGAGCAGATTGATGTTTCTGTTGAGGATACTTTAACATAAGATGGAGGCTGCGAGTCAGAAGTGCTACATTTAAAATGGAACTATATATTTTCCTCTTAAAAGATCCACGAGACCTATATCAACTAAAACTGTATTAAAATGCAGAAACATTGATTTACAAAACCAAGCCCCCACCCATAACCTATCACCACCTATCTTTCTCACATAAGCTTCTGCTTATGTCTTACATTTAAGAACAAGAAAATTTAAGCACAAAGAAAATTCAATAAGATATTACATAAACAACTTTATTAAAGACAACAGACAGGCACCCTTTTCCACTGGCTCTCTCCACAGCCTACAAAATATACATATGCACCGTTTTTACTTTCTTCCTTCACTATTTTGAGTTCGGAAGATGCATTGATATACATCCAACTGAATATTCTCCTCAAACACAGGAAGATGAGGTACAAGGAGACTCCCTTTAACACACCTTTGTGTGAGCCACCACTAACGGTCTAATTGCCTGGAAGAGCAACAAAGCAGCTCTTCTGTCCTCAGTGATGACAGAATTATTATTAATGACAAGACCTTGTGTCATTAATAGAAACCAGATCTCCACAGCCATAAACTTCCCTCACAGACTGCTTCTCCTTAAACTGATAATTAAAAAATACACACCCACCTACCAGAATAATCATCTCAGTGCACTCAGTGCTTGTCATACAGTATTTTTTAGATAATTGCTTACACTGACACCGGTACACTGACACACCTGCTAAAGGAATAACAAATGGTCCTAGAAAGTCCAGCCACAAATGCTAATCAACATTAAAAAGAAACAAAAACATTTTAAGGCAGAAAGTCTCCCTTCCCCAGAAAAACGTATATGCTATAAAACTGACTCAAAAATAAAGGCATCCTATAACTTTACATCTTGGTGGATTAAACTCATAGGACATCAGCTAGAACCACTGGGGTTGAAAGTCATCTTATTATTTTGAAAAATATGGAGCAATGCACTGCTGCTTCCAAATAATCACAGCGTATTTATTTCAAAAACTTTATTGGAAATTAACATTCATTCAGTAGGTTATTGGTAAAATCAGTAGGAACTTAATAATGCAAACACTGCATTCATAGTATGTGCTCAGTAAGTGCCAGAACTGCTGGACTAGCACAGATATGCTGAAAATAAATGTGCTAGAGGCCTTCCATACTGAAGTAAGGCTACATTTGTAAGATATAGTTTACATAACAGTAACATGTGCAAAATTCTCAGTGTCATGTTTTTGTGATCTTCCAGACCTGAACAGGGGCTGGCAAAGGTCCTGAAGTGAAACAACATTCATCTCACTAGAGTTTGAAATTAAAAAAAAAAAAAAAAATTAAAAAAGAATCTAGACTACATCCTGAGAGAAAAGAGAAGAATGGCCCTTAGGAGTAAAACTACAACCTCTCCAATTTCAGATCCCAGCGCGGGCTTTCTATTGTCTCGATCACCTCCACTCTGTCTCAACCAGTCTAATTTAATCACACAGAAACACGGCTAAGCACTATTACTTTGACAATGCCACACACACAAAACTGACTTCAATTCTTCTAGGTTTAAGAATGCAGGAAATTTTAAACAAAATAATTTCTTATGATATGTTATCATGTGACTAAATTCCACCACAATTAAATCAACCTTAAACACGTAAATACTACCACAGCTGCTGGAATTACTTTTCCTATGTTTGGTACTACTAATACCCAAATATCACAAACATTAGAAACGTAAGACAGTCTGTTTTAAAAAACTGGCATAGAATGTCACACTGCTGTGTTACAGGATCTGACATTTCTATTTCTGTCTATTCCTCTGAAGTCTTCTTCTTGAGATTTTACCTTGCACCTTTTCCAGCCAAGCTTTCCTCCTGATCACCATCTATCCAACTAGGCCTAACCAAGTTAAAAAAAAAATAATAATAAATCAATCTATGTATGACAGCGCATTAATAGTATTCATCTATAAAACTCATTTAATATTCACTTTCCCATTACCTATTACAACGAAGTGAAAATATTGTCCTATCCCTTTATTTCTGAACTCAAGCCATCCAAACACAGTTCATTCCCTTTTAAGTTATCATTCAAAGTAAATAAATAAGTAAATGCAAATCTTTGTCCAGAATGCTGAGTGCAATGAAGTCATGCATTTATGACATACAACTCATCTTGTGCATTTCTCACTCTTAACTCTCACCCACTTCTCCACACGCTGGTTTCTATGCACAGCTTGAAGGACAGTTTGTAATGCTGACGTTCTTTCCTCCCTGAATTCAGTTGTGTTACTTTCAAAATGGTGCATTTATTTTTTTCTTCCTGACAAAGAGAATACGTTTAAAAACCCCAAAGTTCTCCCTAGCTTCCGTGAAGAACTCCAGTCACATTTCACAAGCAGGCATACAGAACTCTTGTAAGTATAAGGCAACAGTTCTACAGTTGAACACAAAGGTGACAAATAAACGTACTTTATTCACATTGGAAGCTCTAATGACAAATAACTGCTATTGATGTGTATCAGCTTTCAGAACAGACGCAAAAATAGACCAGCTAGAAACAGGTGAGCCATTATGCAAGGCTCAGGTACAAAGCAAAACAAACACAATGCTCTGAATGCACATCCTCACAGCTCTCCCTGGTCTCCAAGGGATTTTCAAAAGGTAGCTCCCATTTTGGATTCAAATGCATGCAGAGATCCACAGCCAGAATAGATGCCCTCAGCCTAACAAAACCTCCTCTGCTGATCGTGACACAAGAGGAAAAACTCAGCTGAGACAGACCTTGAAGCATCAGCTAGCCCTGTTCTTTCTCCTATGGTAGGATCAACCATTGCTGTGATCTCTTGCAACAAAACCATGGCGATTCTTTAATAATATAAACGATCAATTTCAGCACTTTCGGATTTGTACTTCTAAAAGCTTTCGCTAATATTTGACCTGAATCACTCTGCTGTGGTTTTAACACATTACTTCTGACGTTGCGTCCTGCAGTTCTCAACACTCATTTCAAAGAGGCAGAAGTGGATCCCAGCTCCACAGCAGCCAAACAATGCACCGACACAGTTCTTTGGACAGCAAGTGCTCCTCAAGTGCAGAACCCTCAACAGATTTTCCCAAGTCAGACAGCACTTTCACCCTGAGTCACAGCCAGGCACAAATATGCAGGGATTCACCTTTAAAATGGGGAAGGCACAGCAGAATAAAGATGTGCAAGGGAGAGAGGAAGAAATTTATGGTATTTTCCTAGGTAGAAAGTAAGTGGAAATATTAATCTCTCCAGCTACATATTTCGGTGCCAAATGCTTACAAAGATAAAAAGGCTGTGTATGTTCTAGTCAATATATTATTTCACTATAGTAACACAATATCCAGTTAAAAAATATATATGCTTCTTCAAACATAATAAGGGATAAAAGTAAACTACTTAAAATTACAAAAGAAACATGAAGAAGGGCTTTACCAGTCACCAGTACTACGTGTTCCATTTGAACATTTTCTTTGCAAGTATATTTAATAAAGAAAATGCATACACGCATCCTTTCACCAAAAAAAATAGTAACTCTGTAGTAATTATATCAAAAGATATAATTAAAGTCACGTGCAATATGTAACACTACCTTAAAAAGCAATTTTTCCACATGTAACCAATTGCAGCAAAACCCTTTTCTATGCAGGAGCAAGAATTTTGAATGAAACCTCTCACTCTAAATCTTTACCAAATAATTGTTGGCTCTATGCCATTACAAAACTCTTACCCAGTCAGCATGTTACTACAGCATAGATGCCAATTTCTAAAATGTCAAATGACATCTCAAACGTTCATGTGTAATTTTGTTTTCAAAAAGAAAATCAATGCAAGTATGACGTTTATCAAAATTAAAATGTACACTTAAGTCTTCTCATTACCTTCTGTACTCCCAAGGATGATTTTATGGCTTGAAGAGTGAATTTTTATTCATTTAATCAGAAGTTAAACAAGGTGCCAGAAACATACAGATGTTAACTTATGTCTTCCACTCATTAACAGTGAAGTTTGACCCTGGTAGGAACCACAAGAGCCTCCTTAACGCTGCCTTGCCAACACATTTACTTAAGGCACCTTACAGACTCAAGTCTAACAGTGAAAAATTGCATTTCTCCTATGATTGGACTCTTCAGCTTTTAAAAATCCTTAAATCAAATACATCTACTAAGTGTTATGACTTTCTGGCCAATAAGAACAGCTAAGTACTTCCATTCATTTCAGAAGCACACCTGTCACGCAGCAAAAATATGAGATGAGTACCTGACCACATTCACACACAACATCTCAGAAAACACAGAAGACATATTTCAGTGCATTTCCAGTCATTTAAGTACCCACAAATCTTCGGTGAAAACAAGGCAGAAAAAGCATCAATGGAAAAATCAGCATCAGATTCACACATTAAGGCTTCCAAACAAGACTCATGTGGGACTTGAGCTCATACAAGAATTCTGCAAAGGGTACATGTAGGTCTGGGTACTTCTAACTCCAGTTTTGAATGCAGACAGTTAACTAGATTTATGGATTTCTCTCTAAGTGGTCACTTGAATACTGTTTTCATTATGTAACACATTTCTATGCATCACACTAACAAGAACGATTATAGTTAAGGGTCTCTTGGCATTTCTATTAGAAATGTGTTTTCAGGGACTTACATATCAACTATATTAATCTACTTTTGCCTGAAACTTGCTATGAACCTGTGCCTAAATCGGCAAAAGCTTCTATCTTTGAAAAGGCTTCTATCAAAATTGGGGGGAAAAAAAAGGCCATTTTTCCATCTACTTAGGTTGCTAAGTATTTTATCCTGAACAACCTAAAGAGGCAAATGCTACCAGATATGAATAGCATATTTGTAATTGTATTAGGGATGAGTTTTCTAAATACATCTCACACTGCAAAGTGTCAATGAAAAAGAGCAGCAGGACAGAATAATGGATTGAGCACGGATATAAATTTCAACAAGATTTCAGACTGAGTAAAAGGTCTCCCTAGACATTTCTGGGCTTGCACAATTAGTGGAATCATGTTGCAATATGAAGCTTTTCATATGTACATATGATGTGTGTATTTATTTAACCATACTTCCCTCCTCCCTGTACATTATCTGAAAGAATGTCACTGCATAATAAGGAATGATAAGACTTACATTCCTAAATTTAGAAACACAGCCTAATGGATCTTCAAACTAATTTCATCTCACTTAAATTTCATGACTCCTTCAGTGCACATCTTGTCAAACACAGATTAACACTGTTACTCTGATGCCCCGAAGGGACCCAACAGAGGTCAGCAGTCCTTGAAAGAAGAGAGGAATTCAACAATGCTCTACAACTCCCCTGGAGCTGCAGGGTCTATTAACTCAAAATACACATTATAAAGCAAATATAAATATAGATTTGCAAAATGGACCGTAATGCCTTCTGGACTATTGGGTAATAACTGTTATGCAAATGGCAACACATGTTTACACTTTCAGATCATAACAAATTCAACTTATTTCGCTACTTTTATTAAATGGATGCAATAAAATGTATGCATACAATTAAAAAAAAAAAGACCTATATATATACATCAATAAACGCGAGCACCAACTTTACTTCATTAAGCAGAATGAATCTCTGTTACAACTATTAAAAAAGTTTAGAATTCCACATAAAATAAATTTACAATAGAAATTAGGAACAGATTTGCAAGATGACTGCACCTGTAGGAGTGAATGGTTTTTTTCAGAACTCCTCAGCACTTGTTCACATTAATTAATTATTAAATGTTTTTAATTATGTTGCTCTCACTAAGGAAAAAATCTTCAGCTGCTTAAAAGCAACAGGAACGTCTGGCTATTTCACTTAGGTACCCACTATAAGAATCTGGATGACAAACACTTCTAAAAAAATCAAAACCATAGGACTTCAGTTCTCAGACGTCCCACAGATCATGTGATATATATTACAAATTATATATGAAAACCCACTCGTTTTTCTCATCTTAAATAGGTTTACCCTGACCTTTACCCAATTCTACGCTTTTCAGTTCCATTTTTCTCCAAAGACCATAACTAAAAACCAACACACCACAACCAGCACATGTAAGCAGACATGGGGATCTTTGCACTCTAACAATCCAAACCAACTTTTCAAGAAAATTATCTGATGATTAATATCTGGAAAAAAAATTACATCAACAAGCTAGCGCCAGCTTGACTAGTTCCCTAGTTTCTCAAGGCTGGTATTCTGCTTCTACATTCAACTGAGTTTGTTTAGTTGAGCAGGCAGCTTGCTCCTACTTATGGACGTTCAGACAGGCTTACAGGGTCCCAATCTCATGAAATACCAGATAAAGGTGGTATGCTCAAATCATATCTAACACAATAACCAGTCAAAGCTACTGTCATTCAAAAAAACATTTCCAGTGGTGGAGGATAAGGCAAGGAATGTGTCCTGGCAGCCTTTCACGGGTTCATTCAATGGCATGAATGACCTCGGGGTTCTTGTCCTTCGGCAGTCTGAATACTGCTAGGCACAACCATCAGAAGCTACTAATCCTACAGAATAGAGAAGGGTTCACTGCACCCTGGCTACCATGCAGCAAAGAGTTCCAAACTCACGACAACAGAAAGGAAGGAAACATCCAAGAGCAGCAATCAGGACAGTCAACTTTGAAGGAAAAATTTGGTGTTTTTTTGTTTTTTTGTTTTTTTCCCTTCTCAATCCATTTTCACAGAGTTGCTTAGTTAATGGAAATGCCTATTCATTAAATTAGAAAAGAAAGAAGAAACAGTCCCCAGAGAGCAAGGGCTGGAACAAGGACTTTGCACTTCAAGCAGCTGGTTTTCAATACGCATACATTAGGAGAATTTAATATACTGCCCCTGTCCAATCCTGAACTTCTTACAGATTTTTTTTGTACTTCTTGTTCAACACAGAAAGCTGAGTTTGTCTTTCAGCACAACCACGATGAAACCAGGACTATTCCACTGATTTTCTTATACATAAATCACCAAACTGCTATATCTTCTGGAACAGTCCTCACCTGAAGTACAAAATGCATCCCTCAGAAGGGTTGTTGCCTCCCCTTCCTCTCCCCCAACACTAAATTCTTACTATTCTAGGCCTAATAAATGAATTTCTTAGTATTTACAGAATAAAAATCAATAGGATTTAACTTCGATGAAGATATGAAAAAAGCTGTCCAAGACAGACAGAAATAGCAGTTCCCTTGTTCTACAAGTCTGGGATCACAGGAAGACCACTGACTCAAAATGCTTTTTCTGGCCTATAATAGCCTACATTCAGTATGACTCAGGAACTGTACGCTGTTACACATATTTAATATTCACAGGCTGCCGCATCTTCTCATATTTAGGATGCAAGTTTTGGTTCTGATTGAGAAATGCATACGTAATTGCTTGCAAAACTCATCCGAAAGGACTCGTGCAGTAGATGTACTCGCAAGTCTGAGAGAATCTTTGCACTGATTAGTTAATTTGAAAATACTTCGCTAGACAATATACATGCAAAGACAAAGCCTATGAACTGAGCACATACTTCACAACCTGGCCATCAGACAAGTAAGACTAACCATATATATGCCCATTATATTGCTATTCCTACACAGCTTGCATTATGCTAGCCATTACAAAGCCAATGTAGATAGTACTGCTGTCAAGAAATGTGAGTAGGGAGGGAATCCACATAGAAGTATAGCAAAATAAATTATCATAAAGCACAAATGCTGCTTCTGTCACATTTATCTTTCTGTAAACCCACAGCATGCCTATAAACTCAATGCAATTATCCATATTCATTTATTTTTAAATTACAGATTGCATCCATCAGTAGTAGCCTATTTTTCCACTGTTAAGAACTCAATACATTAGACGAAGCTCTTAAATCCAAAAGACTTTTTTTTTTTAATTTATTTTTAAGAGGTATTTAAGAACAAACAAACCAACCTCATGAAAGAATACCCTCCTTTGAAATGCAGGGGCCAAATCCTGCTTTCTGAATTCATACAAGCACTTGCAGAGACCTATGGTACTAACCACTAAGAGCCTATGAGGGATTTGGCTTACTTTTAGAAAAAAAATAAAGGAGTTATTACTATATAAGACTGTATTTTAACATGGTTGAGTACTAAAGGCTGTAATATAAATCTTGGAGAGGGCTGCACAGAGTATGAGGAGAAAAAAGGGAGGGAGGAATAATAAGGATTTAGTCATGGTGCACTGACAGACTTTTAGAGTCACTAAGAAGCATGAACACTGCTATGGGAATAGCTTAAACTTGTAACAAATTTATAGAGCACAAAATAAAATCTTTCATTCTACTACACAGCTCGTCCATAAAGATTTTATGTGATTTTCAATAGAGAAGTTATGAAAAAGCAGCCCCGTTCCAGGAGCTTACAAAGTACACGGCATGTTCATTCCCACACGTTAGCACAAAGATACTGACCATAAAATGTATTACAGACAAATCTATCTTATTATATGGCAGATGTCAAATTACTCAGATATTTATAGGTCGAGGCTTACTAAAAAACAAGGCAGCAATAATCATTATTTCAATTGTACAAATCATCTCCAAAGCAATCTCGTTAAATTTCTGACAGCCATACCCCAGCCTTCAGGAAACATTCAGAGCAATCACTTGGAGAAATCACCAGCACCAGTGAACCAAGAAGATCTCCTACAGACTGAAGTTTTGCAAGACTAACACACAAAGTGCAATCCAATTAACAAGCTATTTATATTGGCCATAAAAAAAAATAGAAGAATTATGTCATGCTTCCTGAAGAAGAAAAGCAAAAAAGTAAAAAAAAAAAAATGGAGATTCCTCATAACACCGACTTACTAACAGACCTGCCCTGGTTTCCTTAGGTCCTGGAGCTGCTTATTCATAGGTCAAACTGCTCTGTACGGATTGAGCTCCAATGGCTCAGCAAAGACCAGCGGTTGATCTCTGTAGAGAGCAAGCTACCAGCACTAAAACAGCTGATCAACACTGCTGTTCAAAATACATTTGTAAAACCCACTAGTTTTTGCTGGTACCTGCAGGGTAACTGGGCACCCCACTGTATTCAAATGTGAAAATAAAAGGATATATCTTCAGTAAAGAAAAAAGAAAAATGCAGTTGTTGTTACTGCAAAAGGATAATGCCTACAGAACCAACAGCTGTAAGGAAGCAGTTTGCTTTTCACCTCTGTGGAATTAAAATTCGTGCCTGGGCCTACTGAGACTCCACGGTGCAACTCACCTTACAAAATCAGTAAATAAACAAATGAAACCAGGAATGTATACTGCTGTAAGAGTCCAAGGTGCTTCCCAGGAGCTCCTTTTTCAAAACAAATTAGATGAGGCTACAAAACTAAACAGACGATGACTACAAAGATGACTACAAACAGAATATCTATGTAATCATTTTTCCCCCCTTCTCGTGTAAAAACGTCATGAGTCTGAATCTACAGCTACCATGAGTTCTGACAGTGCTGAAGAGAAGTTTTCACCTGGGAAACATTAAAAGGAAAAAGAGGAAAAGCAAACATCCAAGAGTTCCCTGTTTGCCAGGCATTTGAAGACCTCAGAAATGTTCCACATGAACTACAGTTACACAAAGGTTAGTACCATCCTAAGAGCAATTCCCCAAGCATAAAATAAAACAAGGAGTCAACTTTTACAGCTGAAATCTGTAAGTAGAAGCTAGGACATATCAAGTAAATACTCTGAAATTAACATGCCTTTTCCTCCTTTGATTTCTTATAAAATATATGTATTTCCAGATATTGCCTGATGTTACTATTTATGGTACTAGCACATAACATAAATCATGTATGTTAAGATATATATTATATAATCACCTCTGAACAAGCCTAAAAGTTAGGTCCCAACTTGCTACACTCTAGTATGTGTCCTAAATAAGTAATTACAGACTGCGGTATTCTATCAAAACCAGCATGAAAACTTCAATCCACGTGCAACGTACCACAGAAATATTTGCTTAGGCCCCCAAGGATAAATGTTTCACCTGAAATTGGGAGCTCTTATTTTTCCTTGTCTTAAAGCTAAGAAAGAAAAATGCATGAATTAGTGGTATAGGACAAGAGATGCTAACTGGAAATCCACGTTAACATAACACAGTTGGAAGTTAAGGTACTGTGAAGCCATCTCAGATAATAATTAAAGCAGCAGGTTAAACAACCTCTCAGTCAAAAAAATATACGCATAATAATATAAAAGAGAGAGGTGTCCTGGGAGGCACTTTAGTATAAGCCTGTTGTGTACAATAACTTGGCAAGAGCCAAACTCGAGCTATCTGCCAAAAAATACTATTTTATATGAAGAAGCATATACCTATGATATAGGAAATGTAATAAAACCATCTCCAGCAGCAGGAGGTGTTTAGGATTAGAGAAGCAACACCCCCTTCCAGCATTTCCAATGTTTCTTTTACAGTGCATCTCCAGTCCTGTTCTCTCCCTGATCTCTGTATGTATCACAACAGAGAACAGCAACATGTGCAACAACGGATCAACAAAAGCAGATATTGCTGACACGAAGCATTTTCCTCACTTCTTCCCATACCAGTGTACCTGAGACACTTCTCCCTATTTTGATACTTTCTTTTCCTCTTTCTCTGTTTTTCTTTACCTGACTTGATCTCCATGTTCTACCCCAAGCTTTCCGATTTGGAACAGCTCCACACTACTTCCTTACCACTGAACCCCTGCTTCTTTCCAGATCACAAGCCATCTCTTCCTTCTTACACACCTAAGCTAAATGCTGCCACTTGAGAAGCTGCAACACAAATCCTGTTCTCATGATATACAAACCAATCTTTCGAGCTTCATTAATGAAAATACCTGAAGGAGCCACAGAAGACTTTAAGAAAGCCAGGAGTGCGTCTCTGTTACCATAAGCAACAAAAAGCCAGATGTCTGTCAGCAAAGCACTGCTGCGCTCATACTTCTCGGGACTGACATTATTCAGATCTCTGAGTATTGTACTTCTTCTTTGCAACTTTGATAAATTCTGAATACAGAAGTCAGAATATGCTCCAAGACGTATATACATGTTTTTAAGAGCACTGAAGTTACTAGGTCCCTTTGTGTAAAGCTTGGCATACATAAATAAGCAAATCTCACCCTGATAGACGGTTACAGCTCCTTTGTGTCTGCAACTCCCACTCCATATAGGGATTACACAATCAATCCAAGTGGATCCTTCTAAGACAAATCAGTCTACCAACTCTGCAAACACACGTTAAAGCAATGTGCCAAAATCTGAACAATGATAAGGAAGCAAATATGTAAATGTAAACTGTTCTGATTCTTCCCCACAGAACCCCAATATAAATAGTAAGCTGTATTTCATTAAACATACGAAGCATTGCCTAAAATCATATATATTTACTGGGTAAAAAATATGACTGTGGAACATCTCTTCTTCAAGACATCCTGTACTAGAATCCCAAAATAGCCACAGTCCAAGGGGAAAACAAAACAAATTGACCTATTTAATAGGAAAAAAGCCGAGACACTGACAACCACCACGTAACCAACATTATCCACAGAAATATTCATGTCTTATTTGAATGGATCAAGTGCACAACATTCTGTGAAATACTCAAGCACTTCTGAATAAAATCATCTCTGTAATACTTAATGAACTTGTACCAATTTTTTTTTTCCCTTGGTTGCAGTATTGTCAAGGGGTCTGCTCAATAATTAACCATGGAGATGCAGATGGGGAAATGTAGCTCTCAGCTAGCACTGGTTATTAGAAAAAAAAGGAAAAAAGAAAGAAAAAGGTTTTTTTTTTTTTTTTTTTTTTTTAAACGAGTTTCTATTAAGGAATAGGAAGCCAAGAAGTAAAGTGAAGTACAACAACAAACACATGGAAAATCTCCAGAGTATATTGCATGTTGTGTTAGACTTACTGCTAATCTTATGTAAAATCAAATTCATTAACAAGAGAAAACCCTTCCAGTTTAAGTAGCATTCACATTTCTCCACGTTTGCTTCCCATAATTAAGGTAAGCTTCAAAAAAATCTGCAGCATAACTAGCACTCAACTGCAAGGCCTGCTCCAAAGAGGTGAGTGGAATTAGCAGGAGTGGTTACTGCACTGCATAAAAATGTTACTCCATGGGTATTATTTCTTCCCAAAAATACAAGGATTGAGTACAAATAGCCATGATACCCATTAACCACTAAATACGTCTGAAGTTCTTATTTTTCTCATGTTAATTCAGCACATTCCCTTGGGCTGGAAAGAATTGTGTTCAGAAGTACCAGCACTCAACCGTTTTTTAAGAGGATATTTGGTAGTTGAGGTTTCTGTCTACAAAGGTTAAGCAAGAAAGCAGGCTACACATTCAAGTCTGTTGCATACAAAATGTTTTTGCAAGGCAGCAGTAAAGCCCATTATACTGGGAGTTGGTTATGAGATGTATTCATCACCTCTATAAGAACTCAAAGTCAACAACCACCCCAAACATACATTTCATTTTTATAAGCAGATGTAAATTCTCCTGTCTAATAAAGAAGAAACGCGATGATTAACTCCCTATTACTGAAGATAAGGCTTCTGCCTGCAGAAGGGCATGGAATTAGTATGGGGCATGAAATGTGTGGGAAAGGAAGGCTGATCATTTTGCCAGGACTGCAGAGTAAGCAAGAGAACACCCATGGCTCAGAACACAGGTCCATAAATCCAGGAGATTCTTCTTTCTCTCATTATTTCAGATTTTACAGCTAAAAACTACATCCGGTATTCTTTGGTACTCCTCCTGGTGCCTTGCAAAAATCTAAAGCCAAAATTCAAGTGACGTGGCAATGAACAAGTTAAGGCCTTGTACACCAAGTGTTTTGTTCTGTGCTGTAACGTCCCTCTTCTCATTTACTTCAGGCTGATCAAGATACATTAACATTTGTTGAGGTGTACACTTCATTGTGAAATGAACTGTTACAGGATACATTCAAGCAGATTAAGAAAATAATCTTGGCTTGGAATCTCTTCTGAAGTTGTAAAATGAAAAAGAGAGAAAAAAAAAGAAAATCTGGAAAACGAATGTTGGGTTTTAAGAAATAGGTATTATCTTAGAGTAATTTAAGCCCAGAGCTTAAATGCTTCAGACATACTTATGTGACAAAATTAACCATGTCTAACCTCCCCCAGCAGTTTTACAGGTAGTCTGAAACGTCTCACAAAAGTCAAGCATTTCATTACAGAGACATAAGCAACTGACTTCAGAATACTAAAAATAATATGCAGCTTTATAGCCAGTCTGAGTGCCAAATCACAGTATTCTGATATGGTATTTAGTCAGAGACCAAATTTCTGGAAGTCATTGAAACGTTCTTCCTTTTTCTAAGCAAGGAGAAAGGAAATTGCACTATCTTCCACCTTGGAAGAGCTGAGATGCGTAACGCTGACCTGCAGACAACAGTTCAACCAAGAAAAACCCCATCATTCCCACACCACCTAGAAAACACCACCATACGTCTCCTATCCAGACTAGCTTTAATGATGAGTGTTTTAAAATACAATGCAGTTTTCATGTTTTGCTCTTAAAACTCCTGAAAGGAGAACGCTCGCCTGCAATAGGTCCTGAACTACGAGTTGAGCACATGCAAAGCTGAGAAGCCCTCACTTCACAGGTGATGCTGCTCAAGGAGAGATTATTCAGCATTTTCCTGCTGACTTGGAACAACTGCACCAAGCTCTCTGCCACCAGGCCGTGGCACAGCACAGCTCCCAGGACAACCAGCAGTAACCTCACACCCAAGTTAGGCCCAGGGCTACATGTTATCAAGAAAAAAAAAGTCCTGACTGAGAACAGATGTTGACCATTTCTTCACTGCAACACTTCTGAGAAACCAAGCACACCTCTGGGACAGCACAAAACCATTTCAGTACCAGAACGATCACACCAACACAACGGATAACTTCCAAGATATCATCTCCAAATTACAGGCACAGAACACAGGAGGATGTTTCTTTGCAACTCTTTTTCAAGAGCAATGGAAGGTTTGTTTCAAACAGACTTCTACAACTGCCTGAAAACATCTCACAGCACATTCATTTTGTGCCAGGTGCTGCTGCTATCTGCTTCAATGTCTCCATCTTGTCATCCTCACAAGACTACAGGGCCAAATGTATCCGACACCAAGTTGCACTGCTGACATAAAAACTTGGACCTCATTATTTCCAAATAATGACAGTAAATGAGGGAAAAGTTCTGCCTAAACCACAGACAGCCACTTCTGCAACACGTATCTGAGCCTTCTCTCGTTTCCCCCACGCTTGCTCAGTCTCCCAGGTAACACAAGCACTTCTCACAAACTACCCAGTTATTATCCTAAAGCAACTTCAGCAGTTGAGCACAGTCAGTTCCAATTGCTCAAATAGAAGACAAACGTCTGGAGAAACAAATAGGTCAACTTTGACTCAGTCATGACCACGAACAGAGTGCCAAGGTACAAAAAATAAAAATAAATGGTGAGCCTTTCGTCACACACAAATTAACCAGGTTGGTTTTTCTCCTCTTTTTTTTTTTTCCTATATTTTTTTTTAATTACAAGCAACCTGCTAAGACAAAACAAACAGCAAACTGTTCTTTAATGTTAAAAAAAAAAAAAGCTGAGAAGTGAAAGGGCAACTAAGAAAGGCATAAAACAAGCTAACGATTAAAAGCTCACCCTTTTTTTCCCGCGGACGCGAGCAGAGTTCGCACCGGGCAGCCCAGAGTGCCTCGGGGGCTGCGCGGGAGCGGCCTCTCCGCCCGGCGGCCAGGCGGTGGCGGGGTGCAGTGCGGCCGCGCGGCCGGCAGGGGGCGCCGTTGCTCGCGGGAAGCGCTGGGGAACTGCTGCAACCGGCGGCGGCGCGGCCGGTGCTGGTGGGCCGGTGCTCCCCGAGTCCTTCCACGCGAAAAAGTAGACGGGACGGGACAGGACGGGATGGGGCGCGGCAACCCTCCGAATGCCCCCCAGCTCCGCCCCGGGGAAGGAGGCCTCGCGCTTCCCCGGCCGGCAATGAGCGCCGCTCCTCCTCGGTGGAGGTGGGGGAAGGGACAGCCCCCCTCCCCCAGCAGAAAGCTCCCAATCCCAAACCATAAATACTCACCATATTGACTTCTGAGACCATATCTATACTGGCAATGTCTATGTTCATGCCAACAGCCACTGGGGGACCTGCAAACCAACAAGATGGTCCGCAATGTGATCGCTAAGAACTTAACTCATTCTTACCAGAGTTACAAGGACTAAGACATAGCAAAAAAGAAGAAGAAAAAGAAACGATTAATAAACAAATAAATAAAAAGCCGGGAAGGTGACAAACAGCGTCCCCCAGTCCGTCCCTCCCCCGCCCCCCCGGGCGTGCAAGCTGCCATCGATCCGCGAGGAACGCGTTAGCGCCGAATTCACCCTTTACGCCCCGCCAGCTGGAGCGCCGCTTTATATAACGCGCACACGTGTCGGCTCCGGCGCCGGCTGCTCCCTGGGGAGCCCGCGGCACGCAGCCCGGGGCGGGCAGGGGGCTGTAGGGACACCCCCCCCCCCCCCCCTCCCTCCCCGGCCCCCCACCCGGCTCAGCCCCGCGGGTACCGGACGGGGGACCCCGGTGAGCGCGTCCGACGCCGATTGATAAACACACGAAGTAGTTGGGAGTGGGAGCGCGCAGGGGGTTAAATGACATTTTTTGTATCGGTTAACAGCGCATCTCGTACTCGAAAATAGTAACTGTGTGATCACGGGAGCGAACGTTGGGTAAACTTCAGAGATTTGCATCTCGATAAAGCCAGTTAAACGAAGGGTTAATTACAGGTTAATAAATTATCGGCACGCACACAATGAGGGACCGATTCCAGATATGCAGGAGATTTAAATGATGGCATTAAGAGCGCCTTGTGCTAAGAAAATAGAGTAACAATTAGCTTAACTTTGGATCATCTTGAGAAAATGGCAACACGCACACCCAGAGCAACAGCACCCACCACACGTCTAAAAAGCACGCACGGAGAAGGTCCAACAGCCCGGATACATAACATCTCTGATTGAAAAGCTGTCGAATTACCTCCAAAATCTGGCCTCAAGCGAATGTCATAGCCCTTCAGCAGTCTATCCACGGTCTCTTTTACCAGTGACATATTACTAGGGTCATTGACACTAAGGAAGGAAAAATAATAATACGTTATTTCTTATTTCTCGGACCCAAGCTGTACATTTCCCTTAGCTGTAACATGCAGAGCAATTCAAAGTAAAGCAATGCCTTCGTCACTTACCTCTGTGCACACACCACTGCTATTATTAAAGGGAATGACCAAATCCCAAAGTAACCCTTTTTCCGGACTCTCAGCATCCCTTTAGCTTCTGATATGATTTAGGGTTTCAGTGAAGAGAAGAAGAGATCCAACTTATTCTGGCCAGTGCAGTAATTCTAATGTGAAGCGCATGCGCACGGCGTACCACAACATCAAAAGGAGCAGTGGTTGCTGCTGGAGATGGAGCAAATTTCCTTGCAAAAAAAAAAAAAAAAAATTAAAGGGAAAGAAGGAAATGCATTATTAAAAAAAAAAAAAAAAAAGTCATCCACAGGAGGATCGAGTATATTTTTGTTGTCCTTTTTGTTAGTGTGGAATATAAATCACAGCAAGCGGAGAACTTTAAGGAGTTGTGCAGGGCACGGCGGCTTTGTAACCCAGTTTAAATGCGAGGGGGGGGAGCTGAACGGATTCGGATTGACACGGAGGGGGGAGGTTGGCAGGAACTTGTGTGGCGCCGGGGGCAGGTGGGCAGCTGAACTTTTTGGTCCCTGAAAGGAACCGCCCGAAGCGATGCGAGGTGCGGACAAAGGAGCCGGAGCTTGCAACGAGGGCGGGCGGTGGGGGAGGAGAGGAGATGGGAGCTTACAGTATTTCTCACGAAGAAAAAAAAAAAAGAGAGAGAAAGAGAAGGAAAAAAGGAAAAGAAGAAGAAGAAAAAAAAAAACGACGAGGAACAGTTTATTGAAAAAGGGGATTAGGCTGCTTCCTGCCTTCCAGCGCTGGCGGGCTGCTCCCGGGGCACGGGGCTGGGAGGTGGCCGGCTGCCGCCGCCGGCTCGCGCGGGTCATCCGCCACCCCCCGGCGCGTCCCCCGCACTCAGCCCGGGGAGGGGAGCTCCGCAGGTAGAGCTCGATCTGCCGCGAGGCTGGGAAGGGGAAACCGCCGCCCCGAAGGTAACGGTGCTTGTAGTGACCGCAGCCACCCGGTGCAGCCCCCTTACCTTCTCGGGTAAAGCACGCGAGCTCCTCAAACGCAGCGTATGATCCAATTAATGCCTCAGAAGGAACCAGAGACGAGTAGAGAGCTGATTAAGGGATGCTTTGAGTGACATTTAAATCCTGAGCAGGAAAAAAGAGAGAGAGAGGAATAAAAAGGAGAGAGAGGAACGGGGAGAAAAAAGCCTACCTCCCCCCCAGACCGACCAAACAACAAAAAAAAAATCAGATGGCTTAAATGATTCCACGCAAATCTGCCTTGTGTTCGTCGCTCCTTCTACACCTCCTCCACCCGCACATCCCCGCGCTGCTCACCGCGCGGATCTGTTCGTGCTCGCGGTGCCGGCCGGCCCAGGCTGCGCGGGGCTGGGAACACTCGGGGCGCCAATTAACAAAAGCAATATTTAACTAGCTGCGGGAGGCCGGAGGAAGAAGAAAACCAGGGGTGGAGGGGGTGGGGGAGGGACGCGGTGAGGTGAGGGTGTTGCACTGAACGAGGCGGGCTGTGTAACCCGCTTGCTCTTCGGCACGGCACGGCACGGCTCGGCTCGGTCCCGCACGCACACGGCGCTCCGGAGCCCCCGCACCGCGGCCACGCGTGAGCTCAGCGGGAGGCGCTGCCACGTGGCCCCGGAGCAGCCGGGAGGGATGCAGGGCCAGGGGGTGCCCGGAGAGGAGGATGAGGATGATGATGATGAGGAGGAGGAGGATGAGGAGGAGGCGGCGGTGGACCTGAATGGAAAGGGGTGGGCAGGATGCGGAGGCGGTGGGACGAAGTCTCACCTGGGGGAGCCGCGGGTGCCGCCCCTGGGAGCTGGAGGGGCCGCTAAAAAAATGAACAGCAGCTGCGTGAAGCAGGCGGCAGCCCCGAATAGCAGGCAGCCATTTCACGCGGCCCGGCAGCTCCCGCGGCCGGCTCCGAGCAGCAGCACCTGCTGTGGGAGCTGGGCTAGGCAACCCCGAGTACAGCACAGCCCGTCCCGTCCCGTCCCGTCCCGTCCCGTCCCGCCCCGCCGCTCCCCACACGCCGAACGCACGGATGCGGCTCCGAGAGCACGGCTTGATCGCGTCCCTTCTGCCCCCACCCGCTGTCTCTTCCTTAAAACATCACATCGTACCCTGGAGAGCAAGGAAGTACCCGGGCTTCCTTGGGGGGTGGGGTGATGCTGGGGTTATCCCCCTTCACTTTCTTCTCTCATTCGTAAGCAATTAATTAAAATTACACTGGGAGAAAAGACGCTTTTCCGGATAAAACAGACAATTTTTTTTTTTTTTTTTAGGTGCTAAATATCACAGTTCTCATTCGCGTTTTTTCATAAAGCCCAGCCCCAGCCAACCTCAGCACAAGAGCAGCCCCCGTCCCCCCGCCCCCCAAACTCCCCCCGTTCCGGCAGCGGAGCCGCCCGGCCGGGCACCAGCACAGCTCCCCCTTCTCACCCTGCTGCTCTGCTTCGCTCTCAAACCTCTTGAAATACGGCCCTGAAAGGAAGATGGTGGACACAGTGCAGTGAATCATGCTACCTTAGGTGCATAATATGCACTTTTTTTTTTTTCCTTCTGCAATCATATGACAGAGCAGGAGGGAAAACACTTCGATCCTGCACTGTGAAACTCACCTGCAAGTGCAAACTTGGGACCACATCCGGCACTCCCAATTCTGTGCTCTGACTCTCTGCTATTAGCTGTCATTACGCCCCAGAAGCATTCCACATACCGTGTCTGAATGTGAAACAGATAAGAACCTGAGGCCGAAGGCTGCTAATATTCAGCGCTAGACTGACAGGAATTCTTTATTTAGATATTAGCATGATATTAGCATAGGATTAGGGCTGGAAGAGTACTCTCTTTCCATTGGACTGCTGGATTAGTACACCCAGAGAATTCAAGCCATGTCAATATATCCAGCAGTTGTTCCCTGCTGTGGTGCATGCGCTGACAATGAGGGCACGTTGGTTCTGTGCCTAGGACACACTGTGCAGCAAAGCCCACTTCAGGACGGCTCTTCCAGTAAATGAATGAAACATCTCTCAAATAAAATCACTACATACAGATACAGTGGTGCATTCCATGTGGAAGATTAACGTATACCCCCATACTTTCAAAATAAAAATGAATGTATAAAGCCTCTCCTGAGCCACGCTTGGATGATCTGTATAGCTTAGGATTTTTGCTAGATGTGACTCCTCCATCATTTAAGTGGGTCAACAACAGTAACACTTCCTTACCTCAACTCCTGGCTCTGTGTGCCCTGTGTGATAGGGGTATCATTATATATTGACACAGGGTATGAAGTCATACAGTACTTTTCCTTTTGCAAATGCTTTGCTGTACTCTTTTGATAGTAGCACTTTTTGTCCGAACACAAGTTCTGGTCTATCTCTGTCATTCAGAACTTCTCAGTGCCTTAAAAATCTCCCACTTATCAAAGAAATCGTTCCCCTTTCCCTCTTGTGTCTGTGTGTTTGTTTGAAAAGGAAATTAAATAACCACTGCGAAGAGCAGCATTGGCAAGATGGAGAACCATTCATGTCATACTCTTGAGGATTGTTATCTAAGTTTTTGGATGTATTATGATGGGGAAACAACCCAGTTGCTAGTTGGATGATAATTACTTGCAGCTTCAAAATACCTCAGATTATAAATTACTATAATCTTTCATAGAAATCAGCAAAGATGGTCACATTTTACATGCTAGTTGCAAATCATTCTTATTCTTAGCTTTCAACATTGACGAGTGCAAAAGAATACACAAATAAAATTGAAATACTCTGAAGTGATGTCCCACTCTCCTTGTTGGCCTGTGTGTGACACTGCAAGAACTGGGCTATAAATAATGTCATACTTCACTTGTCTTGTCAGCCCTTGCCTATGGCAGTATATTCCTGTCACCATGAGCAACAGCCCAGGCTATGAATGGAGAACTGCTGTAAAGCAATTATAAAATAGTTTGCTGTAAATATATAGATTAAGTTAAATATGTTTTCGTATGGGATAAGACAGGTATGTATTACTGCCACTGGAGCCCAAGGCACAGAACAGATACTGATTTATGCCATTCCAAGAACTCCAGCTCCACCACTGGGGCTGTGAATAACAAGGGCAAAACCCCTCTAACAGAGAAATCCTTTCACTGCACATCAATGGCTTGATCTGCTACTGTTCTTTGTATGTGGTATTTCCTGAGCTCTTGAACATTTGATAAGATGCAGTAATATCAGAAACACTCTGCTAAGAGTTGTTTCCATAAATCAGATCAATTTTTAGTCTATAATTTTCAGAAGAATGTCTGTGATTATTTATTTTCATATGTTTTCTGTTTCCAACTTCTGTGAAGTCCTGAGTCCACAAAACCCCATCTTGATTTCACTGTCATTTCAGGCCTTCAGATGTAACATGGCACAGTCCATGCACCATGCCATGGTGGTAGTAAGCAGCCTATCAGCACACACTGCCATTGCAGTGCATGCACAGTCAAAATGGCTCATGAGGGTGTACGTTGATTCTGCTCTTCTTAGGCAACAGAACTTGGTTTTGCATGGCAAAAACTTTCTAGGATTTTCAGATTTGTGTAGGTTTGGAACATTGCACATTTAGACGTTTCCAAAGCAGTAAAGCAAACAACAAAGGCAATAGTGCACGATCTGCCTCTTATACTGCTTTTGGCCCTCAAAAACAGATGAAATCATCAGCACTGTACAGTAACTGAGTGTGATAAGTTGCTTAGGAAACAAGTATCACTTGATACAGTGCAAATTTCGCTTAATTGCAGCAGAAGAGCAAATGGGAAAGGCAACTATGTGGTTTGTGTTAGTTGGTTTACGTATATTTATATGTAGAATTTTACCTACTGAAGTTGAGATGTGCTCATGCTGTGACTCACTGCATGGTGCCCCACCAGATGAAAGATACTATGGATAAGAACTTGCTCTTAGCAAAGATATATTAATCCCAGGATTAAAAAAAAAAACAAAACAAAACAAAACAAAAAAAACAAAAAAAAAACAAAAAAACTGTATCTTAGATGTACATTGAAGTAAGTCTTTTAATGTGATATCAAATTACAGATTAAAACCTGGAGTACAAATGTTGTATGAGACGAGTGTTTTGATTGGAGGCAATTGTCAGCAACTCATTGGGGAATGGAGTGAAATAGAAAATGTCTGGCACTTGGAATTATGATGGAATGAAATCCTGTTATCATATCATGAAAGCACCACTGAAAGCTCAGTTTCCTTCAAAGTGGTGCAATACATTAGTTTAATAGTTATGTAGACAAAAAGTTTTAAAGTCCTTAATTTAAGCTACACTGGCACTCCACTAGCTCCCAAATATCTACAGTATACACATCCTTTGACAAGAAGGCTGGGCACAAGGAGAGACTGCATGAAATTAGGATAGTAAAACATTTAAAAGGCAGCATAAAATGTATACCAAGATTATGTCACTGTGTCTAAATCTCCTCCATGCTGTTTGTGTAAGATTCAGCCCTGAAAGCAGATTGCAGAAACCTGTTATTAAATTAATGGAGTGGCATTTGTCTGCATCAATTGATTGCAGGATTTGGTCATCATTTCTAAGCTCTCTTGGACAGAGTTAAAGTCCACATTTTTTTTGCTGTTGTTGGGTAATGCATTCCAGAATACTGTTAAAAATGTTATTTGAAGGTTCTAGAACTTTTGGGTTAGAAGCTTTTGATAAAAAATGAAAATACTATTATAAGAAAAGTGATTTAAGCTTCTAAAATCATCTTGGGGCTGTTAAGACTTGGGGCTGTTTAAGACTAAATAGAAATCTACATAGCGTTAGCTGGATTTTTCTTGTCTGGGAGGACCTGACTAGCTCACAAAATTTCTCCCTATTATGGCTACCACCTGGACCAGTTAAGGGGCTGACACTGGAAAAGGAAAGCAGGAACTGAGACAGAAAAAGTAGGTGAAGATAAAGAGGAGTTAGAATAGTGGGGGCAAGGCTCCAACACAAAGAAATATGAAGAAAGAAGAGTCATTTATTTAACAGGAAAGAAAAAAAAATAGTTCTCATTTAAACTAACATATACAACATGAAACAGTCTTTCTATCTCAGAAATCAAACAGTTCCTACATGCATTCTTTATTCTCTGGACAAAAGATTATTGAAAAACGATCATTGAGACTCCTGGGCTCTGTGATACCAACTATCAAACATGTTTTGATTCAGATTAAATATTTTGAGATTTAACAACTTATTTATTTTTCTTGTAAACAAGGAACCTTCACAGGATGCTTTTTATCTAATTTGACATTTGTAGTTGTAAGAGATTTCACATGAAAAAGTATTTTAATGAAAGTAAACAAAGCCCAAAGAAACTGTGACTTGCATTTAACAGCCAAAGTACAATCAATTGCTAAATTTTAAAAATGGCAAATATTTTACACATTGGATTAAAAAGACAGTCATATCATTTAATAAACTTTCCAACTAAAAGAAGTTCCTTCTATCGTCTGGTAAAATACAACCCGCATTAACAAAACAGAGAAACAACAGAGTTCAAAGAGAAGTACTAGAAGTAATAGAAGCTATTAATATTCTAGCTGCTCTTTAAGCAGTTTTTGTTTGTTTAGTAACTAGGAGAATACAGGTTTGAATCTGACTGCACAGTGCTCAACAGTGTCCTTTTATCGGTGTGCTAGAAGGAGAGAGCAATCTGCCTTCTGCAGACATATACAGATCTATTACTTCCAGCAAATGGAGAACACACAGTGCTCTTACCATCTCTAAGCCACTCTAACTGATACTAGAAAAGTCAGTCTGTCAGGTGAGGCCCCTGATGACTGGAAAAAGGCAACACTGCACCCACTTTTAAGAAAGGTGGAAAGGATGACCCAAGGAACTATTGCTTTGTCAGCCTTGCCTGTGTCTGGAGAAGATCATGGGGCACATCCTCCTTGAAATTATGCTAAGGCATATGGAAGAGAGGGAGGTGATATGGGATAACCAGCATGGCTTCACCAAGGGCAAGTCCTGCCCAACCAACTTAGCAGCCTTCTGTGACAGCATAACTGCATCAATGAACAAGGGAGGAGACACTGATATCATTTATCTGGACTTTGACACAACATTCTTCTCTCCAGACTGGAAAGACCTGGATTGGATGGATGGACTGTTCAGTGGACAAAGAAGTGGTTACAGGATTGTACCCAGAGAGTGGTGGTCAATGGCTCAATGTTTGGATTGAGATCAGTGACAAGTGCTGTTCCTCAGGGGAGCAGTACTGTGACTGACTCTCTCTAATATCTTCATCAATGACATTGACAGTGGCATCGAGCATACCCTAGAAGGACAGTGTGAGAGCTGGGGCTGCTCAGCGTGGAAAAGAGAAGGCTCTGGGGAGAGCTGAGAGCAGCCTGTCAGTATCTAAAGAGGCTGTAAGAAGGAAGGGGACAGACTCTTTAGTAGGGTCTGTTGTGAGAGGACAAGGGGCAATGGTTTGAAACTAAGAGAGGGAGAGCTAGATGGGATATAAGAAAAAAAATATATGAAAAGGGCAGTGAAGCACTTGAACAGGTTGCTCAGAGAGGTGGTGGAAGCCCTGTTATTGGAGACATTCAGTGGTCAGGCTGGACCAAGCTCTGAGTAATACGATAGAGCTGCAGGTGTCCTTGTTCACTGCAAGGGAGTTGGACAAGATGACCTTTAAAGATCCCATCCAACTCAAATAATTCTGTGACTTAATGATTGTTTTGTTGTTGTTGTTGTTTATTTTCGTGCATTCCCACCCCAAATGAGCTCATGCCAATATTTCATTTCCTTCACAGCTACCCTAAAATTTCAGCCAGTCCTGGGGAAGAGCATGTGTCCCACAGTGCTGCAATAAGCATAAATACACACCTTGCCACACAGTTTGCCCCACTGATGATTTCTGATTTTGTGCACACAGGTTCTGTGGAATCAATACTTGGTTTGCAAGTGATCTTTTTAAAATATTGGAAGGTAGAAGCATCATATACAGATGTTACTGTTCAGCAGAAACTACTAAGACTGGTTGGAACAGTTCTGTTGAATTGATAGTGTTTTTCAGAACTTTACCACTTTCCTACAGAAAGGACATTACTACCTGAAGAACATACCATGGAGATAGACTTAATGCCAGTCAAAATGGTAAGGCACTGGCTGGCAAATGCAAATACACTATTTTGACTTATGAGAAAGCACACTAAACAGCCATTTACATTTACAGGCATGTATGCAAAGTACATCTAAAGCAGTGCAAATTAGGTGAGACCAGATGAGTGAATGAACCACAAAAGAAGAAGCTAAAAACAGAAAATAAAACAAACTTAGCATGGAATATAAAGGTGTTATGAAGTAGTCCTAGAAGAAATACTAATAATCTTGGGAAAACAATTCAAAATGCCAGGACAAAACAAGCAAACAGCAAACCAATCCCAACTCAAACTTCTGTAGAATCATCTCTCTCATTAAGTAATACATCCAAGAATGTCTCTAAATTACCTCAGTGTTTCTGCATGTAGTTATCATTCATTCTCCCACCAGATTTTGTGCGTGTACTTGGTAATTTACAAACAACCATAAGCCAAAGAAGGTCTCATTAGTGCAAATAAGTAACCTATCATATTATTATGTCAAATCCAAAGATGATGTAGATTAAGCACATCGTGGGCAAGTGCCCAGGCCAATTCCTGCTGAGAATAATAGCAAAACCCACATTGAGCTGAGGAATAGCAACATGAAGGCCCATCTTACAAGGCATCAAGCAGCAGAAACCTGGAAGAGTGCCCAGGTCATGATTACCCAATAACTTGTGAAGATGGTCTATACTATACTTTCAGGGAAATTAAAATAAACGCATTATAATTTTATCTAACAAAGTACTACACAGAAATAAAGACATCCCTGGGTTCTTACAAGTTTTTGATGCTTGATTTTCCAAAATGGAGGGTATCTCTTACTGTAGAAAGGTCTGAGATCAATCCTCAGGCGATGGTAGAGGGAGAATAATAGAGATTTGAAACAACTGTTTGTAGATTACCATTCCCTATTTGATTTTGGTGAACTATTGTCTATGAACATATCGTATCTATTCCTCTATATACCAGCATAAGGGCATTTTAACAACTAGTGTTATTATTTTACTGTTGCAGATATGGACAGGTCAGTAGAATCGTAGGCAGTAAAACTGTCTTCAGAGCTACTTTGAAGGACTGCGAATTAACCAGTCAGACCAACGGTCAGTCACTGTCACTGGAAATAGAACAGCTCTGGGCTGTAATACTAATCACAGTATTAGCTTTTAATTTATTCTTACAGGTGAAAAAGGAGTTGAATAATACCAATATTTGATGTTACACAGCAAACTCAAAGTAGTGCTCTACATTTTAAAAATGTTTGGGTCTTGAAGTGGCAATTTTGGACATCTTTGCCAATGTAAATCAGGAGTATCTCCACAAAGTTCACAACATTACCAAAAAAAAGTAGAATTCAGAGTAATACACCCCTCACTATAGTAAAATAATTATTCATCTTTGTGTCTTTAGCTCAACTTTGGTCACAGCCAGCTGCTTTATGTAACTTCCACAACAAAGCTTGATAATCTTTCCTCTATACAAGTAAAAAACTTGTACATCCATCACATCTCAGATTTCAAGTCCAGAAAGAACTGGATATATATTTTAAACATGTTTTCATTTCTCTAGCTACACTCCATAAATACTGATAATTTTATATCATCATAAAGCATTGAGTCATTTGAACATATCACGGAATGAAGGGCTAAACACTAACTACAAGAAACAAAGGAACAGTCCCCATTAAAACAAATAAGAAAAACATGAATAACTAACTGTTCTGAGTTTGATCAGCTTCTGCTTCTCAGCATTAGTTCCCTATTGTGACTTTTAACACAAAATAAAAGATACTGTCAACACGGTCAAAACCTATTGTTGTGGTTACAGATAAGAGTTCTCTTCTCAGGGCAAATCTGATGGATGTTGCTGTCATACACCCTTGTAATTTTTTTTTCTGAACCTATCAATTTTCAGGCAATGTTGTATGAGTCCATAGCCCCACAGGGGAACATGCTATATGCACAGAAGATTTGTCCATTACTGACACATATAATTCTGTATGAATGACTTCCTTTTTTTTTTCCTCTTAGGGTTATTAAATATAAAATTTTATTATGCCATCTACATAACAGACTTTTATTTTAATTTATACTACCTTTGCAATAAAAGAGATTCCTTCGCCATTCAGTTTTTGACATTGGTTTGAGGAAAAAAACAAATTACTTTTCATTCCCTTCTCCTATTTTATCACCTTCAAATAATGTCATATATTTATTGACAGCAATGAACTTATCTCTTGCAAGGAATGCAAGCACTCCGGTATCGTTATGTTTTGAATACACTCATTAGTAATCCTGCCTTTCTTTTCAGAAAAGGATTTTAAAGTTCTCGTTCCTATGGCCTATAGAAGAAGAGGAAAAGGTTGAATAGTATGACAAATCCTTTTAAAAATGCATTAGTACAATAAATAAATAAGAGTTTCCAATGAGAAAGCATAAAGTAAGCTGCGGAACATTTGAGAAAAAGGTGCATGTTTTTGAAACATGACAAGATAAATATCTTCAGTCAATGCCAAAAGACACAAATACATAAACATGCCTATGAAGAAAATTAGAGCTGTATAAACTGAGCTGAAAACATCGTAAGTTTCCATTGTATATGTAACCTGAGTCTTGAAAATAAAAATGCAAAGTATAAATTAAAAGTTGTTTATTACATTACCTTTGGCTCTTACTCACAATTAAGCTAAAAATGATGCCTCTGTTGATAATTATATACATCCACTATTTTGAAGGTCACACCAATGTTGTATTGCCTTTCTGCACTACACTGAGTACGTGGTCCAGTATCAATGTGACAGGAGAGGGATCCTTCCTGCCACCTTTACTAGAGTGCTCCAGCCTCATCATTCCTCCAGTAGCCAGGCACAGAACTAGCACATGCAAGTTCTACTTCTGAGATACCTGAGATATAACTTTTATTCTAACGTGGTCTATCTTCATTCAGTTTAGAAATATTTCTAGATAAGCTTTGTTCTTTATCTAGCTTATATGTCAGAGCCTAGGATCGTGCACACATCATGAATGAGCCTGATTGTAGGAACACTCATGACTGAGAGCATTTGCTTGTTTTCAGAGAGAGAAAGACAATCCAGAACAAGGTCTGTTACGAAAATATCATTCCAAATATAAACAAATTGGATGTCACATCACAACATAAATTGGAAAGACAATTCTGAAAGTAATAAACAACTGCATCTTGGAACAGCTCATTCTGAAGCATGCAAGAGAATAGGCTATTCTTGACTTTGCCCTAAGTAACTTCCTGAAAGGATTCCTGTAAGTATGGTTGAACCACTAAGGAGGAAGCATAATTTAATTAAGTTTGACATGTTTTGTGAGATGAAACTACAATAAAATATTGTGACATTGAAACTCAGGACCTGGGTACTTTTCAAATGAGTAGGTGACAACAGTTATAAAGAGAATTTCACTGAAAGCTCGAATCTGTAGGAAACCCTCTGGATACTATCCAGCTAGAGAGTTAATGGAGATATCAGAAAGAGCTGTTACACAAAAAATAACAAATTAAAGCCAACAGAGCAGATACCGAAGTGAGTTAAACATGCAATGTACAGGTCTTCAAACAACTTTTTCTGAATGGAACTCTGTCAAAGTTAAGGCCTCTTAGTTAGCTAAGAGGTTACAGTTCAAATGTGATTACCAAAAACAAAGTAAGGTAAAAAACCAACCTTGCACAATTAGCAGAATGCATGTGGAATGTCAGCAACTCTAGAGATCTTGCAGTGAGACCATTTTATGTTTTTTTTTCTTCCTTGGTTCTTTAGATATAGTGAGTAGAAGATATGCACATTTAAACATGTATATAATGAAATAGAGGCATTCTCGGAAACAGATACTAAGAAGAGCAGTGGATAAAACATTAGAAGAATCAAACTGTTTTAAGAATTTCATAACTTCAAGGGCTTTCAAAGAACTGAAGACTACAGCAGCAACATTATCGGAAGACTTCTGAAACACAACAAATACTTTTATTATGTATATACATTTTGAATTAATTGTATTTGTCTAACTGTTCCCTTCTTTTTGCAATACTCGACAAATTAATGGTAAAATGGAAAATAGGCAGATAACATTTTTAGAGCTCTCTGAAAAAAAAGAAAGTTCTTTCAGATTAAGGTTGAACTGAGACACACATGACGTGCTATGTAGATTCTAATTAAGGACTTACAGGTATGCTAACATTACAGTAAAATTTTATGCTGTAGCAACCAAGGCAAGTATAAAATAATGTCACTTCAAAGCATCTCTGTCAGTCAGATGAAGCATAAGGCTGGGACTGTCTCAAGAACAACATAGCAGGTGCCCCTGCCCACAGCAGGGGCTTGGAACTAGACGACTTTTAAGGCCCCTTCCAACACAAACCTGGGATTCTATCAACAAACAGGAAGTCAAAAGTAGAAAAGGAGACACCTATTGCCCTTTTCCCACTGTGAATGCTGGACTGAATTTTCATATAACTATAAGATGGCATTACATGAAGGTGGCAAATTACCTGCATCACGTGGCTTCATACCTCTCTCTCAAATCCTGTTATTGACCATAGAAGCGGATAGGCCGCTACCACAAGTTAGGAACAGAACAAATACAATAAAACCATTTGTTTGTGTCCCTTGTGTCTGGATGACGTATGCAGAGCATACCTCGTGCTGGTTCTGGTGCCTGCTAACCTTGGAGCTGTTCCAAGGCATACTCCTCCTCATGATGTATAACTCAGGACAAAATTTGAGGAATGGTGAGGAATACAGAAGATTGTGTATTATACCTATCCCACTAAAGCCATGTTTTGATACTTCAGAAAAGGCTGGAGCTGTGTGTTAAGTCTAAGCTTCTATCTTTCACAAAAACTCATCCATGTTGCAGTATCTTTGGCGGGGCTGCCTGCGGAACTATATTTAGCCTAGGCTTTAGGAGCTCAGCAATAGCAGCATGAAACTCAGTGTGCAGTAATTAGTCAGGCTTCTCAGAAAGCACTTGCAGGCCACACCGAGCTCTGTGATGCTGCAGCTTACTGCTGGTGCTAGAAATGCATGCCTGCCTAAGAGTTAGCTCTGTTGTGACTGCAGCAGAGTTGACTCTGCAAAAAAAATTTATTAAAAAAAAAAAAGACATTTTGCCCTTGTTGCCATTCAGTTGGGGATTAACATAGGATATGCACGTGCACATTATATTACATTGTATCTTATTTTATTTTCTCTAGATAATCTTATTTTGGAGATATATGTTTTGTGAACATGTATATAGATATATATATACACATAGATATTTGTATATATACACATATCTATATTTTTACACTTCTGGCTGCCTTGTCCCTTTCCATCCTTTAAAAGTTGTATATTCTGCATAAAGCAACTGAATTGTGAATAATAATGGTGTGTTATTTAATTTTCTTAGTGGAGACCAGCAATTATTATATACTGACTGTTCAAGGGTGTTATTTTTGTAAACAAGAAAGAAACTAAATGAGCATAGAATTCATTATTGGGAAATGGTCTCTTATTCAGTTAATGCACATTCAAGAGAGCCCCATATGTACGTGCTCTCTAGTCAGTGAAGTACTGCAGGAAAATAGGAAGAGATTTCCCAGGGTGCAGCACACCCTGCTTTCTCTACCATATGCCTTCTAAATATGTTCCCTCTGTGTCACTGTGCTCACAAAGCAACTTGCTGATTCTTGGCAAATTGATTCTGATACATTAAAAATGTATTCCTAAAGAACAGCTTTTACTTATTTAAAAAAAAAAAAATCCAAAGAAAATCCATTTTTCACAAAAAAATGACCAGTCAGTTCTGGCAACAGACATTCTTTCAACATTGCAACGTTGTCCTTCACTTTCTGGAGTAATTCCATCAAATGTCCCATTTCTTTCCAAGATATTGAGTCAACTAAGTGCCAAAAATACATACTGAAGCTTAAAAACCTTGAGATACTCCATGGTGCGTGAAACATGTTAGTACTATTTTATTGGTCAAAGTCCTCCCGGCAAGTTACTATAAATTTAAAGAGAACATGGCATAGATTTATGACATAGATTCAGACATTAACAGTTTTTAGGTGAGCCTAAAAAGCACATTTAAAAAAACAAAAAGGTTTTTTTGGGGGGAGAAAATCTGTTGCTTTTTGTTTGCTGTAAGTCGTTGGGATTTTTGTTTGTTTTCCCTAGAATAGACTAGAGATATCCTAATAAGTCCAAATAATTAATGAACTTCTGCTAAGTGACAAATTTTGAATGATATACTAAAATTGACACACACGGTGCGAATCTACAACACTTTTCTATGAGTTATAGATTAAATTGGGTAGGAAGCTTTGTTCCTAAAAAGAGATTTTTTTAAGGCTTTCCAAATACCCACAGAATTAGGAGCTAGGAATTTAGAGAAGATAAGAAAGAAGAACATAGGAGGAAAAAACATATGATTTACATAAAATTCAAAGCACAAGAAAACATTTTCAAGGGATATTTGTTTGTTAAAAGAAAAAAAAAACCACCAAGGACAAACTCAGGTGAAATAAGGTTGGATAAAGGTAAAAATCTTATGCAATAAATCAACACCTACAGGTGATATGCAGGATTAGAAATTCAAGAGTTGAAACATCAGCAATTACTATTAGAAATGCTTTGATAACTGAAGAGGTATCAGTTGATTGGAAAACTTGTCATTTTTTTCAGACCTTAGAACAGCCTTCTTAGAATTATTTAAAATAGGAACACGTCTCCAAATTCTGAATGCCTTTACAGCGGGATTTAGAAACACTGGTTTCAGTTTGCACTTGTCTATTTGCTTCCTAACTTTAAAATTAGTCTATTTTTCAAAACATAGGAAACCTGAAATCCTAACTAAACAGCCCACAGATCTGGTAAGATTTGCTCAGAGTTGGGGGTAACAAAGACTTATAGTCCTTGCCATAGTTTTGCCCAAGCAAATTCCAGAACATTTTGTTATGCTTACTCTCAATTTTTGCATTGACCTCCTAATTGCTAACCATAATGGAAAGTACTCTTCAAAGTAGTTCTATGCCTTAGCAAGGCATGGATTGTTTTAAATCCAACAAGGAGAAATAAAGAAAAAAATAGAAATCATGAATAATAAAAATCACCAGATATTCTAAAGATGTTATATGCACACTACATTTATATGATACTTTCTGGTTGAAATACCTGTGGTTAAGTGTCATCAAGCCTGGACATGATTTTTGTGTATGCAGAGCACATGCAAATGGTCTGGGTCAGTCAAGAAACAGATCTGGAAATCAGCGCAGTCACATGACTTCATACATTACATGAATTTGTTGGTTTGGTTTTTTTTTACTATATGAAACAATTCATTTTTAATGCAGAACATTGTTACAGGTGGTTGTTTGAAAATGTGAGCAAAACAGTCATTCTGTCAATAAGAAGAATAACTTGAGGGACTAATGAACATTTGCTAGGTAGGTAGATGCCATTAATTTTCACTATACTCAAAAGAATCCATCAAAATCAATCACATACAATGTAAAAAAGATGGGATCTATGTTAAGAAGATTTCAGAGTTTAGAAGTCTCAGTATAAGTCTTCCTGAAAAGTAAATAAATAATAATTAAAAAAATGAAGACATTGCATGTAATGGGAAAGAGATTCTAAGGAAAATTTCACCCAAAACTTGATAGTGATTCGTGCCATAATATCATAACACTTAGAAATCCATCATGTCCATTTTAAGAAATTAAATGACGCTATAAGTCATGGATAAATGGAGCTCTCTGCTATATTCATAAGCACCTCACAAAACATGGAACACATTTTGTTTATTTTTATTCAAACTCTAAACAAACAAGACTTCAGTTGTTCTAAAATGGTGTATAATAATGAGATATGAAATGACTGCTAATAGAATCAACTCTATGGCATGTTGCTCAGAAAAATATGCAATTCAACACAGGAACTCAAGGTTTTCATTACACACATCCCTGCATTTGCTGACCATTGTAGTCAGGGTTTGACCATCTTGCACCTTTGCCACAGATGTTTATTGCTTAGAAGACTAGTGCTACCACGTTTGTACATTATCAACACTGGGCTTTAACTTGCTATCTGACATCAGTGGATCTCTGACCTTCACACTGGTCCCTTCTATAGAACTCAGGATTTCATATGTAACAAAAATTCTCATTTAAGCATTTCAAAGAAATGGTCATCTCAAACAACAGCAGATAACATAATAGACTTCCCATTATGCCACTCACAGATTGCCATTTAAAGATGTGAAACAGATAGTGTATCATGCTCAAGAAACTCACACACTCAAAATTGCATTCCAGTTACCCCCTGACAACATAAGCACTTTGCATCTCATTTTTAGTTTCTCAATATTTTACACCATTATATTTGTGCATATATCTTTGTGGTTACTCACATGTAAAGATCCTTTTGAGACTATTTTGAAAATGTAGCCACTAAAGAGATGGATGATTAAAAAGCCTCGTAGTTTGATATTAGCATATGGAAAAGGGAAACAGTTTCCATCTATATATCTATTTTTATCATTGTTCCCTCTGCCCTTAAAGTAGAACTATTCCATAAAGTTATCTGCCTTACTAGAGTATTGGAAAAGCAATCCAAAGTAGATTTTTAATGAAAAAGTAATAGCTAATTAAACCAACCCACAGAAGCAGTGGCTCTACTGTTTTGTTTTTTTGTTGTTGTTGTTGTTGCTGTTTTTTCTTCTATATTGTACCTCCTAGAATGAGCACTACAGTCATGTTAATTGACTCATGCATTTAAATTAACATTTTTTGGCCAAATTAATTTACTATATTTGACTATTCGGGATAAATAAAAGCGTACACAAAGTCTTATACATTAACGTTAGCTGTTAAGTGTTACAGGTTAAGCACCTTCTCCAATCCGATGTATTTAATTTTCGGCTTTTATACTATCATAAATGAGACATATTTAACAACGACTTGTGAATATTCAATGCAGTACATCAGCTTTAATTGCCAGCATCCAAGACTAGCTCTTCAAGAGCTGCTTATTAAAAAGCATGACAAAAAAAAAAAAAGACACCATAAAATAAATACAAACATTCTGTATGGAAGTCTTTATGACAAAGTCTATCTGTTTCTCAGTGTAAAGCAACAAATAACATTGGTTTTATCATAGAGAGAATTATTATTTCTCAGCCTAACAGCAAAATTATGGCTACTTCCTCACTAAAACAATACATAAACCACAAAGAAACAGAGAGGTTTTAACTGTTTTTTAGTCATATCTATATCTAAATACCCATTCCTGTTCTCAGCTGATGGCTCCACAGACTCTTAGAAAGGGAAAATGAGATCAACACGTTCTGGAGAAAAGCCAAAGCAAGAAAGCAAGTGAAGAATGCATGTGTAGATACAACTGAATGAGGCAGCTGCCATTCCTGCCATAACACAGTGTCCTAAAATTGCCTGCACAACTAGGGACAGATTAGGGTGCTACTCTGTCAGAATCTCACTTCAAACATACAAGTAACCACTAGAGAAAGTACTAAGGAACATTCTAGGTCGTTGAGATATCATTAGGGAATTTTCCACAGGCATGAGGATTTGGATAATTCATTAGATTTGAAATTTTTTTAAGGAAAACGTTGTAAAGCTAATACTTCAAACCTCAGCAGTTTGCTGAAATTAATAGACAGGAAGACAGGGATTGAAACTTATGGGAAGCAGAGGGGTTGAAACTAAGTGATCATTGTGGTCCTTTTCAACCCAAGCCATTCTATAATTCTATGACGACCACCTCCAGACAAATCTTAAGGTGCGGAAGTGGGAAGGAGTGCAAGAAATGTGTGTGGATTTCCTGGTTTGTTTTTTAAATATAGGTCTTAAAAGTTACATCAGTGAAACAGGGGAAAAAGTACAAAAATGATTGAAAAAATCATTTATTAGATGAGTGGTATGAAGATTATGTTAATCTGGAGAATATAAGTCAAATTTTCATGAGACATCTTTCATGAAGCACACAGCCTTTATATGCTAAATCAGAGAATATCCTCAGTTGGGAGGAACCAACACGTATGAAGATGCTAGCTTTCTGAATAGAAGGCTAATCAAATATCAATACTTATATATTACACACCATTAACTGAAATACTAATGTAACAAATACAAAGAAGAAGCAAGAAAAATAATGTTTTGTTTGATTGTACGTCCTTGGTAAAGACTGAGTAATATGAAAGATGAACTGCAAATTCTCAGTGATAAGAAAAATTATGCATACATATAACTGATACCACTGATGATGGTGGTTATAAGAACTGAAAACACTGATTACGATCAATTTAAATTTGTAAGCGGACAAGAATTCCTCATTTGTTTTAGAGTTGTGAGAACCTCTACATCATGGCTTAAAACGCATGTTTCATGCTCTAATAAGCCCAAGAAATCTCATCCCTCAATCAGCTCAAAAAAGAAGAAAAACTATTTCTTAGACACACCTCCAAAATGTTTGGCCTCAACAGCAACTGAACACTTAACAGTGTTTTATGAGAAATCCATTGTGGAGGACTGGCCAAAAACCTGATACAGACAGCATAATAGAAGTGTCATTAAAATTATAAAACACAATCTGCTGCAGCTGATGGTATTCTGGTCTTGGGTAGTCATTTAGAGACTGATCATGCTGACCAGATTCTTTCAACATAAAGACAACAACACTATCCATTACCCACTGTGCTCGAGAGTCATTCTTCAAAAAGAAAGACATCAGCCAGGAAGAACAATTATTTGGAAAATTTAGAGTGAATTAACAAAGGTTTCTAAAGACTACCATATTAAAACTTACAGTTGCGTGGTTGTACATGAAAGAGTATACTCTATTCAGGGATAAGATGAAGGTGGAAATCAGATTAATAAATTAGAATTTATGAAGCATAGAAAATTGATCAAATAAAAATAAAGTTAGTATTTTTATTCCAGCACATCTTAAGATGTTTAAATGCGTGTGCGTGTTTATGTGAGAGAGAGAGAGATCTCACACACACACACCTTTTTGTCAGATTGAATTTTAGGATTAGTGGCACATAAAAACTAACTTCTATTCTTCATGTTTTAATAAGAATGGCTAGCATTTGCTATATTTCCATCTCAGTTTGAAATTTGCAACTCATTCTAGCGAACTTGACTGCTAAAATGAGGTCAATTCTGTCATTTCTGATTTGGAGTAAGTTTAAGTTTTTTTCCTTTCGAAGTATATTCAAGTTTAGTATGCTGTTCTAAATAATTTATTTGAATTTTATGAAAAGTAGAAATCTCCTCTAATGGAGAAAAACAGCTGTAATAATACTACATATACACAATATCACATGGCATAATTCATATCTGAATTTTCAACACAGGTTATAATGAGAAGGTACAAAGGGTCTTTTATTGTGCAGTGATACAGGAAGGAGACAATACAAGATATTGCAAAAGGCAAACTTGGTTTACAATAAATTATTAGGTATGATGCTAAGAAAGTTTTACAAGAGATAAAGATTTTTAAAATCAGAAAAGATGGGGACTGAAACGCATCAAAGAACACTAAAAAAGAGGAGGCAGAGAAAAATCTCATTTGATAGTGCTAATTTCCTAATAAGTCAGGAAAAACTGGAGAAAATCCAGAAGATTATAAGAGAGCCAATGTTGTGCCCATAATAAAAAAAAACAAGAGGGATGAATCAGGTAACAACAGGCCAACTGCCGAAACTCAGTTCTTGGCAGAATAACAAAACGGCTGCAACTGACTAAGTATGGAAAAATATTTAGTGCCCAGTTACATGGTTTTAGAAACAATTAGTCCAGAAAAATGCATGACTCCCTCCCTTCAAAAGGTTAGAAATACTGTTGAAAGTAATTGCCAACATGTAATAAACTTAATTTTTGCAAGGCATCGAGATGTTATCACAATTCAGTTTCACATAACATGTACGGTGAAAAGGGCAGCGGATTGCTCTGAAGGGTTAGCCTGTGAATTCCTGGGGTTTCCTGTTTTGAAAGAATGAACAATAAGGCTGCAGTGCAGCCAAGGGAAGCAGCTCTTCAAGTGTAGACAGCCAAACACACAGCTTATCTGATGTCTGAATGACCAATTTGTAAGCAAACTTATGAAAATAAGACTGGTGTTTGCTTCAGATCCCATTGTACATCTATCATTCATAGGTATATAGTGTTTTTATAGTGTTTTCTGCTTTATGTCATAGATTTTGTTTCTTCAAGATAATTGACTGGATGGGCAGGAAGGGAGCGTTCCTGTACTGTTGAATGGGTGCTATAAAAATAATACTGTTTTCAGCATCACTTTGTACTGCAAGGCAAATTTTATTTTAAACAGCGAAGTTAAAAAAAAAAACCACACATCCCACCTGCTGTATTTATTCAAACTGCAGTGGTGTTCAGAGTTTTTTCCTCAAAACCAGAGTCTCAACGACATGAGACAAATCCTGTCAAGTCTGTCTCCTTGAAGAAGTCTCATTTGAAAAAAAAAAAAAAAAAAAGACAACTTGTAATATGGATTTTTGTTCCTGAGCGCTTAACTGACCCAAACGAAAGGGAAGGAGAAGAAGGGAAGTAGAATTGAGATACAGTCTTTAATACAATTTTAGCCACAAAAACTTCATTCTAAACAACTGCTAGAAGCAAGGTAGAATTGTAAGAGCTCCATTAACTGCACCTGGGGGATTTCACTGTTGTTACCTTTACTCTAAAATGCTCCCGGAAGAACTGAAACAAAACCTTTTCTGGCAAGTTAAGACAGACGGGTAAACCAAGCGCTCACTAATATGTTGAAATAATTGGAACATTTTGAACCTGTAAAAAACATTTTAAATGAAGTCACTACAAGTAGATAAGTAAGTTTGTCTGAGACACAACTTCCATAAAATTTTCATGATGTACTATCAGGAGTCTTCAGAGACCATCATCCAAATTCAGGACAATATGAGTCATTCTATCCACATTTAGTTTTTTAAGCCATCTTGAATACAATCACATTTCAAAGATGGATCTGACTGACAAGTCAGGGCCGAGGAAGCCTGACATATGTTCAAGAACAGCATTCTTCTTGAGTCTAAAGACAAAAATGAACATTGCAATAGGACGCCCTTGCAAAGAAAACAAACAACAACAACATAAAACAAATAAACACACACAATTGTGACTTAGGCAAATATTCATGAATATATATAAATAATAGAAATAGTTTTGTTTCCTAGCTCTTGTCAGCACCAGTTGTATTCTCTTCTGTAGTCATTGTTCACCCATCCACTTTTGCAGGACCTTCACAGATCCCATACTTCTTACAACAAAACATAAGAAAACCTGCCTGCCAAAGCATCTGGAGTTTATCAAGGCCAGACTGTAAAATAGTTAAAACTCCAGCAGTAAAATCTCAAAGAAAAAAGGTCTTCTGGTGGACAGAGTTGAAAAACTATAAGCAGAGCTTAATCAAGGTTATTGAACGAAGCCCCATCAGTATTCATGAAGATGGCAGTGAGAGCAAGACAGGCTATTAAATAATCTTGATGTAAATTAAGACATAAAAGAGGGGGAAAATATTGGTAGGTCAAGGGGCGTGAGCTAATCCTATTTATTTGTCAATGCAAAGTATGAAAGTTATATTCTGTTTTGGGACTCTTCGGGTACTCCTTAGTGGTTTTGGTTTTTTTTTTAATAGGTTTTTTTTTTTTTTTTTGCTCCTCCCCCTTAATATCAGAAGCACGCATCTCAAAAAAAAATCTCAGGAAATAGCTCTAGACATTAATTGAAGAGTTAGATGTACCTACTGTAAGGGATAAAAAAAAAATTCAAATAAAATCCCTAATATTCTCCAAATAGATAACTTCTGCAATCCCTAATCCATTTCTCTTTCCAGTCACACCTCATAAAGGCATTGCAGACACACCGCTTGATGTGGCTTACTTCAAAATAACAATGCTAATAAAAAAACCTTAAATTGTGAATCATTCAGTGCCACTTACTTGGTGCAACCTATGAGATGTCTACCACTTGGAACTGCCCACGACTCCAGCAATCATTTGGAGAATGCAGCCAATCCAACTGCGCCCCGCAACAGTTTCCAAGGAAACCAGCAAAGACACCGGTGTGGATGGCACGCAGTGGAAAAAAATGCATGAAAAAGCTGCCGCATTTCCACTTCTTTTTCCCCCAATACTTTGAATCATATATTATGAAATGCTACCAAGAAAAAACATTATTGACAAAAACAGTAGCAAAAGCCAAAGCAGAATTAAAAGGCAATGAACAAGCACTTTTGCTTTCAATGACTCAGAATGGCTACAATGCTTTCTTAAAGCTTTGTTCCTTATGAACTACAACACGCACCCCTCCCTCCCAGGGAACCATTTAAAGTAAGAGCAGCATCTCGTTTTGTCCGTGCAAACACTTTAATAAACTGATGTTTGCTCACCTGTGATCAGTGCAGGAAAGAACTCTGTCACCATGCAGTGAGACAGTATTTTACATTGATTTATATTAGAACTTTAACAATAAATAAATATTACTTTATTGTAAAGGAGGAGTCGTAAAACTATGCATTAGAAAAACCCTTCCCCTCTCTTTTCTCATCCCATCCTGTCATTCAAAGCAGAATGTGTCGGGGAAAAAAAATTAAAAGCCTCCCACCCTTCAAGCGGACACCAGAATTTCAGGCCCTAGCTTCTTCTACTTAAAATGTCTCAGAAAAGAAGTGGTCTTGGTGAAATTCATCTCCAAGAGCCAAACTGGGCTTCTGTTAGTCCCAGACTTAAAACTGAGATTGAACAATACACAGGTTTTGCAACAATAGCACCAAACATCATTGTATTATATGTTAGTTCATCTTCTATGGTAGTTATAAAGATAAATGGTCTTTAACTCAATTATGGGCTAGAAGTTCTGATACAGAAAGGCTTTCCCTCAAAATATCTTTGTACCACTTCTCTAAGTTTCTCCTGAACAAAGATTATTGGCTGTTTCTTAGTACAGAGCCAAATATCAAGTAGACACCACATTCCTTGGAATCTAATGTGATCCTGAGGTTTGTTTTTCTTCTTCCATTTTGAATTCATCAATAACTCAATCTTTGATCTCCAGAACAGGGAAATACTTTCTGTACAGCAAAAATGCTGTTCAGCCTATGAGGCTGCCTTCTTGAAAAAAATCCAACAAATAGAACAACAACTCTTCTCTCGCCCCACACACACATCCCACAGTCAAACTACAATCACTGAGCTGTATTTCCCTATGCCCTCTGACTACTGTATGTGACAGTTCAAAGTTTTGATGGTTGGAAAGGAAAACTCCATGTTTACAAAGACAAATCCGCCGTGAAAGCATTAATTATCTTTTATGGAGCACTGAACGCTACAAAGCCTGCTTGGTGAAGCTTGGGAGACGGGCTCTTCAAGCTCACTGATTGGTGAGCTGACTGCATAGTGATTTAAAACATACTCCTCCCTCAAATGATTTTTAATGGTTTTAGTCAGTCTGGTTAGGTCATTAAATTTAACAACTGTGCAGTAGTTGCTAAATAGATTTAAACTCAATAATACTTACCAACTATTGAAAAATTTAATGATAATCTAAGATAATAAAATATTTAAGCATTTGAGTAGATCAGATGTTGACAGTCAAGTTCTAATTTTAATTACATGTACATCATATTAAATCTTGCTGTAAAATAAAATGGCTTTAGAACATAACACTAATTCATTTATGTTCTATAACTCTTGTGAAAAAGAGGCACAATGGAATCAACTTCCTGCATTATTAAATAATCTGCTCTGTAAATAAAATGAAGGCCAAATTTTGAAGGCAAGGTGCAGACAATGAAACTGCAATAACCCTTGTTTGCATATGCAGGCAGGATAACTACATGCTTAGCCATCTGTCTGCAGAAATACCAGTTTTTATTCTTTGACTCAGAAAACACAGTTTTGAAATTGTACCCTGAAAGTTCATGGAACACAATAAGTAGTAAGATTTATTTTCATAGCCCTCATACTGTAGAGTAGTAAACAATAACAACGTTTCTTGGAAATATAAAGATGCAACTCTTCTAGCCCATTTGCTTTACATGTTTTTCATCTATTCAGACTGCATAGAGGAGGGAAAAAGAATGTGCTTATTAAGAATTTGTATGAGAACAGATTGACCCAAATGTCTGTTACCAAAATAGATTATATTAGCTAGAATGGAGTGTGTTGCTCCCATGCAATCAGTGACAGCCTTATGAAAATGTCAACTCTTATATATGCACATTCTGATGCCGGGTAAGTCAAATCCAAGTCTGTAAAATAAATACATTAGAAATACTGTGCTTTGTGCTACGAACACAGAATGTAACTCTCACAAAAATAATATTCATTGCAGTCAGTTTCTTTCAGTGCTGAACCTCACCACTCTTTGTAGACAACCAAAATAAACAAACCAGTTTCAGACAGTCCTCTCAGGTCTTTAATCATTAGGATTAGGCAGATAGACAGTAGGTATGACCAATAGTGGCCTCTGATAGACCAGTACATAGCTCCCCGTGTCTGGTCAAATAACCACTAAGCAAAAGACTAAAGCAGCTCATTTGTCTAAATTTAGAAAAATATGTAGTCATTTTATAGATTGCAGAGGATAGGGCAAGTCCTTGCACTGAGAACCAGTGCCAGACTTGCATTCGCTATGATTCCAGAGGTCTTTTCCAATTCCATGACTCCTTCTAGAATATCAGAAGGAAGCCTTGGACACCAAAATATGCCAAACCATTTACTGCTATGAAGCCATTAAACCTGAAGCGTATTATAGTCTGCTGTAACCAAGACTGTTAAACTTACTCTTTTCCATTTTCATATCTTTCTTAACCATTTGTCATATAGATTTATTTTAAAGGCATCTCTGTAAGGCTACTATTTTAGTCTCTGTAAGTTTCTTTTACTCTTATCCTCAGTATTCCTATAATTACCCAACATAAGAACATCAAAATTTTAAGATCTGGATTAAATTAAGAAGTTATTGTAGAGCGGTATCTTAAAAAATGAACTCCAGAATGTTGCATAGTGCCATAGGATCATGTGATAAACACACCAGTTATTTTTCATTCAATTCATGTTAGAAAAAATAAAGTAGAAGGAAGAAGCCAAACAAAAATAATAGCATCAGAAAAATTCTGTTCAACATCTGATTGTATCAAAGTATCTAAATAGCTCTTTACATATTAAATCAATCTCCAAGTCTTCAGCATTGCTGGACCACGTCTAGTTGCATACATCCTCTTTGCTTTGTTATCATCTAGTTATCATAGCAGCTTCAATATGTTGGAAACACAATCTGAGGTAATTCAACCTCCACTGAATTCTCTCAAAATGAAGACTAGAATGTTTTTAAAATACTGAATATATACCTTCCACAGTACTAAATGAGCTCATCATTTAGTTTCACGAAAGCATTTTGTTTTGAAAATAGTGAATTACCCAATTACATTCATTTCAGTCCTGCATCATTACTTTTTTGTGATCATGTTATATCAAACACATTATACCAACCAAGGGACGAGCTTGGCCTGGGTTGAAAAGGACCTCAGAGATCATCTAGTTTCAACCTCCCTGCCATGGACATGGTTGCCATCCACTAGACCAGGCTGCCCAGAGCAACATCCAGTCTGGCCTTGAGTGCCTCCAGGAACGGGGCATCCCATACCTCCTTGGGCAACGCGTTCCAGTGTCACCACCCTCTGCACAGAAAAACTTCCTCCAAATATCTAACACAAATCTCCTGTCTCAGTTTGAAAGCATTCCCCCCTCATTCTATCACTAGCATGTAAACACTTGTTCCCCGCTAAAGGGGAGATTAAAGTTTGATTAGGTTGATTGTTGATTATAGGCTGTATATAAGGAAAAAGCCTTTCACAGCGAGAGCAGTGAGGCACTGGAACAGGCTGTCTAGAAATGTGGTTGATACCTCATACCCAGAGGTTTTCAAAGTGAGGTTGGATCAAGGGCTGGGCAACTTGATCTAGCTGTGCACATCCCTGTTCATTGCATGGGAGTTGGACTAGATTATCTGTAATGGCCCCTTCCAACTCTAAGGATACTATGATTCTTTATCAAACACATCCAGAAAGAAAGGAAGAGATCATTAAAGAGTTTAAGACTGTAGGCAGTAACCTGACCATGCCCTAGCTGAATTTGTGATCTTGAGGAATACAAGCTGGCAAAGAGTAGAGTCAGGACCCTGAACTTTGGGAGAGTGAACTCATGGCTGTTGATGGAATCCACAGTGAAACTGTCCTTAAGGACATAGGAAAGAAACAGAGCTGACAGCACAAGCACTCTCCATGCCCTAGCAGAAGAGTGAGGAAATGGGAACGGCTGAGCAAGGACATGCTGGTCAAACTGAAGGAAGTTAAGAGAGAAAGGCAGCAAGAAAATCTAGAACTCACTATAGTGAATTTATGTATTCTGGAGAACAAATTTAATCCTATATAACAAAATTCCTAAAATGCATGAACTTCAGGCAATCTAATTATAAAGCAGGGTTTTCCCTTGCAAGGCTTTTCTTATTCTTGCATGGATAAAGAGAGAGAAGCAGTTTCTAATGCTCTCTGAAACTGCAGAAGTAGAATACAGTGTCAAACATTCACAGTTAGGTTCTGGACCTACACAGTCCTATGAAAAGTTAAGCTATTTCCACTCATCCTTCTCAATCATAGATACTTCTGGTAGCAAAGGGCAGAATTTCTGTATCCAAATCAGTGACTGGTCAACATTTAGAAGAAAAAAACAAAAACAAAAAGTGCCATAGACTATATATACATAAGAAAATACTTGAAGCTTTTTTACACTGCCTGAAGTGAGTCCATTAGAAGATAGTGCCAGGAATTGGTACTTTTTTTTTCTTTTAGAGTTTATATAAAGAAAGTCTGATTAACTCTTGCCGTCATAGGTGAATCACTGCAGTCTAACTTCCACATGATCAAGAGAAAATAACTGCTATAAAAGTGTGAATAATTAGAATGTTTCAAATAAAGGACCTTAAGATAATTCATTGTGCACCAGGGTACCAGAAGTCTCCACATTTTCACATGTATGATTGTACACTAACATAGGGATAGTCTTGTTAAGTACTCCAAACAAGATTACGTATAATATTTATTTAAATTTCCACTTCATTAAGCCATAACTTAAAGCCCTGAGTTCAACAAAGCTGTTTGTCTGAGAACAAAGAAGGAAGACTTATTCTTGCTTGAAGTAAAAAGAAACTGGATTTTTTTTGTTATTTACTTCCATGATAAGAGTTGGTCCGTTCTCTCAAAAGGGAATCACTTCAATGAGCTTCAAATCAGGCCATAAACTACTGAACTTTCTAACAACCCAATTTCCTTGAAAATTTTTTGTAATAATGTGCTAACAAGTTAGCAAATAAATTCCTCTAATACACTCCATTGGAGACTAGAACACTGGGAAAAGGACACATTCTGTGTGTCAAACAATGCTTTCTCAGTAATTAATTTATGTAATTTAATTATTTCATTGAGGCTGAATTATTAGTATGAAAAAGTACATGACAGTTTAAAAAGAAAAGAAAAAAGTCTTCCACTACCTACCTGGATTTCTTCTTCTCCACCTTCCTGTCCCTGCCCCCTTAAGACTTCGTGATTAAACCCTACATTTAACAGCATATGCTAAGAATTCATCTTACTTCTCTCTGAATTAACTCAGAAACAGGACAGGTGAGAATTAGATAACATACCAAATCCTACTTAATTTCTTACTAAGTAGAACGATAGACTCTTACTTGGATTTGGGTTTGTTAGCTAACTCTTCTAAATAGCAAAGCTCAAAGCCTCAAGTATACTGTTGTCCTATTAACAGTTTTTTTGCTTTTAAATCCTTCACATTTCACTAAAGAATTAATAATAAATAACAAAAATATTACCTAAACCATATTTAATGACAAAACAGAAACAATTATACCTTGCTAGAAATAAAACCCTAAGCTTGATATTGTGAAGTTACATACAAGCATGTTCACCTGTACTGAAGATAAACGTATCAGTATGCTGAAAGAAACAACTGTCCTTTATAGGGACAGAATCACACGTGTTGTCCAGATGTAACTGTAGACAACTATTTAAAATATACCTAAAAAATGTCATAGTTTTCCTTCAGTCCCCCTGCAGCTTTTATTTAGTAGCTACGACAGGTTTATGGTAGTATTAGATCGATTCCAGAACATATTTTATCACTGGCATTATTCAGGAACTGGAAAGAAAAGAGGAAAACAGAAATCCCCACAATTCTATTGTTAGTTTCATTGAAAAACAAAACGTCCTGAAAGGATTCTACAAATTTCCAGTTCAACCATCACATCTTTCTAGTGCAAATCAACTAATGATTTGATTAAATATCATTTAAGCTCTATGTTTAACACTTTATTAAGTTAAATGACTTATTTGTGCCGTGATCTGGTAAAGAATGAAGATCTATTTTTATTGGGAAAGTTAGAGAGGGCAGAAAGACTTAGGAAAAGTGGAAAGATCAAAACAGCCTATTAGAAATGTCATTTTCATTACATTATTTAAATTTTACTCACAAGGTAATCACAAAATGGAGACTACCCAACACATGATCTTACTTGATTTTTAGGAATTACATCCAATTTCAGGTTTAGAAGGAGAGGGTTTTACAGAGATGGAGAAAATTGCTTACACTGTAGCATACCTTGAAGAGCTTATCAAAATGGCACTTATAAAGTGTAATATAAATGTATTGTAAGTCCTCCACATGGAGACACCTGTCTTCTATAAGTAAACATATTTTCAGTGTGTATAACTCAGTTATTTGTATGGATTCTTTTTTTGACTGACCAAGTCAGAAATTCAAGTAACATAACATGCACAAATGACGCTTCACAGAAAGAACAGATCTATGAAAAGTACCTCAGAGAATACTAGACTTGTATAAGCGCTAACCTTTCATACAATGCTGCTCAGATCAAAAAAAGGTAAGCATTTTCTACAAGATTTATGATATTACATAGTAACTGGATTTTGAAACACAGGTCATGCTTCGCATTAGAGAAGGGAGAAGCCGTCCCTCATTAATGAATTAATGAACAAAACACACAGCTATCAAAAATCTTGTTCTTGAATCATGTCTCATCTGTTGAATATCCACTATAGTGATAGCATACCAAGAAGAGTTGCTCTTTAAGTCTGATTAGCCATTTTTAAACTTTTTTCCTATTTTTAGTTTTCAAATTCTCACTCATGTAATCTGTAACATACATATAGGAAGTAATCATGTGTCACTCCCAAACAAAAGCCTTATTTCAAGACTCCTGCTTAATCAGTAGATAAATAGCTCTCTAAATTTAAAAGCACGGATATTATTTTCTTTAGGAAATAAATTTCATCCTTAGGACAGTAAGATCTATGTACTTCATAGCAGTTTAATACAAAATCATGTGTTTTAATCTGTCTAGGGCCAAATGAGCTGAGTTGTAATATTTGTATAAACACTTGAAATACAGTAAAATATAGCATCATGTTGGCCTAAATTCTAAACTCATTACACATGCAATTTTTTTCAGACTTAAAACCAGTGCTATATTGCTGAGGACATCAAGAAACAAACATTAAGACAATCTGCACTTAAGTTGGTTATATAACATCTATCTTACTTCGTTGTAAAAATAAACAGCAAAACATAGAAGACAACCAGAGATCAGCGTAATCTTCTTCAATCTTTATATCCTTGATACTGAGTTTAGATCAAAATTAGCAAATTCATATATAACTAAAAGCATCACTTCAGTATCATCATAGTTAATAACCTGATCATCATCTTCAAGTAAGCAGTAACTTGCACACTGTGTTCCAATAAAATAAGGATCAGGCCTCCTCACAAGCACAAGTTAGTCACATAAACATGCTCATAAAAAAAACAGCTGGAAATATCTAACAAGAGTTTAATCAGATAGTTGATTAGATTCATATTTGCTGAATGAACATCTATATACATAGTTTTTACTCAGACAAAAATTTAAGTAAAATATGACACATAGTAAAATGTGGACATAAAAGACATCATTATTTAATAGTACTTTACACTCAGACAAATTGAGCTTTTGGTGCATTAAAAACAACACAAATAAACAACTGCTACCTCGTTGGGAATTTCCACCAGTGCCTCTAAAATACATCTTCAACAATAACTGTTCCAGATAGTCTCAATTCACCCAGTGAGACAAAGATGTCAAACCCTAATTTCTTTAGTTATATACAGACATCTGAGACATTATGGATAAAGAAATAGAAATCTTTACCAGAATTCCCACAGATATGGACATATAAGATGGTCATAAAAGGTAAAGTAACTCTGATAAAATAATGGAACATAATAAACACTTTATTAAATCAGTATTAAAACAATCATGCTCTTGCCATTAAAAAAATGTACTAGTTACTTTCTTCCATAGTAATAAGATGAAAATAAGATTAGTAACAATATTTTTCTAGAAAAAAATCCCGGTTACCATGCATATTATCTTAATTGATTATTGCAGTCATTTAATATAATGCTTTGCATAAGATCTGGCTGAGTTCTGAAATAACCTTAAAGTCCAGGTAGCAGCACATGGAACTGCAGGCAATTGTGTAATATAGCCTCCCCCCAGTAGATGGAGATAGGAAAACAAATGAAACTGACGTATGGCAATCAACTTCTGTTCAACTTCCATTGAGCTTACACTGTTTCGTTAGATACCTGAATTTATCAAAACCAGCATGATAGCTAATGTTCTCTTTTAGTCATGCTGTTTCTAAGAATGCGTTCTCTTTCAGATATGCAGTGTGCATCCAATAGGAATACTTTTGAATCTGAAATGCAAGAGGGCAAGTGCAGGCAAAAGAAGGCCCATCGTAACCCAGCTGTGACATTCCTTTTCCTTTCCCATTTTCTTCCACAATTTCGTGATGTCTATTACACTATATGACAAATATTATTTCCTGTTTTTCACAAGCAGTGTTGAAAGCTAATTACATATCACTTGTTTGCATTTCAGCAAATTAGTGGAGACTCTTACCAGCAATACGTAAGTGATAGATTGAAGAGAATGGGGAGGAGGACTAAAAGCTTCAAACGCAGTAAGAGTTTCAATGACAACATGTCTGATATTTGGTTCAGAACAGGAAGACTGAACCCCAATCATACCTTTCCTCCTACTTCTAGATAGATTTTGTTATACATTCAGAAGATTTAGATTTTTTTTTACTTACTGAATAAAAATTATTAGTGCTCTAGTATAAAACAAGAAGAGAATGAGCAACATACAAGCTGCAAGAAGGGAAACTCTAGATAGATGAATAAGAATAAAATTTCACAGGAGTATCAGTCAAACTTTGGAGTCAACTACCTAAAAACCTATGCAAACACCATTACTGGCAATGTTCAAAAACTGAGGTAGATTTGATCCCAAGAAAAATGACTTGTCCATAGATTTGGGTCTACTCTTTGAGCAGGGAGCTGGAGAAGACAACCACCAGAGGTCCCTTCCAACTTAAGCTACGTAAGTTGCTCCAAAAGTAAGGCCACCTATTTATTTCTATTCCCAACTACAAATCCCCAACAACAAAACACCATTTTTCAACAGTCACCACTATTAGCTATGCATTTTTTGCCAGCTATGAACAAGAACTTGCATGCTGCACTCGTGAAGATCTGCACCAGCAGAGTCGACCTCCATCACCATTTCCACAGCTGAAATGCACCACCTACCAACTCACTGTGCTTACATCCACTGTTTCATCTCCATGAAGATCCTGCAAGTGTCAATGAATGCCCACTGCCATTTTTTCCAGGTGGAGGAATTCAATTCCACACCTTTGCTTCATAAGCACTTTTATGTCAGACACCATTTGGTCAGACTGTCCCTCAGCTGTCATCTGTCACACAGCAACAACATGTAAGGCAATACTAGTGGCAAGGTTTAACCTCTACTGCCATCTCACCAACATCCATCTCTGATGCTGTGGGCTAACATAACAGGACGCATTACTTTCAGAGCAGCCACCACTTTCTTTTCTGATGATATTAGCAAAAAAGAAAAAGTAAGGCAACTTTGTATTTTCTGAGCTTTTAGAACATAATAGTAAATAACTACAACGAAGGGGATCAAGGTCTGAAGATACTTCACTACTGAGCAAATACTAATAAAACTAAAATTTTTGTCTATTGATGAAGTGTTGCTTGTCAGACCATGATATAACTAGAATTATTTGCTGATTGCTGAAACTGACAGACATTCAACAACACTCCCACACAGAAAGCTTTTTTGACTGAAATGTAGCTGTTAAATCTGCTGTTGATTTTAAAAATATACTGAGGAAAGCTGCCAATTCCCATGAGACATTTGATTAGTAATTTTAAAAGCTTCAGTAGACAAATATTAACCCATCAATAAAGGCTGACATACAGTAGCACCACAGGATCCAATTGTACTAGACACTGTAGAAGCTAATACAATCACCAGACCTCTGCAAGCTAAATAATCTAAATCAGTGAGGAATACAAATAAGCGAAGAGAAAAGGGAAGAGGAAGGTAATAGCATCATTACTGCTCATTAGAAGGCAAATTTCTTTGCAATGGATTTAAACATTTAAATTTATGAAGATGGACAGCAAAATTCAGAAATGCTGATATTCTCCACAAAACTTGTGCTTTATTGCAGCCTTCCAACAAGGCTTTCTACTGATCTGCAGCGAATGGGAGCCCACATAATAAGACATGGCAAGTAGTCACTCTCTCCCAAGATACTCTTGAAAAAAGCAGAAGTTCAAATCCTTAGATCATACTCCTCTATTTACAGTCAGTGGGGGTGCAAAAACCTAGGATAGAGAAACTTCAGAATCCTTCAGACGTTCCTGAATGAGGTCTGAGGTTCTTCGCAGCTGATCCCAAACTTAACAGCTCCCTCAAACTCATTCTGAGGAACAGATTTCAATAAAAAATGTTGTTGGAGTCAGATTTTTTATCTGGCTAGTACTACCATTTGTCTTTAATCGCAACTGTGGACTTGAAGTCGCACACAGAAACAAATTTTACTAAGATCAGCTCCATCATGAGATAACTCAATCTTTTCAACACATATCACCTTCTCACAAGGCAAGAATTATGCACACTAGTTCTCTCATTGGATATGCAGTATTCCTGCATTTATGCAAGCTTACACATGTGCTCAAGATTGCAGTCAAATATGTTACAATTAGGTAAGTACACACAAATAAGACCACAACTAATATTTTCCAATGTCAGGGTTTTTAAGCTAGAATAAAGGTCGCTGAGTCTTCAGTGACCTAAAATGAACATATAGAAGGAAACTGCACTTGGAAGGCTTATAAAAGTGAACAGAATTTTGGACATAATGGAAGAGAGCAGAAAGTCGTAAGTCAGGTAAAAGTCAGGTAATCTATAATTACTGTTGTAGCCTTTCTAGGACGCTAATTTTAAACAAGGGTTACCTGGTAAAAAACTTCCATTTGGTCACCAGAAATTCTCTTCATTTAACTTTTGGGTAACAATCAAAAGCAGCAAACACAATAATAGCACTTTAGAAACACACTGAAACTGATTGGGCAGAAGTTGTTATATGCAACAATTTCCATGCACTGGTCAGTTTTATCCATTTATCTAGAGACATTTTAAAGGGAGTTCATAGCCTTCCCCCCATGTACTTACAAAGCTAAATTTAGTTGGGACCACAAGCCTATTATGACTTAAACACACTGATTAAAATGACAATAGCAGCATCTGTATTTTATTGTCTACAAATATAACATTTGTGTAGGTCTATGGTGGTATTGAAGGGGAGAGAAATTGTGTTTAAGATTCAATTAGAAAAAAAAACATCATTTGCACTAAAAAGAGAAATCTGACATTTTAAAGAGAAATAACATGCATAGAAAATGTAAATATTGAACAAGAGTTTTCAAAATGCTATAAATGCTTTTCTGAAAAACAGGAAAAGGCAGCTATGAAAATTCAGGAAAACAAATTAAAAGGATAAATTACAGTTCAGAAAAAATGAGTATATTCACAGAAGCCTACGAGTAGAAAGGAGGACACTGATCCAGAAATAATTATACTGGGAAATAGGATAAAGAGAATAAAAATAGCTGGCTTTAAACTGTTACTTTTCCTCCAGTTGTCCTAAGACAATGTTTTGTCCACAGTTTGAACTATTTAATCTATTATAACTTAAATGCATTTAATGCATGTATGAAAAGATGACAGAGCTGATAAGATTATGGACTTCTGTGGATTCATGGAAATATTCATATATACATTTATGCACACACAAGAACTAATACATAAGACTTATACAATCATAGAAGAAATTGAAAGCTTTCCGGTGAAATAAATCCATATATTCAGGTGCATTTACCTTTCAGATGACAGGATATTGCACTATTACTACATTGGAAAAAAGTTAAGAAAAATAGAATTACTACTAGTGAAGTGGAAAGAGGCAAATAAATTCAGAACAGATAGGCACCATCCCAAGAAATCACAGGTTTGACAGTAAGTCTACTATTAATTCTATTAAGGCATGGCTTAATTTGTTTGGAAAATACAAACGCATTGTTTATGTTTAAAAAGTAATGTGGGGAAAGGAAAATAGTTACCAGTAATGAAATCTGAAAAACACTAAATATGACAAGGATATTTTCTGAAACAACTTTTCCAATACTGATTGAACAAATAGATATCCATAGAGTCCTTGACATACAGCTTATGCTACAAAGTACATCTTCTGCAGATTAATACCATGCAGCCCATGGATAAAAGCATATCTTCCTGTTGTTTAATGCAGATAGACCCATTATATTTGTTTTGCTATATGTGACAAAGTAACTACTGACTTAATTTGTACAAGGTTCAAAATAGCAACTGAGCTCTTTTATCACAGCGTACCTGAGATCCAAAGTCTCACTTCACAGAAGATTTCTACAGCCCTCTCTTCATGTTGTTTATAAAAACAAGTTCTATTGTAATTCTTCCCTGCACAAATCTGTACACAGAAACTAGTGTTCAGGATCAGACCTGGTAATCCTGCTCAATCGTGTTTCACTCCTCGGAAGAGTTTGATGATTATATATACGGAGATAGAGTTCCCCATGAATAGGAGTGGAGTATTTCCTTGAACATCATCTAAACATGAACTATCAGAAATTCATTCGGTTCAGATGTTGACGTCATGTTCACATCTTTCCATTCCAGGACAAAAAGGAAAAATTCTTTCATCAAGATAGAAATATTAGCAATTTGGGAAGCATCTGAGCATTTTATCTATTCTAAAAATAATCCGTAGTGTACTTCACTGCTACAGCATATATCACATGGACACATCTGGAAAGTATTTGAAACAAACTATTCCTCTCCTCCCCCTCTCTCCCCTCCCCCCCCCCCCCGCTCACCCACCCTCAGTTCAGCCCTGCCAGATCCCCTTTCCCGTATCCGTTATCATTATCCAGAAAGCACTACTTCTAATAACTGGTGACAAATTAATGATTCCAAGATGCTCATCGGAGAAAAATCAATTTCTCCAGTGTAAAAACATGAGTAAATAGCACGTACAGTATTGCAAATCTTTGAGGAAAGAAAATAGCTGCAATAAATAACGTTTGAATGCTTTTTTTAAAATATGGTAGATTAGTCAAAATGCTTAAGTATTGAGACTGTTAAAGAGCAAAGGATTAAAATATATAATTAATATATAATAATATATAATATTATATAATATATATAATATGTTATATAATAATATAATAATATATATTTTGTACAAAAGCCATATTATATAATAAATGATTTTACATTAAATATGTAGCAAATTCTAGAAAGGCATGGTCTGTAAGGGACCTTAAAGATCATCCGGTTCCAGCTCCCCTGCCATGTGGGCTTGTTCTACCCACCAGCTGAGGCTGCCCAGAGTTCCATCCAACGTGGCCTTGAACACCTCCAGGGATGAGGCACCTACAGCTTCTCTGGGCAGCCTGTGCCAACACCTCACTGCCCTCTGAGTAAACAAATTTCTTCTAAACATCTAGTTTAATTCTCTTTTAGTTTAAAACCATTCCCCCACATCCTATCATGATCAGACCTTGTAAAAAGTTGGTCTCCATGTTGCTTACAACTTCATTTAAGCACTGAAAGCTGTAATGAGGTCTCCTTGGAGCCTTCAGCCTGAGGCTGAACAACCCCAGATCCCTCAACCTTTCTTCTCAGAAGAGGTGCTCCAGTCCTCTGATCATTTTTGCAGCCTTTCTCTGGGCAGAGTAGAGAGAAATGATCACAAATACATAAACAAAGTTAAACGCATCTTATTCAAAATTTCATTAAACGAGGGTACTTTTATATTTATTGTAAAAAAATTATGTATTTCTGTTGTGGGTTTCTTTATCCCATCTCAATATATATATTTTAATTACTTGTATATTTTAAAATATATTTACAATTAAAGAACTCTTACTTTTTATGCTAGTAAATACAAATTTGTATCCTGAAAGTGCATTATATTAAGCTTCTTTTGTCAACATTTCACCCTTCAAATATGAGTCAATTGACTGAAATAACTACCTCCTACTTATAGCAAGGCATTTCAGGGAAACCATTATGGAGGTATACAGCAAGGTAACTAACATAAGTTTTATGTTTCCTGTGAGGCCTAACAAAATTTTCAGAAAACCAATAAATGTGATACTTATATCTAAGTATATAAAATATTAACTCATAGTTAATTGTTCATATTGCAAAAATCCAGATGCTTTTACTCACTTTCTTAATTTATTTGATCATCTGAAATCTGTCCAAACAGGTAAGCAAAACTATTAAGTATAAAATACCTTAGAAGGTTATTTACAAAGACTAAGTTTTAGGATGTTAATCCTTCACAGTACTGTAACTCTGGTGATGCTTCAATACAAGTGATAGAAGCCTAGCAGTTTTCAGTACTATTCCAGTTAATATGCCATTTAGTTAAATACAAAAATTAAGACAGAGAAATGCTGCTAGTTCCAAAACTAAAGTTTGTGAGAACTATTTCTTAATATGCCAGGGAATTTGAGAAGAAAACCACTTCATTTTTTTTTTTTTTTTTTTTACTAATGCAGAGCATTAAACCTGCATCTTAATGGTCTCCACAATGCAACTATATAATCTTTTCTAATAACTTGAAGTAACTGTTGAGAATGAGACTAATTATGGAACACTTAACTGGCTTATCTCAATCTCAGCAGTCAAGAAGAGGGCATGTGTGGGACAATCAGCGGATCAGGTTCAGCCTGCATGGGTTCATGAAAGGCAGATCCTGCTTGAGCAATCTGATCCCCTTCCACAACCAGGTGACCTGCCTAGTGGATGAGGGGAAAGGCTGTGGATATAATCTACCTGAACTTCAGTAAAGCTTTTCAGTCTGTCTCCCCCAGTATTCTATAGAAGCTGGCAGCCCAAGGCTTTAACACTTGTACTCTACTTTTTTGTGTGTAAAAAACTGGGTAGATTACGAGGTCAACAGAGTGCATAATTACATGTACAAAAATACAAGCAAAATACTTTGGAACCCAGGCATTTGAAGTATATATTTCAGTTACATAGCTGTTTCTGAGAAAATACATAGAAAAGAAATAAATATAAGTGAATTAGTTATATTAACGTATTTAATTGAGTACATACAAGGAAGTGACATAAATCTAATCTCTGATCACAGTCAATGAGTGTTAGAGGAGACAACAGTGGTTCTCGATGTTTCACAGCTACTCCAGTGTGAAATACTAACGTATTTAGTATAATAAAATATACATGTGAGACATCCCAGATTTAACATGCATTCACCTTATTCAGAGCTACTGCAATAAATTAATATTTTACATTAACATATTAGATGACACGTATACCAAAGGTTGGCAGTAAACTGTAAGATTCTCTAGGCACATAAGAGGCCATCCAGCAACACAGTGGTTTGACTGAGCAAAAGGCAAATGGCCACTAACTCCCACTCCCTCTTGTTATATTTCAGTCTTGCATAAAAACATACACACTGACATAACTAAAAAAAAAATTAAACCTCATTAATTTATCTTTTTTCAGATCTAAAATGATTTTTAATCACACCTTCAGAAAAAAAAAATCACAATAGCAATGTGCGCATCTGAAAGTTATTTTCATAAGAAGATCACATATCAGAATGATCAGGGAAAAAATAAACAAGTTTAACCCTATGTTTCCACAATAAAATAAATCTTGTTTTGTAAAAGATGGTAAAGACTTATTAAGTACACCTCTGAGAAGTGGGTCTTCTTTAAGTTCATTCCTAAATATGTGTTCACAAGGAAACGTGCTCAAGGACAGATTCAAGCAGCATATTAAAGAGTTACACGATGTATTCAATTACTTGTCTAAACTCCGTATCTTTTGCAGACTTCTTCCAGATAGATTTACATTCGTATCAGACAATAACACTGAACGTGACTCTGATCTATCTGTAAATATGCATAGATTATCATCTATGTAAACAAATAGAATCCTACATAGCTGCTACCACACACATAACAAAAGGCCAATGTAGATTTTCTAGGCTGCAAATCTGGTTTTAGAATTCTCCTTATATACGATAAAAATAATTGACCTCCAAAAAAGCAAAAATCTTGATACTTAAGAATCCACCTTCATTGGTTGCTCAAACCTGAAGAAGATGCCTGGCTACAAACTACTTCGCTCCTACAAAGTAGCTTCTGTTTAACATAAAGAAAAGGATCACCCTCATCATCACTATTATATAATCACAGGATCGCTATTAGCTAACACTGTTGAATTTGCTAAACTTCATCCAATTCAGGTGTGGTGAACTTGTGTTGCCAGAGCTTCCAACCCCAGGTGCTGCTGCTGGAGAATGGTCTCCTTCTCACCTTACCTTTTACACCTGTGCTGGAAACGTATCCAAACAATCATAGGACCTGTGTGTGCTGGACTGACAGTTACATACAGACAACTTGTTTCTTCTAGATTAGGACTGGGACACTTGCGAAATTTATGCAAGACTCAAAAAAATAGAAAATATACAGTAGGACCTGATACTCCCATCTTATAATAATTCTATCCTGAGACAAAAGTCACTATTCTCTTCCTGGCAAATTAAAGATAAACCTCATTCTTTAGTTATGAAAGGATGTTTAACAATTACTTATATTAAAACAGTGATCAGTGGTCAACTTCAAATGAATTTAATATAACCTAGTAAATCAGCTTTTTGCTGAGATATAAGAAATTTTTCTTTTAATACAGAACTGTCTTTGAATCACAAACTGAAATAACATAAGTTGGGAACTGGACTGCATGGGTAAGATCATCAGGAGAACCAGCAAGGACTGAAAAAGTAAAGCATTCCTTTCCTTATCCACTTACAGAATGATCACCTGGTCATCAGCTCTACTTTTGATGATGATACCTCTGTTGTCCATCAATACTGAAAGAAAGCTGCTATTACAGATGCCAAAAATGCCAATAAGAGATAAAGGTCTTTCAAGGAGGGAGGGATAGTTATAAAGCTTAATCCTATTTGGTTTCTATCATGTGTTTTGCAATGTTTTAGCTCTATGCAACAGTGAAGGAGCCTGTGGCACTTCAGTTTATTTCATGAGTGTATATGAGATACCTGGAGATATCCATCAGCTTCAACAAATGATTCCTGGATGCTGCACAGAAGCACTTCAACCAGTGTTGTGTCCAATAGACACTGCTAGGAAAAACAAGAAATCACACGACAATTTTATTGGTTTATCTACTGCACAGCCTGTTCCACTTGTACTTTGAAATCCCCGATATATACCTGCATGGTATGTGGAACAAATAGTGGCAGCTGAGCATAAGTCTCTCCCACACTCCTCAAAAACATTTAACGACAAATCTGTTTAATTAGCTGCCCCATAAATCTGCCATAGGCAAGCTTTCTTCCTTTACTGAAGGGTATATGCTAGGCTGTGAACAACGGCTTAAGAAACAACCCAAGATTTGGAACAATATGTGATGGCTTCTGTCCACTTGGACCTTTGATTTTCTTGGATAAAAAACAAATTCAACATTGTCTGAGCGCAGGCTCAAATATTTAAGCACTTAATATATGAAAATGGATCTGTGTGTATATTTGCAGGTGCATAACAAACTTGTACATCGCTATTAGAAAACAGTTTTTTTGCTGTGGCTGAGCTCTGTACAGCACAAGCAGGACTGGGACAGGGGTATGTCCAGCTCTGAGGGCTGCTCTGTGCTGTGTCAGCCCCCCATGCTGCGAGGCAGCAGCACGGCAAGCTGTGAGCAGATGACTCACCTACCATCACTGCTGCCAGCAGCGGGGTGAGGCGAGTCCCAGAGGTAGCAATATGTGAGACACATTCTCCCCTATGATTTTGTAAGGCAGAAGAAATATACTGAAAGAAGAAACAGAGTACAGTTAGCACTGTCCTGTGACAGAAAGATGACTAATAAAGAATATCAATCTGGCATGTGTCTCATTTACTCAGAATTGTGCAAGGATAAAACTATTTTTACCTATACTTCTGCTGATTGTCATCTACAAAATGAGATTCTTCACTGGGAAATAAATAGACCTAGTTACAAACAAACAACCTTGAAATCTGCTTTTTTTTACCAAGTAAGGGCCCTTTTAAAATAAGATTTTCCTGTGTCACTTTAATTAATTAAGCAACTATAGCTACATCATAAAGGCTTATTTCTTATCTACTATGTAGATGCTGTAGATGAAAAAGTAGGGGAAGCACGTTTCTGTCAGGGGCTGAAGCACCCATCAGATTAACTACAAATACTAGAAGCTTAGCTGCAGTCTTTTAGCTTTTGTGCAAATTTTGTCATATTTTAACACACCAATTGCCAGAGAAACTTCAGCTAGAATAGTTACTATCTAATACTTTAGAACTCCTCACTTCCAAGGTACAAGCAAATAAAGAATTTTCTCAGGAAGTTTCCTCTTGTCTCAAAACTCATCTAATTTCCAGGAGTAGCATTCCCAAATGAATCAGAAATATTATCTTTCCTCACAGTGTTAATGACATCCTACGAGCTGACAAAATTAGCAGCTGGGAAGTGTAATCCTGCCACCACACTCCTCGACTTGCAATTCACATCCTTCAAGCTGTTGTCCGGTTCATGCCACTTTCAACAGATTTCCAAACTGTTTGCTTATATGCCCAAAGCATACACAGCTGGCAAGTCCTTTATAATATAAATATTTTCCTTATTCTCAGGAGAGTTTTGTCTCCCCCAAAAAACTCCTTTTGTCTCCGTGATCACCATTCCTTTAGGGAGTTTGTTCAGAACACTTAAAAATAATGATTTCCTAAGAATGTTCTCAGCTATGTTTACTCTCAAACTGGCCTGATAACCACAGTCTCATTAAAATTTGCTGGTGGTTTGATCTTCTTCAATAAAAGAAGTTGTGCTTTCGACAGTATGAGCATTTCTTCTCATAATTAGAAATCAAATTGAAAAGTACACAACTTTTTGGTTCAAAGTATTTCAAGCTGAGAGTGGGAATACATTTATTTCACTCTTGAAAATTTGAAAGCCACGGAAAAGAAAACATTAACTGAAAGTTCAAGAAAGAAATATAGATAAAATAGATAAAAATCTATTCAAAACCTATTCATCTCATTACATCATCTAGCTCTGCAACAGATAGCAGAGTCCCTTCTACTGCCTTTCCTGTGCAAGGACTCTTTAGGATTTAGAAGGCAGGCTGGTGTATTTTGAATTGCTTTGAGATTTTTTTTTTTTTGGCCAGTCTCTGACTCTGCAAACTCCTTGTGAAGATTATTATGTCACTTTCCTGTAAGAAAATCCCAGACTGAAATTACATGACTCATTCAAACACTGCAATCCACTTCCCCAAGCTACCTGCCTTGCTGTCAGGGATTCATGCTGCAATCATTGCGTGCAAGGATTGCTGGAATCAGCTGTGAGCTTACACTGGGCAACTACAGCAGTCCAGAGAGTGTTCAAGCTGATGCCCATATTCACTTTCCCTCAGCCTCCTCAGTACACATATTACAGGAAGCTGAGTTCTCTCAAACTCTCATTTATTTGCTGTAGTTAAAATTACATTCAACTCCCAACTTACAACTAATACTTCTTTATTTACAGCATTCATTAGCTCATTTCAACAGTAGCATAATGACAGAGCAAAGCCCTGTGTAGCAAGATAAAAACTAGCTTGGGGCCCAGACAGGGAATGCTTTTATAGCACAGAATCTACCCATGCCAACTTTGATACTCCAGTTAATTATCCTTTTCAGTAAGGCAAGCTGGAAGGAGAGGTGTAAGCTATCCCTCACAGCAGCATTACTGAGCTTGGATAACCAAACATGCCACTGCTAGACCTTAACTTTTGGCTAGGATTCAATAGAATTATCCTTTATGAGGGGAAATGTCACAATCTGTAGTTTTCTTCTGAAGACACATACTGAATTGTCTATCTGTTGAAATCATTCCTTTGTCCTCCTAGGGGATACACAGCACAGTGAACTCCTAGGATATTTCAATTCACATTGTGCTTCTGTTCTGTCTCCTCACAAAGCACTAATTTTTCAGTCTAAGAAAGTGATGAAGTAGGCTTCCATGAATGCGCATCTAAAACTAAATTTCCTAAAGCCTGCACTATTTAGATGCCTTATTTTGGAGAAGAAAATCACAGTCATGCAAGAACATCTGCTGCACTATATGTCTGGCCATGCTCAGGTCCAATTAGGTCCAACAAGTGAACATACTAATAAACTCCATTCTGCAGGGGAAAAATAAACAGACAAACATTCAATTCTTCTGACTCACATTCCGGTCTACTTTTGAGTAGACTTTTGAGACAGACTTTTTATTCAGTAGGAGTCTAATTTGGAAGAGGATGACAGTGAAAAAAAGGCAGCTGTAAATTATATGATTAACAAAAAATATCTTCTTGTCTAATTCACAGCAATGCAAAGTGAAGTAGAGACAATAAGGAGTGCCTGGTAGGCCAATGGAGCATTGGGATTTTAATGCCCATGAGAAGCTTATTAAAATAAATCATTTAGAGAAGATAAAGGGACTGCATCTTTGGTGTGCTAACAGGGAGCCAGCACAGCACAAGAATTTGGGCTCACAACTGCTTAAAGCAGGAGCTCTGGCTGTGTGCAGCCAGGCCACCTATGTGGGTTATTATGGTACTGTTCCATGACAATGGGAAAAGGGAGTCAATGGCACAGCATCTTGTGCTTCTAATCCCTCTTAAATTCACTTGTGAGTTGTTCTTTTTTAGCTTCTCAAACACAAAACTTGAGCCCAGAACCTCAGCCCTGAACTTCATCTATATGTGAGTCTCTGAGTTTTGTTCAAATTCTTTCTTCCTATCATTCGATAATTAAATGTATTTTCTTAGCAGCCAGTAATGCAAGTGTGTTTCATGTGCTAAAAAGTTACATCAACGACTGATTTGCTTTCAGTCTAGTTACCCGTTCCTCTGTGTTACCATATGGAAGGAAAATTGAACCAATTGCTTTGTTTATGGCGTAGCTAAATGACATATGTGCTACTTCATTCATTGGCTCTATAAGAAGTAATAAGGTCACAGAAAAAGCCAGAGCAGTCTGACCTTATTTTCCTTCAGGACTGGCTACATTAACACACTTACTGGAGGAGGGAACATTAATGATCCAGCCAGTACTTATCAGGACAAAATTAGTGATGATATACAATCCTCGTGGTTTTACAGTAAGGAGCTCCAGTCCTAACAGAAGTCCTGGTAATGCCCTGCTTTAATGTCCGAGTGAAATCTGTGTATGTGACCCTCCAAAACAGCTTAGCATTAAAAAATATCTCAAAACCTGACCCAGAACCAGCTCCGAATGTTCAATGTTTATATATTAATACAGTGAGATATTGAAGCCCTCTGTGCAGTTCTGAAGGATTGATCATGTGGAAATCTGTTGAGAAAGGTCAAAAATCGGAAAACGGGGATTTTTTTTTTCAAAGTTCTAATGATGCAGAGCTGCATAATAATCTCCCCGTGAACCATAAACATAATAAAAGCTGAGGCCATTTCTAACATAATCTCTATCAGCAAGATGCCAGCGCTTTTCCAGATTTCCTAACGGGTCCCTGCTAATTCCATGCCAAAACTAGCAGTGGATTTCTTCCTTTTAATCTCCCCTAATGCCTTATTCGATTATTGTCACTGCTCTCCGACCGCGCACCGTCCCTTCAAACCCTAATTCCCCCACCGAGGCGGTCACATCGGGCTGAGCGGCGGCGGAACCGGAGGGCGCGCACAGCCACAGCCACCCCCACCCGCCCAGCACGGACAGAGCGCGGCCGAGGACCGCGGGGACGGGGCCGAGCCAGCCGGGCTCCGTGTCCTCACCCGGCGGAGCCGCCGGCCGACAGGGGAAGGATGAGAGCCCAAACTTGCTCCAGGTGACGGATCCGAGGGCACCTGAGCGTCCTCGCGCAGACCTGAGGCATGGCTTTGCTCATCGCTTGGGTCTGCGTAGCTGTGAGGTGAGTGAACACATCGCCCCGGACCCCAGAGCATCCCCTCAACGCGGAGCTGCCAGCGAGGGGTCACCGGGCCGCCTCTCCTGCCCTGCTTTCCCCAAGGGGAGCGGGTCTGGCGGGCGGGCTCAAGCGGGACGCTGACGGCGGAACTCGCCTCTCCCCGCAGCATCGAGAAGGCGCTGGGGGGCCAGGGCGACGGGGGGGACCTCTACTCGGAAAACATCACTCGCATCCTCGACAAGCTGTTGGACGGCTACGACAACAGGCTCCGGCCGGGATTTGGAGGTAGAAGGGGAAACTCCCGCCCCGTCGGGGCGGTGGGGGAGCGCGTCGGCTCCCGGGCATCGGGCTGCTCCCGGGCGGGCGGAGGGTCGCGGCCCGAACACAGCGTGGGGGGGGGGGGGGAGATGTGGAGATGAAAACCGGGACGCGGAGCAAAGTTCCCGTGCCCCGGCAGCCCGCAGCCGCCGGTTCGGGGCACGGCCCCGCTCCGCTCCGCGCCCAACTCGTCTCCGTGTCCCACAGGTGCCGTGACAGAAGTCAAAACGGACATCTACGTGACCAGCTTCGGGCCGGTGTCCGACGTGGAGATGGTGAGGGCCCCGCGCGCTGTCCCTGCTCTCCTTTCCCGGGATTCATTACGGTGGCATCTGAGCTGTCCGTCATTAGAGCAGATTACGAGCTTTAATCTTCTTGACAATCTCTACGGCCCGGCAGGGCGCTTTGGCTGGAGCTGCATATAGCTATTTCCCCAGCGCAGTCACCCGGCGCAGCCCCGTGGCCCCAAATGAAGCTGGGCATCGAGGGCAGCGCTCACCTCCACTGAGGCACACGGAGAGGTTAAAGATGCCTCCTGAACCTTATGAACAGCTGGCACGGAGGTTGGCTAGAAGGCCGCGTGGTAGGAGACAACCTGCCATGCAGCTGCAGAGATAGTGCTGCTTGTGACAGCGGCTCCTTGTCACGCCGGGAGCCCCAAAATTCAGGTAGCTGCAGACTTGGGTAAACTCCACGGATTATGGCAGCAGCTCCCACGAAAAGGGTGAACCATCGCCACTCTCATCCTGGAAATGGATTTCAGTCACTACTTTTGCCTTTGTACCTTTCCTCCAATACCTGCTCAACAAAGGCAGCGTTCCACTGTGTGATCCTAAAGGCACCCAAAACTTTTCTACCTCTCTTCGTAAGTCAGTCTAGGAGAAAGCATAGAGAAGGTGTGCTTTCATTCATACCTGACTCCTGCCAAGGTTTAGCTCAATTTTCTAATGACTTTCTCAGGTTTCTGAATGGTTGGGACAATATTGAGAATCTTTAAGAACATCTAACATAAACTTGTCAACATAATGTTACTGTAATTAATATTTTCCATATCAGTCCTTTCTTCATGACTATGCAAAGAAAGCAATGGAGGCCATGATTATGTGCTTTTGTTCCTGGCAGCTAGACATTAACAGTTTGTTTTTGCACTGTGAAAGGATACAAAAGTAGATATTTGTATTTCTCTTTGGACCACAACTTCAGTCGCTTTGAATTAAATTATTTTCTATGAGAGGGCTATGGGATTATTTTTTTTTTACATCAAGTTATCTGTTCATTGGTTAACTTGCAACTCCTCTAGAACAATAACAAAAAAGTGTAATATATTTCTCATGAACTACTTTCTTTTTTTCTTTTTTGCAACTACTTAATGGTAGTAATAGATTAGATCTAATAATAGATTAGGCCTCTAAGCAGTAAATTAAAAGCCATTAACATGTGTGTTAGGGTCTTTCATGGAGTTACTCTATATACAGCAGCTTAGGACTGCTGACCCTCCATAATTCATCTATTTATTTTCCATAGGAATACACAATGGATGTCTTCTTCCGGCAGACGTGGACTGATGAGAGGTTGAAGTTTGGTGGGCCAACAGAAATTTTGAGATTGAACAATTTAATGGTCAGTAAAATATGGACACCAGACACGTTTTTTAGAAATGGAAAAAAATCAATTGCTCATAATATGACAACTCCTAACAAACTTTTCAGAATTATGCAGAATGGAACTATTCTTTACACAATGAGGTGAGAGCTTATTCTTCTGCTTTTAGTTGACCTTTGTTTTTCATTCATTCAACAGTTTTCCGGCATACCATTTTTGACCGTCATCTACTTCAATGTTTTCTAGACTAACCATTAATGCTGACTGTCCTATGCGGCTGGTGAACTTCCCAATGGATGGACATGCTTGCCCTTTGAAGTTTGGAAGCTGTATGTTTTTCTATATCCTTCAATTTCATATAGTAATACAGTTGGTCTCCACGTCTCCGTGTACATGAGATCAGAAGTGAGATTCTAGCACACTGAAAGTCTATTATGTTTTTACTCTAGAATCTTACTCTTTCCTCTAAAGCTCAGACAATTCTTAGGCATATGGATATGTTCTCTGAAGGATGACCGTAACAAATTATTAGTATTCAAATTTGTTCCTTTAACAAGTCATAAAATCTGTAGTACATTTATTAAAGTCTAGTTTTATAAAATGAAAACATTTAGACAATTTGTGGCAATCAATGCATATATTTAATAGCAAATTAAAAGCAAAAGTTAGTACCTATCAGTTCCCATCTGAGCCATTCTCTGCAGTCTTTTATTTATTTATTTATTTATTTTTGGTCATTCATTCATTCATGCTAATTTACTGGAGAAGGATGCAAATTTCTATGGATATTTGACCAGTGGGATCATGCTACTTCTGTTTTTTTAATAGCTTACAAATCATATCATTTATATTGGTATTTTTTCCTTGTGTAACTCAGATGCTTACCCAAAAAGTGAAATAATTTATACATGGAAAAAAGGACCCCTGCATTCCGTAGAAGTACCACAGGAATCTTCCAGTCTCCTCCAGTATGATCTCATAGGACAAACTGTATCTAGCGAAACAATTAAATCTAACACAGGTAAGATGTAGCCATATGGGAACTACATAAACCATCTTGAATAGATTACAGACTTTTTCATTCAGTATATAATTGCATTACTGTAATTGCCTTTTGTCATTTTTAAGACTAAAATCCTTGCAAAGAGCTAAGCTGTGGTCTCCTAAAAGACTCGCGTTAAGAATTCCCCTGGCCTCCCCATTCCAGTAAAAACAATATGTAAAAATTAATATTCTTCTTCTCTGCTTCCAATAGGTCACTTTACCTTTGTTGTCGATTTATTTTGATTATACACTTGAAGGCTTATCAGTACTTTCCTTAGGACATGGTATCTTGAATTTAAGCCAATAACGTTTATCCATACATTGCCAAAATAATGCTGACATACTTGTCTCCTAACAGGTGAATATGTAATCATGACAGTTTATTTCCACTTGCAAAGGAAGATGGGATACTTCATGATACAGATATATACTCCTTGCATTATGACAGTCATTCTTTCTCAGGTCTCTTTTTGGATTAACAAGGAGTCTGTTCCAGCCAGAACAGTTTTTGGTATGCTGCATTAAGGTCTTTGAACACCTCAACATCATACATACCATTCATTCATCATTTTCATTGCTTGTTTGTTTTAGGTGAATATTCACTTCAGCTGCTCTATTTCCATCTCCAAAGGAAAATAGGCTACTATCTCATTCAGACATACATTCCATGCATCATGACTGTAGTCCTGTCTCAAGTTGTGTTTTGGATCAACAAAGAATCTGTTCCAGCAAGAACCGTGGCTGGTATTCATGTTTTGTTTCTTCTGTCATTCGTTTCATCACTGTATTCAATCCACTGTATTAAACAGCTACAGTAATCTAGTGGGCATTAGCCTTTAAACTGAAAAAGGCAGAAAGCACTTTTCAGTGAACAAAAGCATATACTAAAAATTAAACCAAATGATATTTAATCTTCTCACCGGAGTCAGAACTATTTATACAGAATGTTTGTTAAGCCAGACTTACTTCTGGTGGTTTATCTTCCCAACATTTTTTTTCCCCAAGAAAATGACAATTTCAGAGTAAAAGTCAACTTTCCATTTATTAAACAGGAATTTTTCTATTGACCTGTTCTGTTGTGAAACTAACCCGAGCCCAAGTGGCTGTGTTTTTTTGGGTTGGAACCTCGTCTAGCACTCATTCTGGTGCATTACTCTCCGTAGAGGTATCTAAACAACCACCAAGGACTTTAGAAGGATGAATTAGGTGAGATGCATCTTGTCCCTAGCACAAGTTGCAGCAGTAGCAAGGAGTATTTATACATATTGCATAGGCCTTTCTTTTTTCTAGTGGTTTGAATTAATTCTCCCCAAACTAAGAGCTTAGTCTGTTATTACATAAAGATCACAAACCCAGAAATAAAGACTTAATGTCAAGCTGAAGAGTAAATTTAGAATTAAGAATAGAAAATATTTTCAGAAATAATAAAATAGATGCCTTACTTCTGGAAAACTAATCATTTTGTCATTTAAAAAGCATATGTCAGTAGTTATTCCATTCTTATTTCTCCCAGAGAAGGTATAAATTTATATTCCATTCCAGTCCAAAATCCCATACATTCTAAATACCTTCGTTTAAGCAAAAAGGGCCAGTTTAAAAATGAGGAGGTAAGCATCCTTTCTGCATCATACTGCAAATACCTAATTGTTAAGATTTTTCAGTTTTGCTTTTATGTTCTAAAACTGTGACAGAATTAAACAACATTATATGTTTATGAAGCACACCTTCTCAAAGTATAGGCTTGAGAGAAATTAATGGTAAAAAAATAACCATAATGTGACCAAACCAATTTCTCAGAGAAAATCACTTAGCAAATCTACTTACCTCCAAAGTGGAGGCCAGTTATCTTTTGCAGATAACACTGTAGTGAGATAAATTAATGTTCATAAGCATCTTTACAGAAATACAGATGAAATATAGGAAAAAGATATTATTGTGCTCTTTATCATAGTGACATTGGAAAGAACAGCAGACAGGCAATATGAGATTCCTTATTTTGTGTGGAGCTTCTGTATGTAGATATGTTTATACATATGTATGTATACGTATCTTTTTGTAAAGCATGGTGTTATCAGACAGTACTTGGTGTAAGAAGCATGGTTATTTGAGGCCAGGTTCTATGTACGACCTGTTAAAGTATAAAATGCTTGGAACCATATAACAATGGCTGTAATTTCACATTTTTAGGTACCTTTATGTAATCTTCTTTTAGTTTGGCAAAAACTTTTCTTATTTTGCACAGGCCCATATTTGGCCAGCTTCTACCCTCCTAGTAGATCACCCTTGAAATTTTAACTCACTATCTAGTTATTAAACTTTATGTATAACTTCTCAGATACAGAAAGTTTTAAATTATTTTTAAAGAAAAAGTAGCATTTCAGTATTTGCATTATGTACCAGATTTTTCAAAATGGAAAGACAATCATCAGTTACACACTTTACCAACTGTAATGTGGCATTCTGTTTGATAAAGTAGTTTTCCACAGTACAGAACATTTCATCAAAATTCACATTGAGAATGTTCTTATCTATATCTCTAATAGAATAGGAGTCCTATTCCTAAGTTTAAATTCCTGCTGTGGAAGGTTTTTATTCAGACACAGAAAATATCTTTTTTTTATTATTATTAACTAGCACATGGGCAGATCTTAATCTAATCATGCATCATATTGAAAAGTTCATTCTGGATGTTTGAAATTGAAATTTATCTCAGCATAGTTGCACTTAGGTTATTAAATGAGTCTGGCAGACTTGGGAGAAGTAGATATCCTACATATTTTTATATATCTTCTATTTGCATTTCATTAAAACATGTTAAGTAGTGACATTGAGAATTACTTGATCTCAGACAGCTGGCAAGCTGCATCATGTGAGAGAGTTGCAAAAAAATCCTGAGAATAATCAAGTCACCCTGCAGTATGCAATGACACTGCATCCTTTCCACTCAGTATCATTCATAGCATATTGATTCATCATTGCAACATGACATGATAACATCTTTCACTTTCCCACCTACCCTTTTCCAATTGCAGAAAGGAGCAGAAGAGGGTATTCTCCTGCTTACTGTCTTTAAATACCTGTATTTTGCAGATTCTACCAGGCATAATTATAAGTAAACATGAGTCACAGAGGCTTGTATGTTTTAACAGATGAGTTTGCTCTTGTATCAGGCAGCAGTGGGAAGTAAGTATACTTCCCACATAATTCATGCTGTACACTCCAAAACAGAAAAAATAAGTTTATGATAGATGTGAAGAATACTTATGGGGCTCATAAGCTACATGATCAGATTTTTTGTGTGTGTGAAAATACATAAGAAGTTCTAGAGAGGTGCTTTTTCCCATCATTACACATTTGTAACATGGGAGCATTCAAATCAATATTATGTTAGAGAATCTTTAAAAATGTATTTAAAAATGTATTCAGAAATTAAAGATCACTGTACAGAAGACCAAATTCTTGTTACTAGAAATATTTGGATCGTAGCCTACCACTGATTTTAATGCAAAATCCAGTGGATTCAGTGAGACTTCCATAAGCCACGATCTGTCTTATACAACAATAGGAGATAGGGAGGATCATAACACTGCTGGAAAATCATGTCATGTTAATTTACTTTTCTGTCAAACATTCCACTTAAGAATTCCTCAAGTAAAGCATCTTTCTGAGCCTGAGCCTGGGTTTTGTTATACCCATGCTTTATCATCATTCTAAGAAACTGCAACTCGTAGTTTGTAGTTATCCTAACTTCCAATCTGCTTACTGTATTAAGGAAGTATATTTTTAGATACTCGAGTCACTAAACATTAATTGCATAAGAATACGAAATACTTAAGACTTGTTAGTTACTTGAACAGTGATTTTATGTTATGTATGTATGTACATAAACACACATAGATACATACAGATGAATTTAAGAACAGCAGGGATGAAGCAAAATTCTAATGCCTGTTTTCTCTCTTATTTTCAAGGAATTACTACAGTTCTAACAATGACCACTTTAAGCATCAGCGCACGCCATTCTTTGCCCAAGGTGTCCTATGCTACTGCTATGGATTGGTTCATAGCTGTGTGCTTTGCCTTTGTCTTCTCTGCACTTATTGAGTTTGCAGCTGTCAACTACTTTACCAATCTTCAGACTCAGAGAGCAATAAGGAAGGCAGCAAGGGCAGCAGCACTGGCAGCAGCACTATCAGCAGCAACTGTACCGGCAGAGGACGAGATTGTCTCGGTAATTGCTTGCTTTTCTGATAATAAATATCATATAGGGAGAGGCAGCTGAAGTAGTGAATGTGAAACCATATTAAAAAGTGATCTTAACCTGAAACAAATTATGTAACCAGATCATGTCTATTTATCAAAGACGTGGTTCTTTTTTTCAGAAAATGAAAATACTTCATTTATTCAGACTGTTTATTTAAATCTAGAGAGATGTTTATTTGGTAATATATATAAGGAATGATATTGGACTGCTACCCATAATACTTTCCTTGAGCAGTGCTGTAGGCATTGTGGCCAGGCAGCTGTGTTATTCCCTTCAGTAAGTCTGCAGAATTTGTGGGACACTGTAGTGTGCAAGCAGTGTGTGCATAGGCCAGATGATTATAGGATCACTGTAGTATCCTGGCATATACCATAAGTGGGTCATCTGGAAGAAAAGAAATTATCCTTTACATAAACTTGGCATCTGTTACTTTCATAAAATCTGTGTTGGAGGAAGCTTGGGGAAATAAAAAAAAATGAAAGTGTAAACGTAAAGTTTAGGGATAGATTTCAGTACATGTGACAGATAAGAAAGCTTTCTAGTATTGAAAACCTTATGTCAGAATTGCTTGTAAATAATATTCCTTACATTTTAGGATAAGTACTTAATGTTGTTTCACCAGCCCTCCTGTTTGCAGAATCAGTTTTACTACCATCACATTACCCATTTTGAGAGGAATAACAGAATTTGAATGACCCCTTCAAAACCATTGGGTCTGCAAATTTAGTAGGAGACTAAAAGCACACCAGGGTAACAGGGTAACACCTCTCCAATCATGTGATCATTTTTCCACGTTTCCTCATACCTGTTAAATGTGTAACATTTTGGTACATTTAAAGTGTTAAATTTATAATTAATAAGTTCCATATAATACCAAAATCAGAGTTACAAAGCATCTTGCTACTGGTCCTCATTGGAGCTAATCATAGAATGGCTTGGGTTGGAAGTGACCTTAGCAGTCATCTAGTTCCAACCACCCAGTTGTTGCTAGGGTTGCCACCCCGTTGATCAGGTTGCCCAGGGCTACATCCAGTCTGGCCTTGAACAGCTCCAGGAAAGGGCACCTATGGCTTCTCTGGGCAGCCTGTGTCAGTGCCTCATCACCCCCTGAGTAAAGAATTTCCTCATAGCATCTAATGTAAATCTCCCCTCTTTTAGTTCTAAACCGTTCCCTCTTGTCCTATCAATATCAGACCACATAAAAAGTTGGTTTCTTTCTTGCTTATAAGCATCCTTTAAGTACTGAGAGGCCTCGGTTTGGGCTCTCTAGAGCCTTCATTCTACAAGCTACACAAGCCAAGCTCCCTTAACCTTTCTTCACAGGAATGGTGCTCCAGTCCTCCGAGCATCTCTGTGGCTCACCTCTGGATCCATTCCAAGAGCTCTGCATCTTTCATGTGCTGGGGGCCCAAGGCCTGGATGCAGTACTCCAGGGGACTCGTAAGGGCAGAGTAGAAGGGAACAATCCCATCCCTCACCCTGCTGCCACCTCTAGTGATGTAGCCCAGGGTACTGTTGGTCTTCCAGGCTGCAAGCACTGGTTCACATCCAACTTTTCATCTGCCAGTCCTTTTCCATAGGGCTGCTTTCAATGAGTTCTTCTTCTCCCAGTCAGTAATTGTATCTGGGACTGCCTTAACCAAGATGGAGCACCTTTCGTTTGGCCTTGTTAAACCTCATTAGGTTCACATGGTCCCACTTATCAAGCTTATCCATGTTCCTTTGGGTTGTGTTCCTTCTGTCTGTAGTTAAGGAAAAGAATAAAGGCCATGCCAGACCCACACTGGCTAGTTGACAGGAAAGTACTGGGCTTGTAAAACCACACGACTGTTAATTAATACTTTTTTTTTTCTTTTTTTCTTAATATTAAAAACAGTAATTGAAAAGAAACGTGTAAGACATAACAAGAAAACAAAAAATGCATTTCATTTTCACTAAATATGTAAATAGTAGAAGAAACAAATCTTCATATATTTTAATTCTGAACGACAGATTTTGTTTTTAATTCACCATTACATAAAAGAAATATAAAAGAAAGTAAAAAAAAAAAAACCAACAACAAAAAAGAGGTGGTCAGATGCAAGTGTTCACAGATTCTTGCACTGATACCTGACTGACAGCAGAAAAGCTGATTCAGTTTTGACAATATTTGCAACTTTCAAATCTTAATTTATTTTAACCAATAAACAAAAGCTTTATAATTATATTTAAACTTCACAAAACAAACAAACAAAAAAAGAAGAGAGAAATGGTACAGAATGAGAAGAATAGTGTTAAGACCAAAGGAACTCCAAGTTGTACTAGCACTGAAGTTTTATTCTTTCTGATAACTTTTTTTTTTTTTTTTTGTAGCACAAGATATCATAAAAGTTGCTAAAGAGATAACCTTATGTAGAATGAGGAAAATACTGATAATATCTACATAAGGGAGAGGGGTGACAGCTTTTCCTATACACACTTTCTCGTTTGAGTTAATTATATTGAGGTTTCCTCAAAGAAAAAGAAAAAGCTGCATTTGTTCTGTTAATGTATCTGCTTAGTAATATGAAAACTTGGTTCGAGGTGCTCTGCATGTGCTACTGCTGATGCATTCCCAGCAGATGCTAAAAATCCCCACCAAACCTCCCAGATCTCTAGTAGACAACTGTTTCAAAACCAACCCTCTACGTATGCCCAGTAATATTCCTAATGACTGCAGTTGCTCCACAGTTTGTGGATGAGATTTAGGTGTTTTCTATACCATTGCTGACAATACAAAGCACAATTTTAAAAACCGCTACTGAGCAAGTTAATAAAAATAAGTAAATGGTAAAAGCTCACGTCTCCTTATCAAGAAGTTCATCCACAAAAAAATCACAGAGCTCAACTGAAGACACAACTTCTTGACTTTATAAATATTTCCTTGTTGGTTTTTCCAAATTAAAGCAAACAAGCACATTGCACCCATTTCCTCAAAAAATTATTTACAACTAGCTAATAACATAGAGATTTAGAAGAGTAAAACCAGCAATGCTAAAGTCTCAAGGTAAACTTAGTCTCTAAAGCAGTCCACACTATCCACAAAATGGTATAGTCCTGCTCTTGATCAGAGCTCAAATTATCTAGAATAGTAATTTTCAAGTGCTATTAAGTCCAATACACTTCTCTTAAAGGCCCAGTTCTCTCTAAGAACCCCCACTGCATTAAGAGAAAAATCAAGGAAATCATAAAAATGATGAGTACTTACCACTGGAGGAAAGAAGATACAGTCAAAATGGTTTCTGGAAGACTTCAGCTAGTTAACGCTATTGGATTTCCAAGGTTTCATTTCAGAAAGGCATGGTGAGAAAAAGGACTAATTACATGATAACAGGCTTCAACATCTATTTATTTACTCATATTCCTGTGTTAGATGAAGGCAAAGGGGAAAGAGTTTCTCTGTATCGTCACATAGATGAACATCCTATGCTGTCAGTAATCTAATTTCAGCTGAAACAGATTTGAACTCGCTGATTTGAGTGCTAACAATGTAGTTAGCACAGGCTGATTGCATGAGTGTATGTCTGTTTCCTCAGGACCATCATCCTGTACTGAACTCTATTCTTTTATAGTTATATTACTGATCTTCAAACAGTTTGTTTAAGTAAGGCACACAGCTTAATATTCCATTCCTATTGTAGATTTAGGAGCTGTTTCAGAGGTCTTGAATTTTGCTTAGCTGGTTCCTTATCTCTGCCTATAACTTTTCCATTTGTTTGCCCCTACGTTCTTTCTTCACTTTTCCTTCTACAAGGCACAGTTCTTATTCTTTATCCTTTGCATAATTCATCCTGCCTTTCCTGTGCCTCTTTTTGTCTCTTCTCCTTCTCTCTTCCAATTCACTAGATAAAATATATGAAAATCCATATCTTATACATTTTAAATCATTGTAACTTATTGTCTGTTCCATATGATTAAAAAAAAAAAAATTAAAATTAAAATCTTTCCCTTCAGTCATGCTCTGGGCTTTAGTACCTTATTTTTCCCCTAATCTGTGATTTATTTACTTATTTGTTTGTTCTTCTACACAGAGTAGTAAAGTTTTCCATCCACTTACAATGCTAGTATTTTTATTTGCCTTTCATTTTTGAAATATGTGAAAGGCGTCAGGATTTTAGATACATGGAGGGTTATTTGTAGGATGAAGGATAATGAACAGTGAGTCAAATATGCTTCTTGTCTTCTGTATTTGCAGATATCAGATGATATTTTACACTGAGAAAATTTCTGAAAAATGTAAAGAATTAATTACCTCTGGGGAATCCAGAGGTAAAAGTAGAAAAGCGAGATGTTCTTATTAGGAAACTTTAATGGCTGCAAAACTGCCATTGCAACTCTTCTACTTGTAGCAGTAGTAGGAGCAAGGTATATGTTTTATACATTATATTGTCTTAAATTGCCTGAAATATGGCTAAAGACATTGTGGTGGGGATATCTGTACCCTCTCTGAACTAGTTCTTTCTACACCTTCTACTATTTCAGGTAGGGCAGGCACAGAGAAATAGTTTTCATGGAAATGAAAATAAGAATTTATAAGACTGTTGGAAGCTTTAGCTACTTTCAGTGAAGGCCTGAACTCACCAAGATAAAGTATCTACAGAACATATTCAGTTTTCTTGTTTGTTTGTTTTTGTTTTTAACAAATTAAATTAAATGTGTTTCCTGCAAAAAAAAAGTATTTCAAAATGCTATCCAAAAGCCTTCTTGAGTCTAGTTAAATCTATTCAAAATCTTGCTTTATTCAAATAACAACTCTTTTACTCACGTTTTTATTAAATCCCCCCAAAACTGTACATTCAGAAAATAGCAATGGCAGCAGACAAAATTCTGATCTATTTTTCTAATGAAGTAGGAGAAACTCTCCTAAAGTTTCCGGAATAGAGTGGTTTCAGTGAGAGTTACAATGCTGTGACTGCTTGCTCTGTTAACTGATGACAGCCCAGCATGCCTATTCTGGTTCTAGGCAAGCCATTCTATTTACCTCAGTTAACTGAGAGCAGAATTTGGCTTGCTCTCTCTGTCAGCTGCAGGCAATCCTTGTGTGAAATACAAAACTATGGGTGTTCCACTCCAAAATATGATGGCAACAAGCTGGGTGATCATCTGGACCCTGACAGAAGCCTCCTTTTATTCATATGGTGACAAGCTTGCTCTAGCTTGTCAAAACCAAATTTTTTTATGTATATACATACATGTATGTACATAAAGCATATTGGCATTTGTTTTTTAATTCATTTCAAATATATTTTTCTTACATTAATCATATTGATTCATCATTATGTCTGTCTTTATCTAGTAATACTCCAGTTCTAGGAGTTGCAGGGGAAGGGTAATTGGTGATACTGGTTGGAGTGCACCATTTGAAGTAATGATTTGCAAGATGTTCAGGGAGCACCCAGGACAGGACAGGGAGAAAATACTGTGGATTAAAAGAAAGCTTTTCCATGTAAGACACTACATGTAAAATACAAAAGATTGTTACAGGGTTGTTGGTAGATTATGTTTGTTTTCTAAAAGGCCCGTTGTTTTAACAGAAAACAGCACAGTACAGTGAAATGCTGCTGGCAGAGCTTTCCTGTCCCTACGTATTGCCCTGTACCTCTTTTTTAAAATAACATGGCTTGAGCAGGAGAGGATTCTCATTCTCTTTAACAGCCCTGCCCAACTGTGGAGCAGCCATATGTCATTTCTGTACAGAGGATTTAGTTTTCTATAATTACGTCAGAATACAGTGAGTATGTTTAATGAGAACTGTAGTACAGTTGAAAGGAGAGCACTTCTATTCAGATTATCAACAACCCTTTATGAAATCATCCTAGAAAAGCTACATGCATTAAAAGCCTTATCTGAGAACATGGCACTTTCCATCAAATTAAAGAGTCCTTCCTGCTTCTGCACAACTGTAGGGTATCAAGTAGGCTATTTAAAACAAGAAACAACTTGCAATTCTATTGACTTTTTGTCATCTTTACAAGGAAAGTAGATGCAGATTGTTAGGTTCTACCCAAATTAAATACTTATCTGATTGGAAAAGCAAGTGCAGTGCAGCAAGGAAGGCAGAGAAGAAGCTGAAATCGTATGTAAAAAAATACAGATGGAAAATTTGTTTCCTTGGCTTTAGATATTTTTGCTCAGTGTTGAAGTTTGATCCCTTTTTATTGCAGGGGGGCAGTGAAAAAAAGTAAGTCAAATAACAGAAGGATAAAAGCTCTGTAGTGCTGTTTGTACTGCAGCCTGGCAGAATTTTCGTTCCTTTCTCCCTACTTCCAATTCAGACTCCCACTAAACATTAGGGATTGCTCTAGACTGACACTGATAAGTTAAAGAGTCCAAACATGACGGCATATTTAAATTCAACATAAATATATATTTTGACAGAGGCTCTGTGCTAATTATGAGTTTTATGATGTGCTATGTCTAAATTTTAGGAAAAGACTCTGCTATGGTGCAATCATACTGAAATGAGTAATGAAGTAACACTCTTCCCCTAACCACGTTCACCTGAGGCTTAGACTATTATTTTAGAGACATGAATTTCAGTCTCTGCAGGTTAAGGAAGAATTTGAACATGGCTTTAACGTGCTTCAGTTGATTAATGTAGCCCTTTTACCAGGTAAAGCACAAAGAAAAAACAATTTTGTGGTGGGTAATTACTCATAATGCACCTAAAGAAAATTTAGAATGCCTAAAGAGATGCCTGAAGCTAGGGACTATTAATGATGCCTGAAGTACATTCAGCTGTTAACCATGCAGAACGCTGTTTACAAATGTTTATAACACACATTTTTTTAATCACATCCCACAAAAGAGATATGTAAAGGAATATCTAAATTATGGGTTATAACAAATCTCTGTCACGACATGGGCGCTTAAATTGCACATGACAGTAAATATGGAGGTACCTTAATGCATGCCCAAAAGATCTTATATAATGTAGTGAACTTCCCTGCTGCAAGGTGCTGCATATAGATCATTCAGCAGCTAAGCAGAGGTTTTACAGATCATGCTGCTGTATGTTAGAGGCAAGTCTGAGAAGGATTTAGGGAGATAAACCATGCTTAACTTGCTCTTTGGGAGCTATGTTACTAGTATGTGATTTCATGTACGTAATATGAATCACTGAAATTACTGAAACTGTAGCTACTGAGATGGCGAGAGAGGCAGGAGGGAAAAATATGCAGTTTAGTTTTCTGCCTTGTACAGACATGGAGCTTTGATCCTAGGGTTTTTATCTTTTTTTGTTGTTGTTGTTTTCTATTGTGATGCCAGCAAAATTCAATAGTCTTAATCCAATAAATTTCAAAGAAAAGGAGAGGTTTTTTTTTCTAAACATTCAGAGTTTATTCTATCAAAACTCTTTCTTACTGCATAGTAGTCACAGCAGAAAGGGAGATAAGTGCAGAAAAGAGAGAACTGAGGGCATACATATGTTTAAAATTAGTCAGTATTCACGTGCATATGTAAGATATTCCACTGCTAGATCCTATGTGTAGGATGTGTAAGAATACATATCTGCAGTATAAATGAAAAGAGAACAGTAGAGAATTAAAAAATATATATTTTAGAACTATCTTTAGAGCATTCACCACAATTAGCCTCTACAGAAAATACAAAAAAAAAGCATTTATTCTAAAGTCATATATGCTGTATTTTTTATATCTAGAAGCAGAACAGTTTGCTGAGAGCCTCCTAATATGTTTTGAGCATGAGCACATTCTAGTGATATTGATGAGAGCTGTGAGAGATCAGCAGCATCTTTATAGTCAAGGATACTTTGTGAGCTTTCTAGGGCATTAGGTAGCTGAGCTGCAAAACCTCAGTAGAATCTGGACAATACCTTACTAGTTTGTATGCCTACCAATCTCTGTCCAGTTTAATGGTACCTCACGTTAAGCATCAATTTTGCAAGCTGTTCTGTGTCACTAGGCAGTCATATTCAGTGACAAGTTAAATTGCCTGATGGGACTAGCATTCTGTGTAGTACTAGCAAGAGTGCTCCTCTGTATCAAGTTTCAGTAAATGAATAAAATGCCTTCTTTTATTATGATCCACTGTGCCATGTCTCAGGCTTCCTGTTCTTGCTTTTGCTGTTTGTAAAACGGTTTTCACTATTTGACTGATCGTGTGCAAAACAGGAACTGGAATAGAGCACTCATTTCTGTTCTTCCTATTTTGTGTTTTTCAAATTTTCATGATGTCATTGTAGGTAGAATTTGTTGTCAAACGGAACAGTGAAATCTAAAAATAGTAGACAAATTGTTGCAGCTGCTGTTCAGAAGGCAAATGCTGTAAGAAACGATACGATCTCTTCCTGCTGCCTCTTCCTCTTGGTTTAATAGTAAATTCTCATGAAAAGTATGGGTTGTTCTACAGCAGTAAGTCCGGTTTGCTGACACTTGCCAAATTGAGAAACATGTTAATTACTCTTTTCAGATAAATTGAGGCTTCTGTATCTTGGGTTGTTGTGGTAGACAAGAAAATAGTCTTGACCCTTATTTTCTGGACTTGTACATGAACATGTTAGTGTAAGAAATTACTTAGGAACCTTCTTAATAGCCTATAAAAGCACTTGAAGAGCATGGCCAAAAATAAATAAATAAATGAAAACAACTGTGGCATTACTGAAACAGCAAAATCCTTTCTGAATAATGAAAAAAATTATTTTAGTTAGTGAGAAGTTTTTCATATCACTCAATTGATAAAAATGCACTGAAGCAGGCATATAATCAAGTTAGTCAGTATTCTTCCCCAATTCTGAGGATATAAGCTGACTTCAGATCTTCTTGTCCTGTCTATTCTGAAATCATACAGTGAAATCATATCAAGGTAATCCTCCTTCTATTGCAGCACATAAAATTTAATAAATAAATGGAATTATGACCAGGGCTACCCTTTTTCAAGTGCCTATCCAAAGGATCACAATGGTTTTACTACTTCTGCATTCTGAAATATGTTCAATACTCAACATAATCCACTGACCCTGTGCTACGTCTGCTCTGCCAACTATTTTAACTTGATCACATCAGCACAGTAACTTCTGATTCATGCCTGAGTGATCCAGAGCAGAATTTCACCCTCTTATATGAGAATATTGCAGATGAGAAGGTCTAAGGTTCTCTTTTGAGAAATCACTCCTTCTCCACAGAAGGTCAAGCTATCTTGCAGCAAAGCAAAAAACAAGCTACCTTACAACTCCCACAGCTGAGTTCAGCAAAGGGCATACAAGCAAAATGGAACAGCAACTTGACTGAAAAGCAGTGGCCCAGGCTCAGTCAGCCTGTTTATAGCGTGGCATTACTATTATGATTAGTGCAAGTGGAAATGGATAACCCTCCGTCTGTTTCTGTGACACAGCTGTAGATCATCCTCCATTTAAAGCTGTCTGTTACTTGCTGTATAACTGGAAAATATAAAAACAAATATCTGCATTCCAGAGAGGTGCAAACCTAGAATAGGACATCTTAACGTGTAGTGCAAGGGGGAGGGCTCTAGCAAGTAAAAAGAGGTAACAGTTAAAAGATATATGCATATACAAAAATACCTTAAAAAAATAAATAAGATATCCTTCTCTTTGCCTTTTATGTAGGCTAAATTCAGCTGCAAGGAATCCATCCTCCCTAATCTCTGCAGATACTGGTCCATCCATCCCTGAGGAGAACTTACATTATAGCAGTGTTAACTTCTTCTCACAATCTGGCACTAATACTGCTAAAAGGATAATATCTGATAATGCTCATCTTTTATCTAGATATTCTGCCCAAGTACATGTGTAGGCAATCTATTTCAGAAAATGTTTCTTTTCCTTCTACTAACCCCATCATTTATCTGACTAAAGTCTGTTTCCGTGCATAGATATCCTTCAGGATCAAACCCTAAAATGCTGACAGTAATTTCAGTGAATGACTGTAATTAAATCACTCAGAAACAATGACTTTGGAGACTTTGATGTGTTATCTTGAACCACCTGAACATTACTATTCCGCTTAAATTTACTTACACACTGTTGTACTGTGTATTATTTACACTGCCTAAAATTTTCCTCATCAACTTCATTCAGTCATCTATGAAGGCTGCTGTGAAAGTAATGCCTCCTATTTTATTATGTTAGACCACAACATCAGAGGCAGATGTTCATGGGATGACAGTAGATGTTGAACCATCCCACCTACCAGTATTCCACTACATTTTTTGCTGTGTGACAGATGGCAGTAGAAGGGCAGTCTGACAAAATGGTATCTGACATGGAAGTGCCATTTTTTGCCATGAAGCAAAGGTGTGGAATTGAATTCCCCCACGTGGAAAAAACTGCACCCATTGACCCTTACTGAATATTTTTGGAGTCCAAACAGCAAATGTGAGTGCAGTGAGGTGGTGGGTGGTACGTACCAGCAGTTGCAACAGTGACATAAAACATAAGCCAAGTTCTGGATGGCCATGCACAGCTGACACACCGCAAGATGAAGAGGGTCGCAATCATCTCATCCATGCAAACTGACATCTTACAATCAGAGAACTTTGTATGGAGTTGAATATTGGCTTCAATATGTTGGAAACAATGGTGGAAATCTTGGAATATTGTGAAGTTTGTGCCAGGTGGGTCCCATGAATGTTCACAAAGGAACAGAACCTGGATCACATCATTATTGGTGACTAGACATGATGTCACCTCTGGCAGTGTGCGGTGTAGCAACACATGAACTCTTCACTGAAGAAAAGTTCAGGACACAGTCCTCAGTTCATGAAGTAACGTGCATGGTAAAGCCGTGTTCAGAAGAGATGACCTTTCTGGATTTCCTGGAACCTGGGCTAACCATCAACACTGATCGCTACATCATGATGCTGACTAAGGCTTGAAATTCCAAAGTCAGGCCTGAGAAGAAGACAACATTTCTCTTGCAGTACAATGACACCAGGCCCCAGTTTGAAGACTGTGGAGCACAATGTCAGTCTTGGCTGGACTGTTGTACAACACACACAGCATATAGTCTGGATTCGGTGCCTTCCATTTTCCATCTGTTTGAGACAATGAAAGACTGCATGGACAACAGTATTCTAGGAATGAAGCCATCATCAAAGCTGTGAAACAGTGGGCCATCTCCGCTGGTGCTGATTTTTACAAGTGTGGCTTTCAGGCTCGTGTTCATTGCTGGCAAAAAAAAATGCATTGCTAATGGTGACTGTGTTGAAAAATAGCCTTTTGTAGCTGAAAATTTGTTCTGTCAAATAGTACTGTCTTCTTTGTGTCTGTTGCAGCTTCCATGGAAATAAATAGGGGGCATTACTTTTGGAGCAACTTACATACTTCTGCTGACAAAAAGAACTGCTTATTCAAACCCAGGAATAACTGTTTATGTTACACAGTATTTTTCATCAGCAATCTGGGAATAAGTTTCGCCATCTTTTATTGATGAAACTTTCGACATCAACTCAACCAAAATGTTACATTGCTTGTAAGAATCTAAGGAATTTATACTGCTCCCTACTGTCAGAAAACCTGAGTACTTCATACAAAAACAATAAAAAACAACATGATGCTTTAAGAATTCTTGTGCGTTTTCTCAGCCATCAGTAAAGTCTTTTGGTTACTGACAAGGAGAAATCTCTGACCTCTGAGTTCTTGCAAAACTCTTTTAAACTGCAACAGGGAAGATTTAGGTTAGAAATTAGGAGGAAGTTCTTCACACAGAGGGTGCTGACGCACTGGAACAGATTGCCCAAGGAGGTTGTGGATGCCCCATCCCTGGAGACGTTCAAGGCCAGGCTGGATGTGGCTCTGGGCAGCCTGGTCTGCTGGTTGGTGACCCTACGTGTTGCAGATGGTTGAAACTAGGTGATCTTTGAGGTCCTTTTCAACCTAGGCCATTCTATCGTTCTGTGATCATAGAAAAAATGGCAAGTTGGCCCGCAGATAGAACAGCTGTACATAATGAACATACATGTCAGCCTAGCAACTAAGAGGTAAATTCTAAGAACTGTTATACAACTCTCTGAAGAATAATTGGACCTTGCTATGAGTATTTCACAAAATACAGGAGTCACTGAGTTTAATTTTACTATAAAAAAAAATAGTTTCCTAATAGTTAGGATGAGTATTTGTTTTCTGCTCTATGAGTAAAAGATAGAAGAGAAGCGTAACAAGCAGAAAACCTAGGATTTCTGAAGCCATAAATCAACTCTCTCTTTTTTCTCCTCAGCATTCTGACTCCAACTGTAACCTGAAGAAGAGAGTAAACTCTGTAACATCTCAGGCAGATCAGTCTCCTGAAGCCAGCATAATATCAAACAGTGCATCCCAGTGTCAACCTGCGTCTGCTCCTCCACCAGCCCCCCCAGCACCACCACCAGTTGGAGGCACAAGTAAAATAGACCAGTATTCTAGGATCCTCTTTCCAGTGGCATTTGCGGGATTCAACCTGGTATACTGGGTTGTCTACCTTTCAAAAGACACTATGGAAGTGAGTATTAAAATTTCAGAATAATTATACGCTTGTAATGTATATATGTAACATGTTTAGTTTGCCAGTATTATTTAAATTGTTCATTTGCTGATGCACCTTCAGTTGATCAGTACTTTCTAAGTAAAGTTTATATTAACCTTTCTCTAAAAAAGAACAGTCACTTCCATTAAAATGTAGAAAGACTATTCAAAGGTGAGAAATGTAAACGCTTCTACACTATGACAGAACACAGAACAAGGAAAATTATGTAAGACAATGTATGACACCATTCTCAGCAAACATATCAATCTTAAATCTTCCATTTTTCCATCTTCCTGTCTGCAGAGAGAATTGTAAAGTTAACTGTTGCAGCAATGCAGTAAAGGAGATTGATATCAAAAGGAGAACATTAATATCTGCTAAGATAGTAAGACAGTTGCAACATACACTTAGTGAATTGAGAGTCCCTGTTTTTACACTTTTTAAAACCAATTTTTCCTCTTTCTCCTTATAATGGAACCATTTTATGCCAATAAAGCTGCTAAATTCCTTGCTTAAGCTTGTCTGAACCTAGCTGAGAGTTACTGAGTCTTCAGATATCCCTGAAGTGTAGAAAAGTTGTGTACCCTGAAGACTGAGCATTTCTGGTACAGTCACTGATTAGCTTATGCTTTCAAGCAGTTATTATACTTCTAGTCTTTAATGTTTTAATTCTTTATTTTTCCTTTTTGTCTAAATGCAACTAATGGTGCCCCATCTCTTTGGTGAAAAACATATATTCATTTGCTTTGTTTGTTGCCATAAAGTTTTTGAATCTCACTGTACACTGCAGTCAAAATGATTGGTACACTGAGCTTTATTTAGGACAGCTACAGAGATAATGGTGGTGTTTGGACAGTATTGAAAGCACAAAGTCCCTGTATCAATAATAACAGGGGCTAGCAATCTGATATAAGCAGTGTGCAAGTTTAACATTCATTTCCTAAATTAGAGGTAAAGAAGGCCAAGGGAAATCTCTTAGAGAGCCAGAAGATACTGCAGTTCAAAGTAACAAGATGGTGCTGATCAGCTAATGGATGGCATCTTGACTCTACTTGAAGCAGAGGCTACTAGCCCTAATTTTGCTGATTTTTGCTACTAGTATGATTTGGAAAATGCTAAGAGGGAGTGTGCTGCCAAGCAGCTCATGTGAAATCAGGAGGGCAGGAAGATAGGAGGCACTGTCTCTTGCAAATGTTCCCGCAGATGTCTCTCTCAAGAGGTCACAGCTGCTACCTCCTGGCCACTCAAAATCTGCCCAATGCTAAATTTAGCATTTGTGCCAGAGATACTGATCCTGCTATTAAAATATTGACTATGTGTGCACATTACTTATATCAATCAGAGAAGGAAAACATAATAAAGCTCTTGTATATTCATTACAGCTTCTGTTAAGAGGCCCGTTTCTTAGCTTGTGTAGCTTGCCATAACTTCAGTGATTTCCTTCAACTATTCACATTTTGGATATAGAAATGCTTGGAACATATTTGCCATTTTCCCTTGTTAGTGGTGAAATATTTATACTTAACCTTGTATATTAATAGTTGTATTGGAACTAGGCTTCTAAAATACCTCAGAGAACTAAGACCTAGAGCTGAATGTAGATACTTTTAAAATTCCACTTTCACAAGCTCACTAACCTGCTCACAAATGCATTGATTCTTACTGAATGACAGAAATCCAGCAACAAGATTTAGAGAACAGAACAGTATTAACAGCCAGGGTGATTCAAGTGGTGGCGAATTAAATAGTTATGTAAACCATTGCTCAAGTTCTTCATGAATTGAATTTTCCTGTTAGTGTGCTCAGTTGTAACTAATAGAATCATGATATACCTTGGTAGGTTTTTAATTTGATGCACTTTATCCTTTTACCAGTTCTTACTTTCATGGAAAACCAAGATTGTTTTTGCTTTAAAACAAAACAAAACAAAACTTATTTTCAAAGAAGTAAGCCTTGCTATTCAAACAGAGGAGATACAAAAGTTAGGTGAGTGAAACATGGTGTTCTTAAAGGCCACTCAAACTCCACTCACAGTCTCAAGCCAAAAAGATTAGTATTGATAAGGTATTACTCAGTTATGAAATATGACTCTTTGAGAAGAGTGTATTTTGTGAAATATTTCAGGTATATTAGCAATTTTTTCTTTTTGAGTCGCTAATTAGAGTTCATTTGGCTTCTGTTTAGAAAACAAATAGAAAAATATCGAATCAGTTCACCAAAATAAACATATTTCCTGTGCAGAAATATTGACAGATGTTTAATAATGGCAGCAGGGCTGTCCCATTTATTATGTGAAAAATTAAAGCATTAAAATTACACTAAGAGGAATTACTACTCCCTGACTACATAAGGTCAGTTTGTAATTAATTTGTATGAAAGGTTTGAGGATGTGACATCCATGGAAAATGAAATACATGTGTTTCTATGGCATGTGTTTTTCTCTATCTGCCATCCAGAGAAAGCTCTACATAGGAACAAGCAATACACGTTTGTCCAGATTATCCAAATAGAGAACATCCTGAAGGGAGAAAAAAAACAAACAGTCTAACAATAAAGGAAAAAGCTATTCTTTTTATTTTGTCACACATACACTTTTTTGCTATTTATTTCTTAAATCTCGTTTGGTCTTAGAGCTGAACACTAATTTATAATAGTGATTTTGACAGGTGAATTGCATGCTTGCTCTATTTTAATAATTTTAAAATACACCTGATTTAGAATGTAAGATGTGTCCCTTTAATTATAAGTATTTGGTCTATTTGTCACGTCATTCATAATGCATGCACTATTCTCACATCTCCTTACATATATCCTTCCTAAAGTAACCTGTCCCAGTGTTTTATATTCATCAAACTATATTACAGTTTTTAATGTAATAAAACACAGAATGATGTCTGTGTTAAGCTCATGATGTTAAACCTTTAATGATAAACAGCAGAAAAGCAGGCAGAGAGGCCAACTTTTATGGCTGGGGACAGAAGGTAAAATATAATTGAATGTGGTAAATGTGCTGATTCCCAGAGAAAAGCTGAACACACAGAGCGCAGTATCATGGCAGAAAATGAGTTACGTAGCAGGTTGAAGATGAAATGCCAGTGATGAATGGTCAAGTGGGAAGAAAGAAGGACAGACAAACAAGAGCTTGTAAAGTTTCTAATACAGAGCATATTGTGCATTATGCTTCAGTTTGAACACTAGAAAAATGATGTTCAAGTAGGAAGTAGTCATTACTATATATACTTACTATTGAGTTTTGATGATCCAGCTAATGAGCATCAGATTCTGAGAAGATTCTCCCTTATAACGTAGTTTTTTTTAAACCTGTTGAGGTTGATGTCAGAAGTCAGGTGATGTTGGTTACTTACACTGTTGACAAATGACAGCTTAAACCTCTCTCTTAAATTTTCCTCCAGTTTTTTGAACCAACTGCAATGCACCTCCGAAATGATCATCAGACCAACTGAAGAACAGCAGTGCTTAAAAGAAATCACTGAAGGTCTTCTGGAGTTAAAGTAACTTCAAAGGAAACAAGTGCTCTCAGTTTTCAAACACTGAGTATTTACACTGGATATCACCTGGAAACAAACACTGGACAAATAAAAAAAGATTGAAACTGCACAGAGTTCTAACAAAATTTTGATTTCTTACAGTGATTCTAATATTAAATTTATTGTTAAATTATTTTGTTCAGTGGTCAAAGAAAAGATTTGTATTTGTTGTAGTTCTGTTACAAATAACTGAATGTTTACATTGATATATCAATAGAATTATTTCTCTTAAATGCAGTGAAGATTACTTAAGGAAGCCACATTCAAAACTCAAATAAATTAGCATTCTTTCACTGAAATGCAAGGACCCAAACTGATGTGCAGTCAAAATTGGCCCCAAAATAATGCTAAAAAATCCCATGGCATTGTTGTAACATTGTCATAGATCAGATGAATGATGAATCCTGGTTTTCTGTAATTTATCTTCATATCCTTTAATCTGAGGTAATTTTTGTGGGGGAAAAAAAAATAAAAAGAACAAAATAGAAAGGACTGGTTACGTATTTTAGCTGATTAGTTACATTGTTGTTTTTTTCTGTTGTTGTTGAGAGTGACCACGGTAACTTACAAGGTAATTACAAGCAATTTCTGGGCAGCCACTTCTGGAAGTACAGCACTGATGCCAGAGAGTTTTCATGCTCAAAAGCTGAATGGATGGAAAGATGCAGCTACCCATCAAGCTAAGTTCAAGAAAGTCTTGATTGCTGATTAGGGAACAAGTTCTGTTTTGTCAGCTGATTCTTTGGACCTGCGCATAGCAGACTCCCTACAACTTTTTCCAGAGGCACATTATTGCCAGCAAATTCAGAATTGACAGGCAGCGTGGATTTTATTTCTCAGTCTCAACAAAAGCAGTCACATTTATTTGGTTTATTGTCCATCTCCATTAAGTCCTTCTTAATTACATCATTAGGAAACATATGCCTCATCAAATCAAATTCAAGCCACCTTTGTTGCAGGTATAATGCACACTGGTGGGAATCAAAAGTACAAAGATCTTATACATAGCCAAATATAAATTGAAGTATACTATCCTAAAATTATTTGAAGTGTAATATGAAATGCTGCATTGATTCGAGAAAGTCCAGGTCTTTTGTCTAAGTATATATTTTAGTCACTGAAAAAGTACTTAGGGGTTGGTCAATCAACCCCAGTAGATTGTTAAGCGCTCTGCTGGCTTCATTGACTACAATAATTGTAACTACCTGATGAGCTACTGTGTAATCAATGAATATACAGATGCTATAATTAAGAAACGTACAGGAAAGTTAGGCTAAACAGGTTATCATGCTAAAGAAGAACAGATGGAAAGCTCAACCTTGTCCCAGGCTCACCGAAAAGACTCCAAGAGGAGTGATCTGCAAACAGATCCTTCCCCACTGGCAGCCACCTCTTAAATGGGGTCCAGGAGAGGTGCAGCCAGGCTCCACCCCTTCCGGTAGCACAGGAGAATTGTCTTCACCTGTGCTCCCAGATGACTCATTGCTCATCTCAGGTGGTGAATCAGAGATTCAGGCCATGATTCAGCAGTTCCCATACAGCTAGCTAGCTCCAACTGTTTTTTTCTCACGTTTCAAAAGAAGGATGTAGCTTTTACTGGTGTAGTAGCTGCACTGAACACATGAAATCACTTCTCTTCATGTTGTATGACTTAGTTACAGACAATTTAAGTAGACTTGAATCAATCATAACTCTTGTCTGCACAGAGATGTCATGTGTTCGTAATTTGTTTTTTCTTGACTGGCAACAGGCTAATACACTTGCACATATTTTTAAGTGCTCTAAATTCTGCCTTCAATCTGCTTTAAAATCAAAATTGTTGAAGTCTTTCCCATTTTTAAACTGTATATTTTTTTCAAATTGAACTGTGAGCATTGCAAAAGATCATGTTTTATAATTTGTAAATACATTTACAAAAAGCAAACTGTGCTGTAGAGAATCAGAGATTATTCTTTTTGATTTAACCATACTCATTCTTGCTCTGCAGACTAATTTTCTATTTTGAATATATCAAAGGCTGTGAAAGTTTTCAGAATGCTTTAGAATTGGTTTTTGCACAAAATGAAAATGTTAGGGGGAAAGCAAGTTACACTGAATAAGCTCAGATTTATATTGGATATTCTTTTCTCAAAAGAAATTTAGATATGAATTTTACAGCAAACGCAGAGAGTTATTAAAGCCACTATTCTGTTGGAGCGTAGTACTTCAATATATAAAATAAGGATAATTTTCTAATTGTAAAGTCCTATTGTCACCAGATTTTGGTGTTCAATATAATATTTCAACATGACCACAAAGACTCTATTTTTTCTTTGTTTGTTTTGAAGGAGTTTTTATTGCGGGCAAGATATATAAGGGTTTGTTCTCCCCAGTCATTTGAATAGTAGGAAGGGTCAGTGTATTTATCCTACTGACTACTTTGTAGAGACATATTCAATCACGTTCTGCATCAATAATGCTCATAATGTCAAGTTGTATATTGGAATATACAATAACCAAACAAGATATGCAGTAAAAAGAGCAGATAGATGTAAATGTATATATATATATATATATATATATATATATATATATATATATGCACACACACACACACACACACACATATACAAATAACATATTTCTTTCTCTATTTAATGTAAGTTAAAGGAAATTAAGGGATTTTTATCCCATTATTTTTGACTGCCTTGCAGTAGGAAGAGCAGGAACTAAAGTTTATGCAAAATGGCACTTTTTACTGTGGGAAACAAGACATTGTGTGGGAGAAGGTAAGCAATTACCTTGAGCTGTCACGCAGTGGTAATGTATTATTCACCACTATCCTAACTTCGTATCCATCCCAGTAGAAAGGATGTACTGGTTTTAGCTCACAACCCTGCAAAATTATCAGAATGTGGCTTGAATTTATCTTTCATATGTTCTGCTTAAGCCGAAGTGTGAGAAACACAAGAACTAAGAACACAGTAACAAAGTTATATCATACAAAATTAGAAACCTCAACTAGGTAATAATCTTTACTATCATTGTGGGTTTTTCTCTCTTCCCCTACATTTTTTTCATAATTTCAAAACCAGATGAAAATTCAGAGATTTAAGGTCTAGAAACTATGCAGTGGCACACCAAATCATCCACTGCTGTGTTCAAAGACTAGCTATCACCAGAACCTGAAGCAAGACTCGAATAAATCCATGAAGCATAGATGTTAAATGAATGTCCTCAATAGGCTTTTCTTATCAAGTACTGTCAAGTGTTTTGATATTTTGATGCATCCTGTCAATCTACCAGCTCAATGTCTTTCTCTTGTACATATGCATACAAAAATCAAGAGATTTTATTGCTGCTTAGTTATTACGGTCTTTCTTCTCTTCCAATTCATAAAAAGAACGCTCTCCATTTGCTTATTTCCTTTCTTTATAAAAGTAATTATTGCAGGATTCATCTCTTCTCAGTAAACAAAGCATTTCAACTCTCTGCATAAATGTTGTCTATCTGTGAAGACTGAAGTTCTTTATCCACAAGCAGAATGAGTAGAAACTTGGACAGTAAACTACTCCATTCTCCATCACTTCATCACAATCATTACTCAGCCATGGCTGAGTGGTGCATGTGTACAAGGAATACAGATCAATAGATTTTCTTCAGAAAGTGGTTGTATACAAGTCACAGTCACTGACGGTCAGCAAAGTATGTTGGAAGTAACAGATACTGATAAAGCATGAATGAGACTCAGATGTGTTTTCTGGCACGCAAGCTCTAAAACAGGACTAACAGAGGAATCCAAAGAAACTGAAACCACCCTTGCAATTGTAAAATAAGAATCAATCACAGGTGAGCAAAAACCCTAATTCTGTGTATTTAATGTTGTATGAAAGTAGGACAACATGGCAAAACTTTGTAACACAAAGAAACAGGCACTTCAACTAAATCAGAATGCATTTGGATTCTATCACGTCAAAGAGGTCTTTAGTTCATGAAAACATCATCTGACCTCAGTCATGACTATTTTTTACTTTATAAATAAGAGTAATTTTTAATTGTTTTAAGGTACTAAATTCCTTACATGCCTTAAGGAGCAAATATCTTTAGGCTGTATGTAATTACATATTCAATACTATTGCAAATGCTTTTCTCCTCCCTCCCCCCAAAAACATCTGCTTTGTTTATAATAATGTTTTCATAGAGCAGATAGAAATATTTTGTAATTTACAACCAAATAAAACTAACAATCTAACACTCTTTACTGAGATACTTATGCCTACTCATAATGTACGTTAAATAAGTCGCGTTACCATAACTGAATGGCAGCTTTACTTTAGTGAAAATTGGGAAATTGCTGTTAGAAGATGACATTTCTAAGGGCTATAAAAGTTTGTGTTTATTTAACATACCTGGAAACCCAATGCCCCATGAAGATGAAAAATCAGGTTCTTAGGAAAGAAGTCACAGTTTGTACCTCATGTAAAACAAATATTAGTAAGAGACAATAGTGAAGCTCTAACTATGCTGTTTGCCGCGTGCTTTCATCCTCATCCTGACCACTGACTGAACCAATCACTATTTAAGTCAATTGAGAGCATTTACCATCTCTTTGGGAAAATCATACTGGAGAATCGCAAAGTTCCTTAGACTATTCTATTCTGTGAGAGGACTTGAATGCCACGATGTAACAGAATGGGAACGATCAGAAACAGTTCTTTTTAAATAATGTGAATCTGACAAGGTGGACAGAGGCTTGCTGACAGATGTCAGCATACGTGTGTCTCACAGATGGAGTCAGGCATCTTTATCACTAACTGAATGATTTTCAGGTGGATCTTCATGGAGATATGAAAAAGCAGTAACTGCGAGCTGCCGCAGGTGAGGGAACATTCGGACAGTGCTCTCAGACACAGAGTCTGTTTTTTGGGCAGTGCTGTGTGGAGCCAGGAGCCGGACTCCATGGTCCTTGTGGCTTCCTTCCAACTCAGGATATTCTATGATCGCCTGAACCTATTACAAAAAATTACCTAAATCCATTTACCATGGACTGCGATGCCTAAAAAGCAATGCCTAGAAATTTCAGTAATTACATGCATTAAGGCAAATACAAGCTATAGTCAGGAATGCCTGCTAACACAGATTATTTTTTTTAAATTAAAGAATTAAACCCCAAAAGACCAAACCCGTCTCTCTGTACCCTATGAAGCCTCTACATGAGAATATTGTAACAGTGAATAAAGGACAAAAAACCCTCAGGGGTGCAGGAACTAAGAAGACATAAAAAATAGATACGTTTAGAAAGCTCTGTATGCAATGTACCTATTAATATACTTCTATGCTGCACACACAGAAATATATTCTCTATTAGGAAATGACTTTCTACAGTAGAGATCAGTTCATTAACAGCTCTTTACAGAGCAGTCACGGGAGTATTAGCGTGTGCTTGAAATAAGTTAAAACTACTGGATAAAAGTGCTCTATTCAGCACCAATAAACAGCAAACAAAGGTAAGCGAGTTCAATTCCAGCTGTACTAGAAGTTAAGACTCATAAGGCTACAACATTCCATCTTAATTTTAAGATTGGAAAGGAATTTGCTTACTCACAAGGTATCATTACATTGGGGGCCTATCAAGCTGTCATGACTATAAATGAGCACCTCAATGTTCTGAAATCATCAGGAAAACATTCAGGTCAGTGGTCAGGCCAGTGATGTGCAAATGTAAGGCTTCCTCTAAGAGATCCATTTAAAGGTGGGGTAATCTGCTGGCCAAGCCTCACTTGGAGTACTGTGCCCAGATGTGGGATCCTCAGTACAGGAGAGACGTTGATCTATTGGAGTGTGTCCAGAGGAGGGCCAAGAAATGATCCAAGGGATGGAACACCTCCCTTACTGGGACAGGCTAAGAGCTGGGGCTGTTCAGCATGGAAAAGAGAAGGCTCTGGGGCGACCTGAAAGCAGCCTGTCAGTATCTAAGAGAGCTGTAAGAAAGAAGGAAACACTCTTTAGCAGGGTCTGTTGTGACAGGACAAGGAAAACTGGTTTCAAAGCAAAAGAGGGGAGATTTAGATTGGATATAAGGAAAAAAAATATGATAAGGATAGCGAAGCACTGGAGCAGGTTGCCCAGAGAGGTGGTGGAAGCCCTGTTCTTGGAGACCTTCAAGGTCAGGATGGACCAAGCTCGGAGTAATACGATGGATCTGTAGGTGTCCCTGTCCACTGCAGGGGAGTTGGACTGGATGACTTTTAAAGGTCTCTTCCAACTCAAGCAATTCTGTGATCTCAAAACATCTCCCATAATACCTTAATAAGGAAAAAAAGTTCCCAGAGACACCAAATTGTAATGTAAAGCTGCTCTGACTTTAGTACTAAAAAGAGAAGGCAGAACTGGATTTTGTTACATATTTGGTCACAAAGATTATTCAAATTCATGTAATCCACAGTGGTCTTTAAGGCACTCTGCTAATAACAGATTAATGAAGACCACATTCAGTATTTGAGCCCTTCTACTTTTTGGCAACACTACTCACATTGCCCTGAGGGCTGAAGAGGTGGCAAAGGTCTTGGTGCAGTTGCAGGAAAATCCTGGACTTAGTGATTTTGCTCTAGTATTGAAGGACAGTGGGTCTTCCAGGTCATTCACATCACTAGAACAGCACAGAATGAATAATACTTCAACTTGAGTTCCATCTGAGTACTTGCTACTAAATGTACTTTATTTGATACGTTAGGTTCCAGGAGAACAAAAACATCATGTGAAAATAGCATCAAAAAAATTTAATATGGGAAGTTCCTATGATTTGGGAGTCTCTCTGAGATCCTTTCTGATATGGTGGCATACATTGACGAAACCCACAAAACCTGTAAGGCAAACAGTACTCAATTCAGTTAAATTCTTTTATATGATTTAAAACAAAACAAAAAAAACAACAACAAAAACCACTCCTGAAGCCTTAGAGAATGTTGGTGAACTGTTTTCCTCAGTCAGTGCTCATATTGTTCTGCTTACATCTCTAGATAATTAAATAAAAACTTGATAGATCGAGGTCAATAAATACTAATCTGTAGTTACACCAAACTAAGTCATCCCTACTTAAGCTGTTATTAATACAAACATTTTCCTAGGATGAAACACGGATTTATTTGTCTCGGAGGAATTCCAAGCAGGGTGCTTATTTCTGCAAAGTGCAGCGTGTCCCACTCCAAGGCTCAGTTCACACCTATAAAAGATCCCGCCTTCCCTTCCTGCGAGATGCTAGTGAACATAAATTAACACAGAACATAAATTAACACAGAACATTGATACAAGTTATTCTGTGATTTTATTAAAGCCAAAACATTAGTCTTGCAAATTATTTTTCTTCATTTTAATACTTTTGATTAGAGTGTTTTAGGCTTGGGTCTAAACTATATCCTTGCTCCCACAGCACCTTCCCTAAAGAAAACAATATTTTCTATGAAATAAATAAACAAAGTTTATTGTGGACTAAGTTTCATTTGGTGGAGAGAACAATTTTCCACTGATAAACAGTTTCAACAGAAATTAACCAAAATTCCATTATCTATAATGTAGACCCAATGGAAGAGAGATGGGAAATAAAAGGCATGACATTCAACAAAGTTGTTTCTTCCCTAAAGATTGCACACAGAACTTGACCAGAACACTATCCCTGGAGTATCCCTGGGCATTTATTCATATTATATCATTTATATCATAGAGCTGAGCTGCCTGTTGCTTGGTAAAGCACTGCACGAGTCCCCATGTACCAGAGCTGTGCATTGTCTGCAGTCCAAAAACACACAGGCCTCCACACATAGAGGATCATGGCACCTCTCCCAGTACTGCCCAAGACATGGGTAGAAAGCAGCAAGGACTATCGAGAGGATTTTGGAAAGAGCTCAAAGTGACTAAAGGAAGTCTGGTGAACGTGGCAGCAATTTGATCTGGTTGTTCTAAGGATAAAAAGGGGAGGTGCAGATATTCACATAAAATGGTAAGAATTATGACAGGACCTCAGAGAATGTTTATAGCCTGACTTACATGACCAAAGACCTCCTGACTCGCGCTCCCTGCAGCAGGGTGAGTGCTCTGCTAACGATGACAAGTGGCTGCTGGTGGGGGCATGAGGGGCACACAGCCACAGCTCTGACACTGCTGGGCAGGAGACAGCCCTGATTGCTGCAGTCACCTTGCTCCGAGCGTGCCTGAAAGCTTCCTCTTGCTTGGAAGGTCACCGAGGTGTCCAGTCCTGCAAAACCAATTGGTTCTTGTGTCCTTCAGTTGCTGAGTATCACAACCGATTTCTTCCCTTGATTATTACATTAAAAACAAAAAGCAGACTCTGCTTTAAACATGTTGGGTTATGGCAGATGCATATTGCTGTGGCTTTTATAACAAGCCTGTGGCCATCACCTGCTATCACCCGCTGAAGGCCATGACAGGCAGTCTCTCAGCATTTCTCACTTCTGTACAATGTGGTTTTCAAAAACTCATTCTCATGTTTTCAAACAGCACTCATGGTATTTTCTTCCAAAACATAAAGGCTGTTCTCTTTCATCCCTTTGAAAACCTGAACTTGCTCTACACAACTACTTCATACTTTTCTGTTTTCACATTAAAATAAAAATAATAGAAATATTTCTACATATGGTTGAACTATACAAATCACTACTTTATAACATTTTTGCCAACTGTCAAATACATTATTTGTGAACAGATTTTTGTTACTGCTGAACCAGCATGAGAAATAGCAAAATAATGTGCACTGAGTAGTTTTACCGTGCCTTTTATTTTTATAAAATGAAATGACTTGGGAGTGCATTATTTTTTTAATCCAATATACTTATACCAATGTGTTCATTTTAGGGCCAGAGTACTCCCTGTTACAACGTGCTTTCATAACTGCATTGCCACAAGGAGCCTTGAAGAACAGCATGCATCTCCTGGTGGCTATTCTAAAAGTAGAAGACTGTTCCAGAGTTCTGTGCCATCCATATAGCAAATGACTGCCCCATGCCTAAATCTCACGGTGCTTTTTGGTTGCACTATTTGCAGTCAAAACTGTTTTACTATAAAATTTACTGACGTGTCTTTACAAAAACACGACAATACACAATATCAAAATAAGTTAATTACTCATAGATCTTAAACAGCTCATATTATCTTACATACTATTTAATATCCACTTGCAAAACTATTAACATGGCTTTAGTAGTATATATTTATCATATGATGAGAGGTTTATGTCTAGTTTAGAAAGGACAGCTGCAGCAAGAGCAATTTATCCCTTTAGCACTATTTAACTATAAGAATATTTTCCGTGGAGAGGACAAGGAGTCCTTAGCTTTTTATGGCATTTATGGAGAGTATATGTATGCATGTGTGATGCAGAAAAAAACCACTGATTGAGCTCTGTCATTATCTTTCACAATTGCTACAACACACATCTGTTTCTAAGAACTATATCCTATCATATCTATATACCACCAAGGAGCTTTTTTCCATCAGCACCACGCATCCTGTTTTAACCTGTATCAGTCCTCCCTCCTACTAATTTCACCCCTCACAGCAAGCTTTAGAGAGACAGGTTCCAGTTTTCCATGAAATATGAGGACATCACTTACAAACTCCAAGACACTAAAAGGGTCAGTCTAACTTGTTCATACAAAAGGAGAAGAGTCTGTGAAAGGCACATGGTGATCGGTTCCAAACACAGACATTAGCAGTAAGTCACTATTGACTCTGTTGTGTAACCACACACACACCCTGGATGATGTGCAAATCACCACTTGTCTTGTGATACTGTATCCATACTCAGAGGGACTTTTCCACAAGAGTTCCCTTTAAGGGCTCATTTCTACCTTTTGACTTCTAAATGTTTTTATTAAAATACTTAGATTTCCCAGTAATATATAAACCTTTTACTTACCTTACTGATGCACTTTGGCTAATCTGTTGTTTCAGTATATGTCAATTAAGTGCCTATAATGCACGGCTTATTGATTACAATGCCAGTTGCTTGCTGGGACCCAATTTTTCCGGTCAATAACAGCTGGTGCACTTAAGTAATAAAATGATGCTAGAGTTGTATTTTGTACTGCATGTGCCAGCTGAGCACACAGATTAATTAACCTCATGACAAAGTAATTAAGCAGAAGATGTAGTGCAAAAAGGAGATGTTTCCAGTCAAAACAGTTGCACAAGCAAGTATGTTGAGAAACCTCTAAAACACCTCATCATGCTACAGCTGGAATAACAACTGTAATTAAAATTTCCATATAGTGTTCATAGAAATACTTATTAAAAAAATGTGGACTTATCTGAGCTGAATCCATTCAGGAAAAGAGTGCTAAAAGAAAAAAGAGTATCTAGAAAGAGAGAAGATCTGAATGCAAAATGCAGTTTACTGTAAAAAAAAAAAAACCTGACTCGTTGTAGGACTCAGAAACATTTGTAAATTTTCAGTGCACTAAGATTAACTAGTATTATTGCCATGATTGCAGGTTACAACATGCAGGAGACAGAAAAATATTTGAGGACACCAAGTAACAGTGATGGGTTCAAAGCTTTGCTCCAATCCTGACATCCCACCACCAGTCTTGGGGGGCTCCCATTCAGCCATCAGATCACAGAGAAATTGGTTTTAAATAAATAGACCAAGTAAGTCCAATGGATTTTACAACCAACAATTTCTCACTGGAAATGCTTGGAGGAATTTCAGGACAGAATTAGCATTTTCTCTTGCTAAAAACAAAATTGTTTACTTCAGAAAAAGACTTGCATGACTTACTTCTGCAAGCGTCACTTTGTGGAAAGTTCAAATAAACTTCACTTTAAATATCTTCTGTATCTTTCCTTTGGCATCCATTTTGAAAGTTTTTCAACTGGCTGCTTGATACTCCAGGATACACTTGTCATTCTATAGAAAGAACTTTCATAGCATAGTATAGAGTGGCTTGGATTGGAAGGGACCTTGAGTACCATTAAGTTCCAACCCTCCTGCCACAGGCAGGGCTGCCAGCCACTAGATCAAGTACTAAATCAGATTGCCCTGGGTCTCATCCAACCTGGCCTTAAACACTTTGAAAGATGGAGCATCCACAGCTTCTCTGGGCAGCCTGTGCCAGCACCTCACCACTCTTTCAGTAAAAAACCTCCTCCTGACATCCAATCTAAACTTCCCTTCCTTTAAAACTTCCCTTAAAACTATTCCCCCTTGTCCTATCACCATCTACTTACATAAAAAGTTGATTTCCCTCATGTTTATAAGCTCAATTTAAATATTGGAAGGCCACGATGAAGTCTCCCTGCAGCCTTCTATTTTCCAGGCTGAACAAGCCCAGTTCCTTCAGCCTATCTTTGTAGCAGAGGCGCTCCAGCCCTTGGATCCAACCCTCAGACTCAACATACGTGTCACGGATAAATAGTACTGGACCCAAGATGGACCCCTGAGGGACACCATCATTGCTGACCTTCACCTGAACATGGAGCTATTGACCACAACTCTCTGGCTACACTATATCTACACTTCTATCAGTGCTTCTGAAGTTGACGTTGTTATCATAGTTTTATTATTAGCACTGTGATGTCTTAACTTTGCAGTTTGTAACTAACAAGCCAGTTCCTAATAACTGACATTCTAATAAAAATATGTTTCTTTTCCTTTGTACGCTAAATTAAATGAACTATAACCTGATTATTGGATACTTTTTAAATGTAAGCATATTTACAGTCAATTCTCTTGGATTGGAAAATTTATTGGACACATTTTTCCTGCTTCTGTTTGGAAACACCTAAAATGTCTCCATATCACTCACAATCTAACAGAAAATTAACTTCTGCTGCCACTTGCCTCTGCTTCTGTATTTCCAAGCAGAAAGAATAAAGGTGGTATATTTTTCTCCAGGTTTGGGGATGTAAGGAGAATAAAATCCAGTATTTTCATGTTAATTCCTGGAATCTTAGTACTGTATAACCAATGCAGGTGTGAAGCAGATATCACCCCACACAATGCAAAATGCAAAATAAAAAGCAGGCCAAGTTCAGAAAAAAATAATTTGTCAAAGTCCTGAGAATCACTAGCACTGCAGAGTTGATTATTCAACTATTTCACATGCTAAACTAACATTGGAGACTCCTTTGGCAGCACTGCTCAGAAACTGCTCTGTCATTTGGAACAAGACAAAGAAAGACAGGTACAAAACACAGGATTTCTAAGCAAATCAGCTCGGATCCAAAATTTACAAGCCGAAGAAAGACTTCCATGCAAACTAACTCTCAAGCACTTTTCAAGCATTCTAAGCAGTTTGGGTTATAACATTTTCCAGTGAATTTTGTGAAAAGCGTTCCTGCTCTAGGCTTCTCATTACTTCCTTGCAAGATTAGCAAAATTTGCAGTTGACTGCTGGAAGCTAAAAGCCAGCTCTGAAGTTCTGCTTTAACTAAGAGAAAACAGCAATCACAGAGCTCAGGGGGCTTCACTCTGTTTGCTAAATACAAAAAATTGTCAGAGGTGCTTGTTAACATGGGCAGGTAATTACAAAAACTCATACATAAACATACCTTTCAGACAAATTCTCACTTTGTGGGCTTATTAAAATGCTTATAGGTACTAGACTTGCTAGTAAATATGTGCAAAGACTGAGGGGTGGGTGAGCAAGTGTTAATTCCATTCATCTGTTCAGAGATTAAACTGCTAGATATTTAAGGATCAAGAAGCAGCACATTTATTTTGTGTATTCATCAGTAAATTCTTAAGTAACACAGATAAATTCCACTGTATCCATAGAACAGAGGACTCACTAATTGCTTCAGCATTGTCTAGTCCATTCATTCATCTCCACAAAGTACAAGAACTCAATATTGAATCAGAGCAAGTTAGCCATATATTTTATCACGGTGTCTTCAATTGAACAAGCGATAAATGAAAATCTTCAAATGCAAATTCTCTGTGGCATTTATTTACTTGTAAGTGACTATACATGCTCCTGCAATCACCTCTGATCTTCAGTCTTTTCCTCCACCTGATGCAACTTTGCCTTTTCTTTCTTAAAATGAGGTAAACAAAACAGAATATGATGTTCCATGAAAGATTAGAAGTATTAAACGTAGTAGTTTGAGCGTATTGCAATGACAGGTGTCACCAGACTATGTAGTCACATGCAGTATTACTAGTTTATTTTCAATTGTAATTAATATATTCAGAAAAAGTGAAGTGTTCCCTGGAAAACCCCCAAAACCACCAATGTTTGCACAAGACTAAAAAGAAAAATAGAAAAAGAGTCACAAACAAATTCATGTTTCTTGGTTTCTTGTTTAATTTGCTGGGTGATCTCAATAGCACTGATCTGTCTCCCTTGGGAATACCTCTATCCCAGTTGATATTCAAACAGACTTGTGCTGTTCACATTTTTCGGCCTGGTTCAGCCTATCCAAAAGGTACATTTTTCCCAACTACTGGCACACCTGTAGCTGTTGTGAATGAGAACCAATGAGGCCCCCTGCAGAAATGACCTACGCAGGAATACAAATTGCTATCTACTTTAGAAAAAAGAGCTTTTCAGTACATAGAAAATTGAGAAGATTTAGGTCCAAAGTGCCTGACACCTTTTCCTAACATGTAATTTTAAAAATTCTTTAAAAAATTATTTAAGAATTAAATTTTCCCCTTTTTTTTTTTTTTTTTTTGGTCACTTGCTGCAGAAGTGATTGTTGTTAGGAAAAAAATTAATTAAGAAGACTTTGCCATGATAAGCCACTACATTTTACACTACATTTACATCATTTCTGTGAAGTGATTGCAGGTGTGTTCCTTTTTTATTTTGATTTTCTTGATTTAAAGTGGCAGTGTTACCAGCTCAGTGTGACATTCAGCACCAAATACACTGGAAAATTCTCACTTGTTCATTTTATGTTGTATATGAAGCACTGAGCCGACGTAAGACATTCAAAATTACAGACTGCTTTTAAAAATCTCAGCGCAGCTTTCCAAGTTCAGATGAATCAAGATAAAACAAAAATCAGAACTTGTAAGTTTCCTCCTCTGCAACATCTCATAGTTACCAATAGAATCACAATATCCATACAAGGAGTTGTACAGTTGCACAATGAATTATTTTGCAAAGGGACAAAATCCACTTGCTCTTCTCCTAGCTGGAATTTTCCAACCTACGTTTGCACATTCAGCAAAACCTGATCTCCTATTTCAAACAGGCAAAGATAGCATACACTGCCTAGATGGACTTGCTCAAATACTCCAAGTACTGAAAAGAACCAATGTACAGCTTCCAACTACAATCCAGATAGAAGTACAGCCATCTGGACACTATTTTCCACGAGTTAGATGCAGGACATCACCAATCATGCACTAAAACACAATTCAGAATGTTTCTGTCTGTTTCCCGGTGTTATCTCACATATGACCTTGGAAAGTTCATGATCCGCCTGGAATTTCTGGGATTACCCATTGTAATGAGTTTAGTCCTTTTTACACACTTTATCAACTAGTGAAATCATGGCCTGCCTTACTACATGCACATTGCAGTGAAAATCCCCAATATAGTACAAGCATTATCATCTTTCTTAGAGTTTCTATAATACATAAGCACACTAAGAATAATTTGAGTCTCCCAAATCATGCAAGTCAGTGTCAGCAGACATTCTATCTAGTTAAAGACATTGTCAGGAGTCTTTTCATCCCACTTACTCTGCAATTGGTGAACATTCATCCACCTCACTGTGGGTAGAAACACCTCTCACTTTCAGAAGAAAGGATATTTTTATGCACACCCTTATATGCAGCTGTTATTAAGAATGCAGTCACATCATTTTTTATTCTAATAGTGGGAGTACATAATCAGTTCAAGTGCTGCACTAGTAAGGAGAATTCAAGATAAATTATAAGTCATAGATAATTACTATTAATAGAAAATTTGCCTCAAGGGGAATGGAGTTATTAGATAAACATCACTGCAGTGCTTAGTCGCTCAGGAGTGGATAAAAGAAAGGAGAGGGAGTTGCTCTGGGATTCCTCCATCCTGTAGTAGTTGAAGGGATTTTTTTTAGAATCCTTTCTGTTCCTAGCCATGATGGATCACAAATTTAGATGTCATTTTAGAAAAAGCTTGAGAAACTAGGGAACGGTGCTGTTGTGAAACAGAGAGATATTTGGTGTATTTGCAGGAGACAGAATAGCTCCTCTGTCAAAGCAAAGCTTACTCTTACTCTCATACACCTCTCTGCCTCAGCCAGTAGCGGTCAAATCTCCTTGTAGGGTTACTGCTGAAAATAGGAATTAGTAATCACAAGCAAGTTTGTATGTGACCTGTCTGCCAGTTCATACAGAACTGACTAACTGACCATTGGTTTAAGTTTTATGCACTTAACAGGAAGAAATCTTTCCAAATCTGCCCTCCTTCCTCTCATACCTATTTCTATTGGAAAGTTATCATTTTCCTAATGTCAGAGACTCCATGCCCCACCAAGGCAGTCTGATCTCAAGCTCTAAGTGGCTGGCTGCTCTAGTGCACTTGGAGCACGCCTAAGTTGTGAGCAGAGGTCAGAAGATAAATTATTTTGAGGGCCTGAAAAATAAATCAATATCCTACTAACACACACCTTGAAGCATCTCAGTGCTAACAAAGAACAGATTATTAACCTGACATCAAAACGTTTTGAAATGAATGTCTCCATTATATTATCCCAACTATAGAAAAAATTGGTTTTAAACCATTTTATAGAAAGCAATTGGGAAGAGATCACAACAATATTTCTTTTCCTACATTCAACACATCTGCCATTATTATGAATCCTTCCCCACCTTCAGTAACTAAACAAAAATATTTTCCCCATCTTTTTTTTTTTTTAAAGATCAACCTTACATTGCTTTTTTTGCTTGTTCAGTTGGAGCAGATAGTGCAGGATTACATATAACACTTCTATTCTTAAAATAAGGTCTTCTTAAGTTCTGTTCTTAAAATACTTCCAATATTTCTGGCAATGACATCACACTATCATAATTACTTGATAAATTAGCCTGATTTCACACTGCTTTGCAGTCAAAGACTGCGAAGGAGAAATGTTATCTGGCATTTTCTGTTCTGCATGTCCACAGGCAATGTAAGGATATAGAACATTTTTCACAGAAGGTATCCTTGGCTTACAAGTATTTCACATTTCACAGAAGGCTGATGTATGACCAATTTACAATCTCAGTTCAGCATGATTTTTGTAAAAGCAGAAGATTGGGTAATGGTAGGAAACAGAGGCATCCAGGAAAAGTAGCATTACCAGTGTTCCTGCTTTGAAAAATGAAGCTGTTACTTACAACACTGCTGATATGCAGCTCACACACAGTGATGCAATAGGCGACGAAGAGCAGCTATCTTCTGCATCCTCATTCTCCTGTTAAAATATAAGAGCAAGGATACAAGGTTTCCTTGAATCTCAAATAATTACAAGTTGTCTCTTCATAAACTTTTTCTTCTTTCTTCCCACTTCATTTCTAAAGCGGAACAGAGCATTCAACCAAATGAGTTGGGGCAGCTGAGCTCTTTGGGACATGGGGACGTGCAGGATGGGAGTTAGCCCATAACTCACAATCCATATAACTGTCATTTCTTATGACACCCCAGATGCAGATGTTTTGCTTTTTGTTTATTTGTTTTTAAATCAGTGCATCTACACCAGCTCGTTGACATGCATCTCCCCCTTTTGTCCCAAACAGCAGTGCCAAGTCTGGCACTGTATGACCACACTCTGTGCAAAGACATCTCAGGAAGGACATCTGTGAGCCCGTACAGAGGCAGGGCCACAGCTCCCCTGCCAGCTGGCCGAGGGCAGCGGATGTCAGCTGCAGAACAGCTGCTCCTCCACCTGCAGAAGTCATGGCGGCAAGCTGCTGTCAGAGCAGTGGGGGAAGATACAAATGTATATTTTCTAATTATGCAATTGCACTCTCCTGCCTATTTTCCATTTGGGAAGCTGAGCAAATTGGCACAACTAGAACAAGTATTACAGAAACAAACCAGGAATCAAAAACTATTCATTGTGATGACAAAAGTTACAATGTATAGCAATGATGAAAAGGAACTTAAACTGTAACACATAAGAAATGAAGTGAAGAAACTTTTAAAGGCCAGATTCAATAACATGTAAGATTTTCCCTTTTTATGAAGTGCAGCAGTCAGAAGTGGCACAGTTTTGTCTCTCAGGTACTGTACATAAGACATCATTCATGAACTGAGGAACTTATGGCAGCTTTGTTTCCTTGTGCTATGCCAGAGTGGCCCCAGGATGTACGCCTGTGTGTTCGCTTCACGGGCAACAAGAAACCTGGGCAGAACCTTCATGGGGCTCTGCACAGTTCTGCACTTTGGTGCTTTGTAGCTCAAGCTCTGTGCTGATGTCAATGAGGTACACAGAGCTACTCAGTGGAGCGCATGATAATTGAGTTTGATCCCTGCAGAATAGGCATTCTCCACCAAAATGCAGGGTACTAAGAATGCCTTCATTGTAGTTTCAGACCCCAAAATAATTTTCTAGTGCAAATATAAAACAGTAAGATGAGAAATCAAGTCTAACTTCAGCCAGACTTCTTGCTTGTAGCACTACGTTCAGTATTACTGTCTGAAGAGTAACTAGAACTCCTAGCTGGTCATGCCTAAAAAGCCTTCATAAAAAGCAAAATTTCACTTTGAAAAAGCTATGCAGTAATATATTACTTACTTTATCCTATTATTATTTAAAAATAGAATAAAATCAAAACAGTCTTTAAATAGAGGATACTTTAAGAAAAGGAAAACTAGAACAAACATAATACAAAAGGAAAGCATACAGCTTATTCTACCAGCGTCCTGCCAATGGTTAGTAGGCCAAAGCCTGAACAATGCACTCATGTAAAGAGTAGAAGGATTTGTGTTTAAAAAGTGGGGTGTAAGTCATTTAAGAAGAGAAGGATATTTCTGAATGAGCTCCCTTTGGATTGGGGGTATCTGCAGGCAAAGATATCTTCGAAACTGAGCTTGCCAAGAGCTCTCATAACCAGTTTTTCAGAATTCCAGTGTTGGTGTTTGGAGCAGTATTTCCAAAGGAGAAGAGCTGACAATTAAGGACTATCATTAAAACCAAAATACTAAACTTTTCTTCCAGGAAAAAAAAGCAACGTCACAAAAATAGTTACAAATATTCAGGATTGTTTTGTTGTTGTTCTATGTTTGTTTTGTTGGCTTTCTTAAAGAAGAGAATCTCTTCCAAAACTCATGTTTGAAAAAGTGTTCTCACAAGGCTGACTAAAATTAGAATGAATAGAACTAGAATAAACACAATTTCATTTTGGTTTTCATCTGTTATTATTTTCAGCTCTCCATTTAACTGTGAATGATCATGAAGAAAATTTGTTTCTCTTACTAATGATACAGTCCTCTTTCATGTAGGATCACTCAGATTGAAGCACACTAATGAGGCTTTCAGAGCTGAGCTCCCGCTTCCTACTTTGAGCAGAAACACAGATATACTATTCATGGAAGCAAGAGAGAAGCAGCAGCTTTAGGAATGAATCCACAGGATGTCCAGGATAAGATGCTCAGAATGCACTACTGACTTATGAAGGGAGGATGCTACGGTGGAGGAAGGAGCCTGAACTACCTGCCTCCAGCAGTACCTAATTAGTAGTCCCTTAAATACATGCATATCTCCCTAGTTCGTACACAGAAAGGCAGGCAACAAGTGATACACATCCACACTACAAAAACAAGTTCTAAGCCCAGTACTTGCGACAGGCCAAGAAACAGAGATGTACTGTGAATGGCTAAGAAAGGCTACGGGAGCTCATTCGTACAGGGTTCACTTTCCTTAATACTCGTGCAACTGGTAAAAAAGAAGCAAGAATCTTTCATGTCTGAAAGCAATCAGCAGCTCATAGAGGCTGTTCATATATATGACACTTTTTTTACTATATTCTCAAAATACAGTTTACTTGCTAATAAATAGAGCAGACATGAAAATATTCCTGGAGCTTGGGAAGGGGCAAGAGTGGTTCTTGCATTTGTGTCTTCCATTTACCTCTACTGGCTGAGCCCTTCTTAGATTAGAAACTCCTTGTACCTGTGCTTGCTCTTCTACCTGCAGAAGCCTAGCATGCAGATGGCTGTTTAAGCTGCTAAACCTTTTAAAGCAGGTGAGTTGGAAATTTGAAAAATCATATCCTGAAAAATATCATATAACAATAAAAAGAGCTCTCAGAAAAGTAAGGTCAGATTTATTAATGCATAACAGGGCCTTGGTCCAAGCAAACTAAAAGTCAGAAATATAATATCTTGTTTTCAGTAGCATCTTAAGCCAAAAAGAGTAGACTTGTTAATGGCAGGAGCATAAGCAAGATATAACTGAAAATTATAGGAGAACAAACAACTTCTCAGCTATTTGCACATTAGAAATACATTTAAACACTCAGAATATGTGGAGTGATTAGAAATCAAGTCTACAGTTACAGAAAATATTTGAAATATCTGAAATTTGCTCAGAAAAAAAGACATTACAAGAATATAATTCTAAAAAAGGAAAAGAAAAAGCCCTCTGCAAATATTAGCAAGAAGGCAGAAAAAAATATGAATACCAAACATCACTCCAAAGCTTTGAGAAGGTGATTTCAAAGGAAACAAGGAGATAAACGGATGACAACATACATATTAATGAGCCTGAAGCAGTTCTCAATTACAGTTCATTATCATTAACCATTTGAAAAGTAAAATCCAGATAAACAACTCAGCCTACTCTAGGCAGGAGTTGAAAATTGCCTGGCAAGAGATGCTTCCCTCTCAGGAATTCTGAGTAAAAGCAATGAGCCTCTGAATGTAGCACTTAGGATTCAATTCAGATAATGAAAAAGACTTGAGAAAAGGGGAATTGAGCTGCATTATCCAGAAGGACAAAAAGTAAGACCCAAAGTCAACATGCTATTCACACTGTTATGAAGCCTCCATTAAATACAGCCATCCGTGCTGGTTGCATCTGATCTTTGCATTTCTCCCCAACCTCTCTCCCTTCATTTAAGCTTATCTCACACCTAGCCCTGTTCATTTTGCAATAATGCTCCATCAGCAGGTTTCAGGGGCTGCTGATTGGTTTTTTGGTGCTACTACAATAGAAACCTTCCTCGAAGAGTGCTGACTAAATGCAATTCCCATGACTGCATACATGCTGGGCATCCATTCAGAGCATACACTGTATAAGTTCAATGTCAGAATTTCTTGCCTTGAAAGGACAACATGAGTCACCTGCCTTGTTTTAGATCCTAAACTGAGTTTTGGAAGGAACAAGGGCAGCACAAGGAGACAGGATTTAGAAACTGAATGAGTGTTCTAAAGCTGGTTGAGGAGTTTTGGTAGGCAAAGACTCAGGCTCCTATACAGAATGCAGCGCACGAGTTTTGGAAACTGTCCTTCCCCTCCCAGAGGCTGTGTCTGATTCCTGTGATGCATAGGCCTTCCCTCAGCATTTAGATGCTTGGGGAAGCATTTAGAAATTTGTAATGTGCAAAGAGCTGAAGGGGTTTCAGTGACCCCACAGAACTGTACGTAAGAGTGGACCGTTGATTGCTTTGCAGCTTCTCATCTATGCCATTTACCAAGAGGCAGGTTTTTCCATGGAGAGCACGGCACACAGCATTTAATTCATGGACGAGAGGAAGCACCAGAGGCAAGGTGCCACAGCAGGAGCTGGGCACCCAGAGGCTCTCCCAGGAGCCAGCTCCCATGCTGACGGAGGCCTGTGGCAACATGCTGGGGGGTTGCCCTCCTGTTGGGCTTCACACCCAGTGAACGCCGCAGACCCCCCATAAGCCACCAGGCCCAGCCACAGGGAACCAAAGAACCCCGGTGTGGTGTGAGCAGCACCTCTGTGCTTCAAACTCCCACTTCATCTACTCCACCACTTTGTCTGTATTCATCTATTTTTCATCTCTATTCTAAACCTATTTCATCAGTATTCAAAAACAGCCTCATCTAGTTGAAAGCTTCTTCAGCAGCCAATTTATAAGCTCTTTTCCATCAGCTCATCTCTCAGACCACTCAGAGATGGGACTCATAACTAAACTACAGTTTCAGTTAGAACAAATATATTTGTATGCTCTGGCTGTCCCCAGCATCAAGAAAACTGGAGAAAGACCGGCAGAGAAACACTGCAATTGTTTCATATTAGAGTGAGACAGAGATTCAATAGAGTTGGTTTTTCTCCTTCTTGCTCATTCCTATCTTCTATTATTTTTCTAATTTTCAGACTTTTAACATTTGGCAAACATTTGCACTCTTGGTATTTTCATCTTCTCATGTTGCAAAGTCTGTCGCTTTCATAGTTCCATCTCATACAATATAGGAAGCCACTTTGCAAGCCTCCGCATTTTTAATAGACTTTTCTAATTGGAGCTTGAAACAAGTCACAACCTGCCACTGGGTCAGCAGTAAATTACTCCCTTGATGTCAGAAACATTCATTATAACTTCTCCAGAGTAAGCTGCTTTAGGCTTTTATCACCATCACGCATCTAGTACACAGGCAATGAAGTATTTTTCTAACGCTAGAAGATTATAATTTCCATGAAGACTATATTTGTTGATAGAAAGGTTAGGAAAAAGCTAGGAGTTTGCTCATACTGTCAGAAACACAGTTAGAAAATACAGTTGTCTTGTGCTGTTTGGGTGTGTTTAGTGACACTATATGATGAAATCAGCAAAAGGAATCATTCAGAATTTCCATTTTCTTAAACAGAGCAATGCATTTCTTGCTCTTACAGTGAAATTAGGTGATCAATCTGTTCTATACAGTATGGTTATTTCATACTGATTTTTTTTTTTTTAATCTTTTCCTCCCAAGGCAGGTGTTGTCTAGTCCTCATCAGAATTTCAGTGCATAATACTAAAGCCTGGAACACAAATCCAGAATGTGAAAACTTTTCCCTAATGAAATAAGCAGAACTATTGCTCAGTTCTACAGAAATACTTCCAAGTACCTCTAAGTGAAAGAAATTTGATTTCTCACAACTTTAATAATGGAAATGTTCATCCATGCAACACCTGTGTTCGGTCACCAAAATTTAGGAATTTTATCCTGATATTAAGTATACTTGGTAAGTTAGAAAATAGTTTTTCAAGAAATAATTACACAGCAGCTCCTCTGATCCTATTTTTGAATTCAATGTTGGAAGATGGTGGGATGCTTTCCCACAAGAACTTTTGTTTTCCAAAGCAATTATTATTATTATTATTTTAAATGTATGTGTTCTCTACAGGGAAAGCAGGTTCTCTGGGAAAGCAGAACAGACATAATTAATCAGGACAAATCTCCCAGTTTTGAGACATTCACTTGTGCAGACATCCTTCAAACACTAAAACCAGATCCTGCTTATTATAAACTGTGGCTGAGAACGGCCCTGACAATTATATGAGACCTATTCAAACAACACACTCATCTCTTAAATTATGGCCCACACACATCAAGACAAATGGTGTTCAGGTAAAGAGTGAGAAGGATGTTCAGAACTCAAACTTCCCCCAGCGTAATTTTTTACACGGGGGTATTACCTGTGTACATCAGTATGAATTTGTTCATCATACTATTTCCTGCTTATTTATAGGAGACTTACAAACTTCACTGGCATCTCAAATATTTATGAAGTTACTATTTCTCTTTATAAAACAAAAACCCAAATTTGATGTTTTTCTGCCTGCAGCTTTGATTATAAAACTGATATCTATGCATCATTAAAGAGCATTTTCTGCCTTATTACATAGTATCACAACAATGTTGCATTATTTCATTTCAGAAAGATATCTCAAAGTAACATCTGTTAAAATAACTTTTTGTGGACTACTAAGCCAAAAGTATTCCCATTGATTTTCATAAGCATAAGTTGTCAAATTTATGTTAACATTTTTTAAGCGATATTTTCATCGGATATATTGCACATCTATCAGTTCACTGTATTGCTACTGCAATAAAACATTATTTCTAAATGCTTTGAAGTCATCAGCATCCATGAAAAAGAAGCATAATGAACGTATGAATGGGAGACCTCTCCAATCCAGAAGTTAATTTGCATGACATTATGACCTTGTTTGCAATGTCAAAACATTCCTTTTAGAAAAGACAGGCATTTTGAATATCCAGGAAATGCAGTGCTGAGATCTTACTCAATATGTTATTAGTTATATTTCAGCTTCCCCAGTCTTTTCCAGAAGGGTGTAAAATAAAAGAAAATAAATTCTTATGGTAGAAAGGGTGTGTATATACATTTTTTTTAAAATATCCAGGAGAACAATGTTAAAATGTATTAAGAAAAGAGCATTAAGCAATTCCCAGTCCTCCCTGTTAATATTACACTACATTTTAGAATAATACACTCCCTATCATTTTCTCTAATAATTTATCTTGCCCAGAATAAAATTATTACCTTTATTTTCAGCTTCCTAAAACACTGAATGTTGTTGTTGTTATATTCATTAATGAGCTTAATGAAATAAATTAGGAACCTCCTTAACTTGTTTTCATCTAACAGCACAAAATCTTCAGCATTTATATCTTGCTTTGAGGGAGTGATAATAGTTGGTAATGCTCTGTACTGATTTGAGAAAATGAATTATTTTTGCTTTACCTAGAAATCTGTCTATCTCAGCCCAGGATTTCTTACTTTTACCTTCTGATTTCCTTCCCTCATCCCTCCGAAGGAGAATGCAGTTGTGTGGGGTTTCACTGCCTCCTGCGGTTACACCACAACACTCTCAAAGACAGCTAGAAGGAAAAAGGGAACTGGGTACAAAGTTCTAGCCCTTAGTTACTAGTTGCTTTTGCTTGCAGGACTGAGGAGCACGGCCAATGAAGTTTTGCCACCTGACTGCTATCTTACTGCAGTTAGTTAGGATCAGAGGCGTTCATTTCAGAGTGGGGTGAAGGAAACTGACATTAAGCAAAGGCAGAGCTGCTCCCACTATGGCAGCAGTCAATAGCACGTCTCAAATGGATTGGTTCAGCATGTTCTGCCATCCTCCTGACAAACTTGGCTTATCTAAAGGGAAAGCAAAGAAAGACAACAGATACACGCACATTTAGCGTTCTAGGTAAGTGGTATTTTGATGTACTAAGGTTCTTCTACCTAATGAAAACCATGTTCCAGAAGTATTCGGAGAAAGCATCATAAGTCCTTTAACTCTATAAATTGTGTCATAACATATGAATACATAACTGGTGTTACTGACTTCTGCATACTCATCATGAGATTCAGAATGCAGCACATTTTTCCTAAATTCCCAGCTTCTAGACTATTTGGAAAGTACTCCTTCGGAACACCAAGAAAAATGGTACTTTTAAGCACCTAAAACTTCATTCCTAAAAAGAGAAGTAAATATGATTTAATTACAGTCCACAGCTGAAGATTTCTATGTACATACAGAGTATGTTTAAAAAAAAAAAAAAAAGCACCCAAGAGCAACTAATTTGCCAGAAAATAATACTTATTAAATCATAGTCCTGTCTTTTCAAGAATCTAGAGATGTAGAATCTTCCAACAGCTGGTCACAGTGATATTATTTTTCAATTTATTCTTTTACTTATATTCTCTCCAGTACGTTCCCATACAGTTCTTAATGAAAATATTCCCCAAAGTACATCTAGGAGAGCAGACCTGGGACAAGTATGCCCAAATCAGCTGAGTCATTCATCACACTCAAGTTAGAGGAGAATGCAAAATCCCTGACAAGCCCACAAACACACACACACTGGCCTTGAGGACAGTCTTACCATTTTAAAGTGGAAATTGTAGAAGCAAATCTACACATGCATCACACCAAGGAAGCCTGGCTTCTAGTATTCAACCAAGTTATGTATCTGACTTATGTCCTATGAGATTCTCTGGTCGAGGAATTATCTCATCTGTGAAATAAATAGCTGCCTCCAGGGAAAGGGCCTTTCATTCAGAAATGCAGTGAACAAATTGGAGAAGAAAACTAAGGCTCTTCGCAGAGTGGTCTTTTGTGATGGGATAAGAGGATAGTGGTCCTGCTCATCCATAATTGTGGTGACAGACCTGCACAAGGTTCAGAGATGCACAGGTATCTCTCTGCTTGATGTCATCAACTCACATAGTCCAGTCTACACACTGACCCTAGACCTTGTGCATGATAGAAATGCTGAAGACTTCACAAAGTCTTTACTGAAAGAAGTGATAATTTCAGATTTGAATTTGTTGTTGTTGACAAGAATGCCAACCTAGCCTTTCCTTTGAGTCAACATATGATTTTATCAGTGTACTAAACGCTATCTTCATTTTATTTACTTACAGTTTTCTAAAGGGAAAAAATCTGTGTTTTTTTTATTAACCTTATATTATTTTATTTCAGACACTACTGAGGAGTCCTTCCCAAATACATTCCAGTAGAGGAAATCATTAGGGAATATGCCACTTCTTCAAAGACTGGCAAAGCAAATACATCTAGAAGTGGCGTGTAGGGAGGAAAGAGAGGTTATCCATTGCCTTGTACCGTGAGATGGAATCACCTCTTACCATGGTGAGCTTCATAAATCTGGCAGAGTTTATGCTTTCATTCAGAGGCCATTTGGAAAGCATCCACTTCACCAATTGGATTTTAGGAAAGAAGGGTGTTTAAGCATGGAAAAGACAGAAGCATTAGTTACCTACAGCAAGTGCATGTTATCTCAGACATGAATTATGCCCATGGGAGATAACATATCTGAAACTTAGATGCTCTGTTGCCTTGATCAGCCAATTCTCCCATCCCCCTTGAGATTATATATAGCAGGAATTATTTGTGCGCTCTGAATCATTATTTTTCTTTGAAGCATCTAAAAATACCATTGCTGGAGGAAGCCAGCCATTTGAACTATGTATATTTAGTCTTCTCCAGCTGCTGGAAATGCTGATAGGATTTGAATTTATCAGAATTTTGGTTTAGGCTGCAGTTTTTTTTCTTAGCAACAGTTGCTATGCAAATTATTCAGAGATTTTTTTTTTTGCTGCAATGATGCTGGATGGAGACTTGGAATACCAGATTCTTAAAAAGAAATCTTTGCTGTAAAACACCTCCAGTTCTTAACATTTTGATGTGCTGAATCAATACAATCACTTGCACTTGCCTACTGCTCTTCAGCAGTGCAGTCTTAATACTTGCTAGACACAGAAAAAAGAAAGGGATTTCTAATAACCCCCATAAAAGGCAAGAAAGCAACAGAATAGATGAAAATGTACTTTTCTGTACTCTTTCATTACCACGCAATGTTCAGTAGCTGATGGAAGGGAATCACTGTACGAGTCTCGGGAAAAATGGAGAAAAAGCAGAACTCTCATGAGTTAATATCATTCTGAAGTTTGGTTCGGTTTGGCATCCATTGTAGAGGGAGATAAATCAAGCCATGATAGATTACATCAATTATGTTAGGGTCACACAGTAAAGGTAAGGAATTGAATTATCCTGAACTCTCAAATTTCCAGCATTTGTAGCAAGTCTGTAGCAATGAAATACATTGTACTGATCATCTTTCCTAGGTCACATCTTGAAGGTGTTGAATTTTCTGCTACTACACATTCATACAAAAGCATCTCATATAACCTATCAACCTATCCTATTCTACCAAAATTCTCAGCTGTGGAACAAGTCCTAATTCTATTGCCACCTTTTAGAGATAGATATTAGATACAGCCTAAATTCTGATCATATTTCTGTATATGTTAAAAAAGGGCCCAGTATTTGGTCTTCTCTATAAGTCTGAGCATACAACTGTATTTCTAAAGTTTCTTACTGCTACCAAAAAAAAAACTAATGAGGTTAATACTCAAAGCTTTTGTACTCAGTCTGAAATGGGAACAACTGGTAGTACGGAACCACATCCACAAGCATGTTTCTAGTACTGCGAATCTGAGCATCCCCCTAATCAAGGAAAAAGAGGATTTAAAGCCAAACTTTAGCCTCCTTGAGATGTTTTATACATCAAACATCAGTGAATTTATCCTCTGCTAATTTTGCTTATATGAAGGAAAAAGGGGAAATAATCAGTAGCCAAGAGGCATTTGGTTTACAACTTCCGAACTTGTGCAAATATGAGCAGATGGGAAACTCTGGCAAGTCTGTTGTTGCATTTTGTATGTTACTGCAGCATTGATTTTCTTAGGGGAAAACTTCAGTTTCTAGCTGTATTCAACGGTCATTAGATGACCGCCAAACTTCCAAGTGGCAACCATGGATAAGAAACAGTAGGGGAAAATCAGCTAACTTGTCAGAGCAAAACTATGGGGTGAAAAGAGTCAAGCCTACACAGATCTTCACAAAAACTAGAAGACAAGCCACACTACTTAGGAAAATTCCCTTTGTGTTTCCTGTCTGTGGTGATATTGTGTAATAACTCTGGCGTTTGAGCTCAGCCTTTGCGCATCCTTCTGTAATCAGTGATTACTTCTGCAAATGTCATCCTGATTAGTCAGATTCTCATTGTCAGAGAATTGTGCATTTCTGTTTTGTGTAAACAGTGAACAAGAACTCCTCTTCCAAGGACATGAAAGACAAATGCATTATGTAATATCTTACATTTAAAAAGTGGCACGTATAACATTTGGGACCTTCTACATTCACTGGCTAAAATTGGTGTATCAGTAAAAAAAACATTTGTTGTGAAAAGGATAGTTTAGATTTCAATTATTTTGTTAAGTAGCGTACAATGGAAACAAATCCACAATTTACATGCTCCTATCCTCAAATTCTCTAAGTCACTACAGCTCTCAAATGGAGTGTATGCTAACTTAACCTTCCTTGTCAGCTATGAGTGGTGGGCATTTTGAATGGCATGACCATTAGCTCCATGAAAACCTTTTGTAGAAGTAAATTTCTCCTGTAGAAGAAGGAAACATTGGGGAAGTACTTCAGTCACTTCTTTGTGAACCATTAGCAATACTGATTCGTAGTAAGACACAAAATGCTAATAAAAGTTTGCCTTAGGCAAGTCTGTTTGTTTTCTCTAAGTTCCTTTCTACTTCTATCATCTCTTGCCACTAAGAAAAAAAAATTTAAGAAATTAAATCTTCCTCTCCCCCCCCCCCCCCCCCCATCTGACTTGAATCACAAGAATATTTGTTCTTATGGCTGTAGCTCAGCACTTAGGGGAAAAATTCCTACCCGGCACCAACTGTTCAGTTTGTAGTCTTTGCCTAGTGCACATCTGAAGCCACTGCATTTGCAAAAAGTAATAGAACAGGCCCAGAATAACTACTTTAACAACCATTTTTGAACAAGGAAGATTACTGGACAGTTTCTACCATTCTTTTTTCTGCTTATTTCTACTGTCAGTGAAAAAGGCTTCTTCCTGCCTAAACAATTATCTTACATTGAGCTAGCAACTTTAGTTGTATTTGTGGTAACTAGTTTATCCCAAGAATAAGCACATTCCTCTTATGCCTTTATTTTCTTTCTTTTACGTATGAATACTCCAGAATCTGTCACAAACAACAGCTCTGCACTAAGGAGTCTGTAAGATGGGGAGAAATATGCTGTTGTATGGATGTTTTAATCAAACAGTACCCTTTCACTTTAAGGATTAATGTTCTCTGAGGGAAAATTAATGAAAAAATTGTTCCCCAAAGAGTGCCTTTTCCTTGCCTGGCTTATATCCTGTATTCATCTAGGGCAGTAAAGAAAACTAAATATTTTGTAATTAAATTTAAGAAGTACTGTTCTCAAATCTGTTCTATCATGCATTGCATGCTATGGGTATGCAATTTTGTCCTCGTTGACATTCCTAGAAACCCAGTACAAGAATCTTGAAAATGTTACAAGTTTAGGTATAAAGCGGTAGGATGGACCCTTGCAAGAGTGAGGAAAGACAATCCTTTTTTGCTTGAACAGTTCAGTGTGACAACCCATATTTATTTAAATATTTATTCATTTCTCAATCAAGTGAAATATTACTATGAGTTAGATAAAAGACTATGTAGACTAAGATGACATGGCAAATTTAGTACTCTGTTATGACTTTGTTATAAGACTATAAAATACTAAGATCCATTGGGAGATTTGAAAGCTCTTTTTTTTTTTTTTTTTGTGCCATGAAAGATCCTTCTCCTTTCCAGCTCATTGCTTAGGTATATTTTGCATTTTATTTTTTATTTTTTATTTTACATAGCCTCAGCAAACCCAAACTAAGAAAACCAATTGCTTCACTGTTTTTGAAATTTCTGTGAGCATTCCACTATAGAGAAGATGCTTTTCTAAATCAAACATACATGAATTTCTGAGATAGAAAGGCTTCAATTGATTTCAGAGGGCTTAAGAATTGCTTCTTACTGTTTACATACTTTTTAACAAGTCTGAATTCCCTTTGTAGAAATCATTAGTGCAAAACTCTTTAGCAGACTACATTCACTTCAATCATTTCAGTTTCTATTTATTCTGAAATGATTTAACATTCAAAGCAAATGAAGGTCTGATGCAGTAAAAAGACGACTACTTGCTGTGCCACTCTATGCCAGTGCACGTAATAAATACAGAGCAGAATTATAATACAGTTTAACAGAATTATACCAAGAGTGATTTGAACAGTAGCCACTTTTCTAATATGTTTACTACTGACCACTATTGCTTGTGGTTTTAACTCACAGTCGTGGGATATTTATGTCTTCGATTTTTTGTAGAAGTCCAGTCAACTCATCTGAATTCTCAAAGCACAATCAAAAGCCCAACTCCTACATCCAGCTAAGGATTAGAAGCTATTCTTTTCTGTGATTCTGTCTCCAGTGACAACCCCTTCCCTACAGTTTACAAATGCATAAGAAATGTTTGGATCAGTTTAGTATCTGACTTTACTCCAACTTTCACAATTTAATTCAACGCAACCTTGTGTGATGCTGTCCTTATAGTTCTTACAAAAATGAGTAACTAAATCTTTCACCAAGTCTCTTAACAGTGGTGTTTATTGACAATGAGAAAACCAGCCACTCGACTTTGAAAATCATAGTGGAATAAACCATCAATCTTAAGTCTCATGCAGAATATCCAAAATCAAAGACAGAGTCATGGAAAAGGATTGATTTCAATCTTTTGTCTCTGTACAAGCACATCATGATAGCCATCAGGTACTGAATTGCATCAAACCTGAAGAAACCATGGTCTGACAGGGGAGATTAAGTCACATTATATGTAAAAAAAAAAAATTTACAAGGCATAAAAACAAAAAGGTGCAGGGCTTCTCTCACGTGGACTACGTTCCTACACAAAGATGCTCCAATACAAGTCAAGCACCAGCCCACAGATCAGAAGAATTCAATGTTTTCACTGTTTGAAAACCATACTAGGGAAGTTGAGAACTAGACTGCGGAAATGAACTTTGACAGAAAGGAAAGAGAGAGCTGAACAAGCCTGTTCTCATCAGCATCCCCCAGCACTATCTTTAGTTACCTGGAGACAGTTTGTGTGGTCACACATAGCCCACCATGGCATTGTAGCTAATGGAAGAAATCAGTGCAGCCATTTTTGGTGAGAGGGAAAGGACTGCTTGCTGGGAAGAACAATGTTTTCAAACTGAAGAACGGAACCCTAAAAAAATGGACGTAGTTTAAGAAATTATCTTTCTATTATCTTCAGTTTCTTGAATCAGGAAGAAGAAAACAGGAAAAAAAGACTCAGCTTAGAAGTTTCCAATCTTCAGTAAAACTAAGGAGGAAAAAAAACTCTAAACTGTATTTCAAACATCTCTAAGTGCAACTGTTCCTGTTATTTATCAAGTCCTTAAACTGCTTTGTTAAAAGAGCCTGCCCTGAGCTTGATAAATTCCACTTTAATCAGCAGGTGTCTCTCTCTATTTATGACTGAGAATAATTTAAAAAAAAAAGGTTAATCAGTCAAAAATGTAGATAAACAAATAAAGAAAAACTTACAGAAACTCCAGAAGACAGTGACTAAAAGTGATTAATAATTAACACCCCCATTTTCAAAAGGAAGTTTTACTCTTAGAGGTGACTGATTTTCCAGTTTGAGATTCCGCATAGATACTGACTACCTGGCTACTACCCATCCAACACGGATTACTGATAATCTATCAGAGCAAACACAAGTGCTCCTCTCCAAAATTCGTAAATCTCAAATAAAACTCAAATGAACTTTAATAGTAATACTTGCTTTCCAGAGGGTAATGTGGAAACTGTTTTTTGTTATCTTTGTTTCATGTATTTCAAGGGAAATCAGGTGGCTGCTGTACAGGATGAATACAACCCAGAAGTGGACAAATCAATTAACTGTCAATTATCAGAAGCATTATACAAACATTCTATATTCTTGCTTGCTGCAATGCCTTCCATCTTAAAACAGTACCCATAACAAAACATACCATAATTTCATTATCTCACCTTTCATGCGGAAAGGCTTGGAGAACTGAGATTGGAAAACAAAGGCTTTTTTCACATTCAAAAATTAAAGAGCAATGAAGGTAAGAAATACTTGGTATTTACATATATAATACTGCAGTATTTTTCCTGCAGAGCTGACTAGCAGAATTGCCTTAAACAACTTCAGTGATCTCTCTGGCCCTCTAAAAAGAAGAATCCAGTTCACATTTTCTAGTGGACCATGGTCAGTAGAAATTAATTGTAGTTTCACCATCCAGAACACTTTAACACTTAAAAATCTATGACTGACTGCAAAGCACAGCATAACCTTCAGCAGTAAACCTCTTTCAAAAAGAACTCATGTGCTCAGACTGCCAAGTGAATTTAAATACCTTACTAACAGTGGGGAGAAGCAGAAATTTTTGTACTGGTGTGAGCAGGCATTAGCTACATAAGTACCCTTCAGTCCAGCTCTCACACCACCTCCACCAGAAGGCTCTCTCTGGGGCTCTCAGAAGCCCTTTGTTAAAATACCACCACCAAATTGAAGGTAGGATTGATTTTCCCATTTCTGATGGAGTTCACCCCTCTCTGGATACTGCTTAATCATCCCTGCTAGAAATAACTTCTCCCTGAGGCTTATGGAAAGACTTCTGAAGAGAAAATCTTTCGCTTTCAGAATGTATCAGGCTGCCCAAAACGGCAGGTATTTTCAAAGGAGATGTTCCCATAGGAGGATAACCTCCCCACAAGGTCTTTACTCTTCTGCTTTCCCAGCTCCAGCAGCTGAGCAGTACGCTGACATATTAGCATGCACAGCATCCCTTTATGAAAAAGCATAAACACTTCCAGCAAGGGCATTCTGTGCAAGTTTGCCTGCTAAGTGGCTTTGCCTTCTCCTCAAGATTAAAATAAAGCAGTTCTCAGCAAAATAGATTCCCTGTTATTCCTGCTCTGCGAACAGTAGGTAGGACCAGAACATTTTCAGACCTTCTCTCCTATTTCCAGTGAGTTTGATCCAGTCCCTCAGCATTCTTACAGAGGAAAGGTCTTGCTAGAGGCTGATCGTCCTATGTCTGCACTTCACAGAAGCACTGTCAGCAGAACTATCTCCCCTGACTTTAAGTGGGCTTTTTGCCTTGCGCTACAGGCAAAAGTAAGTCCTGGGAGCAGATATATCCAAGTATCTCAAAATTGTTACAGAAGATATAGGTGATCTGATGGTTATACATGATATTGTAGACCAAAGCTTTCGCAGAGAAGACATTCTCTATTTTTAAAAGAGAAAAAACTGACCTATAGATACAATTAACACACATTCCTAATAATCTTATTTTTATTATTCGGTATTCACAGCCACAGGTCAGATAACCACATTCTTTTGCTTTGAATTAATAACATAAAAATGGCAGAACAACATACATGTACCTTACATACGTATGTGCACACAACTATGTATAGACATCCTGCCATGCCTCCAGTCCACGTCTGCTTCAAAGAACAAATAGTGACATTCTGAATGTACAGTAACAACAGAGTCTGGTTTCATTCAATGACAGAACACATTTGACCTACTAAATCCCAGCAGAAATAGCCATTTATTTGCCATAAAGTCACCAAGAAAGAGGTAGAGAAGAGGGTTTGGTCCTCCTGCCACAGGGCCTGTCTTACTGTCCCAGAGCAGATCAGAAAACACTGAGACATCGCAGGTGTGTCTGCTCCACTACTCATAGGTGCTTATCCTTGATTATGCTAAACAGAAAACGGGAATAAGAATAGAAAGGAAAAGAAAAGAAGCTTAATGAAACCTACTCTTTAAAATACCAACTGATATCTCCTTTTAAACGTAATAAATATAGACAATACAACCTCTGGCACTCCCCCCAAGCCTTCAGATCTATAGTTAGCTCAGCAAGTGAACAAGAGTAGAAGAGGAACTGAAAGTGACGATATATATTTTAAGAGAACTAATAAATCATTCATCAGCCTTTAATTACCACACTCTATAATCACAGAATCAAGCAATAAGCATTTCATATCCAAATTAACACTTCTACCTGGCCATTGACTAAAATTGAGAAGCACTCAAATACTTCTGTTTTGTTTTAATTATAAGCAGCTCAATTTCAATCTATCCTTTTATTATATCATTTGCATCTCATCCTGAAAAAATACATATGCATTTCATCATCTTTAATTGTGTGATTAAACCAATGACACTGCTATCAGGAAAATGTTTCTTTTATTTTTGAGTAACATTACTCAGGTAACAGAAGGGACTCATTTTCATAGAACTTAATCACATTTCACTGTATTTTAGGAATGCCCTTCAGTATTCAAATTTAAGGAAAAAAAGCAGTAAAAACCCACTATCTTTACTGATCTCTCCTTCTTTCAATTATGTATTCTTCTAAATGTATTATTTCTTCCACTATTCAAAAACTAGCTGGGACTTCACAGAATTTATTCTGCTACCACCCCTAGAATAAACTATCAGCTAACAAACCTGCACGTCCAAGATAAATAGACCTACAGATCACTTGGGTGTCATAATCTACACATACAGTTTTTAATGTGGGCAATATTACATAAAGAATTGAGTAATTAACATACAATTTTGTGGCTTTTTACAAATAAAAACCTAATTCAGAGATAATGGAGAAGTGTTTTAAACAAACAACAGTGTTTCATTAAAGCCTCTACTGCTTCTCAAGAACAAACCCTAACCTGAGCAATTTTTCCTACAAACGTGTAAGTCTGATACCTTAGAGGTTATTTTTCATTTATTATTGTCATGCTCTGTTGCTGTAAATAAGTGTTTATGTAAAAGGTCATTCAATTTTAAGTTAAAAAAAAAGACCAGGGTTTTACTCTAGGAGGAAGAGGTATATGTGCAAAACTGCCTTTTATTATGTTAATTTAACCTCCTAGAAATTGGAAATTTTTACTGGCATAGAACTTGAATGTATATTTTTGATTGCTTGCTGTGTGCAGCATGGCATACAGCCTCAATTAAGATACAATCTTGATAGTCTGTTTAAATATAACTACAAGCAACTTCTGATATCCTGTTTATACAATCACAATGAAATCCACTACAACTTCTGCAGTTTATTTAGTGAAAGTACATAAGAACTCTTTATTACAAGGTCTAACAAGAGTTAAAAATTTAAGCTCATTTGTAAACAGACATCTCCTTTAACAGGAAATTTTTCCCAGGATCTTTGTTATGAATACCAGCTGCACCTCAGAACTAATCTGCGTTACAGCGCCCTCACACATTATCTTGCCTAACTTTGTTTTAAAGAAAGTTAAAGAAGTCATCCAAAACTGTCAGCCTTCAATATCAATGAACATCGTCCCTCTTGTTCTCAGTTGTGTTGGTGATACAACTGGCTGGAAACTCTTCAAGACCTATGGAGCTGTGAAACCACTTTAAGTTTTACAAGTCTGTTCTCAGAGAGACCACTGACGTAGGCCTTAGCACACAGCTGAGGCATCCACTGACAAAAAGAAATTAAGAAATTCGATCCTCATCTCTAAGCATCGTATCTTTTATTCATCTGAGTCTTACCATATGCCTAGAAAAGTGTTTCCCTCTGAACATGTCTAAACATGCCAGTTAAAAAGAGAAGAACCCCACAGAGAATGACATTTTTCACAAAAGCCTAATATTAACAAATTCCTTGAAGTCACATACAGAAGCAAGCACAAAAACACCATAAATTCTATAGTTTATTTTATAGAAAACAATAATAAAGTTAAATCAGGAACCATATATTTAATTGTATCAAAACATTCTGTTCTCAGGTTCTATTTATCATTGCCAAATTTCAATTAAGAAATGGCTTTGAGACTTAAACTGGTAAGTGACCTGGAAGAGTACTTGAAGTTCACTACTTAGATCTTTCTGATTAAGAGATGGAGAAGCTCCAGAAGAGGGCTCTAACATGTAGCTGTGCAACACTTGTCCACTGTTAAAACTTTTTTTTGCATCTCCAAGTGTGTTAATACTAAGGACATACTTGTACTTCAGACTTCACACAGTGAACCCTGAATATGTAATTCCAGATCCAGATACAACAAAGTTCCAATTTGCAGAGGTGTCTTTTCTCAGCTTTTTTTTTTTTTTTTTTTTTTTTAAGTTGGAAGGGACCAATCCCATTGAAGAATCATATCAAACAGATGTCAGATCCTCATATTTTATGAAGGGCAGAGAGTTAACATTACTTCCTTCCTATTGAAATCTCATCCATATTATCTTCAGAATATAATTTTTTGATAGATTTCATGAACAAAAACAATACAAAGAAGCTTAACAATCCATTCAAGTTTTCTATCCTGACACGTTAATCAGTTCTACTTTCAATTATATATCAAGGTTTTCCCTAAACTTGATAGAAATACAACTATCATGTGAAAAGTTAAGGCAATAAAAAAAAAAAATAAAGGTCAAGCAACATCATTCACATCTAGGTATAAATTGGGAAGGTGCTGGAATAGAAATGAAGTTTCATGCTTCCTGTTGGTTCCCGTGCTTTAGTCCTGACTACTGACTTAATAGAACTTTATTAGCTGGATCTCATGCATTAGGATCTTAACGTCAGGTAATTTTCTGGTCCTGATGGGAAGAGTTAACCATATTTGTCAGCACTGGATGGGTTTTAAGGTCGCTTCCAACTTAAGCCATTCAGTGATTCTATGACAGAATTTACTGAGCTCCCCAGGCTTTGATTTAGGAAGACCCCGAGTTACCAAAGACATGAGATAAAAGCAACTCTAGTTGCATCATAAAACCCATGGATAAAGTCCTGATCCTTTGTAATGGCTAAGTATACACTGACTTTCAGAAACCTTGATTTACTTATTATTTTCTGGGTAGCTCTATTTCCAAGTAACCTATTGAAAAGTGAGCTTATGAAAAGAGTCATAGTACAAATGTCTGGAATATTCAACTGCTCCTGCAATTAATTTGTGGCATACAGTTGCTAGATATCCATCCCTCTATGAAAAGTTAATTAACTGAATGTATTAATAGTTGAGGAACGGTGCTGAAAGATTAAACATTGAGAATACGGTGCATATATTAAAGTTACATAATGCTAACACTTTTCGTACAGTTTCTGTAGATGAATATAACAAACATTATGCCTTATGAAGAGGATGGATGCAAAGTCGAAGATCAGACCTGCTAACAGCTCTGCAGGTCTTTTCCTAATACAAATTTGGCGTTATTTCATAGTTCTGACTTGCAGTTCTCTGTGTTTGTTACATCGAGGTACATAAGAAGTTTTGCTGGTTAGATGTACTCTCAGTTTAGCTTAATTCAAAGTGCACCTGTTAACCAATGGTCCTTAGACCGTTGTTAGATTCCTGTGTTGTTTCTCAGATCACAGCTACCCATATTTTTCAAAGAAACAACCTCAGTGCTGTGCTTGACCTTGGTCTCCAGCTGCTGTCATACATCCCCACTTCATGCGTAAAAGCATTGTCTTCCTTTTCCTTGGTACACGTTTTACTATAACATTTTTTAAATTGGCAAGTTCTTGTCTTATGATTGCATGCTTTAAAATACAAGAAGTTAAAGCACTTACTCTCAGCTGTCAAAAGGTTATTTCCACAATTGTTACAGCAAGTGTCCTTCTTCATCAAAACAAACCCACTTGCACAGATTACGCTGGAACGAAGTCCTGTGGGTTTTACCAGTTGGTAAGACAAAAACAGAAAACAAACCCAACCAAATCGAAACCTAAAATAAAGCATCCTGCCAAGAAGCAGGGCATGAAAACTTCTTTTCAGCCCAATACAGAGAGTAGAGTTACTTGTACGCTACACTAGAAAATCCTATAGAATTATTAAGAAGTAAGGTACACATTGGTTCTATGATTCACGGGCAGATCAAAAGGATGTCAAAGGGATAGTCACAGCTTTGAGTGACTTAAAATTTCAATGGTAGCTAGCTTGTGCTAAATCAAGATGAAGGATTTTGCCTATTGTATTGTCACTGAATATAAAGATGTTATAATTATGAAATAAACAAGAGAGTTTGGCAAAGCAGATTATAACAACAAAAAGAGAATAGATAGAAAGCTTACCCATGTCCTGGGCTCGTAGCAAAACTCCAAAGGAGGGATCTCCAGAAGAGATCCTTTCCTACTGGTAGTCAGCTCTCAAATGGGTTTAGGAGAGCTGCAGCCAGGCTCCACCCCTTCCAGCAGCACAGGTGAATTGCCTTCACCTGTGACCCGAGGCTGCTCACCTCAGGTGATCAGAGGTTCAGGCCATGATTCAGCAGTTCCCATACACCTACTGCACATTCCTACTACCTGATCCATGTCATGTGAATGTCTAAGCTGTCTTGCTTTGGACAGCAATGGAAAAATCCAGCAAATTATCAGTTACAAAATAAATTTAATTCTCCAGTGATTTTTTTTCTCCTAATTTTTAATACAGATAAAACACAGTTACCTAAAACACCTGGGTCTGGGTACTTCCCTACCTATTGTAAAGCACGGTTTCCAAATTACTGCATATAAAAAGCCTTCCAAGCTGTTCTTACTGTATGAGAGATGCAACATCATCCGTTGTTGATATTTAATTCTTACCTTAATTGTATGATTATTGCTATCAAATAAGTATTTGCTTACTACTCAATATCAGGACACTATCTTTGTGCATCTTTGTGTTTCATGCTAAATTAGGTAACATGAATTCCATAAGGGTGAGATATTTTTAAAACATATTTCTCATTTCTTCACAGTATCTTGGGTTTCAGCTGCCACAGTTGCGGTGTTAGAGGTGAAAAGACAGTTCTTATAACAAATTCATTGTTACACTGGCTGACTATTGCCCTCTGAAAGCTGTAGGTTTCATATTTCTCTCACCTATTAAAAAATTAATGAGGTCTTTCCTGTACTGCTCCATATTGTCAGTCATTTTTCATTTCAGCGACCCTTTAAATAGCTTTTCTTTCAGTGATGTTGCTCTAAAGACTTTAACTTGGCATTCTGAAATAATAAAAGCATACATTCACCTAATATTAAAAAAAAAATAAATCTTTTCCTAATATTAAAAACTATTTGGTTGGAAGATAATCTAAGTTAACATTTTATCACACACATTTTTCCAATCAATGTTTTTCTCTGCTCATTGTTGGGAGCAACACTGTTCACTTTATAACATTAACTATTTGGTGTACGTGTTGTTTTCCATTCTTGCATAATATTTTTAACAACTCAGTACTTGCAACAGAAAAAAAATAGGCTAATAGTTCTAAGACAGCATCTGTTCCTTCACTAAAGACATAAAAATCATGCTTTGAATTCTGAACTTCTGATACCTGCTACTTCACACTAACCGGTAGCTCTCTCACATAATCAAGTCTTTCAAAGTTCGCTTTTGAAGTATATTCTTTTTTTAAGCATTATTCAGCATTTACACTGTAATAATTCCTACATTATCCGTTCTTGCTACATTACCTAGAAAATAAAAACCTTCAAGCCCTAAAGGAAAAATCCAAATTCCTCTGTGGTATAAAACAAAATATTTGTGGAAGTTTTAGCATTAGGTGGCAGAAATGATCATCTAAGAAGAACATATATCCAAACAGAGAAAATTGCTTGAGTTGCTTACAGCTGATCTTCCCTCCCCCCATCTAAATTAATCAACATCAAGAACAACAAAGACAGCAAAAGAATAAAAAGTTCATTAGAAAACTGGTAGTTTGGAGAAGCATTCATATTTTGTTCTTTGAAGAAAAAAACAAACAGTAGGAAGACATAGAATAGGTTAAATACAGAATTATGGACATAAACACCAGATTTTTTTTTTTTTCCCTAATGAACTTTTTGACTTCAGATTACTTCTTCCTTCAATTGCACTTCTTCAAGGGGAACAGGGGGAAACCAAGGCTAAGCCCATTCTAGTTGCTGCCTGCCAGGGACGTAAGCTTTAAGAAGTTCCAGTAACTACTGCATGATTCACAAAGCAGTTCTACCAGCAGCCACATGGTGGACCGCTTCCCACCTGTGTAGCTGCAACACCGTCCTCAGAGAGGGACTTAACTTTATGCCTTGAAACACGTTGATACATCTCAGCTATCAGAGCAAATCACTGTTTGTAACAATACTTTACCAGCAGTTGTGCAGTCACGAGGCTATTGGCATCCCTGACAGATGAGAAGCTCATGACACCACGCACAGTAATTAAAGATTTTGCTGCATGGTACTGATAAGACAAATGCAACTCATGTCAATTGCTTTATGATATAGGCTTTAACCACTTCAACATTTACGCTTCCCATTTTCTTGCTAAAATTATGTATGTTAGTAAATAACACTGCACCTATTTTTCTACAAAGAAAATATTTTGACTGTTGGCAAATGACCTCATATGTCAATGTTCCTCCCCTTCCCCTGAAAATAAAACACAGAGGATAGAGTCACAGCAGCATACCTGGCCCAGCATCAAAATATTGTTCTGCTGGATATTACTGTTTATTTTACCTTGAACTCTCAACTGATTAGATATAAATAAACTGTGGAAAAAAACTATAGAACTGTTACAAAACAGCAGCATTCTATAGACCTGACTTTACAAGAAGCGAAGAATCATGACATTTGTGTAACTAAGTTTTCATTAGTGTTGAGTAGCAACATATTGTGGAATCTCAATCGCTCATTTTATTAAAAAGACAACGAGAACCACAGCGTTTTGAAGGGCTAGATACTACTGTGCTTTGTATAAATTATCCACAGAATTATAGATCACATTTTACTTTTAAATAATTATTATGTACAGAAAAATGTACCCGAAGAAATGGAAAGCAGACTTCTTAGCCTTATGTATCGGGTAGGAGAATAAGCACTTGTCTGCTACCCTTAATGCTGAAACTGAGCGCCTACTGAAGCTTTCAAATCTTTCAGCAACTTCAACAAGAGTTTTAAAGCCATTTGAATTCCACTGCATTGATGTTCTGATGAATTATAACTAAGTAATATATTTTACATTTAATTCAGTTCAGATAGCATTTCATCATATAACCACCTAGAAATTTGGAATTGCACTTCTTGGATTCCTCTGTAGTCACTTGTAAGTGATACAACTTTATAAAAAAGTGTTTAATTTCATTCCAACAATCTCAAAATAAAAGAAATAAATAAATAAACTGAATCATCACTGTTAATGAAAACTTACGGACCTAATTAATTAGTCAACCTGAAGATGTGTGAGATGAACTCTACCTCTAACGACCTGCAAAGCAGAGTTTTACTTTTAAATGTGATTCCTTTTCTCACTCCTTTCTCATGATACGAAAATCAGACAGTTTTCTCAGCAACCTGTGAAATTTTGCTAACAATATATTTTTTTTGCTCACAGCCTGACCCTGTTAATATTGTGCCCTCTCATTCCCTTCAGTAAGGGCACACAGTGGTAACTGGGAAGGTAGTTCTACAACCAGGCAATGAATTACCTGTGAAGATACAGAGACATTTTCCCCACACCAGAATTGACGTGAGTGGGGAAAAAGTGAACATTCCCTTTCCTTCACAACTATGACTCTTGCCCTCAACACTGCTCTAATATTTTACCTTGATTGGTAGCATTAAAAAAGGAGAAAGAGTTGATACTTCTTTTTAGAGAACCACTAAAAAGGTACTGGCTGAAATCTAAAGCGAAGGCAAATTAATAGCGGTACACAGAACCTCAGAAGAGTTAAGAGCGCACATCAATATCCATATCAGAAGGTTAGATAAATATTAACATTTTAATGAAAGAAGAAAGTAAATACTATAAAAGTTAAAAATACCTTCATATTACATGAACTGCCTTTCCACATATTACCTGAGCAGGGCTAGATCTTTATAGCAATCGCTTCATTTGCTTAAACAGAGTCATTTAAACTGATATGGGCAAGGACCAGATCCACAGCTGCTGCAACAACCCAGCTGAACTGAGCACAGCTGTGCCAGCTTGTCTGCTGGGGAACTGATCCTCACACCTACAGAGCTGTTTACGCTAGTCAACCTTAGAACTTATTAGTTTCATTCTAAAATATCACTTGGATTAGCTTGGATTTCCAAAGGCCTTGAAGTGGTATTGCTATAGCTTTCCCTTAGGAAAATAAAGCACAGTGTTTTATTTATTAAAACAGTTTCAATTCTAACATTGACAATGACCTTGAAAAAGAAAGAAATCTTGATTTTTTTTTCCGCTTGTTTCTATGGCCCAGAAATTATTTCAGCAGCACTTGAATAAAAACAGTGATTTCCTAAAGTAACTGCATATACAGTCTATTGTAAATGCAATTTCATATTGCAAATACTGGCTCATAAACATCACTGTTGCAGGATATATTTACAGGAATGAAATGTGAAATAGACAATGTTACAACAATTTTAAAAAATGTTAAGTTCACCAAGCAGCATCCTAGCTTACATAAAAACTTAAGTTCAGCCTATGGGTGGAGGGCTCTGCAAGAAAATTATACATACATACATACATATATATATATATCCATGTTCTAATCTACAAGAATATAAACAAACAAAAAGGCAATAAGAAAACAGAATAAACCAAATTAATGAGAAAGAACTCACCTTGGAAACCAACTGCACAGAAGAAGGGAGACTTGAGCTAGAGAAGACCTGCCTACAGCTTCCCCTGTTCACACTGCTGGTAAATGGCTGCCACCAACACCTGGGCCTTCAATCAGCTCCACATGGCAGTTCTTATGTTTTTATCTGCATAATTGTCCATAGATATAAAAATAAACATGAATAATTTTAAAATATAAGGAAAATGCAGGAAAGCAATGCTACTATCATTTGGATAAGCACTTCAGAAGACACAGAGTGCAAAAACTGAGCATGAAAGCACACTGTTACAATGACGTAAGTTTGTTAATGGCTGTCCTAGCACAATCCCCATCTATATTTGTGATGTCTGACAAAGCTTGAAATTTTAGCACTAAGCAGGTCACATAAAAATGAAATTCAAAATTCTAAATATCACTTAAGTGTTTGCTCCATTGCTCCTACAGGAGGCTTCCAACTCAAAGTCAGGGCAGTGCACGGAAGAGTGTTTTGACTGCGTACTGCCATTAAGCGCAGATATCTCCTTAGAACAGCAGTGGTCAGGAAGCACATGGTGTGTTCTGCTGGAAGATAAAGTCACCTGTAGATCCTCAATGGAGTAAAGGAATAGGTGAATCAAACACGATGGGTTTCTAGATGGTAGAAGCCAGCACCTGACAAGCTAACGCATGCATTATATTCTCTTTATAAACTTTTCTGTGCTCTCTAAACAGTATTTGAAGGAAAGCTTCAGTTTAGCGCTACACACACTAAAAAAATCCCACTGAAATCTATAAGAATTTTGGCTAATTAAACTTCACAAGTTGCAATGTTGTCATTTCAGATAAAAGCAGCAAGACAGGGAGAGGAATTAAATGTGTCCAAGGTCACCTAAGAAGTCAGCAGGGTATTTGGCTTCCAAAGCGCAAAGCAGCAAAATTTATCCCAGTATCATGCATTTAGGTTTAAGAATTCTTATGACCTATTGGCAATAACTGCATTCTTAAATGTTTGGCTGAATAGGGATGGATTTAAGCATATTTTAAGCATACCTCTGAATTTAGGCTGTTATTTTAATTCTGCGTCTTTTAGTTCAATCAAAGGCAATTTTATGTACGAGGAAAATGGTGAACTGAGTTTTTCTGGATATTTTTTTTCTAAACTTAGAAATTTATTTTACTGTTTCTTATCTCTGGAAATATTTTTTTTACATATTCACTCATCTTCCCTATGAGTAAATAATAAGTTACAAAACTCTATTAATGCACTAAATGATTTATCTCTAGACGAATTCTTAAAAGAAAAAAGAACTTTGAGGTTCTTCTGTTTAATTAGATTTTACCTTACCTAATTTTAGTTGAAATCTACAATATGAATCAGTTTTATTCCTTAAGTCAATACAAAAGTACAGTGCAACTCATTAGTCCATAGGAATATGAACTGCTGGTTAATATACCAAACCACCAGGTGTAATTCCAAGGTTTGAGTCCCAAACAAACATTTCCTTTCAAATGCTGAGCAAAAAGGCCAATGAGTCACAAAATCACTCACTGCTGAAGTGCAGCTGAATGATATCCACACTAGATTGACAAGACTGCATTCCTTCCTCTGTGGGAGAGATGCCTTGACGTAGGTTTGCTACATTTATACTAAAAGCGCGATGAAAGCTTTGGGAGGTTGTAGATGCACAGCAAATACTTCACCTCACCAGAAGCACTGAATTACAGCACAGGGAATGAACACATATGGTGTTTGTATTCCAGTACAGATAAATCCAGCTGTTGCGGGGAAAGCTCCCTGAAAAAGATCTCATCAATGATCACCACTGGATTTACCAAGCTTTTGTAATCCCTGCAAGCTCTTTGATTTTGACCTTTATTCTTTTTGATGGCTCTCATTACTTTCCTAGTGGATGTTGTTGCTTGTTTGTTTGTTTTAGAAAATAGATTATTATCCCATTTTTCCTTACTGATGTCAGACAAGAAATCCTACTGTCTAGGAAAGGATCTTCCATTCCTGACTTTACGGGTTGAATTTCATGGTGATGTTTAGTGTCTGTTTCAGTGGATTAGAAAGTCTGAGGAAGTTGTCAGTAACGGGGCTTCCTGTTTGAAATATTACATCTGGGGACTTAAAATTCAAGAGACAAACATCATCTCTCAGTTTCTGGGCGTCAGCTATCTTACATCTTTATTCCATTTTTAATAGATAATGGATTCAAAGAAGTGCCACTTCCAATTTTCAACACAGATCTAGAAACACCACTCATATTTCTTTAATGGGCGTTGTACCTCAGATGGACTCTTTGAAAGTAGTGCAACTTGGTTTTGAAGATTCTCATCTTTATTTCCCTGGAAGTTCTTCTCTTTCTACTCATTTTTTGAAAGGGAAAGAGGCAATAGATAGAATCCTACTGTGAGCTAAAAGGGGCATAATGAGGGTGATGTTTAATTGAAATCATCAACTGCGTTTTGTAAAAACACTAGTTGACAATGACATGTCCTGTTTTCTTTACCGTGGCTGTAAATTAATGATTAAAAAAAAGTGAAGCAACATTTTTTTTTTTTTATGACTACTGAAGGAGCAATAGCCATTCTTTGATATATTTATGAAACACAATGAACTAGAAATCAAATTCAAATCATATATTAGACAAAATATTTCTGTTTAATCACACAAGCAAGACTTGTAAATAACAGAGTTCAAAGCTCTGGAGCAGATGGGCTTTCAGTTTTAATTCTTCATCTGATCTGCTGTATGCCAGTAAATCTCTGAGTTTCATTTGCTTTATTCAAATCCCTCGGCTATTCAGGACACTTTGTGTCAAAGCATTCTGCTGTGGAACTTCAGCTGTTTTATATAGACTCAAGCTAAAACAGAACATATGTATATTTTGCACACACAAAGCAGAAGAATATTAAAAATGAACTAATGACAAACAAAATTCTGCCTTGGTGAGTTGTATAAATACCCTGCACAAGCAGAGAGGAAGGATGTAGACACTTCAGTAGTAGGGCCAATTTCAAGTAGTGTTTACTGGAAGTTCAAAAGGAAAAGACAGCAGTAAGTTAGGAGTTAAAGACTTAAAACTTTTTCGCTACTATAAAAACCTTTATCTATGCCAATTTTAATTTGACTTAATTCATGTATTCTACCAAAATAGGATTCAACTGCTTTAACAACAGTGCTAGTAATCACTTGCATTAACATTAGGGCTCAAAGCATCACATGTAGTAGCAGTGCCAAGTTAGTTTTGGCTGACTGTTTAGATTTAATAACATCATTTTCAATGGATTTAGCTCCACACTATCTTGTAACATGAAAGACATCATAGAGTCTTTTTGAGAACTTTCTGGAGTCTTAAATCTGGCTGGAAAAGAAAGGGATCTTGACCTCTTCTTTTTCCAAATGGAACTACAAAATCCTGCAGTGAGATGCACATCAGGTTATATTGAGTTACTTTGAATCCAAATGCATCTTTCCTTTCTCATTTGACCAATTCAGTGAAGAACAAAATCACATCACTCACAGCTAATACAAACATTCCTATCTGTATATATTCCTATATATAGCTTGAAATTTTCAAAGATATTTTTTTGTAAGTATGGTGCCTGAAACCCATTGATAAATGTATTACTCTTAGTGGTGTTTGGGTAGGAAAGAGAATAAGAATTGCAACAGATGTGTCTTCCAAAAACCACTTGTTCTTAGAAATAATATTCCTGTTGGTAAAAACAAATTACATTTGTCTTTAAAAGACATTTTCTTTTATGTATTTTTTTTTCCCTTAAAAGCCAGTTATTTTGTTACCACAATTCATCTTAGAACAGCGTATTTGTTTGATTAAATCCAAATATTTTTAGCATTTACTATGAAATGACATGATGACTGTGATAACAGCCCTTGAAAAGAAAAGAGAAAATCTGGGTTATGTGTGAGCACTGATGGACAGGAAGCTCAGCCATGGAGGAAAAATAGTTTTGTCCTACTTTCCGAGCAGATGAGAATTAGAGAGAGAATGAGCCACTTCCAATTTTAGGTCAATATTTTCACCAAGGGAGAACTCCAAAATACGTATTATCCTTTGGCATGCAGCACTCATGTCCACAGAGGCAGAACATGCTGTGTGACCTCTGACACGTTACTATAACCCTTGGCACTCTGCTAAAATAAAAACCGTTGCCATTGTTTAGATACCAATTAAAATAAATCAAGAGGGGGAAACATGGGATGCAAGGTCGTGTACCATTGGCTCTGAAACTACTTCAGCTCGTATATGGCACAGAGGTACATGAACTATTCACTTCTCACTCCATCTGTCCGTCTGTCTCTCTAGCCACCTAGTTACAGACACACACATACAGTGAATGTACACAGCATTCATATGTCCATACAAAATGAAGGAGAAATGAAATACTGGAGTTATGCTGAGCATTTATTTATTTACTGCTGCAAGCTTACAGTTTTCATCAAGAAGATAGTTTAAATGTGTGTGTCTACACTCACAAGGCCATTGTTAATTAATAATTAATGCCCTAGCGACAGGGCAAGGGATCTCAAAGGTTTTTCAGTACACGACTTCCATATACTTCAATGAAAATACCTCACACTGTTTTTGCAAACTTTGAGGACCTCAGCACACTTGTTGCTTAAGCAAAACCCTGACACTTCATGACATGAATAAAAACATAGAAAATTATGTTAGCAAAGAACAGAAGGTGGAAACTTTGCATGTTTGGAAATAGTTCTAGCCACTAAGAAAGCGTCTGCATGCTCATGATTTGAAAAGTCATGACTTAAAATCCCCTTGGGAAGTCACCAGGTTTTCTTGTTCTCCACTTCCCTGTGCATGCTAACAACCTTGAATCAAACTAAGATGAATTACATTGGAGACGCCAAGAAACAAAGCAAGAAGTCCACTGCAGATCTCTTTAAAATAACTTGTGGCCGTTTAATGCTGATCATAAGAACTATGTGTACGTGGTGCCCTGAGGGACTTTGACAAACAACAATTCTGCTTTCCTTGTGTTTAGGGAAATCATTGCAGTGTTATAAGTCAGGCACTTATCCAAAGTGACCGCCACCTTGGAAGTTATTGCCAGCCTTAGCTATGAATGTCATTGCTTTGCTGGGTTAAATCAAATCCTTCTCATGCTGTTTCAAAACCAAAAGTACCATGTTTTTTTTTGTGAGGATATGAAGAATGAGAAATATTTTATTTTTAAAAACTGGTTAAAGCTTGCAATAGATGCATGAGCTGTAACAGAGGATGCCAACTCATCTCTGACAAAATATATGCATTTTGACCTCCCTTGGAGCAACACCATAGGAAGGTGTTGGTGATGCCGTTAAGAAGAGAAGAAGGAAAGTGAACAGTATTTAAGATCCAGTAGGTGCATGTGATACAAGGATTCTTTCCTTCCCAGGAACGCTGGTAGTGATTCGTAAGGAACAGGCACAGAGGAGTTCGTATGGTCTTTGAACAGAGCTAAGGCAGCTGACCACGTTCACGGCAGTTCGCAGCGTTTGCCACTTCTGCAGAGGGCTGGGAGCGGCGGAAAGGTGCGCTGAGCTACAGCAACCTGCGGCCGGCAGGTGAGCGGCAGCTCTCTGTACCTGCTGCACCCAACTTTCCCTTCGCTCCCCCGCACAAGTGCCGACACCCGCCGAGCTCTCCGCGTTCGCTCCCACCCGAGGAGCGGCCGACGGCTGCGGGGCGAAGTGCCGACAACTCCGCGCGGCGCTCCCGCTGACACGCGTGGCCGAGAGGAGGGGGTGGGTCGGGGGCGTCCCTCCCGCCGCGACCGCGGACCGGGACGAGCGGGGCTGGGGGTCCGGGCGCAGCCGCCGGCGGAGCCGAGCCCGGGGCCGCTCCGTGGGCATCCGCCGGTAAAAGGCGTGGGAATGCGGGGAGCGCCGCTCACGGAGCCCATTTCCCACGAGTCTGGTCCCAAACGCACGCGACCCGCGCTTCGCTGGGATCGCACAGCAGCTCAGTTCCCGCCTGGCTGCGTACCCCGCACCCGCCCCGTCCCTGGGGGTACCCCGGCTCTACAGGCGCACACGCCGAGTGCTGCATCCTCTCCGTTCCCGCTACCCTTCATTCATATGTGTGCCGCGATTAAATATTTGATCAAAGGTTGAACGCTAGCGCAAGTCGGTTGTATTTTTAATGTACGACCCTTAAAATAGAGCGGTTTGTAAACGGAGAGTGTCCAAAGATTCCCAGCCCTGCCCCCCCCTCCCGGCCGTGCCGCCCCCCCAAATAATAATAACGCTGCAGATTGTAGAAGGATTTGAGGCTGCAGCCAGAGAGAAAGGGATTAGGGCGAGAGCGCTGGAAGTTAAATTGTGCTGCATATAAAAAATGGGCGGATTGGTCTCTAGATGAGAGCTTGGTACCACCTTCCTTTCTAAAATAAAATCTCTCTGGCATGAAGTCACAGCCTATTTCACATCCGGTTTACCCTGGGACGTATTACTACTGTCTTGGTAAAGAGAAAGCTTTTGTTGTATAGCGACGGTCGGAATATCGGAATAGAAATTCGGGCTCCCAGCCCGGAGGAGCGGAGCGGCGGCGGCGGGCGATGGCCGAGGCGGAGTGAGCGGCGGGGCCGGAGCCGCGCAGCCTCCGCGCCGCGGGCGGGAGCGCAGCGGCGGCACAGCCGGGCAGCGGCGCCGCGGACCCGCGCCCGAGGGGCTCCGGTAAGGGCGGCTGCTGGCACGCACCGCGCGCACACACACATACACACACACATACATACACACACACACACACATCGCCGCACCGCACACGCACACCGCGCACACCCGCACCGCTCCGGGTGCTGCCGGCTGCGGGCACCGCGTCCCGGCGCGCAGGCGGCTGCTCAGCTCTGCTCTGCTCAGCTCTGCTCTTCTCTCCCCGCAGGTACCGCCGGGTCGGGGTGGGTTTTTCCTACCCCCTCCAGCTGGAAAATCCGCAGCGATCGAGGGGCGTTTTCACATTTCTTTCGTTTATTTACCTTTTTAGCGTGGTCGGGTTTCCACTTAGAAAAGGTGGATGGGTTTGGGGGGGTTTGTTATTTATTTATTTTGCTCCCAGGGAGGCGGTGGGAGGGGTGGCTCGCTCAGGGCGAGGGGGAAATACAAAGTTGAAATGCCGGGAGGAAAACAAGTCCAGATTTGCACCTCGGAGCCGTGCAAATCTCTCGCTGGGGGGTCAAAATGCATCAAAATGCCTCTTTTTTTTTTTTTTTTTTCCCTTTCCTCCCCCCCCCTTTTTTTTTTTTTCTTTTTTTTTTTTCTTTCTTTCTTTCTTTTTTTTTTTTTTTTTCCAGTGGGCGCTGCTGGAATGCTCACAACCGCGTGGCTCCTTCTCCCATTTTGAACGGGGAAAGCAGAGCTGGTGCCCAGCGGTGTGAGCCGGGGGAGGCCGGGGACAGGGGATGCTGCTGTCCTGCCCCTCCCAGAGTCTACACCGTTTGGTTTTTCCAGCTGTCAGAAACTTTCCTCCTCTAGGATTTATGGTGTCTTTCTGGATTTGTTGTAGGAGGGAATGGTGTGAAGGGCTTGGGGGGAGCGAGCTTGGAGCTCAACAGATCAAGATAGTTCCAAATAATTCACTTTCCCTTCCTCAGCCGGAGAAGCCTTTTGCAAAGGCAGAAGTTGGTGGGACTGGGAGAAGGCGATTTTGGAAGCCAAAGATGTTGCCTCTCCATCTATGAGGGGGCTGATCCCAGAGCAAGTTCAGATGCAATCTCGTCCCTGAAAATCTTCCTTCCTGCCTTCCGTCCGGCTCCTTCCCACCCAGTCAGATTAGCTCGGCCCCACTAAATGCTTATCTGCCGATCATTTGTCTATAAACGCATTAATTATATCTCGCTGCTTACATGCGGCTTTGTAATGATATTTTATTGATTTAAATTGTCCCTGAGGGTGTGCAGTGAATTGGGATAGCTGTATTTAAAGATACAAGAGCATTTCTAGGCACAGTGCTTTGTTTTTTCAGGCAGTTTAAAAACTCCATTATTGGGGAAAAGATGGGCTCCAGATTTTGTTTATTTAATGTAAAGGATGGTAAAAATCAACTGGGTTCCAGTGCACTAGGTATGCAAGGGGACCTGCAGCATCTCCTGGGCAATCAGTTGAATCTAGAACACCGATTCCACAAACGTCAGCCAACTTTGTGTTTTATGGCTCATTGGAAAGCAAAAGAAACAATCTGGTTGTGTTACTTTTTACTCAAAAGTAAACTGAGAGTAACTCACTCTGGAGAGAGGACAGGAAACGTTTCGAGAGGAAAAGGCTCTAATGCAAAACCACTTTCCAGCAGCAATCAGAGCCTGCCAGGGACTTGGGAGATGGTGTGTAGGATATCAAAACAGTTTCATTGTGAGCTGTGCCCTTTAGCCTGACAAAAATATTACTGTGCATACGTAACAGGAGATCACAGAGTCAGAATCTGACGATGATACTCCTGTGAAACAAATATTTCAGGGAGGAGGAGAGGAGTTACAGCCAGAGAAGAAAGTTGCTGCTGCCACACCAAAGCAAAGCAGAGGCTGTGGGGGAAGCACCGCTCTCCTCAGGCGCACAGATACACACTGGCACCTTACAGGAGCCTTGGGAGGGCTCAGGATGGCTGAAGTCAAACAAGAGAATTACACTTGCTTACCTGGAAATGTTAGGGAGGTGCCTTGTCAGGAAGGAATGGAGTAAGGGCTGTCTCAGAGTTTGGGGACAGCAGCTTGAACTCATAATTACTTTTGTTGAAGTTCAAGAATAACGCAAACAAGAACACAGCCTGAGTGCAACATACGTTCCTCTCAAAGCTTCTGTGTGCAAAAGAGGAAGGAAAACAAAATGGCCAAGGCCCCCCTTGGGCTGAGTACACGAGTGCTGGTATTGGGAGGTCACTGTCTGACACCAAATGATTCTGCAAAAGTCGCCTAGATGGGATGGCTTCTTCCCACAGTGCCTGCTTTAATGTAAAGGCACTGACGATTGTTTTCCTTTCAGTTTCAGAGCCCACCATGAAGAGACTCCTCGTTCTTTGCGACTGCCTCTGGGCCTGGAGCCTGCTGCTGAATGCACTGACTGAAAGAAGGTGAGGAGATGTTTTTGAATGCATCGACGTGTTTTGGGAACCTTGAATTTAATGCGGCAGTGTAATATTGCATAGGCTGCACTACTGCTCAGTGTATTGGGGAAAGTTAATCCCTGTTCAAATCCCAGATAAATCTAACTAAGAGAAGATTGAAAGAAAACTGCAATTTGTTTGCATAACAACTATTTTTTTTTTAGCACTATTGTGAATAAAACAAAGCAAAGCCTATCTAAAACAAGCTAAAGGCAAAGTGAGTTTTAAACACCTATGCAGTCTTTTATATTCTTACAGAATGACTGCTCGAGAGTAAAACTTTCTTAGAGAAAAAAAAACTGTAATTAATGTGCTTTGTTTTGATTTTTATTTTTAATTTGAGTGCTTGTTCATAACTTTTTCTCCTGTGGAACGCTCCCAGCCCCGTAGCTCCTTCTCCCATGTTATCCCCAGGGGAAAAGGGAATAGAAGTCATTTTTTGTTGGGTCAGGATTGTGTTCTAAGCCAGTACCTGTACCTGTGACTTCAAAGCAGACCTCCTTAGTGAACAGGGACTGCTTGGGTAAGGAATAGGCAAGCTCAAACCTGACAGCTGAACTATTTGAAAGACAGTGTTGCACTGAATCTCTATGGAATGTATGTAAAAGTTATAATCTAAAAACAGCATCCGGAACAATTAGTAGTGGTACATTATCCAACAGCAAGTCTGTTAACTAAAAACTGTAAGGTAGTTTGGAGTATATACTGAAGTCTGTGACATTCATAAACGAGTAAAAGGAGTTGTGAAGACTGGCAGATATATTTCTGTAGTTTGAAAATATCTGTGTCTTGTCAGTAGTGCTGCCTCATGACCCAGCAGCAGCTTCAGTTTTGCTGTATGGAAAGTGATTCCTATAAGATTCATTTGCGCCTGGATGTCCACAGTGTCTTCTCACTATGAGCAGCTCTAGATGAACTTATCTTCTGGTACCTTGATGAATTTCAATAGACCGAAGTGTGCAAAAGGGCAAAGGTTCATCTTTGCACAACTGTTTACTCTTAAAAAAAAAAAAAAAAAAAAGAAGGAATAAAAGCAGGTGATTCATTTAACATATAGAATAAGTGCGATGTTCTAGAAGAAACGCCTTTGTTTTGATAATATATTAGGAAACGTGAGGTTTTCAAGTGTGCATGAAGTCCTACACCTGGTCTGCCTAGGTAATTTTGTGAAAATGTGTTGAGTTATATCAGTATGTGTACATCTATGTGTGGATGTTTATGTGTGTTCTATCTATAACGCATGCAAGTGCATTCGTAATGCGAGAATTAAAATGCATTGGACTTGTGTTTAAAAATTATATGGTGTGTCAGTATTATAATGACCTGTAGATGGAGTTAGTGCACAGTGTTTTATTATACTGTGGCTTAATATGAAACCACAGTCACATACAGTCACTTTTCCCACAAATGTACATATTCTACATAAATTGCATCTGTTTTTAGAGCCATTTTGTCATAGTAACTTCCCTTTTCTTCTGGAGTGCTGTTAATTCTTTAAGAAAAAAACAATTGTCAGACAAAATGTTTGTGATGCAGAAGCACACAGTCCTTCCATATCATTCTTCATGAAAAACAAAACACAAAATCCAGAACAGCACTGGGGCTGCTTTAACATGGGAGTTTTGACTGAAATATCACAGTCCCTGTGGAGCTACGGTGTGCTTGATACATACACAAACGTTCAGATTCTTCCTTTTGTGACGATGTGTCCATTAAATCCAGCCCTAATGGTGCTCTTTACCTCTGGAAAAATGGTGGAAAGAACAGGTGAGGGTACTGACAGATGCAACAGCCAGGGTGGAAGCGCTGTGTTGTATTGTATCTGCTCAGACTGTGCTGCCTCTGTAGTCCATCTTTCTGACAACGCTTCTGCAAACATACTCAGTTATTTACCCCTAGAATTTCTAACATCTTTCGATATCCTTTTGCCACCTCAATTCTGATGACCTTCTGCTATCCTTGAGAGATGTATGTGCAGCAGCTTGTTTAATGACAATGAGTGTTAATAGACAATGTAATCCAGTGAACATTCCTGTATTGCAGTTCTACATAAGACATACAAGAAAAAATGCTTTAAAAGATACTGCTCAAAAGAGACAGCAGGAGAACTTGTTATTTAGTGACATATAGGAAAAATAAGAGAAAAGCATATTAGCATCTTAAAATGCAACTGTGGGTATGAAAAATAAATAAAATGAACCTAGTCTGTATTAAGTGAAATTGTATGATGTGACTAGAAGAAATGCATAGTATTGCTAGCATTTTTAAAAGGCTGTTTGAGATTTTTTCTTCTTCGTTAGGAACAGTGCTTTATATGCACTGAAGTACCTTGAAAACTGTTCTCTACAAGTCACATACTAGTGAAGTAAAACAATGCTGTGAATGTCAGTTCTAAAACTTGTTCAAATATGCAGTGATACTTATTCAAATCTGAACTGCGAAATAGCTTGGAAGCATTTGCAGAGCATCCATACTCAGACAACCTCTCCTCCTCCTTTCTCTGTTTGATACAAGTGGAATATCTATGTGAGATATACAAGGATGTTTGACTTATAGAAGGATGTGTTGCTTACAGATAATAATTCTGCAGCTACTTTAAGAGGATCAGATTGTTTGCATATTGGTAATATTCCTTGCAAGACGGCCTTTGCTGGTTAGAGCAGAAGCGACTGTCAGAGCACTGAGAGCCATGTACCACCAGGATTGTACAGATAGCAAACTGCTCAAAGAGTCACAGTCGTGGCTAGAGCTGAGCCTTACAGAAGTTTCTGGTACTGCACTGTTGATCCAGTTCAGTATCAAGCGTGAGAAAGTGATGTTCTGCAAAGCAGCATTTTGTATTTCAGTTATGATGACTACAAATGTCTACAATGGAAGTCTTCCCAGCAGTGAATGAAAAAATGGTACTGGGCTTGGCTTTAAGACAACTGTAATCTATGATTAAGGGAATTATCTATGATTGGAAAGATTTAAGAAAAAAGTCGATTCTGATGCCTTTTACAGCAGACAGAAACCACTAAGCCCAAGGACTTTGTTCTGATTTGTAATGATGGAAGTAAGATTTTGGTAGCTGAAATCAAAGAGTTTAATTCTGTCCTTATTCAGGCAAAATTTCAGGACCTTTGGCTGAGTTAGAGTAATACATTCAGGATCTGTAAGCAAAACTTTAGAGATAGGACAGATCTGCATCGCAAGAAGTGGTTCCATTTGTAAGGAAAAATGGGAGACATTCCTCTGAATGTAGCCACTATAAGAAAACAGGAAATAAAGCATGATTATTTACAGATTTATGATAGTATACCCTCATATGATTTACCTATTTACTCTTTGTAGGATCTTTGATTTTGTTTTTTTTAACATTTATTTTCAGTTCTTAAATATCAGTGCTCTCAATCACTTTGTCTTTCTTAGCATGCAGTTCCTACATTATCTATTGTAACATGAATGAGCCTTTTACTGAAGAACATGTTGGAGTATTATAAAGATTACTGAATAATGAGATAAGCATTGAGGAATAAGCATTGCTCACTTCACCCTTCATGGAAAGGCACTAGTTTTCTCAGATTTCACTAACAATGTACAATTTAAAAATAAAATGTTTAAGTGAAAGAACCCTATATTGTAATTTTCTGGAGGAGATTTTATGACCATAAATCAGTATAATCAGGACTAGACACATTTTGGAATTATTGCTTTGTCAGGTTCCTAGCTGACAGCTGTATTTCAGTTTTAACTGTTGTGTATTTCAGCTATGGACAAACCTCATCGCAAGATGAACTTAAAGACAACACCACAGTGTTTACCAGGATATTGGATCGCCTGCTGGACGGTTATGATAACCGCCTGAGACCAGGACTGGGAGGTGTGTTAAAATTTTCAAAGTGTTAGAGAAAAAAAACAGTTAAAACAATGTAATTTTTCCAAGATAAACTTGTTTATATATAAATATTTATATATAAATGTTAATATGTAATATCTGTCTTTTCAAAAATGCTGTGCTGTCTCCCACATACTCAGTTTTCACACATTTTTGCTTGAAGAAAGAAAATGGTTGACAATTCTAGACCTCTGAATACCTATTAAAATTTTGAATGTAGGAAGAATAAAAGAAGTGACCTGACAAATGGCAAAAGTTTATGAATCAGACCCAAACAGCACATGCAAACATGCAAAAATCCCACTGACTAAGAGTAAGAGGATCTGGTTTTAAAAAAGAAAACATCAATCAACCTTAGTCATATAAATGTCTCAGAGAAGTTTATAACATTTTTTCTCCATTGGGTATGTCAGGATTTGTTTCTGTAACATTTTGTCTTTGCAAGTTGGTAAAAATGTCTTTCTTCTGCTCTCAGGGCTGAATCCATAAAAAGTTATAAAACCACATAGCAATTACATCTTTATAAAAATATTCTTACAAAGCCTACTCCTTATCAGCATCCCTACGTTGACTCTCTGATTTGTTCGTCAGAGATATGATCTGAAAACTGGGTCTTAAAAGGTTGATAAAGGTAGAGATTCTAACTGTGCCACTTTTCCCCTCCAGCAAAACAAAAACAAAGCAACACACCCACTCTACAAAGTTTACTTAGCCAATTTCATATATCAGTTCTCAGCAGAACCACACTGTAAGAAAAACAGGGCACATTGTATTAAGAATTCTTATGTCATCTGCTGCGGATGAAAGGAAAGATAATTTAAACTAATCTTATTCTGTGACTCAAGGCTACCATCTTGCAATAGCTCTTGCACTGTGAGCCAGCTCCTTCCATGGTTTGACTTCACTGACTTAAAAGAATGAATAGAGATAAAATTCTGTTTATAAAGGGTCCATTAAGAAAAAACATTTAAAAATGGGTTGGTTTGTGAATTTGTGTGTGCAGTTTCAGATAACATAAAATAAGAATCACTTCTCTACCAGCACTTTTGCTTATTTGCTTGTAAACCTTTGGATTAGTAGAGAAACAAATGCTCTTTAATCTTTGATTAATGCAACTGTAGAATTCAGTAAGCTACTATATCACAGTAAATAAACACAGCACAGAAGGCAATAAATAAACGAAACTCTGCAAACTGTGTAAAGTCTGGTACATGTCTGCAAGAAAAATCTGAGAACATGATGATTTCTTGTGAGTTTTGTAGCTATTAGGATTTATTTTACAGTTACTAGAAGAGTAAACAAAAGGAAACCCACAGAAGGGAATTTCTCTGCTCTGGATTGCAATTCACAGATTGGTCTCAAGGTCAGTGTAGACCCAGGCCAAAGACCTGTAAGATTACAATTTGCCTTTTACTCAATACAGTGTACATTTGTGATGCCAGTCCCTCAGAATAAATTTAATTTTGCTCTTCTATTCCTCAGTGTATCAAGAACTAAGTGTATCAAGACCTTTTGAGAATCCCACATGAGATGAAATTCTGTGCAGTAGATTCATGTTTAAAATGCTTGATTCAAAAGACATAATTTTATTCCACAAACTAGAGACATACATATAGGCCAGTAGTTTCAATTAAATGCCGATTTATAATAAAGGCTTTACGACAGAATTCTGAAGTTCAGCTTTTCAAAACAATGAGCTAAGAAACTTGAGATGATGTAATTTTGACGTATTTCATTTAGATAATTTGGGGGAACATATTCTGACATGTTCCAGACGTACAAATACCCAGCAAGAAGTGCAAATTTATGTATCAGTATAGCATGGCTTTTGGAGGTGGATGTTCAACAGCCTTCCGTTACAGCTTGATCCACTGCTGGAAATTCAAAATGTTTATACTTTCTTTTTTCATGTGTGTTCTAAGAAACAGTAAATGAAGTAAAACAATGGATGGTATGGTTACTTTCTCCTATAGAAAGGGCCAGATTGCAGAAAGCTCTCTGCTTATCCCTCTAAGACCTGTCCTTATGTACTACATGTGTACATATTCCAAGTATATGGAAAACTGAATTATGTACATGAACAGAAACAAAAAAGAGAATGGATTTCTGATGAATTTTGAACCTCTCTTTCAGCATGTGTGGAGTCAGCGCTTGATTAATTTTAAAGCCTCCCTTTTTTAACATTTACTTTTGAGGTATCACCTCAAAAAGAAAATGAAAAAATGCATATGCTCTTCAGAGAATAAGGCATTTAATACTATTATTTGTTAGATTACTTAGTAAGACCATACCTGAAATAAAGTGAATAGCTCTGAGCATTCTGCCATTAAAGAAAGAACAAATTACTCATCCTTAGAAAGAACATAAAAAATATGGATTAGGGCACCCATCGGGAAAAACTGCTGAATAACTGAATATGTGTATTATTTTAAAGAATGGCATTGTGGCTAAAATTAATCTCTTTTTTCTTTAAAGGAAAAACACGGCATTTCATTATGCACTGACAAATTTCCACCTGTTACCAATAATTATTGATATAAATTGTGTTATTTAGATGTTCACTGCCTCCATATGTGGGCACAGTCATTTAGTCAGACATCACTAGGAAACAGCATCCTTAGCATCCATCCATAAACATGGACAGATAACTATATTTACAGTTATTTCTGCTTGGAAAATAGAACTTTCAAAATGAATCTAAAAATGTTCTGAATCACACTAGAGGACCCCTATTAACTCTACAAGAGGATACTCATTTACAAAAAGGAAGATGGAGGGATTGTACAGAGTAATGTATTGAATCTGAAAAGGAGGGAATCATGGTAGACATTAAGAGAAAAAATAAACAGTGAAGTCACTTAGGTAAAAGCTTAATTTTCTGTGTGAACGGAATGGATCCTAGTACTAGGAATGAAAAAGATGTTGCTCCCTTTTCCAATGCACACTGCTGAACAAAATAAAGAATCAGACCGTAATTTGAAGGAGTTCTATAAGGGGGGAAAACTGAAGTCAGTGTTTGGTGAACTCCCACAGTAAAATTCTGTATTTGTGGTGGGAGTTTAAAAGAATGGAAAAGCAATAAGAAATGATACAAAAATAAGTCTTGTGAATAAATGAATATTACATTGACTTCTGTTCTGGGATGTTTTGTGTGGAGAATAGATACGAGTCCTAGCTTATTACCATGGCAGGCTTGGAGGGCCACAGGGCAGAGAGCTTCCACAGGGCAAGTTGTTTGCACCTGGTGCTTGAGATTCAATAATGTGATATCAGATGTAGCTACAGAATTTTTTTAAACTATCATCTTACTGGTGTACACATCTCCTCTATGAAACTAAATGATATCAGGTGGTCTGTGACCTCTTAATTTAGAATGACTGCAAATGCAATTTATCCCTTTGAGAGGGATTTTGTAGTGCGAAGATTGATTAATACAGAACTAAGAAGAGGTTTGATCAAGCAGGTCAGATAACATCTCCCTAAATCGAATTTGCTTTTATTGTTGGGTTGAGTGGCCATTAGAGCATTTCCCAAATAGATCACAAATACTACTTTAGTATTGAACAGAATTATAGTTTTATAATGTTATCAGTAAGGGATATTTGTTATCTGTCTTTTGTGATGGATATCAACACTGAGTGTGACTGTCCCTAAGTGGAATGCTGGTCATCTCAGGCAATTCATTACTTCCACAAAGTGCTTATATTTAAAATGATGGAGAATAAACTTGACAGCATTATGTTAAAGAGGTTTTAAAATTCAGCTTTTCTAGAACATTGTCTATAAATATATGATAAACTGACCTTTTGGTGATTGTGGTCCCAGTGGAAATTGTTTAATTTGAACTCACATCTAAACTAACTTATAATTTTGAGAAAATATGGTTCTAGTCTTTATGTGCAATAAAAATTTAGTTAAACTGGTTTATTTCTATTCTAAATGAAAAGAGAGACCTATACTGAAGCTTACTCATAATCCCATCATGAAGAAGCATCAGATACTATACTTCACCCTCTAAGAACTGAAAGGGTTTGTTTTGTTTCCAACTCTGTAGGTAACACACTGATGTAAGGACAATTGTAAAAAGACAGAGAAGACCTTAGGAAAATAGCTTTGATATAACAGTAGGGAGGTTCTTTAGTGGGAGAGTGGTGAGGTGCTGGAACAGCTGCCCAGAGAGGCTGTGGATGCCCCATCCCTGGAGGTGTTCAAGGCCAGGTTGTATGGGGCCCTGGGCAGCCTGGTCTAGCATTAAATGGGGAGGTTGGTGGCCCTGCGTGTGGCAGGGGGGTTGGAGATTCATGATCCTTGAGGTCTCTTCCAACCCAGGCCATTCTGTGATTCTGTGACTGTGTGGAGGCAGCTTTGAGCTGTTAATTGCTGTGGGGAGAGTTAGCATGAGATAGCGTAGCTCCCTTCATAGCAGCGTGATTATGGCTGAGCAATCTCAGGACAGCTCATTGTTCTCCATTTTGGTATCTACTTTTGCAAAAGCAACCAGTGCAATTAGTCCATGTGCAGTTTTTTCTTCAGTAGCAGCAGTTTACGCCATACAGGCATCTAATTCCCTTTCATTCAAAACCACAGGAAGACTCTTCTCCATTTTAATAATTACAGCACACACTTAAACAAGACATGCAGGGGGAGCAGGTGCGGAATCAAAAATAAGGAAATTAATTTAAAATACGAAAATGAGTAATTTTGATAAGCCTCGTGTTCATATACCAGCAGGTGAGAAAGGGAAATAGTTAATGTATAGTTTTCTATGATAAATGGGCTTATTTCATGCTGTTAAAATCAATCTATATTCCTTATTTTGTTCTCAATTTGTAATCCAGTCACAATTCTAGAAATAATAAGCTCCCTGGGAATTTAAATCAAAACACTTATTGTTTTTATGTGTTAATTTAAAGAGTTTATCCTAGCATCATTACCAAAACACAATGGCTTGTAAGCAATGGCAGTAGTTTACACTGACTGATGCTTTTGTAGGCATATCTGGATCAAAATAATTTCCCCCTGATATAAACTAGTTCATTGCTTGATGTTGCGTTCTGGTGCCTATATGTTAAACACAGTAGTCATTTTGCTGATCAATAACCAGTTGGACCTTACGGTGTACATCATTAAAAATAATGTAATGCTAGTTGGTCACTAATAATTTACTTCTTATTTTATTATTTTTTAATGGAATTACATGATCTACAGATATCTCACCTATTCCTGGTTCAGGAAAAAGATGTTCAAGTCAAGAGACATGGCCAATGTCTTCACAATTGATGGATTTATTCTCAGCAGTAAGATCTGCTCCTGGCCTGAGCTTGTTTTGTTCAATGGCTTAGAATTTTCTCTAGTTCTTAAGGACATTGCAAAGGTTTTGAATATAGATCAGGATTTGAAGTTCTTTTAAAAAATCTCAGTGCATTCTGAGCATTTGAAGCACAGTTTAAGCCTTCCCATGGTATTCAAGCTCTAAGTTGAACATGGTTAACCTTGATTCTAAATATATATCCTAACTGTATGCATACAGTAAACGCATCTTCTGTGCAGGAGTGACTCACAACATTTGAAGCTCTAAACACAGCACAGTTGAATCATCTATTTAGTAAAACAGTAAACAAAAATTTGAGAACTTCCACATAGATTTGGAGGGGCTAATTTATGTGTTCATACACATTTCCACATTTTTCTCACTTCTCTTGAAAATGCGGTACACATCAAAGGAAAAACTAATCATCTGATCATGTGCACAGTGGTTTTTTTGGATTTGAGGAGGACAGTGATCAGATGGTCTGTAAAAGTCTAACTGGTATGATGATAACGGTCTTTTGTGATTTCAGAATCAAATTTTTCTATTTTTAATTACGAGTTTTGTGTCACTTAAATTGTCTTTGCTGCAGTACAGCAGTGAAAAGCACTACTAAGTTTTCTATTAATTTTCTCAAAAACTTTCCATTTTAATTTGGAAGCCTTTAGTTTCCATTTTGTTTCCCCAAAATCATTTCCTTGAACATTAACCTCTACACTATGACCATATGTCTCCTAAATCTCTGAGTTTATATTATTAAGAATGAATCCCTTGGGCTGGAGAGCTTCCAGCATCTTCTATTTCCTAATGACAGTTGTGGGAACGCCTCAGTAGAAAGGAGGTGGAGAAACGGCAAGTCAGAATGAAGGATCTTTTAAAGGGTTGTTTGAGATTCACTTTTCAATATACAGAAAGCTAATAGATCTTATGATGATACTAGATTCTCAGTCTCAAGAAAAGGTGATAAAACATCTGTAACTTAAAAAGTATGCTCATGCGTGTCTTACTGGACCTTGTGAATACTGAGTCTTCTTTTTCTGCTGGCTGTTTCACACCAGACCATAGCTTCAGCTCTCGAACTTTGTAAAAGTGATGAGTTGAAGGAGAGAGCACTCTTTTTCCAAGCCAAGTACTTTCTGGATAACCATACGCTTCTTCCCGTAATAAAAGATTAAATTCTCACTATGGATTTCTTTAAGTCAAGAGTCAATTAGATGTCAAAAGAATACTTAAATTTCTCTGAGTCAGTTGAAAAGCTTGTAAACAGTGATAAGGTCACGCCTTCATTTCAATGGACAGCCAAGGAGGAAATTGCACCTATCCAATGGTTTCGTCAGATTCAAAGAACCAAAAGAACCACCATTAAACAACTCAGCTACATCACAGTACTTTATTTTCTGTAATTACAAATAATAAACTAGAAATTTCATCCTTCAGTTTTTCCAATGAGTGCTACAGATTTCCTACTACCTGATTTTTTAACTGATTGTCTAACTGAATACAAGGGTCATTCAATGCATTACAGAAATGATGGTAGAATGAGAAGCAATTTTACATTCAGATTACTGCTATCTTACAACGAGAGGTATTTTTTTGTATAAAGTTTTTTATTAAACTTATTAAACATATATATTGACAAGATGTAGAGCTTTTGGAATGCAACTGAAAACTCTGTGTGCACTGTAGAACACTGACTCTCATTAGAATTTTTGGGTTATATACAAAAATGCATATTGCTGGTTAACCATGATTCCATATTTCACTTCTCTTTGTGTAAGAACTTCAGTTAATCTTGTTTGTTCCCAGATGCAAAAAAACCTCCCCAAAATGAACAAAAACAATGAAAAAACCACCACCAACAACAAAAAAGCACATCTGAAGTGTTTTTCAAATCAGAGGATTCTATTAATTATTTTCATTTAATTATTTCACAATATTTAAATAATAATATACAGATGTTATAGATCTATATATGTTTCTTAGTCTTAGGACAGTTTTTGCTTCACTGCATGACCTTTATTTTCTGTACTTTTCTTTTAGCCTCTTTAAAATTATTTTTAGTGTCACAAATTTCACACATTATTTATTTTATTTGAAAGTTATTTGAGAAATGCATATTTCCTTCCACATTTGAAATTCCTAAAAAAAAAAACCAAAAAAACAAACCAAACCAAACCAAAACCAAAACCAACCAAACAAAAAACCAACCCACACCAGTTTGTATAGTGTGTATAGTAAATAGTAAATACTCTGAGATCACTGTAAGTTCTGAGAGCTGAGGGGGTTAGCTCCACTCAACACTGCTAGGATGTATGCCTTCAGGTGGTGTTACTCCCTGCAGCTATATTTAACTCAACAGTGTTATTTTGATACTTGCCATCTTGGGTGAGCATTTTCTGATGTGTATCTGAGAAAACACCAGTATGCTCAGAAGTGACTGGTAGTCTGAGTATAGGGGGAGGAAGGAGAGAGATGAAGTTTGTGAATTTCGTAAAGGAACTTTAAACAGCGGATCTCCATAAGCCAAATATTTGGTTCTCTATGGAAATCAGACATAAAAAAGATATAGTAGAGAGGTTGAGATGATGTTCATTTGGATAAGTTTTAACTTGTTTTTGTTTCTCATAATCAGGACTAACGAAGCCATCTCATGCAAAAAATAAATAAGAATCTTTACATTTTTATACACTAGAATGTATTTTATCTTTTTTCTACGTTTCTGTGTATCAGCACTAAATACATAATTCATAAGCCTAGGGTTAATTATTAGAGACCTTCAATCAGCTTGCCCAGCAGCAGTGGGTACCCAATAAGACTTTTAAATACAGTGTAAAATACCTGGCGCTGTTTGTAATGTCAGACAAAAACCTTTAATAGTCAAAGAGAGACAGGATTTCTACAACAGCAGAACTATGTCTGCTGTGTTTCAGTACAAGTCATGTCTGAAAAAGTCCCATGGAAATACGATAATAAAAAAAAATATTGTTGCTGAGAATATTCACTGTGAAATTACACTGAGAAGCAATAAATTATCAGGACTGTATTGTAGACCAATTTTAGAATTGCTAATCAAAGCCAATAATTTTTCTATTTATTGTGAGAATTGGTAATGGTTAGATCTAATGAAGACTGTTGATAGACACTCACTGTTCTAATTTCCTGCTTCATCAGAGCGTGTAACTGAAGTGAAGACTGACATCTTCGTCACCAGCTTTGGGCCTGTTTCAGACCATGATATGGTAAGTGATGGCCTATATTTCTAGAGCATTCATTTTCTCTTGTCTTTTTAATTTGAAGGATGGAGGATGTAAGCAATAACTTATTTACTACTCTTAAAGCTGGTTTTTTTTTAAGCCCTTGATTCCAAAATGCTGTCAGTGTTTATGTGCAATGATTCCTGTTAGCTGTGACTGCATTTAAGTGCCCTGAAATTAGCATCCTCGATGACTTTAATAATGTATTTTAACAGACCTTATATTTGCTACCTAATATATTATGAAATGCATTAAGGTTTGGATCAGTACTCTTCTGAGAATGATTGCTCAGGTCCTTGCTGGCACATCACTGATCCAATTTGCTGAGAAAGATCATAATCTTAAAATGCAATTAACACTTGTGCTTACAATGTGACATCCATACACTCTAACCTGTATTTTTATATTAAAAGCTACTGATCAATGGGAAGTGAGTTTCCTCAAACTTGGCTGCTGAAGGAGAAGAGAAGATTAATGAGAGAATTAGTGTCACTTCTTTATGGCATGAATATGAAAATCAAATTGCCAGATAACTGCAGGGGATTCAGAAGTTCAGAAAACTGAATGAAGATGTTGTGATCCCTGGTCTTAAGAGATAAAAAAAAAAAAAAAAAAAAAGTGTAAAAATATGGATAAAGTACTTTAAATTAAGCATATAAATGAGACCTTCACAAGTAGGTTGCTATTGACAGGGAAAGCCTGGTTTGCAATTACTAGTATCTGTTGGATCCTGTGTAAAGATGAATGCTGAAAACATCCCCCTCACTAATTTAAATGGGGGAAAAAAAAAAGAAAATTCAGTCTTGTAACTGCCTGCATTTAACTGGAGGTATTCACAGAAGAAAGAAAAAATAAGAAATGCAGAAAAAATATCATAGGAAGAACAATTTATCTCTTCAAAATTGTCATTTGTCTAATCAAAATGAAAATGTAGATGGGCCTTAGACACCAGAACTACAGAGCAAGTAACTCTTCTAAACTAGTTTATTTTCATAAAAGAGCTTTATGCAAAGCCACCATTTTCCTGACTGCTTGGATGACATCATTTATAAAACTACAATCAAAACTATATTTCCAACTTACACCATCATATTTACATGAGAAAGAAAAGCTTGGACTATTTCCAGCTTCTGCTAGGAAGTCCTGAAATCGAAGGGCAATCCAGGGAAACAGTCACACTGGTGACTTGTCTCCTCAGTTCATGTATGGAGTACTCTAATACAATTCCTAGATATTAGTCTAAATTATACATTAAAATGTGAGATTTTTTTTGGATTAAAGATTGCTACTGATATCTAAACTTTCTGCCCTGGTGATTGATTGAGCAATTTTTGCTTTCCCAGTTCTGTCAGGAAATAGATAACCAACCATGAAACTAAATGAAAACTTCAGACACAGTCATGGGTCTAATACATACTTAATTTTTAGCGTTGAATTAAAATTGCAGCAGCTGTAGCTTGTGAGTGTGGTTGCTTGATTTTTTTAGAGACCTGTCTTTTTGGGAGGTAGACTGTTAAAATTTCCTGAAAGTTAAACTCCTTTGAAGTATTAGACTGTACACTGATGCTTGGAGGAAGCGAGAATAAAAAGAGTACTAGATACATGCTGATGAAAACACAAGGTAGCACTTGCTAGAGTTGCCTGACTAACCTACTGTCTGATCTGTTGAGTCAGATTTACTAAGAAACTCAATTAACGAACAGCAAGTTAATAAACAGGCACTGATGCTTTCCTACTCACAAACATAAATTTAGAGCAACCAGTGACCCTGCTATGTTATTTGGGAATAGTGTGCCTGGACTTCAGTGTGTACTTAGAGGTGATAGTTTCAGATGATTTCATTATTGAGTAGAAGGTAAAGTTAATTTGATGTTCCTGGGAAAACTAATATTTGCATTGGATTTGGGTTTCCAGGATAAAATATTGAAGTCAAAAATAATCTTCTTTCAAAATTACGAATAAGTATAGTTGGAAAAAAATAAATTGACCTCAGTGTAGCTGCATTATTATAGCATAAGCAGCCACTGCCAAAAAACATACAGCCAGGTGTTCACAGATTTTGAAAAGCAAGAGACCACAGAAAAGGATTTAGTGTAATACTCCTACTCACCTCGCATAAAAAGTAATGTGTGTACAGCCTACTTATGCTAACTCTTCTGCTTAAGGAAATGTGTGAAAATGAGAGAAAAACAGAGAGAAAGATCAAATGAAGAGCTTATCAGAATATAAACTCATGTTAATTCTGTGCACATTTAATGCAAAGCCTTCTGTGCATATTACAAGTTGGTTGCTGACATTATCTTTTGAGGGCTACCCCAAATCTGCTCCAGTGAGCAGAATGACAGTCAATGTTGACTGGATTATGGGATCTGGTCACAGAAAGGCCTCACAGGCATCTGTATTGGCATGCCAAGAGGACGATGCACTGCTGTCTGAGCCTAGACTGATGGCTTGAGGCTGGGAATGAGCTATTCCAGCTGACGCCATATGTTATAAAACTACAGCCACAGTGAGACACCAGCATACCTAGACCATCTGTTTGCAGGAATCCAATGAGACAGTTATATAGATAGTAGGTTGATATATCAGGCAGTACATGGTGTTCCTACCCACTCTCAAGACACTCTTTTAAGAACATAGACATAACCTGTTATTCTATAAAGAGAATGACTTCACTCCAACCTAAACCTGGGAATAAAGTTAAACAGGAGAAAAACACCTTTGGAAATAAAAACATCTAATCTTGGAAGAACCTCACAGATCTTGAGGCATGATCTCTCATATGGTGGATTGAACTAATGAGCAGATAACTGCTTATTCTCACATAAGTGTCATTTGTTGAAAATTTATATATGTGTATATATATTGTCTGGAATAAGAAGCATTTAAAATAATTTTGTTCATTAAATAAAAACAAAGACAAAAATAAGCCAACAACACAGTTTTCCCAGTAAGCATTCATTCCCACTGCTTCTCTACTGTATGCTCTTTGGGAAAGAATTTCTGCCTTTGTACCTTCCTGTATGTCACCTAGTACAATACAGACCATGGTGTGGTCTACCATCTACATAAACAATTTCCAGGGAGAGAGAACAGATGAGTAGATTAGAGAATGTATGAAGTACTAAAGATTTCCTGCCTGAATCTCACATTTAGGACAAAGTACTGTAAATATTCAATACTACACAATTCATTGCCAAAGTGCAAATAGGAGTCTTCTTTCTTTACTTGCATGCTAAGGATAGAAGACTCTCCTCTGTGGAAAATTTATACTGAATTTTATCTTGCTCACCCACTTGCACATAAAACAGTGCTGTAGTACATGGTTTGTTCTGATGGCACTCTGTAGTGGAAGAAAACTATAATCAGAGTAAGAGAATCTGATGACTTGATCTTAGAGATCAGCTATCTGTCAGGATTCATTTGAGGAGAATTACTGTACATGTTAAAGCAGGTAGTGAAAACTAAAGGGGTAAGACAGCTCAGCCAAAATGGTTTATGGTGCAGCAGCCTGGGATAGAGAATGATGCAGTTTATGCCAGGCATGATCTGTCAGTTCCTTTTTAACTGAATCTTGTTTTCTGCTGTCAGATTCCTTTACCAAACCTCCCAGACTGTTAGTTCTTCCAACATCAGACTCCTATGCTCATATAAAGGGAAGACCCATACTTACTTTTCTAAACCTGCACCACCTCCCACCTTTTGCAGTTGCAAGAGAAAATGAATGGCTTAAATGCACACTGAAGTGGTATTACCATCTGGGCATGTCTTTTACTCTTCCCATGCGTGTAAGAAGAAGCCCTTGGAGCTAAGGAAATACAGTATTTTACTGCCTTTTATACCTCTTCTATTTTCTACTCTTCTAGACATTTGGGACAAGATCTTGTACAGGGTTCAACCTGAGGCTCTGATCCAGCAAGGTTTTGAAGGAAGATGTGGCTAAAAATGCACAACTGCTGTCAGTGGAGCTGAACAAATCCAGCCTCCAGCAGCACACTGAGCATGTGATTAAGAAAGTGAAAATGCTATTATCTTTGCAATTAAATATGCATCAACATGATTCACAGGTCTCAGATGCAAAGAAGAACAACAACTACAAAGATTATCCCCAGGAACTACATTTTATTATCCATAATGAACTTATTTAGGTATTTTGAGCCCTGAAAACAGGAGAAAATATGCCACAAGCCTATCACCATCGATACTTGCTGATAGTTGCATAAGTAATAAACAGCTCACAGTTGCTTATGTTTTACAGTGCTGCATTTTTTCAGTAAAAACCACAAGTCTAAGGGAGACTGCAAGAGAAAGATTTTCAATGTTCATTCTGCAATGTTTCTCTTTACTAATATATTCCTTGGGGAAGCTCTTTTACTTGTAGCACTGTATGCCAGAGACATTTGCCTTCAGGATTTGCCATCAATCATTGGCAGGAGATCTCAGAAAAGGTTCCATTTCTCGGCCAAAAGATTATCATTCAGGGTAATTTGAACAGTGTTTGGATAGCTGCTTTTGACATTTATCACAAAATCATAATCAAGAATGATGGAAGGGACAGGATAATCCCATATAGCACTTCTACTTTGGGATGGGGTATCTCCCCATGTAAATATTATAGTATACTACATCCGCAAGACTTTTCCATATTTTCTCCCACCCCAGTGTGAAACTATTCTGTGTTTTATTTAGAAAGCACCAACTTTCTAACTTCACCCTCTGCCTCTTAATTCCTAAAAAAAGTAAATTTGTATAAAGTCAGTCTTCAATTTCATAATGAATGTTGGTTATTTTGATTCTCCCCGTATACACTGAACTCAGCCAATACATCTCTTCCCCAGTGCCCCACACTGTAACTCTTGGTCCAAAGCTGTCCTCAGTTTGTTCTCTCTCTAGTCCAATTATTTAGACTATGAGCCATTTCATGTCCCATAAACCAGAGTACATAATTTTAGTGAGCCATGAACTTTTCATAAGTTGACTGCATGTTCATGCTAAGGAGGCATCTAGAACAAAAGGCTCTGGTAAGATCCTGTCTCACCAGCCTTGTTTTATTCTAAGAGACAAATTCTTCCTGTGCAATGCACAATGGCTCAGTGTCTGCAGGTTCAAATTACAGTTCTACGGAAGGTGAAAGTAAAAGGAAAAAAGGGCAGATTATGTTGTTTTTTATATCTTATATCTTCAATTCTTTCTAACTTTTCATATGCCATTTTCCTAACATTTACTTTATTCAGTACAGTAATGTTGTAGCTGCTAAATAACCAGCTTCAGATACATTGTAAGTAATTTAGAGAATAAATGTTCTGATAATTACTAATTTCATTAATAGTCTTGCTTTAAGGGAACAGTAAAATTATAATTTTCAAATTCCTGTGTTGCAACACATGGCAGTATTACCTTTTCTCTTCTGAATTGGTGTAGGAATACACTATAGATGTATTTTTCCGCCAAAGCTGGAAAGATGAGAGATTAAAATTCAAAGGACCTATGACTGTTCTCCGGTTAAACAATTTAATGGCCAGCAAGATTTGGACACCCGATACCTTTTTCCACAATGGAAAGAAGTCAGTGGCTCATAATATGACGATGCCAAATAAATTATTACGAATTACAGAGGATGGGACACTGCTGTACACAATGAGGTGAGCCCTCAAATATTTTATCTTTCATTTAGTTTGACAATTTAAGTAGGTAAAGTTATTTTCCAAACAGGAAGCAGGTTCCTTTTTGAGGATTATTTGATTCTTGTTTAATAATCTTTTTCACAGTAAGGTCATAGAATGATGGACAAAAAGGCATTTGCAAGTGTTTTGTTTTCCTTCCACTGTGCTACCTTTATACATACTGCACATTTTTTAATACCTGATTTTGAGAAGGTGCCTAGAGAGTTAGGAAACAATCAGTTTGCAGAGGACCTTAATTTTGAGTTGCTTTCAAGGATTTCATCAGCAAAGTAGAATTACAGAATAGTTAGGTACCTTAACTAACCTTAATTCAAAGGTACCTTAAATATCACCTATTTCCATGTCATGCTCTGGGACACTTTCCTCAAGGCCAAGTTGTCCAAAGCCCCATCCGATGTCACCTTGAACACATTGTAATTTCTTGTGCTTTTTGGGAGTACAGAACATGGGAATCTGAGAATCTAAAAATTTATTATTCCATTTGCAAAAAGAAGAACATTTCACTAAAGTATTTGAAATGTTGTTTTTTTTGTTTGTTTGTTTGTTTGCTTGTTTTTTGTTTTATTGTTTTTTTTGTTTTTGTTTTTGTTCTGGGATCATTCTTATTGTTAACATATTCTTTTTATGACAGTAATAACTTGAGCTAATCAGTTGTAAGCAGGGGTCGTTATCTCAAAACAATGATGATGCACATTGGTGGAAATGTTCTGAATTGAAAAGAACCATGAACTGAGCAATGAAAGAAATGACATGTTGTCTCTACATAGCTATATTTATGTGACACTTTTGTCTGAAAGTCAAGTTCAGTAAGTAGGCGAGCAGTGAGCTTTCTTTTAACAATTCTAAAAATATTTTTAAAAGCAGTACAAGTATTTGGAGAAAATAAAGTCTCCAGCCACTTGAGAGCTTACCAAATATGTTCCATTTATTCTGAAACATCTTTCAAGACTGCCAAGGCTAGGGTACGGTCTGGTTGACTGGCACTTACACAAGTCTAGGTCAGTTTTTCTTGTCTGGCAAAATGCTTGTTCAGGAATTAATTCCCAAGAACACTACCTTGGCACCACACTGTTCACGTCTCTTTTTTGACCATAACAATTTCTATTTCCTCATATTTGTAAGTGTCTTAATGCAATTTTTGCCTGGCATTCAAGTATCGCGGTCCATTCCTTGCTGACTTGTCTGTGATACGTGATTTTTTCAGGAAATGTTTTTAGTTTATTTAATTTCTCATACTGAGCAACATGTTTGCACCCATGCTAGTAGCAACAAAATGATATCAACAAATGTTTCAACACCCCAAACTGGACAATTTAGTGATGACAGCATGGAAACAATTCTGGTTTCTGAGATTTTACTCCTCATACCTAATTAGAAGAATAAGCATGTTTCTGCTGTACAAGGAGACATGGTAAGAGCAGTCAGATTCACTGCTGTGTTTACAAAGGTCTATCTGCATTCTGAGACAGGCCATTCAGGTCCTGCTCTAGCTGCTTATTAATCACATAACAGATGATAGACTATTTTATGTGTCTTAATAGAAGTCTATTTACTATTTTTATGAAAGTAGAATAAATATGTCTTTTTGCTCATTGATCCGTTATAGATTGACTGTGAGAGCAGAATGTCCAATGCATTTAGAAGACTTTCCTATGGATGTGCATGCTTGCCCCTTGAAATTTGGAAGCTGTAAGTTTATTTTTAAATTGAGATTTCTCCATTTTGAGGCCATTCTATAGACATACTGTGCAACTGAGTAAACGTCAAGGTTTTAATTTTGAGTACTTTTAACTTTTAATGGTAGTCTCATTCTTACATATGTTTATATTTCATAAAATGAATAATTCATAATATAGTGAATAAGACATAGAAGTGCCTTAAACACATTCCAGTGTCATGCCTGGACATTTACAAAGGAAAAAAATGGTATCACTCTTAACTTCTAGAAAAGTAGCTTGTTACGCACAAGATGTTGTAATCTTAGAGTTACTTTTTTTGTTTGTTTGTTTGTTTTTTAAGTCGCAAAGTCAGTTTTAAAGGTAAGTAATACAGACCATGAATAACTCAATTGGTATAGGTAAAAATAATTTTCCTACCATGATTTTGTAAGTTTAGAACAACATTTAATCTAAGATTACAATACCATTCATATTTCAATCATGCAACATTTCTAGAAGTGGAAAATGTCACAGAACTCCAAAGAGAGATTGCAACCTGCAACAGTTTTAACCTTACATTAGAGAATGCACTTAACAGAACATAATATAATTGAAATCAGAGTAACAGCTGACAGCACTTCAGATAACTCGAGAATTTTTCCCAAAAAATTGCATTTGAGTAGCAGCCCACATGATGCTGATGCTTAAAAGTTTACTAAACTTGTTATTACCAGAAATTAAATAAGAGGTCTGCTCTGAAAGTAATGCCTCCTCTTTTACTTCCTTTGCCTGCAATGTCAGAGACAGGTGTTGGTGAGATGGCAGCAGAGGTTGAACCTTCCTACAACATTCCATTTCATTCCATTTTGTTGTCACGTGACAGATGGCAGCACAGGGGCAGTCTGACAAAATGGCATCTGACATGGAAGCATGTGTGAAGCAAAGGTGCGTCAGTGAATTCTTCCATGCAGAATAAATGGCACCCATTGACATTCACTGACTCTTGAATGTTGATGGAGACCAAACAGTTGATGTGAGCACAGTGAGGCAGTGTTTCAGCAGTGGTGACAGTGTCAGTGGGCCACGTGCACAGATGCAGATCTTTATGAGCAGAGTATGCAGGCTTCTGTTCATCACTGGCATAAATGGATAGCTAATGGTAGTGACTGCATTGAAAAACGTTGTTTCGTAGCTGAGAATTTGCTCTATCAAATAGTGTTATTGTGGTCTTTGTAGTTTCCATGGAAATAAAAAGGAGGCATTACTTTTGAAATAACCTACTTTCAACCTCTGCTTAAACTCTTAAAGGAAAGGGGAAAAAAAAGTGAAGATCTGCTTTATTTCACTTAGTTCAACACAAACTAGGAAGATAAAATGTGTGGAAAATATAATATTGTACAAATTGTTTTCTCAGTGGCAATTTTTTTCTAGTAGAAATGGGTCATTTCACTGATAATGGGTACTTAGTGACTTGATCTATTTTAGAAGCCAACAAACAAAACACCCAATTCATTCTTCACATGGTCCCAGACAGGATGATGATTTACTTTAGACTGGCTACCTCTATGCTTACCATGAGAAAGCACCGGTGTTTTCTCTTTAAAGAGCTACTAGCCTCCTAGATACAATTTACAGAACAGAAGCTTATACAAACTTGAAGTATAACTGACAGGAATAGCTTAGTACTTGAATGTCAACCTTTCTTACAGCAATTCCAAAAACCTTTTGAAATTTCCTGTAAATCAGAAAGGGGAAAAGAAGTCTTAGTCTGAATAATATAGAGTAGATAGCTGCAATGGATCTTTGATCAATAACAGCATATCTGTGCATTTGGGATCACCTGGGATCCCACTTATACTAGAAGAAGTCGCAGGACTGAATTTCTTTTGAAATGTGTATTGAATGTATGCTGGATCTGGAAGACAGAAAGATGGATAAGCATGCATAAAACCTGCTGATAGAAAGCTAAACCATCAAGAGTTTTTGAACAAATGTGAACTAACAGACTGAATTTTTATAGACTTGATAAGATGTCTGTCAGCATATCTGTGTATCATTTAGCCACAGTCTTCAACATCAGACACTAAAGTGCGAACAATAGTTTCCATTCTTTTCCTATACTCAGCTATTTTTGGCTCATGTGTCCCAGATTAGAGTATTCTTGGCTCAACGAGTACGTGGTTTTCCAGATTAGTAGGGATCTTGCCTTGATTAAATGATGAAGAGATAAAGAAATTATGCAAAGGATAGATAATACGGATGCAAATACAGTTCTCGAATCACACCACAAGGTGAAAACAAGACAGCAAAAATATGTGCATGTGTTTCTGAATATCATTTGTATCTAAATTTGTTTCCATTTTATTCTGCAATACATTTTTATTATCGTAATATATATTATTTTCCTTAAATTAACTAAAGGATACTCTAAACTAAAACTAAAGGATAATCAGTGAGTGTTATTTCTAATTGAAATATCACTTATTACCCTAAATTCGTAGGTGATAATTAGTATTCCAGTCTCAGAGTGTGGGCCATTTTATTGCACAAATATTTGCAGTATTTTTTCCATTTTGAAGACAAACTGGCTATTACCATGCCAGCTGTCCCAAACGGGACCTAACAAAGCAAGTGCTTCCAAATGCTGGGAAATGTTGTGAGACAAGATCGAAGCATTTTCAGGGAAACTCTGTATTCTCCTAATAATTTTAAAGGAGCTTATAATCCGGGGTAGTGTGTTCTGCAGCATGCTTGTACTGCGGAGGAATCCACTATCCAAAATAGAACCTTAAATCTGGACCTCCCCCATCCGTCTCATTAGATTATATAGCATAATTACCAGATTATAAGGTATTTCTGTCTCAATATTTGGTTATTCATAAATAGAAGTCTCTCTCACTGGACAAGTGGCTAGAACTTGGACAAGTTATGGAAACAGGTCTCATAGCTGTACATATAAAAAGAGAATAAATTTAGTCTTACAAAGAGAATATATTTTATCTTAAACTTAATTGCTGCTTTTTCAGTGAGAGCCACCTTCCAGTACATTTGGGAGATTCCCTTCAGACAACTAAAGTAATTCATGAAATTAATCTTAATGTACTGAAGAATTTACTGAAAAAGACCTTTAATTGTAATGAAAGCCACTTTTTATGTGCAAATTGCAGTACTAGACTTAGTAACTCCCCAAGGTAGTGTTTGCCCAGCAGTATTTGTTTTGAATTAAATTGGATAAGAGTTTTTCCATGTCCTCCACTGTTACCCATCTCTTGTTGGAGCTGGATTCAGAAAAGCCTCATACTGAAGGAGTGGCACATCTCCCATGGACTCTGCCTGTACTGTAGAGGCCAATAAATGCTTGACCCAGCTCCAAGGCTAAAATGATTTGCCAAAATAGCAGCTTAAGCTAGAGGTTATTCCAATGTAAATTCAATGTGACAAATGCTAAAGAGGCTTCTGGAACAACAAAAAGCCATATGTTGGCATAACAAAATCAGAAAGGCAGCTGCTGTCCTCAACTCTTCCCACAAAAATCTGATTGTCCTCAATTCTTCCCACAAAAATCTGATTGTCAGTACAAAACAAAGGCAATTCCGCAAAGCAGTAATGAAAGGAGCAAAAGAATATGCTGCTACTTATGCAATATGTCAACTGGATCGTGAAGATAGGAGGGGGAACACACCATCCGTGGTGAAAATGGTGAACTGAACATGGCTGGATGGCAGTCACCGTGCAGGATAGGGCCCATTTCCAGCACCGGTGAGTGTGCTGCCTTCCCTCTGAGTTCTCATCCAGTGGTCCTCAGCAGTTCAAGAAATCAGCCCCCTCTGACAGACTTCATGTGTGCTCCAGAACAATAAAGTGTTTCTAAGCTGATACTATCCCCTTTTCTTTATTTGTTTAGAATAGCAGACAAACTCTTGTAATTACTGTGGCCATTATTTTTGAGGTATAATTTAAGAATTATAAATAAGTAGATTTGCATTTACAGTTGCTTCCAAAAGAACTATGTATTTGTTACAGTGCTTGGGGAATACGAAGTCTGAGGGCAAAAGCAACTTTGCACTTCAATAATGCAGGATCAAATGCCATGCAATTAATTTACCAGTACGCTCCATCTAAAACCACCTCTTCAATTACTGTTATCTCTTACACTGATAAGATAAAATTATTAACTCACAAATGAGGTCAAGTGAATCAGATTCCTCCTTTCCCTTTACTGCTTACCAGCTCTGAAATGTACAGGGAAAATCTCATCTAGCAGGTAGGAGTCAGTCAGTCATTTAAATATACATTTATAGTGGCATTTTAGATGCCCTAAGATGTCCCATCTGGCTTCCAGCTGCCTCTGGTGGGAGCAAGCTTTACGTAGGTTCTAATCACACATTCAGTCCCATACATGTCTTGGATACTCCTAGGTGTCAAGAACGACACTCAGTGCCTCTATGTAGACAGCTAACTCCCACCCCAACTGCTCAAAGCGAGAGCTGTCAGACCGCAGACTACACAAAATGACAGAACAGTATTGCAAGACTAAGATAAAAAATAGTATATAGTTTAATGCCTGAAAAAATATAAATAATATACTAATAATAGCACAAAACATCTGGATGGCATATGTAGGATGCTGCTAAATATCTATATAACATGCATGACGAATTGAGATTGGAGAGTCCAGAAACCCAGCCTCAGAAATATCTGCTATGCCTGTTACAGAGCAAAGGCAGTGTGAGAGGGTGATGCCAAAGTAGAGAGCTCTGGTCAGGCTAACGAAGAGGTGAGTGAAACTACTCTGAGGTGGACTTAGCTTATTACAGTGGCTCAAGCAACACCACACCACCACAAACAGAAAATACCAGGGCTCATCTTTCTCGATAGTTGATAAAAATTAGAAAAAGAGCTTGAGTTCTTCAATGCCCCTGAAATTCCATACCTAACTCTCCTTAATGATTATTTAGATTTTACACAGTTAGGAATGATGTAAGAAAGATAAAGTCCTTCGTACCACTGAGGATGAACCTTAAACTTGCCCGACAGCATCTATTTATCTGATCATCACAAGAACAGGCATCTGCAGTTATACTTGCCATAGACAAAAAGTTGCAGTAAGCAACTGGGTTTTCTGTAGGTGGTGAAAGAGAAATTAATGTTCAGTCTTCTGCTCAAAACAATGGTCTGCTAAAGTCATATGGCAACAGAAGGTGAAAAGCTGAAATGTGCTGTATTTGTTTTAAATTAGATGCTTATACCAGGGCAGAGGTTGTGTATGAATGGACACGGGAACCAGCAAGGTCAGTGGTGGTGGCTGAAGATGGCTCTCGACTGAACCAATATGATCTGCTTGGACAAACTGTGGATTCTGGAATCGTTCAGTCCAGCACAGGTTTGTGAAAAAGGTTTGCTGGGAAGGGCTGTGGTTTTGCTGTAATGGAAAATCTTTAACATCAATGCAGAATTTAGAGCAGAAGAAGAAATACTCAAAAAACAGACGGAAGAGTGAGAGAGAGAAATTGCAATACATGGCTTTTAGGTTAGGGAAACACAACTCTGAAAAGATAACATATCCTAGGATTATTTCCTACTTTAATTGGTTGTTAAAATATTTCAACAGTTGCAAAGCTTCCTATAGTGGCAAATCTAATCAGAAAGAAAGAAACAAAGCAACGTACGCTATAAAGAATCTTTCCTCATATCTTTATCATGTTATCTGCTTACTATATATAAAAGCATCAGAATAGGAGTCCTCAAAAACCATGTTCCGGAGACAGTGAAATAAGATGCTGAAAGTAAGCACATACTTTCTCAAGAAGGTATTTAGAGGGTGAAAGAAAATTCACTGAATTAAGAAAAAACATTTGGAACATCCAAACATAGGATTTGTGTATCTTAAGTTCTGCCACCAGCTTTAAATCTAAAACTATTAGAAGTGTGGTAGAAAAAAATAACCCTTCATGTGATATATCTATACCTTTGAAGATGGCTTTTTTTTTTTTTTTTTTTTTGACTTTGCAATTTCCGTTTCAAAATATAATCCTTACGATTTTACTTTAATTACTTTGGAAGGGCACAAAAATCTAAACACAGTCATAAGCTGAGCACTGAGGATGAACAAGACCTCAAAGCGTTGTCTGACTTGAATGTTCAACGGACCAGAGAGAAGAACTCCATTACAAGTAACTATGGCTTTGAGTGCCCATGCAGTTCTGTCAGAACTCAAGAAAAACACACCTGCCTAAACCAAACTTTCTAATGAGTCATTTGTAAAGTAAACAGACATTTAAGAGAAAATGAAACAATGTAATGTGAACCCTAATTAATGTCTGATGTACTTGTTATTTAGCTGGTCAGTATTTATTTGTAAGTCCACCTAAGATATAAAGTTTATCTTATACTAATAAGCATAATGTATTTCCAGTGCTCCAATTTCAGGTTACTGCTTGGAAGCTTCTGTTCAGTACAGGTAATTTTAAAAGTAAGTGGAATGGCAGAAATAAGGACTTTGCATAAGAACAATATCAACAGAACTGCTTCCATAGACTTGTTACTTCCATTTTTGAGCAATGATTTGCCATCAGGCAAATAAAAGGAGAGAGAACTTTTGGCCAGGCCACAGCCAGAAACATTCCTGTTGATGTCTGCGAAGCCAGTAATTCACCCCACCTGCCCTTTCCTGAAAAGACAGCCTAATTTGTGAGGGACTGTACGGATCCTGAGCCCTTTGCTCTTTCTGTTCTGAAGCTATTCGATCAGACCTCGGCACCTGCATGGCTGCCCTTTTGCATTCACTACCAATTCTCTGGTTATCAGGTGCATTACTGTGGCAGCAATACCATTAGAAGAGACTCATGAGCTTGGGAATGTATATATACCAGATATACCAGATATAGTTCAGTACTGCAAGAAGCACCATGTAAATTCTGAAGACAGATAATAAATCTTTAAACAAGGCAAACCTAAAAAATGTAAAAACTCATGTTACATGTTCAAGAAAAAAACTAAATTATATTTCTTTTGCCCATGATACTTCACAGGATTGAATTCTGTTTCATTTTTGTGCCTGACAGAACTCTTTACCACTCCCATCCTTAAAGCAGTATAATTAATACTTGCCTAAATAAAATTCTATTGTCTAGATGCAGAACAGGTTTATAAAGAATACAATGGATAAAAGCTAAAAATAAGCCCATAAATAATCTTTTAGTACCAAATTTGCAACACTCTTTAGTTAATACCAACTAAGAAAAGTGGTGGAAGAAACTTGTTCGAAAACTCAGTTCTCAAAAGTACTTCTTGACATTTGTTTTCACCAAAATAGTGGGGATCAGAAGTAATGGTCAACTTTCTGCCCCACTAAGACAGCTGGGCAGCTATCTCAACACAATACTCCAGCACATCTTTATCTTCTCATCATCTCTTTTAAGATACCATGTATGTAATGAAAACTGTGAAATCCCTCCCTGTTTCCAGAGTTGTGGAGGTTGACTCGTGACAAAAAGACAAAAGGAGCTAAAGTCAATCTTCACTAAGAGTTCTCAGCATCTCTATTAGGCGAGAAAACAATGCTCTCACACAGCTGATTCTATGGTTCATTAAGGGAAAATTCAAACACTTCAGTAATTTTAAGGTATTGATAGTTGTCTGGAATTCTAGACACATATTATCCAAGAATTTGGGCAGAACCTTAGGTAGGTATTATCGAAACTATAAATGATTTGATGAACCTGCTATTTTGTTTTGTTTTGTTTTCCCCTTGATAGTGGTCCATCTGCTATCCTTGCTCCTGGATCTAGAACAAAATCCTGAATTTTTAATGAAAAAGAGATCTGCAATTTCTACTATTTAAAAAAAAAAAAAAACAAAACTTTTTTTTCAGTCTAGTTATTCACTCATGCCATCAGTGGAAGAATCTGTTATGTTTCCTTACACGTGCAAGTTCTACAAGCTTAAATATAGCATTCAGTAAGCAAAATAATACTGTTGCCATTTTGCTTAAGCAGGGAGCCAGTCATTTTTAAGTTGCGTGTGCAGTTTCTGTCACTCTTCAACTATCAGTCCCATTCAGATGGACTTTAAAACCATGTTATTTGTAAGTGCTTGAACAGATGCATAAAGGGCTTGGGAAAATTCCCATTTACACAGAATTATTTTGCCACCTTGAAAACATTGTTTTGCATAGAGAATCAGCAGGGTTTGTACTCACTAAATGGTATATTCTTTTCCTATTGTTCTAAAAACCTGCTGAGAGAATACTTCTTAAGAGGAGTTATTTTCTCTTGGGTTACACAACATAAGAAGAGAAATATTTTGCTTTAAACTAATGTGAAGGAAAGCCTCATTTCTACCCACAATGATAGGATAAGTATTATTATAGTAAACTCATTTCCCTCTTCGAAACTCATGTCTGCATGTCATTAAAATTAATGTGATACACATTAAGTTTAGGTGCCCACCTGATTAACTGGGTTTATTAAAAATAGTTTAAAGAACATAGAGTAATAGGTCTGATCTGACTTTACTGAATATCAGTCATTTCATTATAAGGACACAGGTTAATTTACAATATCTGAACATTGACTCTTAATTGTGAAACATCGTAGAATTAAGGGCTGCTTAAATACTGCAGCAAAAGTGCTGAGTACAGACACAAACTCCTCCAGAGCACTGGAAAGACTGAAACGTGGACATGGTTCAAAACATTAGGTTAATGTAAATGCAGGAGTTGTGTGGGCACTTTTAAAGGTTTCATATTGTATAATATTTGTAAATTAAATGTCCTGTAGTTATTTAAATAAGTCTCATTAAAAGATCTACAATATTTTAATAAACAATTCAAGTCCATTTGTATTTTGAGGACCTAAAGAAACATCTTTGATTTTTAACTGAATTGTAGGCATTACTCTAGCCCCGTGCTTTGCTTGATACACTTCTCGTGGCATTATCTGCCTTTTAACTCAGACCTGTTGTAGCACTGAACTGATGGGAGTAATCCTGGACTTTTTAATTGCCTTCATGCTTTGAATCCCGTTCTCATTTCTAGAGGTTAAAAATACTTTCATAATTTAAGCAGCTAAATAAAGTTTCAGAGCAGAGCGATGTGTTCACTCTGTATTCTTAGCTTGCCTTCTATGGTTGCTGAATTAATTCTGGCATACCATTGTAAGCATTCTATATGAGACTGCATTAAAATAGCTATAGCAGATAAAATTAAATTACTGTTTTTTCTAGCTAGGATTGGTATTCTTCCTAAGATTATCAAAGATCACTGTTTTGGGTTGTTTTGGTGAAAATTAAAGAACAATGGGTAAAAATCACATCAGCAACCATCATGTTGCTCTGGAAGTTCTATTTTTTTGATAGAATTTTTTTCCTTGTATAGCCTTTGCTTTACCTTTAATTTTTAATTGATTCTCTTTTGCCCATTTGCTACTGACTTCTATTTTATATTGGAACAGATCAGGAGTACTGTCACATCCTATCTATAAGATTTCCTCGGGGTTATACATTGAGCAATTGCTCAAATGAATGTTCTTCTAGACTTTCTTTTAAAGAAAAGTGCATTTAACATGCTCAGTGTATAAGCAGTCAATGTCTAGACATAGTTTTTCAATCCAATTTAAGCTATTACTGTTCAGGAGCAACAGTCTCTTTCCAGATGCCTGTATTTTAAAAGAGAATAATGGTGATTTCACGTCATCTCTAATCTAGACAGAGGTTTTCATCCAGTTCCATTTCCACCTGTTTCATTCCTAAGATAACATCCATTGTATAGAGAATCAATCTACACTGAACAAAATGTCATAGCTATAGGTTTTCCAATCTTTTGAGAATATACTGTTCTTCAAAATATGTTTTCAATGATGTTGTAAATAATAGTTCGAAAATAAGGCATTATTTGCTACCATCTGGAAAGAAAGAATTATAGAGTTATATAAATGCTAATAATTCTTTTTGTATGTAACTGGAATACACAAATCATATGTTTTTCTAGCACCTAAGACGCTAACGGTAATGAAAATATTCTATACTATTCTTGCATTGGCCACTTACTGGGCAAGAGAATATTAATTTAGTAAGGTACTGAATTTAGTAGGGTAGGGATGCTTAATATTCAGAGTAGATAAAGCCCATACATTGATAATAGAAACACAACCACATCAAAAATTACAATCTAAGCTTGAAACATTTCTGACTTGCTATCATCACTTGGTCTTTGGATAATGTTTCCATGTGCATATTACAGCAGTTTTCCAGCTTCTAATGGAATGAAATCTTTCACAAGAGGCCTAAACAGCCTCCAATTAATGCAGACGTTCATTCACTACTCAGTGGAGATGAAAAGATGCAAATTTAATTAGTGTTTCCCAGAACTGCCTAATTTTGTTATTATTAGTGGAAATTCAGAATTTGCTTTATTAAATGTTTTCTTCAGAACTGACCCAATATAATTTGAGATTGTTTTTTTTCTTCTTAATCAGAGTTGTACATATAATGAAAAATGACTTCATTTAAAGTCTCCTGATTTTTGTATTTATAAAAGCTTTACTTTAAAAAAACTTTACAAAAAAGTTTGTTTGTTTTTCATTTTTATTTATTTTTAGGGGAATATGTTGTTATGACAACACATTTTCACTTGAAGAGAAAGATTGGTTACTTCGTCATTCAAACTTATCTGCCATGCATCATGACAGTGATACTGTCACAGGTGTCCTTCTGGCTCAACAGAGAATCTGTTCCAGCAAGAACTGTATTTGGTAAGAAAGACTTATAAACTTGGCAATGACATGCCAAGTAAATGTAAGAATTTTTAGGGTAAAACTGTTATGCACAGAGTGATATTGGAGAAGATCATGTCTACTGCACTACAATGTTTCATTGTGAAGATGCACCAGAAACCTATACAAGTTCCAAACCTTTTAAATTGAGAGTAAAATTGGACCTGAAAATATCTTGAACAATCTATTCCAGTTCTACTTTTCCAAAGCAGTATGTATATGAATGAAACATTTTTGATGATGATCTGTGACATCCATGACGGGGACTGTCAGAAAGTTTTAATTAATGGTATTGGTCACTTGACATCCTTGACACCCTCAGCCTCTTTGAACATTTTTAGCTTAAAAATCCCCTTAGTAGGATGCTACTAAAATTCTCCTTTTGAAATCAGTGATGATTTATTGTGCGTACAGCAGTGAATAGATGCACTCAATGAACTTAGTAACAAGGGAATCTGAAGGACTCTTAAGTTTATACAGTTGGTCCCTAGTGCTTTAACCACTGCTGGCAAACACTTATTTTAAAATTAGAAACAAACAACTCGCATAATCTCTGAAGATAAGAATCCAAGGCAAGTACTTCGTTAAAAAAAGCAGAAAAAAAAGAAAAAGAAATAACGTTTCTTTAACTAATCTTTAACTAAGGAAAATAGAACCTGATATTTCTATGATGTGACTTAGTCTTCTTTGTGATGTGTGGATGGGACACCTGAGCACATTTGGCAGGAGGATGCAGAGGAGCACAAAGTCAAGCTGGCTGTCACACTCACTTCCTGCCTTAGGGCAGAAGGATGCCATAGGCCCTCCTGCTCTGCATGAGGTAATTTACCCAGTGACACAGCTGGAGAGAGTTACAAGGCCTGATGTTGAGAAACATGCAGACATTGAAACTCTTGTTGATCAAAAGCTGTTTTTATTGACCTTTCTCAGGCACACTTCATAGATAGATGTACTTTCGCTTCCCAAAGCCTCTGGAAATAATTCACAACTTGAATAACCTTAGACCTCATGAAGCAAGTAAAGACGTTTTGTAGATATATGGATGTGCATTTACAGAAGAACGGTTTAAAGCACAAGATAATTACATTTTATTTACATAATGTGATTTAGATTAATGTCTAAAATTACTTCAGAAGTTTTATCACCAACTGCACTGAGAATTGATCTGGGACTTTTACGAGCCTGTGTACTCAAAACTACTCAAGTTGTATCTATTTTATCTCTCTTTGCACATGCCATTTAAAAGGAAATGTCGGGTCAGCATTTTGCAGTGCCATACTTCATTGTCCTAGATGGAGGACAACGTTTCCTAGTCTCACAATGAATAATACATAATACTGCATGATCTCCAGCTGCTATCTTGAGAGGCTCAAGAACCCATGTATTTTTGCAAGTTCTCCTTTTAGAAGACAGTTATTTAGTAAACAGTGTTGTATTTACTCCATCATTAGGTATCAAGATAGGTGATTTTTCCACTTCCTAATGGCAGTAAAAAAACATCTCAGGATATCTCGCATGAACAAATGTATACAAAAGCACATCTTACATCTTTTAGCCCATTTACTATCACAGAAAATATAAATTATAAATCCTGCTTTGCACAAGAGAAATATAAGCTTGCTAATAATGAGTCAAATATGAGATTAGGTTTTCTCTCAGGGATGTGAAATTGCTTCTTCACTAGGCACTAAAATTTCAAGCTTTTTACACTAGTATGTAAATACGGTGTTCATTATTTGGCCTATTTTAGACCACTGCACATTTTCACTAACACTCAGTGCAGCAAAGATGAACTTGGAAAACATTCAATACAAGATACTGCAGTTGTCAAGGTAACTTGTGGACATATGATTTGATGTAAATGTCCAGCTTATGCTTGCAGATTTTGCAAGGTGAGTTCGGTACAGCCCTACCACCGCCAGTGAAAGCTCCATGGGGAGCAAAAGTATCATCAGCTATGGAGCTCTGACATCACAGATGCAGATAACATTATTATTGTTCTAAAATAAATTCTGTGCTATTTTTGGGGCATCAGGGAACATCTGCAATAATACGAATTTAAATAAATGTAATGCTACATAAAGCTTAGTGAGTTTATCTGTGAAGGAACATATACTTCATAAACAGTTTTAGCAATAACAATAACCAGGCTAAGTAACACAAAACCAATAAGCTTTTATGTTTAAATATATTAAAACTACCACAAGAAATACATGTGTGAGTCGATATATTTTTAGGGCAATTTACACAGTTTGGATAAGGAAGAGCAATGACGATTCCTTATGCTCCATGAAGCTTTAAGTATTATCCAGTCCAAAACTTAAAAAATTATTTACATCCCCATTTAAAAATTACTATTGCACTAAAACAATGTGAAAGGAAAGTATAAAACAGATGTTTCAAAGATCTCACAACATCTAAAGAACTTGAAACTTGATATCCTCAGACAGCAACTGAATTTAAGTGGAGAGGTCCATGAGAATGATGGGTGCAGATGAAGGTTTCTTCTCTATTGCAGTAGTTGAGAATTGAAGTGCAAAATAAAACTGCTGATACGAAGACAAAACCTGTTTTGCTTTGCAGGAGTGACAACTGTCCTAACAATGACCACGCTGAGTATCAGTGCGAGGAATTCACTCCCTAAGGTGGCTTATGCCACTGCCATGGATTGGTTTATAGCCGTGTGCTATGCCTTTGTGTTTTCTGCACTCATCGAATTTGCAACAGTGAATTACTTCACAAAGAGAGGTTACGCATGGGATGGCAAAAGTGTTGTTCCTGAAAAGGTAACGCCACTTAATATCTACTCCAGCAATTCACATTATGTCACACACTATCTCCATATATTTTTTAATAGGTGTTTTTTCGTTTGTTTGTTTGTTTTTTGAGGGAAGGCAGTTCATTCTGTAGCGCTGGAGCAAGATAAAGTGTCCATGCCATAGTATATATGTAAAGGAAAATCTTGTGGCTGCTGTATTTGAGCTTCCAGAGTACATTGCTCCTCAACTTAAAGAGGATTGCCAAGTGATAATGATGAAATCAATCAATGCAGGACTTTTTCTCACCTTTGCCTACTATCATTTCCCTGTTTTTTAAAAATAGAAATATTGTTATTTTTAATTCTTAGCCTATATATGAAATTGGGTTGTTTCGGGAGTCAGTAACCCTGATCCACACCTCCCTCAAGCAAAGAAGGACATCAGGTTGTCTCCTTGTAGGGATCAGACTGTCTGTAAGTCACATACGCATCAATAAATTGTTGCGGATGTACAGGGAATGAAAGCTTCCTATTTCCTATGAAATATCATGTGAGCTCCTTCTGTGAGGAAGCTCATTTTGGTTATTTTTTAAGAGATCTTGAAAGAGACTTTTAACTTGCCTAATTGCTTAGTGCCTAATTGCTTATGAACATTCACAGATTAGAGAATCAGCAGAATAAATATTTGGAGGAGCAGATGTTACTCATTGGTATGCGAATATATGTGTTTAATTCAGGAACGTACGGATAGGATATATAAATATTCTTTGTTGTACTGTTTTTTCTATTTTCGTTGTGTAAGTCATTCAGTGATAAAATAGAAATAAACTCTGAACATACACAGTGACAACCAACATAAAAGCATCGTGGAACAAAATGAAGCAATTAACTTACAGGTTTGAGTGGTGCCACTGCTGGCCAATATTTTCAGTTACTGATAATACCTCCATTGAAAGTCATTCTTTTCTGTTTTTCTGTGCTCGTATCCACATTATACCTATTTTTTAAAGAATGAGTTACTTTAATAGAAAATATTAGATGTTAATTATTCCTATTTTAATGCTGTCTACCTCTAAGTAACTATAACCAGCCATTTATTTCAAAGAAAATTAAATTTTCATTTAAAGAAAGAAAGAAAGAAAGAAAGAGAGAAAGAAAGAAAGAAAACAAAGACAAACCAGAACAGTAAAAGCACAATATTCAAATACTGAAACATTGGAGGATGTACGATTTTAAATTCACTGGCAGGTAAGGGTCTTCATTCTTGCCTTTGTTACAAGGCAACAAAGGTATGCCACTACCCAGTAAAGCGTGTTATCTGCAGACATTAAAGAAAAGCAAGCAAAGCAAGCTACCAGTGAACAAAGCATCACAGATTAATAAAGTTTAGGGCTCCTGTTAGCTGTTATGTTTTCATTAATTCAAATTTGACATAAAGTGTCAGGCCCCTGATTGGTGTCAGGCCTTCCTGTGGATCAGATTCCTTATGAAATTTGTATCTGTAGGCTGAGTGTCCCCTGACACTTCTGCAATCTGGTTCTTTGACCTGCTGGATTTAGAGCTGCTCATTAGTGCATCTTGCCGATGGGGAAACAGTACAGGCTTCATACCAAGCATGTCAGCAGCTCTCCCACTCAGAAGGAGAGAAAGGACAGGCAACCAGAAAGCCTTCTGACTTTCTGAGTATTTTTTTTTTTTCAGCTGTTTGTTCATCTTACTCAGCAGAGATATTCTAAGACGTTTTGAAGCTTTTCCTGAGCCTCAAGATACAGTGAATATTATTGTCTTGAAACAAAGAGCATCTGCACCACAGGCACTATTTGACTCCCCTTTCCTATGAAGAAACAGATTTAACATTTTGTCAGTACACGTTTCCTTCCTGAATGGGCTCTGTGTCATGCTTCAACACGCTTCTTCCCACGTGCCCTCATGCTTTTGCAGCTTTCCTGCACGTTCTCAGGTGTCCTTCAGGAACCTTTCTGTTCACCTCCTTAATTTTTTATTTATAAACTAGAGCTCCCCTGCCCCCCCCAGTGCCTTGTCTATTTAGCTATTAAACTATAGTCAATCTATGACAAATAGCACTGTGACTATCTTAAAAAGTACTTCCTCTCTGGGACAGCTGCATCTTGATAACAAATAGTTCTATTTGTTATTCTGTGAAATGATGCAATAAAACCACTCCTATATTTTTTGTCTTTCCATATTATCATCTTCTTCCTTCTAGAGGACAACATGGTCAACGTTCTCTTTTCTTCCCCCCTCAGCAAACACTATGATGGAATCCTAATGATTTTCCATGCTCTTGGCATTATTATCTCTTTTTGTTTCCTGATAAATAGTGTTTTTCTTTACACCTCCCACTGAAAAACATTCAGTGTAGTCTTGCTTTACAACATGAATGGCTACAAAAATCATGTGGCTACTTAAGACCCTCTCTTCAGAATGTCATTTCAGCCATTATGATCCAATTGCAACATTCAAATAGGAACTGAAAATTTCTCTCTCTTAATTCAGATGCTTCTGGTGTTAATCCTTAGTATAAAAATGATTGGTTTGGAGTGTTTCCAGATAATCCACTCTTTTGTGTCATGGTTACATGATATTTTTATTGTATATTTCTTTATGTAAGAACTGTGTTAGAATGAATCATAAAAACACAGTTTGTCTTAATATTGGAAAATTACATTAAGAAATTCAGTATCTTTTAAGGTTCTTATGCTGGTCAAGTGGCAGAGTTGATTAAGGGAGCGTTGAATTATGAATGGTTCATCACTCCTCATTACCATTAAAGGTAATTTTGTCTAACGATGAGCCTAGGTATCAGGGTAAGTCTTCACTATCCATCATATACTTCAGTTTAAGTAATACAAATAATCCACATGAGTGATTCTGTCTCTGTCTTCATCTAAGTATTTTGCATGAGTCGTGTACCCCAACATTACCGTCTTACTTACAGGTTATCACAACTTGTGGGATAAAGTTAACTTATAGCAAAATTTCATTGTGCTTTTTTAAGATGTTACCTATTGAGAAGCCAATAAGAATAAAATATTTTCTTCTTTCTTTAGCCAAAGAAGGTGAAGGATCCTCTCATTAAGAAAAATAACACGTACACAGCTGCAGCTACAAGCTACACCCCTAATATTGCAAGGGACCCTGGGCTGGCAACCATTGCTAAAAGTGCAACGATAGAGCCCAAAGAAGTTAAGCCAGAAACAAAGCCTGCAGAACCCAAGAAAACTTTTAACAGCGTCAGCAAAATTGATCGACTATCAAGAATAGCTTTCCCATTGCTGTTTGGAATCTTTAATTTAGTCTATTGGGCTACCTATTTAAACCGGGAGCCTCAGTTAAAAGCCCCAACTCCACATCAATAACCTCATTTATTCATCTAGCTCTGTTTTGTCTTTTGCTCTGGGAATTGCTTCCAGTTTTCACATACAGTAATTCCCATTTGGAATATCATCAAGGTTTCTTCATTTAACCAGAAGTAAAATATATCTGTATATTTAAGAACCCTATATACAAGGGCGAGAACAATATAAGCTATATAACTTTGGGAAACTGATTCTTAAAAAGGGAAAGTTCTAGTAATGGGAAAAAAAAAAAAAAAAAGGCAAGCATTTGTAGATAGCTTAATACTGAATGTCCCCAAGATATATTGTATACGTACGTGAAAAAGATATTTTTATTCAATGGATTGTGAGGAGCAGGAAAATATTCTTAATGATGTCCATGTTGCACATACTATACTGCACCACTTTTTCAACCACTGTTTATAATCTTTTCAAGGATTTAAAGCTTTCCGTTTGCTGAATATGATAAGATAGGTTATTTTCCTATTCCTTTTTCCCTTCTATATTCCAAATGACCTAACTTAAAATATTAAATGATTGTGAAAGAAAAAAAAAAAACAACTCACTGTAGATACAGTTCATCACTGTATAGCACATAAGATCTAATGGTAAAAAATGCTTTAATCTGCTCTCTTACTGCAGTCTTGTTCTAAGCATTAAGTTGTTACTAGACTAGATTTCAAACCAGTTGCACAATCAAGTGCAGATCCCAAGTCCCTATATCTCCTGTGTAATCCAAACAAATCCCAGATGCTTTTACAGATAGCTTTTACTCATCACTGTTCTAGAGAGTTTAAAAAAAAACCAAAACAAAACAAATTTTGCAAGCTCTAGATATGTTGAATGTATTCTTTTATAAATTGATACATTAAAAAAAGCTTTAGAATGAAATTTATGGATAGCAGAAAGACAAAATATAGTATTTAAATAATATATGTAAATATGCAGCATGAGATTGTACATTTTTCTTATTTTCTTTTTCTTTTTTTTAAAAACTTTTTTAAAGTTTTGTTCTTAAAACATTGTTTAGATGTCACCTCTTAGCTCTTAATATGTTGATAAACGCTCAATAAAACATATTTAGAGCCTAGATAAAAAAAATCATTGGCATTGGAAAGTCTAAAAAAAATACGTAGGAAGTGCTTGGAATTAATTCCATTTGTAAAGTGGTTAAGTGTACAGTAACTTGCAATCTGACAATGTCATCCAATGTTTACTATTAGATTAATGACTGGTCTGCTCAGGTCATGCATAAATACTAAAGTATGGGATTATATTTGGTAGGTAAAAATGGTGAAATATTTGCTAAGACAGAAGTTCATCTGTATATTACTGCTATATTTGCTGATACACAACTGTTACAATAAGTGATGTAATATATGTAGCATTAAATACAAAAAAGTCATACAGAAAAGAATGTACAGGAAAATAGATTTTATTGAGTAAACTTATAACATTTCATTTTTACTGTAGCAATATATTTGTAGGAATAATATGTAAGGGCTTTAAATACAAGATGTCCATTTTGCAGGTATTGTGCTCCCTTAAAAACAATTCTAGTCAGTATCACTACTGCTGATTATTAGAAGTAAAATTTCAGATAAATCTTTTTCAGAGACGGGAATAACGGTGAGTGTTGGCAAGGATCAATTAAAAAACCACAGCACACTGTACTGAGTCAATTTTGAAGAAATGCTACATAAGTCTCTAGAGAAACAGCTAATCAAAATTAAATTTCAGTCATATTTCAGGCAACGTTTTATAAACCTCAGCAAGTCAGAAAGTTGACGCTCTCTATCTACAAAAGGAAGTAGTTAATGTTTTATTTAGTTGGGTTTTTTTGGTTTTCTTTTTTTTAATAATGCTTCATTGTCTAACATCTAGTCCTGTCTAAACTTGATAAGTTATCTGATTGGAGCTTATTAAAGGGGGATGTTTTCATCTTCTGATATCATGTGTAGATATATGTATAGAAAAAAATAAACTATGGCTCTTTAACTTCAGTGTACTTGTTTATCTTGTTATTTTTGGCGTTTAACTAGTGTGTTCATTTAGGGCATTTTATCCTTCTAGTAATTCATAGCTACCTTTTGGTCTGCATTTTGCACATTAGATGTGAATATTACTTAACTAGTCTGCTTTTTGCTATGCAATGACCGCATTATATCACCTCTTAGTTTGTTAGTCTATGCCAATAGTATTATACTGTACAAACTTGATTGCAGAGTTTATCAAAGACAAGGTATTCTCTATGTAGCTTTTTTACAGTGCTTTGCTAAACCATGTAATAATAGTAAGTCTTCCTTGAAAATAATGATACACTCTTATAGAGGACAGTTTGTTTACTCCCGGGATAATTTTAAAAAGATGACATTGAATGTTTATTGCACCTCAGTGCAGTGATGTGGCAATAAAACCTAAATCTAATAGAGGTTGTTTATGGCAGAAGCATGTATTGCTTTACAGAGTTTAGCAAAAGCTCTTTATTTTATGTCAGACTGTAATTCTATTATAATAATAAAGCTAAAAATAATGAAAGTGAATGTTTTACTTTGGTTTTCTTTAGTTACTCTTCTTTTACAACACATCACTTTATGAACTGCTATTCATTGAAAAGTATTGTTTCATTTGGTAAAGAATGCAGTTTAATGGATGCAGTTTTCTGCTCAGTGTTTTCAACAACAGGAATGTTTCTGAAATCTGATTTGACATTAAAAAAATATTACTCAGTCTGTATAATGTGCATCCAGTGAAACAATAACTCAAATCAGATTAACAACTGGTGAGGTTTAGTACAATGAGCGTGATATAGCATAGGAAGAGAATGAAACACACTATGAAATACAGCTAAAATGGCAGATAAACCAGAGAGGAAGAGTAAAAACTGGGATTTTTTTTTTCTTTTTAAAATTAGAGATGTCATAGAAATACAGATCTAAGAAAAACTGTTAAGATGGGACCTTAAATTGTATAAAATAACACTATTTCACTTATTTAATGAGTTGCAGGGATAGCATTTAAACAAATGTACGCATAGCTAGAAAATATTAATTCAAGCATTCTTTCTTTTCTATTCAGTACACAAACAGAGGGAAAGCCATTCCAGTGTATTCAGTCCTCCGATTTTCTTGGGAAAGTTCCTGGCAGCAAGGCTCATGCTTTTAGATAGAGGAAGAGAAACAACCAGTGGCAGATGTAGTTCTGAAGGATCCAATGCAGGAAAGGCTCTCATAAGTTCATGTGTGTACACAGTAATATTTAGAGTGACCTTAAGTAGCTGAGTTCCACAGAAAAAAATCACCACAATGGAAAGAAAGCCTGTATTAACACGGGCACAAATTCTGTTACCTTATTCTGCTTTCCTGTAATTTGAAGGAGAACAGTGCAGTCCAAATACTTGTTTCTTGCCTCCTACAGATAACTACATAGAGTTTGAATCCCTATGGAAACCCACACAGGATTTTCTGGAGAAGCAGGGAAATGGCAAGTGACACTGAACACCCACCTCCTATGTTCATATGCTAGATACAGAGTATATATGAGAACTCTCACATCTCCTTTGGCACTGCTCTAATGTTCTTGGGCAGAATTTTACTAACGTAAAATGAGTGAAAATGACTAGATGCAACAGGAATTGACTGAGTGAAGAGCACGTAGCACCTTTCAGCTTCACAGAGTGAAGAACAGCCCTGTCAGAGGGGAGGTTCAGTCAGCATGCATCCTGAAATGGAGGTGCTCTGTGATACCACATCAGGAGGAGAAAATCCTCCAGTTCTTCTAGGATCATCACTTGATGATACCGCAAGAATGTAGGGGAACAAGAACAGTTTGATCTGAAAACTGCTGGTGCCTCACACTGTCTGTAACTATTGGTAGAATACAACATGCTCTGTCAGAAGCCAGCTCTTGGGGAAATGGAGATGATGGAGGATCCCTGTATGTGGAGGCCAGTATTATCTAACCATATGCTGTAGAAAGATTTCTTTAAAAAGCGTTCTGCTGCCTTGATCTTCCTGGGGCTGATCACAGTATCAGAATCACAAGTGGTAATTCAGACAACTACATTTAACAGCATGATGTTGCATCATGCTGAGTAAGACGGGCTGAGCAAATAAGTGCTTCACTTGGTGTAAAAATGTACAGCTGAAGCATCCTCCAGCAAAGAGGTAACCCTTTGGTTCAGCAGTCCAAGCATTCAAAGTGTTAACGGCAGTCAGACTCCATGCAGTCTTAGTAGCAGAAATGGGTGTATTAGGTGCGTGTGCACTTATTCAAAAGTTTAACAAAGGCAAAGAAAATCTTTGACCTTTGACCTTTCGATGAGATCTTTTGGACTGACAGAAGATCTGAAAAACCTCCACCCTCCTCTCCCCCCTCCCCCCACTTTTTTTTTTTTTTAATCTCCTTCTATTTTCCACCAATATGGTAAACAGTAAGAGCTTATGAAACACCCTAATGGCCAGAAAATGGGGCACGCATGCTTCAGGGAGCAAATAATAAGAGAACTTCTTTCAGCCTGTGCTTTGTATCTGAATGTCCAAATAAATTAGCGTGACTGGGGAAAGTCTGACTTTTTCTTAGAGGCTTGAAAAATAGCAGTCACACTTATAAATATAAAAACCTCAAGACCTCCTCAGACTTGCTCTAGCAGATCCACAGGGAAAAACAAACAGAACAAAAACCAAAAAAAGCTCCTCCTATGCATAAAAACAACACAGCTTAAATAAAATGTGTTTGCATTCTTAGCACATGAGTTTTGCAAGTGAAGTGTATTGTCAGCTTGTCAAGCTGTTGCTGTCAAGTTACATCTGATTGCAAATCACACTAAATACAATAAGAGAGGCAAAAGCTCCCAACACCAAGTTTCTATAGGCTTGCTCACTCTTGCTACAGCCGCATCCAAACAGGCAGGATGACAATGTGGCTGCTGATGAAGTCATCTGATTACACAGCTCTAGGGCATCTGAAGATGCAGCAAGCAGATTCTACGCTTGCAGTACAGCTGTCTGTTACATGAATTTCACCCAAAGACTAGAGACATTTTCTCTCAAAAACCTGCAGACCAACTAGCAAATAGGAATGATTTTTTCAGTGTGCTGTCAAGGGAAAAAGGACACATTTGGTCAACTCTGGTGAAAACAAGGGCATTTGACTACAAAGAGATCTGATGAATACCTTTCCAAGTGCTTTCATATACAAAGTATAGCTTAACCTCAAATTACACAAGCCCAAGACCTGAACAAGGACTAAGGTAATGAATTTGTCTAGAAAGAGTTTGCTAATGGCCGCTCAGAATGTACCACCTTTGGTATGTGATCATTTTAAAAGTATTCATCATCCACTGAGATGACTAGAGTGCCTCACAGAGGAAAACGAAAAACTTACCTGCTAGAGGATCCATGCAACTGAAACACAAACAACAACAGCTACTAAGAGCAAAATGCACAAAGCTCCTATTCCATTACTTCCAGCAGCAGTAGAACAACACTTTTAAATAAGTGATTTATAGACTTCTAAGATTGCTCTCCATTACAGTAATACTCATTAATATAATAACTTTTCCACAAGAATATGAAAAATTCCAATTAAAAAAAAATATATATATATTTATGGTCAACCAAAAAGAAAACTCAGTGAAGCTACAACACAAATATATCCTTATTTTCCTCTTGAATTAAACTAGATTACAAAAACAGAAAAGTTCATTTAAAATGAATCTTGACTGAAATCAATGCACCTTCTGAATAAGAGAATAAGCCATCAGAGATCATGGTATAAATAAATATCTGCCAATTGTTAGGACCTGCTGGAGGGCCATGAATTTAAGAAAGACCAATAACATTTGTGAACAAAGTGTAATCAAATAAGAAGCTTTCTATTCTTCATATGAAAATAGTACAATTTCGGTAGTTTCAGTGGGCCTTTTCAACAGGCTGCTGCTTTGTTGTTGTTGTTGTTGTTTGTTTTGTTTTTTCCTGCTTTCATGTTGTCTTCTTAAAAGAGAAAGGAAAATAGCAGCCAAACACAAAAAAAAAAAAACCAACCAACCACTCATGAAATTCAACTTCCGCTTCCTTTCATCACTGTCTGAGTGAGGGGCTAAGGCAAGCACAGAGATGCTTGAGGTTCAGTTCCCAAAGGTAACGGTGCACAGCTCAGGAAATAGCAGCGTGGGTATCTTAAATCAAACAGTTCTAAGACAGCAATGTGAAATAAGTCTGAACTACAACTAAAGCTCAGCTAAGCCCCACAGACACAACAAAATAACATGCAGATTAATGTAAAACTCTCAGGACTCGATAAGATTTTGTTTCTTCATTTATACCAGACAGCTAAAGCAAGCTTTAAAAAAAAAAAAAAAAAAAAAAAAAGCTACAGACAGCTATTTTGAAGACAATACCTACTGTAAACCAGTCTGCTGATTTCTGTACATTTTCATCATCTCCTCTCTAGTTTGCTTCATTTGTAAGGAACTGGGCTAATTTAGACCAAGCAAAATTGGTCCTTGGGTCACGAGGGCCTTTACCAGCTTGTTTGTGATTATCTCTCCCCTGAGTCTCTCATGTAGGAAGACACAGAAAACAAATGAGAACACATCTCATTTCAACAGTTTAATACACTGTGTATTATGAAAGGGATTTATATACACCAATACATTATTTAGGTAACTGCACAGCCAGAACTCTCAACGTTGGAGTGTACTTCTCTTACACCCATACGTAAATGCCAGATTACAGATCCCCAGAAAAGGAGAGTATTTCTGGCAGTGTGTTTCAGTCAGGATTTTACTAGCACTTAATAATGCAGAGGAATCCTTCTCTGGTCATTGAGTTACTGAATCTTAATAGTGATGCTCATTTGTAAATTGTTCTAAGTTTCTTTTCTAACATAGGTGGGGCTGGAAACGTCCACTTCCAATCTATTAGTTTATGAATGGAAGGATGCTTTCCTTACAGCTCTCAAGTTAAGAGGTTTAAAAATTGAGCAAGTGAATAAAACAAACAAAATGAGAAAGAAAAGAAAGATCATTATGAATAATAAAAAGATCTGGTAATGCACAAATTTAGTTTCAGATATTTATCATAGCTTTAATAGTGATGGTCAACAGCTTCTTTCCCTCCCCACAAAGTCTCCTAGACACTGATCTCCTAACAAATGCATTACTGAAATACAACAAAAAACCTTTCAAGTGGATAAGAGCAGAATAAAGCCAGCATCGGGTGCGTTTGAAAACCTTACCAGGTATTTTTAGCCGTAGAACAAACAAATTTTAAGTATTCTAATGCTACTAAAGAAAACATAAGAAAAAATAAAGTATTAGGCTCTGCAGCAAGTGCAGCTTACAGTTTTCTTCTGTGTTTCACCAAGGCATAGGACTAAAGATCTACTCTTACCCAGCATGCCATTCAAATACAGGTTTCACGTGATTGAAAGAGGAAAACTCCCTCACTTTATTCATGCCGCTATTGGAGCTTTTTTAGAACATGATATTTATATTGAGGACTGTCACGGAACTGACACACAGGAGAAAAATTAGAGACACAAGTTAATTACCTCAGGCCTTAAGAGTGAAAGCATACATAACAGAACAGGTTATATAACAGGTAACTCAGATTTGTGAAGTACAGCTTTCACATTGTTCTAGAACTGATGTTATTTATATTTCAATATTTTTTTTTCCTAAATATAATCTCTGGTTCATTGCAAAGTAAAACTTAAAAAAGGTAAGACTACTTTTGTTATAGCCTTTGGTTCAAAGGGTATAAATAAGTATATGGTATATACTTCAAGAAGTATATACTTCTTGAAGCCCACCTGAAGAAAGGCACTTTTATCTGGCTAGTCTAAGAAGTAAATGGAAAGAAGTCTATAAATGAATATGATTCACTTATAAACATAGAGATATAAAAAAAATAATAATAATCTGGTGTGGCACAATCAGGCATATTTATTACTAAACATAGTGTACTTAACAACAAGAGTTGTAAGACAACAGGCTGTTTTACTACTGCCTCTTAATGGGAATTACATGAATAATGAGTCTCAGGAGACACTTGCCAGTGATAAAGGTAAATATTGGCTCTAAAAAATGTCAGACAAGCTATTATGCCTTTGTATTGCAGGCAAGCTAGATGGGTTATTAGCCATTATTTTGTTTTATTATATCTAACATTTAATAGCTTGGAATGTATGTTTAAAAGATAAAAAGACTGATGAGATGAAAGAACGGTCAGTGCAAATGCCAAATATACATCCATTTCTCTTCACTTCATAACTGTGACTGGATAGTGTGCATCAGTGAAGTAAAGAAAGCTTGCTTCAAGGTCAGCAGCTTGAACAGAAAACCAACGCAGCAGAAAATGAGTTGCAGAATGTCTCATCCCCAGCCTCAGATCAAAAATACAGTTGATTCTGCTATTATTAGTTTTCGTATTGTATCAAGGAAGTACTTGCCCAAGATTTCAGCTCCATTACTTGAGGCACGATACAAAGGTTGCCAGCCTTCTGCACAGTCAGAGGAAAGGACACACCATTCTCAACATTCACATGGGAAAAAAAAAATGATGAGAAGAAACTTGGCCCATTCAATACCAGCACGAATTGAAGCCAAGAAGGCTCTATTTAGAAGTGGAGCAACTTAATTTGGGCAGGGGAGGTTGGTGCACATAGACGTGCATCTGTGTAACATGGGAGGAGGAGATGGCACATTTATCAGACTGCTGCTCAGAGCAGGGCCTGGGTGACGAGGGTGACATGATGCACACTACCTGCTGCCCAGCTTGCCCTACTGCTCACCAGGCAGTTGTCCCTGCAGGAGCAGCCCAGCGTGTCACAGCATCCCACCAGCCACGTTTCTGGGGAAAAATCTGACATTGCATGGGGTTGACTCTGTGGTCCAGTCACAAAGACAACATGAAAAAAATAAGGCTGAAAGGGATGCAGGAGGTCCCAGAAGTTAGATATTAGGAAAAATTTCTTCTCAGAAAGAGTGGTAATACATAGGCACAGACTGCCCTGGGAGTGGGTAGAGTCACTGTTCCTGGAGGTGTTCAAGAAATGTAGAGATGTGGCAGTAACGGGCATGGTGGTGGTGGGCTGAAGGTTGGACTGGATGATTTCAGTAGTATTTTCCAACCTTAACAATTCTATGAGAAGAGGAACAACCGCCCTCAAAGAAACCATTGTCCCATATAACTGAACATAATATACATGATATTAACTTGATAATGATGCTGATCTGCTTACAAGTACTTAGAATTTGCATTTCCCTCTCCAAGCAACTGAAAGAAAGGAAGAACAACCTTGCTGTTCACTAGGTTTGAAGGTATCAGGCAGAGACCCACTCACTGCTTTCTGAGACTTTCAGGAATCTTAGGTTTGACCGAGAAAAAAAAGGTGCATATCACCTAAATATCATCATTATTAGTTTTAGCAGTGTCTGGAATGTGCAATGAATGATCAGTACTTCCCAGCAGTGATTACTGTACAGAGACATAAGCAGCAGGTTATTATAAAAAGTAGGAAAAGACTGAAATTTCACCACAGTAACAGCACTGGCGTAAGCAGCAGCACTGGCTTACATTTGACGGAGATTTTTATCATCCTAGAATGTATCTGAATAGAAATCCAAGGTTTTGAGGCAGATGGTTCTCACACAGTTTATGAAATCTATAACAGAAGTCTAAAATATGTTCAAAACTACTTTGAGTTGTGTACTTAGAGGGTAGATCTATTCTCTCTCTTGCAGGGGATTTCTCCATAAACAAGAAAGTTTCCTAAAAGTTTGGACTGCCTCTTTGGTGACTAGTTCCCAGTAGTAATATATTACAGAACTGCCTCTTTACTCATTAAGCTGACAAACCTCAAAGCCCCCAAAATCACTAACTGCACTCACATTTCTGCTACTACTCACACTGATACTGGCCACTTCCATGCAATGGGTCAAGAGAGAAAGTTGTAAAGATACCCCAAGATGAGGAAAATCAATCTTGGAGCCCAAGAGGCAAAACTACTGATGCAGAAGATTACTAAATACAACTAGATGCGTCTTGGCACTGGAATCTTTGGAGAGAATACCATGGGGCTATTTTTCAATAAATATGAAATAAAGTCTTATAGCAAACCACAAAGAATAAGATATACTGCTTTTTTTGTTCATTGCTCCTAATTACTATTTGCTCAAGGGGAAAAATGGGAGAGATTGTATTTGTATAAAATATACTAAAATATTTATATGGCTAACATGACAGAAACTATAAAACATGCTGACCCTTAGACAAATTTGCATCCTCCCTAGGACTTTGCCAAGGGCAGAATGTCCCTTGGTAAAAATAACTCTGCACTAAATATATATATTTAGAGCTCAAATTGAAGGATAATGAGGAGATTCTCTTGATTTTAATGAAACTGCTAGAGTGCTAACCCTCCAATCAATTTATTAGAATGCTGTTAGTAGTTTATATATATATTAACACACAGCTTTTATATATATTTTTCACAGATTCACAAAATTATAGGGGTTGGCAGGGACCTTGAGTTGGAAACCTACTATTGGAAAGCCAACTGTCGATTGCATAGGAGTATGTCTTGAAAATCTCCAAAGAAGGAGATGCCACAAGCAGACCGGGCAGTCTGTTCCAATGCTCCATCACTCTGACAGTAAAGAATTTCTTCCTTGAGTTAGAATGGAACTTCTTGTGTTCTAGTTTCTGCCTGTTGTCCCTTGTTCTATTGCTGCATGCCACCAGAAAGAGTGCACCCCTATTGACTATACTACCACACATTAGAAATTTATAAACAGTTGAGATCCCCTCCCAGCCTTTTCTTTTCCGGACTGATGGAGCCCAACGTCTCTCAGCCATTCCTCATATGGGAAAAATACACACGAAAACATACACGTACATGAACTTCTTCCTTAACATCAGAATCACAGAATCACAGAATTGTAGGGGTTGGAAGGGACCTCCAGAGATCATCGAGTCCAACCCCCCTGCCAAAGCAGGTTCCCTACACCAGGTCAAACAAGTAGGCATCCAGGCGGGTCTTGAATATCTCCAGAGAAGGAAGGAGACTCCACAGCCTCCCTGGGCAGCCTGTTCCAGTGCTCCGTCACCCTCACCGTAAAGAAGTTCTTGCGCACATTGGTGCGGAACTTCCTATGCTCCAGTTTTCGGCCGTTTCCCCTTGTCCTGTCTCCACATACTGCTGAAAACAGTCTGGCCTCGCCACTGTGCCCCCCACACCTTAGATATTTATAGACCTGGATCAGGTCTCCTCTGTCTTCTCTTCTCAAGGCTATACAGACCCAGCTCACTCAGCCTTTCCTCATAGGAGAGACGCTCCAGGCCCTTCGCCATCTTTGTGGCTCTCCGCTGGACTCTTTCCAAGAGATCCCTGTCTTTTTTGTACTGGGGAGCCCAGAACTGTACACAGTACTCCAGATGAGGCCTTACCAGGGCAGAGTAGAGGGGGAGGATCACCTCCCTCGACCTGCTGGCCACGCTCTTTTTTATGCACCCCAGAATGCCATTGGCCTTTTTGGCCACAAGGGCACACTGCTGGCTCATGGCCAACCTGTCGTCTACCAGGACACCCAGGTCCCTCTCTGCAGAGCTCCTCTCCAGCAGGTCATCCCCCAACCTGTACCGGTGCATGGGATTATTCCTCCCCAGATGCAAGACTCTACACTTGCTTTTGTGGTACTTCCATCTGCCTTAGCTTCAGTGTTCGTTTTCACTTGCTCAGGCTCCATTGCCTAGTTATCTACTATCACAGAAGCCTTCATGTAAAAAATACTTACAGTAATTTCTAGAAAACTGTGAATAGTGCCACAGTTTCCCCCTAAGCTTCGTGAAATCAATGAAAAGTTTTGAATTTGGTGTGCACTTATTTTTCTCTTTGATAAAAATAATGAAAAATACTAAAAACTTAGGTACAACACTCCACTACATGATAGCTCCTAAGATAGTTAGTTTTAATTTATTAAATTTAGACTAAATTTTAATAATCTGTTTTCACAGAATTTAATAGTACATTAGACCACAAACTTAAAACTTTCTTGTTTGTCCCACTCCAATTACTAGTATTTTGATAACAAAATATAAGATCCTGTAAAAGTAATTTCTCCAATCTGGTGCTTTTTCTTGTACAGTACCTGTAAGCATCTTTAGTACCTAAGAAGAGCACACACGCAACTAACTGCTTAGGGCCACTGAGATGCAGGCTTGCCAAGCAGCGCGACCAATGTCAACCAACCCCATTGCACTCAGCCTGGAGTACATCTCTGATTCGCTATGAGTTCAGGTGAGTTAGCTCTGAACACAGGAACAACTGTGATGAATCACTATAGATTCATGGCCTGAGCTGTGACCACAGATTTAAATGAGCTAGAGTTGCACTCCATGAGTGATGCACATCGCAGTACCCGCAAATCCTGGTTCCAATTTTCCCATGGCTAAAACTGGCAAGTTATTTGCATGTGAGTCATAATTACATGCCTATTCTGGAAGCCTGTTTCTAAATAGATTTCTACAACTTGTGAAATATGTAGAGCTCTACGTTCTGCTTTGGTACTCTATTTTACTACCTTTTCCTTCTCCATTCTCTATAAGATAACTGTTTTATGAGTGGTATATTTGGTTTGAACATCTTCAGATTTTTCCTACAAACCTGCTTTTCAAGCGACATTCGCCTATATAGAACTGAGTCATTTGAAGTATGAAAGTTATGGTGGCCAAACATGACAGCTGAGCACATCATCCCCAGGTATCTCTTCCCTTTCTGTTAATCACTGAGATGGGATTGCCTGAACAATTTTGTGTCTCAGACCTCTTTGGCTAAAATGGAGTTTTGATTTTCCATTCATGATGCAGCTTGTTCAAATAAGTGGTGAGGATGCAGTCTTATGAGATATTAGTGGAACACAAACTAGGAATCCCTTGCAGATTTCTTCTAGTTTTCTAAAGCTTGAATTACCTGTTTCTGTTTCCCTCTTGCTTTTGCCAAGAGTTGTGAGGGCTAGCTACAGGGAACGGACTTGGGACAAAACTGAGATGACAGACTGTTTTGTGCCATAGGGGACTGCTAGATTAAAAACCACAAGGAGCTTGTGGAAAGATTTAGTAGCTGCAGGCAACCTATGTCAGAACTAGAAAGCAATAGTCCTGGGACAGCAGTGCCTCACAGCTGTGACTTGTAACAACTGTATTTGGCCTAAGTGACAAAAAGTGTTTAATCATCTCTGATCTATTCAAAGTAGACAATAAAACACAGAAAGGAATAATCAAGTGGCTACTGCCCACATCCTATTCTAATGTAATTAACATCTCTAAGTAATATTGTCACTTCCTTGGATTTAATAAAAAATAAGCTTTTAAATGACTTCTGCAAGACACTAAGATATTATGACACATCAGATTGGATCTTCAGCATCAGAACTATTTCAACTTCCTTTCTGATTTTTATTTTCTACCATATGGTCATTTTTACTTGCAGTCAAGAAATGGAAGGGAAGGGAGAGAAAGGTCGCATCTTTCATTTCGCTGATACTGGAAAATTAACCGTGTTTCCATAATGACTATCATCCTTGAAATGATCATTCCTCCCACAAGCCTCCAGCAAGAGAAGCAGTCATTTGCAAAAAAAAAAAAAAAAAAAAAAAAAAAAAAAGGAGTGGGGAGGGAGGTGAGGGTGCTTTCCATTTCCCAGAGTGAATTACCTTATCAAAATAAATGAATGTTTATTCATGTGCTATTTGAGATCTAGCAACATTCATGCCCCTCATTGTAGAGAGCAGCAATTGCATTAGACTCATTGATCATCACTTGTACTGGTTGGTGCAGTTTAACATCTTAAAATGCTACTCACTACTCTAACAAAGGATAAGAATATATTTCTCACTAGATCTTTTGGAATGTTTTATTCTTAGTGCGTGAAATCACTTTGTCCATAATGACCAGGATTTACTTTTATTAGATTATGTCTACTGACAAGGTACTCTGAACATCAAGCTTCCTGAACACCAAGTGTTTTTGCATCAATACTGTACAGTTTGTTTTAAAGCCAGGAAATGGATTTAAGAACATCATTCTAACGTTGCTCTAGTCTGAAAAAGTACACCATGGGATATCATATGGGCTGTAAAGTTCTCATCTATCAGTATGAACAATAGCTTGTTAAATACTGGAAGATAAAAATCTGACTGTGCTCACAAGATTTTTATCCTGCAGACTTTTAAACATACAGATGTACTTTATTTTGAGCAATATATTCTTGCTGTAAAAGAACTGAAAGAATAAAAAACTAAGAATTCTATTTCCAAGTGAATAAAGGATAGAATATGCTATGAAAAGAAATGTGAAAGTCTAAATACGATGACTAAAATTCGAGGATGATAATGTAGTAATATTAATACAGCATCAAATGATTCACAGGGAATGAACAACTGACAAAAAAAATCTCTCAATTCCCCCAAATTAATAAAACTTATTGTAAGAGATAGATAACTTCTGCCATATGAAACAAATTCTCATCTGCTGTCTTTGTTGTGTTGTCTGAATACATCAAAAAAGTGTATTATGTGCAGAAGGCAAAGTGATAAGCAGTGAAATCCCCTGTGGCACAAAGCATAACAGTAATGGATTCTGGAGACTTGATTGGGAGTAAAAAATAATAATAATGAAGAAGCCCTGCATGTAAGAAAGGGAAATCCAGGATTTTATTATTTAGCTGCATTTGTACATCTTCATTTTCATTTCACGTAGAGAACTGAAGAACTAAGCAGTGATTTTAGCTAAGTAATCAGGTCTTTCTCCAGACAGATCACAAAACTTGGGTTATTGTAGGAATTGATCCAATACACATATAATCCAAACAGAATTTAATTCTAGATTCATTTGGAGGAAAAACGCCTGGAAAAAAAGAAAAAGCTGCACTTTAATCAAGATAATTGCTACTATCATCTCCTGTCTGGTCAGAAGATCTGATGAGAAACTGCAGTTCTAATTAGGAAAATCATTTCAAAGCAACTAACTATAGACCTTTACACATTCAGAGATTGAAATTATGTGGGTTATAGCTGTGGGCTTTTTGCACCTCAGCACTGAAGAGAGAGATTTGAATAATGTGAAACAGTTTGCAAGCTCTGAGTATGATGCTGAGTCATTTGTGGAAAAAAAAAAAACCCAAACCAACAAAAAACCTGTCTCCCAGCCTGATTCCAGCATGCAAATGAAAGTTTTTCTGTAAAGTAATGTTTTCAACTGTAGATAAATAAGATTTCAAGGCTCTATTTCAGATTCAGAGGGCCTATCCATGACTGGAAAAGCGGTTCTTAGGCAAAGATTAGGAAGATAAATATTATGAGGTGACTAAAGACCCAAACTCAATTAAGAAGGATTGTTATAATATGGTTTGAAGTGGATTATGGCATCATTTTGCTTCCTTGGTTTACACAATTGAAATTGCAGATTAGTACAGTATCTCTGTCTAGCAATAAGAGGAAAAGTTGCAAGCACAACCGGAAAAGTAAGGAAATATTGACATGAAACCCAAGCTTTCACTGCTGCATACTGACCAGGACAGGGATTTGATAGTTACTGGCTGAAAATTTACAGGCTTTACTGGAATGCACTGCTATCATGGAAGAGGAAAGTGAAAATCAGAAGTGAAGCTCCAGAGAGACAGAAATGGAATACAAATAAGAAAAAAAAAAAAAAAGTAGTGTTGTCTCACTCAGAAGTGAACAGGATTTCTAAATAATAGAATAAAATAGACAACTGAAACAAGGAATGAAGGTTACTCAGCAGTGACAGCAACATACCTATGCACACATCACATTACTTGAAGATAATCAGAATTTATTTTTAAAACACGTTAAGTGAAAAAATAAATACATTTCTAGTAGGAAAGCGAAGTTTAAAATGTAGTGACAAGAATAAGGAAAGTCTGCTCAGCAATGGGTTGCTAGAGTAGTGGGTTACTAGATGGTTAGGTTGAGGTTGGATAATGATCTTGAAGGTCTTTTCCAACCTCAGCCATCATATGAAATGAAACAGAAAATGTTACCAGTTTCATTACAAAGTTGTAATCAAACTAGTTAACTAGACCAATTATAATTACAAAGGAAATTCAAATTAATCTGCCTACTGGGATATTTTCTTTAAGGGTAGAATTATCGCTAATCAAAAAATTCACATTCCAAATCTAAGGTGAAGGAAATTACCTCCTAGCCAAGTCTTTCTGACAGGCCAAGTGTGAACCGCTACAGGCAAATTTCTGCTCACTTCACTGCTGAAAAGCACATCGAAAAAAACTGTATGTCATACTGGTGGATGACAGCTAATCATCATTAAGAGGGATTTGGAAATGCTTTTTTCCATGTCCAAAAGACATTTGGTCCTTCCTAGGAGAAATATGACAATTATCCAGCACAATATGTAGTGCAGAGCCCCAGACGACACTGTGACTCAGTTGGAACAGTCTCTAAACAAATGAGAGGTCTGCAATAGACTTGCACTAATAAGGTAAGAGAAATAAAGTCTAAAGGGAGAATCACACACACAGATAAGAGGACAGATCAATATTACAATGAGAAGCAGATCTGAGCATTGCCTAATGTTTCCTCTCAGTACCACGCTGCATCTATCACACTGTGAATACACAATTAATACCAGTGGTTCCCCTTTTATTTTTCTCTCCCTGTCCCAAATAACTCGTTTTTTTTTTTCCCCTTGTCCTGTGAGATACAGGAAGACTGCTAGATAACAGATTGGAGGCTTGCTTCCCAAGCTGGATAAGAACAATATTCCAAATAATTGAAAGGCTGAAAAAAATTGTATAACCTCTCTGAAAAATTAATCTCCCCAAGCCCCCACTCCAGCACAGACACTTACCACTCTCTGAAATACAAAGCAAGTCTCTCCTAAATCTCCATCATAATGAAAGTGCTACAACTCAAATATATTCAAGTGACCTCAGCTCACTGTTGCATCACTCTGCCAGATAATCTCACTCTCCTGAAGGTTTCGTCATAAATTATGTTAACCCACAATGGCTCCAGCCTTGTTACAGAATAAGACACTTCCAGTCGTTATTCGTATTCCTTACACATACTGATAAATGGAAAACACGTACTCTGGGAACTATTTGTTCTCACTTTTCTTTCCCTAGTTTAATTTATTTCACAGAACAGGGACATTCCTAACAATACATCCATAGACATTATAAATAAAAATTAACATTTTTCCTAATTTTGACTTAAAGGTAACAGAAGTCAAGGTAAGTTTTAAGGTTTTGTTTTAAGTTGAATAAAATGTCTATGTTTTTTGCACACGCCAAGTAGCTTGTGAGTGACAGATGTCAGACTGATTCATACTCAGGATTCTACATACCAGATATTTAAAGACACCAAGAAAGAAAAAAAGCCACAGAAAACCAAATTGCCAAGAAAAAAGTGCATGTAAATATGTAAACTACTCATTGTATAGTTCTTACAAATACAAAGAACAATATTTTCTCCTGCATAAAACAATATATTTATGTGTTCAAAGGGGGGTTACAGCAGAAACTATCATTTATTCTTTAATGACTCAGAAGTCATCCCTGAGATTCTCTCTTTTTCCTGCTCTTATTATTTACAGTATAACCAAAGCCCATTCTGCAGTGCACCAGGTGTTGAACAAACATATATGGTGTTACTGAGTTTTCAAGCCGTAGGGCCAGAACTAGTGACAGCTGTCTCAGCACATCACAGAACACACTCTAAGATTAAATATCTGCTGAGTTAGAAATATTTTTTAATTGCTAAATGCATTTTCACATCCCTAATTGTCCATCTGCAACAATTTGTTCACTGAACACAGTAGCATTTGAACTGCTATATTCTAGAAGTGCTGTGCTCTGAATTTGACCACCATCAACTAGTTCACAAGAACCAGCTTGGTCTTCAAAGGTAGCAGATAAACTGTCAGAGTAAGATATTGCAGTTCAGATCATTTTGGTCTGACTGAAAATAATGACCCTCAGAAACATTTTTGGAATTTAAGAACTACTTATGTCTGCCTTTTGCTTCCACATGTTCTCACACTGATAGGACAAGAAAATAGTAATCTGGAATGCAACAGCTAGACAAAATTTGAGCAAGGCCTTGTTTTGCTGTGCTGATTCACTGAGCTCTTAACTATCATTATGACTACTGATGCTAAAATGTCACCAAGACATTCTGGATCTTCCTCCTCAGCAACAGAAACAAAGCTCTATTTATTCAGCCAGGGGAAGGATTTTTGACACACAATACCCTTCTAACACATATTTAATGAGCTCATTTTCTGGGGATGATTAACTGATAGGAGATTTGGATGGAACTTAATTATTCTTACGGAGATACAACAGTGTATTAGTAAATAAGTCATTCGTTTTCCTATAATTAAGGCCTAGTGTAGAACAAGTTAAAATAGTTTGTGTTATCAAGAGACGGTAAGCTACGTATTTCCTAACATCTGAGTTTGAGCATATTAGTTAAGAATCGTGTGCGTAAGAGAAGATACAGTTAGGAAATAAGTAGGTAAGAAATACGCTACAAGGTTACACAATAAACACAGTTACTTATAGATATTTGAAGGTTTTCTAATCATGTTATGTAAATGTTTGAATTGAGGAGGCCCGGCTACTTCCAGAACATGAGATGACAAAATAGTTCACTTACAGCAGTTCTATTGTTTATGCCTGTTTTTGTTTTTTTTTTTTTTTTAAATAAAGAAGCAAATATAAATCAGCTCTGCCTATAATACCGAAATGTAGTTAATACAGATCACACAGTTGTTTAAAGATGCTAGTAATACTGCAACATCTATTATCAGATGCATTATGCACGATCATTCAGTAGCCCATCACCAAGCTTGAAGCCCTAGGTACAAATTCTGAGATTATCTATGGCGAAATTTTTAAGTCTGAAATTTCTAGAAATGTTTCAGATCAATGACAGTTCTTGTTTCAGCTATGTAACCTGCACCTCTGTAGTTGGAGTACTTACATTATAGGACTGAATCAGGGCCAGAGTTTAAAGCCTACTCCATAATCAGTAGCAATGAAATTGGACCTACTGCCCATTGCTCAATCCATATGTCAAAGCAAGCAGAAAAGACATTGACACCCAACCAGCTTTTCCACTGCCAGGGAGCCTCAGGGACTGTATAGAACAGGCAAACTAATAACTTGTCAATAACACATTTCTGTGCTCCTAAAACTCACTTTGTGCTACTGCATTAGCATTTACTCTTGTAATCAAGCTGTTAGCTGTCATTTCTGAAAACAAGTACATAAATAACAATTGATCATGTAAATTGTAATATCTTGATTTGCATATACTAAACATAGAGTATGCTTCCGTTTCTCCCCCACTTGACAGAACGGTAGGAGAGAACATACTGTTCCTAATGTCTTATGCCATCAGAACTTGAGGAGCTGCAGTAGCCCTGAATAGTATCCCCCACTTCTAACACCCAACAATAACCACTGGAGGGAAAAAAACAAACATACTTACTTCCAACATTCAACAATGCCTTCCAACATTCAAAAATATTACTGTTTTATTTTAAGGGTTTTTTTTTTTCATTCTCAGTAATTCGGATTCATTCACTACTAGTACTTTTTAACAAACCCTACGTTGCTGACAACCAACTAACCAGGCAAGATGACCACCTGACTGTGATTTAAAAACAGTCAAAGAAAGTCAGCCAAAAATAGTATGACAGAATACTTGAATTTCACTTTTTCCACTTAAGTCTCAGTATCTAAATAACCATGACATCTCAATGCTTATTCTTTCTTATTTCAAGGGGATATTAAACTTTTATACCTTGATTAAATATACAAATCAACTAGAGACAAAAGCATTGTTAAGTTTTCGGTCCTCACGAGTTTATGCAATGTCCTGAAAACATTTACTCTAGTTGCTCCAGGAGATAACACAACCAGACTTTTGTGCAATCAGTCAGCAGCACAGAGGGAGACAGGAAGTCCAGTCAGTCAATTATTTGCCTCCACACTCTCCCTTGCTTTCCACATGCAAACACAAATCAACATTTTGTCATTTAGTTCATGCTTATTAGTATATTCTATTCATATCTGGCTGTATTCATTTGCAATCTTATTTCTTTCCCCCCCCCAAAAGCCCATTCTTCTACAAGAAAACAACCTTTAACTCAGTGAGCTATGACTTTTCTACCACAGCATTTCATTTCAGCAACTCTCATTTTACATTTGTATGTTGCTGCTTTGCCCTAAAGCTTTGATATTCTTTTCTCAGAGTTAACTGCAGACACTTAAAGCCCAATGTTTATACTTTGTTTTGTTACTAAAGCTTGATGCTTGCCAACATCAATAGCAAATACAGAGGTAAAGTACAGTTTAGTCACCACAGGGGAGTTACATTAATGGAATTTTTTCTGGCTACCATGTTACCTTACTCATCCACCACAACTCTTAAGTGAGCATTTTTCCAGAGACAGTACCCAATTCTGCTAGAATATCATATTTGTTTTGCTACGCATTTAAAATAACCATAATAAAATTCATAGTATTATTTCATAACCATCATCTGATTATTTCTGTACTGGTAAATCTTTCTGTGCTTCCTTTACTATACTTCCTTGTTTTGTCTCATATGTAGGTCACTTCAAAAGTAATGCCTCTTATTTATATCCATAGAAACTGCAACAGATGAAAAATTCTGCAATAACACTACTGGATAGAGCAAATCTCAGCTACAGAACACCATTTTTAAGAGCCACCATCATTTTTTGCCAGTAATGAACAAGAGCTTGCATGCTGTGCTCATAAAAGTACGTACCAGTGGAGGTGACCCACTGTTGCTGTAGCCACTGCTGAAACACTCCACCCACTGCCTCACTATGCTCACATCCACTGTTTGATCTCCATAAGCGTTCAGCAAGGATTAATGAATGTCTATGGGTGCCATTTTTTCCACATGGAGAAATTCAGTCTCACATCTTTGCTCCGTGTGCAATTCCACATCAGATGCCATTGTGTCAGCTTGCCCTTCTGCTGCCATCTATCAAACTCCAACAAAATGTAGTGAAATGAAGGTTCAGTCTTCACTGCTATCCCACCAACATCCACCTCTGACACTAGAGGCCAACAAAATAAAACAGGAGGCATTACTTTCAGCCCCTGTACCCTGGGTAATAATTTTATATTGTTTGATCAAGAAAATAACGAAGCTGTAAGTCACTGCACATAATTGCTTTGAGATTTTAGAAATTCATCTAAACCATGATCTATGTTTTTTCCACCTTTTGCATTACTTGTTTGTACTTAAAAAAAATCAGTTTCAAGCACTTTATATTGAATTTCAATTTTAATAACTTCCAATTAAAAATACAATATGCTGCCTGGTACAAACCAAATAAGACAAGGGAGCTCTGTGTGAAATTATTTACAATTTCCGTAGCTCTTCAGAAAACTGTATGAAATTTTTTTCTTCCCCGTGAGCAAAATCTCCTTGAACTGAGGTACATTTCTGCAGCCCACTCTGTATGCTCTGAGCTTTTGACAGGTCTGTCTTTCTGGACATTTTGGACTATTTCGGTCTTTGGGTGGGAACAAAAGAAAACAACAACACAAGAAGGAAACCAACTTATTTTAATTAGGAACTCATCCATAAAATTTGCAGCATGCTACTTAATTTCAGAGGGAATGTTTGTTTGCATGACCTAGATTGCAGGTTTAGAGTTTTACTGTGGCATATTCAGTGTAGTCTTCTTTCACTATATTAAAGATCTTTCTGAGAAAAAACAAAACTGCACAATACTAGCTGCATAACTATAACCTGTTTGCATGACAGATTTACTTAGCAGATAGCTATACAATCTCTTACCCTCCAGAGAAGATAGACCCTGAAAGGTCACGCTGAGAAGTAAAACAGCACAGGTAAGTTGCAAAGCAGTTATTTACATGGTGCATGCTTGTTAAAACAATTGCAGTCCCTGTTTATCTCAACTGCTTGCTATAGGTACATACTGAACACAGAAATGCAAAACTTGCATGCAGCAGAGGGAGTAATGACCATTGATTAACTCTATTTTATTAACACAAAATACAAACTGAATATTGGACAGAAGAAAGGATAATCAAAGGAAAACAAATCTAACTTAACTATGAGCTTGAACATATTTCTATGAGAACAGCACTGTGTATGTAGGCCTAAGTAGAACTGTATTTTGCGTTGCTTCTATCCTGAATAGTATATATTTCAATACTCCTATATTTAGAAAGAGGGAACATCGGAGTTAAAAAAAATAATAATAATAATTCAGTGAATTTGGAAGAGGCCAAGATTTATTCAAGGATATCTATTGTGATCTTTCCCTGAACAAAATTCCTCAAATATGTAAGAGACATTCATAATTCTACAAGCTTAATGTGCAATTGTTCTGTTTATAATTGGAAAGAGATTGCATTAGGCAAAGCTGAGCAATCAGTGACCCTTTTCACACTGCTATTCCCTGCTGACACTGGGCTACTCCCTGCAGTCCTGAAGCAGGCACAACTCCACTGACTTCACATTATTTCTCATTCTCATCTCCCGCAGTAATACAGCTCAGCTTACTTTTTCAGTGGCAGGGAATTCTTGGTTCCGTGCCTTACTTTCACTTCAAGTGAGGGGGACCCCATGTGTGCCTAGTTTCCATTCCCTCAAGCACATCCACTTGGTAAGGTCATGACAAACTTCACCATTCAGCTCCATACTCTGATGGGATGGGGAGAAAAGAGTTAACACCCAGTTGAGGACCAGCTGGGAAAAACAGCCTGAGAAGTTTTACAGGAAACTTGCAAAGAGTAGTACAGTACATCTTATGTGAACGTTTTGTGCAGACTATTTGAAATACATATTAATATATTACATTATATATTTAAAAATATGAAGTTATACATACAACTCCAGATCTATGTGTATATGTATATATATCTTAACTAACATTCTGAGCTATGAGTTTAAATTTTGCTAACTACTTCCACTGTAAAGAAAATTGCTGAATTAAAAGTAACACTGCAAAAAGCTCCCACTGAAGCCTAAGACAAATTTCCAAAATTTTTAGAAATCAATGCTGGAAAATACAGTACTGTAACCATTTAATTTGGACGTTTCTTCCTCCCTGAGAAAAAGAAAAAATCACCCGGGATCTTACAGAACAAGACAAAACTCCCTAAAAAAAAAAAGAAAAAAACAATGAGAGATACATGCATATATATATTAAAAAAAAAAAAAAAAAATACACTCTACCATTATGAAAAGGTGATTTAAAGGTGTAAAGGAAGGGAGGAAAAAAAGATTTTACAAATGCATTTGGCAGTGCTGGGTAGGTTGCCTGGTTTGGTTCTTAAATTAGAACTCCCTTTCAGGAGTAGAAAAGGAAAAAGAAAAAAAGAGACATGCCTGTGGATATTGCTACTTCTACTCTTCTCCAAACAGATGTGGCCTTTCCCAAAATAAACCCATTCTTTTTAGCACTGATTTTATCTTGCTACACTACAGATACAGAGCAGAAAGACACTTTGTACACTAACTCCAGTTCATCATGCCACATGCTCTAAAAAGCTATATGCTAGGGATGAGATCCACCATTTCAGCACAGCAACCCTAAGAAATTGAACATCTTACTAAAATCACCAGAATGCCTTTTTCAGTTTCCCCCTCCCCCTCACAGAGTTGATTATTTGACAATTCCATGCTATGAAAAGACCAAACTAGCCAAGAATCCAAAGGATGTTACTCCCCTCCCCCAGTATTGCAATTATTACTTAATATGGTTTATTTTCTGAAAAAATGTAACTTAATATGACTTAGTACTTCTCTTCCCCTTCTTCCACCTCTCTCTGAATTGAGATAGTCTTTTTCCAGAATAAAATTCAAGAAGTGGAGAAAACTGATTCTACTCAAGTCAGCTACAAATTATCATTGACTTCAAGAGGATTTCATGCCTGAAAGATGATTACATGCATATTTATGTAATGCTATTCCCAGATTTCCCATCTCTCTGTAGGAATAGGAAGAATAAGTAACAGGTAGAGTGATCTTCATATTTCTTAGATGGTCCTTCTTCAAACATTATAACAGTTTTTGAATTTAACTTTGAAGTTGCTAGATTCAAGGGAGCAAATAAGATTACTCTCTACGTGGCTTGAACTATCCCAAGAATTTTTTTTTTTTTTTTTTTTGAAAGTGTTCTCACAGCAGAAAGTAGATGAAATTAGAATACAGCGGAAGACTCGGGAAAACAAGATGATAGATAGCTACAAAAACAAAGGAGAAACAGTAACTTTTTAAATAAAGAATTTCTTCTCTTCCTTGTTTTCTTTAAAACCCTGTATTCTACAAAACAAATAGAAGTTTCATGTTCTTAAATGAACACTTCTACATTTCAAATGCATTTGCTTATATCAGTGTTTGCTTATCACAAATATTCTAGCATATGAGCCAAATAGCAGAAAAATTACAGCAGGGGCACCAATATGAACATTATGGAATATTACAGAAATGAGGTAATGAAATCACAAGCATAAATAAAAACATGTATACAAACAGTTTCTTTTTCCTAACCAAAAAGAAGCACAACTACATCTAAGTATTTGATCAAATCCAACTACATGACCACTCCAAGGCTAACCAAAGTTAAAGAATGTAATTGAAGGTATTGTACAAATGCTTTGATAAAGGCATAGAAAGCCACTGCCTATGGTTTAAAGTAAATTCCACTTGATTTTATCTAAGCCAAATTAAAGGTATCAATAATGGGATATGCATCGTGTTAGAGACCCCAATGACTAATGAAGTTGTCAACAACGAGGTCCTGAAAAATAAGTGTATTCCTCTCAAAGCAAAATTTCAACGATTTAATTAACTCCCAAGCCCTTATTTTGATGCTTGCTGTGTAAATACACATTTTCTGCATCCCTCACAGAAAAATAAAATACTTGAACATTCATAGAAGAGAAAAAATGTGTAGCTTCCCTGACTTCAAGGATGCCAAACTCAATTACCAGGCAAGTCTCTACACAGTTAGCACCACCACAAATAACGACAGAAACTGTGCAAGAAGAAAAAACTGCATGCCCATGCTCATTCATTAGGCTCAACATTGCTATATTCTACATGGTATTTATAACTAATACTGCCCTTTAAAGCTCCTACAGCACACAAACTTTTTTATTGCCATTAAGGAAAAACCTTGGGAAAGAAAACAAAGGCCCTGCTGTTGGCAGAGAACATCTCTGCCGCTCTGCACTGCTAGACGCAAAGGCTAGAGCTGAAAAATGAAAACAGTAGCCTGGAGGCTGGGAATGTCATCTATCTTCATTAACCACCATCTCCAGCGCTATGGACTCAGAGACAGCCCAAGGGGAAACAAAGTGCCACAGAAAAATCTCCTCCAAATAAATCACACTTTTAAAGAAACAAGTGAAGCACTCAAATGGCATCCAGCTGCTAGTGTTAAAAAAAAAATAAAATAAAAAATACAGCCTTTACTTCTCAAAGCTTTTCAGTTTGTAATGGGGAATTATTGCCATTCGGAAGGACAAAGAAACCAGCAATAACAAACTTTTTTGGCATCATCTTAAACTATGCCACAAATCAGACCTTCTGGGGAGTTACAGTTGTTTACAGCTCTCGTTATGAACCAGTCAGAAAACTCTATCCATAGCTGCGCGTGATTAAAGGATTTTAGTACTGCTCACTTCTGAGGCTGCTTTCTCTTTATCTGTACTCCTAGCTTAAAAGCTTAGTTAGCAAATGACGTCTCTTGAAAGTCCTTATAATTTCAGCTGTAGGAAAGCAAAATGAATGAACATGCTAAAGGATTTCAGAGTACAGTGAGACTGCCATAAACTTCAGTTTTGTCTTTCTATATAAAACATAAGCCATAGATCTTTCCAGGTGTTTTCACCTCAAGCATGTAATTTCTTCAGGACCTCTGATTTGCCTTCAGAATCAAACAAAGGATTTAAAAAAGAAAAGCAAAAAGAAAAGCAACACACCCAAACTCTGCCCCCTGTGCTCAACCACTCTCGTCAAAAAATACTCCAAATCTTCAAGATACTTAAAATCAACACTGTTTTACCAAGGTAAGTTCTCCAGAGGTTAGCTATCCAACATGTTAGAAAAAAAGAATGCAAATAGGGGACAGCTGAGTTTGTGCCATTACACTTTGCATTTCTCATGAATTAGTCCTCCAGTATTCAGAATTAAATATACATGATTAGTTTCCCGCTGTTACTGGTTCCATCTACCTTTTTCTTTCTGAAATGATTCATAGCTTTCCAAACCCCTTTTAATTATCTCATGAAAAAAAATATTGAGCTTTTCAGACTGTAAAAGAAAGACCTTCTAAAGGTCCAGTAAATGAGTTGAATGAAAATAGAAGAAATACTGAAAAAAGTGTTTCAAGTGGCACTTCCTCTTACAGCTGTCTCCACAAAAATAGGATTAATCCTTTCTCCATTCTCCTGGGTAGGAAAGGCAAAGGGGTGGGGGGAAGTTTTGCAAGCTGATATGAATCTTTGCACAGTTACTGTATTTTTGCCAGCTCTGTTTTATCTGTCTAACCCTATTTAACAGCCAAATCAAATGCCAAATTCTTCTGCCCACTCTTGACAGTGAATCTATCCTTAGGAATCCTGTAGATCAGTTTACTGATATTTCAGCGTCCAGCTTCAAGAAATTGTGCTGACAAAGTCGAAGTAAAGACCAGCTAGCTATCTGAACTGCAGCATCCTTGTCTAAGAGAGGTGTTGGCATGATGCTCACGATGAGAAATCGTTATTCTTAGAACGTGTTCTCCTCTGGCGTCTGCTAGAAACATGATGACTTGTCTCTAATACCAAACAGCTGTCATCTCATAGACTGAGGAGAGAATGAGCTGTGCTGAAAGAATAAGTGACTAATCCTTATTTTGTGGGTTTGAAGTGATGTGATAGTCACCTCCGTATGACTGTTCACTGCTCCGCACAGACACATTACCTGCTCACTTCCCCAGCACGCGGCTGTGGAGATGGTTGCCTGCTGCTACCTGTTGATGAATTGTCCTTGAACATTTTCCAGTTTTCCAAAAAAATTTTAGCTTACTGCCGCTGGTCTAGTAACTGTCACAGCATCCGAGATTCAATAAATACACACATCACACTTGCTGTAGTCCTAATTTGTCAACTCAGAGTATTCAAAACAAAAAAACCTAGCAGCCTGTGTGCCTGAATACAAACCTCAGTCTCAAAACAAGACTAGATGTATTTACATTTGCTTAATAAAATGAAAGCACAATGTAACAAGAATACAGAATTTGACAGGAAGAGGAAATTTTTACTCTGAAAAGAGAATCTATTTTCCTGACATTATGACAAACTGCCAAAGAGCAGATGACCTTCTAAAATACCATTCTGTTTTTGTTCTTTCAAATTAAACCAGGAATCTTATAGTGCAGTACTCCAGAAGTAACTATTGTAATGGTAAATAAAAAGCCACACAACCCTCCCGACAGCTTTTCTAGATGCTTTTTCCCCCCCAAAGCCTGTTTAAAAAAAAACCAAGAGAGCTATCCTGAGATAGGCTACACTAATTGAATTTGACCACAACTGCATGTATTTCACAAATAGAAACATCTGCTTAGTTACATATGAGCTGCAAATTTACATCAACATCAAAACCAGGTTTGCCCTGGCCAGTGGCACCGCATAGAGCTGGTGGGATTGCCCAGGAATAGGGTCAAGACACAGATGAGGATGATTTATTTCAAAATGACATTTCATACTCTTATTTCAAAGTTCAGTAGTACTACAAAAGAAAGTTTGGAGAATCCCACTCAGTGCAGTGCTCCAATTAGGTCTTAATGCAAACACTAAAATGTGTCAATTGCATCAAATCTGGTATTGATAAGACTTCACCCTGCAAGATAACAGACAGATAGATGTATTTAAACGTCTGGAAATAGGAAGACAAGACATGACTTCACACGCATAAATCGACTCCTAAAAACTAAAGCAAACCATAATGATGCTGTGCTACCTGCTAGACCAACACAGAGCTCCATTTTTAGCTACACATCTAAAGTGGGGGTGGTTCAACAATAGATAAATGCAGAAAACTGAATAACTTCGTCGTGAGACTCTCCAACTAAGGGAGAAATGGAAGTGCATGGCACTTTACTCCCCTTGACTGCTCTTAAATTGGGTTGCCTCTTACGCTATAGGTGATAGAAAGAAACAAAATCCAGAAGTCCGTCAAGGCAAACCAAGCAACAAATTCAACAGTGTTCCAGCATTGCTTTCCCTACTTTGATTCTAAAGGCTCCCTGTAACAAACAGAAACTAAAACATCCAGCTGACTTCTGTCCTGTAGATCTCATATTTAGACGCATTGGATAAAACAAGACCCTTCTAATTGGTTGGGGGGTGGTGGGAGGTCATTATCACCTGCAGAGGTGATGTAAGTAGAAGGAAAAATAAGATAAATTAAAAGGGCAAATATAATCACACCAGGAGTAGGTGGCAAACTGCAGACTTGTGGAAAAAAAAGCTGACATAGAGCCTTAAAAAGGTTCACAGCTTTTGTCAAGTTAATAGCACGATTATTTTTAAGCAAGAGTGCTTCTATGGATATAAAACTTGCAATGTTATTAATCAGCTCACGCTTTTTGGGGAATCAGACAATCTGATCTTCTCTCATGTCTACAATATAATGTATTGCATTGCCCTTTATGAGCCAAGCCCACCTCATCTTATTCTTGCAGACATTTTCAGTGAGTTTAATGAGGAAGAATAGAAATTGAGTAGAAAACACACTGCATAAAACATTCTGGAAAATATTTTGTCTGGAATATTCATAGAGTTAAAGGTTGCAGCTCTATTTTTACCACATGCAAAGCTAGAACACTGGTACTCCCCATTCAGTCCACTATTTATGAAAGAACCACAGGGGCACTTAGATCCTGAACGTGGGTTATTGTCACGTGGCTTAAGAATGTGTTTACACAGCATTTGCGTAGTCTTAACACTGCTCTGAGAATTCAATGTTTTTGCTCATCTCAACTCCTTTACAATCAATACTTTTTAAGGATAACATTTCACTTACAAAATGTTAAGTGCTGCTGGAATAGTGATCAATAGCCATGTTTCCTCATGACTGTTCATTTCTGAATGAAAAGTCAGGAACAACATTTGCAAAAAAATTAAACATCTTTGCAGTGCAGTTGTAGTGCAGATGTCTAACAGCAAGCATACTAAGATGGGGAGAAAGAGTTAATGTTTGACAGAGAGAAAGGTGGCACAAGAACAAAGATAAGTCAAAAATACAGACTAGGAGAAGGCCCTTTGTCCAAATGGAGGAAAAAAATGCAAAAAGAAAACTGTCCTCATAGAAGTTAGAAAAGAAAAAAGACGACACTATGTTTGTCCTAGGATGAACATGGATGAGAAGTCTATGGAAATTAAGTACTGATTAAAGTTTATAGTTAGTAGGTCTCTTGCTATATTAGCTTTGAAGTGAAAGTAAGTCCTGTACTTCTTCATTCTAGAATTGATTAGAGTGACTCATATCACTACTAGAGTTGCACAAGTTAATTATAGCAAATATTAGTTTAATTCATTTACAAAAATTAATTTAATAGATGAATTAACTGAACTTACATCTAAGCTATACAAATTTGCTCATTTAAAATTTAGCAAATGGTTTGTGCAGAGTAATTACACTGAATAAGTAGTAAATGTTAAATTTAAGTTTGTCATGTAGGCACCTCGGATATGACGACTTGTAAAATGACAATCTACCCTAATTCTTTTTGAAACAGAGTTCTTCTAAAACAACTTGAGAGGAAGCTTATATGCCATTCAAGTTTAGATAATTTACATAAAATTGATGAATTCTGTAACACAGCACTCACTCCATGAATGAAGAGCCTTTCACTTCAGGAGACCCAGCAAGTTTTAAGGACTAAAGCTTGCTGGAAAAAAATATTAAAGAAATGCATAATGGCTGTATCAGTGCTTACAAAATTACATTTCATGACTACACTTAAATTCTGACTCAGATGGTAAAAAAAAAAAAAAAAATACTATTGTTACTTCTCTGGGTTACAGAGCTGCATTGCTAAAAAGCCATTGGCTGTTTGAATGATGTCATCTGCCTACTCTGAATTTAACCCTTCCTTAACCTTTTTTTTTTTTTTAAATTAATTGTATACACACATTTTAAACCTATTAGGTCATTAGAGAGATGATCATACCCTCATGCTGTGTCATAGGACAGTCATTTCTCTGGATTTCCAAAAGCCTGAAAACAGAGTTAGTCCTATGATGCCTTAGCAGAAGATTACCAGCTGTCCTCAAACTTTTATGTTGGCAATCTAAGCCATTTTTAATCATGGCTACCATTCTGGAACATGCAAGAACCAAACATATGCCCACATTTTGGCCAGGGAGTTAAAAATACCCATAAAAAGAGTTGGAGAACAGATTTTTGCTTGTGTTACATCTGCTTTTTACTTTGCATAGATCTAACTGCACAAATTAAATGTAGCAATTATCTGAATAATTACATATGTCACAAGATTCAAAAAGGGGTGGAAAAACTCCATATAAAGTCATACACACTCCTTTAGACAGCCTTAAGCACAGAGGATATCAGGTATGAGCAGCTCAGTGATCACATACACACGTGAAAATAGCCTCTGACTATTACAGCTGGATGTGAACACCAATCCCCAGGGCTTGCTCCTTTGCACCTCTGATTGAAATGCCCAGCAGTAACATCATGACAAACAACTGTTTTTGCACTACTTCTTTCCCAAGAAGAAGAATCCACTGATTCAGATGGCAAAACATACCATAGTTCTTTCATACAAAGAATGAAAGCCTTCAGTCACAGCCTGTAGAAATAATGATAATTCATTCTATTGAAATGAGAGTTTATTTTAATCAAGCTGTGACTATCTCAAATTTGTTTCAAGGTGACCTTGCCCTATGCTAAAGAGAAAGAAAACAAAGAAATGGAATAAAAACAGTCTCTCCCTATCAACCTGCCACAGGCTGCTATGCCAGAGAGCCCATTATTTATTGACTGCTTGAATTAAAACATGTTCACCTGTTTGTTGAGAACATTTTGTCAATTTAAATTAAGATTCTGTTTTGTCATCCTCACACAGACCAGTGAGTAGAGGGATTCAGTCAACTGAAGAGGTGAAAGAGGACTGGAATCTTTAAAACTTTATTACAAGCTAAACATTGAACTTAGCCCAACCAACTTCTCATTGAGTAAATAATCACTGCATACAGATTGACTCTGCAAAAAGAATAGCTTTACATTTAATTTCCTGCATGCTAATCATAGTCAGAGAGAGGAAGCATTTGTGGTCAGCTTAGTGTGTCACTCATTCTTTCCATTAAAACCTTTCCAAAGGAAAACTGCACAAACTTATTTTTATGTACATGCTTGAAGAAAAAGTAGAACGCTTCTCTCCAGGTGATAAGGTATGAATTTCACTCTAAAATCATTTGCAAGATAATTAATATATCACTCTGAAGTATTCCCAAGTAAATGTATACACTGCAGTCTTTCTGAAACACAATGAAATCATTCAGATCAGAACAAAAGAAAAGTACTGCTGGAAAAAAAAAGTAAAAAAAGACACTGGGAAATTCTCCTTTATACCTCCCCCCTCTATGTTAGCTCCATTAGGAGGAGCTCTTGCAGTATTTGGCCTAGATGGGATTCTAGTTAATCTAGTTATATTCCAACTGATCATTACCTAGTCAGAAGGGATATACTTGCCTTTAAAAATGAAGAAATGAAACAAGCTTTTATATTAATGAAAGCTGTATAGCTGAAAAACTCACAGAAAATAGCTAGACAAGTGAAAAGCAAAAACCTGCTTTAATAGTAGTTCTACTATTTGCCTCAGAGCACACTTTCAGACTTTCCCATAAAATACCAGTCCTAAAATGGCATCATCCTGGGAACTTGAAAGTGATAAGACATTGGCAGAGTCAGTCATGAGCCATACTCTTGTTGGGACCACAGTTGTCACGGTTCAGCCCAGGTCCCGTGACAAGGGGCAAAGGGACCCCTGGACCCACACCCTAGGAAACTGGGGGGAAGCAGAAAGGCAGGGAAATGGGCCTAGACAAGAAAACAAGCAGCAACAAGCCAAGGGGAAAAAAAAAAACAAACAACCAAAAACAGTTTACCAGACATAACAGCAGAAGCATTGACAATCCATGGGCAATACTGCCTTAATTCCTAGTACACTACATGACATTATGATCATAAAACTAACAGTGAAAATGTATTTACACAAAGGAGTAACGATGCATCCTGGTACAGCAGTAAATACTACAATCTGCTATTTTTGCTAACTCCTGTTTGTAAATGCTTACATTAAGTTTGTCAGAATAAGGATTCATACTAAGGAAACCTGAAAAAGATTCCCCTAGAAAACAAAACCACTTTTCAATACTGGAAGTTCTTATATGTGACCTGCTTAAGGGTGTTTTTGTTTGTTCTGCTTTTGAGCGGATATATTTTTTTAGAGTTAAATAGTATGTATTTTCTGGTACATTGCTTCTTTGTTTTGTAACGTATACTTTTACAGAAGCATTTTAAACATATTTCTTGATTTTCTATAGACAAAGAGAATAAGGAAAAAGTGATGCAGCAAGAAAATTAACACTGTCTGTAATACCGAAGGCCTAATTTCAAAGGCATGAATGTTGGTATTTTATCAAAAACATCTTTTAATAATCCTACAGGATATATGTTGCTTTCCCCCCCTCCAGCTAACAACCACCAAAACCCTCTCTGAAGTGCACCAGTTACTAAGATAACTAAGACCAGAATAATAAGTTATAATTCTCCCACTGAATTGATTTGTACTTGCTAGTTCATAGCAAAGTCTTAAATATTAACAAGAGTTTTTGTGATCTGGTATATATAAATAATAACAACAACAATGTTGATTACTTCCAGATGCTCCACTTGTTTAAAAAAAACTCCAAATGCCTTGGTTAGACATTATAAATCATTCACATAATTCAACTTAAAGCAAACATAATTTTTTACATGACAAGTTATGAAGAATGTGGATCGTTGAGGTGCTATTTTTCTCCTTGACTCGCTACTATTGCTTTGAAAATCCAAGCTAATTTTATGCTGGATAATATTTTCAGAGACCCCATTTTCATTAATTAAATAAATGTTTCACAAAGACAAGTCTAATGAGAGACTGTATCTTGCGAGACAAGTTAAAAGAATAGCCCAGTTCTTTCTGTAATCAGGGCTATTCTCTAATTAGATTTATATATGTAGTGCCATTGTCAAACATCAAGTACTGGAAGTAAAAGGTTCAGTCATATGAATATTGGAATAATTATAACGTTTTGATTTAGCAAGTATCCTCCAAAATGAAGAGGTTAGAGATACCCTGCTGCTTCTTGACAAATGAAAGCTTTTGGCAGAGCATGATAAAGTATACTATCATGAGAACCTGCAGAGGCTTAGGAAAAATACAGCTTAGTGACGTGCTGGAATTATTTACACTATTGAGTGACTGTCTCAATGAGCAACGATGAAGATAGTTAGAGAAGATGTTCCAAACTTAATTCAAATTACATAAACATAACAATACCTCATCATTCAAGAGTTCTCAGTCTGAAATACCTTGAAGACAGAAACCACCAAAGGGATAATATTAGCCAGCAAGGTCATCAGTAGTCACAATATTTCAGCAAACATTCATGTGTTCCTGTTAACCATTTTGTGAAATAAATCAAGGATCTTTAACCTTGAAACTTGTCTCTGCAATAGTTACCACACCCCATAATTGGTTTGGTAAAATTTGAAATCCACATTTGACAGAAACAAGTTTCTATGAAAAATATTTTCAAGTTATGCAAATATGAAAATAAGCAAAACCTGAAGCACAAGAGAGATAAACTGCAGTCTTTGAGAAAGGAAAGAGCATATGGTGGGTGTACTTTTGTCTAAGAGGTGGTGAGTTGGCTGTGAGGACAAGTCAGAAAAACATGCTATGATTTCACATGGAGCCAGTGAAGTTACATAAGGCTGTCACTCCAGAGGTAAGAGAAGAGGGCGTTTGCAGAAAATAACCTGCAGTTATATGGCATGAGTGACCAAAGTAAAAGAATAAAAGTTGGAGAGAAAATACATGAAAAAAGCTAAGGAAGAGAATGATAAGATTAAAATCGAAAGATGACAGTGACAAACAGCACGTTATATTTGCATTATAGAGAAACAGGTAAATAAAACATTTTTCAATGTCACATTTATCTATTAGATTGCATACTTGCATTGATTATAACAGAGCTGCTTTCTACTCTGTTTATCTTTCCTCCACTGTTTCACTAGAAGACCCTTACTGTAAGTCAGTTTATCTAACTACTACCCATATCTAATCAAATGTTTTTACTTTTGTGAGATCAAAACCTCTATGCTATTGTATTACAATAGTGATATAAAATATCACATAGTTGCTGTATGTACACTAGCAGTGACAGAATTTATTCTAATGGATGTATCTGTGCGCCATGAACAAGATGAGCAGACTGCATGGCAATAAATACACAGATACCTTCAGAACAGTTATTTCTAAACATTTCATTAGTTGTAACCATTTATAAGAAATAACTGTCTGATGAGTCTACTGTTTGTTTTGGACTCCAAGCACAAGAAAAAGAATTTTGCCTAAGTAAAGCAAATGGTAAATGAAATGGTAAACAGTATGGTAAACAGACCAATGTTTCAAAGAAACTAAAAGAAAACAAAACCACAAGAGTTGTCTGCTCATCCAATGTGATTTTATACTGCTCATATTGTTCATTCTAATGGCTAGACAATTGTTCATAAAACTAGAAAGGTGAATGGTATCAGATTAGATACAGCTGATGAGCTCTTTCGTTATAATGGTCACAATCCCCAGATATGAGCAATTGATCTGCAAGTATTCTTTAGCAGTGGATATAGCATTATTCTGTATTTTCCTCATCATAAAATTTAGCCTAGTCACGACATGAGAGGTGTAACAAAACATCACAACATAATTGCTCTGTATTACACTGGCCAGCTTGTATACATACAAGATCTGAAAACATAGGACAGAAAATGAATTCCCTTACAAAAATCATACTGCAAAATCTCCAGCAATGGCCATGAGCATCCAGTTGTTGCAAGCCACTGGCAAAAAGTAACTATATGTTCTAAATATTCTATGGTTCCAAATCTATATGTAGGGACATCATGTACAAGCTTCAGAAAGTGACTCATCAAAAGGTTAATTCTTCAAGTTTTTTATTGTCTTTTTTCACAGATTCTCTTAATAAAATTATCTTCCCTAGCCAACTACTACAGTTACAAAAAAAATAGAGTGCATTTTTCATTTTCTTACAAACCAGAAGGTGAAATCTAAAATAATTATTAGAAATATTTCATTTTAATTAAATAAAAATATCCAATATTTAATCAAACATTCCTAAAGCTGTTTATAATTGCAATGCTCCTGTTCCAATCCTTTTCAAATGTCATTCCAACAGAAACACTAATTAAATTTTTAGTTTTCCTCCTTCAAATCTACATTGCAAAGTGTATTTGCAAAGCACTTAGATACAGAATTGCCTCCACACTGAAATTATTAACCTACTGTAGCACTGTCAAATGACGTTGCTGCTGTGCAGCTTTTTAAGAACTCTAAAGAATTAAACATTCTTTTTTTCTGAGGCATCAGAAAGCCCCAGTGGGATGAATACTCATGTGCACTTCAAGTGGAGTGAGCTTAAGTGCAAGTAGTTCACTGAGAGGTTAAATTGGGACTAAACTTTAACTCAGCGGGCTTAATTCCACAACTCAACTGGGAGCCAGTCTACAGAAAGCAGAATACAGGAAAGCTGCTCAACATTCCTTGTAGTGCTGCAAAGACTCACAAAAACACAAGTCACCATTCTTGTGGATAGATCACATTTCAAATAAACCATAAATCTGTCACTATGAAATCCTGAAGTCAACTCCATTTCTTTCAGACAGTACTGCTAAATCCTCCAGGTAACATCCCACACCTAATTTGTATCAGTTCCACCATCTTTTTTCATTTCCAGTCTCTTTTGGAAACATTTGCCATCGTGATTTTAAGCAACCAGTTGTAGAAATCTAAGACTAAATAAGTGTTTTTGACTTACTATATTCCTATTAATACTTGCTACAAATTTTAAAAGTAGAAAAAACAGTTTAAAACAGTTACTTAAAGGCTATCTAATTGGACATACCTTGTTGAGAGAAGGGCTTAGTATAAACACATATCATGAACTCAAGTACTGAGAATTGCATACCCTGTTCTCCAAGCTAAAAAAAAAAGTCTTTTTATCTTAAGCTTGTCTATTTTAAAGACAGTGCAAATGTACTTGGTTATAGAGCAGAGCTCAGCATTGCCCCTCTACCCCCCTCATGAGGAATCAATTCAACAGCAATGGAAAGTGTGGTCTAAATATCTCCACTATTCACTCAGATGTATTTCAGTTGCCTCCGTGTGAAATCTCATGAAGGACATGAGAAATCTTAGAAGATTAGATACAGTAGAGAAAGCTGAAATAGATTAAAGATACTTGGAAAAAAGACACTTGGGAAAATTTTTCATGGTCCTTCAGTAGCTGAAACAAAATTGTTCCAGCTTTCTTATTATGTTTTTTTTTTTTTTGTTTTGTTTTCCAGTTTTAAAGCCTAAGGTATGAAACAAGAAAAAAAAAAAAAGAAAACAAAAAAAAAAAAACCCCATAGAATTAGCTCTGAAAATATGTAATCAAGTCAGTTATTTACCATTCTGATGAACCATGTTTTTTCTCCTTCAAAGAATTTGTTTCACCATTGCTTAACATTAATCACACAGTTCTACTTTTCTAAAGTTACAAGTATTGACTAAATTCTAGATAATACTTTTCCTTAAACCCTTTTGCCAGAACAGAGAGAAGTTAAATCAAAAAACCTGTTTTATAATCCAGCATCTCATATATATAGAACTCATTTGTTTCAACTGTATAAAACTCCTAAGTAATATTGAGCTACCATGTCTTCTGAACACGATAGCAACTTCTTCAACATACAACTCAAGTGATATGATTGACCACTTCTGATCAACAGACTGGCATCTACTTAAGTACACCATGAAAAGTCTTACTTGCTCATGACACATTAACTCCTGAAAATAACCATTAAAAAACCTAGTTTGCAAACTATTTTAACAGAAAAAATTATCTTACTGCCAGTTTTCTCAGAAGTATGTTATTACTGAACTTTCTTTCTTCAGTACCTCACAGTGGATTAGGCTGTTCATTATAGGCAGAGAACTACATTTCTAAGAAACTGTAACAAAGATTAACATATCAATTTCTAAAAAAGCTAGACCAGATCAGAAGTGCCAGCTACTATATGAAGGAAAATAGAGAATAGACCTGTATAAAGAAAAGCTTCTTACTGTAGCATTATATGGTGGTTTTTTTTCCCTATTATATAACTACCAATCACTATCATAGAATGGCAACTGAAATTTAACAACTTTCCTTTTAATAGCCTCTAGCCAAATTCTCAAAAATCTCACATAACATTTACAACACTTACCTCCTTCTCCTCTCAGAAGCTAAATCCTGACATCCAAATGCCAGCCAGCTTCCTCTAGCACCAGACTAGTTCTTACCAAAGACCACACACCTGAGCACACTTACACTGAGGACACAAACAACTGTTGTAGACAGGACCTCTTAATTAGAGACTAAAAATTCTAATTCATACTATAAATCAGAACTCTAAGGAGATTAGTTTCATCAAAAATGACCACAGAATGAGTTCCAAAGGTATTTAGAAATGCACTTTCCAAAGTGCTTTTCTCACTTGAAGCATCATTAATTAAGTAATCAGCAAAAACAAGGACTGATGTTTTCCCAAATGCAAGCAATTCTAATGAAAGGTTATTTTCAAGCTCTAAGAAGCAAAAAGAGCTCATCTTTATTTCATATTGACCTTATAGTTCAACAAGAAGGAACAGATGTTTCATGACCCTGGTAAATTTAATTCATGAGACTCTGAAAGGAAAGCAGTAGTTGAAGTACATGTGAAAAGGTATTAATTTCTCCACTTTTCCTTTTTGTGAATTCTTTTTCTCTATATCTTTTCAATCTGAATATCCTTTTTCCTTATAACAATAATTTGTCTAAAGAACTTTCACTGTTCTATCAAATCTGCTTGCTATAAGAAGTTTCAATTGGTCAAATTCAAGATAGTCTTAAATGTAGAAAAAAGAACTGTACTGATTTCACCATGCATTCCAGTTATGACTCACAGTAATTATTGAAGGTGAAACACGCACAGAGAAAAACAAGATTATCCACTAGTAAAATTAAAATAAACTTTGAGGTTGTCATTTCTGAAATTAAGAGAGAATAATATGGCTGCTATTAAATTTGTTAGTGTAAGTAGTCTGGTGATACACAGCAGGGACATTCTGCAGCTAACCTAAGAAGAAGCTAAAGGGTGAGAGAACATGAGGAGCAATCTGAGGACAAATTATTATCGTATTACGTGAATACCATCACTGGTGTTCTTTACTGTATCCATATTACCACTAAACAAATCAATAAATATCAACTGTGAATAGAGTAAAACCTATGTACGTTCAGAAATGGCTTCCTGGGAAATGTGCTAAAAGCAAATCCTGATATAACTAAGAGCAAATATTTAAACATGCCTTGATGCAGAATCTTTAATACATTTTATTTCAGCAATGATGGGGAAGCTGAAAGGGTTGAAAACTTATTTTCAACACAGCAGAGCCAGTGCTAAGCTCCTCATTCACGGCGTATTTATTTCTAGCTTTTCAATGGACTCAGATTCAAAAGAGAGCCCACTCTAAGAAGAAAATTAAGGCCAATGCACTTGTGTCCGGAATTAGGTTTCTCCATTCTATGTGACTAGCATAGAAATAATAACTACACAACAAATTTGTTCCATGCTGTTCATAGCTGAAACTGATCATGGACTGAAGTTGTATATTTCAGAATAAGAATAAATTTTCAAGACAAAATGGTCTCTTCCTGTAACGCTTAATCATTTATTTCTCCTTGAAGTTTTGCAGTAGATATTACTTGTTAAATCAAATCCTTAATGATAAAATTGCTTTCTTTGAATGTTCTTCAGACTTACAGAACTTTTTCCTATCTTTGGATAATTTCCATATCAGGTGGAAGACAAAAGTATTTTTTCTTCTGGTCTTTTCATTAAATTCACTGAATAGTTTCCTCCAGACTATCATAGAGAAGTACTTACACAGGTTGTCTTAGAAATATGTACAATCTAGTTACTACTGTTTGGAACTTACAGACTATGTTTTATAAGAATGATATGGGAAGGACAAGAAAAATTCCAGAGCACAAGCAAATCACTGGAAAAAAAACAAAACAATTCATCAGGAAGTGACCTTTAATATCTAGCAATAATCCCCCTAAAGGAAGCTAAACCACAATTTAAAGTTAAAGCAAAATGGATTAAAATTCAAAGAACTGCCTCACTGCACGCATGGCTTTATTCTACCAAGAACACGTTTTGCCAAAGGAATGAATCAGGCAGCGGCAGAAATCAAAATAATCTTTTGGATGTCTACTATTTAATAGTGTGGAATGTTCTCTTGTCAAGGTCACCTCACTGTTGTATATCATTACTGAAGGGGAACATTAATTAAAACCACTGATGATGAATACTGCATCTTCAGATGTTAATAAATGAAACTAAATGCTTGTTAGATTTTCCAGAAGTCAATCACAGCTTTAAATTAAATATCACACTAAATACACCAAACTGGCATAGAGGCATAGAGTGCTTCTTCTAAAACTGGTATCAGAATATAAATTCAACAGAACAGTAAATTTATACAGCATTTTGAGAACAATATTTTTTTTATTATTTCTTCTATTTCATAATGCTATTTTAGAGCCAGCACATTTTCTCAATTCCTCTCTCTTTAGAAGAGCCAAGATTGTGGGATTTTTTTTTCATTTATTTGTATTTTTTGCTATAAGACATTCAGTGAAGTTGATCTAAGTTAAATATTCCACTTTTCATTCAGTAATCAATCTATTGTGGTAAGTGCAAGATTTAAATTTTCAGAGCATAAGCAGGTTTCTTGCACTGGTTCTCCATGACAGTGAACAGTTTCATTGTGACAACCACAGTGAAATAAGCAACGTGCTGTAACATAAACAACACAAACAGACCCGGTTACTACTGATGTTTATGTAGGTTGCTCCAAAAGTAATGCCTCCTACGTATTTCCACAGGAACTACAACAAAGACCACAATAACACTACTTGACAGAGCAAATTCTCAGCTCTGAAACACTATTTTCTAACAGTCACCAACACAAGCTATATATTTTCACCAGCAATGAACTGAGCCTGCATGCTGTGCTCATAAAAGTCTGCACCAGCAAACTCTCTACTGCCAACACTGAAATGCACCACCTACTGCCTCACTGTGTTCACATCCACTTTTTCCACATGGAGGAATTCAATTACACACTTTCACTTTATACACACTTCCATGTCAGATGCCATTTTGTCAGACTGCCCCTCTGCTGTCATCTGTTGCAAGGCAACAAAATGTAAAAGAATGTTGGCTGGAAGGTTCAACTTCTATCCCACCAACATCTGTCTCAGACATCATGGGCCAACATAACAAAACAGGAGGCATTACATTCAGAGCAGCCCTCATAGAAGCTGCATCGGTCCCCACTAACAACGTGCAATGTCTTTCTCTCATGCTAGGACTGTTTCACTGAAGTTCCTCTGTTTAGACTTCAGAGGCCAGCAATTAGTTATTAGTTTAGGCCCAGAGAAGCCTGATTTGAACTACAGGCTCTTCTGTTTACTTCCTGGTAACCAAAGGAAAGACGCTTACTCCAAATATCCAGCATTTGTCTGATGTCTAACTCTTATTGATTTCAACATATCAATAGACTATTAGATAATTGTGTTACTTGAATATGAAGCTAAACTTAAAAACATAATGGATTTTGGGTGATAACTAGCACATCCAATCTGCTCATTATCTTTTTGAGTATTTAATTATCTATCTCTACATTTTCCTTCCTTGTACATCACCTCCCAAGTCCAAGCAAGATCGATGACTGAGTGCAGTTCAGGTGGGCAAGCACCCAGGCAACAAAGGCACTGCTGAGAGCGGGAGCAATAGCTAAATTGGATATGATGAAATTACTTTCTGTGGATTGGATGTGTTTTAGACCATTGTAAAGATCATTTCAATTTCTCTTTGAAATCTCTTAAATTTCAGTTTAAAAAAACCTCACTGATGTTCTTTATTATAGAGGGGGATTTTTTTAAGAAAGAAATCTGGAGTAAACTCTGAAGCAGTGGAAATTAAGGGATTTTGCTAACAACTTCCTTATCTCTGCTCAGTTCTTGAAAGATTATCCCTAGTCCAGGACTTTTAGTTCCAGTGTCAGTACTTAAGTGTTTTGAATTTCCACCTTTTACTACACATTACACCTCAAGGATCTGTGGCAGTAAGAGCGCTGGGATTATGCTTCTTAGGAATAAAGAAACCCAAACTTTTCCAGCAACAAGAATAATTAAAAAAAGGTGAAGCTGGAAGGGTGGTAGAAGAAAGATTAGCTGTCATACAGAGCCTCTTTGTTCCCTCCATTCCTTACACGGTCACCTGCACCACTGTTTGGATAATTACCCTTGTGCAGAAGCATGTTTTCTCAATTAACTGAGAACTTCTAGTCTTGCCAATGTTTGCTGAATAATATGCTATCAAATTTTGTACCAGCTGGGCCCAACTCTTTTCCTTACTCTCAGGTAGAGTTCTCCTAATGCTTCAGAACTGGGAAGTCATTGTGAATAAATATATCTCGTCTTGCCATCAACAAGTTCAAATGACCCTATTAATTCCTGCCCAAGTACTGGACAAAGCAGCCAAAAACACTGTAAAATCTCTTCATTTACTTGCTGACTGCATAGGAAGACAGAAAGACCTCAAATTGTTGACAAACAGAATTTTGCTAGGAAAAAAAAAAAGAAGGATGTGATTTTCAATAAATTATCTAAGCCCCCAGATAAGTCACTGACCATCTGGCACTTGGCAGAATTCTAACTCATGAAATTACTTTGGTGAAGCTGTGGGTTGATACACTACATTATTTCTCTCTTTTGCTTTTCACTGACTTATAAAGCTGAATAGTTTGCAAATTCCATCACAACAAATGAAATAATGACGCCAATCTTCTTCACCCTCTTTAATCTATTTTTTAACAGCACTTTTTGGCAATCCACAGTGACATGCTGTAGGTGGGCTACCAGCTTAGAATAACTTTTATATACCTTCTGATTTCATGAAGCATTTGAAATAGAAGACTGTAGGAGGGAAAACCCTTTGCACATACATTACTTTCAGGTTGCGCTGTATATGCCCCTGTATAGTTGCAAGATGACAATGTTAACGGTACTAAAATTAGGGATAATATTTAGAACAAAAATTTTCATGAGAGGCTTAGCAGTTTTGGCTTTCCAGAATATCATGCGCTTGGCAGTTGATACCAAGAACAGAGCTGATAATTTTAAACATAATCTAAAATTGAATTTGAGTAACAAAATGAACAAGTAAGTAACATACTGTAGACATCTGAACAATAATAGTATGTTCCCAGCCAACAGAACAGAATACGTATATTTCTTCAATTTTAAAAGAACTGATGATGCCAGAAACTGAATAGTTCTGAACTCACAAAGTTGACAGAAGTTTTCTTTGGTGAGTGTGCCAACATTTATTGCTTTGGAAATTTCTTTCATCATTTCTGGAGATTTCCAAAAGCTTACGTTGAAATATGTTACTGACTGTGTTTACATAATAGGAAAAAAACATGGGTTGAGTAAGCAACAGGAAAAGAAACATACTGTTACGCACAAATAAAAGTAAAGGTGTACAGATTATTAGATAATTTAGGATTATGTGATGTAAAAGAAGAATATTATTGGCAGTGAATGAAATCAAACTCCTGCTAGTACACACAGGGCCAGAATAGTACTCCACATGTTCCAGTGTCCTTTTTAAAGAATGGGAGGGAAGGAATTAGAAAGTAACTCAAATGAGCCTGAAAATATTATTTCAATATAAATACTGAATGATAGAATAAAACTTGAGTTTATGAATGTTGCAAATATTATCGTTACAGGCAGGAACATTTACAATTTAGGGTTTTGAAAACCTAGTACAGTTTCCTAGCATTTGTCTATATATACTTTCTTTATGTGACAGGAATCCATTCTCTAATATGACTGAGAGTTTGATATAACTTCCTTTTTTAAAAACAGAAATTCTAGTTTTTTTAACAACAACAACAACAACAAAAACCAACATAAACATCTACAATACAGCAATACCCAAGGCCATAAAATATATATAAGTGAAGATATGAATATTGTTACCTACAGACGAATGTTTCTATTACATACATAATAGAATACTATACACATAATATACATCTTATCTGCCAAACTAATAAATAGAATCCATTACTGCAGCAGCTAAAGCTCTTTTTTTTTTTTTTTTTTTGCAGAAAGTAAAATGCAACATTTGTGCATCAAAGGAAAACAATTACATACCTGAAAAATTTCATACACTGTCTTGTCATTTCAATATATAATTATAATTAAGTGGGTAACAAGGCAATATATTCTGTTTTCAATGAAAATTAGTCATATAGTGATTAATTAAAGATAACATAATAACAAATACTAGCCATGTTTTCTTAGTATCTTCAATCCAATATTGAACAAAGATAACAAGATAGACTTCCTTTGCTGTGAACAGCTTTTAGACATAATATGAATAATATTTTGGCGTGATGACTAAGTGAAAAGAATAATGCTTCCACTTGCATTACAATTTTTTTAAAATGAGATACCACTGATATCACAATGATGGCTGAAAAGTTCGAAAGAAATCAGGAGGAATAATTGAATCAGCATATTCAACTTGCTTTTTCCTATTCTATTAAAGAATATAATTATTCATAACAATTGTCGGGAGTGCCTTTGGTAGCAAAATAATTCTTCACAATCAAATAAGTAGGCTGGAGAAAATATGCTACAAGTTACGGAAACATTTAAGAAGTGGGTAAAGAAGGAAGCAAAACTCTGAACCAATCTTACTACACCTGCCATAAATGTGCCAAGTACAGAACTTCTGTCATTATGTCTTGATTTGCATTCTTCATGGAAATCAGAAAATTACGTGCTTGTTGTGAAGAACAGCTCATTTAATCATCAAGATTACTTATAAGTGTCACTTAATAACATTACCAAACTGATAGAGGAAATGATAATTTGATTATAAGTGGTAGATCTGCATACAGTAAATCCTGTTATGATGTCATAGGCTTTTAAGAGGATCCAGCTTGGTTCTGAGCTAGAGAGAGCCACTGTGATACTGCGCACAAGAAGAAAATGCAAATGGCTGACCTCTAGTACTCAAAATCCTAATCTAAGTTCTTGCTAGATAATTCATCTGTGCTCTATCAGTGCTCACACCTGAGATCAGAACTGGCATATGTAGTTCATACACACATCAAGAACTTTTTCCTGTAAGACATTACAGTGCATTTTGAAGGGATAGAGAAACATTCTTTCTAACTATGTTTTTATGGACAAGGAAATGAAAACACAGTCTGTAGCAGAACAGGTAGAACCTACGGAAACATGTCACATCTCACCTACTTGTACATTAACTTCTTCATTTGTTACTCTTGGATTAATCCTGAAAGCAGGACATCTTTGCTTCCATTCATTTCCTTCTTAACTAGCTATGCCCAGAAATGAGATAAATAATAAAGAGGTATTTAGCAGGAAATAAATCAAAGACTTCCAAAAAAGGTAGGTGATCCATCCATTTTTCTAGTTCTATCTGATTCATTTTGAGAATTAGAAACAAAGAGACTTTCCTGATGACTACACTACAGATATTCAGCTTAGTTAAAAGAATTTACAATATTTAACATCATCACACAGGGCAAATGGAGAGCAAGCTCCTCACTCCCTGTTACCCAACAATGAAACTAGAGCCTAACTGAGCTTTTTTTGGCAGCTTCCTGGGAGTGCACTGCTGCGGATCTTCCCAAACGACCCTGCACCTGCCTGGGATGTGGTGCCACGAGCACTGCCCCCATGCAGCCCCGGTGCGACGTAGTGTGAGAGGTGCAGACTGCGGGAAGCCCCTGCTTAGCAGCAGAGGGTTGGGGGGGTCACAAAGCCCCTCTGTGAGGCTGTGTAGAAACGTAAGGTCACCGTCTTCTGCTATGAGGAGCCATGAGGCTGTGGGGATTAAAGACAACGTTCAGAATAGAGGCTGAAAAACAAGTCTGACAGGGTGTGGAAGAGAATAGTGAGAACAAAGGCTCTCTCTAGGAGACAAGAGCAGAAGTGGGGCGCATAATCCCCCGTTGATGATGACCCTGATGGGAGGAGAAACATGTGAATAGAAGAAGGAACTTGTGGCTCTGATTAGATAAGCATCTGCAGGGGCAATTATGTGAAGAAGACGTGTTAAGTGTTCTGTTGACACGTAGGGGGTGGAAAGTTATGGGATGAAGCTTGAGGTGTATATAAGGGATGTTAGAACTCACAATAAAGGATCTGGATAGTTCACACATCTGCGTCTTTGGCTGCAAATGGCACCCACTGTGTGGTGCAAAAACATGCAGAGGCTGAGTGAACCACTGGAGGATCACTGTTCCTCAGGACAGAAAGTGAGCAGTTGGGAACCATGGGGAATTCACTAATGAAGGAGCAACAAGTAAATCTTGAAGTATCACAGAAAAATTTAAAATCTCAGATTTGTATCTGCCATAGCATTAGTCACCTTTCTTTACTGGACAAGAAAAAATGTCCCTGATTTTCCAGCAACTGATTGATGGAGCGGTTTGGGACAAAATCCTGATTCTCAGATGGACAACAAGGCTGCTATCGAGCAATCGGAGTTACAGCTAAGTCTTCAAGATTATGGAGAGGAGGTAGAAGAGGAGGAGGAATCCGTTTCTTAAGAGAAAAAAAAGAATCAAAGATGGTTTTTAACACAGATCCAGGAATTTCTCCTTGATTCTTGCCAACAGATTTTCACGTTGTCCTGTGTGGGCTGCATGACATGCCAGACTCCTGGAGTCTAGAGAAGTTAACCCCACGTACTATAAAAACAGATAATGGACCTACATATACTTGTAAGTCCACTCAAATTTTCCTTCAAGAATGGGGAGTTACACATGTTACAGGCATTCCCCATTCTGCCACTGGACAAGCTATCATTGAGTGTGCTCATCAAACATTGAAATGTACTCTTAATAAACAAAAAGGGGAGTATGGGAGACACACCGCAAGAAAGACTATGTAAGGCTTTGTGTCAATTCTTTTGAATCACAATCAGACATACCTGCATTTAGACAGACATTTTGGGCCTCCCCAATCCTCTTTCACGCATCTGAGTCTGTGCCTTCAGACACTCTATGAGGTCACCATGTTCTGATGACTGAGGCTGTGTGAGGTCACAAAGCACCACAGTGAGCCTGTGCCCCTGCACAGGACTATTCCGGCATTTGCAGTGGCTGCTGCAGTGGTGGTAGCAGTGTTGCATGTGTGTGGGTGACCATGGTCCCAGGACACCTCCTCCTCCTTCTCTTTCTCATGGCCCTGCAGGCCTCTGGCACGCAGGCTGCTCCATGGCAAAAATTGAGAGCAGGTGAGTGAGTAGAGATGAGGCCAGCATCGATGGGCAGCACAGGGCTGCGCCTGTTGCACTGCGGTGCTCTCTGTGGATGAAGCCCAGGCCCTCCATATAAAGGCCCTGCTGCAGGCCTGAGGATCAGCCAGGGGTAGCTTTGGAACGGTTTCTCACTGCCCAGGTGCAAGTCTTCCCCACAAGAAGCATGGATGATCGTTTTATTTTCTATTGCTCTAACTTGGCCTTACTTCGTGTACATTACTTCCCTGTGCGAATGGTACAAGGGCTGGATGCCCATCCAGTCCTCAAGGGCTGTTGCACAGGGCCTGCAAGAGTTTTCTGAAAGATGCCATGTACAAGCCACCAGGCTGCTCTGCAGCTCTGGAGATCTTCATCCACATACACATTTCCTGTTATTACCTGGCCAACTCATAACAGGTTACTAAGGATGAAGGAGATCACAATATATAGTGGGGATATTTCTCCTTTGTGCTGGATTATAGGTTCTCATGTTCTCATGTTTGGTTACAGATGTGCCCCCAGAGAGGGCTTTACCAGCCCTTCCACGGCCTCCTGCATTTGATCCGAGCTGGCATCCCAGGGGTAGGTAGTCAATCTTTATTGACTTTACAGACCCACATCTGCACCCCCTGTCATTACCCAGCCACTTCATGACAGGTCACTAAGGATGAAGGAGATCACAACATACATTGGGAACATTTCTCTCTTGTGCTTGATTACAGCTGTGCTTGTTGGTGATGAGTACAGAGTTCTGTGGCCTAATCCTCCCCGCAAGCCTCAGGGTGATTCTGCAGGTAAGCTGCTTGAAGAAATGAGCATTTCAGTGAACCTTTCATGTGAAATGTAATTTCACCTTTCCTTGGCCAATGTACAGACATGGAAAAGAGCAGACTAAGAACAGGTTAAGCTTGGTGATTTGCCAAGCGCTTTGTGAAAATGTCCTTGCTAGCCACTGCAGTACTTTGCTGCTTCCAACACCTGCTAAAAAAACAGCTGGCATACTGAGGTTGCATTTGAACCTGGTGTGAGCTCCACGAAGCTCCTGGCATCCCACATGATTAGTTTTGTACCAGTACATTGCTAGTGCATGTAACTCTTTGGAAGATGCTCATCAGTAGAAGATAGAGACAAGCACTGTAGAAAAATCTTGTGCTTGAACTGCATTAACTGTTATTTTGATCAGAAGAATTCTACTGATATAGTTCACTGGAAATTCTCTGTCCTGTATTTGTTTAAAGATGTGGCAGTAGGTGATGGTTATCCAGCTTTCCAGCTGCGTTCCAGAGCTGAACATCCAGGAGATCACATGGGTATGTGGTTTCTTACTTCCTTTGAGAGCTTTCAGGCCAAATGCAAGACAGTCGTCTCTGCAGGTTTGAAAACTGCATCCTGCATGTGTGTGTCCTGTCACTGCACGATCCCTGATATGCTCTGCAATTCAGTTATGCTGATGTCAATCACAGTATGTGATGGGAACTTCTTATGTTTTCATATTTGGTTACAGATATGCCCTCAAGGAAGGCTCTTCCAGCTCTTCCGCAGCCTCCTGTGCTGGATCCAAGCTGGCATCCAAGAGGTAGACAGTCAATCTTTACTGACTTAACAGAATAAGCAGTACTTTTCTATATTTTTTTCATGCAAACTTTAACTTCATACTTTACGTTAAGGTACTCAGAGAGCACGTTATACATCTAGAAGAGGAAAAAAGTCCCAAAAGACATCTAAAGTCTTAGAAAAAAGTGTGAAGAAACCGGTGCAGGTAGACTCTGGTGAGTCCCAAATCTTTTTTTCTTAAACTTTATTGATGTATTTGTGGAAGACCTGCCTCCTGAAGATAGCATCCTCCTGATGAGGAACAGATACTTATAATCCAACTCTCATGCTTTCTTTCTAAAGACCGACCTGCAAAAACTATGCAGCAGGAAGGAAGCAGTCACATGCTGCCAGTTTCTGATGTAAATAGAAAGGCAGTGCATGCAACTAGCACGCCAGGTAAGTGCTGTTCCCTGGCCACCCAGTCTCACAAATCAGAATTACTGTGACTCAGTTGGCCCTGGCCCCAGTCAGCCCTCATGTCACCATCTAAACCGGAATGTGTCAGTACAGAGCAAGTGCTGTAGAAGAAGGCAGGAATGGCTCACAAGTATGGCTGTTGTGGAGATAAGTGCCACCAGTGAGCTAAAGAGATGCTTGTAGACATCCATGGAGTGCTCAGACATTTTCAACTCCCCACTGTACCCAGTTCCCAGGTCTTGGGAACATTAGGAATGCTCTGTTTTTAGAACTGGTCAACTTAAGGGCTGTGACCCAAGCTGTGCTGCGCTGGGGTCAACCTTCCCTCTGCTGCTGCTGCCAGGTTGGAGTCTAGCTTCCACCCTGGGAGGCATCCTTGGAGGGTGCTCAAGAGATGTGCTCTTTGGAGAGCACGAGCATTTCTGCTCCAGCTCTTCCCCCCTTGGATGAAGACTGGACTCCAAACACCCAGCTCTAGCCCATAGTCTGGAGGAACAGATTGGTGCAGCCTCCCACTGTGATCCTTCTTGTCCTTTGTTGCTAAGACACACTACAGCATGAGATCTTTTGGACATGTGAAGCAGACTGCTAGATTATCTGTAGCACAGAACACGATATTGAGTTGAATTTTCTCTTTTCCTCTAGAGGTGGACTCTCAGAAGAACACAAAGGCAGGCAGTAACAAACGTCTGCGGCTGTATATTACAATGTCTTCAGTGGTCCCGATGGTGCTGCTGTCTTTGCGTCTGACATTTTTAATTGGCAAATTGTATCAGAAGAGCAAAGAGCTGTAAGTTGGCTTTTCCCCGTAAGTCCTCATTGCTTCAATTGGCAATGAAACCTCTGAAGTTACGGTATCCTGCATGGCCAAGTCAGCTGTTGGCAGTACTCTGCTGAATTCCTGTTGTAAGATTTTTTAAACTGGCTTCTTAATTCCCACATGATCAGTAGTATTTTCTGAAATCCATTCTTTTACAGAATGAAAGAGAAAGAAGAGACTACCGGGACAAGCTAACACTGACGCTGCCTCGATTGGACAAGATCAAACTGGAAATGCAGCGTCAAGGGAAGAAACAAAATGATACTCTTACCCAAGAAGATGAGAACATCAACAACAGCCTCAGCCCATGCCCCAGCACTTTTGCACCAGAGTTCGCTTGGCTTTACAGCAACATGCGTGCAGATGCCTCACCTCTAACAGCATGTTCCAGCAGCTCTGGTATGGGAGATTGGGGGATGATACCATTGTATCCTGTGAAGGCAAGATACAAGTGGGCACCTCCCTGCTCCCTCTTATCTGCTGGCAAGGCCCAGAAGAAGGGAACAAAAGGAGTTCCTTCTGAGTTTGAACAGTCATTGCACGAAGTTGTCGTCTTCAATCAAACAACAACCTCCGATGACCCATCACAACTGATCATAGCATCAGATCATAGATCAGCATCTGTACTATGAACAACATTAGATCCGTGGTGGTGACTCTCTTGCTTTCTACAAGGACTCCTTGCTTTTATTTCCTATCTCTTTTCTATCAACCAGCTTCCCTTCCCCATCTCTCTAAGCAGCTGGGATTTATAATAAACTGGTTGGGCTAACATTTGACCTGTTATCTCTTAATCTCGACGTTGGGTATACATACATTAAAAGAACCTCCTCCCCCTCCTATAAATTGGAGTGAGACAGCTGCCACCAGACACTAACACACCAGAATGGATGTGCCAGGGAGACTTGATGTCCAAATGGCTTCCCTGAGCTGCCGTGAATCAGGTCAGGAAAGAAGCACTCAGAAGGATGGTTGACCACTGCTGACCACAGTGGTGACAGAGGCTGCAGAGTTGGAGCTGGGAAGTGATAAATGAGCAGAAAGCAGGAGCAGGGCTAGGAGGGAGAGAGATGTAACATCAGTAATAAGAATGGCCATAAAGATGGAATAGAGTATAATGAAACAATTAAAAATTAAATGTTTATTCCATCAAGTAAACAAAGCAGGACCCCTGTAATGAAAGACAGAGGTACATCTCAGAAGCTGTAAGATACATCCTCCTGGGCATTTGTGCAGAGAGAATGTGCTACACATGTAGGTTCAGCATCCGCAAAGCTGCAGAACAGCCTGGGGCACATTTAAGGGGGAACCTGGTATTCCCTGCCAGGAACTGTCATCCCCCTCAGGCTCTATGTGTTTGAGTCACGGGAGAAAGTGCAGATCTCCCCTCATTACTCATACCAGGCCCACCGATGCCTGCCTGCACCCTCCACGCCTCTTTCTTCAGAGTTGGATGAGGAGGTGGGATCTCCACCCAGCCCCATTCTCCCATGCAGCCCTCCTCCAGTGCAGCCCAGAGAAGGTGTCCTGAAGACCCAGCACTAGCATGGACAGTGATGCTGGATGTGGATATTTCCCATACTTGAGGTACCCGGTCCAAAAGGGCTCACCAGCAGCCCGTGGCCGCCATAGCCTGAGTGTGCATGTCTCTGTAGGCTTCCTGGCAGACGCCCTACAGGTGTCAGAGGCCAGAGATTTCAGCCCCCCAAACCCTCTCCCCCAAGATTGTGTCCAACAGAGCCGCAGAGCTCTGAGGAAGAGCATGTCCCAGCTCCCTGAAGGAGGATCACCTCAGGAAGGAACAACTGTTCCGTAAGGTCATCCTGCAGTAGGCCAGTGAACTTAGTCTGTGCAGAAGTGTGCACCACCCACCTGCACAGGGCTGAGAGCCCCTGTTCCTCAGCCTGGGGAGGTGAGAGTAGTGGGAAGGCAGGTGTGGTCAGAGGAGCCCTTGCCCCGCAGCCTGGCCTCAAAGCATTGCCACCCAGAGCTTGAGAGGACAAGTACCCTGCTGGGGGATGTCCAAGGAAAGGCTGCCCACTCTGTCCTGCCTTTGTCTTGAGATTTATCTTGACTGGCAGACAAGTGCCACACAGCTGCTCACTCAAAGCAAGTACAATTGGCACAAAAATCAAAGAATCACAGAATTATAGGGGTTGGAAGGGACCTCTAGAGATCATCAAGTCCACCCCCCTGCCAAAGCAGGCTCCCTACAGCAGGCTGCACAAGTAGGTATCCAGATTGGTCTTGAATATCTCCAGAGAAGGAGACTCCACCACCTCCCTGGGCAGCCCATTCCAGTGTTCCATCAACCTCATCGTAAACAAGTTATTTCAGATACTGGTGCGGAACTTCCTATGTTCCATTTTATGGCCAGGCAGCAAATGGGAGCCTCAGTGCCCCTCAGCAGAGAGTCCGTAGTTACTAAGACCCTCCATCCCTTTTTGGTGGCACTGGTATTGATGCAGTGCCCCAAGCAGCCTTGCTCCCTGTGCTTATTTCTTCCTGTGTTCTTGATGTGTTTCTTGGGGCCTGGGTTCTGACTGCTTTCCAGACCCTCATCCCTTTCCAGCTTGAGAGCCTTGAATTTGTTACTCAGGGACCCTGCAGGGGTTGGTGGCACTGTGGCTGTTGGGGGCAGACGCCTCCTTCTGCTTCAAGCAGAGACGAGGGCCCAGCCCTGTTCCTCTCATGGGTTGTCAAGTCCTCTGTCCTGCAAGTGAGCAGCTGGATTGGCTATTTCTACTTGTGTGGACTCAGGAGAAGGTTGCCAGTCTGCAGCAGGTGTAGGTTCACTCCTCCTCCTATGTGTCTCCCTAAGACATTCCCAGGAGCCCCTCGTTCTGCTGATTTCTCACTGCAACCTGGTCATCTCAAGCAGCTCCCTGAGCAGGACACACCTGCACCCATGACAGACCTCTCCTTCCTCAGGACCCAGGGGAACTTCCAGATTCCGGAGCTCCTCACAGTCAACAGTCTGGACTGCCACATGACCCCTTGGGTTGTCCACCTGGCTGCCCACATGAGCCCAGAGAGGCTGTGTCCACTCGGTCTGGGTTGTTGTCTCTGCCTGGCCACTGCGATGGGTGCCCACCATGGTAATTGTAAGAGGCAGCAGCACCCTAGAGCTCTCAAAGAAGGAGAGAAGAGAGGAGAGAGAAGAAGAGGGGAAGAAATGACGCTCCCTGCTCGCCCTCCCTGCCCCAAGAGCCACCCCAGGGAGCCCGGTGGGCAGCAGAGGAACTGAAGCCTTGGGCTGGGCCTGGGCCTCTGCTGCTTACAGGGGATGTGAGGGCTGCTGGCAAGTGGGCAGCGCTGCAGTGAGAGCTCCGCCCAGGAGCGGCTCCTCCGTTCAGTGCAGCAGGGCAGTTAGCACTCCCTGCAGGTGACAAGGGGAGCAGGGAGAAGTGAGAGATGGCATATACATCAGGCAGAGGGAGAACAGAGAGCTCACTGAGGGAAGAAATTTCGCAGAATCACAGAATAGCTTGGGTTGGAGAGGACCTTAATGCCCATCCCGTCCCAACCCCAGATCAGGCTGCCCAGGGCCCCATCCGATCTGGCGTTGGTCATCCCTAGAGATGGGGCACCCACAGCTATCTGGGCAACTCAGAGGAAATTATTTTTGAATTACTTTCCTGGAAAAAGTAAAGGTAAAGAGACAGCTTCTTCAGGCAGATAAATCCGTTAATGATGAGCCTCACTCACAGTACTCTTTAATATAATGTTATCATAAGAGATTACGTAATGTAAGGATCCAATATCTGTTGGAAAATACTTCACTGAACATGTTCAGTAAGAGTACAGTACTACACAACTACAAAAACAAACAAACAAAAACAAAGAATGACATAAACAAATCAATTATTTATGCATTTCTTTTTGCACAGATGAAACTGACCCACCGGAGTTACACATGGAAGTTACTTTGATTCCTATGACATTTTGACTAGCTTATTGTAAATGACATTCTTTGAATGGCACACATCAAAAGGTAAAGTAAAATGGCTACTTGTAATGTGAGGGAGCATTACTTTGCCGAAAGCTGTGAATATAATGAAACTAATTTTCCATATGAGATAGGTGCAGCCATAAAGAGCTTTATGGCTATATTCTGAACAGCTGCTTGGGTCTTTTCTAATTGCAGACAAACTAAATTGGACAGTGAAATATGTTATACACTTGTATAAAAATTAGATAAGACAGAAATAGAGAGAAAATGTACTAAATGAATAAACAAGGAAAGTTTTTTAGCTAGTAAATGAGTGAAGATCATCTGACACCATATTAAATTTTGCCATCTAAAGACTCATTCTGTTTTGTGGCTCAGTAGATTCACTACAGTGCACAATTTTGGGGCAAGTAAATGCATATTTTGGAAATTATTTTTCTTTCTTTTCCCCTTTCTTCATCATCTGTTCTATTTATATTTTCAGTGCATTTTTCCAGACTCAGGGAAGGACTGGAAGACCTAAAGTGAACTTTGATTTTAAGAGGAGGCAATTACATTTTGCCAAGTAAATCTTCACCCCAGTCATTCAGCTTCTGGGACCTTGATGCAGCACAGATGCTGTCAGCAAAAGATCCCTAATGTTCCTGATTGCCCAGCACCTGTTGCACACCTCTGAAGCGTACAGTACTTCAAAAAACATCCCAGATTGCAATTGCTCTCTCAAGGAGGCATGCAGGTCCAAATCCAGTCAAAAACTGAAGTGGGCACTTCGTGTCACTGTGTAATACCACTAATCTGAACCTGTTCATGCTTTGTCAAGCTGGGACTGCCTACAAAGTGAGCGCTTTTTTTTCCCTCAAAATCTTAATATCAAACACAGTTTCATTCATCAGAGACTCAGACTGGAAGAAAGTGCACCAAGATGAGGAAGGCAGTCCATCCGGGGCATGCTGTGCAGATGGAATGCTCACCTGAAGTGCTGAGAAGGACTAGTGAAGGAGGCTGGTAGGTGATGTGTCATTTCCCTTGTCATCAGCACAGCTTTCAGAGTGCAGTAGGTTGTTGGTGGTGCAGCTTCCACTGTCATGGGAGGCATAATCTTTGTTAACACACTGTTCTACGGTAACATAAAGCTCTACCTCTCAAATCTGAATCACCAAAGTATGCTTGCATACAAAGTGCTTGCATGCAAAGTGTTTTATTCTTATCAGATAAATTCTTCCTTACTGAGTAAAATGAACAAAATATCTTCAAATTCATTGGTTAAAACACAGGATCTGGCACTGATGAACATTTCCAACAAATTTTGAGAAAATAATTTCAAGTTATAAGTAGGATTCAGATCTATAAGCAGGAATCAAAGTGGCTTAGAAAAGAACCTGAGCAATAAAATAATCAAAACTCTGCCTTGTATCCTCTAGAACAAATTAACGAACACATGATTAACTTCTGGCATTTAGGAAATCTCCTATTTTCAGATTATTTTGCAAAATTTATTCCAATATTTCCAGAACTGCCAGCTACCTATTATGAAGTAAATAAAAATTCTGGGTTAAGTGAACAATTCTTTAATAAGGCTTTATAGTGGATAATATATATCGTTGTGATTTAGCAAAATTAAAAAAATATATAAAAAACAAATAGGTGAGTGATTAGTAATATCCTTTTCTAAATGGTTTTTGTCTCATTACAGCCACTATGTTTCACAGCACAGATTATACAAGTGAGTCTACTCTGGTTTTCTTTTCACACAATAAAATAAACAGTGCATCCTGAATTCAAGTGAAAGTTCCTTGGCAGTGTTACAAAATTTTGGATAGTAACTGAGCTCCCAAATAAAGTGTTTGATATTGGAGAAATGAGGCGTGAAGTGCGGTAAACAGCTTCGAGCCAGGAACTAGAGATACTTGTCTTTCCTTTGGGGACATGCTGTGGCAGTGTCTCTGATGGTTCTAGCTGGGGATTTAATTTGCAGATGAATAGTGCAGATCTGATCATGTGAAATAATTGATTAGTAATTTCTTTTAAATAAATGCAAAAACCTTAAAAAACTACAAAGAGCAGGTAGTCATAGCTATAGGTATCCTTGCAATCCCAATTTAACAGATTAAGCATTTTCAGGTTGAAACTGGTGGCTTTTGCAACGAGATTTTCAGTTGCCGCAAACACGGAGAAAATAACTCCCATTTAAAAGGCTATCTATTTACTTCATTACTGTAAATGAGCTTGGATAAGAGAGTATCAACAGAATCTTTCTACTATTGAGAAGCTTGCTATTGACCTTTTTAGTTTTCCTCCTACCACTTTATGTAATATCAAAATCTAAAAATGCTAACTTAGGCCATCTGTTCTTATTCCTATTTCCAGCATACTTTTTTTGTTTTTGTTGCATTCCCTCAGTTTAACTCATTTTAGCAGTATTGAAACTCATTCTGTGACATTCTGCTACAGGGAAAACCCATATTTACTTCTATACAATTTAATACACTCAATCAAACAATGAATATTCAAATTCTGGAAATAGCAAGACTTGAAAAAGAACTGTGGGAAAAAAAAAAAAAAAGAATCTACTGATAAACACAGAACCAAAATGTTAGAGAGCAGCTGTAATGAATGTTACAAAGCAGAATGAGTATTATAATTAGCCTCTAGACGCTACAAAGCAATATATGATACAATGCCCAAATCAACAAATGGAATAAAGAAAAAAATATTTAATTATGCTAAAAATGAATGGAGATAGAGCTAGAAAACTGTAAAGTTTTACAGTTTAATAGTTTATTCACTGCCAAAAGGAGAACAGAAATGATGAGAAATGAGAAATATTTGCATATGTGGATGACATTTCAAGAAAAAAAAAGGTGGAGGGAGAATTTTCTATGCTAGCATTTTGCTTTCTGTGCTGGGAAGAAGGATAAGAATAAATAGCAAAAAAAAAAAAAAAAAAAAAAGCTGGCCTAAACCTGGCTGGAATTACCTTTGGGATATTGATGCCAAGAATTCCTCAGCTGCTTAAGTACATTTTCTGTCCCTATTTTGAACAGTGTAAAAGAACCAGGGTTGGGAGCGTGATCTGACAAAACATATCTGAAAATTCAGTTAAACCGTCCATAAACAAAATGAAAGGATGCAAATAAGCAAACATGTTGTCATATATAAATAACTCTGGGTCATGTGCGGTCATCTGTCATTTAAAAGAGGCTAATTTATTTGTTTTCCCTGGATTGCCTTTCACAGATGTTGCAAGAGAAATTTTGCCCTCTGTCTTTCTGCAGGATTGTGACTTCAACGTCCACTAGGGAGGATTATTCTGAGAAACAGTCTCTCCATCTGTTGTCTCTTTCAAACAGTGTTAAGCAATTTTTTTCCTCACTGGAAAAGCTGTCCGTACATTCCATTTCCACCATGCAGCAGAAGCCTGGAAGGAGCACCTAGGAAACCTAACCGAATGGAGCAGTTTCAAATACCAATGTTTCTTTAATTGAGAATAAGAATAGATTGACCTTCATATGGAAGATTATACACATAAAGAGTGCATCTTTTAATGCACTGTAACCCGTGGCTTTTAATTAAATCCCTTGATACCTCAACAATACTGTCTGCTGTAAAAAAGGCCACTTCCTGTTCTCCCTGCCAGCAGTGAAGCTCTGGTGGAGATGTGTGGGAGCCAGCAGAACGGGGCTGCCGTGTTGTTTTTTCACATCCTTCAGGGCAAAAATACTTAGAGAAGTGCTGGGGCAGCTGCCCGTTTCCATGCCTGGACACTTAAAGCCAAACTCTGGGCCATAGGATAAGCTTATCTGTTTCAAGACTGGAAAGAACGAAATTTCACTTGTAAAAGCTAATGTCAGAGACTTTAGGCTAATTAGCTTTAAAACAATTTAAAACTTCGGAATTTTTTATTTCCCACCAAGGACTGGAAAATTTCAGTTTTAGATGTGAACTTGTGAGCTTGGCCCCACCTCTCTGTGTTTTTCTTAGAATCTGTTTTGTAGGGCCTGATGAATTATTAATAAAGAAAGAAATAAATGCCTTTCTGCCGGTGGTTATGCAAACACGCCACCTCAGAGGCACAACATGTTGCTTCTGTTGCTGAGGGCGTTGCTCTGAAATTATAAAAAACTTAATTAAAAAGCATCTCTGAAAAAATTCAGCCACTTTATTTTGAACTACTAGTTTAAATAAGGACACTGGTGTCTGCTGCTACACATACAGACAGAAAAGCAGCAAAATAGCATTTATTCCTGGATACCTTCTGAGATCACTGTTGTTGACGTGGTCTGACAAATATGAAAGTGTACAGTCCATTAGTTTCTTGGCTTTTTCTTTGGGAAAAGTACAAAGAATTAAATCAGTATTTGCTGAAAGAAACAGCTCAAAAGTTTTAAGAAATTAAATCTTGGTTTTAGTTTCTGAGACATCTTTCTAAAATAACGGGAGCGTGTACAATTAACCCAATAACTAAGAAGTACTCGAAAGCCTCCTTCTAAAGTTCTCTTGCAGTGTCAGTTCAGTAGCAGATCAGTACTACTTCAAGTAGGCAAATTTGGGGATTCTCCCACTTCAATTTCTACCTGACCCTATGTATTTCAGAGTGGTAGTAGACACAGGGACTGTAAAAAACGAGTCTTTCTTACAGTAGTCTTTTTAATTCCATTTCTCTTGTCTTGCTCTAGTTTTTATTAATATATAAATTAATATTTGATTTAGTCCAAGCCTTTGGAATAATAGAAGACACATCGCAAGGCCTTCAGACTTTAAAATAAGCAATGCCACCTAATCATGATTATGACATTATCAATTTTAATAACAGCACAACTGCTTAATAATTACCATCACTAATCATTATCCTAACCTGACTAGACATTATAGTGTTTTATATGTTTAAATTTATTTGAACATTTGTATTTTTGCAGTTATATCTGCTCTAAAATTAGTTTTGTTTACACTGAAGTACTAAAGGGATTGTGCCGATAGATTAAACCATTAGTTCTAATCACAGCAGCTCCTCTGACTTTGCAATAAGAGAACTGGAAAACTAAACTAGCAAGCTTTGAAACGGAAGGCAGCTTACAAATTTTTGTGGGTTTTTTTTCTTGTTGTTTCTTTTTTCTTTTCTTTTCTTTTTAACCAGATCTCAGATTTCAGCCTGAGCGGTTAAGAGTTTCTATGGCAGCTCTTCAGAAATATTTTGTGTTTTCAGTCCCAATTCTGAAAGCTTTGTAGTGCTGAAGAGAGTAAAATACTGAATTAGTATGATTTTTTATCTTCCTATTACTGTATGGAGCATCTCCCGAATCCTCATTTCATATGAAAAATAAACTGTGGCAGCCAATAGGGGAAACCTTTCAGTATACATTGGACTTACTGAGTGACATCGATGGATGATATAGAACTATGCAGCACTATATTTAGAACTATAGCACTATATTTATATTTGGGGGCAATAGTATTCTTGAAAACTTAGAACTATGCAGAAATATATGTAAAAGCTCAAATCAAGTCTGCAACTTGATCATCAGAAAACCTACATTTCAGTGGAAAAGGGATAATTCAGAACTCTTTTCTATTTTATTGTTATACAATCTGTATAGTTTATAGGTGCTAAGGAAGATAATGTAATAGAAAATTTACTATAAAAATATTTACTAAAAATTAAATTTATTAAAAATTACTAATATCTACTATTAAAAAAAGGGAAGCAAACAGGGAAGGGAAATAAGTGTATTGTAGTTCTCTAGCAGACACAATGATCTGAACAGATTTCTGATGCAGTTACAGTTCTGAGTATGTTGTAATACCAGACCAAATACCATGAAACATAGTAAGTTTATTTTAGAAATATTATCCTGGAAATCATTACTTAGCAGTGGGCTTTCATTTCAGAAAACCGAACTTGAGAGGGAGAGATGAAAAGAAGCTATAGACTTTATATAACATCCTAGGAAATCACTTTTTTTCTTCACTTTCTTTTGATCTTGTTTGCAGTACTCCCCATTTCCCATCATTTTTTCTCCATTTGCTTTTTATCTCACACGCCTAATTTCTCATTTCCTTCAATATGTGTTGTTTTCCTCATTTTTTTCTCATTTAAATCATTAAAAATACATCTTTTTATTTAAGTGGCTTCAAATATTTTCACCACCCTTTAACCTACTAAAGAAATGAATTTCTATGGGTCCTTACAGATAAAAAGATATTAGCTTTTTACTTTTATGCTTAAAAGCTTATCTGAGAAATTCTCTTTTGTTTAATTTCAGTCCATTTTTTAATATAAGCCTTCAGCTACAATTTATACACAGCACTTCTCTGTCAAATGTTGGAAACAACATTGAAGGGAGCTTTGTATACCTGTTTGACTTCAGCAAAGTGTTCCAGTGTTCCATGATTCCTACCATAGGACTTACGTTTTTTATTTCTGAATTATCTAAATTTAATTAATTGGTACAGTATACATGCAGTTAGAAGTTTCTTTATGCTATGCACATATTGAAAGCAAACTTCTAAAAAAAGTATGTAAATAGGCTGAATGATGACTGATCCCAATTATACTGGAAATGATTGATTGGAACTCATCCCACTGAAAATGCCTAGGTTGCTTTGAAAATAATGTCTCCTATTTATTTCAGTTTTTCAGCTAGAAAACACTATTCTTCAACGTAGTTACCACCAGTAGCCATGCATTTTTGCCAACGATGAACAAGAGCCTGCATGCTGTACAAGCAGAGCTGATGCAGTGTTTCACAGCGGCTATAACAGCAGCATTGCTAGGAAAATGTTGCCCACTTCTACTCAGTGCATCTTTCATTGTCCCAAAGAGACAGAAGTCAGAAGGTATCAAATCTGGTCTATATATGGGTGTGGTAGGAAAGTGCAGCCAAGACTGACAGTGTGCTCTGTGGTCTTCAAACAATTACCACGCCTGGCTTTATCACGCTGCAGGAGAAAGGTTGCCTTCTTCTCTGGCCTGACTCTGGAAATTCAAGCCTTTATCTTAGTCCTCATTTCAATGTAGTGGTCAGAGTTGATGGTTTGTCCGGGTTCCAGGAAATCCAGAAGGATAACCCCTTTTCTATCCCAAAAAACTGTACATCACAAGATGCTGAGAGCTGCATCTTGAACTTTTTCTTCAGTGCGGAATTCACATCTCACCACTCAGTGGACTACCGTTTTGATTCTGGCTCACAGCAGTGGCAGCACATCTCATCACTGGTAATGATGCAATCCAGAAAACTGTCAGCTTCGGCCTTATATTGGTTCAATAGGTCCTGACAAACTTGTATGTGGTGTTCTTTCTCTTCCTGTCTGAGCGTTTGTGGGACCCACTTGGTACAAACTTTGAGATATTCCAACATCACCACCATCACCACCATCATTTCCAATGCACTGAAGCTGATACTCAGCTCTGTATGCACTTCTCTGATTATAATCTGCAGATTTGCATGGATAAGCTTATCAAGTTGCTCTTCATTTAGTAGTGGGACAGCTGTGCATGGCTGGAATATAGCATGTCTATCGTATCTCTGTGACCTCTGCTGAGAGGCACCACCCATTGCCTCGCTGTGCTTACATCCACTGTCTGGTCACATTCAATAACAATCAATGAATGTCAGCAGGTGCATTTTTTTCTGGAAGAATTCAGTGACACACTGCTGCTCCATACACACTTCCATGTCAGATGCCATTTTGTCAGACTGCCCTTCTGAAGCCATCTATTGCACGACAACAACATGTAATGGAATACCGGAGGGAAGGTTCAACATTTCTTGCCATCCCACCGATATCTGCCTCTGATGTTGTGGGTCATCATAATAAAATAGGAGGCATTATTTTTGGAGCAGCCCTCCAACATAGGGTTCCCTCATAACTCTAAATTTCAGCATGATCCCAGAGGCAGCAGAGGCATTACCTGTCTGCTGTGCCTCATTCTTTCAGGAATGAGAGAATGAATACAGCTCTAGTTTATTCCTTTCCCCGTCGTTTCAGTACTTGACTAGCACAAGCAGGAACTGCCTTCCTGAGGTGTTCTGAAAAGACATTGGTCTTTAACTTAGAGATTTAGCACGAGGTATGTGGAGACAGCTGTAGTTCAAACAGTTTCTTGACCTAAGTTTGTTCAGTACAAACATACTCAGAATACTACATGTAAGAAACCTTGCTGAAGATGAACACATACACGAATATATATCTATATATGGCTCCTAAAAATAGTACTTTTCTGAAACTCTTGTGGAGTTGAGATATCTCCTAGGCATTAGTGATGCTGTTTAGAAAAGAACCATTATTGTGTTCCCTAGAATGTATCTTGATACGGTGATTTTTTCCCAAGAAGAGTTAGTGTAATGGAGCAGGTTCTTTGAACATTACAGCAAGGGAGAAAAGCTTTCTCAAGGTCAGTGGCTGGGATATGTGGAACACAGTTTGCTGAAAGGGTTTTGTGATCAGAGAATAGTAGATGTTTATAGTAAAAAGTACCCATTGGTATGGCTTTTGCTGGCAGAAACTTGAAAATCTGAGTACAGTAAGCGTGCTTGTAGTTAAAAACATATTTCTGTTCTGTTTTAACAGAAGATCAAAGCATATAAACAAATACAGTATTTTGGGATTGTGTTATGGCAGCATTTAGGCTACCAGAATTTTAAGTCAGATGCTCAGAAATCGATTGCTTGGAATAGAAACCTGATGAAATGGCTTAAATAAAAATATTTCTGAAAACAAATAAAAATAACTTTAAATATTTCATCTGTTTTTCTAAGGATCAAGAGATTAGTTGATATGTAGTTATCAATGTCTGCTGAATCATCACTACACAGCTTAGGTGCCAAGACAATGTTTCCCTTCTTTTTTTTTTTTTGCCTTTAAGAAACATCTTTATCACGAGCCAGTGTTACCTCTAATCCCAGTTTTATGCCACTTGAAAAGTAGCAAATTAGCTTCAAGAATATTTTGTTGTTATGGTTTTTGTTTGTTTGATTGTTGTTCTTTTCTAAAATGTCACGATGAATGACAAGCTGATACAGAAAGGACTTCCAGATAGGGAAAAGATAAATGCAATCTTTTCTGGTGATAACTTGGCAATCTCTTGACATTGGCAGTGTGTATATTTTCACTTTACCCCTTCCCCTTCCCTCCCATTATTTCTTTCCACAAACCAAAAGGGTGCTGTCAGCTGTGGAAGAAATTGCTCTGGCTGCATGGAATGAGCGGAGGGCCTGACCTGAGTTCAATACTTTGTTTTTATTTCAGTTGGATCCTTCTGTCTTCTATGGTAATGTATGATACAATATTTGATACACAGGAAAAATAATTTCAATAGTAAGGAAGAGACAGGTTTTCTTTGGTCTTAAAGACACCTTAGAAATCAATGGGATCTGGAAACCTATATGTAAATGAACAAAATGTCTGCCAAAGTATAGTAGGATGCTGCTGTATTATTCTGGTCTGATATAGAAAGCACACTTTGGAACAATCACATTTGTGTTCATTTATTTTTCATAAGACATCTTTTTCTATACAAAACCTTTAAGTCATTTGTTGTGAAGATATCACGTCTGTGCTCAGGGACAAGTGAATATGTGGGATTGATTTATCACACACAAAGTGCCAGATAAACATTTGACACCAGGCAGCATCCTCATGTAAATTTGGTCCTTTGTGATAATTTATTATGATGCAGTTCTGGAAGATTGCTGTACGATTTAAGCTTGCAGATATAAAATGCAGAAACCTGAGCTTCAAAGGCAATGTACTTGAATAGAAAACAGTCTACTAGGTTTTTGTTTGCTGGAGCAGTTACATCTGCTGCAAATAAACAATGTTTTTCCCCACAAAGGTTGTCATCATAACCAGAATTATAATATAATTACAATATTTAAATGCATTGTGTAAAACCTGGTTTTGCTTTCCTGTTCTCTAAGACAGGGCTATGAATTGTAGGATGATTTTGCATTCAGGATTACTTACAACCAACATTAATGGTGGGTACGTTTTATGAATCATGGTCAAATATTCAGACACTGAAATGATGTTAGCTCTGATATCTACTCTCTAGGAGCACCAAGAAATGTGATTTGACCTCTGTGTGATCCACTGACTGTAACAGAGGCTAAATCCTTAATTCCCACTACCTAAGTTGATGTCCGCAGTCAACTGCACATATCTGAAAATCATCATGCATCATAAAATGATGCCACTTTTAATATGCAGAACAATCTATACAATCTTTAGGACACACTTATTCATCAAAATGCAATGATAGCCAATCAACAATATAAAGAAAAGGCACAGATAACACCACACCTACCAGAATAATATTGATGGGTTATATCTTTGTACATCTTAATGAATTCCAAGTGGTAGAGGATTAATATAACACTTTCTAACTCCTTTTGAGATACCTTATCTGTGATGGGAAGTGCAAGGAGAAAACAAACAAATAAAAAATCCTGCACACATACAAAAAAAACATAAAAACTTAAGACTTGACACCAGAAGTTTTTTCTTCATTTGCAGAACATAATGAGCTGCACCTCCGGAGTAAACATGCAGAATAATTTTGCAGGGAGTTGAGGAATTATTTTCAGACAAAAAGATTAGGAAAGATTTTGCTATGGGACAAATTTCAGTAAATAATATGTAAAGTTGATACTCCCTATGTAACAGCAGACACAGTGTAGTGAAAATGATAACATTAGCAGAGTTCAGATGCTTAGATCAACTATAAACAATGCTGACTCCAACATCAAAACATACACAGAATTGTTAACCTTCAAAGGGATGTTTGGGTAACTGATGAGAGAAACTACAGTAGTAAAACCACAAAAGTGTCATGTTGATAGGTAATAAAATGAACGACGAGCAAATGTTAATGTTTGAATATGCATAGTACACATATATTTACACACATATATTGATAGAGGAATACAGGGAGCGCATTTGGAATATTTTATAGCTTTTTATCTGTGAATATTTCACAGATTTGTGAAGTGACAATTAAGAATAAGATCAGTGATTGGAAATATTAAGAATCAAGCTCCTAACTTGGTGCTTTGCTTGGAAACACTGATGAACATACAGAGGCAATGTTAGATATGGGCATGAATTATCATGGAAGATAATACCTAGTTCCCAGGTGTGTTTCATTCATCTGATGACATTGATCTATCTCCTGTTGTAGTTACATATACAGTATTTGGAAATGAAAAACAAAAATATATAGCTTGATGGTTGAGGGCTGGATCTGTTTTTTGAGCTGTAAGCAGAACAATTACTGCCTGTTTTTGATGGATAAAGTACGCTCTGCATTTGGTCACTGGAGTTACCACATCAGCCCAAGTATTGGCAGGTTTTAGTAGGATCCAGGCATCAAACTTGATACCGAAGTAAATGCTGATATCTTTATCCTATCTGAAGCATTTTACTTGCTTTCTGTTTGAATGCTCCTTAAAACAATTCTTTTTTTCTCCCTTCTAGAGGGATGGGCTTGGAAGTGAGATGGCATCAGGTTACATTTATCACTTCCTGCTTCTTATATTTGCACAATCAGTCTTCCAGCTCCTAAGCAGGTTTGCGGAAGCTTCGTGCTGTCTATGTTTGTTTTGCTTTTAGGCTAAAAAAAAATGGAGGGTCAAGAATTTGTTAGTGGTCCAAGTGACTGTGTTAGCATGAGGTGCCCTGCCTCCGGAAAATCGTGAGATTCCATTTGTTTTACTGCCCAAAAGGCAGCTAAATTAAAGGTTTGAACAGTGGAACCTGGGATTCCAAAATTTGGCAATATCCAGCTTTCATGAGCATCTAGTGTTTCCCCTCTGCCTGGGAAGTATTTCCTGTGTTAGTCTAACCTGATTTTATTAGGGGGAGGGGAGATGAAATCCTTGCATTTCTCCCTAATCCTATCACACACTAAATCACCTCATTCATACTGACTCCACCAATGCTGCTTTCCTTATTTCCTGAGTTACTTAGCAACAACCATCCCTCCCCTTTCCACTCCCCCGATCCATCCTTTTATTTTTTCGCTTTGCAATCACGATTTTCAAGCTGTTTAGAAAAATGAGGATGCTCAGCAGCACAGGGCAAGCTTTTCCTTCCAACCTCCCTTTTTATGCCTGCCAAATCCTTCTCGCCTTCAAAACGAAAATCCCGGCTGCCTGCATATGTGTAATCAAAGGTTAAAAAGCACCACGGCTGACACCACGCATGTGTTAATCTGTGCTGCAGCAGAGTGCATCATTTCCACTTTGACCTCAGAGTTAATCTGCATTCAGGCAGAAGCTCCATTGCTTTATTCTTTCATTTCTTTTTTTTCCTCTCATTTATTCTTTCCATTGCTGTTTCAGATTTTATTTTTTTATTTTTTTGCATGTATGTGAGTAGTTCTGTAGATATGTGCATGTGTATGCGTTTCTCCTTCCCTTGACTGTTTTTATTCTGTGAGTGTCTATGTGTGTGTGTTTTTTCTGTTCTTTTCTCCCAGTTATATTATTCCCCTGGATCGGGAAGCTGCTGCCTGCTGCCTGAGCTGACGTTTTTTGATTATATCTGCAAAGGGCTTGTGCAGATCTAATTTCTGCCCCCCTGCATATTAATTCCCGCAGCTGGGCGCAATGTATCATCCCACTGACGGGACCTGGTAGGGAGGGGGGAGAACCACTACCAAAAAAAAAAAAAAAAAAATTAAAGAAGGGGACGGATCCATCTGCAACCAAGAGGAAAGGGGAAAAAACAGGGTTGGGGGGGAGAGAGAAAGAGACGATTCCTTCAAATCCAACAAGCCTGGGGAGCACTGCACTCTTGAATCCTGCATTTTCTCTCAAAATGATGGTGTGGGCACTTGTGTTCCTCTCTCTCATCCAGTGGTAAGATGTGCTTTCTGATTCTGTTTGTTGGGGAGGGGGGGGTGGGAGGGCTGGGGGGTGAAGATGCTGTTTGCAAATTCGCAGAGCTGTAGTGAGAATGCTGGAGGTTTGTATAGCGGCATTGCATTCATCTGTCTCCTAGAAGACGAGATCTTAGAATGTTTTATTTCTGTTACAATTGTGATTGCTCTGAAACGGACGGGGAGGGTAAGCAGCGGGTGTGTGCGGCGATGGTACATGCCGGGTGTTTCATGGAATTTGATGCCATATTAATGAAGCCTTCTGTCTCCGAATTATTGTTTGCTAGAGTGCAAGGAGTTACAATACAGCTGTGTTTTGTGGGCAGAGTGTCTGTGCCTTCATGTTTGTTTCCACCGAAGCAGCCGCATCATGGCTGTGCCCGGCTCTGGGCTCAGAAGCACTGTAGTTTGCTCCATCTGCAAGGAGCCAGCGCGAGGATTTAGGACCAAGGACAGGGATGCAGATCTCTGCAACCCTCCCAAGGCAGGCAGTGGGGTGCTGCCCACATTTCCTGGTTTCTGAGATGCTTTTAATGCTGATGGAACAAGCAATGGGATGTAATAAAGTGCTTGCAAATCACACAGCCAGTTAGATTAGATGAATGTTTACAATAGCTTTTACCCCCACAGGCTGGCACATGTTCTGTTTGAAGATAACCTGTGCATGTTGCATGTGTGCACTGTAAACATGAATGTAAAGAGGCAAAAATTTATAGCAGAGGAAGAAGGAGTTTATATATGGATGGGCAGAAAGTGGAGGGGGGGGGGAGTGAGTATAGCTGCAGTGCCAAGCATTACGCTGAACCAGGCATTCTTGCAAAAAATTGTGGACTGTGCATTTAACAGTTTAGAGGAGAAAGTAGCACTGCATTGCAAAGTACCTGGCCTTTCAAATGGTAATAGACTTTTCCTCACACCTGCCCAAGCCATGTTGTCATTTATACATCATAGAAGTTAGAACTCACTACTTTTAATTTATTAATGCTGTATTCATAGTCTCCTCATTCAAGTTTACCTTCTTTCTTATCTCAGTTCTTTTCCCTGGACATTGCTGTACTAAAACGTGACTTTACTTATTTTTCTTTCTGGTTTTTCTGATTAAGAACAATTGAACTTTGTAGCTACAGGGATAGGATTTTACTTCCAAGCAAAACAAAAGGCCAAAATTGCTGGCCAGGAAGACTAAAGTTGCTGGTTTTTATGGTAACTTTCATTACATTAAAAGAACTTTGTGAAGAATTTCTCTAAAGAAATACATATGAAATGGATGAAAATTGAGTAGACAGTGAAAGAAAACTTGGTGAGCCCACTAGGAGACATACTTCATTGTCAGAAGTAAGAAAAGTGTAAGGCTTCTCTGATTTTGTAAGAATTCCTTAAGATTACTATGTGAATATAGCAATGGAAAATGAGCTTTTTGAGGATTTCAGGAAAACAGTTCACCTGAACAATGCTGAGGACTTCAGCTGAGGTGGCTAGACCTGTGTTTCTATTGCTCTGTGTGATTATTTCTTCTTTCCCATTGCTAAGCATTCAGGTTACACAAACATAGTCTCATTTTGCCATAAAACTTCCACCAAAATAATCCCTGATAGTTATTTTAACACACTTCCTTCTTTTCACTCATCTTTCAGATTGACGTAGCCTTCGAGGAATTTTGCCAAAATTATTTCAAAAGCTTTAAAAGAAACTCTTTATAGTAGAAATTAAAGTTTCAGCTCAGAAAAGGGTTGTTTTCTGCTCAGAATCATCTAATAGGCAAGATGGTTTCATCTGACACCTTCTTTACATCATATTTTAAAGAAAAATAGGAGACAGAGAAGAAACATTAAATAAATATAAATTAAGGGGAAAATTCTACTAAATGCTTTACAAAATATTTTCAGTAGATCAGCATGAAGATGTTTTAATTCTAATAATCAAAACACCTTTCTCCTCCTGGAAGAAACTTCAGCGTTAGTTTTGGAAAGTCATGGACTGAGAGTTATGAACGTTGATTTTAGATAGTGTTTCTTTATAGACATCATTCAGAAAGAATTTTTTTCTTTCTTAAAATTAATCAAACTCAGACATCAATTCAGATGGAGGGGAACTTAATTGCAGTACGTGTCACTTGTCTTGAACATTACAATTCTTACAGACCTATCTAACTGAACACTAATGTGTTCCGTGTTATGCGTGTGAACAGAAGTGTTGCCATCAGTCAGTATGTGCAGAAGTTTCAGCCTTTGCAGAATCTGATGGAAGTTACACAGATTAATACTGTGTAGAGGATTTTCCCAATTCAATATAAAAAGATTATACTCTTGAGAAATTCATTGGAGAAAACCATTCAAGCACCACTGAAAACAATAAACCATGATTTCAATAATTTCAGAATAAATGTCCCATTACTGCACAGCAGCATATTACCTTTGCAGTAATTTAATATCATTAGTTTCATCACATCCACACAGTACATCCCTATAATTGTGCACAGAAAAGTTTTAGAAAGCACTTGCTTCCATGTTTCATGATGTTTGTAACAAACCGCACGGAGTTTCCCCATCATCCCATCACTCAAACACATGTACCCACATTGTGCAGCCCACCCTTTTGACTGAAACACTGTTTTAGTGAAAATGAACCAAACAAAACTCCAAAGTTCTGTGCACCAAAATCCTGTGTTTGAGAAAACGTTTTAAAAATGTAAAGATAATACTTTAAGATTTGCATATATCAGTGTGGCGTTTAATTGGAACTTATATTTGATTAAACTTATCAAACATGCAATGAGTACTTAATGCTTATTACATGTAATAGAGCTCACTGACCAGCAAAGGTTCAGACAGATTTAGAGCTATACCCTGCATACTGTTTATATGCAGGTTTTATTTGTTATTTTTGCACAGCCATTGGTTCTAACAAATTGTCAGCAAAAATCACATGAGAATAGTGCAGAGTAATGCCTAGATGTGAACTGCTGGACACTGACTACTTTTATTTTTCTTCTTGTAAGTGCCCAAGTAGTGGAATGGCAATGTTTCTATGCTGCAACTAGATACCTAAAATTGAAAACTGTCAAGATTGGTCAGAAAAAAACACAAATAAGAAAATCATTGTAACACCAAAATATTTTGGTGTGTATGTGAATATGTATATATTTATTTATTAGCATGGATATAAATAAAATTGTTCCTGCAAAGCACTAGCAGTGTCAGCTAGCTTCTTGTGCTGTGTGATAAGTGATACAATAACAATGATTAAAAGGGGCATGAATATCCCTGAGCTGAATAGTCCTTTAGAATTACTGTAAAGATTGCTAACATCAGTTTGGTATTAATCTGGTAGATGTAGTCATTCATACACTAGCTTTCAATGCTTTCACACATTGTATAGCACTTGTATTAAGCCAGAGGTCCCGCAGAAGTCACCAGGAGAGTTATTGGAATATGAAGTTGTTCAGCAAGAACAAGTTTCTCAACTAACAAGGAGTGGTCCTTTCTAAAGAGGCATCAGGACAGAAAATGTGAATCTAGGTGCCATTAAAAGTGACTTGCCCATGCTACTGTGAAAGTGAAGATCTAGTGCTGATCGGTCTATATAACACGGTGTTTATTTGAGCAGAGGTGAGACTGTCTGGACAGAGGACCTGAACTCTACTTGGGGGCAGCAAGGAGGGCAAAACTGCCTTTGAGTTTTTACAGCCATACTGCATTTCTGACTGCTATCAATCATCAGCTATAATGCCAGGATTCGAACTCTTTCAGAGAAGGAACTTGGAACATCTATGATTCTAATAGAAAGGCTACAAAAAGCAATGATATAAACTAGATTTGAAAAATTAAACAAGATTCTCCCTTGATATCATTATTGATATCTTGATGGGAGCGTAAAAAATTGTGGACATAATTTCCCTACTTGCACTTGGAAGTGTGGATTAAACACTGTAACTAACTTCTGTTTTAGTGACTATACCACTTAGCCATAACTTGCGTGCTAAAATTAATTTATTCCAAATTACTGAGATGAATACGCAAAGTAATGTTAGAAAGCCTTTGAAAATCTGAGGAGCAAAACTTCCTTATAAAAATAACAACAAACTACAGAAAATATAGCCTTAGGAATGAATCTACTCCCATACAATTCGTATTACACATTTTCTCATTGGCCATTCAAATCACAGCTTTGTGTCTGAAGTCTAAACTGATCTGGAAAAAAATATGTTGTTGATTTGGACTGTGGTCTTGTTTTCTTGTTTCTTGCTCAGTATGCTGGTTCAGAAACTGTAACATTGCACAAAAAATTAAAAGAGAGACCATCAGGAGCAAGTGCATTAAAGGAAAAGAAGCATATATTTGGTCAAAGAAAACTCACTTCAAGTGTCAGTCCTGCTATGCTTAAACACTTTTGTACTCAAGTAATGAGTACATTACTTGCTTCTTGCTCCAACAAAGAACTGAGTTGTAAATTATGAGTAAGGAGTAGGTAAAACATTAGATATAGGTGAGAAACAGAAGACACACATGCTTATAGGAAGGTTGATTTCTTCATATTTTCATCTCATATTTCTGCTGAGACTATTCCAGCTCTGTCCTGCACCAGAGAGATGCACTAGTTGATTTAAAGTTATCTCAGTACTTGGTAGCCTTCCTCATGTTACTTTCAGCTATAAAAGTTTTACACATTCCTAGATACCAATTTTATAATACAGTTTTCATTTGATTGTTATTTGAAAGCACAACAAAATGACTGAAGTGCACTGTGGTTCTCTGCACCACCAGCGCAGTATAAACTGCTTCTTTGTAAACTACTGATGGCAGTGGAGAATACAGTGCTAGCTAAGGGCTCCCTTAGTATGGATTCAGGCTTGCAATATATGCATACGTGCACAAAAAGATTGACTCAGGGATGTTAGAATTGAAAGTTTTGTTTGTTTTGATGCATTGTAGATTTAGTGCATCATAAGTAAGGTTTGATTTTGCATTTTCCCAGTGATGTCTACTAAGAATTCAGCATTCTATTCTACATCTAATTCTGAACATCTCAGCAGCCTCATATAATGGACCTAGTTTAATCCTCTCAGTAATGCTTGACCAAATGAAGTCAGTCTGCTGCTGAGAGAAAAGCCAGGACCTATGTGATGTGAAATGTTATCGGTAGTTATATATCCAGAGTTCAGAGCTGGGAATAACTTGAAGTTAACTTGTAGCTTAAAAGAATCTTCAGGAAGTGTTTCTTACACTTACAATGCTTTTACTCTTCGCAAAAAGATCTCAACCTACATTCCTGCTAACTGATTTACAATAGCTAAAAACAGGCTTTTTTTCTTTCAGGGTGAAATTTATTCCCAACAGAAGATCAGCTTAAACTTAACCCTGCACTTCTGCCCACAAACTATAACATAAATTGATCTTAAGTGGCACACAGGTCTTGTCTTGACCCTCTGGTCATAAAGGAATTTCTCCATTAAAGAGCAGGGATTGCTTTCGGTGAATGGAAGTTCTGTATAAGAATTAGGGAGACTCTGAGGCAGTAAAAGAGAAAGGTGCCTGTTTATTTATCTCTTTTTAGAAAGGATGATAACTGATGATAGAAATAGATGTCCAAGTAACTTTCCTTAAAGTATGCTTCTGGGTGCAAAGGTGGAGGCTGTTTACTCAGGACAATTTACATCTATTATGTGACAAATTAAAAGGCTACATTCCTGAAGAAAGCACCAGAACAGAAGCCCAAACTGCTGGTAAAATAAGTGCATTGTCACAGTCAGGTAACTATAGCTATTATGAAGTAAGCAAGAGCTTATTTCATAGAATGAGACTAAAACTTATTGAGCACTAATTAAGTGAGGGAATATAATTACCTCTAGTGATAACATCCATTGCATGAAAAAACAAGATAAAGGGATATTTCAGCTGAAGGGTAAAAGTGATGTAATAAAGGAACAGCTTAAAGTGTGCATTCTACATGTATTGATTTTAGACTTGAGGTTCAATATAATGACTGAATTCTGATGATCTAAAACTTAGTGTCCATTTAAGGTTTTCTTCTAATAGTGGATTACAGCCCAAATCACCATGGTGCTAACAAAAAGCAAACCATGAGAGTCTAAATGCTCCTGGTGTGTACACCTGTAAAAGTATATCATCTTTACAGACTTTTTATTTAAGTGAGCTCCTGAACACAGAAGAGCTCCGATAGGGGCTTTGCTGTTTAAGTTGGGCTACATTTTCATTCTGTTATGTCCAGGAGTAACATGCCTGTTTGACTCTTCCCATTCAGAAGAAATTTAGTTTTGGTCTAATCCAGGAGACAAAGAAAACATCAGTGATCTTTCCTTTGGAAAGAAGGAAAAAATAATGTTTACTTTTCAACTTGCCATATGAAGTGGTTAGAAATTCATTTATAATGTACTATGCAACTATTTCAAGTGAGAAATTTATATATAAAACATATTTTTCATTTTATTCATTCAAAAAAGAATTTTAAAAGAGGGGGATAGTGGTTACATATTTTCACAAGATCCAGCATCTGCCAACTTACTGAGACAAAGTGAAAGAGGGGTAAGGCAGTAGGTTGAAGACAGCTATAGAGATAACAGTGAGGATTACATTTAGTGTGATTCTGGGTTGTTTGTATAGTTGGGACAGGAAATTAATATGTGAATCTTGTCAGACTGAATATTCTGGCACACAATGATATCCTCTTATTTATCTGAATGGATAATATTTTTAATGCAACTACTATCAGGAAAAGGAGGCTTTAATGCTGCTGAAAGCCATCACTGAGGAGAAGTAATTCAGTGACTGCATAAGCAGAGGAGAAATCTTGCAAACGCCTTCCCATATAAATGAGTGCTTGAGCTACATAATGCTTTTTTATATGATGTTCTAAGCAACATCAAGAAAGTTCACGACAGAAGCAGCGCTTGTGTTCTCTTACATAAAAGGCACAGAGCACCTCAAGAAATTATCACTGCTGTGTGAAAACTTAACAAAATGTTTTTCTTTCTAATCAGAAACTGCAAAGTCTAAAGTTTTATATAGAATCAAATCCAAGAAAAATACACCAAGGAATATTAAAGTCAGTGGCAAGATTTCATTACAGGAAATCTCTAGCTGCACGTTTCTGAAAGCAGAGAGATTTTACTAGGGAAGAATTGCTATGTTCTTGCCACAGTTTTCACTCTTATCTTCTGCTACTGGCATATCAGATGCAAAATACATGACCTGATATATAGCTGATCTGACCCAGAGTAATCATTATTTTATCCTCATGTCTGCAAAGTGATGGCAGCCGAGAGAAGTTCAGTTCAATTTGTACAAGAATCTCAATTAAGCAAACAATTAAGTAAGAAAATCATTTATGTGTAAGTCATATCTTCTTCACTATAGAATCAGTTCTATTTTTTTCAGATTTAGTTGAAGGACATTTTCACACATAATCAGTAATGTACAACACAATGCGTAGGCCTAACTGTGAAATCTGGCCATTGTGTATCAAACTAAATATTGCTCTTACAAGATAGAACTTTCATCTGTTCGCAGACAGCAAAACATAAAAGAAATAGCACTTTTGCAAAACCTAAGCCAATGTATACAGATTATTACCATAAATAAAATATCAGTTCATGGAAAGAAAAACATTTGAAAGAAATGAAGGATAGCAATAAGCATTGGAAAGAATGGAACGAGGAGTAGATATTTACTTTTTATGCCTGCATTATTCCAAATGATGCAGGTAATCACATATGAAATTATATTTTCTTACTGAATGCCACCTTGGACGTTGGTGTGAACTCTTGAGATGAAAGGCCAGCTGTTCTCCGAGCCCCTTATATTAAGCTTTTTGAGCTCTTTATGTCTTACAGAAAAATAGTTATGGCACTATACACTGATAAGTGCATCTCAAAAAGATTCTCACGCATACTCAAAAATAACTGTCTGACAGAATTCCCTGGAAAACACGGGGTGAAATCAGAAAATGCTTTCCTTCAATAGTGATTCAATGCTGTATTGTGTAACAGAAATAGCATGTTCTGGTTATATGAAGCTTTTGTTAATCTGTAGTGAAATATCTTCAGATATAAACAGAAATCTGCCTGCTGCAACAGATTGAGGATTATGTACTGAATTGCACTTTCACTTAATTTATCCTGTAAAAAAATGTCCTTCAGATTGTTTTTCAAGAGAAAGCAGGAAAAGAGATAGAAATAAAAAGAATGATAAAAGGGAAAATTAAGAACAGCTAACATTAATGAGGTAAAGTTAGAAAGCCTTATTACTATTAAATATGCTAGCAAGTGCTGCTGCACTTCCTGCACTTCTTTCTGTAACTCACTCTGTTGGCTAAGACCAAGGAAGTCATCAGACCAGTCTGAATTATACTCATAATGGTTTGATAAAGAAATCAGTCACTTCTTGCTCACATCTTGTACAATCTTTAAAAAGATGGTAAAGGACATACTCTGCTTTTGTACTCCAAAAACTGATGAAGGCACAAAAGCCTTCTCACTGTAGATTAACACTTAAAAGTCTTCAATTAGGTGTACATCAAATAGGCAAGGGAGCACAGCTGATTAAGGTTCATTAAATTCATAAAGTTCATGCATCTTTCTCCTTTTGATATCCCAAACTAAATCTCTTATTTCTACTTTTATATGTCAAAGAGTCATTATACCTAAATTTAGGCACTCAAACTGTGCCTGTGTACAGAAATGTACTCAAATGAGCAAAAAACACGAATAAATCAATAATATAGTTCTAAATGCAGATTACTGGCTCATACTTATTTGTGGCACAGGCAGTATTTTCAAACACTTGAGAAACCATTGCCCAAACAGATATCACACTTAAGGCAAACAAGCAGGCAGATGCCAGTGAATGAAGAATATAATCAAATAATTGATATAATTCAAATTACAGTCAGCCTGACTTTCTGCAGATGAATCATTGATAGCTCTTAGGGAGACTTCTGAGAGCAAGGGCTTTATCTGTGAGAAAGGCTGCACAGTTCTTACGAATAGGAGGTAGAACCAAAGGAGATATGGAAATGAATTATGAATAGGAATTAGACAGTGTTTCAAACAGAGTGGCAAGAAGCCTGGCGTTACTTCAGATAGGAAATCAGTGCAGGGATTCAGGAGGATGGGTTATTATAATCAAATTAAGAGACCAAAATGATGAATGCAGGGCAACCATTTGTATGAAGTTGGGCTTTATGCATTTTTTTGCCACCATGGAATGAGAACGCAGATGAGAAGGTTGATATGTTAGGTTGTTGGGCTGATAGTAGATCTCAGTTGTGCAGACAAATGAGAAGCAAAGCAAATCCATTACTACAGCATGCAACTTTGGTTGGAGGTATAGTGATGTGGTAAGAGGATTTGGAAGAAAGAAGGCACGTGATAAGTATAATAATATTTCCATTGCCAAGAACTATCTTAGTAGCTGAACTTAAGAATGAAAACACTCATTTCTGCTTCTGTATAAATAACTGATATGATGCAGTTCGATTCTATGGCCAATGAAGCCTGTGAACCCTAATCTGTTTGTACGTTACACCACTGTTTTGTAAGGTAGTAAAAGAATCACTGTTTTATTGGCAGATAGGGATTTGGAAGAGGGGAAGATTGCCATTGTTAAAAGCTCTGAGGACCTTAAAGGACAATCACAAATATCACTGCTCTTTTGTTGGACCAAAATAGTTAACTATAGTCAAAGACTGCTTTACAGTGAATAAATATATATTGATATTTGTAAACTCCTTAGGGCAAGGACAATCAGCATTACATTAATTTTATACACCATATATATATATATATTCATTTTCTCTCCCTGGTTTCTATGGGAAAAGCTCAAAAACCTTACTAAGCTGCATTAAGGACTTAAAGCATGTGCTTAAAATGACTTAAAACCTTACTAAATCTCTAATGCAACACATGAGATTAAATTGCCACAAATCTTTAGGACCAAATTCTTAACTTCCAAGTCCAGCGTAACTAATCAGGCTATGAACACAATATTTAAGAGGCAATGAAGAGTAACATGAAAGCATTCTCCTCTTCCACTGGTCATGGTGATACAGTTCTTCAACCCTACCTGCTTGGTGTCAAAAAGGTTACAAAGCTAAGGTACCTGAATTTTCCACACATGAGGACAGTCCTCCTTTCATCTTATAGCTGCCACCACCGTCTCTAGAGAGTGGTAGCTTCTCAGTATTAGAATGAAGCAGTTCCAAGTTCATATTTGCTATTAATATCCAACAACTTTTGACCCTTTACTCTGGGTAGGCACCTCCATAAAGATCATTTTTTGAGTTTCAAAATTTACCATTCATTTATCTGGAGAATGTCTATATGAAAACAAACCCTATGTGGATTTGATTTCAAGAGGAATAAGATCAATTTTATTTTTACAAATTTCAAAAAGTGTATTTTACAAGGCCTGCTGTGGAATTAATGCCTCCTATTTTATTATTTTGGCCCAGTATATTGGAAGCAGATGTTGGTGGGATGGTAGTAGATGTTGAACCTTCCCACCAATATCCATCGTATGTTGTTACTGTGTGACAGATGGCTGCAGAGGGGCAGTCTGACAAAATGGCATCTGACACAGAAGTGTGTATGAAGCAAAAGTGTGGAATTGAATTCCTCCATTCATCAGTGCTTGCTAAATGTTTATGGAGGCCAAAAAGTGGATGTGAGTGCAATGAGGTGGTGGGTGGTGCATTCTAGCTGTGGCAACAGTGACGGCAGGTCACCTCTGCTGGTACAGATTTTTACATGCACAACATGCAGGTTCTTGTTCATCACTAGCACAAATGCACAGCTAATGGTGGTAACTATGTTGAAAAATAGTGTTTCGTAGCTGAGAATTTGCTCTTTCAAATAGTGCTATTGCACTCTTCACATCTGTTGCAGTTTTGATGGAAATAAATAGGAGGCATTACTTTTGGAGCGACCTACTTAAGTTTTGTAGTAAAATTAATCTTTGGAAAGAAACTAAGAATTATAGCTCACACGGTAACTCTGAGAATTGTCTGAGTGTTTGAAGACTTCCAGAGAGACTTAGAACAGACAGCAATTTGCAGCTTTCGCTACAACAGCTGTTAAGGAAGGAAAAAAAAAGGAAGAGGAAAAGTACTGTATCTGTAAAATCAATTCTTCAGTGATAGTACACAAAGCGATATTTATTTTATTCTCGTTATCATAGATTAGCAGCAGAGGTGATTAAATTCATTGCCATATGCATTCAGATTAGAGAATGAGAAACGTGTTATCTGCAGTTGTTACGTGCACACACAGAGGTTTCAGCTCTTCAATAAAATAGTAACAAAAGGCTTTAATGAAAAAAATGGAAGCTTAATAATGAATAAATAGTATGTATTTTAAATAGGACTTCTCATTTTAGCTTACCTGCAAAAATTCCAAATTTGTGAAGAACGTGAAGCATGTGAAGAATTTATTACTTTAACAGAGTTGTCATGTCTACCAATGACAAGTTTACCAGTATGGCTTTCTGCACAAGAATCATGATGCTAAGCAATTAGCAGTGTGAAGAGCTGAATCACAAAAAATCTGATGGAGATATGCAAAAATGGCAACATTGCCAGTTCAGTTATTCCACTTCTGTCCTTTCTTCTAAATCATTTTACTGAGAATGTCTCGTGGAAAATGGTAAGGTTTGTAACAGCACCTGTTCTTCATTTAATAAAATATCTTGAGGCATATTTGCCAAATTACCTAGGGATTCAGGGGAACAAACTGCATGTAAAAGGCTTGCTCTGCTGGCTCTCGGGGGAATTTCTTCTCATCAGTCCTCTGCCAGTTAGTCTGCATAAGTCTGTTCATAAAAAGATGTTGGAGCAAGGAAAACTGAATACGAATTTAGCCATGTGGAAGATATGCTGTGATTAGTAAAACATCTTCATCCTACTTCAGGCTTCTGCTCATGTTCTGTTAATTTTAAGGCTTTGCCCTCTTTTCAGGTTTTCCAGTCTCCATTGTCACCTAATTGTCCCTTCTGGCATCTGCTCAAACCATGAAAACACTTCTTGTTTTTAAGAGATCTTGATGATGCTGTTTGCAAAGTACCAACATGAGCTCTGAAGCATCACAGAGTTATCAAGTGTTCTACATTTTTTATTGTACAACCTTCTCTGCACCCACAGAAAATGGGTTATGAAACAACACATTTTGCCTGTTACCTTATTTTTCAATGCCATGATGGCTTTGCTGCTACCCAAGTATTAACATGGATCTTCCTTCTGTGCTCACAAATAGTATACCCTCCACCAATGGCACCGCATGTATCTGGTGCCTACATTTTCTAAACAGAGACCCAGCAGCTGGAAATGAACTAGTTTCAGATGAGCTGGTAATGTTAGATTTTTGCAGCTGCCCATCACTGCTTGGTTTTGCATCTGTTCAGCTTTAAAACTTATGGCTGTCATGGTCATAGTGGAGGTTACACAGAGCTCTGAGAAAGAGCCAAGGAACTTGCTGGGGATCTAGACACTGTGGTCTTGAACACATGGAATTTTAGTTTACATTTGAAAAATGCTCTGCAGTATCTTTAGTGGGTCTTTTGTTTTAGCTGCAGTACCGAGCTGCAGTGAAGACCAAAAAATAAAATATCCTCTTATATAATCTTTTGAAGTGAAAGAATCACTTTCACTTCTGTGTCTCTTTCTTTACTTTGTATAATTCTCTTTGATATGTTTTGCACTTCTTACTGTTCTAATGATAAATAAGGTTTGAAAATCTATTTACCTGAGTCTCATTAGAGATCTTAATATTATTGTTTGTTCCCATGAAAGAATTTCAGAAATAAATCAGTAATAGTTGTACCCTATAATCTTTGTTCCCAATACTGTTTTCTCTGTTTTTGGAATATTGTCATGGTTACATCTGCTGCTATTTCTGACCCTTATAGCCAGTTCCACACATTACTCAAACTCAATGAGACAACTTTCTTAGCTACTGCTTGTACACTGTGACTGTTCTGATTCTTGCCCTCTTTTTGAGTTACAAAGTATTCATGTTCCTCTGTCTGAGCATCTTTTACCTCTAAAATATGCTCCTAGCAGCTTTATCTTTAAAAAACTTTATTTCTTTTACAAAGAAAGATCTCCCTGCTCATAACCAGTGCAATGAAAATTTATAAAATAAAATCCTACTTAACTGATGAGAGTGAAATAAGATCTACCAAAATATTTCTAGAGGAAGAAGTCTGAGAGATACATGTTTGTGTATGCGTGTGTGTGAAACAGAAATGGCTCCTATTTTCCTGGTGTTTTGACTTGATTTAATAGTCACATTTAAACATAAGGGATGGGAAGATAGGCTTTACAATGATCATTATGCCCAGCCTACTCAAATGTCAGAAATTTGAGAGGTAGATAAAATTTGCATATTACATGCCTAACATTTTATTTATTGGAGACTGATAGAAGTTGCTGAGATATCTTATTAGTTATCATCATTAAAACTAGATTTTTTATTCAGAAAAAAAATGACGTTTCTTGCATAAAAAGCTTAATACAAATGATTATCTTTCTATGCAATAGATAAACAAAGCATTTTTATTTTCTTTTTACATCTTTTTCTGTACACTGGCACTGCTCATTACAAGCCATAAGCTCTGCACCAGGCCTGCTGGGTCTGGACTTTTCTTGACCTGCTTACAGCTTTGTTTTAACTGGTTTAGCTGCCACAGCAATTTCTCTAATTGACCAGATCTCTATGGCTAACTTGTATGACTTTTGTTTATCTTTGTATGGTATAACCATGGGATCATAGACAACAGTTACAAGTGGTGACTCTATGAAGAATGAAGAATTTACAAAGTGATGCGGTGCAGAGAAAGTGTAGTACTATGGCTGAGGCCTTGAGAACTGAAGACATGGGATACAGCATAGAGGAGTATAGGCATGAAGTGATAAGGGATAGGGCACAGACTGGGAATGGAGAGCCCATTGATGGCCTGTTTAAGAACTGTAGACCTAGAGCTAGGCAAATGTGGTTTAGACGTAAAAAGAATCACGAATTAATATCTCATGTGGTACTATGAATTAGATACCTTACGTGGTAAGCCTGGATGTAATGTGCAGCTGCAGATGGTAAAGAAAAAGATGTAAAAGCATGTTAACAAACATAAAAAAAAATGATCCCAAGTAGATAATTTGGGTGAGAAACAAGAAACTACCAACATGACCATCACATTCCTTCCAGACAAGGATGCTAGATCTCACTGTAACACCGTACTGCTGGCATTATGACACCACCAACCTCAGGACCTAATTGAGCAGGGAAAAGCTGAAACTAACATCAGGAAAAAGCATAGAAATTATATGTAGCATATATATATAATAACTTTATTATTATTATTGGAACTTTTTCTTCAAAAAATATTATTTCTCTACACAATTACATCTGGACTGATGATGATTCTTGGATTAATCTACTGTGATTTGTGTTACAAGTTCTTGGCTTGTTCTGTAAGGTGTGCTTCTTTGTCCACATACAAGAACACAATAGAATTGTGATTCCCATGGAGTTTGGATACACTGCTAGCACTGGAGAATACATTCCTTCACACCACAGCTTCAAAGGATCTTTGATGGAAGTAAGAATGCCTGAGACAAACTTAGATTCTTTCTTTGTTTCTTCCATGTAAGGGTGTGAAAAGTGTCCAGGTTTGCCTTCAGAACTGCTGTGTTTCTAAGCAGGGAAACACCTGTTCTAATTCCCTGAACTAAATGTCTTTCTTTGTGCTTGGTTTTGAATTTGTCTGAAAGTCAAAGCACTGATGGATTCTTTGTGTCTTTGCTGGGGACTAGCGTTGTGTGCATAACCAAGTGGGGCTTCCAAGTTGTTTCCTCCTACAGGAATCTAGTTTTGATGCATCAAAAAATCTCTGCAAGCAACATAAGCATGCAATAAATCTTCACTGGTACTTGAGAGTTTATCTTTACAGCTCTACTTCTTTCAGCCAAAACTTATACAGACAACAGCCTTGTCAGGGACAGAAGAGTAAGGTTAACAGAGCAAGTCTTTCATCATGAAATCACAAAAGCAGCAATGGAAATGTAGAAATGAAACTTGGGTTCATAATAACTTCTTACTGTGCAAAGATGGAATGGAATTCTGTACATACAGGTACACGTCAGGTCCTGCTTGATGAAACCTGTCTCCTTTTCTGTGAAAACCATTCCCTATCCATAATAGCCACAGACTTCAGCATGAGTATTCACCTTTTTTTTTTTTGCTTGTGATTCTGTTGTTTGCTCAAAATCACCAACACATGATTAGTTTACATCTCTCACTGTTGCAAATCTGAAAGGTGTAATAATGATCACTCTATTTTCTGACATATTGAAGCATGATCTGTGAATGTTTGTGTACATTATTTTCTTTTGAAAAGTGACTTAAAATTGAAAGGGTTTAAGAAATAGCATTTTTAGAAGGTTTTTTTTTTTAAGATGTCATTGAACAATTTATGTGAAAAATAAATAGAGAATGTATCAGTTCTCCACTGCAACGTAGCATGGGTATCATATGCTATGGAATGAGCTCCATTGCTTTTCTCATGAAGCACTGGAAATAGAATGAAGTTTTCATTTTGCACTTACTGGCAAGGAAGAAATATGGCCATTTCCTCTGAATAAGAAAGTTTATTCTTATGTATGAATAAAAGATTGAAATATAGTTCTAACCATTTTATAGAATTTTACTCCTCACTCTTTATGTGATAAAGGTTTGTTTATGGACATTCTTTCTCCAATAGAAAAGAAGACACATAAAATAAGGAGCTACTCCAGAGGCTTAAAGGTCATAATATTACTATTGGATTCACCCTAAGTGCATATAACAGCAGAGGAGCTAAAAATTCTTATACTGAAGCCAGGATGTTTGTACAACAAACAAAATTAAGGAGATTCTGACTTGAACCATGTCAATAGTACCAACCACCAAGGAAAGTCCACTGGACTTCATAACAAAACCAACATAGTCCATTTTATCAAAATAAATGCATTCCACTGGGAAAATTCAGGCACACTTGTTGACAGATTTCCTACTCAGCTGACACAGAGACAGTAGCTCAACACTTACATTCTTAACGTATCACACATTTACCCTGTGATTAGGACTACACTCCATATCCACCCATGCACAGTCTGTTTTTTGGGTATGAGTGCAAACAGCGTCTTGCATGGTATAAGTTGGTTTAAGTGGGAACACAACAGTTACTACTGGTTACCGTGAATTAAAAAATGAAGTGAAATCAACGGGATTGTTTAAGAAAATAATAATTTCATTTTCACTATTTGCTTACACTCATTTTGTGAATGAGTTAATTAAAGATCTATGTATCAAGCAACTGTTTTCTGTTCATCCAGCCCTTACTTCAAGACACATTTTCTGATAAAAATGACAGTTATGACACTTCCCTGATCAAAAGAAACAAAAATTGAAAATATACTCAGAAGAAACAAATATACCTGCATTGTTTATAATTTATTATTGCCTGGCTCCCTAAATATTTTGGAATTACCTAATGCACTTGACTAAAGATAAGGGCTATCATATGGCTATTAAGTGCAATGAAATCTAATTTCTAGTAAGGTGTAGCTAGTGATTGTTTTTTCTTCCATCATGAGATGCCTAGTCTTCCATCATGCCCAGGCTTTACCAAACACAAATAACAAAGCACATTTATGTGCCTATTTATTTTGTAAAAATACACACTTGCATGCAGAGTTGATGTAACTTTTCCTTACCAACATCTTTCAGTGAAAAGCACATTTACAGTACGAAAATAGATAAAATAGATTTGCTACTAAGCAATTAGGTTCCAAGATTAGATGAAGTCTACTCACACAGGTAGTCCAAAGGTATATATAGTCCAAAGGTTTCTCCAGGTGACAGAAACAAATTTGCCTTCAACAGTACTGCATTGACATACCTGAATAAGATAAGTCAATGACCTAATTGAATCAGTTAGCAAGAGTGGGAGCTGCAGAACATCTGAAGTTTACTTCAGCAGGAACTCTGCTGGGAAAGCCTATTTACTTTGGAATGAACAAATCTGAGGACAGGACTTGTCAGAGAGTGGATGCCTGTTCTAGCAATTAGGATGAGATGTCTGTATTCTAATTCATATCTTAAACTTGATTGATAATCAGCATGTTAAAAGGAAGAAAAAAGGTTGATAATGTGGATTGCTAGAAAACTCATTTCGTTTCTATGTATCTGTAAGTATTGCTAGTGAGATTATTGACATTCCAGAATCCATATCCTCCAATAGCATTGCTCTCCAAACTCAAAGAAAGCCTTGGCTAGCCTAAAAGTTGATAATACAACTTTGATATAGACCAGAGGGTTCCTATTGACAAGCATTACTTCTAATATCCTTGGTTACAAAGATGCTTCAGCCCAGCATTTTACACAAGTTTAACAGCAATAAATGCTTTCTTCATGTAAAAGAAATTCCTTCTCACTTCCTTTCACTTAAGCTATAAAAAAAACATCCTAGTTCAGCCTTAAAGAGAAGTCTATAATCTTTCATTATTATCATTCCCATGTCCTGTGTAGGGCTATTCAAGATCTGATTCTGGATGTTCAAATTGCAGTATTGATAGTTTGGTATTACATAGCATTGATACAGTGATAATCTCCATGTCAAACTTTTTAGTGCTACCTTATTAAGACGATGTACAAAGAAAGGAAGCACAAAATAAGTTTGTTTTTCACAGAAAGACCTCTTTTCCTGTTCCATAATTACAAAAGCAACTGTCCAGCAAAAAGATTTTCTCAAAGTTGGGAGGCTATGCTTAAGGTTTTTATTTCCCGACTTTAGCTAAATAATCCACTCCAAAACTAATGGAGCAAGGCAAGATTCTTTATTATCTCAGATGTCAATATAATTGCATATAGCTTTGCCCTTCTGATAGTACTTATCACAGTACTGTCAGGTACAATGCAGAAGATATCCTACACAGTGTAATATTATTAGCTCAGTATTTCTTAAATAACCTGGCTTAGTAAAACAAGTAGGATGACAGTAGTTCCTTAATTGGGATAAGCAAGCAATGTTTCTGACTCTCAGCCCAATATGGGGAACATCACACTATACTGTTTTGCTGTGTTCTTTAACATGTGAGATGCAATGTAAACATTCTGTGTTATATATTTTGGTCTAATGAAGATTTATATTCAGTTCAAGATGAATTTTAAAGCTTACATCTGTAGACAAAAATAAAATAACTCCCAATCTCAAAAAAAAAGTTCAGGAGGGTTACTTAATATGAAAAACTGCTGAAATTTCTGGCATCTCACATGTTTGTTTCTAAACACTGACAGATCATGATGTAGAGATGACTACACCACGAATGACTGATTCCAGAAGTGACTTCCTTCTGGGTGAAATTACCATGCTGGCAAAATACAGACAAAATTGCACAAGTATTCTGACAAGCCATAAATATAAGCATCTCATCAAGTATTACAGAACAAGAATCTTTATTCCATTTCTTCAAATCAAATTAAGCAACTGAACCACAACAATCACGCCCCAAGTGCCTCAGACTTTACACACAGAGTTGTGTAGTACTGTTTTAAGAGAAAAGGGGGGGAAATAAAAGAGAGGGGAGAGATTGAAGTAAACAAAAAATATACCTTCTGAGACTTTCGTAATTCCAAGTTTACTCCTTTAACAATTAGGTATGCCTAGGCAATTTCAGATAAAGCAGAAGCTAAACTCAAACTTCATGCAGCGGAATACCTGAACCTATTTTTCATTTTCTGTTCATTTCTATCTAATGCTCTCCTTCACTTGCTACTTCAGTGTGTTGCCATAACCACAGTAAAAAGAGACATCATCATATAGCCTGTAAACAAATTGTAAGAAAATATGTTCACACAAAATTACAGTTCAAAAAAAATTTAAAACAATCATTTTAAGTTATGGATGCTTATCTGCATAACTAACCTCCTGAGTTCATCTGTTCTTTATAAACACTTGCTATAGCCAATTTGCGCTGAATCTGAAAATATGGAAAACAGATTATTTAAATACAACTACTAAGGGCTAAAACTTATGATTTGGTAAGGTGTAGCAGCTAAGATGAGTGCACATCTTACTGTATTACTTTTATCATGTTTTTCTTCTACGCTTCAGCTGTTCTGTGACTTAAGAATGATGGAAAAACTCAACTTTGTTTTTTTGTTTAAAAAAATTGTGAATGGCAGCTCACAGACCTGTGTCATTTGCCATGGCTACCAGCGACATTACATTAGCTATCCAAGTCACTAGTCTGATCATTTCACGATCAGTTATTCAGTAATTTAAATGATTAGAATATTTCATGGAATGACAGCTGTAACAGTAGTCCAGGAAATAATCTTCCACAGGTGACCTACCTAAAATCCAACTACCCAAACCATTAAGTAACAATAAAAAACATTTTCTTTCTCCTTGTGAACTTCTCTGGGCACCTTCATGACACAACTAAATGGCCTAAAACAGCTAACACACCCTAAAAGCAATCTCTAAAACAAGGCTTTTCTAGAAATATTGAATCTTAGAATTTCAGGTGTTGTGTGGCTCTTCTCAAAGATCCATCTGGATACCAGAATCATGGTCTTATCAGTACCAGTGCTCTAGGAGGAAGGAGCAAGACATCAATACACTTTCTCACTGATCTCTCAGCACAAATCTCTCAAAATATTTTCCATTTACTTTTATGCAACTTCAGATAACTGACTGTATTTCCCATCTTCCTCTCCAGGCAAAGCATCATCCTTAGTTTCTGTCTCAGATGTTGGAATTGACAAGTTACTTGAGAAGAGTATTAAATGAACTACAATTCTGAGGAAAATGGTTGGGTATTGTAGTGTACTCTATAATAAAACAGAAAACATGTACCCTGTAGTGAGGACATTTCAATCTCTTTTGTCAGGTAAAAAGAAATAGAAAATATGGCAACAGTGTGTGGATGTAGTGCTTTAGGGGCATGGTTCAGTGGTGGACAGTGTTAGGTGGGCACTTGGACTGGTTGACTTTAAGGATCTTTTCTAACCTGTATGATTCTATGTGAGGTCTGCTCCTGGTTCAGGATTTAAACAATGCAAATGGATAGAGCAGAGATGTAAACAGGGAGAGAAAATCTGGTGTATTGCTTTGTGAAAACATTTTCTACTTTAAATGAAACAGTTTTACTTAAAATACAATCAGCAGACAACAGAAAAGAGGATAGATACAGTTATATTTCCACAGGCACTATAATCTCCTGCAAATATGCTATTCGCTGAACACTCACATCTTTGTATCTGCAGGGAAACACAGAATATATCCTTCCCTCCCAGTGACCATTTTATCATCATGAATAATGTATAACATACAGATTGCGGTGAATTTTTATGCACAGCAAAGGATTTAGCTTGACTATTCATTAAGTTAAACAATGCTGTGAAGTAAACCAGCAAGCTTTGTTTCAGTCCTTCACTGAGAGGTAGAAAACATTGGTGCTATAAGTGGAGATTTACTGTGTGCGTGAGTGGTTTATTAAACCTTTGTTGTAGGATCTGTAGCTTCTATAGATATTTGGTATAAAAGATACAAATTTTTTTGACGGACAGATTTTAATTGTAGTTAAACTAATTAGTTGTTGGCTATTCAGTACTGCTGCAGGACTTTTTCTTCAGGTGCTTTGTGACCACTGTGATTCTGCTTGCAAACAGCAATGCAATAGCTGTTTGCTATAGTGGATTCCAGCAGGGATAACAGACTCCTGCTTGAAGTTTCTTACCAGAACACTTGCAAATGGTTAAAATTCATTTTCTATGTTTAGAAAAGTTAAATATAGAGGTACATTAGGTAAAACTCAGAATATCTTCATTGAAGTCAGTGAAATTCCACAGAATCACAGAATGGCAAATAGAGATTTTAACCAGTTAAATATATGACTTCATATCTGAGTGCTGAAAGACTGAGCTATCATGGTAGGTTCAGATTAAAGCATCGTGTCCCTTTTATTGCCTGTATCACCATTCAAATTCTGCAGTGCCAAGTTGTGAAAATCATCATCCTGTAGATCAGGAAATAACTACCTTATTTCAGAGGAATATCCTTTGCGAGCGATTGCTAACTAATGAAAAAAGATGTGTCCAATCTGTCTCTCAGTTTAGACTGAAAAATTGTTGCTGTTGACTGTGATTTTAAATGATGCGTAGTGCATCCTTACTGACAAATGGAGGTGTCGTTCCAAGAAATGCTACATATGGTGCTTCTGGAAGCCACATAAGAGTGTCTTTCATATAAAGGCATCAGAGATTGTAAAAAGTTTTAACACTGACTTTAAGTTAGCAATTAAATAAATATGGTGGCTCTGAAAAAGATAATCCACTCTTTATTTGAATTTTGAACTTAAGAATTTAGTCCAGAGGGCTCCAAAGCATACTAATTTATGACAGCTAAATACCATTAATATTATTACTTGCCAAATAAAAAAATATTATTTTTACATAGCTCTCAATTTTACTTCAGGGAAATAAAAGCAAAAATGAAAAAGCCATCATATTGAGTCTATTAAGTGGAGGACTAGATTCTGAAACTGTTATGTGGACAACTGTGGCTTTGTACTGCTAAGAAGATAGGACATGAATGAAGTCTTCGACAAGCAGGCTTTGCTTTGCATTCTGGATGAGGTTAAGAAAAGAAGATGGAAAAAATGACTTTCCCAAAGCGTCAGTGATTTCAAAGCAGAAGCATCATCTCAAAGTGACTGAACTAATCTTCCACTATTTCAATATATTTCCAGTATAGAAGTGATGCTTTTGATGCTAAGGTGTCTGTAAAAGTGTCTGTGACAATCAAATAGAGCATCTCTTTATTAGTTCTTCATCCCTTGATAGGAAAACCCATTTCTACCTGCAGTAGATAGCTCTGCCTAAAGAGATGACAGTCACTCCATGAAGAACAGTGACAAAATTTTGCCCAAATGGTATTGCAATAAAACATATGGATGATGTGCACTAGTAAAGATCTTGATAATCTAAAATTTTAGGTTATATAATCTCAGTTTTTGCCTGAAGTTACACCTCACCAATGAGAGCCTCACAAAAGAGCTATGTAAATGTTATAAATCAAGTAACAATTTAATGCAGAATTAGGATCATTATAGTGAGAAGCTGAGGAAGCTGAGGAAGCTAAGAAACATGAGTTGAAACTTTTTTGACCCTGCTATGGTAAAAACTTCACTTACACAGCGAGTTTCATATACAAATGTAGAGTGGTTTACCAATTTACAGGTCTTACACATTTTACCACAAAATAATGAAAAAAGTGACTCAGTCTTGTGCTGTCCTCTCTCTACAAAGCATCCTGTTGTCCAAAGGAATGCACTTTCTCATCTAAATTTAAAAATGTTTACAAACATCTAATCATTTCTGCCCTCTATCTGCTTCATGATGAGGTGTTTCAAGTAATTTGACACATCCAAAGAGCCTCCCTGAACTTCAGGCTGAATAGTAGTTATATACCTAAGTAATTACAAGCGTAGCAAACTTCTGCAGTCTCAAGTAGCAAGATGAGAAGGGATTGGACCAGATGACCACCAAAAGCACCTTCCAATTCTAATTACTCTATGATATGAAGTCTCAGTTTCACATTTCAACTCCTTAAACTGTTTTTCAAATAGCGAAACTGTGCATACCTACATTGGTCTCAAACACATCTTATTACAACATTAACGTGAGAAGTAGGAATATCTCAATGAGTGAGATTTTATTGTGATGTCCAAAACATTAACTTTCAAAAAACTTACTGTTATCTGCAAATAGGGAAGTACACGTGCCTTTGCTAAACAGGAAAACTTCTAGCAGTCAAAAAAAAAAAAAACCAAACAGATTTCCGTGTGTATTTAAGTATAATCTGGACTTTACCTAATTTGTTCTGAATATTAAAAGCTCTTGCAGAATTTAGGCCATATAATCAGAAGGACTGATCTGAAAGTCTTAAGGAGATGAAAAGGGCTTTGTCATTATAACTTTCATTAGTATTAATGGCACTTGCACTGCAAAAACTCTGCTCATCTGGATATAGATGCACCCCTGATTGTTCTGGCTGGTATGCAATTTTACAAGACAGACATTTAGGCAATTGGATATCCATGTTGACTTATGATCCACTTGGAATTCAGATAAAAGATGGAATTTGGTGGCTTTATCCTTAGTTGCATTGGCTGTATTTCCCTCCCTCTCTTCCACACTAATCTCATAAAACATTTGTTGCATTTTGAGATTCAGAGTGCCAAAATGGTTTGGAATGCCAGATAAGCAAACAAATAATTATTACTTTCCTACAAATCATTAACAAGGGAAAGGAGTGCCTGCAGGCTGCTCTTCAATAAGGTTGTTCTAGATTTGAGAGATGTCCCAGACAAGCATGTGGTTTGTCATCCTCTGATTTCACAATGTCCAATATAACACACTCAGTCCTATCTGCCTGACTTTGGATATTTTTGCAGCACCTTCGTATTCAGGGCCTCGCTGTCTTTGTGAAAGGATGTATTTGATTTGCTTTCTCTTTTCCATTTAGAAAATGATTTCTTCTTGGAGAAGGGTTATTTCACTGACTATACAATAGGAATATGGGTTTTTATACATCAAATCATTTTTTTCATTTACTCTGAAGACTAAAAACATACAATCTAGTGCCTTCTGTTTGGAATGAATCTATTTAGAGGGATTTCCTTCAGGAGGGAGAACCCTGCTTCAATTATGTTCTTTTGAATTGCAATTAGATCTTTGAACCCTAGACAGCTGAATAAACAAATTTCCCTCACCAATTTAATTATCTTGGCCTGTTTTTCATTACCAGCAGATTACTATGTAGCATATTGCTGTTTAGAATTCAGCCTCTGATTGCCAGTAAAATACTACAGACAGGTTGTGGACTGTATTGCCAAAGGGAGGATGGCTGGATTGCTATTGCTTGATATGGAATGCTGAAGCTCCAAGAGATGTAATGCTGATGCAGGATGGGTTAGATGGTGCCTGGAGGCTACAGTAGTGGTATTTAGTACAGGCAATGAAGGCATAGGTTGATGTAGCTTCACTAGCAAGCACAGTTCAATGCAATGCAAGCCTGGCTCTCTCATTCGTGCTGTGTGTTCCTGCTTGCTTTTGTCCTGCGCACAGTCTCATGCTGCTTCCAAGTTCACTGTACCTTCAGCACCTCCTGGGAAAAAGCAGTCTTATGTGATGAGGCCAGGCAGTGCTGTGGCTCCTTCTCATAGGCTGTGCTGATGGAGGACAAAGAACTGAAAGCTTCTTTCCTACTAAAGTTGTATTTGTGCCACTGGCTTATAGCTCCAAGGGGAAAACCTCAGGCTACTCATGCTGGGTAGGTCTAAGCTGGAGGCATCAGAGAGCACTGTAGAGAGGAACGTGCAAGGCCAAAGCTTGAGCAAAGATCTACATTAGAAGAACAGAGCTTTTAGACTCTGGGACTAAATTATTCCTTCACTATCACTCCCATGAACATGATCAATTGTGTCTGCTTTCATTCACGTGTGCCAAGCATGTGCTCTTGACCCCCTACAAATCACAGAATCACAGAATGGCCAGGGTTGGAAGGGACCTCAAGGATCATGAATCTCCAACCCCCCTGCCACATGCAGGGCCACCAACCTTCCCACCTAATGCTAGACCAGGCTGCCCAGGGCCCCATCCAATCTGGCCTTGAACACCTCCAGGGACGGGGCATCCACAGCCTCTCTGGGCAGCCTGAAATCTGCTTCCCTGTACTTTCCCACTTTTGTGCTATTAAGGAGAGACTGTACAGACTCAGTCCCAAATAGGAACATTAATTTTTGACTCATTCATATCCAAACTCCACCCACTTGCTTAAGATATTTGTAATGTCATTATGAGTTTCAATATCCAGCAGAGTTCAAACTTTGTTGTAGAAGGTCAGGGAAGGAAGGCACTGGTATATTCTGCCAGAAACAATCTTACAACTGTCTAGCAACATTCAGTTCTAATAAGCACTGACATAGCTGGTGATGTCACATTCTAAGTTAGATTCTATCTTCTCCTCTATAACTGGCAGCACAGGCTTCAAGATAGCACAACAACCATTAAGGCTAGTCTACATGCTTCCGGTGTGGAACTTCTTTTTTACTGCACAAGGCAGGTTGAATTTACTACATCTGCTGCCATACTGCTCAGAAGCTGAAAAAAAAATGATGGATGTTTTGTGTGTGTGTGTGTGTGTATTCTGGTTAGCAAAAGTGAAAAACACTGGAAAAAATTTATGCTGAATTTTCCAAATGCACAATAAGCTCAAGTTCATCAGAGTGGAGAGAAGCGGTGTGACTGAATGAATCTAATTATTGTTCTTGTCAGTAATGTGTTGCATCAAATTGTTCTCTCAAAGGAAAGTAATTCAACAACACTGTGTACATACTAAGTGATATTTTGGTGGAGAGTTGCATAAGCTAAATGACAATTAGATTTGTTTTATAATAGGTCCCACCTGAGTCAGTGAGAGGAAAAACAGACATGCAAAAGGTGGTAAGCACTGATGCTTCTCCAAATATAGAGTATGAGCTCAACGTATTAAAAGATTTTGCTAAAGTGAACTATAACCTCAGCAATAATGTGTGATCTTTCCTGTGAGTCTCCATTTATAAAGCAGGCTACTTTTCAATGTTTTGTACAATACTATTGAAATCTGAAGTGCACATTTTCTCCAGAGAGTTTACCTGCAAATTCGTACTTTTGAAGGCTTTCCATTTCTTCATTTTTATGTCTTTAACAGTTCCACCCAAAAGGGAGACGATGATTATGAAGATTACACTTCAAATAAGACTTGGGTTTTGACTCCCAAAGTTCATGAGAGTGATGTCACTCTTATTTTAAACGGCTTGCTGGAAGGATATGACAACAAGTTAAGACCTGATATAGGAGGTATGTTGGTTTTCTTTGAAGCCCAACATTGATTAAGTGGTGAAGGGAAAGCATTTTTATACAGTATTATACTGTGCATGAAGCAGAATACGTCTAAAGTAATTATGAGAACAAAACAAGAGATAATAAAATATCTGGCACAAAAAGAAGCCATGATTTTGGAAATCTGCATACATTTTTAAGATTCCTAAATCTCTCCTGAGACAGCTAATAAGACTGCTATGATTTGCTGAATCAGGCCACATGTAATCATGCACCTGCACAGGATTTTGGGGAATTAAAAAGAGTTTTTTCTTCTTTGTGTACCTAAGAGAGGTTGTTAGAGAATAAAATATATATACATATATTGGAAAGGAAGGCCCAAGTAAGGAGAATGCATGCTGATTCTTGCACAGAGTGATGGACTCTTAGAGACTCTGACAGTAACAGGTCTGAATTGACTGATGGCATTTAGAACCACGGAACGAAAGAATATCCTGAGCTGGAAGGAACCCTCAAGGATTAAGTCCAACTCCTGACTCCACATAGTATCACCCAAAATCCAAACTCTGAGTGTATTATCCACATGCTCCTTCAACTCCAGTGACTTGGTGCCATGACCACTGTCCTGGGGAGCCTGTTCCAGTGCCCAACCATGCTCTGGTGACCAACATTTTCCTAATATCCAACCTGACCCTCCACTGACACAGCTCCATGCCGATCTGTTGAATCATTGCTCAGCAGAGCAAGAAGTGGTTCAGGAAGGTTTCATAAAAGATAAATGCAACCAAGTAGATTAACTTAATTTCCCCAGATGTCCCCCACAACTAATGCAATTATATAGACTCAAGCTCAGACCCGTAATGGAAATCCTATTTGAACTGAAACTGCTTTTACAAGGATCTTTCCATTGATTACTAAGAGACTTGAGAGATAAGGATCCTTGGGCTCACAGGAGTTAGACTGAGAAGGCCCCATGTGGGCACAGAACAGCCAGAAGATATGTCTGTAGAAAAGGATACATAAATAGTAAGGTTGCAGTAAAACAAGAAGAGAATTCACTGGTAGGCAGAGGAACATAGAGAACAGCCAGGTTAATGAAAGAATCTTCTTCTAACAAGTTTATATAGGTTTATAAACTAAAGACATTTAACCTCCAGCACATATATGTAGTCTAAATCAACAGAGGATTTGATCCTCTGCCTTATTCTCTCCATGACATTAGAGGGCTGAGAGAAATTAAGCATTCACAAAAAGCATCTGGGAAAACAACCAAACATGTTTTAGTCAAGGTACGTGAGAATAATAAAGCTGAAGTAATTTCAAAATAAATTATTCTAACAATTGTTTTTATTTCCTGTTTTAGAGTTCTGAGTATTAATACTATTTGGGGTTCATGAAATTGTCACTTATCTACAGCTATCTCTGCAGGCAACAGCAGTCATGTTGCTTTCAGCATAGTAACATTAAATTAGTGATGCAATGTATTGTGAGAGGAATAAGTTTAATTTGTTGATAGTGTTTTGTCTGATGTGTTGCTGTGATTTGACACAAAATACACATACTCTCCATCAGATATGACTCACTAAAGCAATGATGCTGGTTTCTGTATTTGTTCTCATAGCATAAGAGAATTTGTTCTGATATAATTATATATCTGATAGATATTATACAATAATAGATATTATACAATAAGTTGTATTGTTCAACTTATTTTAACCTGGTGACATTGCTGTAAAATTATATTTATTCTATCAGCACATTTTAATGTGAGGCATCCATAGCTATACAACAGAGGTATTAAAACAATCTTTTCATCATTTTGACTCTTTTGCAGTTGACTTTGACCTTCACTTGTAGTAGTGACTCTTGTTTCTCTTACAGTTAAACCAACAGTAATTCACACTGACATGTATGTGAACAGCATTGGGCCGGTGAATGCTATCAATATGGTAGGTGAATGACTGCCACATTCTTCTACAATGTTCAGTTTGTTGCAAAGCCTCCATCATTTTTGACATTACAAGGTTTCCATTAGTTTTAATGTCATATTATACATAAATTATTTTCAAATCTCATTATTATTGATGTGAGGACTAGATGAGCTATGAATCTGGATGAGACAACAAACTAAACTGTGAATAACAATTTTAATATATGTTCACAAATCTATTACTGTATTCTGCATTGTTTGGTGACAGATTAGCTCCGATGGGACTGAGTTTCCAGATTACAACAAAACAGGCAAAAGCATTCACCAGTGACATTACCATTCCTGCCATAGAGAGATAAAAGAGGAAAATTTAGACCCTAAGAGCAAAGTTTAATTATGTCTTCGTATAGCTGATGGAAATTGGTCTAGCCTTAGCAGCACAATGGCTTCTTACTTCATTCTTGTAGTTTTAATGTTCAGAAAGAAATCTCAAATGACTCTTTTGCACTCTACAATTCCCTTTGCAGCTATTGGCTGCCTGGTGGATGCCAGTGAAAGTGAGACTCCACCACTTTGACATCATCTAGCAGTCCCAGCCAATAAAGACAGTCAGATCAGCTGAAATCTTAACTGTTCTAGATCCAAGGGAATAAGTAATTGTTCTCTAACATGATCAAGTGTGGGTTGAGGCATGGGGGTACAGAATATGTACTGTAGATACGTATCTCCATTTTACTGTGGGTCAATTTGTCAATAGGAAAATAATGACAACTTTTTTTTAAACAATAATCTTTGTTAAACAACCCTCTCAAAAATCTCATTAAAGATTTTGTTATCACTTCTAGTATCATCTATATTTCACTTTTTGTTTTTCATATGACGTTAAGGAAAGTATGTCAGGAGCAATGTGAAATGCTGAATGCTATGTTTTCATCAGTATTTCTGGTTAACACAACAGGAATATACAATTGATATATTTTTCGCCCAAACGTGGTATGACAGACGTCTGAAGTTCAACAGCACTATAAAAGTGCTCAGATTAAACAGCAACATGGTTGGGAAGATCTGGATACCTGATACATTTTTCCGAAATTCCAAGAAAGCTGATGCTCATTGGATAACAACTCCTAACAGGATGCTCAGGATCTGGAATGATGGCAGAGTGTTGTACACACTGAGGTATTTACGCTTGACTTTAATTTCAGTTTGTCAAGGGAAAGCCAAAAAGATGGGTTCTATGAATTCAGTTCACTCGACACCAACACACATTGTTTTATCCTTACATGTGCAACCCTAAAAAGGAGACATATTTAGAATATACTATTTGCATGCAAATTATTTGATATTGGCACAGTAAAATAGTTTCATTTCTACTTATAAATTTTACTGTCTTGCTCTCAAAATAGTTATATTTCTATACTTAAAAGAAGATAAGCATGGTTAAAGTAATTCATCTTCATTTTCATGTATTTTATTGTTTACCTGTGGTTTGGACCATATTGCCTTCTAACTTTTTATTGGGTTAAAATAGTGAATTAGAAATATCCTTGAATCAAGAAGATGTTATAAGTGAGGTATTATGTGCAGCAGAGGCCTCACACTCTGAACCAATTACTATTTAGATAGATAAGGTTTCACCCTGACAAAATATTTCATTCCTCAAATATATTATGAGAAAAAGGAATATCTTTTTATCATTGGTCATTTACAGTTCAGGTCAAATCCTCAGATATGCCCTGTTCCACTAAAATTTCGATGAATCCAAATTTGGAATGCCTATCTTCAGATTTCTCATCGGCCTGGATAATTTTTATTTTGAGACTTTTACAAATCTTTTAAATAATTAAGTTACACGCATACCTACGTTTTGATGTTACATATGCAATGTGTACTAAATTAAATAATATATATTCAATTATAATATATTTCCTAAATGTGGAAGTTCTAGGTATGTTTCTTTTGTTGTTTTTTTAAAGTGTTATAGTAGTTGGATCTATGTAAAGCAAAGATAAAGATGGTATCTGTTCAAGAGAATTTAAAATTTTAAAGGAGAATACAAAATCAAAGATGTTAGCCATAAGACAGACTATCAGAGTTTCAGGCTATTTTTACAAAGTGATTTTGATTTTATGCTCTTGTTTTATTGGGTGGCAAAAAGAAAAAAAAGCAGAAAAGTATGCTCATTAGCATTTTAATGAATCATTTGAAGCTTTCCTTAAGACAACCTTTTAATGTTGCAAATATTTGAATTACAAAAAGGAGTTTTATTTTGTAGTTATTTTACATTCATTACACATTGCATCACATTGCAAGAGATAAGAGAATGACTGGAATTGAAATCCAAGGTAAATCAAAGTAAGCCTGATAAAGAAGATCCCAGATCAACTTTTGAAATGTTAAATTGGATTTAGATACACTACTGTCTCTTTGGACTTTGACACCTTTCTCTTCAGACCTCTTGGTTTCCCTCATTAGAATGAGATACATGTGATATAACTTACAGTTGTATCAAATATGTATGTATGCCTAGTTTCTCTAGTGAGTCACAGCAAACACCAGTAAGGATTCAACCTGGTTTAATCCTGAAGAGAAATGTGGTAGTATCATTGCAGATCTGGGATTCTGTCTGAGAGAGATGGTTGATTTCCTCAATTCCTTCTCCCAACTCAAGAACAGTCAATCCAGACCAGCAAACAAATCAAGCAAGCAGGTCTGCATGGATCAACACAAAGCTCCTGACAAAACTCATCCATGAAAAGAAAATGTACAAGAGATGAAAGCTGGAGGAATATAGAGACAGTGCCCAAGCTCCCAGATACAGGGTTAGGAAAGACAAAATTCAACTGAAATTGAATTCAGTGATGGACAGGAAAGCACTAAGAGTCTCTACACATGCATCCTCAGCAAAAGGAAGATTAGGAAAAGTGTGAGCACACCCCTGAATGGGAATGGGGATCTGGTCTCAAAGGACACAGAAAAGGTCAAGGTACACAACGCTCTCTTTGCCACAGACTTTACTGCTAAGACAAGCCTTCAGAAATCCCAAGTCCAGATCCATGAGATACTGGAGAAATGGGCCAAGACGACTCTGATGAAGTTTAGCATAGGAAAACTTGAAGTTCTGTAACAGCAGAGGAATAATCCTATGCATTAAGACAGGGGGCCAGACAACTGGAAAATACCTTGCAGGAAAAGACATGAGGATCCTCATGGACAACCCATTCATAGAGATTCAAGGAGCAGATAAACATTACTGCTTTTTCCTCTCTCTCACTCCTTCCTCCTTTTCAAAGCCTTTTCTTTTGCTGCTTATTTGCTTACAATTCAGGTATCGTGCAGGTCATGCATGACTGAGGCTACGTAGAGGCTAATTAAATGAAAAATAAAGGAGTTTTTAGCAAGCAAATCAGGGAATGCATCTCATTTAATTTTGGGTTTCTAAAAGTACATGTGTCTGCCTCATAAAGATCTGCAGCACCTACACTACTTGATATTCAGTAGAGAGAAAAACCTTTCTGGTGCATTCCTCTTCAGATTTAATTTAGATGTCTATTTTGGAATGAAATCAAGAACATCCCTGGAGTGCCTTTCTTTCCACTAGATAAGAAGATAGTCGAGATGGCTATCTTGGATGCAATTTGGACTCCTGACTATTACTTCTCAAGAAGTATTTTTTTTTTCCTCTGTAAAATACATTTCCGTAGTGCATTTTGGCATGTTGTGACACAGAGATTTGCTACTGCTCATGAGAAGACCTGTGTATCCATTTAGGGATTTGTTGATCATGAGTAATGCTGCTTCAAAAGCATAAAAACAGTTTGGAATAGCCAAATTAATACATACATATTAATAATTTCCTTTTCCTTTCTATATTCATTGTATGTATGCATATTTCATACTCCGGTTCCACACTAGTAACAATCTTGTTTTGCTAGCCATTATGAAGCTTTTAGTATAAGCTTCTCATGTACGTTCTGTATATCTGATCTCTTTTTCCTCAGACTGACAATTGATGCTGAGTGTCAGCTACAGTTACACAACTTCCCAATGGATGCCCATTCCTGTCCCCTGGAATTTTCAAGCTGTAAGTAACATATTTAGTAATAGCTCTTTTCCTGACCCATGCTGAACTCTTATTGAAAACTTGTATTTATATAATTAGAGTCAGTTACGGTTATGTTTTTGCTAAACATAATGCAACAGTTTTCAGTTTTACTTTGAATTGATTTGGAAGTACAGGAATCACACGTGCACAGAGATAATTGAAGAATATTATGTAAAAATGATATGACTTCTGGGATCCTTGCAATTAACATTTATGCTTAAATTTCAGCACAAAAGTAAAATGTTTTATCTTTGGCGTTGGAGTCTTGTGGCCTGATACTTTCTCTTTGCACATGGGTACTATACTATTGCAAGAGTTGGAGACAAGGGTTTGAATTTTGTGTTTGGATCAAAGAGTAAATAGTGAGTCCAGCTGAACTGGTTTTGGCCTTAACAAACAGACGGCCAAAACTACATCCTATTATGTACAATGAACTGCAAAACTCAATATTGAAAAACATACCTCAAATGGTATTTTAACTTATAATAGTGAAAATGCTACATTAAGTAAAAGGCACTACTAAGTAACTTGAGGGAAAAGTATATATGTATATATATAAATTTACTTGCGATATGCTTCTCCAGTTTCTTCCAGAAATAGAAAATAGTATTTTTACTCCCCAGAGTACATTAAAATCCTAGCAATGACTATGAAACAAAGCATTCTGTATTTTCCATTGCAATAAGATGGTTACCCAAGGGAAGAGATCATTTACCAATGGAAGCGCAGCTCAGTGGAGGTGGGAGATACCAGGTCCTGGAGGCTCTACCAGTTCTCCTTTACGGGATTAAGAAATACAACCGAGGTGGTGAAGACTACATCAGGTAAGACGACTGATCTATTTACCATCATATTTTCTTTTCATGATTTTATTGAAGGAGACTAAGAAGAAAGAAATCTCTTACTGTTTGGTACTTGACATTGGCAATCCACAGAACAGATACAGCCTTTTAAATAAAGAACTATCCAGGCTTTAGTATTTCCCAAGAGGAACTTACAGGAAGAAAAAGTTGCTGCCTGCTATCAGTTCTTGCTTTGTGCTTCTGAAATACCTGGCACTGCCAGGAGACAGCCACTACTGCAAGGGGTGGGTGGGCAAAAGAACTTCCTAGCCTGCGTCAGCATAGGGAACAGCACAGCTGAGCCACAAAGTAATAATCTGATACCGGGTTTGAATATTTAATAGTCCTGTTCCCAACACTCACAAGCAGAAAGTTGACCTGGACAGAAATGAAGTCCAAAGTCCCAGCCTTTTTTACTACAGCAGCTCCAAGTGTATTTTGTTCATTAAAACATGACACATTTAGCTCTCAGTAAAGAAAACAGCCTTGCAAGCCTGAATCTCAGATGATTTTCCTGCATATTTTTATCTCCTTGGAAACAAGTAATGGAATTTAAAATAATAAATGAGGAAGGACTCTGCTTTTAATAAAAATGGCAATTTGAATCCTGCTAGCTTTGTGGGAAAGTACATTTTTCTAGACATATATATTGTTTTATTTGTCAGCAGAAAGGAAATCAGTGATTATGAGAAAGGATGCAAAGAAGAATTACATTTTATTGTTCATGTACATCACGATATTCCTTGTCTTCGATTCCTTACTTTAATGAAAGCATTTTTTCTTTCAGATTGCTTTTGATTTTCACCTGATTTTATTGCTCTGGCAAATATATTAACTCAAATTCAGACATCTGTGTTTAGTCTGACCTGAGAAATATCCCTATCCATTGGAAAGAATAACACAGTTCTTTCTAAAAGGTCACTATCACTGTTATATTCAAAAGGCAAGTGAGCTACACTAGAGCTGAGAGCAGCCTGCTGTGCATCGCGCTGGAGTGCAAACAAAGAGTTTGAGAATTAATTCAGCTCCCAACTCCTGAGTCACTGGATATTAAGCACCACTGACATGTTTAGTCTTATGAGCAGGACAAAAATGAAATGAAGCCTCCCAGCTGTAGTCACATTTGCCTTATGGCATCTTCTGCCATTTTAGCTGAGGGAAATATTTAGTCAGCTATTTAGGAAAGCATTTGACCTTTCTCATTTTCCCAGGGAAATAAAGGTGCAAAAGAGGACAAGATAGCACTTGTGTGTATGGAGTCATAGCTGCTAATAACTACCATGGCACGTGACATGTTGAAGTTGCTCTCAAAGCAAAAAAAAAAAAAACAAAAACAACAACAAAAAAAAACACCACAACAATGCATCTCACCTCAACCTGCCCCTGCAGCAGCACAAAAGCAGCAGTAATCCACTAAGGTCTCATCCTGCCCACGCTTAACACTAGCTTTACTTCAATTACTCGAGTTTCTTTTATTTGCACTTTTTCTTTCCTTTTCTGCTTTGACCCATTCTCTAATAAACTTATTTTGGTCAGAAATAGAAAGCAATACAATTCTAACATGCTACACATTCAGATCCACATTTTGCACTGCTGAATTCAAAGTACTCTCTGATGTTTTGCTGTTGTGCAGTGAGATTTACTGGAAAATATGGAAAATATAGGTAGTAAAGCACACACACAAATACTTTCTCATTCAAAGATAAAACTTACTGCAGGGAATAGCCATTAAAGGCTGTCGTACTAACCTGGAGTACTACCATAATGTTGCATCAGTAATTTTCACATGACAACACATCCTTTAAATGAAAAAGTAATTACCAGTTAGCACGTCCTTCAAAGAAGCAAAAAGTCATTCTAATTGCTCAGCTACTAAAAAAGACTCATGAAAGCTACTCAGCCTCCTAAACTACCTTAAAGATCTGCTGAGTACAAAAACTTGCAAAACTAGCCTGTGCTTCTCCTCCTGCAGTTATCTTACATTTGATTTTCCCTGATCCTTTGGGTTCTATAGTCATAAATGGGCAAGAAAATTAGATTTGATTTTGATCCAGGTGCAGAATCTAAATAATTAGAAAATGGGGAAAAAAATAAATTAAAATAGAGATTGTCATTCATATTATTTACCCCCTACAGATATTGTGATATTGCTTGCAGGGCCCAAAGAATGTTCATTGTTACGTAAGTTCTTATTAGCATGCTGGGAACTGCATTAAGCTCAATATTCCTCTGCCCAACCAATTATCTACCTATAATTACTCTAACATACACACATTTTTAACAATTTCCCTAAAATAAAAGACAGGGAAAAACATGAAACCTGTGTGCACCCTGAGTACACAAGTTAAGAGTTTGAATGCCTGCATAACCAAAACGAGATACGACCATTTATGCAACTAATTGCAGTGCTTTGGATAATGGAGTTTAGGTACAAACTGACAGTAGTCCCACTTCAATGCTTTTCAAGACTACCCACAGGTCTTCCTCCTAACTTAATTTGGCTGACAGGGATCAGTAAAACATGAACACAGGAAAGAAGGAGGAGTTAAAAGTGAATGAGATTGAACAGATGTAAATCAGGAAAAGCCTACAGGTAGTATCCAGGCATTTGAGAAAATGGGGTAAACTTGCTCTAACTTCATTTACTCCATTATAAAATAACCTTTTGGTTCTGGCTTCACATCTGCCAGTGACTAACACATCCTAGTCCTTGAGGATAGCTATGCTGGCTTGGTGACTGGAGCAAAAAAAGAAAATCAGAAAGGATGCTGTGACTTGGTTATTGAAAACTCTGTCACCTCTATTTCTGTCATGCCATAGCTGGATATTTGAGATTTGTGCTGAGTTATGGGCAGAAGCAAACAAGAAATGTTTGAGTGTAAGCTCTGTAAGATCGGATGGACTTGCTGAAGTGACTACCTGTCGGTTAGAAAATCCTGTCAGAATAAGACAAAGATGGAAAAACAAGGCAAACTGGAAAAGACAAACCATCCTGTCTGTTTATCGTATCCAAAGCAAGCCATTCAGAGTTGTCAGCTTCTTTATCTCCCCACAGAACATCCTAATGCGACTCTAATGTTTTTCGAAAGTCACAGACCAAGCAATAAAGTATGTCTCAGCCAGAGGAATCCACTGTCAATAGTAATGGGAACTGCTAAGAAAAGTGATGGACTTGCTGGACTGTTTTCCCACCTCATTTATTTCTTATTTTTAATCCACATTGAATCTAAAAGGCCAAAAACCAGATATCAAATAGTTTTTAAAGTAAAAACAAGAACTCTCCTTCATTTGAATTAGATATATAGAGCAATACCGAATGAGCTTATTGAAAATGGAAAAAGATATGACAGAGCAGTCATTTATAAGCAAAAAAGGAGAAAGGAAAAAGAGTCTGGGGGCGGCAATAGTCAAAAATCACATTAAGATATGGAATGTGATACTGTTACAAAGAAAGTTTTTTTTTGTGGGTGCATGGCCCAGATTGTTGTGTATAAATGCATGTTAACTATTAACAGATCTCCTACGTGAAAAGTCAATGCCAAACTGCTGTTGCATTCGCTGCTGTGTGCAACATTTTAGGAAAGAAAGGAAGTGCAGAAAGGGTAGTAAGTAAAGGGTTTAGAAAACAAGAGCTATGGAACATTTGAAAGAATGAAACTAGTCTGGAAGCAGGTATAATTGGTGATAAAATGAACTCATGTTCTTCACTTAAGGTTAGAAAAGAAATATAAGCTAATATGCATCAAGTAAGATTTAGGCAGGAGAGTAAAACAACTCTTCTTAAGAAACCATAATAATAATCAGCACTGGCACAGTCGGGAGGTATAGAAATGCTAAAACCAGAAGGTTTATGAAATAAGCATGAGACAGTCTGTAAATACAGTGATCCTACCTCAGACCAGGAGGAAAGAAATGTCTTCTATCTTGAAAACCTTTGCATCAATAAATTTCAACAAATTTCATAAAATTACTGCACAAAGGACAGTTCTACTGGCTATTTGGTGCTTTGGAATGGATACTGTGTTACTGAATACTGTATTTTGCAAAATCGTTTGTGAATGTGGTATTATTAGGGAGAGATGGAGATTCTGCTATTTCCAGTTCACTTCCATGACTGATTAGTTCCTTTTTTGGATGGGATATTGTATATTCCTTAGTTACAGAGCAAGCCCTGAACTTTTATTTAAGTAGATACACAGGCATTGTGTATCAATAAACAGCAATTCAACAAGCTGCACAGGACACATGACTCTGGTAAGCCAACATCTCTAAATTCCATTTTACTTTCTTTCTGTTCTGTGTTTTGCAGAGGTAATCAGAGTGGTGCAACAGAGATTTTGTATTGCTCATAACTGATAAACAGTGTAAAATTGGTAATTAAATATTTATCTCGTTCTGCATCTATTTAGCTACATAAATAGATGTGGGTCTGATTTCTGCTTTATCTAAAAAACGTGGTCAAGGCTGTTATTTCATGGAAGAGGATAAATTTACAGTCTTTTGTATTTTATCTTAATGCCTTATTAATGAATTGAACTGTTGGCAGGCACACGGTCTCACAGCACTCCAAAAAAGAACAGGAGCCCTTTCTCATATTTTTTCATAAAGTCAAGATATGGTATGACAGGCACATTAAATATTCGAAGATATTTCCCTCTGTTGGGAAACAGACCTGGCATTAAAAAATGGCTGTACGTGGATTTCCATTGTGCTTAGAGATAGTTTAAAACTGTTCTAGTTTCCAATATGTGCTATGTCAGGGAGAATGTTTGTCTGAAAAATGACAAACTCCCTGTTTAAAGATATTGATCCAGTGAATGGCTACAAGATGCAAGTCCCTGCATTTGGCTTTTGAACATACTTTGTACTCAGCTTTGCAGGGGAGTAAATGTTGATGGGATCTGTAAGTCAGAGAACCCACCACACTGTGTCTTAAGTTGTTCTGTGCACCTTCATTGTTCTCCTGATAACTTGACAGAGTATTTATCTCAATATCTTAGGGTTTTTTGTGTTTTCTTTAAATGAATGCTATGTTATTATCTTTCACAAAAGTATACTCTCTGTATATGCGAAATATTTAAAGCAGCAGGCAGACACAACAGACTGAAATTACGTTTGCTGCTCCAAAGGAAACCTACAAGCCCAAGCTAATATCCTTAACACTCTTAAAATGTCTTTAAAAAATGTCAACATTTTATTCTTACAAATATTCTTATCATTTCTGTACAAAGAGAGCACCAGTGAATAAATTAGATTTCTTTTCTTTCCTTTTGCCACTTGAACTCTCCCTTACTTTACCAATTCAAGGTTGCTCACATAACCACTTCTAAGCAGTTCCATATCCAGGGTACAACTATTTGGAAAAAAATACAGGACTGACATAATTATTTAACTTTCAGACAGCACCATTATGAACCATTACAGAGTTACAGGTGATTTGTGAGCAGAAGGAAGATGTTTTTGTTATGGCTGTGGCTCACAATTTTGATACTGCTGTTGGGGAATAAAATAGACAAGGTAAAGACTCCTGCATAATTATTTACAAAGAACTATGAGTGTAAATAGCAAACTTTATTCAGATTAACCAGATAACTCACATGTGCTCAGCAATTCATCAGACTAAAGAAAGTTTGCTAAAGTTAAAATGTTGTAAAGTTTGTTCACTGAAAATAGCCTATTCTTCAGACTCATGTCTTCAGAGTAGAGATATAATACAGTTCCATCCCTACCTCCCAAAACTGTTATATACTCCACATTTTCTCATCCAAGTTGGTTAATTGTGTGGCAAATGAGTATTCATAAATTAATTCACACAACTGCATAAATGAGCTAATTCTGTAAGCAAGGTTTTTGTTTCATTACCATGTTAGATTACCAGACTCTATGCACACGCACCATTTCAGAACTGCAAAATCAGATCACCTTGTATCTATTTATCCCCATGTCATATGTGTCAGACAGACAAGACGACAGGGCTGAGCTGGAGGCCTTTTGAGGAACTGGGCCGTGGCAGATGAGAGAGAGAGGCTGCTCCTGGAGTGGCTGGGAAGGATTCAAGCCAACTTCAGTGACAGCTCTTCTACTGTGCCAGCTGCTTGGTGGCACTTTTTAGAGATCTAAAAGATTTCCACACTGTTGTCTTTCTGCTTTCTCTATCCATTCAAACACTTCTCTTTTCATCATCTGGTTCATAGCTGTTTTTAATAACTACAGACCCGTTCCTGTGACAGGAAAGCGATATGAAGATCCTTGGCACCTTAACAGTATAGGCAAGATGGAAGGGAATTTAACACAAATCATATACCTAAAAGATGATGCAAGGGATACATATTAGTGTTGAATATCTCACGGATTTTTTTATTTTTTTATTTTTTAATCTTTTGAGAAGAGTTTGGAGCATTCTTAACATTCCAGTGACAAGAAATTCAGCTCTTTTACTCTCAGTTTTTCCAAGGCTCATTAATGTCAATTGAGTCACCCAGCAGTGACTGTCCCTGAAGAAAAGGGCTGTTGGAGCCCAAAACCTCTTGACCTCTCAACTGAACAAAGACTTTCAAGGGTCGTTTTGCCTTTCTGGAAAGAAAAAAAAAAAAAAAAAGTCTTTCTGAAGGTTTCCCATATGTGAAAGCATGGTTTGCTCCAATGTAAACTGAGCTTTAGAAAGGTCAGGTAAGGATAAAAAGGATTAATACACAAGGAGCTAGAGAATAAGGGATAATGTGGAACCTTACAAGCACTTCAGCCAAATCAAATGCAATGTAATTGCAAAAGCACAGATGCAAAAAGGCAAGAGTGATTTTCTAGAAACAAAATTTTGTGGATATAAAAGAACAATGCATTTAAGGAAAATATTTGTCCATTTAAGAGCAAGAAAATAATTAGGAATTTTAGGAATTTTTTTAAATAGAAAAATAACCAATGATGGCAATCTTATCTTAAATATAATAAATTTATGACAAAATAAGCAAAATAATGAAGTGATACTCTCCCAAAGGATTTCCTTCAAATATCTTAGTACAAAAATTTATGCAATGCCTCTAGTATATCTATGAATATGTTTATGTAAGTACTAATCAGACTAGAGTCTGAGACACAAAGTGTTTTAACATACCAGGTCTCTTTTAAATTTCTGTTTGGTAATGAAATCATCACATTCCACCTATTGATTAACAATCATAGAAACTTGCAATATCGCAAGAGAAAATCAATGTAATTCCACTTAACTGATGTTAGATCTAATTATAATGAACTGTGGGATAGATTAGAAGTTAAACAAAAAATGTCTACTTGCAGTTATCTTAGCAATAAGATAAATGAATATTAAACATTTTTAAAAGCTTTTGTCATAGTGAATATGTATATTTAAATTATTGATTTAAATAAATGTTTTATTGTACTATTTAAATAATTAAACTTCAAGCAATCCTGTAATAAATTAGAGGTTTTGTGTGCACCTAAGTCTTTCAGTGGTAGTGTCAAACTAATTCTGGTAACCTGTGAACTGGTCAGCACAGCACTGGCACTTGATTTTCTATCTGATGCTTTACTCGTAATCCCTTTTTGTGTTCAAAAAACATATTTGTAGTTCCAATGATTTTAAGATAATTTCTTTATTTTTTCCTTTGGTCTTAACTTCCTTATTATCTTTGTGCTCAAAATTTTTTTCAGAGAAACAAACTCAGGAAGGATGTTTGAAGGTGACGACAATTTAATGTTCATGATTTGTACAGTGTAGAGATAGCTTATTTGAAATAAGTTTGGATTTGCCTTGGGCACATACGTGTCCTAAATAAAAAAAACATATGTTTCAAAGGCTGTGCTTGCGCAGCTAAGTCTCTTCAGTTTGTAAGCACGCTTTTGAGTTTCTCAATCTCACATCACTACATTGCATTCTCAGCAACCTACTTATCTAAGATATTGTTTAGTTTGGGAAGGTTGTCACTGTATTTGAATTGATATAAATGTAAGTCTGATCGGAAACGATATACAAGGCTTTGTAACACAACTAGCAGAGTCAGGTGCATTGCCAGGAGTTAATAATACTCAAACTCAGACAAATATCTGACTTAAAAAGAAAACTAAACTAACATAAAATAACTACATTTAAAGACAGCTTTGTTTTTTATGTCAAATAAAACAGAAGAAACAGAAAGAAAATAGATCAAAGAGGTTAATGAGAATGTGTGCAGTACGTAAAAACTTGGAACACTCTGCAGTACCTTACGAATATAAGAGTTCTATTTATATTTTTAGATCCATGTGGTCTGCAATACCATAAAACAACTTTGTATTGACAACACGTTCTCAAAGAGAAACATAATAGAATAACATTGAGCATGGTAGTAGCTTTTAAATATTTGTCATTACCAATTTTTGTAAGAATTAACTCCCTCATTTTCATTGTTAAAATAAATTCTTAATTGTAAACAGCAAGTTTCAACATTGCCTTTTTAAACAAGGCATAATTGTCCTCATTTTGATGTACATTACAGAAACTATAAATAAGACACTTATCTCAAAATGTGATACAGTCTATTAAGTCAGCTCTTTGCTATTTTCAAGAAGACTGCATAATTAAAGCCAAAGAGCTGCAGGATAAAATTTATGTAACAATACTTTCTTGTCTCATGACCTACATAGAAGAATCTTAAAATATTTTTCAAGATTTAACACATAAAGTATCACAACACTCTTTTTGTGCCTTGATGCTAGTGACTAGAAATGACCATGCAGCTAGTTATCAAATTGCTGTCTGTTCTTGTATATGGCTCTTAGAATGGAGAAAATTAATTTAAAAAAACAAAAAACTTTATTACAGATACTGTGTCCTTGTTGACTGTAGCTCATCATTACTTCTTTTTTAACCTTGAGAATATAAGTTTGAAGATTAAGTAGAGTTGTATTATTCTATTAGTAACAATAGCCATAGAGCTGCTTACATTCTGTGAGTGTGTGGGTTAAAAAACAAACAACTCTCTTCCTCCCTCAAAAACCTAAAGTAAGACCTACCTCGCCCATTCAAATTACAGACAGCAGTAACTATTTGACTTTAACATTCCTTCTCTAGTTATGCAAAATACAAAACCATGGTCAATAAATAACTAGTAGCAAGTTCTTATTTCCTACTGTTACCTCGTAACATCTAATAAAATAAAATAATAAACAAAATAAAATAGAAATTCCAAGTGATTCCTACCACTCTTCTCAATTTGTTTTTATATATTACTGTAGCAAATTACTGTTCTGGAACAGAGCTGCAGAAATAATCAAAAGAGGTAAAAATCATAAACGAAAGCACCAGTGCCTTGGAACTATACATCCTAAATAAATAACTAATTAGGATAACATTAGAGCACACTGTCACTCTCCTGCTGTTTGTAATAGTGCTAAGGGTCTGAGCAATTTAAAAAGTTCATGAAAAACACCATTTGTCTTCATTCTGGAAAAATCCCAGTTTTGAAGAAAATCAATTTTATTTGATTTTATTTGACTTGAAGAAAATACATATTATTTTGCTTATTATTATTTTAAAAATAAGAATTTTCAAAAACAGAATGACTAGACGTAGCAATGCTGCAGGAAAAAAGTACACTTTCAAGCATGAGTATAGGAAATCTGTGATATCCTTCGATTAGATAGCATGCATGCAGCAGATAACTTTGTTGGGAGAATGTTTTACTAGCAAATAGGAAAAAGTAATTATGGATCTATAAGTCAGAGAAGAAAAAGGAAAGATAAAAACATTAACCTTCAGAATTCTGAAATATGGAAACATAACATTTCTGCCAACTCATGAAATAGCTCATTTTATGAGTGGAGATCCAATCCCAGCCCTACACCAGAAAGTAAAGGCACTGTCACATCCATCGTGGTAGTAGTGTTCCAGAGCTTGGCAATGATGGAGACTATCACTGAGCGTCCAACCAACTGGCTGACCTACGATAACCCATGCCATTAGGTGTGGTAACGCCTGTTCCACGCAGTGGAATAAATCATTTAGTCCTCATAGTATAGCTACAACTCCTGGACATTACATTCCAAACCAACTCAGTATAAAGCTACCCCAAGCAGACATCTCTGCTGAGCTTGTCAGCTTTGGAGCCCATCAGGGTTAGCCGCATCCCAGACGTAATGCTGGGGTGAAAAAACCTCCCCTTATCTCTTTCCTCGTGGCCTACCCTCTGTCTCATGGTCACCTCCTGAAAAGTTTAGAATGAATTTTCATTTCACAGCATGATAGGAGACTTTACGTATGGAGAATTAAAAATGAAAAATGAATAGTTCTGTGAGCAGAAGGCTTATTTCGTACAAATTTGGATCTTGTGGCAGAATTCCCTACTGTCTAATGAACATGGCCAACTAAACGCCATGAACTAAATGCCAACTTAGCTTTTTCAGCAGCTGAAGCATTCCTCACAGGTGTTCTCACAGTTTCTCTGGAGTCTGATAAGGACCAAATTCATGCTTTAACCTTTCTTGGGAGAAGAAAGGTATGGGGAATGGATGGTGTGGAAAGCAGCACTGCAACATTACGTGACAACCTCTCCAATCCCTCTATGTGTATTTTTACACTTCACAACTTCTGGTTTAATAGTCACAATTGATCATTGTGTTCAGAATTATAAATGTGGAGGTCCTGAGATAATATAACCTTGATTTCTATTACAGGAACAGGATAAAAGGTAATAAGCATCTCTTCATTTTACCAAGAGCTTAAACAATATCAGTATTGAGGCTCTAAAACATGTCTATTCACTCTTTGTTTCATTTTTAATTAAATTTCACAAGCCATTGTAATTTCAACCCCCAGATGGGACTCAAGGTCTATAAGCAAAAATGCTGCAATGAGAATTCTGGGAATTGAACTGAAACCAGGAAACAACTGGGAGCTTTCTGGAAATCTGATTTTTCAGCCTAATCTTTGTAGGTTGAAAAATGGAAATCATTTTATGTTCAGTTCAGATAAACATATTTCCATATTAGTATATAGTATTTGTGGAATCAAAGAAATATTCAAATAGTCACTGAAAGCTTGCATGAAAATTCTCTAGCAGACATAAAGAAATAAATAGAAAATTAGTAATATCTGGCTCTAATACCTCTGAAAAAAAGAAAATTCAGCTCAAGCAAAAGTGATTCATATAGAGTCTCTACCCTTCAGACTAGATTAGGTTAATGTGGGGACTTCATTCCATCTCTACTAAGTAAAATCAAAGACAAGTGTATGATCATTACTAATTTTCTTATCTGAATGGAGTACCAGAGGTACTACCCAAGCACAAAATTTGTAAGACACTACATAAAACTAAATGTAAATGAATAAGTAGCCCTTCAGAAAAGGGCAATAAGGACTAATGTTTTTAATATGCTGAAGCTGTAATTCTGGGGAATATAAACTTGAGGGATAAAAACTTCTTTTCTTCTTGATGTAATATCTTTTATGGCAGAATCTGAGTCAACAATCAGGATTACTAGCTCATGGTAGTACAACTAAACAACAAATTGTAGCATGTTCAGCTGCCTAGAGAACTTTCTTTACACTTGTGTTCATACCTCCAAACACTCACATCGCTTGGCAGGAAAGAATCTACATCATACAACAGATTTTTCAGAAATATGCCATCCGTCATCTTCTTTTGAACTTACTCTACTCTTAGAAATAATGATAAAAAAAAAATGTTTAAGATTCACGTGGCTGGGAACCCTTTGAGGTGCAATTTGATAACAACACTGCTGTCGTTTCCACAGTAAAAACTAGTCTTTAAAAAAAAAAAAAAAAAAAAAAAGATGGACTTCTTTTGACTCTACTTCTTTTGAAGTATTTTAAATTCTCTCTTGGCTTCAATTGCTCTCCCAGCTGCTGTATGCACATAGGAAAGGTGAGGTGCTGGTAGGACGTGGGGTTAACAAAGCTGAACCCATAGGGCACACTGCTGCTGATACAGCCTCTGGCAGAGCAGTGCTGGTCTTGTGGGGAGGAAGTAATGATTTCCCAAAGGAAAATGGATGGCGTTTCCATAGCCATATCCCTTCCACGAAACTCAAAAGCCAGTTTCAAAGCAAACATTGTTTTCCTGAGCATGAGGACTTACTGCTTACAATTTGATTATTTCATCCTTGTAGTAAGTGATGTAACTTCAAGTCTGATCTGCAGTGCTCCATAACAAGCTATCTCTGTGAGATAGAAATGACCACTGTATCATTTCTGCATGTAGTCTAACATTTCAGCCCTCAAGTCTTTTATGACAGCAACCTCCACAAAAAGATAAATGAAAAAAACAACGGGTAACTGGGGCACGTTTAAGATTTTCTTGTTCTTGCCCGAGTTGCAGCCTTTTCTTTCTATGGAGTTACAAACACAGCAGCTATTTTTCTAGCAAAGAGTCTAGGAGACTTTACAGAGACCTAGCTTCCAGCAACTACAACATCTATTTGTAGGACACGGTCTAGCCCATGTGACAAAGGTCAGCTCAGAAGTGAGGGTCCTACAGCATTCCAAATGCAACCTTCTCTGTTTGCCACACAGCATTTTAGTTCCAGAATTGTCACTTCATTTTAAAGAGGTTCACACTATGTAGCATTTTCAAATTTTAACAGAGGAAAGTTTTAAGAAGATACAACCCATAGGAATCACAATGTTATAACCTCACATTTTGGAAAAGATTAAGAGTTTGTATTTCATGGCCTGAAAACACACAGTGTGATGGTATTCACAGTGTGATGTGGAATGGGATCCCAAGAGAACCTGTTCAGCAGTAGCCGTGAACATCATCCTGAATACGTCTATTTGAGAAATAAATAGATCCTCAAAAGTATCTTCTTGAAAAGGGCAAGTCATTTAAATACCTTGTAGGATTTGAACTAGTGAGATTACACACATCTAGAAGCTCTACCTTTATCCCTGCAAAGCTGGGTGACTTCAAGATGGTATCTGCAGTCTCTAAAGAATTTTTTTTCATCCTAAGCTTGATCTCTTTGACTTCAAATAGTGCTACTAGTTATAAATTATTCATGTTTCAGAGCTATTTCTTCTGAGACATGATCTACAAACTAAGTGTTCTCTTCATCTCCATTCTTCCCACCAGGCCTGTTGCATGCAGACCTGTGGCCTACCTGATGCTCATGCCAGGTAGTAAAGGTAATTTTAGAACACTGTCTCATTGCTTAACATTTTCCATTTTCTTGCATGATTTTTCAGTTCCTTGTATCCTGTTATAAAAGTATACCTGCTTTTTGAACTCTACATTTGTTTACTATTTAACCATATCCTGGTTTCTTCTGCTCACTGCCTTTATTTCTTCTTGCTCTCTGATAACTGAAGAGATTCTGGATTTGACAGTTTTCCTTCCTCCATGGATTTTATTTTCTACCTAACGTCAATTACATCCCCGTAAAAAGCTCAAGAGGTTAAAAATATACCCAGACATTTGCTATATCCTTTCTTAGCATATCAATAAGTGCTCTGTTAGAGCTAGTTATTTCCATTCCATTTCCTCACCAATCACACTTCGGACTAGTTTGCAACACCTACTTTTGTCAGCGTATGTTTCTGCTGTGACATTAGCTGTGATTGTGAACAAGATTAATTTGCACATTGCTGAAGGCTTGCACCTGGCTTCTGGGAGACAAAATGCTCAAGAAACCAGAAACAGTTTCGAATCTGTTCACAGAGCAGTCATTGTCCTCAGGCAAATTGATAGCAGGGGAATGACTGCTACTGTTTACCTCTCAAGCACTCATCCACAGTAGCCTCTTCAGAGGAATGTCGCAAATTGGAATACAACTGCATTTGTGATATTTTTAATTAAAAATGTTCTAAGTAGTCATTAAAAAATAATACGATTCAAAATGTCTTACTTGTAATATTTCTAGATGTGAACTCTGAAGTAACAAATTACTCCAGGTAGGCTGGCAGTCTCTTACAGCAATAAATTGGATTTATCTACTTATGATCAGAAAAGAAAATGTGTCTCAAATCCTTCCATGTTCCTCATTGGAAATAATGCAGTTTTCAGGTGTATACTTTCCCAAAACACATACATGAGTGGGAGCAGCTTTACCTGACACAGCATGTTGCATGTACAGAAAGATACAGGCACAGCTTATGTGGGAGAGAATGTTCTTGTTTGAGATAGTAGGTGCTCAGAAAGAAGGTAAAGCAACAGGTTATCCCAAGACAGAGAACGCTGTAATTTCCATGCCTTGAACAGACCATGTAAGACAAAGAAAGCTGTACTGGTCTTCTGAATGAAGTATACATCCATAATAGCCAAATTAAGCATATTTTCAGGTTTCCTATCCTTCAGATAAGAAAACTGGTTTCTTTCAACTCTTACCTGTGCTCTTAGTTCAAAAGGTGCTCTTGTAAGCAATCCAAACTGTCTGCTATGAAGTTCTATTAGACAAATTTCTATGAAACAAGCTCAAATCTATATATGAAGATATGTCTACATTAGCCAAATAGAACATATTCTCCCCAGAATCACCAATCTCAGGGTATGAACTAACCACAGTCCACATTAATTTCTAGTTTTATTTGTACAATTTAAATGCAACCAAATTCATTTTTTTTAAAGTGTTAAACATAACTCAGCTTCAATTCCAGGCAGTCACATGCTACAGTGAGAGGAAAAAGCCGAGTGCACTTCTGTGCAGCTTCAAAAAGGCCCTAAGATTATCTGTATATAGAAACTCCTGCTACTGCCAGTGGGGGTGGGACTCAAAACTGAAGGAAATTTGTATGTTGTGTGCATAGCTGGGAAGATTCCTTGCTCCGGACAGCCTAAGACACCAGTGCTTCTTTAGTTAATATGAGGGTAATGTTGTTATGAGGGCAATCCTAACAGTGCCCATGTCCCCAGAAAGTAATCATTCCTTTCACAGACAGTAATATGACACTAGACAGAAGCCTATGAAGGAGTAGTACCAGTACAGGAGCCCTGACAGCAACTATATTTGGCTGCAAGTTCAGAAAGGTGCCACGCAGCATTAGTAAGAGCATAAAGCTCACTTTCCTGGTATAAAAACAAACTGTACGCTGCTGCATATAGACAGAGAGAGCAAGAGCATCCCATAGCATATAATAATTCTGAGAACGCTGACGGGTACCAATATTTCACAAATAGTTACCAAAAATTCCCACCTTCTTCTCTCCTCTTCCTTTCCCCTTAAATACACAGACATTCAGATCTCTTTCATCAGCAGCTCTTCCTGGTGTAGGCAACTTGTGCAGACCAAGAGCAAACCTGATAAGTGCTGAATCAAGATTACCCTATGTCACAAAGCACCGGAGTAGGCATGAACTTATTTGCTGGGAAGAGGAGGTAGCTCAATTAAAAAATGATATGAGGAGGCTACAAGAATGGCTCCATAAAGAGATAGCCAGCACTGAGCAAATCTTTAAACAGGGCAGACAATGAAGTACCCAGAAATAGTCACCCAGTGTGTGCTCAAAGCAGCACAGTTGAGGCACAAAAGGGCATCCCACATGCAAGGCTTGGGCTAACATTTCACATGCAATATTTTGGGTCAAAAGTTTCCTCCCGGAAACTGCATCTGCTGCTGATCATTTTGGTTTCATAGCAAAAACCTCATTAACAAATTCTGAATGCTACAGGCTAAATACTGCCATTTCCTCCTGCTTTTCTCTTTTTTTTTTTTTTTAATATATAGATGTTATTATTATTATTCCATGTTAACTCAGTAGTGCTGAATGCTAAAAAGCCATTGCTGAGATTGACAATTTACTTTTTGGTGTTTGCTTTATATAACAAGGGAACCAATTCAGCTACATCTTGCTAATGCAAATGAATACTAAGATATACACTGGAATTCCTACATAGTCAAATAAGAAAGTCTTAAACAAGGAGTTAGCATTAGAGCACAGTTTAACAAGTTGTATGAACATCCTCTCTTCCTGACTCTGTCTAGTGAAATATTTGAGAAAATAACAGCTTTCTGAAGAACTCAATATGCCAACAAGCAGAACTGGAAGCTGAGGAGGAGGATTCCTGCAGAATTTTGCAGGCTTTTCAACACTGAAGCTCCTTATAATTAAATCATGGGGTTTTTTTTTGTTTTTTGTTTTGTTTCATTTTTGCTTTTTTTTTTTGCTTTTTTTTTTTTCCTAAGAAACAGAATTATCTTTTGCTATGTTTTTTTTTTTTTTTTTTTAAGTTTACTAAGCAGCAGGAAATAATGCAAATTTAGAAGTGTTTGCATTTTTCATCTTGCCATTCTAACATTTTGCAAGTGCCACTGTTGGAGCGCTGTTATTTTTTTACGAAGTTCTGCTATGTGTAGCTGTTCCCTTACTTCCACATTATTAAATATATATATATATGTTTTATATATATATATATATATATATATATATATATATATATATAACAAAACAATTGCTCTTTTTCAAAACACTGTAATGAACATGACAAAACTGGAAAGTTTGAGTTTTTTCCTGTTATTTTTAAGAAAACACTGTTTGGAGAAATGGAGAAAGTTTCAGACCCATTCTTATAATAATGATTGGCCCTTATTTGCAGTGAGTTTATTTTATTTTGCTCCTTTGCTCAACCATACCTATGTTGATAGCTTTTAGTGTCAAGAGGAAGACAAGAACGCTTAACAAATTTGTTGAAGTTTCCTCAGGGTGCGAAAGCAAAGAAAAAGATATTAGATAATATGTATAAATATAGACATAAAATATAAATCATATATTATGCAATGACATAAAATACTATTTTTTTCTTTTTCTCAGCCACTCCCATTAAATATTTTCACTTAAGTTCAAAGTACAATCTGCCAGATGTGGTTCAAGCATACAGTGTGCAAATGTTCCAAAACTGCCATGGGAAGAAAGATGGGTTGGGAGAAGAAAAACAGCTGTCTTACAGCCCTAAAATTGTTCATGGAGAGTGCTGGGACTAGACCTGAGATATCTTGCCTGTTGCTTCAGTGTTCTAACCAATAATCCACACTGCCTGAGATATTGTTGGGCTGTGCTGCCTTTCAAGAAGTCAGTTTATTTTTTATTACGTATCTGTGTCGGGTTCTTGTGCTCAAAGTCATCTTCTCTCATTACTGCGCTGCCTTTGCTCTCTGAAGCCCCTGACATTTGGTAGCTGATCACACTGAGCTCTGAAAAAAGTTGGTTTTGATCTGTGCTACTTTTGTTCCTTGATGTTCTGCCTTCCAGGATCTCATAGCTGGGTGAATTTTAGTCTTTTCTTGGTTACTTAGAATGGTTTCCTGAGGGTTTAAAATTAAATATTTGCTGATTAAATCCTCTAAAATATTTAAAGGATGCCAAAAATAAATGAAATTAAGGTTCTAAAATAAATATACTGCTGGAAGTCAAGCAATAAAGCATGTTGCATTCCTCCCAGCATCCCTTGGGCTTTTTGTTTATCGTACTGTCTTTCTAGTGATCTCCCTGTGCATTCAGTGGAAGAAATGCTGGTGTTCAAGTGGTACTTTCTTTTATAAATATTTCTTTTGCTGGGGGGTTAAGACAGAATGAATCTGTGAAACCCATAGCTTCCCTGCAGAACTTTGCCTCCATGCACTCATGTCTTCTCTCCTCTGCAGAGGAAAGAGAAGAAAATATCAAGTGTTGTTGCAGCCCCAGGTTATGTAATACTGTCTCTTGGCTCTGAAAATAACTGGAAACATCAAGAGAAAAGATTAAATGTACTGTATCCTCAAATTCCTCTTCTCTCAGAATGAAAGGCCTTCAGAGGAGTTCCAAAATGACCTTTGCCATGCAAGACAATTTAGGAAGATTTAAAAGCAAGCCCATGAAGCACTGCTGTACAAACTACATTAGTCCTGTTCAGTCAATTCAGTAACAAGAATACACACAAAGCTTGTTAAACAGTGCTAATTTCAGGGAGTTTGCTAACATGCCTGTAAGTCTGTTATTTAGATCAGGAATATTACATCGTTTTATCTCCTCCTATAGTTTATCTTATTTTCTTCTATATTTCTGTCTATTTATTTTCTTTGTTCTATCTTTATCAAATAGGCTTGCATCTAGTTTTCTATCATTTCTGAAATTCTGAGAAGTCTGCAGTAGCTACAAAAATGCATGACAGGATGTGAATCTTCCTGTTCAGTCATGAGTAGTTCTGCCCATAGATTCATTCACTGACCACAACAGAGCTCTATGCTCTAATCGTAATGTCAGCTGAGATGAGAAAGTCTCCCAAGTTAGCACACCTGAGAACTGATTCACTTTGGGATCTGTTTGTCTCCCTTGACTGACCATTCAGTCGATTTCTTCTCATAGGTACATAGGTAGTTGTCTCCTGTGTTTAAGAGCAGCCAGGGTTAGATACTGCCAGGAAATGTGTACACTAGGGGTATATGGTCTGGATACCTTGAAATGAATTAAATTAAATACATATTTCTTATTTGCTGACATTGCTGATCTCACTGCATCTCAAAACCTTTCTTATAACACTGGCAATTCAAAACTAATGAAGTCTTGCTTTAAAAACAGGTGGAGCTGTCAGCTGTTGGAGTGTCATTTTATTATTTATTAACTGAAGTGAACAGGCTTTACTTGGTGGTTCAGAGAACAACCAGACATCCAAAAGAGTCAAGGACACAGGATCTGTCTGTGGAGATTGTGGCTGTCTGCTTTCTCATTTTAGTTGAAATTTTTTGTCAGCCTCACATTTGCTCATCTATTTGTTCCTATTTCCTACCACAGTACATCAAACAAGTTATTTAGAAACCCAGTTCTTCTAACTGCCCAGAGATGAGATGCTGAGCAGGGCTAACACTTCCTGGAGAAGAGAGAAGTTGGAAAGGGAGCAGAAGGTTCTTCAATTTGCAGATTATTTACACACTGGCACTTAATGACTCCCTCACAGCAGTTGCAACCTATTACATCATGCTGCTGCCACATCTGAACACTAATCCTGCACACTAAAAATCCTCCTGCATTTGCTAATGCCACTGTAGTAGCTTAGCTGCCTTCAAAACAAATACTCCAAAACAAATTCAAGGAGTTAATAATTACATCTCCAACCAGAAATATATATATATATGTTAAAAAACAAGAAAGGCTCTGTATCATACATTTTTCTTTCAAAACTGTAGAATGGACAGTCTTAGAAATACAGAATTTTACCTCCATTCCCACGTAGTGATATTTTTTAGCAACAAAAAATTGCTAGGGTGAAGCATGTCTCTGTGAATTCAAAGGGAAGGTGGGAACAACAATAATAGATTTTAATTACTGTCTAGAGTCATTACATTCTTTCCTTCTATAATTAGAAACTCATGAGAAGTGGAACACATTCTATCAAACAAACAGAAAACAGCACATCATGTGGAATGAGCGGCCAAGGACCAAAAAGAAATTCAGAACATCATGTCACACATAAAGAAATTCCATTTGCTTGGATAGCTATAATGATTCATCTCATTTTGCAGGAATTTCATCAGCTGGGGTTGTCATTTCACACAAACACAAACTAATTCCATCTCCTCTCCCCTGGTCCTGCTGGAAATCAAGGTGTTTGACGTCAGACGCATCCACACACACACATACATGTGTTACTCTTTAAAAACAGAAAAAAAGAGGAGGAAATCTCTTCCCGCCTTCCACCCTGCTGTTCAATGTAGTTAGGATTCATCCTTTGGAATGTAAATTGAAAACCAGGCTTGCAGCTATCTGAATCCCAGAGATAATCTTATATAAATGGACTATAGTACAAGCTTTGTGAAAGTCTTAATGTTGTTTTACCCCATTACATAATCAAGCTATAATCATGGCTTAGAAATAGATATTTAGAATTGGGGTGGAAGTCACTTAGTACAGCTGCCACGTTGGATCAGTGATGACTATGAATCGCCTTGTCCTTTATGTAACACCCAGGCACAGCAAGCACCAGCAGTCAGGTAGAAAATGAGACTGTTTCCAAGTGCTTCAAGTCTGTTGCAAGCAAATATCTACAATGCCGTTGCAGATTTTCTTTCTTTCTTTGCCCCAGAGGCTAAACATTCACTGTATTTTATTTCACATCATGACTTCCTATGACACAATACTGGTATTTCACTGCTAAATCTCAGAGGGAAAGAGAATGTTGAGCAGTTTTGAAAAGGAAAAGACCTAATTATTTTCAGAAGCTGTCTGGCACTTACGCATTTCAAAAATGAGTCGATGAAAGAATCTAAAATTGTAAAGTACAGAAGCAATGAAAGGGTATCTAGGAAAGGATGAAATAATGAGGAGTCATGGTCAGATACCTAGGGTGCAGTACTTTTTCTGACTCTCCCTCTTCCCCAGAGTCTTTTATTTTACCTGGCTGTGGAAAGCAATAAATCTCATAATTATCAGCTTATGATCAGCACTATGATCAAGTATCCGTCTTTATGAAAATTCACTCAAGCGCTCCTGTGATCAAATATTTTGGCCAAAATGATTATACTGTGATATATGTATAAAGCATAATGCAAAGATGAGTAAATGTCATCATCTCTTCCTTTGACAAATAACCACTTTTACAAGTACTGTTTTCATTAAGAAAAGGGGTTTGCAGGACTAGGCAAACCTAATGACTTCCTGATCTGCAGTAAGAAAGAAACAGCATATCAAAAATATGTGATATTAGATGTTATATAGAAGAGTAATTTGTGTAGGTTAAATATGAATCCACGCAAAAAATTCCGTGCTGAGAAAGGAATATGTTTTTCTTATATCACAGTAACATCACAAGACATCTCACTGACCTCTTACCCCTAACAAAACAATAAATGCTAGCAAGAATTCCAACCACAGACCCTGTCAAGGCAAGAAAAGAGATGGAAACAAAAGCACTGAAATGAGTACACCAATCTTAAACTATTTACGTGATATTTCTTTCTAGATTAAAGATGCACTGTGCAATGTAACCCACAGTCTGACACTGGCCTGGTTTGGGAGAGACCTGAGTCCCATCTCCTGTTGTTTCTTCTTCTGCCTACCCTGGGGACAGCACTCTGCTCCAACCACTGCTGAGCACCAGAGCTCAGCTGCCATCGCTTCTCTGACATGAAAGAGAAAAGGCTTTCCCCATGTTTTACCAGTTCTTTTTGTCTGTTTGCCCTGCTGCCCTCCGGTGTGTCAGAAGTGGAAGTATACATAATGTACCAGAAGTCCATCATTTTACAGGCAATTTAATTACCAATGAGTTTTTATTATTGCCACAGAAACGTTATTGTTTATTTTTCTCACTTATCATCATCATCATTTATTATTATTATATCATTATCATGTTATTTATTATTATTAAAGCCCATTCATTTCCAACTCTCCTGGCATAGGCAGGGTTACCTCCACCAGATCAGGCTGCCCAGCATCCCATCCAACTTGGCACCGAGCACCTCCAGGGATGGAGCATCCACAGCTTCTCTGGGCAGCCTGTGCCAGTGCCTCATTGCCCTCTGAGTGAAGAATTCATTCTAATGCCTAATCTAAATCTACCCTCTTATAGTTTAAAGCCAGTTCTGCTTGTTCCTGATTAAGAGCCCCCCCCCCCAAGGTTCTCCTTTAGGCCTCTTCTAAGTACTGGAAGGCTGTAGTGAGGTCTCCCTGTAGCCTTCTCTTTGCCAGGCTGAACAAGCCCAGCTCTCTCAGCCTGTCTTCATAGAGAAGTGCTCCAGTCCTCTGAACATCCTCACGGCCTCCTCTGGAAGGCAAATATTTATATAAAAAATGGCACCAAGCCCAGTCCTTTAAAAAAAAGATGGATGCATTTAGAATCTCTTTTGGTCCCATTTGCTAATATTTTTATAATCAGTACTGGTCTAAAAAAAATTGAATTTTTAAGAACTAGAGAGAATTAGAATCTCATCTGGATTCAGTAGGATTTAAGTATATATCTCCAGTCCAGAAATTTACAGCACTGAATTAATACACAGCAAGATGCAATTCTGTCAGCTCTAGAAAAGTAACAGATGGTTTTCATATATTCTAGAAATCTGAACACCTCAGACAATGGCCCGTTAGGATCTGGGAACATCTTGTTTTATGTGTGGGTAAATCGTCACAGAAACCAATCAGTGACTAAGGCCTTTCAATTCTGTAAAAATACTGTAAACATTTTTCAAAAGCATTCTTTCAAATGCCTCACAATGTGAATGGCCTTCCTTTGCCTTTTTTACTGAGATTAATTCAGAGACAGCTTACCTTGAGTACTGACAGCAATGAACTTATCACTACAGCTGCTCTATTCCATTAAACTTCCACTTACCTTCATTCTTTAAAAAAAGAAGCAAACAAAACGATAAAAGAAAACAGCATTAGCTGTGATCTCCTCCTCACTGAAAATGAGACCTCTGGCCATGTTAACAGTAAAAGAGAGAGAGAACAAGGATGTTTCTATTACTTATTTATGAGGAAAAGAAAATAAATTCTGCTGCTATGGTTGTTCCTCATTAACAATTTATGCAGTTTATACACTCATTACGTGTAGCACAAAGGTGATATTCCTCTGGTAATATTTCTTTCATACAAAAATTAGTTTTATTCATACAAGTGTTGCTATATTAACACAGCTGTATAAGTCAGTTATGCCGTTCTAGTGTTTGTATAAATCAAATGGAAAATAATCACAGAAATTTTTACAATTCAGTTTTCCATGGGCAGACTTGGAAACGCTGCTCATTTCCAATCTGAGGTGACAGTGCCCTCCTGTGGCATCTTTTTTTTTTTTTTTTTTTTCCTATGTACAGTCCATCCAGTGACAGGAGCTAAGCAGTTTTCCATACATAAAGACTCATTTACGTACGCGTTTAGAACAGTTAAATGACAAAACCTTCCACTTCTATCTGTATTTCTATCTGTATGCTTTTCCAAATAAATTTTCTATTTGGTTTCTTTTTAAAATTAGGAGGAAAAAAAGAAAATCAACAGTGGAAATCTGGGCAGCTGGTGTAAGTCTGGGTCTGTATGCACCATGTGGATGCTGTTGGCTGCATAAACAAAACTGTGCCTGTTAGTTACTGTATAAACAGTGACTTATGTTAAATCCCAGTGGCTAGTCATTTGAGCAGTCCTTGAAGAACAAATGATGGCCTGGAGGGATAATTCTGGGGGAATTTGGCTCATATATTACCACTGTTTTCTTCAATATTATGTAGCTACTTGATAGAATTTTTTTCTGCCAGAAACTGATTCATCATTAATATTCTGCTATGGAATATATTTTCTCCACAGATTTTTGTATTTCAAGCATGAAAAGTACAAAATCATAAATAATATCAAGACTTACTAAAGCACTCATGGATTTTCACACTGTTATACCTAATGAAAATATTCAAGGTAACCAAATTACCAAAGGAAACTCATGTTCAGTCCCTGTGCTACAATACTCCAGTTCTTGGGGGAGAACTGCTCCTACACTATGGAGTCAGCACGAAGTGAAGAGCTCTTGCTCTGTATACTTCCATCACTTACAGAATTTCTGGAGATTTTTGGTATTATCCTGTCTGAAGGAACAAAGAAAGTAGGAGGAGAACACAGACATCTCATTGTGCGAGCATCCATCTCTTTTTTGTCTCTTTTTGCTGCGTCCTGCAGAGCAGTGCGTGGTTTGGTAGGCAGCAGAGGCAGCATGAGGCTTATCAGAATCAAGTCTTAGCAAAAATTCTCAAACAGCTGCCTACGCCTATGGACACATGGGTTGTTTTCCAAACTGTTAGCTTAGAAAGATTTCCACAGAAATGCCATCATGTAAAAAGGCCAGATCTTCGCTTAATTGAATTTTCTTGCTAGAAGCTCTGTATATTTAACAGGAGTGACACACTGAATTTTATCCACTCCAAAACTATCTATGGAAATGAACTGAAATGATACATATGGGTAACTCGATCAAATTGCCAACATAACATTTTTGAAGCTCTTCTGAACTTCTTTTTATAACTTAATCTTGTGGTTTAAAACAACAGAAAATGGGATCCTATAATAATAGTAAGGGTGAGGTAATCTGAGCTGTAAGTGTTGCTACCTGAACTATAATTAAGACACCAATTTCCTGTGATGTTAGAAAGCTGTTCTTTTCTCTAGCATTTGTACTAGCTTCCAAATAGGTTTAGAGAACAAATTAGAGTCTTGTTGCCCCAGCACCTCACACATTGCACAGTCACTTAAACATGCATTACTAATAGGTATAATTTCCCCCTCACTTTGCACAGGTGTAACTGATTCCACAAGCGGGATGTAGTGAAGGATCACACCCACTGCGCTGATTAAATCAGCTAAGTGCAATGTACATCTCCCCCTGGCTACACTTCCTGGCACAACTAATTCCTTCTATTGAACCTTTGGGAATTAGGCCAGGACGTATGCACAGATGGTTCCTCAAATCAGGAATTCACTTCCCCTTATGTCTAACGGAGCCAGAATCTGAGTACTCAAATTGCTGTATTACACAAGGATATGGAAGGAAGAGATTCAAGTTCCCACTCCATGCGTTGAGTCTGTGTAAATTAGAATGGCACAGGACTGTTTGAAAAAAAAATCCTCTTGTAAGGGCTTACAAAAGTCATGATCATCAGACACTGATGGAATATTGACCTCCATTTCAAAATATCTCTTGCTCTATAGATGTGAATTTAAGCCCGCACACTTTCTCTATACGTAACAAGGATTTTTGCCATCAAGAGAAATCCCCAACTTCCAATTAGAAGTAGCATCATGAAGAGGCTATGCCTCAAGTCAGAATCCTGCCTCATGTCTCCTGCTCTTCAGAGAATAAACACTGGAAATGTGCACTTAGTAGAAAATGTGATGTGAGTATTTATACGTGAATATAAGCATGATCTGAAGAACACTTTCCCAAGAGTCTGCATTCTGGTTAAAAGTTCAAATACATGTTACTGAAGAAACTGTTGAACTGATTATCATATCTGTAGACTACATCTAGCAATCTATATATACTGACATAGAGGAACAGAAGATATATACATATTCATAGGGTGGAGGGGAGAGAGAAATGACGTGTAAATATATTAAGAATGACTTGTGCTCTTCAGTGTAAGAAGATTATTTTTGCCAGAGAAATACTGTATTTCTTTACAAGTAAAAAACAGTAGGTATTTTCTAGACATATATAATAATGTATATAAACCACAGAAAGGGTAGGACTGTAATATCTCTAGTGAAAGGCTAAAATAATCCAACATTATCTAATTATAGTGCCAAACTTTAAGTACGTAGGTATGCTGTGTCACAGAGAAGCTGCCAGGTTACATTATCATTCATTTCCAAAAAAGTCCAAAAGTATATCAGTCTTCCCAACAGCAATCTGGCAGTCTGAGAATCTCTGTAGCCACAGTATGCAACATTGGATAGACAAGAATCAGAGATCAGGGAACAAGGATGAGGTAATAATGAAAAAAAATAACAATTTACCAAGTGAGAACTAGTGAATAATACTGTGCTAAGTATCAATTCTGGTCATTTTTTACTAAAATAGTGTCTTAGCTTGACAGCTTCATGCAGGCATCACACCAGGAGTGAAAATCACCTCAGGCACAGAGATAATCTGAAAATAACAAAGTGTTTAAGCTGGCTCCAGCTGAAGAGCAGAGAAGACCATGAATAAAGTCAGAAATAAAACAAATATGGATAAAAACAGCACTGAGGCAAGATTCCATTTTAAGAGGTTATGGTTTTAAGTCATGAAAAGTGGGATTAAAGCAAAATACTGCCAAGTCCATGTTTCACAGACAACTTAGTATGCTTTACCTTTTGGATGTATACTTTATGACAACTGGTATTAGGTCCTAAATTGCACATCCTTGGTCTTGCATTACTTTGTATGCTTCTGTAGCATTATGTATTTGATTATTTCCAGACTACCTGCCTTATTTTAAACCACACATCTCGAAGGCCTGCTGTTACACCATTACACTGCGTACATTACACCATTACATATATAGGCAACATTTAGCACCATGCTTCTCTGGGGCAATGTTGCTTTCCTTACTGCTTTATTTATTATTGTTCATATTACTCAAAGGCTGGAGGAAATATTCAATACATTACAGAATTATTGGTTTGCCTTGTCACAAAGCCTTTCCTGTCATATACTGGCAAAAAATCATCAGTACATCCCACTTCCCAAAATCCCAACCAAGCAAGATGAGGAATAAAAATTTGTCTCTGTGGTTTTAACGTTATTCCTTTCTCTAGTAAGATTCTCTGAAGTAGCAGAATTTACTCCACAGCACAACAACATCTACAGCACCAGTAGACTTTCACATTAGAAAGCAACGTGTAATTTAAAGGAATTTACATATACTTAAATAGTTCTTTAGACTGGAGAGTCCATGCTGCCGGGCAAGTTATATCGGATATTCAAGTCCTGACTTCCTCTGATTTAACTGCTCAGTTTGTAAAAACCTTAAAGCTTGTTATGTATATACGGGTTTATTTATTTGAGCTTTCTGTAGAATGTTTCAGATTCTACAAGGTGTGAAAATAAGGTCTGCCAAAATAGTGCCGTGGGCTTTGCTACAAGTATCAGAAACTGACAAAAAGCATTTCCATTAAATATTGTTCTGGAGTGGCTGGAATTTTTTACATACAGATGCATTAGGAAAGACAGGCTTTGCATGATGAAAAGTTCAATAGCATTTGTGGGAAATGAACATCATCTAGAACAATTACATCATTTTCTAATTTTGAGAACACACGAGCAGAAATATGCTATTTCTAAATTGGTAAGAAGGTCAGTATTAAAAAAAAAAAAAAAAAAAAAAAAGCAGAAGGAATTGTGTTAAATTATATATAAAATTCTTCCACTTGGATTGTCTCCAGTAGCAAAAGCTTTGTGTTGGGACACTGCTGTCGCTCTGTGTAAATGGACTGTCCTCAAAGCATGTCATTGAGATGACAGAGATTTTGAAATAATAACTCACTGTTGCAGAATGGACCACGGCCTTCACATGTTAGTTAGCATTTTAAAAGCGCACATGCATTACATTTTCAACAAAATATGTGTTTAATTTAAATAAACGCATAAATTGTAAAAATAGTGAATAGTTCACTATTCAAAAAACACTACTTCCATCAAAATAAAAATCTAAATAAATCTCACTGGAGACCAGATAATCTCCATTAGGTTTCCTAGGGAAAACACTAAAACAGTATTTGTGAAAATGATCTAAAAATTGAAAGATTGGAGTAGCTTCCTCCCTCTGATATAAACGCATATTTGTGTGTTATTCACACCACTTGGTGTGGTTGCACACATGGTTATTGAAGAAGAAGTCTCTGTGTGAAGTCTCTGCAGCACAGCCCAGTCTGGGTCAGCTGGATTTACTGTTCATTTTTTCAGTGCTGGTGCCGAGTTGTGGATTTGGCTCTAACACCTTTGAGCAGTAGTGCTGGCTTCTGTACTAGATTGCGATATTTTCTGTTCTTTTGAGTAAATGATCCTCCAAAGCAAGACTGTAAAACCAACAAAACAGGCAAACAGATATGCCCAACTACAGGACAAACATTATGGGCAACATATACGAAAGAAGTTAGCTGCAATCTGATATATCTGCTCAGCTACTCCCCAGGATGGTCTACTGCAGCTGCATTTTAAAAAGAAGAAGAGCAGAGAAAAAACAACCAATTTTTATTTCAGTTCTGAGCTAATCTTTTCTAACTTTTTATGTTGTCACATACTTTTGGCTTTATATTTCCCATCTCTTCTTTTTGGTAATTTGTTGATTCGCTAAGCAGTTCAGTAACACTGAACATGAAGACAGCCTTTTCTCTGATACCGTTCGCTTTGAAGTAACACAAGTACTGCTTCAAGTGATCTCTACAATAATACAGAAGAGGAAGATAGGAAAAAAAATAAGCGGTTTTGAAAAACCTATGTTAAGAAACTGATTGCCCAACTGATAAAATAGACACTTTCCAAGAAGTTGGTAGATGTACTACAGAGATGAAGAATGAGACTGGCTCCAGTTCTAGTGCTCCTGGTCAGTGTCTTGCTTAGTGCATAACACACACATACAAGTTTATTTGTGAATTAAGGGCATAATCAGACAATAACTACTTGTTAAAACTGGTTGCTTGTGCTCAGCCAGATCTTCTTGTAAATCCCAAATACACAAGTTGTTTTTTTTAAGTTTCTAGTTTCCTTATAATGCAATGAAATTAAAAACCAATTAATCCTGGTAAACAGACATTGCACATAATGGATGGAAAAAATAACAAATGCAAAAAAAAAAAAAAAAAAAAAAGCCACAGCAGCTGAAAAATTAACTCTGAAGTTTCTTCTGTGACTAAGTTCAAGGGGATTATTATGGGGAAAATTAAAATTGTCATTACATCTGAAAACATAACTTTCTCTGTTAAGGAACAGTACTGATCTAAGCAGAATGCACATTAACCACAGAGTCTTTTGGATATCTCTGGGGAAAGCATCTCACTCTGGATTTGCAAACCTTCTTCTGTTTGAGTTTGGGAATTATCTCTGGACCGCATTTCATAGAATTGCAATGAAGTCTTTTGCAGCCTGGGGTTTTGCAGTTCTTTTGCAATCAAGATTTCCCAGGAGCGCTGTAATCTGAAGCAAAGATGAGATCCAGGGTGTTTTTTTTTTAGCTTAGAAGAAATACATCAAAATCCGGAGCTTTGCTTTATTCCTGAATCCTGAAGAGAAATATCTATGCATCCGCAAGATGTGATGAATGAAGTGGTAAATTAGAAGCCTGCTGTGCTATGCAAAAGAGATTACCCTTGAAATCTGAAGTTCAAGTTACATAAGTGAACATGCATGACTTTCATATATACTACATAGAATAGGAAAGTGCAAGCCAACATCTAGAAATTCTATGACCTTAGTTAACATATTATTCTACTTCAGTATCTTTTTATTTTACAGGAGACTACGTAGTCATGTCTGTTTACTTTAACCTGAGCAGGAGAATGGGTTATTTCACTATTCAGACCTACATTCCCTGCACACTTATTGTTGTGTTGTCCTGGGTCTCCTTCTGGATTAACAAGGATGCAGTTCCAGCCAGAACATCACTGGGTGAGTTGCTTTACTTTCCTGCTCTTATTCAGCATTATGATGTTAAACTGACACCAGTTTCTAAATGCAAGAGGAGTGAATTTAATACAAGTTCCCCCCATTTAGAATAATGTAATCACTTCCAAGGAGTAACAGCACTTAGACCATATTTCTCTCTCTTCCATTTCACCATGTCACAACCTAACCAGAAGTAGTGGAGATCATCTCCAATAAAAGCTTCTGCATCTTTTCTGATTACCTTTTCTGATTTTTTAACAAACATCAAAAAGAATGAAATAAATACCATGAATGAAACAATCTGCCTGGCTGCGTGACGCAGCGGTAAAAAGTGAACAATGTGGTACCAGCCTTCAGCTTGAGGTTCCAAAGGTCAAACGTGTCCTTCAGACCACAAAATCAACTGAATTTGCCCATATCTAAAAGGTGAAATGCAATTAATCTGAATTAGCACTTTCTACACGTTAGCAGCTCTGACACAAATGAAGGAGCTACCGAGTTCAGCCTGCTCACACGAACCAGCTGTGTCTGTAAGAACCAGCAGAGCAGAAACCCAACTGAGGAGATAAAAACACTGTTTTCTACTTCTGAATTAAATCAATGCTACTAAGAATCATTTTAGTCTTTCCTTCTGCATTTTCATTTCCTCACAGGAATGCAGAATAGAGCGCTGCAGGGAGGGACAGCATTTTCATTATAGATTTCCCTTGAAAGAAATACAGGAACAGAGGACCAACAGCCCCAACACATAATGCTTTAAGTGTTTTATTGCTTTTTTTTTTCACTCTCTCTACAACAAGGCCTTACAATGTGCTTTAAAGTATAAAATGAATAAAGGCATTCAGCTGTTATTTTTGTTTTTGCTTAGATGTACAATGCAGACTCATCTCTCTGCTGAAAACTTGGCTATTCATACCTCCAAGATAAAATCAGTGGTATGAAATTTGCCATAAAAATATGATGAATTTTAACTGTTCTGATGCATTTTTAATGTTATTTACATCACAGGACAGGGAATAATGTTCTGAAAGGAGAAGGGAAGGTGAGGCATGTCCTAGTACTTTTCAGTTACACGCTACAGTCATTTCTGAAGACCAGAGGAGGCACTGCTGAGAGAAATCTGGCAACTGTAAGGAGTCCTGAGAGACTCTTCCAGCTTTATTTGCAAGAAATCACTTAAATAAGCAGCAACAGAGAATTTGTGTGGGAATTTGGGTCTAGTATCTTTGGCTTACAACTAGAATGCATTAAAAATAAGAGAAAGGAAACAATGTCTTGTTTACATGGCACACATACAAATAAACACACTTTTTGACCTCAATTTTCATCTGGATTTCAGGCTTCCTTAAGAATTTTCATAATTTCTAAATCATATAATGGCTGCAAATGCATTTCTTTCTGGCATTGTTGTCATTACTGATATGAATTCCATGAATGACATCCTGAACAGCATGAAAAGTTTTATATTGGCCTTTAGAATATTCGAAGAATGGATTCAAGTGACCTCTCCCACCATGACCTCTCGCTCTGTTACAGAAAGTTCTTTTCTCTCCATCAGTTTCAGGATTTGAGAACATAAACCCTAAAACTGCATTTCTCACTTAAAAATGAATAATGGATGCCTAAAAACGAAACTATAAAGCAACAAAACTGAATTAAATACATTTCTTAAAATTAGAATCCATCAGCAGGACAAGACTTGCAATGACTATGCAAAAATGATTCACACTCTCCCTGTTCATCCTTGAAGCTCTCACTGAATCCACATTTCACTGCTTGGGATGGGCTGATATTTTTGCTATCTGTCAGAACTGCTGGCATCCTTCAGAAAAAGCCAGAGAGAGATATGGCAACATGACTTTGTTACATGAAGTTATAACATTTCTGATGTTTTCTGTCTGTTTACCAGGTATTACAACTGTCCTGACAATGACCACCCTAAGTACGATTGCTCGTAAATCTCTTCCCAAAGTCTCCTATGTGACAGCAATGGATCTTTTTGTGTCAGTCTGCTTTATTTTTGTTTTCTCTGCACTGGTGGAATATGGAACTTTGCACTACTTTGTCAGCAACAGAAAGCCAAGCAAGGATAAAGACAAAAAGAAGAAAAATCCAGTATGTATCTTTTTACCAGTAAGGTATAAAATTAAATTACATTATGTGAGGGAATATTTATACCTCTCTTTATGTCTGTACTCTCATTTGAAAGTTTGCTATTACATAGCTACTCTTCTTCTGTATTAATGGGAATACAATCATTTACCTCGATAACAAAGAACTCATATATCACAGTTGTCTAGACGGCAGAGAAACAAATTTCTTAAAACAAGGATCCTTTTGGCCAAATTGTTCTACAAATAACTATCAATGAAATTGTTATTTATGTATAGATAGAGTTTTTACTATGACCTTCATGGAAGAACTCTCAGTTTCTCTGTTTTAGCTTTAGCAGTACTCTCTGCCATTAACTTACATATGTTCTATTGGCATGACTCTGCTTTTTGTAACGTTATGTTCAAACTATGGACTGCGCTTTCTTTCTAATTCCCCTGTAAGCATCTGTTTCCTTTTTATTGTTTCCTTATCTTCTTTTTCTTGTATTTTCTCTCTCCGTTATCTATTTCTCTCCTTTTGAAGGTGATTTATAACACTTTGCAATGTTACTTATGGATGCATGCTACATAATAATAAATAATGTATATAATAACCACAGTAAAAAGAAAAGTCCCAGGAATACTCTTAGTAGATTTCTAGGCGTATGCTCAGGTAGGGAAAAAATATTGCCTTATTTTGTCCAGGACAGACTTATTGCCTTTTGCTGTGATTGAGAAGTGCGTTGTCTAGAAACTGTGAGGTGAAAAGAATGAGTGTAAAATACTACAGGGAACAAATGCAGCCTAATCTTCTTCAAAGAAAAATCAAATGTGCATCTGCAAGATGTAACGAGCGCAAGTGTTTTACATTAGTTAAGAATATTTTCAAATCTACTTCAGACATCTAGGAAATAATGAAAGTGTCTGGATTTGCTCTGCTAAAATCCTTAAGATATTCTCTTAGTTATAACACAGTAAGAAAGAAAAAAATAGTAAAATGCATAAATTAAACTAGTTTTCATTACACTTGTCATAATTTCATTTTTAAAACTTGATGAGAAGTACACTCTTAAAATTGCAGATATACACTGCAGTGGATAAACAGCCAGCTAAACATCTGTAAGACTACACAGGAAGAATTTTCACATTACCTTAGGTACGATGAATTTGGATTTCATCATAGGCATGTTTAGATCAAAAAGCACTTCTGGATGGTGACACATCTGTCTGTCTTAGGCTGAAATAAATGGCTGCTTATGTGAACCTGTGTCACAGACAATTAAGAGTGCAAAGATTAACTATCTCAAATCTAGTCACCTTGCTAAGAGATTAGTTGCTCTTTACACTATTTATCTGGGACAATCTTGGGACAAATAGAAATAATAGCTCTCCAAATCTAAACTCAGAGTCTAGAAAACTGAAAAGTAGAGTCTTCAGTGCTCAGTATTCAGGTAGCTTTTTCTAAAATTTGCTTTCATAAACTCTGAATTGTCTCTTCTTTCAAAGCATTTCAACATAAAAGACTGAACTATCTTGAGAATATGAAAAGATCTAAATGGAGTTTGATACACTTTGTCTTTGGCCTGGATGTAGTTACAAGTCAGAGATAAGATGAAGATGTGTGGGTTTCATAACATAGATACTTGTTTAAATGGCTATTACCCCAAACTTTCTATAAATTTAGTTCTTTTTGACTTACTATGTTTTAGAAACATATTTTTAATTTACATTATTTTTTTCTCTTTCTTTCTTTCTTTTTTTTTTTTTTTTCTTTCTTTAATTTAAACCAAAACCCTCTGATTCTCTTTTCTGTCTACAAAATGAAAGCTTCTTCGGATGTTTTCCTTCAAGGTATAATGTTTTTTGGAATGGAAATTCACTGCATGCGACTGCTGAATTTAACTATTAGAGCTTATATGAGAGTGCTGTTGTTTGTTTGTTTTCTTAAATTAGACATCTAAGCATTCTACTCTAGGTCACTTCCTAATTAAGTAGAATGGTTACGCTTCTCTAAATAATATGTAGAGTTGATTCAGCAGCCCAATTATTGATTCACTAAGATTTTGAACTTACACTAAGTTCAAGAATGACCAACGTTATTGGATCGCATGAATTAAGAGAGTTTCTGTTCAAAATATTTCTGCTTCTCTCTTTGTTAATTGCCCATGGGATCCAATGCCACCAGCTACACCAGAAACTGCAATACACCCTTTTAGAACTCAGATCTGATCCCTCTGTTTATGACTTAACTTCAAATGATAAACTAAATTTGTTTTGATATCGACATGAACAAAATTCAGTGTCATCATCAATCACTCAAATGCTGTTCCTTATGCAAAAAAAAAAGTCAGAGTTTTGAAAGGGTTTGAGATGCGCATATTTTTTAATGCTGACACTTGACCAACACATTCTTAGCAAGTTAGCAAATATATCTATGTAATATGCTAAATCTTCATTCAGAAATGCAGAGATATTGTCCAAAACAAAGAACCACCTTAAAATGAAAACTAAGAATTGTACGTGCTCATGGAATGAAACTGTAATTATTTTACCACAATCTGCAGGAAATTATAAGACTCATCATACTAGTGTTCACCAGTGCTTAACTGCATTTTAGATGCATAGGTCATTCAAGTCACTCGAATAAATATATGCCTGCCATATAAAATTGGGTACATGATGAATCTTCTAGTTGGTGAATACTAATAAATGGTGAACTGCATACATTCAAATTAACTATTGGAGAGTCTTAGCAAGATTTTAATAACTTTATTAAAAATACTTTAATTGTGCCTTTTTTCCATATGTATATATTTGCACAAACCAGCCCTGTATCCAAATAATCCTGCATTTCCAACTGATTGTTTTCGTTCCACCCATGTGCAACACCCAAATTGCCTTCATATACCAGGCAGTTACGTGAAATATAAAACAAAAACAATTCCAAATATCATCAGTTATATTTCTGCTTCCTTTAACCTCTATGGTTTACTTAGTTTGGCATTAAAGCTAACTGTCCTCAGCTGTCAACTTGATCTTGATTTGTGCTGCTTTCCTGTAATGTCAGTGTACGATGCAACTGATTTAAGCTGATTTTTAAGTTCAAGGTAATATTACCAGTCTCCCATGTACCCCCGCAGAACCATCATTCACATGTTGACCATTAATTTCCTGTTAGTCAGGTGATAATAACGGAGTGTCTCTCTCCTGCCATCTTTTTTCTTTTCTGCCACTCCATCCTAGGCACCCACAATTGACATCCGACCTCGATCAGCTACTATTCAAATGAACAATGCTACACACCTCCAAGAAAGGGATGAAGAATACGGGTATGAGTGTCTCGATGGCAAGGACTGCGCTAGTTTTTTTTGCTGCTTTGAGGATTGTCGAACAGGAGCATGGAGGCATGGAAGAATACATATCCGCATTGCCAAAATGGACTCCTATGCCCGCATCTTCTTCCCCACTGCCTTCTGTTTGTTTAACTTGGTGTATTGGGTATCATATCTTTACCTTTAAAAACAGGAGATCAGTGATATGAGCCTTACTCACTGAATTTCTTAGAGAGATGGTTTCCAAAGTCCACTTGAAGTATTGATGACGCGCTTTACAGTGGTCTGAATTCTTTAGTGCCATAACCCAGTAAATACCAATTATATCATTTATCCCAAAATTGCCATCAGGTTATTGTGAATTAATTGTCCATTCAACATATTAAAATATCTCAAAATAAAAATCTCATAAACAGGTAATATTCAGCTATACCTGATGGAATAAGGAGAATCAGGGCAGACAGGGGAAGGGGAGCATGGCAACATCATTTACTAGTTGGCGCTGCCATTTAAAACAGGAGTGACAGAGAGCAGAATTCCCAGGTAAAGTACTGTACAGTTTGCTAACATTGGCTATAATTATGTTATAGCTTTATTCTTTGTGGGCTTTTCTTTTTGGAAGAGTCATCTCTCACTTTGAATATGTATTAATAAGCTAGGAAAATAACTTTTATTCCCATCCAGATAAAAATAGACCTCTCCCTTTGCCATCCCTTTAAGAGCACATGTACAACTGCTGTAAATATTTCAATACCTTGTAGTACATAAAGTCTAGTGCATGCATCTTTTGGGGGCCAAAATAAATGAAACAAAGGTACCATAAAGTATTGTCTTTTATTTTGTGTCTCTGGCTGTGCTATTGTAATTGAAATGTGAATAAAAATCATATTTTTTTCCTTGAAAAATGTCCCCTTTCCCTCATGCATGGAAGATCCAAGCAGACAGCACTTTCATGTAAGACATTAGAGAAGCCTTAAGGATTCAAATAAATAACATGTAGACAAATCTGTATGGCCAATATAATAGCTCATAAAGTATACTGTACATGTCCGCTGCAGTTGTAGCCTTCATTTTCCATCGATAATGTTGCTATATTTCAAATGAATTTCCAGTAATTATACATTGCAAGATCAGCTTCTAAATTTAATCCACGTGTTTTCATTGTTCTTCTCCCATGCTGAACTATTATATTCACATGCTTTCTTTTCTTTTCTTTTCTTTTCCCCCTCCTTTAGTCCAGTCCAAGAAACAGGTTTTATTGTAGATATTATTTTTACATAAGAACCTCATTTTGAAATATTTGTATTGTGTATACGCATACAGTTCTCTGCCCATTCATGTCCTTGATCAGCAATAGTTGTTGCCAGTGCTGCTTTTCATTCCGCAAGTACCTTTACTGAAGAAACCCTTACGCCATAGCTAGCACAGATAGATATCCTTGAAAACAAAAGGGAACAAAGAGTGTCTTGGCTACTAAATCATATGTACGCAGTTTATGTGTATTCAAAACCTTCAGCCCTCCTGGGTGAATCTTGAAACCCACTTACACACTAGTTTTCAGCACCTGATGATGCTCAATTATGCAACCTTAAGCACATGTACATATGACTGACTTTTTTTTTTTATTGTCAAAGATGTAAAATGTCAACTCCTGAAAAGTGGGTTTGCAGACTGAAATGGGAGATATTTAATTATCATTACAGAATTACTAATAGCTAAAATGGAGGAAAATGAAAGTTTTCCAATGTTTGTATAGTTTTGGAAATAAAAAAAATGTATAAAAAAGGAATAACTCAATCATCAATTGCTTCTTGTCCAATGTATTTGAAAATCTTTTAATAAAGGAACTGCACACACCTGTGGACTTTTTCCAATAAAACTGCTGCACTCAGCTCCAGAGTTTTCTTTTGATTAGTTTGTTAAAAGCACACGTCAAGGACTAGACTCGGTTCTAAGAAGTTCGATTTATCAGCTGTCTAAATATAAAGTGACAATAATCCTCATAATCCTCTGCATTGTCTCATTTTGCAGTCAAATGGCCCACTCACATTTTCATGCTTGGAGACTGTCTCTAAAAGCTTTTTGAAGATTACCTTATTTTACAAAAAAAAAAAAAAAAAAAAGTCTCTGAGCTAGAATTATCATGATGAAAAGAGAGAGAACTTTTCCTTCTTTATGTTGAGCAGAGTATCTCTACTCCCTGAATGGGCTCCAATTATCTTTCACAAGGAAATGCGTATCAGCTGCTGCCAGACAGATTGCTGACTAATTATCTTCTGCAGTGGTCAGTGACTTAGCAGCTTTCTGTTAGCAGCTTCCATTTAATGAGTGGCTGGCGTCAAACATTTATGAATTCAATTTTTACCTGGATCTTTTCCCTTCTCCCAAATAGCCTTTATAAAGATCGTTATGAGTCTCAGCCCAAATCGGACCTTTAATTCCCTCAGGCCAAGTGGATTTCAGTTAACATACTTAGATTGTTTTTCTGCCAAGGTCACTGAAATGAAGGATTCAGATGCTCAGCACCCATTACCCTAGTTCGACCATCAAGCTGAACATGCCTATGGAAGGCCCACGGCACAGCCAAATTGCAGGCACTAATGAGAATCGAACTATCAGGTTGCTTGTGCAGCAGGGTCTCCTCCCCTCAGCAGGAGAGCAGTTCAGCTCAAAAATCACAATACCCCCAATGAAATAAAGCATAGCATACAAAAAGAAGCATGCCAACTCCGCAGCTCAGGATTTGAGTGACATTTTCTTACCACTTATCATTACTGAAAGGAGAGCAAACAAGCCCTACCTCAACCGTAACCAAATACCTCAGGTTTTACCACTCTTATTTAGGAGTTTTGTAATTTCCTCTAAAAGCAGATGCACGAGTCTGAAAAAGACATTTCATGCTGAAACATGTAATTACAGCAAGGAAGTGCACGATGCAGTGCTGACTGAGCAAGAAGCACAATGCTCCTCGGAACAGAGACAGCACTAGCTATGCTGCCCATACTGCGTTGTGGTTAGACTGCCATCACAAACAAAATAGTGAGAAAAATGCCCTTTGTGTGTGAGGAGGGTTGTTATTCAGAAGAAAACTGCTGAGAAACCTAGCTATGTAAGTATATTTTTACATATTTATGTATATAATATTTATATATATTTTACACGTATTAACCTTCCCAGCTGCATCATGTTTATTAAAATGTGTTCAAGTTCATCATACTGCAGACATACAGCTGCTCTGGGATGTGTCTGTGGATGTTGAGATAGTTGTTAAATTTCAATCAACTACATGTTAGCAGTGCAATTATTTGCTATTTGTGCTGCAAGTATACCTAATGTCCCAATCAAGACAACACAATTTTTATCCCAGAAATCATGTCAAATATGCATATCAACAGAGAATACACTCAAGGCTTTTAAAAATTATAAATTTATAAAATCTATATAATCTCAAGTTTGTATATAACTTCTATATAATCTCCTATCATCAAAACTTGGCAATCAAAAATGAGAACAGAATTTAAGCAGCCAGTACTGAAGACTTTTAGCCCCTACACCTCTCACAGCTGTAATTATTTATTTTTATCATGTTCCCCCAGAGCTGTGCTTCAATGGACTGTTCAAATATACTATGTGTAACAGTTACAATGGTACATCTATAGCAGTAAAAGTTTTGCACATATTGAAGGTCTAGATATTTAGAACTTCTTCCCATCATGCCCCAAAGTCCTCCAGTCTAAAAGCACTGATCAGTAAAGAAAAAAAGGAACGGTTATAAAATACTTAAGTAAATGAATGTTGTGAGTAACGTAATAAGAAAGTTTTGTTGTCTGCATAGGTTTCAGTAGCTGGTATCACCGTACATAAAACCAATAAAAGAATGGGGAAAACCAGTTTTAGATTATCCGTTTTGACAATAGGGCTGGGTTCTGTAGGATCATAGGAGAGAAGAGCTGTAATCTGGGAATGGAAAAAGGATAAGCATCAACTTTCTCTGGTTTGATGAAGAAAAGGCAGGACTAGGGAAGACAGACTTTGTGAGAGAAGCTGGTAGTTGAGGAACGAAATTAAAGCGTGATAATGACACAAAAGCTGAAAGCAATGTTGAGCTTACGTGCTTTACCCTGTCTGCAGCTGAGAACTGAATTACAGAAAAAACGATTTTGCTGAATTATGGAAAAATTGTATACGTTAATGAACTACATCGACAATCGAAAGCAACAAGCTAAGAAGAGGAGATAAGAAGCAATATGATCCATAGGAGAAAGACTGATTGTCAAGGTCAGAACCACAGAGGGTGCTGGTCTCTGAACCAACTAGAGCACAGTTTGGGTTCAGGCTTTCTCTACATGGGTGAGGAACCAGATTTTGATGACACTATGGGAGAAAGTTCATGTTATTTAGGAATGAATAAGGATGTCCAGTGTAAGGACTAAAGGAAAAAATGAAGTCTATTCAGAATAGCTGAAAGAAAAAAATGCCCATTCTAAAATAAGCTGAGGGATACATGGAAGATTGAATTCTTCGAAGTATGAACACAGGAAGAAAAATGCAAAAATAAAAGACCCATCAAGATGAAACTTAATTAAAGCCCAGGGGAAAAGGTGACATTTTAAAATGCAAGTGTTGTCTTTCATAAATAAATTCAATTGCTTTGTAAAGAGAATTTAATTAAATCTTATGAAAAACTTCACAGGTAAATCAGCTTATTAAACTCACGAGCGATCTATTGTTCCATTTATAAAAATTAAAAGCCAGTGCACCTCCCTTACTTATTTAGAAGAATCCTATAGATGATAAGATTTGTAATTCCTATTACACATCAGCATATTTTTCTTTTTAAATTAAAGATTCACAATGGAAAATATATCTGTTGAATATGAAAAAGAAAGTTCATGGCCTTTAAAAGATGTTGAATAACAGACATAAACTAAAAGCTTTGCTTACGTATCAGAAAGCCTCTTTGAATATTTCATTGAGGAATGCTGAATTAGTTCAGAAAAAAAAAATACATTAAAAAAGTTTGCCTTTCTCATAGGAAAAATAAAAGGCTGGATGAGACTGGATAAAATTGTCTCATTTAGACTTACATAAAACTCATATCCATTATCAAAATGAGAACAGGGAAAATAAGAAATGAAGAAACATTAGTATAAATTTAATTCAACTTGAATGAAAGATATTAGAAATACTGATCTTCCCACCAGACACATGGCTTGTGATACTAGCACACTGAAATCTGTTTCTGATGAGCTTCAAGTATTCCTGACATTTCTATTTTCCCCTAGAATTTTCAGGCATGTGCTATAAGCCTAGCTATAGACTCAAACATTTTGCTTTGAGAAGCTTCACATTAAGTCACTCACAAAAAAAAAGAAAAAAAAAAAACCACAACACACAAACTTTTCATTTCATTCTTGAAGCACAGAAACATCTACCAAGTTAATATGTTTATAAGGTGCCTATAAAAATCGTAGCTTAGGCCACAAACTGTTTGAAAATTAGATAGACCTGCCAAAGAGAACTTTGCACAGTAGGAGACTTTGCTCTGTGGAAGAAGATGAAAATTACAATTTTTGCTAAATAAATAAACTTGCACCCTTTATTGAAGGGACAATGCAAATTCAGAGATTTGCAAAATTCATTTCAGAATTTCCCTTTAGCCTTAAAGCAGAAGATTAAACTTACAAGTTCAGCAATTCCAGATAGTTTTTCCTATTCTATAATCTCATAAAACTGTACGGATTTCACCGCTTTTTCTGTTTCTGAGATTCTTGTCCTATTTATATTAGGGCTCCTAAACGCACTGCCATGGTGAGATGTTTTACAGAAAAAAAGCATTTTCCTTTTGCCCTCTCAGAACACTCACATGAATTTGATATCTTTCCTGCTTTATCTGACAGCTCTCAATCACAGTACCACAGAATTCTAGGGACTGGAAGGGACCTCCAAAGATCACTGAGTCCAACCCCCTCCTGAAGCAAGCTCCCTAGACCAGGCTGCACAGCTAGGTGTCCAGATGGGTCTTGAACATCTCCAGGGAAGGAGACTCCACGGCCTTTCTGTGCAGACTGTTCTAGTGTTCCGTCACCCTCACTGTGAAGATCTTTCTTCTGTCCCACAAATCACTGTTTTCTCAGCTTTTTTCTAGCTTTTCTTCTGTGATTCCACTTCAATTCTGAAAAATTCTGGTAATCTGCAAACTATCACTTTTAAAGAAACTCAGAGTGAAATTACGCAGTTAATATACTCAATACTAAGAAGTTAGTAAGACAAACGTATTGCTAAATTCAAGCTTGCCTTCACTTTGCTTGATTTCAGCAGAGCTGATGCCAACTAGTGGTAAGACCCAGCCTTCATAGACTGAATTTTGGTAGTCTAGAGAATACACTCATTTGCACAGCCTACAAACCATGGTGGCACATCATTGTGGCCTAACCCCCAGGGCTGTACTCTCCGCATACAGCAGCAATCCTGCAGTGTCAAGGACCTGGAGGTGCCTTCTACATCCAGGTGCTCTAACTGCTTTAATACTTCTGGAAAACAAAGACAGTGGTCACACAGACACAGCTGTCATGACCTCCTTCCAAACCTGAGCAACACTTCATCAGCAGTTTTTGGCTGTCCTCAATGGATCCAGTAATTTCGCTGCTCCCTCAGAAGTCTCCAGCAGTGCTTTTTGGAACAGTGTGCACCAAGTGAGCACACCCTGGTGGCTCTTGAAGACTCTCGGTATCAGAGAATCACAGATTTAGACTAATAAGTGTGAGCTCACCTTGACAGAGGACACTGACAACTGAGAAAGGAGAGCTCGCTAAATCTTCTATTAGCAGTGTCTGAACTGATAACAGAACTTCTGTTGTTTGGCTTAAACACTTGGGATAGGGAAGAAGTATCAGCTCTACAGAATAAGAATGCCTAGAGTGATACTGCAGGAGCGCTTCAAGGGATGGCCATTTAGCTATTGAAGAGTTTTCCACCCCTTATTTCTATGGATTATTTTGTAAAGATACTATAGCAAAAAATTTTAAAAACACAAAGATATTAAAGAAGGCTCTTGTTTTGATTTGTCAGAATAATCTAATATCAAATTTACTGTAGAGATAACCTAAGAATTTTTAGAAAGTTGAGGGAGTGGCAGGAGCATGTCTGTTTGTCCCGCTCCCATAGAGAAGGTCCATCTGAGCATCTGGACAGACAGGCAACAGGCAGCTTCTGTTACAGAACTATATGTGGAATGCATTATTTCAAAGTACAAACCTATTGAAAATTTCTATGGTAGACAGTACAAATGTGTGGAAGAAACCACCTTGCAAACTCCTAATATGCACAAAGAGATTTGCTTCAAACAGTTCTGCATGATCTGCCATAGTTGATCAGAAATTACTCTATTTGAAGAGTCATCTTGTTCTAGTAGATTAGCTTATGCTTTAACAAAATAACATTTTAGGGATTTTTGTCCTTCAGATGTTCACTTCAAAAAAAAACGTAGGGCAGCTCCTCCTTCCAGCTGTGGCCGACCTCATCCCCTACCACTTGTGTGCAAGGAGACAAAGTTAAGCCCCAAGTATCTGAGGGCAGAACTGAACAGAACTCTCAAACGGTTTGTGAAGCTCTTTAGCCAAAATCATAACTTTCTTCCATAATTTTTATAGAGCCTTCTCACCTGCAGTGTGCTGCAGCTTTCTGTAAGCATAACTAAGTTTCCCTGTAACTGCATATTTAGGGCTATTTGCAAGTTGACAAAAATACAGGAAGTCCACCCAGTAAAGATGTGGCAGATAGCTCTTTTCAATATGCCTGAAATTTGAGAATCACTTATTCCCCCCATTTTTTTTTCATTGTATATGATTTTGTCCTTTACAAGGAGTTAAAGAGCAAAAAAATTTCTGAGAGAGGTCTTAATATTCATCCCAAACCTGAAATAAGATGTACTATGGTAAAATTTCCTAAGGGGTGAGCTGGAAACAAGCTCACTGTGTGACCATATAATTTATCCCCTAGAGGGTTTTTTTCCTATCTGTACAAGGAGGACCAATGATAATGCTGTAGAGGTGAGCAGTTAATGCACGTGGGTGTTGATTGTGTTAGCAGGTGGAAGTTCACATCCCATGTACAGCTCAGATAATTGCAAAAAATTCTTCTGAGGATTTTGCCCAATAAATATGAAGTATTACATTATTGATCCTACCACCTCACACTGCCTGGCACCAGGCACAGGAAGAATACGAATTTCAAGAACAGCCCTCCTTTACACCTATTTTAGAAAAAATAAATCAATCACAGAACTGAAAGTAGCGTTTGGGGAAATTTTAAAATGGAAAAAAAAAAACTTCAAGGGGGCAATCAACATTTCTAGACAAAGAAAGACAAAAGCATTGGCAGTCTAATTCCTGGTCTGCATTCTCCTTAAAATTTTAGGAGAATGAGCAGCTAGTAATTTAGAAAAGGAATCTTGGTGTGGTAAGACCAGTATGGCCAGTTCTACAAGAAGTACATTAGTTTCTTAAGCATTCTGAGAACTAATACATTTAAATCATCCCATCCTGCTTGAATAATTTGTCGCAGTTCTGATAAATGGATTGACATTCTGATGTTACCTAGAGCATGTGTTCAATGAACGTTTTAGAACAGAATGACAGGATTCCAGTTTTCAATTTTAGTAACAAAAATCTTACTAACTTTCATAGTTTTGTTTAATTCAAAGGCAGCAGACAAAGCATTGATCAAAATGCTAAACAAAAATCATGCAAGCTGTAGCAGAAGAACAAAATGTGTTTTTTTTTTATTAAAAGGTAGCAACAGTGAATTTCTAAAGGTGCTTAACAGTTATGAAGAACAATATGTTTTTAAAATAAATAAAATACAGACTCAGCTCCTTGTTATTATTGTTGTTAAGAAAAAGATGTAAAAGTTCAACCAGGGGTTGAACTCAATGATCTCCAGAGGTTCCTTCCAACCCCTACAGTTCTGTGGCTAAAAGGAAAATAAAGGAAAGCAGGCAGAAAGAAGTATGACCAAAAATACAGTAAAATAATGGAAACTGCAAGTTGAAAAGGTCACTAGCTACAATTCTTAAGGCTCAGGACCCTTGAAAAACTTCATGTTCTTCTTTTCCTTGTAATTTCAAATATATTACAATTAAAAATGTGATTCCTTGCATTTATATTACAACTATCAATGAATACATTGCCATCTGAAAGTGACATAGCACCCATAGTCTGCCCTATCTATAATTTTATTGATCTTATTCAGAAACAACCATCGATCCTCTCTACAAAACACTGTAAAAAATAAGTTCTTCATTATCAAGATAATAATCTCATGGTAAAAAAATTTACTTCCTGTATGCCGGAGAATAGACAAAGAGATGGTCTTTAACTAATAAAGAGCCTATTCATTTTTTTTATAATAAGCCCAATATCTCACATGCCCATCTATATGATCTATGGTGTACCGGATAAATTGCCAGTGAGTTTAAGCATGCAGGACACAACTGAATGAGAACACTGTAACCAATGTTAGCCAAAACTGACCCCAGAACTACAGAAACATTTGTTGTGACCTTCTGCATTTTGTCAGGGATTTTACTGACCACCCAAACCTCACAGACACATGCAGACAGACACACTTCTTTTTATAAAGCTCAATATAAATACAGATAAAAAGGCAACAATGTTCATTTTTTCTTTTCTCACTCATACCTGCGAAGCGTTGTACAAGTTAACAGTATTAAAAATGCCATTTGGGTATAGCATCTTTCTAAGTAATCTTCAGTTTTATTGCTTATTGATAAACATTACCCAAAAAATTATTTGGGAAATATCAGGCTACCTGGGCATGTTCTGAGAGTAGGTGAAGCACTGCTTTGCATTTTCAAACTGCCTAGCAATCTGCCTAACTCCATTAAGGAGGGAAACACTTTGAATGTCACTTAAAGAGAGCAGCAGTCTTATTTGTCTCACGGGATTTTTCTGTTTTTTTGCAGGTTGAGGGGTAACTTACAAAGTTACACTGCATTATTCCATCCCTTTTAGATCTAAAATGTTAAGATTTTCTCTGTTTCAAGAAACAATAGCTTAAAACTGAATCGTCCTTGGAGTAATCACACTTGGCTAGTATTATAAACTGTATGTTGATTTGCTTTGTACGGGTTATCTTCAGAGAAATTATTTTTTCTACAATATAAACCAAGAATGCATACTCTACTGCTGATCTGCAAGATATACTTATCACCTGAGTTTGCTCATTTTATGTTTGAGTTTCACAATCAGAGTCCATGATGAACTGAAAATGCATGGCTGAAAGCTTTTTGCACAGAAGTATAATGATTTAGTTCTAGACTTCTAGGACAGGACAAAAGAATCAGGGAGACAGAGCAATTGCAGCAATTTTGTGCATCTGTGCAGAGCTTTCCTCCTATATTTTTGTATAGGTCCCCAATCTGCAAGTAAAAAGTGGGTAAATTGGTTTGTATTGCCATGCAATTCTTCCTATCAAGAACATTTCTGATGGTGATGCTCCTGGGGACAGTGATAAATGTAATGGCCATTTCTTCAAGCCTCTTCTTAATTCTCTTTTTCCATTCATTTGGTTGATTCTTTTCCTCCTGAGCATATTTCACAGACCTTGAGTGAAAGGAAAAGTCAGCTTGACACACCGTTCTCCTTTCCTACAGGTATTAAAACTGTCAGCAGGTAATACCAGATGGCTTTCAAACAGTCATTTAAGATTGCTTAATGTGCAACAAAAACCATCATCCTACTTTCATCAGCTGGGAAAAAAAAAAAGTTTTATTTGTAGAACGATCACAGGTTCACTCATTCACTAGCACAGAACTCTTCACTTGATTGATGCTGTAAGTACAGAAGACTGAATACCATTCGAGTTCCTGCATTGTTTTTCCAAAGCACTTCTTTTTTTATTTTTTGTATACTTTCCATATACAAAAAAGAAAAATAGGTTAAAATTAAGCAAGAGATAAATGCCCAGCTGAAAAGGAATCTGGTTTCATTGTGAGTTTAACAAGATAAAAGTCAGATGAGATATAAATCCACAACTAAATGTGAATGGCATAAAATAAATTGCCTTTATGTAAGATATCATGAGTGAAAAAATAATAGCTTCCAATGGGAGTGTTTTAAAGTGTTGACCTGCATTTATATGCTATTCATATTGCCCTTGAAATAGCCACTGCTGTCTGTGCAGCATCAAAAAGATGAATTTTCATTTGTGCTTACAGATCAGAGACATCTACACGTTGAAATACAAACATATCCTCATCCTTTTCACATCACTGAAGTTTGCTTAATGTTTACATCGTGCTATCTAGATTTCATATTGCTAATAGACATATTTGGCACAATTTATTTCCTTCAGAAATACTTCATCAGCTCAGGTGAGAGAAGAGACCTACAATGAGTATGCCCTCAGCCACACATTCCAAAGGGATTATTAGCATGTGCACGATTGCTCCCCTGAACTGGAGCTATTGTGCAACACCAACCAGGCCTAAATTTCAGATTATAGCAAAGTTAGCTCCTCCAGTATAAAGGCATTTTGCAGATTACAGCATCTAAATAGACTGAGGTACGCTATTATCCCCGTATTACAGAGGAGAGAAAAAGAAAAGATACAGACGATGTGAAGTCTGAACTGACACACATACAAAGTTTATACCAAAAGATGTAAACTGAACTAGAATCCTTTGAGACTCAATCTATGCCTTAATCACAAATCTGTCCTTTCTATGCCAGAAAATGAAAAATCTCTCCACCTGCCTGTCAGCCAGTGACAGCATTATAAGAAGATTAAAGATGAAAGGCTTTACAGAGGGTTTTAAACTGCAGATCTTACAGATTCTTCACTCTCTCCCTCATGAAGATTTTATTTGTTCTCACTTTGTATTTTAGTTTTCTTAATCTAGAATGAAAGTCACTGAGAATGAAATGTATGTTTTGCTCTTTATGCACAGAAAACACAGCAAAGAAACTGTCAGGGAAGATCAAACTGTGAAAAACAACAAATTGCTTCGAGAGAGCAAAGTGGAAGTGTTAAGAGGGCTCCTGCATAAGAAGTAGAAATAATTGAAAAAAGCAAAAAGAGTATGCTATCAAGCCAGCGAATAAAGCAGCAAACTGTTCAAATGTGGAAGTTTTCGGTTTAATTAAAAAGAGTGAAAAAATCTTGTCATGCATTACAAAGTAGTAATTAATATTTTCTGCAAGTTCTCCCAAATAAATGAGCAGTTTTTAACAGTTACTGCAACTCTTGTGATTTCCCCCCAGGACTACTCCTGGAATCAAGAAGGACAACCCTAAAATTATTCACAATTACATTGATTTGGCAGTGAGAGTTACTTCCCCTTTTCTTGGTACCTTAAAGTCACACAGGGATTTTATAACAGGCATGGGATGGGAAAAAAAAGTAAAGAGAACTTTCTCACGGACAAAAGTGCACTAGGACTCCCAGTGTCTGAACCTGCAAATCTGGGGAGAAAGAGTTTTAAATGCAGTGCAGTTGGGAGCCTTTCACCTCAGCTAACAATGAGCAGCTCTCACACAAACTGGACCACAACAGCATTTTGTCAGACTGGACAGAAACCCACAGATTACTACTTCTACTACAAGTTATGCTCAAACCAGCCGTGCTGATAGCATACACCAGCATCACGTGTACTGCTGAGACCATGACAGAGAATGGAGTCACATGAAGTCTCACTAAGAGCAGAAAAAAGACCACCAGCCAGAATTCCTGATCTGCTTTCTACTTAAAATCATCTTGAAACTGGGAAGATGCAGTGGAACTTTTTCAGTTGTGCACTACAGCTACACAGTACAAGCAGAGATCTGTCTCAAGACACCATTTTCTGTTTCTCTATAACAATTTAACTGTTTGTTTTCCAAATTACACATGTGGTTATTTCCTTCTCCATTTTACAGTACCGATAAGACTACTGAGAGATGAAAAGATCATTGCTTTTGGTCTTCTCAGAACCATGGCTCTCTGTTATCAACACACCACAGACTTTGCCTGACACTGGATGGAATGTTACCTCCTTTCCCTTTGAGTTTTGAAAAAAAATATAGCACTATGGAATGCATCCTTTTGGGGTGACAGCCTCCTGCAACTGAGAGGCAACCTAACTTCATCCACCTCTATCTCCATCACTGTTTCCTCTTGCAGAAATACAAAGCCCTATTTTGATGCTCTTAGTTCCAAAGACCCCTAGTTCATACTACATTTTTGCTTTTGCATCTCTCTCTTCTTATATATCTACAACTCCTTGAAGCTTTAACATCAGTTTATAACATTGCAAACATCTGTTTTCAGATGTTTTTTGTTGAACAATCTGTCAGCAGGTCATAACTGTTGTTACGATCTATTGCTACGAAAACAGAAATTTGCAAATCTTTTTCTAACTTCTCATATTGGAGGATTAGTAGTTCGCTCCTTAGCTGATTCTTCTTTTTCAGCCTCCAATTGTAGCCATTAGGTGACCGAAACTTTTAAGTCATTTAAACATACAAACATACAAGTTCCCAAGGAAACATATTATTATCATTAACAGTTTTCAGATATTAGGTTATATTTAAATTAAAGATTTAATGATGCATCTAAATGACATTCTTTTCCATAGTAAACATAAATTGATAAAATAATTTACAAATGATTCTTAACTATTGTATTAATTTTCAATACCCAATTGTTCTAGCAGCAAACTCATACCAAAATATCCTCAGTGTGTATTCACGTATCAGGAAACATTCTGCTCACTATTTCACTTCTCACTTACTTGATTAACTTCAGATTCTCTCTGAGTAATTTCTTGCTTTGAACTCTTAAGAAACTAAACTCAATAAATACATACACATACACACACACACTTAAGCTATTTAAGCTGTCAAGCTCTGGATTTCAACTGTGGATTATTCAAGCATTCAGTCTTTTACTGTGGTCACCAAAGTCACATTAGACCAATTCTGTTCCTGATTATGTGATCTGACCTTTGCAAGCTATTCCCACTTGCTTTGATTACTCAAATCTTAGTATTGTATCAAATTTTTATTTAATCAACATTCACACAAACCAAGTCACACTCACAAAAGTGATTAGGGAGAACCAGCATATGAGAGGGTCTGAGGGATACAGTATTCTAATTAAAACTGAGAATATTTAGAAATTGCTTTTCCCCACTAAATATTAAGGCATATTCATGAGCTGCAGGTTTCCTTTTTCTGGAAAGGTTACTGTAGACAATACAGCCCCATTATTTAACTGGTCCAGGACTGTGTCTCTTTCAGCTATTATGACAGAGAAGTGAAGACGGTCAGTTGATTACATTACATTATTCAAGAATCAAACAGCAGAACACAGTTGAAGAAAAATGCCTTCTTTTATACTGTCAAACTGATTTTAAAGGCATGTCAGATGTCTAACTGAATTAATTGCTAATCTGAAAAGGAGGGTGATATCATTAAGGCCAGCACACGCTGCGTGAAAAAAGGGACCATGAAAACTAGGTTAAGTTAAATACAAACCATTTCTGCATTAGATTTTATCATACTTTCCATTTTACATTTTTGTGGCCCTCTTTGGATGTGCTCTAACCGGTCCAAGTTTCTCCTGTGCTGAGGACTTCACATCTGGATGCAGTACTCCACGTGAGAATGCTGATTTATTTTTTATTTAATGTTTTTAGCTTCCTTAAATCAGAACAAGACACCTTGTTCTTTTTTTTTTTTCTTGAAGTATTTGGTATCCAAAATTTATTCATGAATTTAGGAAAGGCATCTGATATTCATGGGCTAACTTGAATACATTCCACTCTTAAGAGTCTGATAAACTTTAATTAAACTGATTAAAACAACAGAAATATTAGGGACTGATTTAGAATGGACAAGTTCAAGATAATGGATTTACTGAAAATTCATAACTCACAGACTCACAGCAGTAACATGACTTACACCAAGACCAGGAGGTTACTCATGGGTTTTCACTACAGTGAGAAGCTTCAGGAATCCTCACTCCCTGGCTTTCTTTCACATCTACCTCTGATAAGTTCATTTTCTCCCCGCAGAGACTTGTCAGCTGTTTATGAAGTAACAGTTGAACCATTACACAGTAAACAGGCACTGACTCAGGCTATGTTAATAGCCTAATGCGTCTTGCTGTAAAGAATGAATATTCTTACATGAACAGTTGAGTCTCCCCAGTACAATGGGGATACAATCTCAGCAGATAAGTGGAAATGCAGCAAGAGACAGATGCCATCCACTCCTCTTCAGACTGAGACTGAAGTTATGACTTTTACCAAAACTTAGAGCTTAGAAACTTCCTCTGATTTCTTTTTGTGTCAGAGCAAAATCTTCCTAAGAATTCTAGAAGGAAATAGATTTCTCAGCTGTGCCACCATACTCCCAATACAGTGCAAGTGAATTGAGAGTCTACTCTATTTCTTTCAGTGACTTATTTCTGAAAAGTTAATCAACAATTATACTGCTGTTAGATGACTCGGCTTCAGTGAACCAAGTTTGTTTAAAGAAGCATCAAATTGTAGAGAATATCCTGCTCAGTGTCTCCTCTCTCCTAAATATTAAGTAAATACAGCTGAACTCAAATTTATTGTGTTTTTTTCTTCTCCATTTTCAAGCCAAAAATTATACTTAAAGATGGTCCTAACTATACCCTCTCCATAGTTATTACTACAGGCAAAGTTTTGCTAATGCAAACCAAGTTTCTACAGTTATCTCCCTTTGCTCTAAGTTGTCCTACACAGTGTGAATAAAATAGCTTTAGTCAGATTGCAGAATCTGGATCTTAGACTTTTGAAAGATAATGGAGATACATGGCATATGTTGCTGCTGGCAAGTTGGCATTATTTGAATTGTCAATGAAACTAAATCAGCACTGTTGCTAGAAAAAGCAGAATTCAAAAGTGTGAGATCTTTAATTAACCTTTAATTTCAAAGGATTGATCCTCCACATCAGGGTTTTTGTAAGTTGGTTCTATAGAAATTGGCACTGCTACCATCTGCAGTATGGATGAGCAGCAAACCATACAGCCCTCATCTTTTGGGAGCAGAGAAAAGCTTTGAATTCTGGCTGTGGTCAAGGAAAACAGCCCTTCGTAATTAACTGTGCATGAATCTATTAGAGAGGGCATAATATCACAAGTTACTGGACTGCCAGAAACCTCGAAAGAGCAAAAGAGTATTGACAGGTCTACTGGTGCCTTGCCTGGAACATGCACTACAAAATAGAGCTTGGTAAGGAAGGCAAGTCACTGTAGCGTTTTTGGAAACAAAATTGAAATTCTTTTTGCAGATGAAAGCCTAAGTAGACTATATTCACGCTAGCTAATTTTGTCTTCGTTTTCCATAGCTGCTGAGCACCACAGCTTCAACTGCCATCAGGTTTTGAAATTCAGGTCACTAAAAACAACCAGAAGAAGTTTTAGGCCAAGTGCCCAGTAATAGTCAGGTGCTAAAAATGATTGCTGATGCAAGACAGACAAAAGGGACCTGATGGAAAAATTATCACTAATAAACAGTGCCAAAAAAAATCTAAAAGACTTCTGGAAAGTAGCCTTTATTACTTTACAGTGGAATGAATGTAAATTAAAAAGAATGGAACGCACGCTGGGGACAGGAGGTGAATGAAAGCACTGAGAACATAGAAAAAAAGTTTATAATTCCAGAAAATTATTTTTGCATTATGTTGCCTTAATTAAGTACCATGCCCTTACACAAAAGGGCAAATACACTGACAAATATACATTGCTGAGAAGAGAAGGTAGATGTAAACAGTAGCTCAACAAAATACATTGGATTAATAAAGACACAGTTTTCTTGGTTGCTTCTATGAAGTCAGAACTACTGCAAAAAGCACAGCAAGTCAGTTCTCTGACTTGTTTTCCAAGGTCTCTTTTCATGCATTTTCCAAGAACTAGTACAGCTAAATAAAACTGAGATTTGAAATCAAGTCTTATGGAATATATATTTTATAACATTTAATTTTGAGAAGGAAGGCATACTTTAGAAATCTCCCTCATTCCACTTCTCCCATTTAGGTACTTTCAATTCAAGCATCACTTCCTACTTTCTGCTCTCTCAGCCAAAAAAACAAAACCAAAAACAACTGTGGCATGACTTAAAAAAAAAAAAAGATACCAAACTCAATTCCTTGGACAAAACTCAGATGATTTTACTATACCTAACATCACAAAAACTGTCATTTGCTGCTCCTGGATCTCTCCTTACCAACTTTCTTGCCCATTTATGTCAGCTTTGTTTTTGAAGTCTCTTAAAACAGCAAATAAGAGAAAGATACCAGCTTCCAAACTCCAAGCTTTCATCCCTTATTACTTTTCCCCATACATGAAAGGATTTCATTCTCCTGAAGGTGACAAACTATACAAGCCAGTCTAATTCTCAAAAGGTATTTTCAAAGAGATTCATTAAAAACAGAAATAAAGGAAAAAGTGGCAGCTGTGTAGGAGGAATGGTTGACAGAAGATAACATTTCTGAAAACCCCTCTCAGAGAAAGCATTCACTAAAGCAGTAACTGAATTCTAGAAAGAGGTGTCCATTCTCAAAGCATTATTTTTCTGGATGTTTTCCATGAGAATTTCATTTCCTTCTATGTTTGTTAGTTCTTGTTTCTCTGTATGCCCAGAGAACCTATTTTTCAACCCCCTTGTCAGGGATTCAGTTCCTTTGATGTGCCTGGCTTGCATTCAATCCAGACATATTACAGAAAGGCATTTCCCAGGCTGTTACACCTCATTATCATACAAGATAGCCTTTTGCTAGCCCACCCATACATCTTCCCACATAGTTCCAAGATGACCATGGCTGGTACAGTATATCGACAGACAACTGTAGCTGCCAGTTTGAGAGCAGTTATGCTCACACTACAAATCATTTATTGGCAACAGACAGCTCAGGAAGAAAACCTAAGCATCTTCACTTCCATTACCTCAGAAATATCTCTACCCGTTTCAAATGAAGAGTGCCTTCAGGAGTAAGAATAGTTTCCTTTTAAATCACCTACGTCTTCATCCAAAATATATCTTGCTAGAACAAACATGTGTTTTCATAATTTTTAGTTTGTAAATTATTAATCATTTTTCTGAACGCTGATGTGTACTTGCTCCAGTATACAGATCATTATTTTTCTTCTTTTAATCTTCAAATTGCCTGTGATTATCCATTGAAATGTTCAATCCCTTCCCTCAGCAAACTCCGAGTCTGTGAATCTCACCTGGAGTAGCTTGTAACAAGTATTTCATGTTTAAAATATATGAAGTATTGATAAACTAAGTTATGCAATGCCTTTTTTTTTTTATGTTTCTGATTAGCTGCTTCATATAAATAACCAATACTGCTTAAAGTGAGTGTTCTGTTTGCTACAAATTACATTTCAATTGCAAATGCATTTCTATGGACTTGCAGCATTTAAATTTAATGAGTATACACCAGTGTGGGAGTTTAACCTGGTGGGTGGCTCAGCACCACACAGCCATTCGCTCACTCTCCCCCTTCCCAGTGAGATGGGGGAGAAAACTGAAAAAACAAAGTCAATCACATGAGTTGAGATAAAACTATTTACCAAGGTAGCGAGAAGGGAAAGAAAAATACTTATGACTACATGCATGTATAAATGCACACAGCAAGTGATGCACAAGGAATTGCTTACTGCTCCCTGACTGATGCCCAGCTAGTTCCCTGAGCAGCAGGAGTGAGCGAGATGAACTCCCACCTCCTTCAAAACTCCTTTTGCTTGATGCCATATGCTTTGGAATACCCCTAAGGCCTGTTTAAGTCAGCTGTCTGAATTCTATACATCTCTACTCCCTTGGGCCCTTTACCATGAATGGCCTTAGCTCCGTATAGCTTTGCTTAGTAGCAAATACTAACATAGGTGTGTTATCAACATTTCTTCTCCTAGAACAAAAACATAGAATCACGCCAGACACTGAAGAAAACAACTCCATCCCAGCTTGAACTAAGACAGCTAGGTACTTTTCTTTTCTTGAACATCAGGGAAAAGTTAATGAAATAAAAATAAACTAGGAGCAGTAAATAATAGCCAAATATTCAAAATATCAGTAAACACATTCAGGCTTCTTCTCTTTCAAGCGAAGCTCTCAGTTCTTACCCAAAAACACAAAATGGTTGAAATCCAATGGTTTGCTTCTAGGTGTTTAATTATCCTTCTGGGAGGACTAGGAAGGAACATTTTCTGAGCTGCCTTGCAGGAACTATATTTACATGTTGGAGCAAAGTTCTGGGCATCCTCTAGTAATATAAAGGTAACAGCGAAACAGGCAGTATTGAGGCAAACTCCCAGTTGCTAATGCCAGCACAGTCACTGCCTTCAGAATTTACTATCTCTACCAGTATAATCCAAGTGTTGCACGTGGATTGTGGCAAACCCCGCTATCGATACAAACTGAAGGACTTAAGGATGAAGCACTGCCCTGCAGAAAAGGACCCAGGGGTACTGGTGGATGGTGCTTGAATGGAAAGTACCTACTGGAGCTGGACATGAGCCGTCAGTGTGCATTCATAGCCCAGAAGTTCAACCATACCCTGCCCCGCAGATTGAGGGAGGTGACCCTGCCCCTCTGTTCTGCACTGATGAGACCTTATCTGGAGTACTGCATCCAGATATTAAGTCCTCAGCACAGGAGAGACATGGATCTCTTACAGCACATTCAGATGAGGACCACAAAAATGATCTAAATGATGGAGCATTCACCTATGAGGATGGGCTGAGAGAACTGGAGCTGCACAGTCTGGGCAAGAGAAAGCTCCAGGGAAACCTGATAGCAGCCTTTCAATATATAAAGGGGGGTATAAGAAGGAAGGGGACAAACTCTTTTGCAGGGTCTGTTGTGATAGGAGAAGGGGAAATGGTTTCAAACTAAAAGAGAAGAGATATAGATTGGACATAAGGAAGACTTTTTTTACAATAAGGGTAGTGAGGCACTGGCACAGGTTGCCCAGAGAGTTGGTGGATGACCCATCCCTGAAGACATTCAAGGTGAGACTGGACAGGGCTCTGAGCACCTGACTGAGCTGCAGATGTCCCCGTTCATTGCAGAGGAGTTGGAATAGATGGTTAAAAGTCTCTTCCAATTCAAATGTTTCTATGATTCTAGCAAGTAGCAATTAATACCAGTCTATATACTATCTGGTGTGCCTTTAGTTGTTAGTTATTAGAATACATACAGCGTATTTGGAAAGCCAACCAAACTGATTCCCCAGTCACCCTCCCTGTCATACTACAAACTCCTACTCGTGACATGGGACTAAAATTACCTAAAGAGACTTTCCTGCTAGGAATCTCCTATTTAAACGGGAACAGTACTAACAGAAATAACAAGGTGCTGATTTTAGCAGTACAGACTAGCATAAGACAGTTTGTATGGTAAAAGCCATATCATGATTAGAATAAATATCTTTTCAATCTATTCTTTCACATCCTTCAGCCTTTTTTCCCTCTTAGTGTGATGGTATTTTATTTAGTCTCAAACCCATGTAGGCCCTACTGTCAACAGACAGAATTACACCACTAGAACGTCATGCAGCTGTAAAGGATACAGTTAACCTATTAGTTTACCACTCAGTATTTACTATCACACTAATTCAGTAACCTCCTAGACTCTGGAAGATGTAGGCAGAGCAGCACCAGCATAAAACTTAAAAACACATAAATGAAACAACCAGATAACATAATATTAGATTTTCTTAGAGTGTCTTGACATTATTATTTCTGTTGCATGTTCTCTGGAAATGTTTATAAAGTTAAATAGATTAGTGCTGGTATTCAAGGGCCTTCAGTAAAACTGTCATAAATAATGTCTGCAGTATCCAAAAATTCAATAAGCCTTTAATTAGACGATATGCAACAGAGTGACTTCAGAGAAATGTTTTTGTGTAAATTAACCTGGCATTTCTCTTCGCCAAATCAGAAGAATTAAAAGTTTTCAGCGACTGATGCTTGTTTAAGAAAACATAGGACAGAAAGTTTATCATGGATTATTGCTTCTTATATTACTGTACAGTTTTGTTCAAATCTACTTAATAATATCCTATATTTATCTGATATCAAGGGGCCTAGAATAATCTGAGGCCTGTGTGTGTTACTTTACTACTGGTCTAGCCCAGAAGCTGCTATGCAGTTGCTCAAAACTCCACATTTTTCCTGTGCCATTTTGGAAAATGAAGTTAGGAAAGTAGTTACTGTATTTTATTGATTATTGCAGTCTATAAGAGTGTCTTATACCATCTCAGTATCACTACCACTTGCTTGCCATTCCTACCTATTTTTCCTCTATCACTGTTTTGCTGAACATTGAAAAGAATATTTGCTGAGTACCAGGAAAAAGAATAGCTTCCTCAAAGTACGTACAAATATACAATTACTGCTACTTTAACAGCTACTGGAGGTTGAACTCTACTTGTAGAAGCACTCTTCCATTTTCCCTTTTCTGAAATTCATTACTGAGCTGCAGCTTTCATCCACATTACAAATGATTGTTTCCTTCACAGTTGTAGTTCAATATGTTCCATAAGCGGACCAGAAACTCTGACAACTGTGAGTAAAAGCAAATTCTTCATATCACCAATTTGGAACAGACAAACTCTTCTGTCATATAAAGAAATATTGTATTTGAGGAGCAGAACGGTGAAATTCAAATGCCAGGGTTCTCTTGCTTTTTTTGAATTACGATTCTTAAATATAATGCTGTTCAAACCCTGCGGTATCCTTCTTTCATAAAATAAAGCAGAAAAAGCCGTGTAAGTAAAGAAAGCTAACCTGTATTGAGCAGATGCCAATGCTTACATTCAATGGAAACTGATTTCTGGCATAAAGCTTTGATTTCTCTGATTTTCACCAGAAAAATCATAATGTTCAGTCTTATATGCATATGAAAAAAAAAGCAGACACACAAGCTTTTTACAGGTCATGACATTCGCTATGAAAATGTGCTCAGAAACTCTCTCGTTTCCTTCTTTCAAATACTCTCAAATGTTCATTAGTTTCTGTGGCTAACAAGTAAAGCTAATGAAAAGAGCTACTGTGTAATTAATACTAAAGTGCCTTCAAACTTAGAGGCAAAGGACAAATCCTCTGAAAGATATTGTTTACAAACAAATATAATAACATGGCTAAGTCCCTGAAGGGAGTGGTCCATGTAAAAAGCAGAAAATGAGCCAGAAAGCATATGAATTTCACCAGGCAACAGCAACTGTAATGAATCCAAGCATTCACCCAATTTTCTTCTTAATGGATTACTTATTAATGTAAGGTTGCTTCTGGACTGCTGTGAGCAGGCATCCTCTCTGAGGTTTTCTTTGTGAAGACATTTGATAACTCAGTTTGGAATCTTAGAGGTTGTAGTTAGTTTCTCCTAAGCACAAACAATCTATGTATTTCCAGTCGCTAATTAAAGTCTAACAGCAACTCTTGTTTGTTTTTCTTCAGCTGGTACATAACAGAAAACAGCACCGTCACCATCCCAGTGCTGTACCTAGGGGATCACTAAAGACAATATAACCGTTAGGCCTACTAGAATAACATGATGTGGTATTTCAGTACCTCCGTTACGCTAGATTAATTTGATGGGATTGCAAAACACCTCATGACCTAACTGTATACAAACTAGGCTATCACTGGTACCTGAGAGTTGCAAGAGTTGGTATATTTGGGTGCCTGTTGTTTATAGAAACAACCTATAAGCCCTTTTTGAAGAAAGATGATGTGCAGATTCACGTTTGTATGTATTACTGCCAGATAATTAATGTGATGTTGTTTCTCTCAACTAAACTGTTTGGGGCTGTGTTTGAGCTGTGGTTGCCTGGGAAACACCTGCTTGCAGATGGGCCTACCAATCACAAACATTACAAAACAGTCAAATGTTAAGTCAGTATATTTTTATCCTTCTATTTTTACAGCTTTCTATAGTGAGAATAGATCCTTCATTTTTACCTGGACTGATGAGGAAGAAAACTCTAGAATCAATGTTTGTTGATACTGATCTACTAATTGTTTTACACCTTTATTTGTTATATTAGAATAACGAAACAGGTAAGGCACATTACAGTCTGTGAGAATATCCATATGCTACCATTTATAATCCATCTGGGAATCAGAGCAACCTTGACAGGTATAACAAATTTCAAACTACAGAGAAACAACTGCAAAGTGTGCTGACCTTCACAGTCATGAATCCTACTTGATCAGCACAATGCCTGTGTTCTAATACATGGTCACGTGAACTCTGTCATGTAGTTATACCCCAGCCCATCATTTGTGCTAATTATTTTTAGAATTTTCAACTCAACAACTATTTTAAAAATTAAATGAGGTTGAAAAGATAGTAATTCTTTGTAAAAGATCGAAGGATATTTTTAGGCAGTGTATGCAGTCATACAAACTTAACTCCCTAGCAGAATTACTGTCACTACTGGATAATAAGCACCTCTTCTTCCCCAGCTGCCTCAGAAAGAGGTGTAGCTCTGTTTTTATTTGCACCAAGTTTTTTTAATTTTAATTTTCCATGAGCAAATAAACGCTACAGTCACACAAATATATTAACGCAACTTAAGAGCTGATGCTTATTTTATATTAGCTAGTTTAGCTTCTATATACATAATTCTTAGTTCTGTGATAGTAGAGATGGATTGGAGTTGGTTCAGAGCTACACCTTGTAGGTGCCCATAGCCATCACAATGAGCAATGTAACTTTTTACTTTGCAATACTCATCTCTGCTGCAAGCAAGTTAAATGAGAACATGTCCTAATCGAGTAAAAATAAATAAATTTAAACTATTTCCATTTAAGAAGAGCAGCAAACATTTCATTTGAAGTAAGTAAATGTGCCTGGAAATACTTTTTCTCTGAAGCACATGAGAAAGAAAACTGAGAAACTTCCCTTCTTTAAAAGTCTTTCACTAAATCTTGGGGTTGGCACAAGTCAGCACATTTTCAATAGATTGCAGAGGTGAGTTCTCATTTTCTCAATAATGGATCAAACTTTGTCACTATAAAAAATTTTCTTGATGCCTGCAGTTCTTTTCAGATTTAAAGAAACGCTTCCCATAGGAAACCCACGTCCGAGATGATTACCAAACAGGACGTGTTTTACAAAAGCACTGAAGTCCTTTCCACTACATTTCACCTTGAATTCAAAGAGACTATTTGTTTAAAACTGACAGATTCTTTAGAAAATATTGATGCATAGGGTTTTTTCCTCTCCCACCTGTGTGTAGCCCTGTTATCTATAAAGCATACACACACACACACACACACACACACACACACACACACACAGAGCTGGGTAGTCCCAGCTGCAGTATTTCTTTAAAGTGCAAATTCTTTTGTGAAATGACCAGGAGTACATAGATAAGTGTTGCTCACAGATTATGGTATTCATAGCAGGACAACATAGGCTTTGCTACTGCATTATCAACTTAATTTTTTCATCTATACACTGTTTGCATTTGCAAATGTACTCGGTGCCAGTAATATTGTGTCTCAGTATTTGACTACTTAGGTGAGTCACAACTCATTCCAAGCTGCACTCCTACTCGTTTGCAAGGCAGAGTTCACTTTAATTAATTTTTCAAGTACTTCCACATAAAATCATGTATCGACATGACAAAAAAAGTAAATATGTAAAAATTACAGTTATCTTTTAATTGGGAACCCAACTCCTTACCGGTGATGCTGGCATCTGTTCCAGACTGCTCTTTATGTCGAGTGACTAATGATTTTTTTTTTTTTGGAACTGTCACTTGCTGAAACGCCAATCACAATGAAGTTCAATTGGTAGAGTAATAAGACTGCGTTCAATGCTATCAAGTTTTTTTTTGCTATGAACATATTTTTGGTCTGTATCATATATAGCAGCTTGTTACATGGGTAAAGTAAATAGAAAGGTCCTACAAAGTGGCTTTTCACCTGCATTACTACTAGTATTGTGACTAGTCATGCTCAGTATTATGCTATCATAATAAAATTAGTAACAAATACAGTCATCTTATTGGTCCCTAAATCCCTTTTAATATCCCAAATTTCATCTCTTAAGATACAGTATTTAGAATATTCCAAATGGACTAGAAAAAAATAACTCAGATCTTACAATTACCAAATTTTGGCAGATAGCCTGGAGGAATAACTTGTTTTAAAAGGGATGTGCACAGCAATGAAAGTTTGTCAGTTACACTGTGCTATTCATCTTCAGTAAAAATGAGCATTGGGATTTTCATGTCCACCAGACTTTTTTCTTTATGTATAATTTCTTTTTTTTTTTTTTTTTTTTTTTTTTGAACAAAACAAAAAATCAGAGAGCGTAGCCAATGATTGTTAACACTCCAGACAGGAAAAAAGATGTTTACACATCTTAAAGGATTACTTAAAATGAAAACTCATTCTGTGGATATACTGGCAACATAACACATCAGTTTGTGCTGTAGAAGTTATTTTAATGCTTTTACTCTACTTTGCCAGCTTGTTCAAATATTCAGTATTGACAAGTAGATATAGTGCAGGTGCACCTGAAGCAGTGCTCCTAAATGTTCATTTTGCTGTCACTGCATCACTAAATGAGAAATATTTGTAAAAAGAACAAAAAGGAAGTAAAATTATAACTTTTGGACATCTTCAAAAGAGAAAAGTCATGCTTGTGAAGAAACTTAAAGAGTGTTGCTGGCTTTTCAAAGGACCTCCAGTGACAACAAACTGCAGCTGTGGAGTTAAGCCACAAGGCACTCCGTCCGCATCCAAATCTGCATTTTTTTGGGAGTGAATACAGACAAGAGAGGTGAAAGGTCCAGATTTAAATTTGTTCACTTGAGAGGAGCTGTCACAGACTATCAGGGTGTTCCCTTGAAAAACAAACTGTAGCCTCTTACATAGAAGAAGGTACTCAGAAGGTCTTAATTCAATTTTCTTGCAGTTGTGTGAGAAATTCTGAAAAAAATGGACTATAAACTTAATCGTTAATTTCCTGAATTACACAGCCAGTTGCAGAGGTCAAGGTTAGAGTGAAAGGAGAACAAGAAATACATAATGAAAGTTTGCCCCATAGGAAAGAAGTTACAGCTTAGAAATAACAGCTGTCCATCTATCGCGCACACTTAAAAACCTCCAGAACTACCCAGGACATCAAAATACATATTATTCAAAGACAGTGGAGAAATGGTGAAGTCAACACTAATTCATCATTGCTTCAGCTCATCTACACAGTACAAACAGTTGCCTGTGAGTTAGCTTTGTAATCCAAGATAATCTATTTCCAAAATAAAAAGCGCACAGCACTCATATTTGCTAAAATATGTTGGAATGTTATAGCAAATAAGTAATTCTGGACAAATACATAATAGTTTTATTCTTTGTTTCAAAACCAAGCATATACCATTAAATAGCAAGAAATCTTATTTGTGCAATGAGTAACAGGTCATCCATTTTTGAATTTATCTATTTAAAGGAATTTCCATGACATTAAATTTCCTCTTTATTTATAAGAGGTCTTCAAGAACATATTGTTTGAAATATTAATTCAAACAGCAAATTTCAAAGTAGAGCAAATCTCATAGTAGCAGGTACTTTCAGGTACTGGATTTTTACATTTTTATCCAACAGCTATTAATAGACACTGAGCTATACTGGCCAGCTTAAGAGGGAGGAACCAATTACTGTAATGGCAACAAAGTATTGAAAAAAGTACCAGGCAATCTGTTGAAGCAAAACAAGGACTGTGTTACAACCCTCAATAAAACTGAATTTCAGTGTGAATATGTAAACCCTTTTTCTAAGAACGCAAGTATTAACAAAATACATTTCCTGATAGTCATTCCATGGAGTTCCCCTAATCTATGCCAGCTAAAAACTTGGTTGCCTGCTTCTGAATTTGACCAGTTTCATGAAACTATCAGGATCTGTATTTCAACTCTGCCTTTACGCATTGAGTCTATGAATAAAGCAGTATGTTGTCACTTCAGGATACAAAGGAATTTCTACCTCTGGTTGATTTCATGAGACACTGTTTCAGCAAAATGTTGCTCACATATAATCCTTATTCCTACACTATAACCAATTTCCTTCAGATGCTCTAAATTTAAAAGATATTCAACATATCAGCTGCTGGGCCCAAAGCCTACCCTGGAGCATGCTGACTTCAGTCGTGTTGTAACTACTGGGATGTAACTACAGATGTTTGAGCATTGTTTTTGCTGGTCTTAGTTTGTTTTGTTTTTTCTCTCCATCAGTGGGTAATATATTTTGCATATTCGCTTTTTTTCCTGGTAAATATCACACCTTGGTTTGAGCAGGCACAAGATAACCACAACATATGCCTTCTACACGCGGTATAAATCCCTCCAGAATGTATATAATTCAAAATTCCTTCATTTTCATCAGGAGGTAAAATGGCCAGATCCATCTATCCTCCTAGTTGGTTGCCAACACAAGAACGTTTGTAATGCACTTAATCAGATACATTAACATCTCCTTTATACGTGTAGTTCTTGGCTTTACAAAGTTAGATTGGGAAAGAATTTTAAGCTACTTTACAGAAAGAACACTCTTGTGACAGAATTGGAAAAGTTAATATGGGAAATATATCCATATGCCTAACATCTGTAGCAGGTAATATTTGTTTTTGGAAAACAATAAGTTTAAATGAGTACGAGCAAGCATGCTGAAGGAGCTCTGCAGAGAGATGCATTCTTGTATAAATTGTTAACAGTTATTTTTCTTGCAGAGCTCAAAAGAATAATGATCACACTTACAAGTAAAGGTAAATCGTCAAACTTGAGGGATTCTTGTCATATAGAATCATACATTGATTTTCTTCCTAATTGAAATTTTTAAGACTTCCTGCATTATTCCCTCCTATCTTCCCTCCTGCAAGTCTGAAACGCTCTTTCAGGCACACTCCTGTTCCCAAAAATCTGCTTTCAGTTCTTCCCAGGGCTCCACACAGCTGAGGTCTCTTGATCACAGCCTGCAGAGAGCTGCATAAACCAGGCCCAAGATTCAGAATGGTTAAAAGCTGGCAGCAATATCGCTGCAAAAACACATGCAAGTGGTACTGGGGACTTAATTCAAACCCTGCTGGCAGCCCTGGATCAGCAGCTCTCAGCAGCTATGGTGCCTTGTTTCCGATGCTGCTGCAAGGATCTGCAAGCAGTGCCTGCTGCTGCCCTACAGTGCTTGGAACAGTTCTGTCCTGCAGCAGCAGCAGGCTGAGGGCAAGAGCTGGGCACTGGTTGCTCGGTAGGTTATGATGCTGAGAAGTCAGGCTCCTTCTGCATAGACCAAGTCAGGTGGAAAGCCATCAAGCCCTCCGGCAGGCTGCCACTTTCAATAGCCACTGCCTTCGTCTAATTCTTTCTTTTTTTTTTTTAATCTCATGCTAGAAGCTACCCCAAAGGTGCACATTTTGAGAGGTCAGAGAATTTGGTTTGTGAAGGACTGCGCGTTCTACCTGAATGATTAAAGCTGAAAAGGCCATGCGATTATATTTTGGTGCCCACAGAAATCTTTCAAAGCCATCTTTCTCAGTAAATTAGACAACACAAAGTGACTCTCTGGCCTCATGTTAATACAACTTAATTTATCATCATCTTGTTTTGCATTTGTTTTCTAAAATTTGAACACCACAGTGCCATTACCCTTGAACAACTCGGAGACATGCAGTTTCTCTAAATTCATGGCATCTCTTGAAATAAATATCTTCTGTGGAAGGAGTTAAATGGTTCATTTTTATTTCAGTTATTTTCAGTAAATTCCTGCTGTTCCAACATTAAATAAAATTTGGGATTTAGGAAACCTGCCTGTAGGTGGCCAAGTGCATGTGCTATAGCATTAAAGAAAGCAACCATGACTAACCTTTAACCTCTCATTGTCCTTCTCCTCCAATCAACAGCAATTGTTTGATTATAAACAACTATCCAGACCACTAACTGTTTCTCAAGCTGCTGAGATTACTGTAGATTTTTCTTGATTCCTGATATATAGATAGATACTGATATATTTACACACACACACACACACACACACACACACTTCTTTCATTTCACTCCCACAGAGAAAGGAATCTGATATTCTGATAAACTATTCTGGAAGACTGAATGCAAGATTTTGGAAGGCTCTTCAATGATACGCAGTCACACTGAAACACAGCAGCTGAAGAGCTTGCAGCATAGCTGTCTCTTGACAGTAATTTACTCCAGCTGAATGCTAAAAGCAGTCATTGACTCTAACTGAATGCTAACAATCCTTTCTTGAGACAGTGTCATTATACTTCCACCTACTGCCTACAGCAAAGTCAATACAGTGTTTCTAAAAATAATGCTCATATTAAATTTTTATTTAAGAAAATTATATGCTGCAAGGTAATTTGAAGTTGTGCATGTTGATTGGTCAGAGAATTTGGGATGCAGACTACACACTTTCAGTGTTCACACTCACGTATTTCCAATCTGCAAGGTACTGAACTTGAGCTGATGACACTGAATGCAGCTCAGTGGTCTGTGGTTCTGAGAAACCCACGGCTTTGCTGCTTTAGTGCTTTCTGTAAAGCTGCCCTGCCCTGTGCCATTGCTTTTTGGCCCATACTCTGGATACTGTAGGGAGACTGACTCATGGACAATACTGCTCTAGCTGCCCTGATCACTACTATTGGTTTTGGAACAAAGAGCTTCAATACATACCAACCATACCAAGGCATATAAGTTTGTTTTGTTGTTTCCTTCTTTTTTTCCCACTGTTTTTTTTGTTTTGTTTTTTGTTTTTTAACCTTACTGACATCTGTGGATGTACATTGTTTTGGATGAATTTCCATCATTAAGCAGGAACTGGAATAACCACGTGAGCTCATGGCTATATCCATCTTATAGGGCACACACTCAGTTTAAATGATACTGTCCAGTACTCATTTTTAATCTCAGGTACTCGAGTCAATTCAGGAAATAAGGTATACTAAAACATTCATTAGTCACCATCATTCATAGGGAGACTCAAATTAGGGCTGTACTAGAGAAAACGTCAAACAAAGCAACAAAGAAACCCTTTTGTATGAGTAAAACAGGATCTTATATAACTGGTGAAGAAGCTGTTTACCTAATTCCAGTACAATGCGTGTGCAATAGTAGAGGTATGATATATACAGCAAGACTACCTGTACGTCCAGGCACACAATGAGCGACTCTTAACTGAGCACTCTTTCCCCAGTTGAAGTTTAGCAAAATTTAGCTTGCATTGGCCACATCAATTAAGCTGTTTCTGTTATTGCCAGTTATAAATCTAATTTACATTTTGTATCGCATGAGAAAGAAATACGTTTGTTCTTACTCCTTTTTGAAAACACAGTATGCTCCACACTGGGGTGGTGAACAGTTCATTGCCTAGTTAACCATCCACGAGCACTGATATTTGTCAGTGTTCCAGGCAGTCAGGCATGCCCGATGCAGGGCTGTTTAGAACAGATTTGGAATAACATTAAGCAAATAAATGCAGCACTTCATAAAACATTAATGGCTGTCATAAGCAATAGAAAACATCATCACATAGAACAAAACAATGGGCTTAAAATGCCCATAGAGAGATGCAATACCAGTTTCACTTGAAAACTATGCATTAGACATTTATCTTAACTGTGGTCAATAAAGTAAAAGGTTTGATAGATGACCGAGTTGGGGCAGCCTTCCTTCCATTTCTGCCAGACTACGAGCCAGGTAGGGAAGAGCCTACTCCTTACAGTAGTTATCTCCACTGTTAGCAGTCAAGAACAGGAATAAGTGGTTCAAAGTCATGGATTAAGGCATATAGAAATGATGGTATTTCATGATTTGGGAACAAATTACAGCATTTCCCTTTCCTTCTTTACTATTTTAAAGTTGTTTAAATTTTATAACTGTAGGTTCATTAGCAGCATCAGTTTAAAAGCAGGTAAGGGAAAAAAATATAAAAGTTGAGAAAAAACTTCTCCCTATCATGTTACTGCAAACAACAGCAACACATGCAGCAAAGCACACTTCAATTTGTAGATGAGCAGTCTTATATACAATAACAATTCAAATAATATTTGAATATACAGAAGATGTGCAACTCCTTCTCAACAGACTATCGGCATTAAGCAGCGGAGCTAAGATTCCTAAGAGAAACCAAAAACCCCCAAATGAGTCTAACTGATACAATCACTCACATACTGGCATTGCTCAGCATCTGCTACGAACTGGCGCATGCAGAAAGATGGTTCAGTTGGAAGAGAGAAAAAAAGAAGAAAAAATTCCCAGCGAGTTCAGCCTTGCCAAACACCAGACAAGATAGAGACAAATCTGTGAGGCAAGAGATCTGCCAACAGGAAAAGCAAAAATAGAGGGAAGTAATATAAGAAATTTAGTTGAAAGCATATTTTTTTGTGCTTTCCAGTGTAAGTAACTGAACGATAAAGGTAACAAGTAGAGCTGGGACAAGAGATTAATAGAAGATGGAATTACAGTATATTTAGATGTGTTTAAGGTTCTAACCTGGATTTGTTTCTTAGCTCGACTACAAAATTTGTCTTAAGCCATTCCCCTCCTCCTAAGGCACCAGTCTAGAAATACACTTTTGCTTCCCTGTTTAAAAATTCCCACAAGAAAAAAATATATATATCCTTTTTTAAAAAAGACTCTTGACTTCCAGACTAACATCCCTCTAACAAATGAGAAAATCTACAAAATAATTTCTCAAGTGCATCCAATTTTCATTTCCCTCAGAATATAATTAGGAAGAAAAAAACAACACCCACATAGCTGCCAATTTTGTTTCATAAGTTTCCCATTGGTCCTTGTTCTCTGACAGTGAATAGACATACTCTGCGATAAATCAATAGAAGAAAATTAACTGCCTTACACTGGTTATAGCATCTTCACCTGAAAGGAAATCAGGTGTTCTGGTTTAAGCAGGGGAGGATTTGACACGGGGAGCTTGTCCTCCCCTTTAAAAGGAGTCCCACACAACTCACATTTCAAACAAGAAGGAGAAAAGGATCTTTCTTTTTGAATTCAAGTACCTTCTTCAATTCCTCTATCTTATTTTCCTAAGCAGAAGTTTTTTCAAAGCTGGAGTTTAGACTGTAACCAAAAAGCAGAACCCCAGTAGAAGCAGGAGGCAGCACTCAGCAGCAGGTGCTGGCGCTCCTCTCTGCCTAGCAGCATTACCATCAGGAAGCACTCCATGCCACACAGCTCTATGTAACATCTTCATGAATTCAGGCACCCTCCTCTATGCTCCTTATTATAAATTGTTAAGAACCATGAGTCATTTCCTCATCAATATTCATTTATCAATCATGGTGTCCTATTTACTTCATTATATCTGGGAACTAAGAATCCAAATGACCTATAGGTGAGAAAAAGGTATAGTGAGTTAATAAACTAGGTTGCATGTTCATGTGCACATACCAGGCTGACAGGCTACATTTCATATTTGCTTTTTATAGGTCCTTATATTTATTTACTGCGAGGCTAATTCAGCACTCATTCAAATTAATAGGCATGATTTCTTCAAGTTCAGCAGGTTTCACACTGTGACCTACAGGCTCAACTTCACACCACCATTTTCCCCTCTTAAAACCAGAATTCAAATGGAAGCTCGGTGATTGAATCACGATATAACGTGATGGAAAGCACAGCAATGACCGCAGACCAGCAAGGTCCCAGGCTATAGAAAGTAAGGATTTGTTCAAATACAACAGCCACAGGCACAAAAAAAAAGGAAAGAAGCTGCTTACCTTTGGAAGACCACAGGCATGCAGGGATCTCTAACAAGATACCCTCACCTCCAAAACCAACCCTTAAATGAGGTCATTGCATACACCTGAACACCCCTGGGTTGGCCCTGCCTTCCCACCAGGTGCTCAATCACTGTTGCAAGCCATGAATCAGCATTTCTGCTACACATGGCCAATTTCATTCTAGGATGGATCAGCCACTTTTCCCTTTGGCTAGCACTGACTCATTCTGTATCTCCTACTTTTTTCCCCCTCCTTAAAAACGTTAACTGAATGTGAATATTCATTAGGTGGAGGTTTTTAATTCCAAGAACATCCTCATGAAGGTACATGTTACAATTCTAATGTGGGTTATTTTTTCTTTCACTTCCATTTGTTGTAATTGCTTTCATGGGTAATGCTTAAACCACAGCAGCTCAAACTTCTTGCTTTTCTACAGCCAATTCTACAGTTTTGTCTAACTGTTCAAGTGCAGTGGCTGCTAACACAACAAAGGTTTTGCTTCATGAAGACAAAATTTGGTCCAGTGTTTCCAGGCTTTTTTGTAAGTAATCTCAGCACTTTATCCTCTCGTGTGTGAACACACTCCCTGGCATATGAGTCATTTATAGTAATGGTAGTAATTTTTTCTATTATTTGTAATCAGCTCTCCCTTACTGGAATAATTTTCTCTATATTTTAAAGTGCTTTGCAACAGAAGTATGAATTGCTCTATGAGTACTAAATTAAGTACAAAGTGTGTCCAGCATGAGTTTATTTAATTTGTTACCCAGCTGGTGGCTAGTTAATCTAAATTCTTTTCAATCAGCTGTGTTATCTTGCAGTTTGAATGACTTCTATAGCTGGTGCAAGGTTATTCATCCTCCCTTTGTTTAGCTTCTGGAATCTCAGGCAATGATGTTAGCATCATTCAGCTTGTAACACTAAGCACTGATAATAAAAAAATCATATTTCACTAGTATATCTATATCATGAATCACTATTTATACAGTTAACAGTAATCCTCCCAAAAGTATGGTACGATTTAAAGCAAGAGGGCCTGTTTTCTTTGTGCAGAATGGCACTAACTGACCAGGAGGTTCCTGCTCTCTCTCCCTCCAACAGTCATTCATACTCCCTGCCCCTAACAAAAAATAAAACAGGAAAGATCTATCCCACTGCCCTGCAGGCCAAAAAATAGAGTTCCCAAAAACTCTTCAGAGAAAATTAAAATCTACACTTTGTAAAGCTTACCCCCCATCTTGTAAAGGAAGGATAGGAGATGGTAGGGAAAAGTTGCTATCACCTCCTGCTCAGAGGTCCACCCAGGCCTGACAAATGCCCCCCTGCCAAAAGGGCATCTTCTCATGTAGGTATTCTGAGTGGGAGAAGCTGCATTCTAAATTGTTTCTCTGATGAACTTAAAATCCATACAGTTTTGTATAATGTTCTGCAAATCTCCTCATGTCTTTGGACAGTCTCCCATTAATTTCTGTAGGCTCTGTGGCACTTCTCTGCAAATAACCTTTTTCTTTTTTCATCCACATTTTTCATTTCAAGAAGATGTATTTTGGGCCAAATCTTTTAGAAAAGATTTGTTGAACAGCAGCTTTATCTCTAGGCATCTCCGCAAACCTCAACCTACCAGCTCATTTCAGATAAACTAGCTTAGCATTTCTGTGTGACCTCTGAGGTTTCCTGCAAGTAGGCCTAGGAGGGAGAGAGGTGTCCAAAAATAGAGGCTTCCCACTGGTGATGTTTAGCCTCCTGCTTTATGACTGACTTTGCATCTGCAGGATTTGTTCCCGTTCAAAACTTAACACTTTCCTTCTTGCTAATACATTGTTTAATCACTTCTACACAGGGCACACACATTATTCCACTGAAGACATACAGGCATCAGAGGGGCAATTACCCTAAATATTCAGGCAGTAGAAATAACAGAGAACGAAAAGCAAGGTAATAAGCTACTGCTGGAGCATGGTGAAAAGGGCAGCTACCTTGAGGAAAGGAACACAAATACAGGGAACGTACGGTTGCTTGTAAATGCAATGAAATATGCACTGCAAAAAAAGAGATAAATGTCAAAGACAAAGTTAGAGTGGCCTGAGCTGCTTATTACATGGTCTTGAAATAGGTAAAGCTAGAAGGCATATGCTAATAGTGCAGCGAGAATCACATGCTAAGGCTAGAATGCGTCACTGCTATCAAACAGCATTAACTGCTAAGATTTTTAAGCGCACAATTCTGTGAGCACTGGCATGAAAACTTTTATTTTTTCAGTAATTTATATCTTGTGACTAAGTGACTTCAAAACCGAATTCCTTTAACGCTGCAGTGGGACTGCAGTTTTGATCACACAGAGCACAGCCTTTGAGAGAGCCCAGCCACGAGCACCGATCCTTGCCAAAGTTTTCCACTCAGTGTTTATTAAGCTTCGTTGTTTTATGTTACAAGTATTTCCAGAAAAATTGATCTTCAATCATACTCAGCTGTAATTAGCTAATTTCTCCACAAGGTCTCTGACATGGATATATACAATATGAAGGCACTACTTGCCTCAGAACTGAGAGTAAAAAGTATCTTAGAAGACCTTGAACAGATAAAGCTCCTAAAGACTCAGTGCTGCTCTAAGTGATTACTCCTTTGAAGCTAAACTGCTAAACTTAACACGCTTTTAATGGGCATCTCACTTGTCTGCAGTAAACAGCTGACAAGCTTCATTTTCAATCAGGATAACACCTGAAGTTTTTCTTATCTGAATATCTATTCCGGCTATGTGAATCATGCTTGATTATTCCCGGATTTTTTTTCATACTAACTGTGATTCATATTACTTTTTTATTATTATAAAGAACCAGAATAATTTTATTCAAAAAAGCAATAATTACAAATTCACAGATCTATAATTACTTGTCTTAACAGATGAGAACCAAAGACTCTTCAAGCAGAGGTCATAAAAGTTACACAAAATACTTTCATTAGATTGTATTCTTCTCTCTAGTTTGTAAGTTTAGTGACAACTATCATTACGTGAGTTCTGCAGGTAGTGATACAAAAAGGAATCAATCAAATTAATCTTCTAAGTTAAAATTAACTCATCCTCCAAAAACTTTTATCTATCTCTTCCATCTGTCATTTTTCTGACAGATTTTATAATTGATTCTGCTCCTGCCATGTTTAACACAACATAGAATCACTCAGGTTGGAAAATACCTTAGAGATCATTGAGTACAACCATGATTTAACCACACTACAGCAGTTTGAGAATCAACAACTCTCCACTATCAACATGGCAGACTCCAGAGGAAAAATTTTTAATAGGTATCAGGAGACCACAGTTTTATTGCTCAGTTTACAGTCCAAGCATGCTCATTTATGTCTGACCAGTTGAACTGAAAGAAAAAAAAAGACTAACAAAAAGCAGTGCTAGCTTCACTCCAGCAATCTAGCATCAAAGCAATCGAACAGATCTAATTCACCACAGTTTAGTCAGTTAAAGCTGGTCATTAAAACTTGGATCTCATATTCACAACCTTCAATGTACATATATGAATACTTTTTTTTTTTTTCCAAAAAGATTAAAATTCATCTTTCTTAACAGTGAGCTGCTTTCTTTAGCCATTTAAACATTAGGCACAATTTGCCAAATCCCTGAATTTGTAACTTTTGCAGAATAAAGCTTTCTAAAATAATAAATTGTGTACATTAGTAAAGAAGCAAAAAAAAAGTAGTAAGATGTTAATAATCACCTAAGCAAGACAAATAATTTTATTACACCTTTATTAGAAACGCGGAAAAACATGGGCCTGCAAACATACAGACCACTGTTTAGTTTGGCTCGATCCTTTCAGGCTAATCAATAGCAGATTCATTAAAAACTAAAGAATTGTGTCTAATGGAGCTAGACTTCATTCTAAAGAAATCACTGCAGTACTATTTAAAGCATAAAAGGCATTTATGGGAATTGCTCTGTATTGTCTTTGGTATTTAAGATAGTTCCACTTTGACATTGTAGTGATTTATAGCTTTTATTAATGCACAGAAATAGAGGCCAGAAGTCTAGGTACTAGTAAGCTTTTCCTTCTTCCTCTTTGATTGGCATTTCCAGGTTAGAGAGTTTAATTCCTTTAGAAAAAAACTGTGAAAACATTGCTAAACTATTTACACGAACAAATGGACTTCAATTTTTCTTGTTAATGTCTGTGTACACTACAGAAAGAAGGGCACTACACATACATATTGATACTTTTTTTTTATATACAAAAACTACAGATTATTCAAAGTACCTTCTGATAATTAAATATGTAGGTTGCTCCGAAAGTAATGCATCCTGTTTTATTTCCATGGAAACAACAACAGATACAAAGAGCACATTAACAGTATTTTGAAGTGCACTTTCTCAGCTACACCACACTATTTTTCAACAGGGTCACTGTGATTAGCTGTGCATTTTCACCAGTGACAAACAGCCTACACACGCTGTGCTTGATAAAGTCTCCACTACTGGCGACCTACTGTTGTCACTGCTGAAATGCACCACCTACCACCTCACTGTGCTACATGCACTTTTTGGTTCCATAAACATTCAGCAAGCATTGATGAATGCAATAGGTGCAAGTTTTTCTGCATGGATGAATTCTGTGACATCTTTTTCTTTATACACACTTCCATGTCAGATGCCATTTTGTCAGACTGCCCCTCTGCTGCCATCTGTCACACAGCAACAACATGTAGTGGATACTGGTGGGAAGGTTCAAATTCTGCTGCCATCCCACCAACATCTGCCTTTGACATTGTGGGCCAACAAAATAGAGAGGCATTACCTTCAGACCAACACTTGCACAATGTAATAGCTTCTTAATTGAACTTAACCTTCCCAGTCTCCAATAGAACTAATTTTAATGATTTAAACACACAAAAAAGCAAATCAAAAAGTTTGTGAATGCTGTAACAAAAATTTGTTATTGCTATTGTTTCAGATTTACAAAGAGAAGTTTGAATAAGAAATTATAATATTGTTTACATGCACTAATTATTATTTCCTTGAATAGAAATTTGCTTTTTATTAGAAAACTGTCATTTATGATTGGGATGAGTGACACTGGTTTTAATTTTAATTTTCATAATATCTTAAAGAACATTTCTTAATCTAGAATATCAATTAAATCTTACTAGCAGATAATTTTGTACTGCTGTTTGATGCAACTTAAAGCTCTAACATCTATTTATTAGCTTGATTGTTTCCAAGATGCTCACACTTTCATTAAGTCTATGATTGGTGCAATGCATCATATAGGCTTATGAAATAATGAAGTTCATTTGGAGCTCTCTACTTGCTCTGATTGTTTCATTTTTTTCAGCACTCATTTTACCCCTCACAGAGAACCTCCCCTGAAGTCTGCTGATGTTTTCCATGCTTTTATTCCTGCTTCCATGACCTCCACTGGTACTTGACTTGCATGGCATATTTACCTTGCTGAATCCATCACCACTGAACAGGACAAGGCATGAAATTTCACATATTTACCTTCTTTTATTGAGATTCTTTGTGACAAAGGCTTCTATGTTACACATCCCTTTTAAATTGGTATTTGCGTTCATCGTGGGGCAAAGCTGAAGACATCTTTCTACACTAAGTTCTCTGATTGCTGTACATTATCTGTCCCTCATTTCAAACTCTTAAGGCATTTTTGCTACTGAAGTGGTACATATTAATTAAAATGAATCCTTTCATACATATCCTCACTTTTAAACTGGTGCAGTGCTATATTTTGATTTCCTGTCAGGTTGAGGAACTAACAATTATACTGTGATCTCTCACTTGGTGTTGCTCAGAGACTTGTTAAACACTAATGTTTCTCATCCAGTCAAAGTACAGCACTGCCTTACTAGGGAGCATGCAATCCATGATACTGCTGGTAAGCCTACCAACGATAAAATGAACAGACTAAAAAAGGAAAAAAGGTTTCTTTACAAAACAGAGAGAGAACAGTAAAGACAGAAACATTGCATATCCTTGAAAAAAAGCCAAAAATATGAAGTGCTGTTTCATGACCTTGCCAGATTGTTTCTAAAATGGATGATAGCAGTATTACCTACTGTTCTTTAAAATCAGCCTTAGAGAAAAAGCAGACTGCCATGAGAAGAGACTCTTCAGTACAGTATCCAGTTGAATTTGGTAGTGTTTATTTGAAGGGAGCATATAACAGGGGAGGGGGAGAAAGCAGCTATTTACGAGGTGGATAGTGATAGGATAAGGGGGAATGGTTTTAAACTGAGACAAGGGAGGTTTAGGTTAGATATTAGGAGGAAGTTTTTCACACAGAGGGTGGTGAAGCACTGGAACAGGTTGCCCAAGGAGGCTGTGGATGCCCCATCGCTGGAGCATTCGAGACCAGGCTGGATGTGGCTCTGGGCAGCCTGGTCTGGTGGTTGGCGACCCTGCACATAGCAGGGGGGTTGGATGACCCAGGTCATTCTACAATTCTATGATATGCAATAGTAATAGCAATCAGCAATTTGAGAATCAAGCATGACAAGTTTAAAGGAAGATATTAGTTATCATTTACTAAAGAAAGAATAAAATAAAACTAATTTGAAAGAAAGTTTTGACAACATCCAACGAGTAGTGTGTAAAGAACAAGCACTATTTCAGTGCTTAAGTCATAAAACAATTTTACATCATTCTTGTTTTAAGTGACTGCCACACCTGGATAAAAACTGTTGTGTTATACAGAAGGCTTTGGCACATGAGCTTGACATTTATGGAAATTAAAACATATGTCAGTTCTAGTATTTTCTTGTTGTATCACAAGTAGAACTAACCAATCGTGAAGCACAATACAAATTAAAACTTTTGAAGCATTCAGAGAGCTACTTGAAAGCGAATCAAAGTCACTATTTTTAGATCCCAGCTTAGATTAGCCTTGCATTGCAACTGTAGAATTTTCTATCCTCTTCTACCACGTACACACACATCTGCTGTGTGTCTGCTAGCATACGGTGTTTCACTAATTAATTGCCAGTTATCAGCCAGGCTCCTACTGCTCACATCAAATGTGAGTACCCTCTAGAATGTTTCACAATAACAATTCCACAGATTCACTGCAACAACCACTGTACATTCAGAAAACCGTTTTCTGTGATAGAAATGCAATAGATACCTCATCATTTAAAATCAGAGTCTGTTGTTTCAGTATTACAGGTTCAATGTTACATAACAGGAAAGCATCCAAATAAGTGCATACTAATCAATACCTGCAAATGAAAAAGTGGTAGTGGTTCAATAACCTGGTTCCTCTGATGAAAGCTAAAGCATGGACAACACCAGGACAAACCACATCCAATAGTGTTTCAGACGGCTTTTTTTAAAAAGGCATGGCTTCATGCCTGGGCTCTTTTTTCTAGTAAATGGGTTTCTGAAACGCCCATATTTTATTTATCATTGGATATAAAGGATATTTATGAATAAGCTACGAATTATTGTACAACATCAGTTAGCTCTTGGAGTTCTTAATGTGAAAATGTGAAGTCGATTTGGTGATGGCCATGTAAATCCCTTTGTGTCAAGCACCTTCTAACACGTTCATCCCTCTGAGAAGCAGTTCAAGTTGCTTACTAATACTGCCACAGCTGAGAATGCAAACAAGGCATAAACATCACACCCCAGTCAAATGCGAGACTGATGGCCCAGCAGAAGCACAGTTGTCTTTCAACCTTCCAACTTGATTTTTCAAACCAAATCATGGTATATTAACAGCCTGGAACATCAGTACAGGGAAGTAGTAGTTGTGGATGCCACTCATGGCAATCAAAAGTGCTCTTCCTTTGTGCCTTTTCTGAAGAGTACTTCACATGTAACTAGTTTGTGTGTTTAGATGCTCTTGTTGACTTGAGGTCAATTCCACTGGTTCTGACTTGACATAATAAATGGCACTGCAGCCATACCAGTACCCTTCACAGGTGAAGGGTAGAAGGCCAGGAGTCAGCATACTACCAGCTATCTGATTATATTCCAGCTTTGTTTCAGCATCAGACATCAAGCAAATCTTCAGCTTCATCAAGATTTAATTTAACTTTGCATATAACATTTTGCAGTTCTATCTGGAAAGTAGAGAACTATCCATTTGTACAGAATTCATCTACCTATATGTGAAGTGCCTGAAATATCTGCAAAGTAGAAACTGAAAAACAGAAAAGTAACACATCACTTTGATAAGGGTTATTAGAAATAAGACAAGTATGGTACTGAAGTCTATCAAGCCATTACTACATCTAATACCATAACTTGGTAAAGAAGAAATCTTTCTGAAGTACTTCAAAAGGAAAACAGAAGTTTGCTGATGAAAAGTAACTGAAATACTCTGTACTACATCACCATAGGAAGTGTGGTATCTCAGACTTGAAGAGCAATGAATAATAGGACACAACCACAGTACTGACATGTTCTAGAATTGTAAAACCTTGTATTAGTGTAATCCAACAATAAAAAAATAATGTCTACAGTTGCTGACACAGGCAGGCCATCAAAAGGAAGTAATTATCAGGGCCCAGAACTGCATAGAATTTGCCAACATGAGGTGAAAACAGACTTTATAAAGATGAGAATGAATGAATTCCAAGATTAAGCCTCTAAAATGCAGGGAAGTTTTCCTCCTGGGAAATAACATTTTCTTTAGAAAAAGTATTCAACTGTCTGTGTCCCTTAATGCCTCACAGAAGTTGTTACAGCATGAAGACATATTACAAAAAACCTTGGCACTTTTTTAGCATAAAATATTTTTCATTGTGCAGAAGTCTTTGTGTCTGTATCTCACAATGATACATTTGAGTGAAATACAAGCTTCACTAACTTGCCACTGAAGGTTTTATTAATAGAAGCATTAACATGACTTCAGTTGTAGCATCAGGTTTATAATCATGAATATTTTATGATTAAATTGTTTTATTAGGGATAATAAGATAGCCAGAACTATTATTTAATGAAAATCTGTGACTTATCTAGTAAAACTACCTTTACAATTGCAATACAGTTACAGAATATAATTAGGAAGCCCCAGCAATCTCAAGGGGACTTTCAGATTTGTATTATTTCCCTTTAAAAAAAACGTAAATCCTTTGGCAGCTAAGTAACAGAACACTCAGATAAGAAATGTGACACTTTAAAGTATCATCACCTTCAGAAAGGACTTAAAAATGGATGAGAGGTGCTGATTTGACTGGAAGGAGGTGAGCAAGCTCTTTTCAAAAGATCACATTTACTTTGAGGCCAACTGTTTCAGAGACAGGACAGACATTAGATAAGGGAAGCTAAAGAGAAAAAAACATCAGTCACATCAGTCAATGAAGTAATGGCAGCTCATGGTAGTGAAGAACGCAGCTATGTAAGAATCAAGTAATGTTTGAAATTGAAAGAGCAAGTCTGGTACCAATGTGTTAGGCTGTTGGTTTTTGTTTTTTTTTTTTGAAGTAGCATCAGGATCATAGAACTCAAGGCAAACTCTCATTGCAAAACTCTTTCAGTATGATCCAGAGACCTCACTGATCTCCAAATCTTGACACTGATGTGGTTTGATCTTAGACTATAACATCTACACTCATCTTTTCATAATCTGCTAATTGCTCGATTGATATCAGAATTATTCATATTCACACCAGTTCAAGCACTACATGAAGCCCTGGCCTCACTATATGCTTTCTAACACTCCAAGGCAGTCAACTCTTAAATAAAAAGCACATATTTGATTTTGAAAACTAATGTTTACTCCAGTTTTCCAGCTCCAATTTTCAATTCCAAAATCCTTTCTACTCCTGAGTAAAAGTGCTGCCTCTTACAATACGGTATGCACCTGGTTATATTATGGTATATATGGTGTATTATGGTATTGATGATAAATACAGCAAGGAGTGAACAGGCCTGAATGATATTCTAGCCAAATAATTTTACAAATGCCATCCAAGATTATTAGGTGGCTGGGTTTGCGTTTATGTTTCTAGCCATCTAGGTAACAAACTACAAAGCATTCAATTCAACCATCTTTCTGAATTTCTAGAACAATTGCATCAGTAAGGAATGCTGATCAACCTCCTGTTTTCAAATTCATTCCACACATTCTGTTACAATCATCTCTTTTTCAGCACTCTGAAATCAATGCTCATCTTACATCTCTTACAATGAACAGCTAACATTTAGCTAACTCATCCCCATGGATACCTGGCCATAGTGGTATGATGAATTCTGAGATGAGTTAAATCATACATGATTAAGAGTTGCTGCCAGGCAATGGCTTCTTCATTTCATACAAAGAATAAAATAACTGGGTTTAACTTTTCAATCAGGGAACAAAATGCCGGGGATGAAATTCAACATTTATTTTTGGGCATTTAAACATTAGGCCTGAAACCTGCTTCCCTAATCAATAAGGAGGATATCTAATTTCTGAGAAATACTCACTTTATTATAGATTAGTGGGTGATCCAGAGTTGTACTCCATTGACCATGAAGCGCAAATCAAATATATAGTTAGCTGGGCTGCTCAGCAGCTAAACCTTCATGAAATGCGTCCTTCGAGACTGCAGAACTACTATCGCTTTTTGTGGGGGAGGGTGTGCGTGTGTGGCATTATTTGAAGTTAAAAGTGACATTCAAGCGTTATTTATAAAATATTGTTAAAGACCAGTTTTTTATACCATAATTAAAGTAGTTTATAACTTCAGCTTCACTTTAAGAACCAGTAACAGCTGGATTTTGGTTGTTGGATTTTTTTTTTCCCCTGGATTCCTCTTCTTTTCTCCCCTCTCTCTCCCCCATCACATAATACACTCTCATCTCTCATCGCTACAAGCCTCTTCATAAGATCAAGGGTCACACTTTCTCCCCATCAGCCTACTTCTAGTTACCAATTAGCGAGGAGAGAAAAACAAACAAACCTGAAAATTAACAAGAAATCATCTATCAAGTAGATTCATGTTCCTCACTCTCACTGCCTGGTTTTCCTATTCATCTCACCTTCACTTTTCTAACTTCTTTAATACAGAAGTACAAGCCACTTATTTTTAAAGTTACTTAATGCTATTTGTTCACTGACAAAATCCAAGCAATATCTGCAGCGCGACTCAAGGCTACACTGTAGAATTCAGATTACTTTCATTTTTATACAAGAACTCTATTGATGAGAGTTGCATTTTACTACTTGTATTTGCTCTCCTCATTCTTACTATCTTGACTTAGCAAATGAAAAATTTGCAAATAACCTACTGTAGTAGGAAAAGGACCCAGTGTCTCGGAACTGGGGACACATCAACCTCATGTCACCAGAGAAAAATTTTTCTCACATATAATACTGACATAGGACTTCAATTACAGAAACTGCTGCTGTGCTGACTTCCATCATCTTTATTAATGCTATTTGCTGGAGCCACTGGATCTACCTTCACAGATCCAACACATCCTCTATAGTTCGTGCATTCTGCTGCCTCCACTGATTACCATTATTTCTGCACACAAACACAAAATCATATTTTCTCTGACCCCATTTACTTCAGTAAAGTATCTGGTATCAGTAAAATATTTATCTTGGGGAAAACAACTTGGAAATTATTGAAGCGTCTATATTTAAGTCTCTCTGATTCTAGCTCATTGCACTTACCTGTTCATCACAAGAATTCAAGCCATTCAAACCTCTTTTAAGAAAGCAACACAGAAAAATTCTCAAATAGAAGGACAAAGTTTTTTCTGTCATTTCCACTGCTGTCCCACAACGCAATTAACTACCAAGAAGTTAGCTCATTAAAAACTGCCACGGTTAGATTTCTTTTAGAGGTAGCGCTACTACTGTTGTTCCAGCACACCTGTCTTAAGAACCAAACCAGAACAGATTTAAAGCTTGTTTAAAACAAAGTATACATTTCTGAAGGAAAGAAAAATAGAAAAAAAAAAAATCAGATAAAGCAAAACTCGAAGAAAAATAAAGGTTATGACATGAAAAAACTGATTTATCTTTCATATAAGATTCATATATATTTCTCTAAACTTAAAAAAACCCAACCACCTTAGTCACATGTTAGATTAAAGGTTAAAAAATTATTTAACTTGCTTTCAGGTTACATAATCATAAGATTACATTTCACTTGCTATTATCTAAGCTTAGACTGCACTCATCCTATAAAGTCACGATATGTATTAATACAGACAACAAAGAACACAGGGATCACCTTGTAAGGTATACATCGAAGAAATAACATCCTAGGGAAGCAGGGTAGAAGAACTGTCTACTTTTGATGCCTGCAGAATTATTTTTTTTCACCTAAAGCTGAGGCATTGATAAAATTCATCTCAGAAATGCAGGAATAAGTATAGCTAAATATTTTCATATTTACACTCAAAAATAAGTGAGTAAATACATTACCCAGCATTAGTTCTCATGCAGAACTCTTCAGCATACACTCACATCATTTCTATTTAGGCAAGAATTTACCTACTTAAGAACCCTTCCAAAAGAATGTTTCATTAAATTTGCCTGAATTTCCAAGTTACATTGCCTGGAAGTCCTCACTTAACTAAAGCACTGTACATCTAATGTTATTTTCACTATCCAACTAAGTTACCTCCAGAAATCTGTCATACTAGACTAGCCTCCACATATAATTTATGACAAATAGAATAAACTGCCACAATCAGTCTGCAGCCAATGTCATTTCATGCTTGTTATTTAGCATCGATTAATGGTAAAAGCTTCCTGCATCAATCTGACATCATTACTAGCAGTTTCTGAGTTCAGCTCTTGGATGATATTGGCTTTCTCAGAACTGATGTTCTATCGTGGTATACCTGTAACAGAACACTGTATGGCTCAGCAATATGAATGTATTTGAATGTTTAGCATTACTTGATCAAATACCTTATTTTTGAGCTTCAGCAGTGGAATAAACTTCTTTCAGTTGTTATTCTACTGAATAAAGTCCTAAAAACAAACAAACAAACCCTCTTCAGACCCATGTCTGATACTTATTCAAGTGGGCTGCAGTAATTATTTTATCCCAGCATGCAAAAATAAGCTGCTTTTTGTCAAGGGCCCTGATTCTTTAATCAGAGAGCTGTTAGACTGGGCAGATACACTCGAATGGCGTTGTCAGATCTCTGTCTCATTGATTCAACTAACACAATATTTCAGTTTATGCAGAGGAAGGAGATTCAAAAGTGCAGCTGAAAATTCCTGTAAAGTTACATAACATTTGAAGTGCCAGATTCAAAACCCGTCAGCTTAAACATGGCAGCAACTCACTATTACAGAGTGAGCTTTCTTACACAAGTTCTTGAGACAAGCCAAATTTGATCCAAGTAAAAATTGTAGATTTACTTTTCTGTATATCTCTCATGGACACAGGATATTAATTAAAATTCTCATGTTTTGGGCAATTGAAATGTCATACCATTTGACAATATGCAGGAGATAACAGTGCAATGAATGAGTATTCATAAAGATGTACATCAAAATACAATTAGCCTGCTAACTTCTAGAACTCCTAGCAACTGAATGCCTAGTGGGCTGTAGTGACATACAACCATAACCTCACCAGGTTATGTATTGGCAAAATCTGAAGAAATCTTAGTTTGAAGATGGCATCCATTCTCCTTTGACAACGTGCCTGAGCAAACGTCACTACTGGGATAAACATCAGTGAAAAACAGCAGGCATAAGGAGGACCAAGTAAGCTCAAGTGTTCTTACAAGCTGAAGAGGAACTCAATCAGCCCATCTGCTGCCTGAACAACTATGTATGTTCACCAGCCCTTTAACATTTTAAGTTAGATATGTAAGAGACCGTAAAACAGGAGGTTATAGAGTACAAGCAATTAACCTTAAGTAAAGTTCTTTACATGGCCCATTTTACATTTTCATTCTGCCAAAGGTTAAACACGTAATTAGAATTAAATCCAGCTCTTTCAGTTAAGATCTGGGGAAAAAAAAAAGTTAGATTGATGCAACTAAATGGAAAATGTTAGATTGTGCTTTGCTCACAAAATTGACTGATCATTGCCATAGAATGAAAAGACATGTAAAAACAGTTCCTCCTAGCACTGACACTGGTGGAGTTCATGCAAACTTATTCAGTCCAAAATATGACTGAGTATTCCTGAGAAACCATTTGGACATCTATTCACAACTGTACATGTTAATTCAAAATACTTCAGATTTCCCTCCCCACAACAAAATAAAACACACCAGACCGCCATCCTCATGCTCTGAAGCACAAATAAAATTTAGTACACGATGCCCTAGAGCCACAGAAATAATATCCACACGGACTTTTCCTGTACAAACAAGAATGGAACTAGAGGCTGAAGGAGAGGAATCTTTTCTATTACATTCTGGTTATTTGTTTCCCTGTTCTGAATTTTAATAACCCCGAGGACCTTTCTTTCCTCTTTTCTCACATCAAATATAACACTTTAAATAAAAGTCTAGCAAACAAAACGAAAATGAAATGTCATAGGTCTGATAACAATGAAATATTGCATTAGTGTTTTGTATTACAGCTATGGCACAATGGAGCTTCTCTGAAGAGAATAAGCACCTGCAGACTGCTAGCAAATTTAGCCTCAGGTAGTTTACAGAAACAGCACTTCTACCTTAAGAAATGGGTGCCTTACATATAATTAAAGAAATTACTTTCCCTCGCAAATTAAAAGCTACATGTATTTCCCATTAAGGCAGTTCACTCCTAAGGAAAACTTACTTGTAAATATTCCCAGTGAATAGATAAGATATACTGGGAAAATAGTTAAAGAGGGGAACATCAGTCCTCCCTCAGACAGTCACACATCCAGATGCAGGGTGAGACTGGCCACAACAGAGAGACAAAAACATTTTATGGACAGAATACACAAATGCAGAGAAAGAGAGGCATCACTTGATGCTCTGCCTGCAGGTTTAGGCACCACAATGTAAGGAGGACATAAAACTATTGGAGGACGATGAAGGGCCTGGAGGGCAATACAGAGGAGGAGCGATTGAGGCCCCTGGGTTTGCTCAGCCCAGAGCAGAGGAGCTGAGAGGAGGCTTGTTGCCCTCCAGCTCCTCACAGGGAAGAGGACAACTCTGAGCTCTGCTCCGTGTGACAGCGACAGGGCCAAGGGGACGGCATGGGGCTGTGCCAGGAGAGGGGCAGATCGAATCGAGCAGTTTTTGCTAAACGTCTTGATCTATGCAAATGCATAAAGCTCACACATACCTGCCCTATATCTATTAACTATCTTGTTCCTTGTCCTAAAAGTATTGTACGCTTCAAAGTTACACTCCTTTCAAGCACCAAAAAAAGCCATTTCCAGTTCGTTAACCGGGCTGATATTCTTAAGAAAGGAGTGCCTATAAGCCTGTCACTTGTGACCTTTAGCAGCCATCAGATGATAACAACTTCTGCCTGCTTGGTTTGGCTAAATTCATTTTAAGCCCTGTAATAGGAAGTCAGAATTACAATAATGCTTCATTATGCCACATAGCATGTGCGATTTTTTATGCTGTGCAAAATAGAACCTGAATTTGAAATGGAATTTGCCAGGAGAAATAACAACCTTAAAAGTCAACATACAACAGAAAAGAGCACATGTTTTTTGGGGACTGGGATGGAATATGACCTTTGAAAGCTCATTTTCCTTTTCTTATTTTAATAGAATAAACACTCCAAGTAAAACAGTGGTGCTTTAAAGTTTCATTGCTATTAGCATAAACCCTGAGTCTGGTACACTTGATTTTCCTGCTCACCACACATGAGTTTGAGGATATAGAATTCTTCTTAGGAATTGAAGGGCAAAACCTATACTGCTAACCAGACCATTTTAATCACCTATTGCAGACTACAAGATCTGCCGAATGATCCTGTGTTTCCACACATCCAAGTTACAGGCAGACTTTAGGAAACAGATTCTTTTCTAGAATCTTTCAGAACGAGTATTTTGAAATCCAGTCTGTTCCATTCTAGCTGTCTCTGACAGGTACGTGAAGACACTGCTTCTTACACATTCACTGATAAAAGCATAACCACAAGAGTACACACAGACAGTAAATAATTCCATACCTAGTGTTGCTTGGTTGCATACTCTTTTCTGTATTGCCAACTTGTTGCAGAAGGCAAAACTAATAAGCAGTAAGTAGACTCAGATTATCCAACTGAACAGCAGTGTTACGTTGTCAACAGCTCCAAGAAGCAGTACCAAGAAGGGCATAGGTTTCTTTCTCTCCCCTCTCCTCCCAGTAAGGAGGAAAAAAAATTTACAGTAATTGAAAAATCTCCAAACGCAAGTTGTAGAACTTGGATTTTTTGAAACAGAGAAAATAAAACGTTAGGCAATTCTAATAAATATTTTTTGAAGTGTTTCTTGATGTTTTGTTCAAAATATATTCCTCACAGCCTGTAATGAGCAGATGAAGAATATCTAAGTAACACTTTCTCTTTGCTTCTTTGAGAACTACATCAAATTACTTTTTAAACACAATACTTAACTCACTTTGGGAAAAAAAAATATATATATTTTGCATTTATTTTGGCCTGTCTGGCCAAAAGAGGCCTGCTTGCCTATTTTTAAGTTTGCTGTACTGCAATGTTCAGTTTCCTCCATCAGAGCAATTTTATTCTTTATAGCTGGTAGTACTAGAGTTGCCAGAAAGCTAACAATGACAGATTACATCCTTAAAGATAAATTACTTTGTTGTAGCAATAGATATTATAGTTTCTAAATGGAAATTGACTTACTGGTGAATAAAAGAATTTAACCTTAATTACCTTCTGAATATCATCACTATTTGTCAAAAAGAAATGAAACTGGTCAGAGGTAATGGACACTCATAAGCGGGGTATGAGTTAGACCATAATGGAGTCAATGAAAGAGGTTAATATTTAGCAAAAGGTTTATGACCTAGGTGTAACCCTTGGTGTAATAAGTACTGTAAAATAAGGTAGTAAATCAGCATAGTCTTCCAATGAAAGATTAGCTTGAACCAGCACCTGATTCTAGTCTTTCCTGGGACAATGCAGCTAGATTCTTGTAATTTCAAAACATCTCTTTTTTTTCTATTTTTTGTACTCAAGATTAGTTTTTTTTCCCCACTTTAGCCACACTGGTCTTAAACTCCACCTTATGATGCCTTATTTGCCCATCAACTGGTTTTCCAAGCTCCCGAAACAGTAGACAAGCTATACTAGTACTCCTTATGGACAACTCTACAGTCCAAAATAAACAGTAGCCTTGCCCTTTCCTGTTTTAGATAACTCTAACAGCAGCTATATGAAAACATCTTCAAACCATCAGGTTTCCTAGTGAAAAGAAGATACTGAAGACATCTTCCAGATTTAAGCTATTTTCGTTCCTTAGTCAGCACAGCCAAGACAGCCAACTGTTTCATTACCATCTTCTGTGTTATTTTAACTGTCTTTAATAGCGCAAGGCAGTACATGTTCATTTTGCTCTTTGGAACTTCTAATCTAAGCATGCCTACATATATAAAAACAGTAATTACTCTTTATAATAATCATGTGATGAAGTTCCATTGTTTCATTACCTATTTCACTTAATGATAGAGCACTAGTTCTTTCTCTTCAGTGAGAAAACCACTAAAATTATGCAAGAGGAATTTGTTATCACTACCGTAGCCCAAGTCCTAGCAAGCATTTTACCCAATACTCTGGCATCCTCAAATTAGCTACTCTACTGATATGATTAGAACTTGTGAATATCTTGAAACAAATGATCCTCATGCACTGTGCTCAATTACATCTTGTTACAATCAGTTTTGAAGTCAAGCTTTTTCTAAACTGCACATATACCTGAACTGCCATGTTCCCCACTGTGACATGATGAATGGCATCCAAGTCAATGTATACAAAGGGATACTTCTTATTGTTAATAGGTTCATCAGATATTAAACCAAATCCTCCTGCCTTGGTGAGGAATTCCAAGAGGATCTCTGACATCAGAGAAGTACCAGGCACAGTCAAAATAAACAGATGAGAGATGAATTCAGGATATCACTGAAATAGTGACTAACAGCAGGAACCTGAGGGAGCTAGTACTCAAACAAACATAGCTGAGAAAAAGAAATATAACAGGGACTATTTCATCTCAAGTCAGTAATTTCGAAAGAACAAGATTAAAAGTGGAGCTTCAGGAAGAACTGGATCCCAGCCTAATAGTTGTGTGCAGTATTCATAGTTAGCTTAATTTGATAATCAAGTCGTGAAAGAGAACTGAGAAAACATCTTAAAATTAAAACTACAAACTACCATGGAGCCATATGTTTATTTCTTTCTGTCTGTTTCTAAATACAACTATTTTAATAAGTTGTTCACTGGAGTAAAATAAATTCACTTTTTGCTCTTACTTTAAAGGCTGCCCAGACTTAAATAGTAGTCACAGCAGTTTAGCAGCAGTCATTCTGTCCTCTGGAGAACAATCCTAAATAGAGCTATCAGCTCATCTTCACGGGACACCAGGCATCAGCTGAAAAACCAAGGATCACTGCAGACAGTTCTACTTTAAAGTACTTGGAATTTTTTTTCTGAATTTCCAACACAGGGATCAGGTTTGGAAACAGCATCACTTCATGATCAGCTTATTTTTGATGTGTAGTGAGACATAAGCAAGTTGTTCTGAATCTCCCAAGCCTCAAAAAATTTCCCCAATTTCTCTGAATTCTTCTGTCAGATCATTTCACTACCTCATTCCAAAGTTACTATTACTGCCATTACAACAATATCACAGTAGTCCTTGACATAGCATAGGAAAGCCGTCTAGAAAGCTATCTGCCTAGACAGGGAGAAGGCCACATTCACACTGACAATGAAAGTAAAATGATGCAATTGCACGGCCTCCCCATTGCCCATATTTCTCAGAGCCTCTCTAAAATCCAGGTTATACTTTTTATTCAGGATTCTTTCAAAGGCTTGATTTAGACCAATACAATAACAATACATTAACATGTTTTTAGTTTGGCCTGCTCCCAGGGCTTTCAGTTCATTTCAGAATTCTTTTCAGGCTGGGTATTTTCCAGGAGAGGAGTGTTTGTCACTACATATTAAAGCCTTTAATCAATATGCAGGGTGCTCTTCATGCAGAGGCTCCAAGTCCTTCAACTTAATTGGTTAGTTTGAAATGCACCTTTTCCTCACTTTCACACCCTACTAGTCACATTTTCATTTCTCTTCGTGGTAAATTTAAATACAAAAGAGCAAAACACAATGGAGAATTATTTGTATTCAACTGGCTTCAGTAAAAATTCTGTACATTTTCCATGTGACTTGCTCCCTAATCTCAATCAAAATGCACACAGAATAAATAGCAGACCATGACATATCTTTCCCATACAGTAAAATTGATTGTAATGCCTTTGGGAAATCAAGTATCAAAGTTATGAAAAGATACCCTAGAATAAAAATTCAATGTTTTACCATTGCTTTTGAAGGTATTTGTAAAATTGAGAACATTGCAATCTTCTATACAAATTTCATTTTAGTAGAACAGCATTATAATATAGGCCACATAAGTTTGCTGAAATAATTTTGATCGGGTATTTTAGATGAAAATAAAGCCCTCATTCAAAAAACATCAAGCAGTGAAGAACCTACCAAAACAACTCACAGTGTGCTCCCCCATGGCTGGGGGGTTGGAACAGGATTATCTTTAAGGTCTCTTCCAACCTAAGCCATTCTACGATTCTATATTCTTCCTTTGGCAAGCTTCACTTACTGTTCAAAGCATCTTTTCTAGCTTGACTTTCATAGGTTACAGCAGACCTGAGGAGGTCACAGTCAAAGCAGGGAAGGCTCTGAGATTAGAACAAGTCGCTCCGTGCTTTTTCTAACATGGTCCTCAGCACATGCAAGGGTACCACACCTCTCCAGGCATCCTTACTTGACTGCCCTCCTGGGGAAATACTATCTCCTCATATCCACTCAGAATAGAATATAAATCTCTTCTAAACATCACCCAGCAGTCCAGACCAAAATAGGCTTGTTTTTTTCTAATAGAGAAGACATGATTTCGCCCTCTCTATTTATCAAATGCAAAAGAACAAAGCTCTTGTTTCAGTTTTCTCTCTTTCTCATATTAATTTTCCTTATCTAGGAGTCAGCTAATTTCAGCTTAATAGAATGACTACAAACCCTCCTCTACTTGCTTCTCAGTTCAAAAGTTCTCTCTCGGAATTGTTATTTACATTGACGGAAAAAGCTGCTCCTGAATATTTCTGAGATGTAGGTTACCTTACAAAAGGAAACACTCTGGTCACTGTTAAGGGTCTGTATGCTATTCTGCAATAAACTTTAGGTTCCCCTGTACAGTATCGGTGCAGCCAGAACCAACTCATTTTTCCTGTAGTCGAGAACTGACCCAGCTGAGGATTAAGAATGCTTTCACTGTAGAATATGAAAATTGCTTGCTCATATGAAAGCTCACTTGCCAGACAAGCATAACAAAGAATTACAAAGAGTGAAAACATTTAAATCAAATGAGTTCTGACCATGATTTCCACCAGTTTATTCATTATACAAATTTTCTAGCAGTTACTATGTGTACGTTTGAGATTCTTTCTAAACCGTTTCAGGTTTTGAATGACTGCACTTCTTCTATCCTTGTCTTGGATTACCATTAAGCAAGGAATTCAATTCTCAGCCTTATTTGGCACAAGCAGTCTCGATACAGAAGTTACTGAAAGCACCTAAGTGACATAATGACACACGCCTTTCCTAAGCAGGTCTCAGTCTAGCTTCTTGAAACAGAGCTTGTAAGTTTTTTTAGACACCTAGTTCATGATGCAGCCAACCTCATTCTTTTGTTTTCCTTAAGGACCCCTCTGTATTCACAAACAAATGAAACTTCTAAATTCAGCTTCAGTAACTACTAACCAGTCAAAAGGATCGAAATGGAAATGTTTCTTCTGTGATTCTTCTCTACCTTAACCAAGGCAATGCTTGCTTTGAATAGGTAAGACACAGTACTGTGTTCTTGACAGCCACGTGAAATTCTGAGAAGTTTGTGGAAACTAATCAGCCTTCCTACAATTCCAGACTGTTTAAAATTGCACCATAAGCAATGTAAAGAAGCCTTTGTTCGCAGTTAGCCAACAGTATTTATTAATGATATTCATTTGACAGACTGAATTATTGAACTAAGAAGGTGATTGCAGAGGGGTAGACAAAACCATCTGGCCACTAATTGCAAACTATCCAGGAAGAAATTAATGGATGTTCCAGGTGCCCATATGTTACGGATATTATGAATTTAATTACTTATTTTCCTAACTTTGTGTTCCTTTATCATTCAGAACCAGTACTTCACTTGCACTATAACCTCACAAATTATCCATTATTTTTTTCTACAACATATCCACAGAGCACAACATTCTCTTACTTTCCAGATTCTTCACTTTTTAAAACTAAGGAAAAAAAGATCTTCAAAATCATACTGTCTAAACTACATTTTTGTTTTACTAATATTGAATCCAATACACTTTCCAAATAATATTGATCTAACTTCCAGGAGTCATTCCCTACAATCACTATATGCATTTGTGGATTTTGATTGTGGTTGGTTTTTTTTTTTTTTAATTTTTTTAAATGAATAACTAGTATTGCGCAAGCTTTGACATGCCAAATTAATAGTGATTTGTTTGAAAGCCTTTTTAAAGAATACCCAACTCACAGGTGTTCATGTATCCTGATCTCCATCTGAAATTTTAGAAAAAATTATAATCAGGTACTCAAATTGATGAGTTAGTTTTTCCTGAAGTTTCAATCTAACTTTTCTGTATAATGATGAAATCCCATAAATCACAGTTAGCCAACACTTAGAGTCTGCAGGGCATTTTTGGCTTTCACAGTGACTGATGATCAGCTTGATTTTTAGAATCCTCTCTACACAAAAGGAGATGATAGAGACTGATCTTTTTATTTATGAAATCTCCCATTTCATAGTTAACTCCTAACAGTCAATTATGTCATAGCACTTTTTTTTTTTTTTTTTTTTTTTAAGATTACTGTTAATAAATCTGTTTGCAAAAGCTCTTTTTTCATGGTGATTCATAACACTAAAATTCTTTCACAATTATTAGTTCAGTGGCCGGTTGCTTTCAGATGGCATCAGGGAATTTCATTATGCACTGACTGTACCCTGGCAACCCAGAGAAAGCTCTTTTACACAGAATTGTTTGTCTGAACAAAAGGTGAAACATCACCTGTGCAAGTGCTGGAGGAACAGAAACACATTTGAGAGAGCAGTACTGAAGCAGCATTTAGCATATAAATGTTGACAATGTCATGTCAAGGAAAAGAGAATGAAAGGCTGATAGAAGAAGATTAACCCAGAGGGAACCACAGGTCAACATCTTTCCTGCAATTGGAAAGAGAACAGGAGGATCAGTCTGCAGTCTGCAGTCACTCAAGTTGCAGAGCACTCTTTGCAAAAGAAAACCCGGTTTAGAACAATTCTGAAGAGGTGTACTTCAGGTCATAGCAATACAAAATTCCCTCCTTTTTTTTTTTTTTTAGTTCATTCTCTTCCAAACTCCCAAGAATAAATTCTTAGTATTGTGTATATATTCCATTACAAGCAGCTGTTTTCAAAGTACGTGATGTGTCTATGGAGTTAGCATCCCATTTCTGTTGCTAAGTCAGACACAGCTCCAAAGCAGATGAAACTTTGTGCAATATTTTTTGTTCACTCAACAGAAAGATGGAAGCTTTCCTCCCTTAAACTGTTCTATGAGCATTTTCTTGAAAAGTCTTTCTTTGCAAAGAAATATAGTTTGAACCTACTACCCAATCCTATATGACTAAAACGTTTAATGGCTTCACAAATTACATAAATAATTAGGTGCATCTAATCAAATATGAACCGCTGAAATACCATTTTTTATATAAGAAACACTGAATCTTAATAACTTTTCTGAAAATTTTTTCCTAACCCAGAAGCTAATCTAGGTCAAGTAGAACCTCCATGTTTCAAAGTTAATTATACAGATAACACTCGACTAAAGGAGAAAGTCTTCCCTGTGCAACATCTCTCTCTAGAAGGTGACTACTATAACAATTTCTAAAATAAGCATTTATTTAGTAAATAACATTTTTTGACAGTGTAATTAAAATCCTAATTAAATACCCTAATTAAAAGAACAACCCACAACAACAATGAAAGAAACAGGAGCAGAAGAAAACAAAAAGATAATGAAAGGAAAAAAAATAGCCAGAATGCTCCAGTCAAGAATCTTGCTGTAGTGAAATCATCTTTTCCAGTTCATCTGGAAATCTAAAGTTAAGCCATATGCACAAAGCAACCAGAGAAGATGGTGTGATTCTCTTCAACACAAGTTATACTTAGAAATCCAGTGATGAACTATTCAAGAAAATTTGCTAACTTACTCGGACAGCTTCAGAATAAAATTAAGACTGACTGCAGAGCAAGCCTTGCAGATGAGTTAACATCAAGGATAGTTTTTCAGGTTTTGGTTAGTATATAAAGCTTAAGACACTGTTGGTTTTTTTGTGGTTTTCTTTTTTTTTTTTTTTTTATTTTTCCTTTAAGGTCTACTCTCCTTCCAGATCCCCCTTCCTCCTCATCACTAAACCTGAGTTTTTTCAGTCAGGAATGAAAGTCGGACCCGCGTTATTAATGCAACATGAGGCAATACTTCATGCCTGTGGCTAAAGAAAAGACATTGCAGCCTAAACACCATGTAGTAACTTTACCCAAATCAGTGCTGCTCTGTCCAACGGCTCGAAAATAATCATTATTCACCATCTGATCATACACATGCACCAGCAACTTAAGAGATGCACTGAATCGAGCGACTTGTAATGGGACTACCTGCAACTAGTGCCTGGCTCAGCTACAGAGTTATTGAAGAATTAAGAAACCAGATACAGGATGCACCATAGACTACAATTCCCTTTTACCTTCCAAAGTGGAACCTTATGGTGTTATTAGCCAAAAATTATACAGCTGATATACAGATAGTTAGAGGCACTATGAGTACCATAGAGAAAACTGGAAATTCTTAAACACAAATAGCCTTAAAGGATGAAGCAATAGGAATAAGATGATATTCAATAATATGACAGACAAGTCCATTCACTCGTGAACTACGATCTGCAATTTCTGCTACCATTTAGAAACAGGAAAGAAGGATCTAAATTGGTTACCGAAAGCTTAAGGTTGACAGTACAGCTCTTAAATGGAATTCTGATAAGGGAAAATGAAAGCATGAGTAGAAAAAAGAAAATCCTCTTACATAAAAATCAATGAATATACATTGGTTATGAACAGATTAGAAGCTTTCTAATGAAAAAGAAAAAAACAGTTTGGAATACCCTTCAAGTAAGGTAAGGAGAAAAATACTTGGTACAAATGAACATTAATATTAAGGAAATAATACAGATGATTACAAAGTCCTTTCTGTCCTTCTCTGAAGTAAATGAAATATATGGGGGTAAAAAATAGGAACTACTGCCTCCTTCAGAAACTACTTCAGTACAAGCAAAAAAAGTGAGCTGGAAATCTGTGATGTGTTACAATCAATAATTCTCCCTGGTTGCGATTAAGAAAAGTGAACTAGATTAAGTGAAACTACTCTAAGAGTAATTGCTTTTAAATCTTAGGCCTCAGCACATCTTCTGAGCTTTTTAAATAAACGTAAACTCAAAGTGAGTTTTTGTACTTTTTTAGTCAATAGTAAGTGAACGTGTATAAAAAGCATTGCTGAGTTTTAGAAACTGTTTTTCCCTATTCAGAGCACAATCACAGAAACATTAAGGTTGGAAAAGACCAGTGTTTCTCATGTATTTCCTGTTCAACAGAATCTAAGGTTTAGTTTTCACTGTTTACTTCAATCCTGAACTTCACACGTACCTTATAAAACTTCCCCTTTAACTAGTCAGTTCACACCTATGCATCTACAGAAGCACTTTCTCTATACTTCCCAAGGGTGAGAAAGACAGTAATAATGTTTTTCTTTGTCTGTCTTAACACTTGCTTTGATTCTTCCAATTGTTTCTAGACTGTTGTCATAAACTTGCTCTGAAAACTTTTCACAAACTCAATTCGAGGAAAACCTTAAATACCTCATTTAAGCAAAAATACTCATAATGAGGTATAATCCTTCAGATAAAACACCTGGATAGCTTTCATCCTGTTCCACTGTGCAGTATGAAACACTGACAGACATGGCTATTTGTGAGAACTAGAGATCTGATTAAAAAAGAGCTAAACAAAAACTGCTAAGTGAATTGTTTTCAAATTCTTTATTTCAGTTTAAACTTTTCACAGATCCAAATCTCAGCTTTACATGCACTTTTTGTATCGATGTCTAATGAAAAGTCTCCCCCATGTACTCTCAAAACATTTGCCAAAGATATTAATACTTGCAGATGCAAATGTATATCCTACTGTCATTTTAAGCCAAATGTCATGAAAGAACAAAAGAACATTGCCAGGATATAGGTTCATAGGTTCACTATTCTCAATCTTCTGATTTGAAGACGATCTGTGTGAGAGATCCTGCAGCAGAAGATAGTGCAGTCTTTACCGTGATCTGTAATTGTTTACTGAGTTCCTGGTTGCAGCTGATTTCAGCTCTATTAAATGACTTTGTTTGCTTTAAACTAAATAGTGACATGAATTCATGACTCTTCAAAAACGTTGCCATCCAAAACAAATGTCAAAAACAAAATCAATTATTTTTCAGAATACAGCAATTACTGTCATAAACGTACAGGTTATGACAAGAAGCTCTGAAAGGCACCAGGAATTTGAGAAAGCCCTGATATTAACTTTCCTTCTCTCTCTCTCTCTCTCCTCATCAAGTCAGATAGCATCAAACCTGTAAGAAAAGCTTTTCATTTAGGAGAAGCTGACCTCACTAGCCTTGCAAAAATTTTGTGCTGGGGATTAAGCAGTCAATGTCAACCAGAATGCAGAGATACAATGGCAGAACGATTGCTGAGTCACAGAATAATAATATGATTAAGTGGGGTGGATTTCTTCGCCACTGGCAGAGGAAGAAGCGTCTGTTCTCTAATATGCATGGATGAGAAAATCTGCAGGAGAGAAAATCCTGTCTACAGTCTTAGCGTGAAAGTCTACTCTGACCTGCAATTTATATTCTTGAGGGTCTCATATTTGCCTGGTAAACTGAAAAGTTTTCAATAAATTTAAACAAAAAAAACCCACCAATAAAACTGGCATCTGTATTTGTCTTTAAGGATTATTCTCTACTGCCCTGTGTACCTCTTACATGCACTGCAGCAAGGCCCCAGCAAGTCTGGATCGTGATGCTGATGTGCATGTTAATACAGCATTGTTCAGCAGCAATTAACTTGGTCAAGAAGCCTGCATTTTTATAGGGCTCACAGGGACAAGGATAGCATCGAGGGAATAACAAAACAGCAATGCGGTAACTACATTTGATATGCTTGTGTATCAGAAACAATGTTTGCACTTAAAAATTGCTGCTTCATCACATCATTTTTAACATAGAAACTCTGAACAATCAATTCTGAGAATTCAGTAATATTTTTTAAATAATGGTAAAGAGGCCAGGCATTAAGATTTGCAACATGCCTATTTAATCTGCCTGGAGCATATTATGAGTATTAGTCCTGACATGTAAGAAGGCACTGCACAATTTAAAAAAGCCATGAAAATAGCAAGGACAGCAAATAGACCAATTCTGAAAAAATCCTATTAAAACTCTAGAAACAAAAGAATTAAGATGTAAAGGAAGAACTTCATTTGTGTTATAACTCATGTATGAGGGACTTTATTTGTATGCATGTGTTCCAATCATCGACCAGCCAAGATCCTGTGAGAATGTTATGGTAAAGCATCACCATTTAATTTCAATGACTGAAATAATCAGATCCCTTACTGTACAGGAGGCTGATATTACAGAAGTTTGTAATTGGATTCACAGCACAAGTGATAGAAGAATTGATAAAGGAACCATGGATTCCATCTCCTAGCCTTTACTTTATCTTGTTACTATACGTTGCAAAGCATTGTTTAAACTATGATGCCTGCAAAGTGAGTTTGATGGATGACCTGCCTGAATTCACAGCCACAATGAGCTTCTCTCGTAGCAACAGTACAAAGAAGCTATAAAAGTCAACCTTTGCAATCACTTTTAAAAACTGTATCTTTAACATAATGAATAATTGTTGTTTAGAAGCTCACTAATACAACCACATCTCTGACTGACATTGGGCACACAAAAGGCTTATCTATCAAGATTGATTTAGCCAACGTGCAGCACAAACATAGGCATTTTGGTATTTCCTACTGCCACCTACTTGCCATTCTAGGGCAGTTTGGTCAGTATCTGCTATAAGTGTTTTGTTGTGTTTTTTTTTTTTAATTTATTTCTAGTTGAATTTAAAAGTTAGTGAGCAATAGCCAGGCAATATGCTACTTCGCTTGGCTTTTAATTATACTGACAAAGTCTCTGCTAGTCTTTATTAAATGATAGTTTTGCATCTCACAATTTGGATGTACTGTTTCCAACTTCGCCCCCCAACCCATTTTTTTTTCCCCTGCAATTTCTGGTTTAACCAGCTCTGTCCCGTCCTCTGCAGCAGCTGCCATGAGTATGCATGTAAGTGAGGCACAGCAATCACGGCAGTACTGTTGCAGATACATCTGGACACTGTCAGTGGTGAATGGCAGTTTGCAGTGCATTCAACACTGGTATTGCTGTGATTATTGGTGTTAAATACACCATAAACGGCCTTTCACATCTTTGAGGCTACAGAGTAAAGCTGGAGGTTGATGCGCATCTCTTTTGGCCCCCAGCCTGGAGGGCCCTGCTAGCATCCTGCCTGCACAGCTGCACACTGCTTTTCTAGCAGGCCATCTGTGGGGGCAGCCACAGCACACCAGGCAGCCAGGGCTGACAGTTCCCTTTTCTACTCTCCACTTCTGGTGCACCTCTGCTCAGCAAGCAGTGCGTACAGCTCACATGTGCTGTGAGCCCATCTAGGGCCACAGGTGTCCAGATCTTGAGTCAACAATAGGCTGCAGCCCCAGCCCCCTCCATCCAGCAGCTTTGCATCCCTAGGTTTGTGCTGCTTTGTCGTGGCTCATCCATAATCTCTGTGAGATAAGAGACGTAATGCCTCTTCATGACTCTTCTCCAGACCCTTACTGGGGTGGTATCACCCTGCCCCAAATTCAGGTAGTGCAGCCTGCAGCACAGGGGCAAGCCCCAACAGCCACTAGCCAGGCCAGAGACCCACAGCACCTGCAGAGCCTCAGCATCCACTTTCCAGATGCACAATCATTTGTCTCTCTCAGAATCGCTCTGGTTTTAATTCTCCTTTACAAAGAAAAGTCCAGCCTTTCCTATTTCAGCCTCATCAGCTACACAAGTGATTGCCATCCTCTACCATCTTTTATCTTGTAGGGGAAAAAAAAAAAAGACAGGAAAATTAAATGTCAACACCTTCTCTAAGGCAACAGCCTAAAGTGTTCATTAATGGTGTGTCTCAGAAGGAGGGTGAGAGATCAGTAGATATCTGAAGACCTAACTCAGACCTTAATTATGCCTGCACTGCTGTTAGAACATATCTTTGTTGTCTGAAGCAAAATAAATAAATCCCAATCCTGCTCTTCCAGGAAAACTCATTTGCTATTATAAAGAAGCAGAATATAGAGATTAGAGCCCAGGCAGATACTGCAAAAATGCCTGTTACTTGTACAGCATTAGGGCGCAGCAAATAATAACATGCACCGAGTCCTCGAGCTGAACAGGAGCACAAATTAACAAGATGGTGCTCAGGAAGCCACAAGCTTGCACGCAGTGATCAAAAGCTCTTCAGAAGTGGCAGGTTTATCTCTTCCCCTTGAGCATAACATGGCCCTGCAGGAGAGTCTCCCTGAGAGCAGGTTCACAACATTAATAGCCAGCCACTGCTGCCAGAGATGCCTCATTCTGCAATTTAATTCGTACCATGTTTGTCAATAGTCCTAAACTCCAGAAAGATAAGGATAATATTTAGTGTTTGATGCCAACTGGAATGAAAGGAAGCCTACAAAAAGAAACATACTCCATTTAAGGCAGGAAATGTTAATAATGTAAGTGCATTTTTTGAATTGCCATCCCACCTCCCACTTCTATCCTAACACTAGCACCTCTATAGTAAATTGTTAGTCACAGCATTTTGACAATAAAACTATGTAACCATTATGAATCTTTCAGAGAATGATAAATGCACCCACACATAACCTTGAAAAGAATGCGCTAGCTAGGAAGCACGTGTGCAGTTTTCCTGCAATGGCAATCATTGCAGAATAATACTGTTATCAGCAACATGAAGCAGTGCAAGTTTTCACTTACTATATGCACGTAAGCATCCTTTCCCTCCACCAAATAAATTTACGTGTACAAGTCAATGAATCAGTCAGCACTGATGATTTTTTTGCCCCGAACTAAATAATATAAAAATTGACTTACTAGTTAAAAGCTGAACAAAAGTTCAGAGAAAGAAATTCCACAATGCTGAAGAGTTGCCACTCTCAGATTGACAAACTTGCCAAGATCTTAGTTGTAATAATGCATCAAGAACTAGAAGATGTGCCAAGGAATCAATTCTTATATCTGAGGTATTAGAGCTAAACTGGAATTAAGAAGTACTGAGTTGACATGGGCTGCTACGAAGTGGGAGGAAAGCAGCTTCTAGATCTAAAATAATCAGCTAAGCTAAACATTACATTAGAAGAGCTAGTCTCTCCTCTAAAAAAATTGGTTATCAGGAAACTTATAACTTGGTTAATGGCTTTTATATAAGGATGGCAGACGTAGAAAGGGTTTGGGTTTATTTAGCAGTTTGAGAACTGTGTGGAAAAAATAAATAAATCAAGGTAATTCAGCCCTTTACAAGCACACCAGATGGACCACCCCCACACATCCATCCTGAACTGCAACAGCTTGAACTCCTCAGCAAGAAGCACTCTTAAACAGTCACTCAAAATGAACTGTTCAGTGGCCTTCTCTACAAGTATTTGATGTACCTAATCCAAGCGTATGCAAAGCCACATGGAACATACTGGACTTCAGTAATAGTTTCTGTAATACTTAACACTAGGACGAAGAAAGGATGATAGCTGAAAGCAACAAAAATTTCCATAGGATCTAAGAATGTTGAATTCTTAGATTTTATTCTACGAATCACATTAACTGTGCAACAGTTGAACTAGGAAGTGATACAAAATCTTCTGGAGTTTGTTCATTCAAATTCAGATTTGAATTGATTACGACTTGCTAAAGAAAACACTACACAGAACTATGTTTTCCTTACTTCAGTCTTACAGGGAACTGAGACAGTGGAGTTAAAGCACTTTACAGTACAAGCAAGCTGAAGATAGTCTACTTTCATGGTCTTATGTCACTTGAGATAATTCTTGTCACAGATTCTTATGTGCAAAACAAGATTAAAATAATGTCCAGGATCTACATAACAAGCTAAGATTAGGAGATGCTGAGATAATACAAAAATATTCACAGTTACTTACTACATCTAGACAGTCTATTCTCACCCTACCTGCAAATAGTCTGCAGCATTCAGTAGACAGAAATAAACAAGAACCCAGAACCTGACCACAAAAATAATTCAGATGTTATTGTATACTAAGTCAGTTCAAGAAATAAGATTTTATTTCTTACTTAAAAATCAGCAGACATTTCTCATAACCTTCCAACAACAGCAGACACCACGTGTATAAAATAACACATGCAAATAAAAGCAGTATGGAGAATAAGAAAGCAACTTCTATAAGCAGTTCTTAAATATCACAACTATACGACTATAAAATCAACCACAAAAAAAAACAAGGAAGGTAGGAATTTAATATTTATAATATTCTCATATTACTAACGAGAGTTTAATTCTTTATAGTGCTTTTGCTTCAAAGAATCTCTCTAGCTTGATTTTAATTAGTCTCCAAAGGAGGTTTTCATTGAATAGGAAATTCTCAGATGACAAAACAAAAGAGGAGAGTCAGCATAAGTTAAGTGAACTAGAACCAGCAGAAGAAGACAAGCTGAGTGTCTACTGGACAGGTTTGCCAATATCTCAGCAATTCAATGTCACTTAATGCAGAAGCATGCAGCAAGTGTCTCGTTATATTAAGGCGTCTGCCACCTCTGAAAAAGTTACTGACATTTGGCTTGTGTACAAAGCAGCAAACTTTTAGCAACTGCTGAACAGTTCTGGTTTTAAGGATGATTCGGAATTCACACTGCAACGGATCAAGTTTAACACATAGGAAGTCACAAATCACTCAGCACTTTGGCAAAGGAGGAAGCATTGGAGAAGGGCAGGTGAAAGGTAACTAAGGAGAAAAAAATTCCTACCTGAGGAACTAATTTTAATCTAATTAGCATTTTTTTGTCCCTTACATATAACATTCATGCTCAGTTTTTGAAATACTGCCAGGTAAGGGCCTTCACAGAAGTGAAAGCATGGCCTTCCATTTCGAGGCCTTTTTATAGACACTGAGGAAGATGTTCTCACTTAAACATCAATGTCAGATGAGAACTACTCATTTCCACAGGATTAATTGCAGACCGACACAATACTATAGCCCATTTTGTATCTGTTTCAGCAAATGAGGTATTGATTCTTAAGGCTATGATCTCTAAAGTGCTAGGTCACCCAGACACATAAAGGTAATTTAATTGTATTAAAAATATTTCTATTGGGCTTCTCCTTCTAGAAGATCATGAGAAATTTCAATTAGTTAAGAGATTTCGCAAAATGTTTAAGGAAATAACGTAAATACAAGATGCCAGAAATCAATGTTTGGACCCCAAAGAGGCAATAATGAATACTCTGAGACAGTTATCACCAGTGTTTCTCAAGACCAACTGTTACATAAGATCCTGTTTATGTATACTTAGGCATCACTACAGTTCAGTACATAACAGTTATTTTTGAGACCAGTATTTCAGGAAAAAAAACTTGCTTTGGTCATGAACTACTGAAAGAGAGCATCAGATATTCTCACTTTCTCTTCCTTACGCTGGCACCATTTGAGTTGCTTGCTAATTGCATAACACATTCATAAGAAGAGTATTTCCTAAAACATTGCATAGTACCAGATGACAAAATCCAAAATAAAAATAAAATAACAAAGGAATTTGAGAAGACGAATCAACTGTGTAAAATCCTTACATTCCTTCTGCCCCAACAATGAAGACAGAGGGAACAGTTTGCAGAGTTGTTCATCTGTACTGTGCGTTTTCCTCACCCATTTCAGTTTCGCTTTCCAGAAGCACAAGGTCATTACTGTCTATTCTGTGAAGTGAAACTACAAATTACTGATTACCTATAAAAAATCTATTGTTTGGACATCATAAGGCACCCTGTAGTACATTTGTAATACGCATAGTTTTTAACAACCAGCATAAACCTTAACATATGTAAACCCATATTTGCTTTATCAATATTCAAGCCTTTAAGCTTAGAATGCTAATATTTTTACAAACCTTCACATAAGATGTGCATAAGTACCTCAGATAATCAAGCTGATATCCCTTTAGAATAGATTATGAAGAACTAGACCAGTTCAAAACCAGATGTACATTTTTATGCTTTCAAACAAACAAGAGATTGAAGTGCTTTTCCCCAGGTTATTTCCATCCTGGCCTTAAAAACCCATACTTAATTTTTTTTACTTGTAAAATATTTGTACTAGGTCATACCTTAAAAATTGCCATAAGCTGTAGACAGTGTGGTTGCTGAGATGGGCTAAAAGCTGTATCCAGCTATATAACACATAAAAAAAAAATCATTAGAATGACTGTATGTGAAATTAATTTACTAGACCTAATTTACTAGACCTAATCATGTATATGCCCTACTGGGAAAAAAAAAAACAACAAACAACAACAGCACAAGCAAACAGACTCCACACAGTCAAGTTCAGAAGTATTTAACTCAGAAGAGAAACACTGATCACATCTGTTGATTCTACGATTGCTATTCCAAAAACATTTATTATCTTGACAATAGACATAACAACAGTTTTCTTCAATTATCTCACATGAAACAGCATGACTTTCAGTAAAATAAGGAAAGAATATTTTCCTCATGTATACCCTTAGCTATTTTAAGGCACGCTAGATGTTTTATATGCAAAAGCAAGAAATATATTACATTTTACTTTTCTAAATAGCAGAACTCTGATAATAAAAACAACATATTTTTCTACATACATTTCTTATAGTGGTTCTGCATACTCCAATTTTCTGAAGAGTTTCTTATTCCCTCCCCAACAAGGTGAGTTTTCAAGTAAATAAAAAAATACACTCGATAATATACAAAACAGACAGAAAGAAATAACAAAATAACAGTAATTAACCACACACTCTTCATTTTCTTCCTCACTTATAAAGACAAAACTTGCACTAAATCTCTAGTTTTCATCAAAATAACTTTTATTCCTACTTTCAAGAAAACTTCTTCCTCAAAAGACATACTTACCCAGTCTATTTATTTATATAAAATAAAATAATCATAGAATGGTGGTATGAGTTAGAAGAGACTTCATAATCGTCTAGTTCCAACACCTCAGCTATAGGCCAGGACATCTGTACTAAACCACATTGGTCAAAGCCCCCTCCAATAGGAGACTGAGCTTAATTAACATTACTTTCAGCTGTGTCACCTATCAAACCCACTATTTTCCACTTAACTAAATTGCTACGTTCTCACTGGCACTGTCTCTTTCATAGAAAAGAAGCAGCCTGTATCCTAGAAATAAAAGTTGAGAAATAATTTGAGAAAACATGGTTCTTGTGACCACAATGCAATGAGACAAAAGAGACTACAAACCATTTTTTTCCACAGTAGAACCATTCAACTTCCCTTTATGACGATAAAGCTTCTTATGAGCCTGCTATTGTGCCTTGATCAGGGTGCTATCATAGAATGACTTGGATTGGAAGAGACTTTAAAGATCACCTAGTTCTAACACTTTACTGCTTACTGTTTGATATCTAGCTCATGTACAAGAGACTTAAACAGAAAGGAAGAGTCCTAGTTTTGGCACTTCTCCTCTGTCTCGGGTGCTTGGAGTTGCATTCGAGAGACTGTTCTAATCTGAATGTCATAGCCTATTGTTCAGAAGATGATGGTGAAAGAAGAAATATCTTATTAATACTGAAGTATTTTAAAATAATTCAAAGCTGAATGAGTTTGACCACACAAAAGAACATGACTGTAGCTCAAACATTTAAGGCATTTCTTTGAAAATGATGAGGATTTTTGAGTCCTCCAGTTTTCCTCCTAAGAAAGTGTCTATTTTTATACACTGTCCACTGAATTTTAAACAGTATATAAAAATAGCGTAGGAAACAGCATCTTCTGTTTAGGCAGCCTGAACTAATGTTCTAACCATATAATTTTTATTCCAGTTGTGACTCTAAATCTTACATTCTCGTTTGCACAAATGAACTTCAACAGAAGTGGAGGAGCCATCAAAAACCTGTAGACTAAAGGCTTGATTGAGCAAGCTATTTAAGTTCAGAGCTGCCATCTAGGTGTTCAATGTGGAATAACACTTCATAATACTTCAGTGAGAAATCAGATAATTAGCTAGCTATTAAGGACCTCATAGTCCTTCCTCTGTGTACCTATGAAATTTTTAGGCAAGTTTTCTAACAGTTCTATACTGAGAGGCCATTCTAGAGGTCTAATGTTGTGCATACATTCAAACAGCTGAACAGCTGAAGCACTGGTATGAAGTATAGGACATGAATTTGTGCAAGACTATTTTCCAAACTCTTTTGATCTGCATGCTCATCTTTCCACATTTTCAAGCTTTTCCTCTCTTCTGCATCCCTCCCTCTCAGGCATTTAAGGTCTGTAGCAAAATGTGCACTGAGAGAGTTTTTATCTTATAAAAACCTAAGTAGACAGAACACGCTGTTCTGTTTTTAGGCCCGTCTCACATCTCCCTACCCTTTCCCTTTTTTCCCCTTCCCCTTTCTCAGCGTGTGGGTCTGTCAGAACCTGCCCCATTAGTCAGAATCAGGCTAAAGTGGCCTGTAAACCATTGACAGCACCCTGGCCCTCCCTTTTTTCTCCCTTTTTATTGTTCCTCCAGCTGGTGTGCCTGTGGGCCTGCTGTCCCCCTTTCACAGACACACTGATCTAGAGATAACTCCGTGACAGGCCCAAATTCAGCCAAAACTTTTTCCATGCCTCTGGAAGTTCACTGAAGCTGAGACCAACCTTCAAACCAGGCCAGCGAGAAAACTTTTCCTGCTCTGCTTCTGACTTAATGTAGCATTAAAGAAAGCACATGGCAGAAGAGATCTGGGGAGTGAACAGCCCCTGAAATGCCATGTTTCCATTTGATCCGAAAAAGCAACTAACGGCTGAAGAGGACTTTAATTGCAATATCATGTAGTGGCCAAGATGATAATACTTCGTCTTCACAGTCTGACAGTGTAGTGCTGGTTTGAAACAGAGGTTCACAGAAAAGTTCATTTAATATAAATGACTAAATATCTTAGGGTCAGGGAGACAAACAGGGAAAGTCATTTTCAAAAGTATCCAACTTGAATTAAATTTTTCATCTGAAACTAGTGAAGGTTTTGCTTCATACTTTAGACACAACAAGACTTCCACAGAGCTCATAAAAAGGGTTTAAGTAGTGTTAGATTTTACACTAAGAAACTTAATATAGGCTATACACTGGATTTCAAAACGTCTTTGTTTCTCACCACCGAACTGTTTTAATCAGTCACAGACCAATGGAGATGGGGAGTGAGCAAGAGGCTGGCTGGGCTTCCTGCACCTGGCCAAGGTCAGGCTGCTACAGCCCTGTGTGGCATCCAGTGTGGGGTGGGACCCCTAGCTAGCCAGGCACCCTTGAGCTGGTATGGCTGTAGGCTGAGCTCAACCCATCACACAGTCAAAGCACAGCCCATACAGAACTTGTCCTTTGACGAGGAAGGGAAAATACATACATTTTTCAGCTAGGTCCGTTTGGCTGAGTTCTGGCCATTTATAAAGTGCTCCACTGGTGATATGCAATGTTATATAACTATCTAGATCAGAACACTGAGAAAAAAATAGGCAAACTTTGGTATTTTCATACCTTTATTAAATACAGAGGCCAACAGCCTATTTATATCAGATGTTTATTATATATCATAACACATACCAATGTATACACTAATGTATATATTCTGATTAACTTAAGCTGGATCATATAGATAGATATTGCATGACTTTGAGTAGAAGATATGGCAAAACTTTTTTTTTTTTTTTGTGGCTGACTATAGGGATAATATTGAAAAGAAAAATCGGTCATTTGCAGTACAGTGATCACACTAATACAGCACACAGCAGGTAAGATAACTGTGTTTCTCTTGTGCTTGCCCTAAATACAATTATAAACCAAAGTTTCAGTTAGGTGCACACAAAAATAAATAACATGCTCTTCTCCCATTTGGTGCTGCTCTACTTTACAAAGCTCTACACATCCTGAGTTCAGGTAGACAGCGTTCTGCCGAGATGCTCACATGTTAAGATTTCTGAACGTGCACAGACAACTGCTGCTTGTGGAGTTGGTTGTGGCTGCAGAAATTTTCTTATTGGAAACAGTTTAGTGGATAGGGCCAAGAAAAGCATTGCATTTTCTTTGTAGGCTCTGAAATCTTCATAATTTTTTTCTGATCAAATATATCTTTAGTTCTTGTCCCAGTCCCATCATCTTCTTACACTTTTGGTTCTGAAAAACCACAAGTATGCTGCATCTGCAACAAACAAACAAACAAACAAATAAATATCATTTGCCTGCTTTTCCCCCTGGATGATTTTTTTTTTCTTTTTGCTGTTTCAGCAGTTATTAATGGTCTTTATGTTTATACTGCAGTGTATCTTAAAATTTGTACCTTACCTCTAGCCAGTATGGATTAAAGAGCTGATGTTTCCTCAGTAGTCAACTGCAAAGCCGTGAAGTAGATGTAAAATACTTGCTTTTTTTTTTTTTTTCTTCTTCTTTTATTTTGGAAATAGCAGTTTTTAAATGCAGTTAGTCAATAATCATTATCTTGTATATGTAGTTACATTAAAGGTAATGATCTAGAAAAGCACTGTTCATAACTTGGCTTTCTCGACAAGAAGATTTTGCTGCAAAATAGGCAATTAATCTTCAAATAGACCATGTAAAACACAGGTGTTCAGTGACATGCAGATTGGTGTTATCAGTATTACAAAGTCTTTTTTCATAGCATGTTGGAACCAGTAAGGAGAAGAGATAATGCATTTGCAGTTTTCCATTGGAAGGAGATCGATGTCTTTATAAATAACTTTTTCTTCTGAAGACAACTCTTCATGCATCATGAAGATTCTAACATTAGAATCTGCTAATCTGAATGGAAAATGCAGCCTAGAATTAGTTACAAACCATCTGTGTCTGTGTGCTCAGTCATTCACAAGTTTGAAATCTACATTCCTACTCTTTACATGTGAAATAAAATAACATTTAATTAAATAAAAAATCAAATCAAATAAAGGAACAATATCTTCATATATAAAATGTGTTAAATGATTTGAAGAAGTTGCTGCTTAATTTACTTTCTGCTGTTTAAAGGCCACTTATTATCTCTGGGAAGTACTATTTTCCACATTAGTACCTTATTTCACTTCCTTGGATGAAAAGCAAACATTATCCAAAAATGAAAAGATGTTCCAGATTGAGGAATTATTGACAAATGCATAACTATGCTACAAAAATCAAAATAATTTCACTAGACAGAAGCTTTGAGGTTTTCTTAGTGTAATGGCTTAACAACATACTAAGGAAATACCTTGTAAGAAAAGTGTAAATGCTACAAGCAATTTCTACATCATGACCTTGCAGTTCTCCTCAGTCCATTTGGCTGCCTCATGGACACAGAAACAAAGCCTATTACAGTCCGTAACAAAAATAATCCAGTTGTCTGAGAAAGGAGTAAGAGCATCGAGTCCTGAACACCCAAACTACTACTTAGTTGTATATAATGAAAGATGTCTCTGTGTCTGGGAATTTGAAGGAAATCTCCCTATATTCCAAGAGAGCCTAAAATAATAATTTGTTTTATTTCACTGCCAAAACAGCTTCTTAGCTGGTAAAAAACTGGCAGTGCACTGAGTTGATAAACCTTGCCAGTGCCTAGCAGCAAGGAGAAGACTTGCTACCTTCTAGGAAGATTATCATGTAATTTTCTTTTCCTACTACTTTCAGTTATGCTGATTTGCTGCTTTCATTTCATATAGGAAGAAGAGGGAGAAAGTGGTTCTTTTTAGAATAATACATTTGCCGACTTTAATTCTTTAATGCTCTCTGTTCTTTGTCATAACATAAATGCTTTTTCCTCTGTCAGAAGGGGCAGCACAAATCAACACAGCACGTGTGGAGTCCAATGGCCTTTTGCAACTTTCAGAATGTTACTACAATTTATTTTTAAAAGCTTAAAATTTCTCTTCTTCTTTCCCTGTCTAAATAATGAAAGAAGCTAAAATGCTACTCTCTCCTAGAGATGTTGCCATGTTCAGAGTATTAGAGATCAAATTGTCCAAGCTTTGACATCTAATCGACATCACTAACATACTTAAATGCAAAGAAGAAACCACTGATTTTAAGAATTAAACATTCTTCTGACTGTATGTGTGGATTACACTCTGCCAAATAAGGAATATCAATCTTAGAAGTTATCCTTGTGATTAAAAGGACTAGCTCCAGCTCTTCAAATGTTTGACACTGGCTGGAGGCTTTAAAGATGTGCATTCATCAGCAGACCTACTTTCTAAAATCACTCTATGAACACTACTTAAAAAAAGAAAACCTTAAGAGAAATTAAATTTATGCTGAGGTTTTAAATGATGGATGTTGAAAGAGATTCGCACAGAGCACTACGTTCACACAAACTCAAGACTTCAGTCTGAGTGATTTCCAATGCGGCCTGTTCCAGAATAAGGCCAGAAGCAAATGTTTTTAAAAATTTCATCTGATTAATGTCATTTTGCAATGTATGTTACCTGCACAGATATTCACGTGCTCTTCTTGAAGGGAAAGCTATTCTGCAATGCATTTGTAATGGAGTTAGGCCATTAAAGCCCATGATGAAAAAGAAGGGTTTGTCTCCAAAAGTGAATAATATTACAGAATACAGTATCAATTCTTACCAATACCACCACCAAAAAAATAAAGAAAAATAAAGAAAAATAAAGAGGAAAAAAAAAAAAAAGAACAAGCCACTCTACATTAAAGCAAAAGAAATCAAGGCAGAAAGAGGGATTATTTATATATTTTTTTAGATACAACATATATAAACACATTATATAAACCTATATAAAAACCAGCATGGAAACTACCCACTATTTTTCTCAGAAACAATATGGTTCAATTATTATCTTAGTTATTATCTTGGTTTCTAGATACAAAAAAAAAACAAAAAACTTTTCCTTATCTCTGAGATTGCCTCATATTAACCTTTAGAGAATACTTGTATGCATCAGAGACATCCCACGTAGGAAAAATCATTTTAAGAAGTCACCCACATCACTATCCCCTGAGAGAAGTGAGATGTTACCCAGGGAATAATCTGAAAAAAAAATAGTTCCAGACACAATAATAGCTAGTAAGAGCACTCTGCCCTAAGCATCCACAGATTCAGGGCTAGGACTGAGAAATATGCCTTTGTAGGGTAAAGTCTGGCTCTCATAAGCCTGACCATGATCTCTCAGGAAACCATTTCCGTTCTAATGACAAAAAAATTCTAATAATTTACAGTAGAAAGAATATCAGGCTCTAAATATTCATAGACCTACAGTTCTTTTAAGTGATTAGTATTTCATACTTTCACCTGGAAGGCGTACAGGTGATTTTCTGATGTGACTCAGTGAAGCGGAGTGGCAAACATTATCTCTCTAGAGTGAAAATATGGGATGGTGACCTCATAATCCAGAGTTCTGACTGCTGGAGGGTAGAATACCCTCCAGGACCCTGGCAGGACTTCCAGAAAGGCAAAAACACTTTTCACTGCTCACATAAATTGATTGTTACCCTTTGAAATTGATGTTTGAGGTTTTTTCCCTGTACATTTTAGCAGAAAAACTGTTTAGCATGGTAGGACTAAGGTTTTCTTTGCCTGCTACCCACGGTAGCCTTGCGTCAATTGCAGAGTCTGAAATGAAGACCACGTGGCTGACCTTGTAGAAAACCAAAAAAACTCGAAGGAGATACATATATTACACAAATCCCTGTTCTCTTCTTGGTGTCTGATGAAAACTGGTACATCTTCTTTAATTTCAAATGTCAGGGCATTTAGGGTTTAATCACTGGAATCTATCTCATTACATGCCAAATCCCCATAAATATTTTACATCAAAGTCTGGAATTCAGGCTCAAGAGAAATCCTAAGTTTTGTGTCACTGCCAATACTACTTCCTTCTTCATTACCCCCTAAACTCAATAAAATATTTAGACTAACTTCAGGATGTGGTCCAGAGTGTCTACTTGAATTGAAACAGCAGTTCTGAACCCCCTAGGTTATAAGGGATTCTGGGAATCCTTACTCCCATCTTCTGCCCAAGGCAGCTTCCCAGGGCTATGTCCAGACAAGCTTTGGAAGATCCAAGGATGGAGATTTCACAGCTTCTGTCAAGTCCTGTTCCAATATTGTACTACTGCTATGGTAAAAAAAAGTCGCATGTTACATCTGCTTGCAATTTGTAATTTTCCAACATGTCTATTATCTCTTGTGCTATCCCTGTCTGTCCTTTGAGAAAACTCTTCCTCAAATTTCTGTCTACCCTCCCATTAAGTACTTGTATATCTCCATCGTCAGAGGCATTGTGATCCAGAGAAGGCTTTCACCAAGAACTCTTTGGGATTTCAGTGTTTCGATACGGTCACAATCTTTATAAAAGAATCATGGAAAACTCATTCCTGAAGTTTGTGGGTGACTGCAAGATTAGAAAAGAACAGTGTTGGTCATCCTTCCCATATCATTTTGGATTTAGAGTAGGTGTCCTACTGCCACCTGCTTGTCATTCAGCTGAGGTCCAATTTGTTACTTGCTTTAAAAATGCACAGAATTCTGTCTTGAGTGCCAGCCCATGCCTGTTCCTGGAAAATGAAAATAAAATCTCTCAGACTGCCTTTGCAAGTGTCTTCCCCGCTCACAAGAACTTTATAAACAACAATCTTTTTCTTTGCTCTACAGAGCAGAATTCATCATAAGAAACAAGAACCTACCTGGCTTTTAAAACATGAGAAAAGGAGAAAGATATGTGATTTTTTAGGGCTAGAAACTGTCCTATCCTATAAGGTTACCCAGATATTTAGTGTCAGTCAAAGGGCACGCAAGGATGGATTTGTTCTAGTACAAATAAAGTCACTCCATTAGTTCTAATGTCTTACGTAACCACTTGATCCACTTCACTGGTTGTAATGGTCTGATGGGACAAAGCTCTGTAGTAGCTTAGCAATCCCATTATTTTGTCAAGTCACACTGCAAATAGCTGCCTGTATCACTTCAGTCAAACATGGTCTGTAGTGTCTAGGTAGCAAGTCAGAAGATAATGCCCTTCAAGAAACGCCTTATTCTTGAAACTGAGAATCTTGGTCTGTGGAAAAATCTTCCTCCTCAACATTTAATACTGAATTTAATGATACCTATGTCCACAGACGCATGATTGTGCACTGATTCCAAGAAACACCATGCTCCAACCTTGTGATCTTTAGTGAGTAATCTTTTATCTAACCTGTTATCCTTTATATAATGAAAATGATTTCTAAATGAAGACACATAGGTTAAAAGGAGGTACTACTCCTTTTAAGGGAAGTAATGGTAGAAATGATTGGCCAGGCTCTTCCTTTTCTATTTTTCATAAAGCGGCATTTTTTTCCTAGATATTTGCTATGAATCCTGAAGTTAGACATTAACGTGCAGATTTTTAAAGGCGTTAAGCACTTAAACAGAGATAAATGCTACATAAGCAAGTCTGAAACCTATCTGCTAATTAAACTGCTTAAGTTCTTCAAATATAACAGATTTTATCATCACATCTCGGGAGATGATTTTCAGATAATGTTGATCAATAATGCTTCCTAATGATCATAGTTAAGTTTTTAAAATAATACATTTATAATAGAAGCAGGTGCTTCTCTTAATTGGTCTATATTGATTTCTTTTATATACCTGCGGACCTGAGCAGAATTACACTTTCTGACCTTGTACTGAAAATGTGCAATACTCATACAAGTCATGGAGTTTTACTTCATGAAAGTTCCAGTCCTCTAGCACAAACTTACCTACTGACAATTCTTCTATGAATCTACAGAAAGCAAACTGAAAGGAGACACACGACTTGCAAAAAATATTTGCTTCATTTGCTGCTTTCTGTAATGTTTTTCTACTTAAACTGGATGTAGAATTCTCAGTAAGGTTCTCAACTTCTTACAAGGATTGCCTGGTGTTGAGATATATACAGGAAGACTTATTTTTTCTAACAGAAATACACTCAGACATGCCAGGTTCTTGACAAGATGATGTCTTCATGAACGGTGCTTACCCCCTGGAAAGCCTGCTTCTGCAAGACCCAAGCACTCGACCTGCAAATTCCAACTAACATATCCCACAGTTTTGAATCAAAAGCTAACAATCTGCTATTATGGAAGTCAGTTATGCTGTTCAATAAAAGTGCTGTGTGACAGCAGTATGTTCCCGTTCTGTTCTGAGAACAGTTATGAGTCTAGAAGTCATAAGCAGGTGCTCAGTTAGCAAGGAGATTCAGTTGCATAGCTATTCATTCTAGTACACGGGACATTTACCTACCATAGCATCTGCCAGATTGCAATAAAATGAATGATAATAAAACAAGAATTACACATAAAGTATCTTAAAATAACAAAATAAAAGAACTGAAAGATTTATATTATTCTCAAGCCCTGTTCTTCTTAAAAAAGGAATTTTACTGTCGGGATTTTTACTTTCCAAGGATAGAGGGAGATTCTATGGTAAAAAAAAAAAAAAAAAGCTGCATGCTGTTGGAATGTATGCACATGTACATATAAGGCTCTTGCTATTTTCTGTGAAGTCACTTTAAGGAACAACTTCCAGCGTTTGATAATGAGAGTACAGTTTCAAAAGAGACACCCTCTGCAGAAAGCACTGCCCAGATCTTGCTCAGTGCTGCATGAAGCAAAGCTGATACTATGAAAAGAAAGAGAACAATTTCCGTTGTTTTAATCTTGCAGACTCCCATACCTTTTGATCTTCTCTTTGTTCCCTCTTTGTGAAGCATAATTTACACTGCTTGCAATTTATTTAGTTCACAGTTTGCTTATCTCTGCTGAGCAATAACATAGAACACTGTGATGTTCCCCTGCAACTATCAGACTGTGATTTGTCTTGTTTCTAAAGACAGCATCTGTGTTTGTTTCTGTTGTACAGTCTGAATGTCAAATCACCTGTTTGTTGTCTTTTTAAAGTCAACATCTGAACCTCTAATTGCAGAGTGTTTGTTCAGTGACTAGAACACACTTTTCAGCTAACCTCTGATTTATTTCCCCTTAGACTTCATCTAGGGGCTTTGAAGGACAGTTTTGCAGCATATGTTGTGGCTTTTAATGGGTATTATTACAGTTTACATGCCAATTAATTAAAAAGTAGGCAGTTCTCATAGAAACTGTTCAATATCAAAAGTCCCAGTAGTACTCATTTTCTTACAAAAGTAGATTTATTTTTGCAGTAATTTTCTCATCTTTATAAATTAGTTTTAAACAAACGCATATCTTAATGATGGAAAAAGTAACACAACACACAGTCCACTGTTCTAATCCAGCTACTGGAGAAGAATACTCTTGTTTGTGGAGACACTTATTCACTACTGCGTATTTGACTCCCACCAGGGACACACCACAGTGACAAAAGGGTAGCGATGACTTCATAACAAACCTGGTATTTTCCTCAGCTTTGAGAAATAAGATGGAGTAATTAATAGCATCATCAGTTTGATTTCTCAGAAAAGAAACAGAAACAGCTATTCATCCATAAAAGTCACAATTCATGCTTTACGCTTTCAAACCAGGTGCTAATTGGAGCCAGCACAAGGCAGCCCGCTCTGGCTAGCTGACCACTGCAGGTGGTCAGAGCACTCACTGGATACAGTGCTGACACAGCACTGACACCAGTCTTGCTCTATATAAGGAATGTCAAAAGCATTAACCTGGACCTGACTGTAGAGAACACACTAAAAAATGTTCTAAATAAGGCCACATTACTCTTACCTGCACTACAGACAACACAGAGGAAATCAGCGTATTTGACTACCCCAGGCTACCTCAAACTGCCCATCTGTACCAAGCAAACCTCCTCGAAGCACAATACTGACCTTAAAACTGTATAATTTCAAATATATCGATTTTTATTTTATATATTTAATTGAACATACTTAAGTCACTGAGATCCATACCAATTAAGTCAAAATTCAGATCTTTACTTGAACTTACAACTATAAATATAACACGCAAATAAAATGTTGTTGGATACATTCAGAAAGCCTCGCAGCTTTTATCTCCTAACAATGGGCTCTCTGAAAGATATTCTCCACATACATTGCTCGTATAGTAAGTTTTTGAAAGGCAATATTAAGTAGTCTCAAAAAAATCAATACATCCAAGTTTATGGAAAACCTTAAGACAAGCTGATAAAGGTACCTTCATTTATGCATACACATGTTCAGAATTTTTGCATTGAATTTTCTTGTTAAAATTCTAGTTGCACTTTTGAATTGAGAACACCTTTGCTATCTGACTAGATGCATTTTTGATCTTGTCACAGATTTGATGCTGGAAGAAGGTAGAATTATGCAGGGGACATATGGAGGTTAAGGAATCAGAACAACAGTGTTAGCCTCTAACAATTCAGAACTGTGGATTCTGTTGAGTACCAAAAACCATTCGGAAATTCAGCATTAGTGACAGGGAAGGACACCAGTGATATCAAAATACATTCCTGCTAGTTCATAAAGTCTTCTAGTCATGTATCAAGGGTGAAAAGATTAATCCATTATGTTAGTCATTCATTTAGAGGTAGGTAATAGAAAAAGATCCTCAGGGACTGGCAGACATTTTCTAATAGTGACTTGCTGTTCTTCAATAAGTTCAGTCCCATAGGATACACAGTCCTAAACTCTCAATACATTTTCCTAAGTACCAAGAAATGCAATAACAAAGAAGTCCTATGTAATTCTAGCCCCCAAAACTTTACATTTAAAATTCAAATCTTTGCAGCCATGAAAGAACAAAACCTGCAAAAAGGAAACGTTTCTAGCCAAGGTATAAAATATGATGTACACGTTTTACGTGAAGATGCATTATTTTTCAGAGGTCAGCCATAAAGAATGAAGGTTTTCTTATGTCAAAGACCAAACATTGAGATCATATGACCTCCTTCAGATTTGGCATTCTGCCTCTTTGTGGAGAAGGCGTAATGGGAACTAATAAATGTACGCTTCGCAATTATCTAGTACTATTCAGTCAATACTATCAAATATTGGTAGTGATTTACAGCTCTGTGGGAATTTTAATGTTGAGGAATACTTTGAATGTCATGTAGACAGTGATGAAAGGCTCAATTAGATGTGATGATACATAATTTCAGCAGAAAAACAAAGAGTTCAGATTACTATTTCTTCAGATTGTAATCCTAATGAGAAATCCTGAATTTTAGAAACGTAAAGAAAAGTCAGAATCTGTTCATGTACATATATGGTGGAATCCACTCTGCCTGGCTTTCATCAGTGTTCTCTTTTAACACTTTTAGCAGTAAACGAACAAACAAACAAAAAACCCTCAAAGAAACAAACAAACAACCTCACAAAAGCAATGCAAAAAAAGATCTAAACATAACACAAAAATTAATAAAAAATATTTTTGAAGCAGCATAAATACTTACTGCATTTGTCAACGCGAATGGATATTTTGTGCAAGTTTTAAGTTATTCATTCTGTTAATGTTAGTTATTCTGCTCTTGTTCAAAGTTGTTCGTAAATTCTCTACATCCCAAAATTTTCTTACTGAACTTCAGTTATTTGGGTGTTAGTAAAAGATGACAAAGCTCTGAATCTTTTCAACTTATACCCTTTTCAGCTACTTAATTAGGACAAATTCAGAATTAAAAATTTCAGCCAGCATATCCAGAAATAAAATCTATGGAAAAAAACTCAAAATCAAATGAATGGCTCTGTGACTCTGTGAGAATAATTAGTTTCTCTACTAAATTCTTAATGATCTTGTAAAATCAGCATAAACTTCCATAATTCAGAGTAACATTTACAGTAGAAGCAGCTTTTCTCTTTGTATGTGCTACATGTTTACTACTCAATTTAAACTATCTATTGTTACACTTACAATGAATAACAACCCTTCTCCAGCACCACAGAGGATGCTTACCTCTCATTCATATAAGAGTTGCAACTATTCTCAGCCCAGCAGTGTCTCAGATTGCATCTAGCCTAATAGAGCAACATTTCCTTTACAGAAATGAATTCTGGCAACAATAAAAGAAAAGGGGGGTTTTTCTTTTGTTGGTTGTTTGTTGTTTTTATCCCTTGTGGTACAAAGGTACTTCTTGGCAGGAATAAGTGAGCATCCTGCTGTGTTTTCATGTCAATGTTTTATGCATGGCCAGAAAGTGCTGAGAAAGTATTTCTGTGAATTCAGAGGTAAAAAGCACTCAAAAATGTATTTATATAGGTCTTTAAAAATGTATCACGGTGGAATTGTGTGTGGATTTCAACTATAACAAATAAGGGCAATGTATGTTAAGTTTACCTTCCTTGCCTTTAATTTGCTCTTCAAATGCATGAAGGAGTTTAATACTAATGAAACAGATATAGTTTCAAGCCCAGATAAAGAGCAGGCAAGCATCAATGCAACATTTTACTTCACAGGTTTTCCAGCTTGCAGTCTTCTCATCAATTTCCTCATGGTCTTTTTTCTGTGTAAAAACAGCCAAACAAGCCAGTCTGTCTTACAGCTTTCTGAAGTATAAACTTTTCATTCCAAACTTTTGGACCCAACAGCATTCTCCTATTCATGAATGATCCAGCTTTCACCATTTGTCTCTTTAACAAGTTAGACCTCATAAAAAGCAATGCAATTAATATAGTTTCAGGATGCTTTTTATGCATTATAACTTTTATATTCTAATAAAATCAGATCCTTTCAAAGGACACAGCACTGCCAGATTCATCTTCACAAGCATTTCTTAATTTATACCATATACCTACATGCCCAGTTTCTGTTTTATTTATTAATGTATTTGTTTTCATTGGAATAGAGGCACAATAAAGGAAGAAAGTGCAAATGTAGATATTCTTGAATAACAATCTGACTTAGTTCTGGATCTGTCTTTGTCACACATAACACTCTGGAGATGAAGGGTTAAGCAACAGTGTTAAGTGAGCAGTCTGCACTACCTGCTGCTGTTGGGAAACCCAATTTGAACTGATGAGTAAACAGAGAACCCCCTTCAAAATCAGTATCCGGCTGTACCTACTGTAAATACAGTATTGTATTTACATCATTTATGAGGAAAAATACTGAGATGATAAAGGTCACGAGGCCATTATAGACAGGAGAAGTGGGAAAAGAGGAAAGAAGTATTTTTCAAACAAAAGCTTGTGGTTATTCTTAGAATTTAGTGTAGACTGTTCTCTGGAGAAACATAACAGCAAATAAATATTTCAGGAAAGATGCTAAAAAGAAAATGCAGCATACGACGTACAAAGGAATGAAATAATGCTTCTGCTGTACCTGCTCTGCTTGAAACTCTATTGTCTGTCCACTGGTTCTGAGTTGCCTTTGTTCTTTGCAGCAGCACTTCTACTAAGGCTAAATAAGATTCAGAGACACTTCCCAAAGTAAAATATTAGATATAAAATTATGCATTAACTAGCCAATGTCTTTACATATACAGGCAATTACAATCAGCATCTGATTTATTGCTTCATTTTGGTATTAATCTTTACATGATGCTGTTATTATTCAGCTTAGTTATCACGTTCAGGAAGATGACTTCCACTGATGTTTCAAATCTCATGGAAAACTAAATGTGTGTGATCTTCCCGAAGCATACATGAAGTACTAAAAGACTATGCCTAACAAGAATTGATATATCAATTCAGAAGGCTATTTACCTCCCATGTTCATAAAGGAAGACCTTAAAGACTGAATTATGTGGATAAATTCAACTTATTTGGTAATACATTTTCAATAAATTATTGGGAAAATGCATCCTTCAGTGCTTGCCTTCAGAAAGAATTGGAAAATTTCCATTCATTTAATACATATTGTCTATCTATAAAATCTATTTAAAAATGAAATAAAATTAATTCATCAAATACACTCTATTCTGTATGTCTTTGGATTGCCTATATAATTTACCCTGCAAGACATTTATTTTCTTTATCTATTCTGAGCACTACCACTCACTGTACCTCTTTTAAAGTCAGTGCAATGTCATTAATTTAAACTCATTTCAAGGCAAATATCGGACTGTTGCATACAACTATACAGAACAATGCCAGTGCTGCTGACTTCTTCCAAAAATTTGGAGGATTCGCGCATAATTAAAAAAAGTTTCATTTCAAACTTTTTATGTAAGTAGAAATCTGAAGGATTAATATAGATGTATATCCTATATTAACATAGATTTAGGGTAAAGTCTTTTTCATCTACAGGGAATATTATTGTTGTATTCCAAGAGGAATAAAACTTCATTAATCAACTCACAATAAAGTCTTTTTTTATAAATGGTAACAACATTAAGAACTTTCCTCTAGTTATCAGATGTCTGTGATAAACATATCCAAGGTTTGCCATTACTAAGAAAGAATTTTAGGGAACGCAGACTGCGTGGTGAAAAATGAGATTACTAAATGTAAAACAGGATTTGGAGAAAACACTTTGGGATTATGTAGTTAGAAAAACAAGTTTAAAAGAAAACTAAATAACTAAATAGTACAATCACGATAAAGAAGAAAATACTTGGTTATACGAAGACTTACGAGGAAAGATTAAGTTTGACTAGGGTTGAAGTGTTTTAACAAATTTTCTATAGGTCAGTAATTTGTATTTTTATTCTAGAAAAATATTTCTTAAAAAAAAAGAAAAAAAAAAAGAAGTAATAACAGCTGATGGTACTCTTGCAACCCCCTTTATTCACATACAGCAAATCCCTTTGCAAGAGAATTCATTGTCATTTTGTTCTTTTCACAAATGAGTTGCAGTAGCAGAAGGGGAAGATTATCTGCTATCATAGCAATATCATATTGATTCTCTCCAAAATCAGACCCAACTCAGTATCTTGTATCAGCCTGAAAAGAATAGTCAATGGAAGGAGAATAAGTGCATGTCTACCTTGTTTCCAATAATTTGAATGAAACCTGAAGGCTGGCAGAAGAAATAGAAGTAGATATAAGTTCTCTTGAATTCAGGTCCAGGCTAGTAAGACAATATACAGTTCATAAAGGAGATTTGCTTCAGGTCAGCAAACAATTTCTAAACGAAGCACAGGTTCCTTCTTGAAGTAGGACACCCAGCCTGCAAGCTGTTACACAGCTTACAGAAGCATGGACGTATTTCTGTTTTAACAACACATAGATTTAAAATGAATAGCAGAAAATCTCTCACATTTTCACTTTGTTTCAATAGCCCTCTCACAGATTTGGATTTTAGCATTTGCTTTTATTAAGCATTCATAATCATTTTAAATTCCAATTGGTGAAGTTGCTGCATCAAGCAAAACTCACTGTTGTTAACTTTGGAAATGAATGACTTTTCTGTCAGTGTCTCAGCAAAAATCCAAGAGCTGCTGTAACTCTGGACTGAGTGATAAATGTAAGAAGATAGAGAAGAGCTCAATCTTTAGAAGGGTGATAAAATTTGACGTGAAGAATAAAAAAATAGGCTACATATCCAACGGATTTTAAGCAAAGAATAAATCACTTAGTTCTTACATAGAAAAGTGTTTCTTTATTCCTTAGGAAATTAATTCAAATTATTCCAGTATACTTTTTTCTTATATCTAGGAGTTTTATGATGTTTCCTCATCGGGAAAAAAAGAAATTAAATCTTAATATTCTTCTGAGTTAAGCATATTTGCGTTTAGAAAGCAAAGTGTCATACCTTCAATCGCTATATACATATGTATTGAATGAACTGGACTAACACTTCCAAAATGGAATCTGTAACTTTAAATAAACCTCTTAATTCGACCTATTGATCATTCAAATTAATGATACATTTGCAAATGATACCAAGCACCCCTGATCAAAATATGGGACAAAAAGAAAATAAGAGCAATGTATTATTTTCGTCTTATAAGGAAATATTTGCAATATCCAAATTGAAACCAAAGCCATGGCCGTGTTTGAAGAATGGTCACTAAGCCTCCGCAGTGAAAATGTGTGCGAGTCCTGCTGATTCTTGGGAGCCAGTCTGGTTCTGACCACTGCAGTGCTGCTGTCCACTGCCTTTTATGCAGGAAGTCATAAAAAGGCCAATTCTGACACCCTGTGTGTCAGATGTGAGTAGACTTAGTGACATATATTTGTTTACTTTCAAGTCATTCCTTGCTTGCCATCTCTCAATGGGGCTTTATCTGAAGGATGAGAACCAGATTTAGGCTCAAAGCTGATTAGCTATTAGAGCATTTCTCTGCCTGAATTAATAAGTCTTGACTCCCTGGTGGAGGCACTGGCACTGGTACAGCTGCCCGCTAGTGAAGTTGGAGTAGCAAAATTTACTGAGTATGGATAATAGAAGTCCCCAAACAAAACTCATTGTTGGAAAAGCAACATATACAGTTTATGGCATCCAATCATGGAAATGAAACAATAAAATTGGAACAGTGTGACTCAGGTGACCCATTACAACAGCTAGAGTATAAGTTCATACATAATGGATGCACTGAATTTGTAAGTAACTCACTGGCTGACTGGCTCACGCAGAATTTTTCACTGAATAAGTATAAACAGTGTGAGAGCTTTTTATGTGCAGCACAAATAAAGCAACCAATAAATTATTTATTTTGAATTATTTGGTTTCTCTAGTACTGAGCAGTTGCAAGCAAGAAAGGTACTGGATGGATTCATGGCTTGACAAATTGAAAAATAAGTATTCTGCACATGATGAGAAAAAAGTCAAACCATAAAAACCTTTAGACACTCCCAGTCACACATTTCAATTAATCTTGAGAAGGCCACTAAGAAAAAGCTTGTATTATAACAGAGTACTGTCTTTCTCTACCACGCAGAAAAAAATTATATAATAACTATTTATAAAATAGTTGTTGTAGCAATTCTCAAATCCATCTCTCCCTGTGCGCCTTTAGCTTCACAATCCTTCTGACTTCTCAAAACTGCAGAATTAAATAATTCCCGTCTTTGGGGTCACATACATCCTTATGGTGAGTAGTTTGTACATAGTTTACTCAATTGAGGACTGAAATTCAAAATTTATGTTTCTGCCCCATAAATTCAGCCCCATACATTTCACAACATTCTAATCTCTTATTATTTGGGACATACACTGCTATGTCCGAATACAATGCACATACATGTTAGGTTTTGTGTAGTTGTTCTTAAGATATCATTACTCTTAACAGCATGATAAGTATTTATCTAGAAAAAAGAGTGAGCACGAATTTTGGATTTTGTATTCTACCTGCATATTGTTTTGTTATGTTGAGGGCTCAGCCTTTTTGTCCTCTTGGTGGATCCATTGTAAATGACATCCAGAACAAGTTATTCCATCCTCTTCCCAGGGTCAGAACTTTTTGTTGTTGAGTTCTAAAGTAACTCTTCCTAACACAGCTACTACTTTGAGGATGTAAGAACAGGCCAGTAATTTCTTTATTATTTTACAATTTACCCCAGAAATATCCTTGCATGACTGCTGGAATACTCATCTTACAGCCTCACATGTTCTGCCACAGGCAATTCTCAGAAATAGAGATATAATCAGGGAATAAAAATAAACATGCTAGCTAATGGGATGTTTATCCTATTGATTTGCTATTTAATTCCATAAAATGCTTCCAACACTAGCAGCCTCTCAAAAGAAAGCTCAAAGTGATACTATCTAAGGATATTTCCACACATGGATGGCAGCAGTAACTCGAAAAGTTAAAATCTGAGGAAATGTAACGTTGCTGCATAACACAACTGCAAATTTTCAAAAGCAAAGATCAACAAAGCAGACATGTTAGAAATGGATTGGGAGAAGACGAGGAAAAGAAGAAACATGCAGTTTTTTAAATTTAGTAGAATTGGTTGGAAAAAAATAAAAGGCAGAGAATATGTGGCATGACTATGTATTGATTTAAAAAAAACCCATAGGAAGAAATTGTCTAACATTCCCCAGCCTGACATTCAAGGTACTTTTTCAAAAAGAAATTTCTTTCAAAAATCTCCTCAGAACACAACTAGAATTTTTCCTACAATCTCTGAAAGTCAAGATATCTGAGTTCTGCCTCCTGTTACCACACCTAGTCCATCAGTGATGTGTCCATCAAGGGTAAAAGGGAGAGGAAGTCACCAAAAATACAGGGTAAAAAACATAAAAATAAGGAAGGATACGTGATAGATAAAATAAATGGTGCCTTAAATAATTGATTAGATCTCTGAGTTCACTGTTGTTTAGAGAACCAAAAACATTGTGATGAAGCTGCATAAGGAAAGTGTATGTTTTCCTTAATGGGACGTGTGTGTATTATGTTAAGAGCTTAGAAGTTTGTAAACCAGGTAAATGGTTGCTTTAACAACAATGTGGGGTATTTTTTCAATGGTTTCAGTGAAGTAAAGCAGTATTTTTTTGATCTTTCAAAATCAATGCTGTGGTGGGTGACTGATATGGGAGCAGTGCACTACAGTGGAACAAGATATTTCAACTGTCTTTTAAGGAGCATAGGCAATGAATGCATGTTATAAATGCACATTTAAACTTCATGTTCTTGGGGCAGAAATATTATACATAAAGAGCTTCATTGGAGAACTTGTCTTCCTGAGAAGATATCTCTAGTATTCAACATATACACAAGTGTAACAAATAGCTATAAGAATCCTTGTACAGTATTTGAATTAAACTGTGTCAAATTGATAGCTTGACTCTTGCTACATAATTCACTTTTATAACTTCCACCTGGCAGTTTAGAAGAAAACACACAAGAACAAGTATTTAGCCACTCAGTATTTACCTTATATACACATACACATTCACTAGCTGAAATCACCCCAGAGAACTAACAGCGGTATTTTTTTACCCAGAAGATGAGAAGGACCAGATTGAATGATAACTGATACACTGCAGAATTTAATACTGGGGAAATCACAAAGCTCTCCCCAGTGGAAATGTACCGAGAGCAACTTTTCTACTCTGCCCAAACAATATCTAAAAAAAATAGGCTTCTGGTATCTCAGCTTTCGAAGGTCAAGCCTGAAATTAATCTCAAAACAGTGAGAAAGTAAAGAGAGGAAAAAAAACCACATTCATTTCTCTTCTCTTCACGTGCAGCCAAATTGTTTTCACCAGCAGTTCTCTCAGTTACGTCCGTGGGCACTGAGCACAACAGTTGGTGTAACACAGCCTCAGAGAGCTTCCTCTGGTGAGGGTGGGGAAGTACGTTCATACGGAGCAGTGGTAAGTCAATATGATACAGAAAAGAGACATTTCATTCTGAAACACCACACCATCTCTAAGACAGCGATTTGGTACCTGTACAGTGCTAAGCAGTTCATGATCTTCCTCTTATTTATCAGTACATAAAAACTGAGAAATGTTTCAAGTGTGCTGCACATAAAAACTTCATATTCTAAGTAACAGGCATTAAAAACCCATATGATTAGGGAACTTAATGTTATGTTTTTATCTCATCGTTTTTCTTAGCCTTTATTGATTCCTAGAGATACCTCTGTTATCTCAGGAAGTACTGCATTTTCCATCCAAGCTAAGAATGTTAAGTCATGGCCTGTAGTTCCTGCAAGTCTTTCTCCTTCAGTCCATTGTCTGGATTTTCTCAGTCCACAGGAAGCTGAACAGTTTTCCTCATGGTTGCTCATTATCATAAAAAAAGGATAAAAAAAGGATCAGCCTTTTCAGAGACTATAAGATAATATTGTGGGTTTTTTTTGTCTTTTCAGTTTCTCTACAGGAAAAAATACCAATTTCTTTTCTGGACCAAGAGACACCACTGCATTGGTAAATAGGATGAATAAAATCTGAAATAACACAGTTTATCTTCAGAATCTTCACAGCTTCAAAATATTTTCTTTTTCAAAACAATCAAAAACAACAACAAAATTTTTTTTTTCATATAAAGCAAATCTGAATTTGGAGGAAGTAAAGAGGAAACAACACCTTTGTGGCACGTTATATACAGGTATATGTCCTAAGAAGAAAAAATTGGGAGCACACTGAGATCACTGAAAAGTACATGAAATGAAAGATGAACAATCCCAAACCAACAAGCATATGGTGTGAACTAATTGTACTTAAAGGCACCATCAGCCAGATCTTGACAATTCTATTGATTGAAAATGTTAAATTAAATGATACATGCAAATTTGCATGGAAATGATTCGGATCTCTGCAAGTCTTTCAGATTCCTGCCAGCAATACAGATGGGAAACAACCTCATACACTAGGGTTTTAAAAAGAAATGAAAATACATTTATTTCAGAATAAGAGAGGACTAAGTAATCTACAGTTAGTCCACATTATGGTATTTCTTCCCCTTAGGGCAATTCTTGATAAGTATGTCTTCAACAGTAATCCCAATAAAATCAGGTCTTATTTATACATAGAGATGAATTCAGAAGAGCCTCTCAGGCTACAGAGAATGCTGAGTTGAAAAGCAACGGCAAGTTCTGATCAATTTTTTCAGCATCCGATGCAAACTGGTGACTTCTTTAGAACAGTGTTATTAAAAGACTTTTATTTGAAAGATTGTATTTGGCTGAAAGTTTCTGTAATGTGAAGATCTACTGCTGTAACTTTCATTTAGCTGTCTGAAAACTTGGTGTGGTCTAGATAGGCAGGTTGTTCATTTTGCTTTCCCAGACCAGCTGTTTCCCCATCACAAGTGTGGGAGGCACACCAAATATTGTTTCAGATGCGAAGGACAGAGTATACACAGATTTTACTTTTAAAAAATGACCTATTTATGAGCCCTGATAGTAGGAAACGTTGTTTTCAAGATTTTAATGCTTTCAGTAACAACTAACCATCAGCTCCCAAAACAGATGGCAGCACTACTGCCCACCAGATTTAAAAATATCCCAGGAGAATTTAAAACCCACAGCAAGTCTTCTGTAATTAAGCCAGTAACTAAAGACTGTACTCTGGGTGTTAATTAACAGCTTCACTTTGAATTAGCTGAGTTAAATAAAAAGAATGACAGAGAAGGAAGTGTAGGTTTATGTCTTTTTTTTTCCTGTTGTTCATACGGAACTTAGCACTAAGAGTCTCAAAAGAAATCTGTGGATTTCTTTTCACCTTCTTATCCTGCTAAGTGTTTGTAATTATTAATGAGCTCAATAAATCCTCATCATTACTTTCTATTGTGACTTCTTCAGGCATTAGGCAAAGATTTAGGCCTGACAGACATAGTAAGCCTATGAGAAACTGATTTACAAATTTAAAGGTACGTTCTAGTAAATGTTTCCTCTGAAATGCATAAAGAACAATTTTTCCTGGATTATTTTTCTGAATTAATCCACTCTTTATTCATATAGAATAAATGAGATCAGTATTTGGCTCACTGGTCTTATTCAACTGTATATTGATTATTTAAATACAAATAGTATTTTATTCCACTTTATAAAGTAAATGGCTTCTGTAATAGTGAATACTTGCTTCAAAATGTTCTCATAAGCAGATAAATACCACTCTCCTTTTCTGATTGATTAATATCTTCGTGTTTGTTAGAAGATGCAGTGCTATCTCCATAGTGGTCCATTAATCTTTCAAATAAATCAGTGAAACCAAAGGGAAAATCTGCCATCCTCATGATCAGATCAGAATTCTGGATCAGGCTCAAGAAGGAACATGAAAGCTTAAATGCTATCATGACATTATGTGAGTTTCACTAGTTTGGTTTTTTTACCTCATGAAAAATGAATAGATCCCAGACTGGCGTAACAAGAAGTGGATTTGTTCAGAATGCTGTTTGTATAATAATTAAATATAGTGCAGTTCAGTGAAAAACTCTGAAATCTTCCAAAAATGCATTTGGTGTTCGTGGCTATCAGCAGTATTAGCAGACAGCATCTTGTTGTGAGTGCTCCCCATGCTTCCAAATGCTCTAACAAGAACTGAAAGAGATAATGAAAGATACAGAGACTTCAAGGCACAGTCAGATCTGAAATGCTTTGTGTAGTTCCGTCTGGAATTTCAAATTCTTTTAACATGTTTGAAGAAACCTGTGTAAGACAGTTCTTCATTTAGTTTTTAATCTCAAGATACCACACAGTTCAGCTCGGTGCCTTATCTACACTCTCTGTTGGACCTGGTTTATTTTAGCAGATTCTAGATGGATCATCTGAACTTTCATTCTTCGCTCCATCAAACTCCATTAAATTTAACTTAAGAGATATTTATTTTTACCTAAAGAGCCATAAAAATCACAACTGTAAAATAGTATGTGTGAAATATTGAAAACGTTGAACATCTGCAAACTGAGCAGGAAAGGAAGAATCCAATCATTCATTTCATTTTCTGTTTCAAATTTCCTTTGATTTAATGTCAAATATAAGAAAAATCAAAATACTTGTGAGGTTTTCTTTGCAGTGAGTAGTTAACATTCAATAACTGGAAATACTGACCTGAAAAAAATTCTTGATTTATATCTTACACAAAGAGGCTACAAGAATTCTCATTAATCTGCACTGTCACGGCATTGTGTTGATACGGAAGAAAAGACAGATAGAAATAGTATTAAATAGAGCTGAACAAAAAAAATAGCACCAAGAAGCCAGGAAAAGTCTATTTCTACTGAGATTGCAGCGGATGGAAAGGATGAAATATTTCCTGCTGTGGTAAACTTTAGAATTTAAGGAATCTATGAGATAGAATTAGAATATTCAAATATTTCCCCAAATGTGGAAAGATATTTCACATAAAGTAAATCTCTGTGTTTTAACATCCTTCTGATTTTTCAGATTCAGTAAGCCTGAAAGATTTGTCTAAATAGAAGAGCGTTTGGGGGACCACCTGAAAATTAAATAGCTCTTTAAAATTTCATAAATCTGTTTCCTTCATTTGAAGACAATCATAAAAAATAGGTTTGAAAGGCTCTTCGGGAAGCTGCCATATCCAACTTCCCACTAACAAATCTTCTTACTCAGATACCTGCATCCCTGCAGGATGAATTCAACGAACATGAGTCTCTTAATCCTAATTCTTGTTCCCCAGGTTCTGAAACTGTTATGGAAATTATCAGAATCAATACTTGCTTCTTATTCAGAAAGCTTTGAAAACTTGTCTAGATTTAGAAAAGTTCTAACTTCTTCTTCCCCCAGATAGTAGAGAGTTTAAAACAAAGAGGGACCAACTCTATACTGATAAAAGAACTTATTTCAAAGAGAGATTAAAATACCACAATCTCACATGAAAATTTCGGTGCTTTTTTATAAATTGTATTGAGGTTGCTCAGGATTGTTTGCTTGTTGTTTTGTGTTTTTTGTTGTTGTTGTTGTGTTTTTTTTTTAAGATGAGATGATGAAGGCAGATTGTGCACAGTGATTTTCCTGTGTTTGAGATCAGTCATTATTTTAATGGACATCGCAGTAAGCAGAAGCATGGCATTTCTACCTATTTTGTTCAGTCTGTTAAAAACAAAAACAAAAAAACTTGCAAAAAAACTATCACCTAATTTTATACCAATATGAAGAGTATATCATTTTATTAACTTTAATGCATAACACAAGAAATCCTAAAGCTCTGAACAAAAACCAAGTCTTTAGATGAAGACAGTTGGATATTTTCATTGATTTAATTACAGGTAGGGGAAAGATAGTGAAAAACAGAGGGAAAACAGAAGAGAAAGTAGTGAAGAGGTTTGCATGTGGTCAAGTGAACAGGGAAAAACTGAATAATTAAAAATGTGTTTTACAGATATGGAAAAAAAAGTATCAGAGAACTTAGTCTCAATATTAAATTAAATACTTCCAGTGCTTCGCCTACAGGGACAGTAAAATTACAGAGTAATGGGCATGTGGATTAAGGTGTAAACAAATCCCAGAATGTTCTGTGTTTAAGAGCCACATACATTTTATGTAATTGGCAGCAGAATATGGACTGACTAAAAGCCTTCTACAATTAAACATTCATTATCTAGTTTAAAGAAAAAAAAAAGAGGCCCTCCCTTGTGAATACTGGCCCTCCCAGTAATATTAAGCTGTGAATTCCTCCACCTGAACCTGGCTGTTTCAGGGCAAAGTAGACATACCACAGCAGAAGAATTAACGGTAAAGATGAGAAGTAAAGATAAGAACAAGCCACCATATGAACTGAAAGATTCTCCTTCTTTGGAAAAGAAAACTAGCAGCAAACTCTAGCAAGGACCCAGCTGGTCCCTCCTTCAGTGCAAGTTTTTTTTTAATTATTATTCCTAACAATGTGATCATCTATAGATCTTGGTCATCTATAATGAAACTCTGGTGTGTGTAATCAAGTTTCCTCTCCTCATTCCCCACAGCCCTCCTCCTCAATTAGGCATAGGGTCCCCCGAAAGATTTTTCTTCATGGACTTCAGAAAGAGTAATTCAGTTGCAAAGAGCTGTAAAATAATTACTAAGAATGTAGAATTCGATCAATCTTTACAGGGGGTTTCTTTTTTGCAATGAGGCATTTCAAAACAATCTGAAGATGAAAAATGATTTTCTGTCACTGGCAAACAAACAAATAAATAAAAAACTGTGACACAGAAGTCTTTTTTGCAAAAACAACTCTTTCTCATAAAATGGTCTCTATTAAGGGAAAAAATAAAATAGATGTCATTTGCTCAATAGAGTCTCACAGGAAAAATAGAGTCCTTTGATTTTACTAAAGAGAAAGCCCTGGAACTGCTGTTTCCCTGCAGCTTAGGCCTCTGTTGTGTTAGGACAAGGATGGAATTTTTCTCTAAGCAGCTGCAAGTTGAGACAGGTTGTGACACACCAGTTTGATGTGGAACAAGAAGTTGGCAAATTTATGTTTCCAATACATATCAGGATTGTAACCCATGCAGTCAAAATATTGAGAGACAAAGCTCAAAATGTAACCTCAGCCATTCTCCTAAGAGCTATGTGTGTGTGGGGGGGATCTTTTAGGAAGGAAAGGTGTATCATTCCTGAAAAGAATCATGTGTGCTTGCGCGGCTGTGAAAAATGCATCTTGCTATCTGATATCTTTTAAAGATATTAGTTAAGTCTGTAATGTGCTTTTGTTCTCCTCAACTATTTCCTAATCCTTGTCTGGAAAGCAAAGATAATCAATCGGTTTTTCTCAGCCAGCAATATGAATCAGTGCTCGTTAGTCACAGTATGTCTTCTCCTCCAGACAGAGGAACCGTCTAATTATCAGGGTCCACTGAAGTCAATGAACTGGGATAATTTATACCAGTTGAGTACAGAGCTCTTATTTTATGTTATAATAAAGGAGTAAACAAGGAGACAGTCTAGCAGTGCTGGGTGGGTAAGTGCGTAGGTCACTCCAAAAGTAATGCCTCCTACTTATTTCCATGGAAACTACAATAGATGCAAAAAGCACAGTAGCGCTGTTTTATAGAGCACATTCTCAGCTACAAAACACTGTGTTTCAATAGTCACCACCACTAGCTGATTCGCATGGATGAGCTGATCAAGCTGCTCTTCATTTTGTGGTATGACAGCTGAGCATGGCCATCTGGAACGTGGTTTGTCTTTCATGTCACTGTCACCACTGCTGAAATGCACCACCCACTGCCTCACTGTGCTCACATCCACTGTTTGGTCTCCATAAATGTTCAGCAAGTATCAATGAATGTCAGTAAGTGCCATTTTTTCCAAATAGAGGAATTTGATTCCACACCTTTGCTCCATATGCACTTCCATGGCAGATGCCATTGTGTCAGACTGGCCCTCTGCAGCCATCTGTCACATAGCAACAACGTGTAATGGGATACTGGTGGGAAGGTTCATCCTCCAGTGCCACCAATATCTGCCTCTGACATTGTGGGCTGATATGATAAAGTAGAAGGCATTACTTTTGGAGCAGCCCTTATACATAGAAAGAAACATGAATTGAAAAATGAAAGCCATAGCCTAGATGTACACATTTTTGGTTGATGACATATTTACCACATATGAAAGGGAACAATATGAAAAATTGAAGAGAGAAGACAAAAACTTTTGTATTGACTACTGCTTACTGAAATGCAGCTATCTGCAAAGCTTGTACCTAACAGTGCTGATTCATATATTTAACTCCAGGATATTAATCCTACAAAAGCCCAGCATTTTCATTATTGCAGCATGTACTTTAAGCTTGGCCTTCCAAGAATTGTTTGACTCCACTCTGTAGTCTGCAGAACAACCACCAAAACCAGCAAGAGTAGGTAATTATCCAGCACTGAGCAAGAGAACAGCTTGTGATGATTAACCAGTAGGAAAGATAACCAGGAGCAGTCACATGATAGAAAGCACTGATCAGATCAGAGCAGGCCTGCACAAAAGAAAAAGAAATTGCTGCTGATTGGGCAAAGGCAGCAGCAGACAATGGGGATGATTAAACTGAGGGTGGTAGACATGGGGCTGCAAGAATAGCAGCTCGCACATCAAAATCTTTGACTAACAGAAGCTGTGAAAGTAAAAATAGATGCTAAAGAGCAGCTGATAAAAAATCTGCAAGGAAACAGGAATTCACTGGATAAATGAAGTGCGTTCACAGCACACTGAAATTTAACATGAGAAAGGCAAAAAAGGAGTGAGAAGAAGATGCTCAGATATTTGAATCAATCTGAAAATAGAGTATTATCTAGATGACATATGAAATGTATCATCACACATCCAGAACATATGTGCTACAAGAACTAATCCTACAGTTACTGAGACAGATGATAGGGTTAGACCACGGAAGGTTCTCTTGGCAAAATCAGCTGGAACTTAGACACAGGAGGCAGTGCAGCTGCTGGCTGAGATGGTAAGAACTCAGCAAGCAGAACTGCGGAGCAGCTGCAGTATTAGACAACATGTCAGAGCCCCAAGACCAGGAAATAGGACCAGAAAACGCCATACCATAAGCAGAATGAAAAGAAAGCAATTGATTATAAAAACAACAGGATCTGACAGCCACAGGCCTGAGTAGCGTAGGTTCAGACAGCAGGAGTAGCTGACTGAACAGGGCAAGGAATCAGACAGCATATGCAGCTCATCAGGCAGGAGAGGTATCCAAAATCAGGAATGGTTCTTTGGCAAGAAAGACAATAACCCAATAGAAGCAATTAATCCAATTTGACAAGATGGGTGGACTCTCCTGCACTAAAAGCACTCTGAAAACATATGCCACCACATATCAAAGCAAGCTTCACCATTTGGTTTTAAGCAGCACTAACATAGAGCCCGGTCTAGAGCCTATTGCACTTTCCTCTGTCATGGTACATGTCCCTTCCTCCAGCAGGTAACAGCAGCGTGAAGGGAAGAGGCTGGATCTGTGGGCTCAGACACTAAAACGTGATGATGAGTAATCCTTTACCAAGGCAAGGTCTCTGACATTTTCTCTCACTGCTGTTTTGAGCTCCACTGGCTTGAGAAGATTATGAGTAATGATTAAATCCAGCAGCCTCCTTTTCTCTGTACAAACTGCAAGAAATTGTCTTTTGTATCTTTCTCCTGCAGTTGGCAAAGTTCTGTTTTAAGCTGCAGTATAGTCAAACCCTCAATAAAATATTAGCAAGGCATTGAGGAAACAGAGTAGATTATAGGTCAGTGTCTTTAGATATCATCTAGCCTCCTGCACTAGCACAGCATATGACATTGAAAAAGAAATAGCACCAATACATCATTGATCCCTTAAGCATATACAGCTGCTATTAATTTCATCTTTCGTCAGCTTACTCTGCCTGTACTGTTGCCAACTCTTGATGATTGTTGCTGTTCCTATAAATCACTGGAATGCCAGGAAGCATTACAAAAATCATAGAAAGGTGAAATAGCATTTTTCACTCTCTCCTTCAGTCCTCCCTCTCCCTTCTTCCTCACAAAAAAACACAGAGTTATGCTACTGTGGAGGATTTCTCAGTCCATTTTATTTAATCTTTGTGACAACATAACCAGCAAAATCCTGCACTATGACAGCTACCAAGTTTCATAGGCCATTTCTGTTCTTTTAGCAAAAGCTGGTGTAGCTAGTACCATTACTGCAGCTTAGCACCCTTTCCTATTGCACTGATCTTATACTCACCATACTGACTTTTTTGATTGTTTTCTCTGTAGTGATTTTCATTACTTTCTTGATCATGCCTCCAGTATTTGAAATCAAGATAACCCACCATATCTGCTCACAAAAGCTTATCACTGATTTTGGCTGCTCTTGCTCTCTGTCTCCCTTATTTCTTTTCTCTGAAAGATGTGTCCAGAAATAGTCTTACACATCTGATCAGCAGATGAAAGCCCACAGAATCAACTGCACTAACATTTTCATGAGGTTTCTCAGCTCCTTGCATCTTATTTATCTTGACAATAAAAGTATGAATCTGTATGGCAGTCTTCCTTGGCCTCTCCTCTTGCCCCGTCAGTAAACAAAGAGGGGTCTGAAATCTTCATGTTCCTCCATTTAGATACACATCTTGATGCCAGCAATAACCCAGGATTGCATTCAGGTGCTGATGTGCTCTCACCAACTGTTCTCACTTGATACCTCTGATCTGAACATTATTTTGCTCTTAAACCAAGCTGATGGAGGCTGCCTGAGGTAAAAGCACAGGAAAGGCTGGTAGTCATAGAATCATAGAACCATTTCAGTTGGAAGGACTTTCCCTGCACTGGAAAGGGACACTGACAGCTAGATCAGCTGCTTAGAGCCCCATCCAGCCTGCCCTTGAACATCTCCAAGGATGGGGCATCCAGCACCTCTCTAGGCTACGCTAGTTCCACTGCCTCACCACCCTTACTGTAAAAAAACACTTCTTCCTTATATCAATCTAAATCTCTCCTCTTTTAGCTTGAAAGCATTTCTCCTTGTCCTATCACAACAGACCCTGCTAAAGAGTCTGTTCTCTTATTTCTTACAGCCCCCCTTTAGACACTGACAGGCTGCTCTCAGGTCTCCCCAGAACCTTCTCTTGCTAAGGCTGCACAGCCCCAGCTCTCAGCTTGTCCTCACAGGGGAGGTGTTCCATCCCTGGATCATTTTTGTGGCCCTCCTCTAGCTATGCTCCAACGGGTCCATGTCTATCCTCCCCTGAGGACTCCACATCTGAACAGAGTACTTCAGGTGAGGTCCTATTTCGGCACGTGACTGGAGGATAAGCAACAGAGTTGTTGGTTCTCAAATGTGTTCCCAATTCTGTTTCTGTTCACCTTGTTCTGCTTGAAATCATTCAAGGCTTATCTATGCTGATCAGTACTTATATCTTTACAATGATTACCAATTCCTCAAAAAATTACACAGCACTTGATTAGATATCCTCACCATGTAACCTGACACACCAGTTTGATCGGCATAGCTAGGGCATCTGCTCTGACAGCAGTAGGTCTGTCCAGCTTTGGATACTGAACACAGGAGAAGACCTGTCATTACAGTCTAGAAGCAGAGGTCTGAACTACTCGGTGCTGTGCGCCATCTAGGTACAACAGCATACAGTGCAGATCTCTGAAGTTGCTCCTCTTTGTCTGAAAAACTTCACACCTTGGATCAGATGAGTGGGTGGAATGTAAATTTTAGTGATGTTCCTTTAGTAGGAATTATATCTGCTAAGTTGCAAGTCACCAGCTGCAGCATGTTATCACTTTTTCAACTTGATTCACAGAGCAGCCTGAACGCACCGCACGGTATGCAGCGATGGATTTGGAGCAGGAAAAAAGCCATGCTACAGCTCCACAGATGCGGGAAAGCCCTGCTGAGTGTGAGATAGAAGCTACTGTACAGCTTTTGATTTGAGAGACTTGCTGTCACAATTTTGAGGTCAGCCTTGCAATATTACAGTTATACTACATATGGAAGTACTAGGGGGAAAAGAGAAGCACAAAGAATGTGGTGGAGTATTCCAGCACTAAAGCAATTTATTCTGCTGTCATTATTGCAAAGAAAAGTAGGTTCTGCATCAGTCAAGTCTGAGTTCTTCCTAATCTGTACGACACCATACTCTCTGCAGCTTTAATAATGTCTAAAGCAACTTACGGATAACTGTAACAGTTGGCTGAATATATAGGATATTCTCTGAGAAAAAAAGATTTCAATCTACACTCAATAAAGATAAAGGGGAAGGAAGTGAATCCAAGTATTGCCTCCTGATAAGGACTGTGCAAAGGAGGACTATCTTCCAAAGGTCTTTCTCCAAACCTTATCAGAAAAAATAAAAAATAAAAAAATAAATTAAAAGAGGCAATTTGTTTTGTTTTAAAAAAGAATGAATTTAACTGACAAGCCGAAGTCAATACACTCTGTTTGTGGGGTGGTTCCACAGCCCATCCCCAACTGCTCTCACCAGCCCAAATCTGAGCAGGCAGAGAAGGGCTGCAGACCTGCAGTGCCCGGCCTTGTGCTCAGGGCTTTCCCCTGCCGCCCGCAGCAGCATTACAGTTTGCATCTGCCAGCTTGGCATGAGCCCCACAGCACTGCCATTAGCCCCACTGCATGAGCTGAGCTGCGCACACAGCATCATCTCTGTCATCTAGTTATGCAGCACACCACAGCTACATAAAGGTATCCTTTAAAAGGAAAAAAAAAAAAAGTGGTGGGGCTGGAGGGAATAGACAAACTGCTGAGTCAACAAAAAAGTCCTTTCTAAAATACTCATCAGCATTTGGAAGTTGGCAGTTATCCATTCCCATGATATTTGTAAATAGGAGCTGCCTAGATATCTTTAAACATCCTTTTAACATCTTTTAATTGCAGTGAAACTAGGGGGAGAAATACCTTTCCAACTGCCTTATAGTTCTTTGTACAAAAATGACTTTTGCAGTACATGGCTACAGAGCAGCTATTTAACAAGAGAAGGTATCATTTTTTACATTTTTATAGACAAAAAGGAGAAAAATATCAGTTATAATACTAGGATGTGATGTATCATATATTCCAGGCAGAATCAATCTCTATAAAAGAGAAAATGATTGGGTTACAAAAGATCCCAGTGTCACAGAAAAAGTAAAAAATGTCTTTGGAAATATCCAGACCAGTATACTTTCAGAAGTATATAGTACCCCTATTTCTCTCTGTTTTGAATTTTATTTGTTTTGAAGGAATACTTTCATTGTCCACAACATTCTAATCTTAAATAATAGCTTGCATCTTATTAAGATCAAAGTCCTGCTTTTCATTTTCAATTTGTTATGATGGAGACACATCAGTGGAAATCCCAAGGAAAAACCTTCATTTATAGCCATCATTTGTAAAGGTTTAAATCAGAGAGCAACTAGTTCTAAACTGTTGCCAATTCTAAGCCTCTGCCAGGCTTATGCTATTGATTCAGTCTTTGTGGGTACCATAATTATTGGGAAGATGAGCAAATACTTTCAAAATGTGAGCAATCACATAATATAGAAATGGAAAAGACTGCTTTCCTCAGTAATCCTTTTCCAGAATAAAACATTTCAAAGAAATTTCAAAGCACTTTCATATTAAATACTCACATCATTTGTATTAATTGCTTGTTTTATAGGCTCACAGTACCCTTTTCTAAGCAAATGTCACCGTTTACACCAACAGAGTAACAGAGAAACTCTTGTTTATGTATCAATGGTTGAAATTGTTTTAAAAAATCATTTTGACTTCTATGGGATTGTAAATTCACATATTCAGACCTTTATTTCATACTGTTGCAGATAAGTACTTAGGTAATTTTTAGGAATATGCTACATACAAAGAAGACACTGAATATATTAAGCACAGCTTACACCGTTGACACTCAGAGTGATTGTACTTCTTATCTCAGTATTTACAACTTATTTACAAGGCAAAATGTTTGAGTTATTAAGGTCAATGAGAAAAACGTATATTTGCCTCCAGTGCAGCATTATTGCAATTAGGTGCACATGACATAGGAGACCTCATACCTTACTTATGCCTTGGCTGATGGATAAAGAAGCAGCTTCCAGCTACTGCGTGCCCTCATTATACTTGTTAAAGTAATAACATTTATTGTATGAACTTTTTTACCTCTAAAAGAAAAAAATCATAATTAGCTTACATGAAATAAAATCTCTATAAATTAATTAAATGAAAGTGGAAATTAATTTGAAGGGGAAAACCGTTCAGGAACAAGCTTTATTAATTACAGTAGAGACATTAATATTCATTTATTTGAAATGAATACAATTAAAAATGGCTAGCAGGCAAGATGGCAGAAATCTGTTCTTTTCACACAAAGAAGGAATTGCTCCATGACTTTCTCTGTAGAACATGTTTTCATACATTTCATTGCAAATAGCTTTCTAATACTGACTCTATTATAGATTTTAGTTTCAAAACTGAATGCTAGTAGTTCTTCAGATAAGATTCAAATTCCAGTTAGGGTTTTATCTCAAGAAAATGATTTCATTCAAGATTTCAGTAAAATTTTTACAGCTATTATAAACAGTCCTGCACAAAACATTCTGCTTTATAGACCGCTCTCTGATAGCGAGACCCTGAAGCAAATTTTTTCAGGTTTGGGTAAGAGAGGAGTAAATAGGAACTGAGTTCCATGAAAACATTCTATATTCATTCTCACAATGTAATCTCTCCGGAAAAAACAGTACAAAATGACTTCATATAGCTGATCCCATAAAGACAGTGATCAGAAATTTGGTCATTGTGGAAAAGAAAAGCAACAAATATCTGATGGGTCTATCATCACACCTAACAAGAAGACCGTATGACTGATGTTGACTGAAGGAAAGCACTGGTGACTTGCCTTGGGGCAATCTATCCCCCTGGCTATAACTTGTGATATATGGACAATTTGACATACAAGGCCTTGCAAAGAGAGGCATGTGGGATTTTTTTGATAGCGCCTATATGCAGGGATATAATCAGTAGTTCTTCATATTAGGCATACATTCCATGCATTACTGCCTGCGAGACTAAACCAAGTAGACTGTTACAGTGTAGTGTGTATACTGTAATTTGAATATACTTACTGTGATTCATGTGTTGCTATACATTACTTTGCTTTTGCTTTCCTTTTGAGTCTTTAAAAATTATCTTCACTACTCTAGAAAATTGTATCCTAGAAAATACATTAATAAACACTAGGGATAGAAGTATGAAACCTATTTCCTTACATCATTCCTTATACTGCATTCAGACCACCATTCGCCTCTATCTTAGAGGATTTCATAGCTGTCAATGGAGGCTCAAGGAATAAGCAGATCCTGACTAAGAGGAGCTGTGCCTTTTCCGCCTCCCTCTCTCCACTCACACTATCCACAGAGACTTAGCAGAATAGCAGATCAAGCTATAAGTGAAAATAACATACATTTAGCCTGTATTAAAGAGTGCTAATGTTAAACAGCTCCCTCAAGTTCTCAAAGCCTCGCACTGGTTCCTCTGTAAGGGACTGTACTGATTTCTGGCACGTTCAGAGATGTTACAATCTGTTACATTCGGTTTTGCCAAATATAAAAGATAGTTCAAATTCTATTTCAAAATACATTTTAAATATACTTCATCTAATTACAGTAAATTATAAATACACAAATGAACTATTTGGTCAATCTATGGTTTCCTAAAACATACACACAAGGAATAGTACAGTAATATTTAAAATCTTATGAATTCTTTGAGATCAATAAATTAGAAGCTTAACAGATTTTTCCCCTATTTTTTTCTTGAATAAAGAGTTAATAACTAAATGGCGATTTCAGAGGCTCTTTAACTTTGTACAGCTTGAGCTGCACAGTATATTTCACATATCTGACAAGAAAAGCAAGGCTAGATGAGAATATTGTGCACTACTGCCAGATTATGGCAGCCACTGAAACCTTGACTTGCCCACATACTGACCATTTGGCACACATCAAGACTGTCATAACGAAGTATCCTCTCTTTAACCTTTTCTACCTTCATAAAAGAGCCGAAAGTTTATATTCTTTTAAAAAATAAAAATATTTTTTCTGAAATGTGGAGTATATTAAAGTAAGTTTAGATACTTGCAGAAGTCACAGACTTTAAAACCACTGTGGATATTCATGGTGAAAAAGTACTTAGTGATAAACCACCTAAAATCCTTCACAGTATAAAGCTTCAAAGCACTGTAAATTCTTCAGGCAGAATATGGATATAACAAACTTTTGTGTGACCTGAGGCCAAATCTTCAGCCAGTCCAACTCACAGTAGATTCATTATCTTCAATGAAAAGCTGCTGATCCGTACTTACATTACTGACCCATAAACTTTTAATACACCTTAGCTGATCAGTGCTGATTCTGCTTCTATAACTATTTTCATAGTATTATTCCATTTACTCTTTTGGAACTCATTTGTGCAAATACGAGAGAGATCCAAATCTGGGCCATAATGCAGCCTAAGCACTTAAGCCACCTTACAGTAAGGAGTATGCATTTGCAAGAAAGGGAGGAAAAACGATAGCTGCTCAAAAGAATCCCAGGACTGTGGCTATTAAAGGACAGTCTACCAGCACTACAGATGTATTCCAGCACATCTGAGTCTACGTGTCACAATTACAGTCAGCTGCAGCTAACTGCTAGACAGAGAAAGGAGCCTGGATTGTGTCCACACTGGGTTCCCATGTGCTACAATGCATGTATACCTCAGACCTCATTTATTAAAGAAAATACAGAACTTCACGTGGTCCCAACTAACCCGGGCTTCTCATATTTCCCCTATCAATCACCTGCATGACCTGAGAGCCTTAAGGAGATGGCAGAAAGCCGCCATATTGTTCTCAAAACATTATTATCACAGTACCATATTAAAAATTGCATACAATCTGAAAAGGGAAGTAGTGTCTTAACAAACTGGCATTTCAGAGGCATTAAATGTTCTCAGATACAAACTCTCATTCTTGACAAGATCCACAGTGTGTGTACAGCCAATTACAAGTGCTCTCAGCTTTATCCAGTCAATGGTGAATCAGTGAGTGGTTCAGTGGTAGCATTCAGGAATCATCTATGCAAATGACAGCAAAAGTGATAAAGAAGGTTCTGAAAGAAACCACGTTTTTACACTCTTGGTACTCAGAAATTACTAGAGAAATTTGTTCAAAGTCTTCCAAGAGACTCACATTAAACAAACCAAAACAATACACACACAGAAGAAAATCAAGAAGATGTTTTGTGCTTGCTAAAAATACAGTAAAAAGGGGGTGAGGGGGTTTAACAAAAATATTTTGAAACTTGAATTCAATTAGTCTATATAAAAACATCTTTAAATGTTAGACTGGCAAATAGTTGCAAAAAAATCTTTTCAGTAATATAGGCTCTAAATGAGGATTTTAGGTGAACAAAGCAATAATGATGAATGTTGTTTTCAGCTCACATATTTTCCTGTTAGTATTGCTGACATATGCGTTCAGCTTATTTAGGAAAAGGAAGACTAATTTTCTTCTCCTTTTGGCATTGTAGAGACAATAAAACTCATAAAAAAAATAATTTCTCATCCTAAAATGCTTCATACATCAAACTCAGACTAGACTGCACAGCAGAAAAAAAAACTGTGTAACAAATCTCTGTCTCCCAAATGTCTATTATGATAAGGAGTCAATGTTCAGCTGTTTTGTGTTTTGGAATATGCATAAATTGTCACAAAATGTATGCAAAATGCTTTGAGAAAACTCAAGGTGTAGCTACTGCAGAGAGCATTCAAACTCTAATTGCAGGAGGCAGCTCTTGGCAATATAGAAATGATACTGTTATTTTTCCTTTTAATTATATGTAATCAAACTCCCTCCTCTGTCTTTTATTTTTCCAATAGGAGTAAGAGAAGTTCTTGACTGTGCACAAGCCATACACAGAGAAAGAAGGAAAAGCAGCAGTGTAAGCATGTGTATGTCACAACAACAAGACATACCAGTTGTACCTCACTAAATAACTGAGCCTTTAAAAATTTACCGAACGTTTAACTAAATTTGAATTACAAAAGATCTTGTTTATCACAGATCCTAGACCCAGAAACTTGTCTCAATTATGTAACACTCATAGTAAAATGTTTTAATACAAAAATGTCTGAGTGTCTTAAACTTCATCCCTCAGTGCAGTGTGGCACCTAATGCACACCTTAACAGCTCTCACTGATCTCAGAGATGAGATTTGATACTCTTCACAGTGTTATTCCTCATCAGAAAGTTTTGTTGATGTATTCTTTTAATAAATTTTTTGGCAAAATGGTTAGGGCTGAGCATTTGTGGAGCAACAAGTTCTTACAGATCATTAACTCTATGACTAGTGCGGATAAAGACATCGTAGCAGTAAGTGCTAATCCATTTTTTTAACAGAATACATTTTATTTTACATGTTTTACACATAAATATGAAGTGTGTTATATCTTGTCAGCATTTGAAAAAGTAAGAACAACGTCTTGTATTTATTTTTTTCCACCAGACCACTAATTCAGAATGTAAAAGATGCTGCACTTCATTGTTCATAGATACACCCTGTGGCTGAAAAGACCAAAATAACTTGAGTTTTAAGAGAGGAATCTGAAAATTGTCAGCAACTGTAGCATGTAGCAGGAGACACTTATTCTCCTGCTTATTCTCCTACTGTTGTGAGTACCTCCCAAACACTTATCAGAAATGGAAAACACTTCCATACTTTCTTATTGCCTGTCTTTTGTCTATTTGTTTAAGGACACTGACAACATAGTGCAAAGAAAAGAAGACCCTTTACAAATGTCCTAGTTTTGACTTGCTAGAGATTGCTGAGATAAAGGAACAGTGATCAAAACAATGAGCTTGACTCAGAGCTGCCCAGTTGCATGGGCAGAAGTGTACTAAAGGGGTGTTGCAGTAGGCCAGTACAGCAGCACTGGGGGACTTTCAATGCATTGAAAACCCCCAAAGTACAAAAAATAGAAAATAAACTCATGGTTATAAACAAATGTAAAATACCAGCACCTAGAGGTATGGCAGCCTCAGTAACTTTAGGATGCAAAATAAGTACAAAGTACCAATGGACAGAAAGTAGCAAAATTAAACCTTAGAATTCATTATAAGAAAAGGTCAAAAGAAAGTATAGATGTTACACAGCAGAACAAGAGAGGAAATCAGGGATCACCTACCTGCTATTGTCTGTGACTTGATTACTTCAGCTTTTCCCCAAACTTACTGTGACCAGAAGTACAACCTAATTTAACAAGACATTAGGCTGAAACAGAGAAAGAACCAGTTAAAAATATTTATGAAATGCAGACATATTCAACTTAGCAGTGTTGCAGAGCCTTCAGTATAGACTACCAGAGGACCTAGTAAAAACATCTCTGTACCACTCAAGAAGATATATATGGAATGAGGGGTGGCCCAGAAGACTACAGAAAATCAGGCATAATGTCTGCCCTGAAAAGGGAAAACAGAGAGCCCCTGGAAAGTAATGATTCCTTACTCAAGCTGCAAGATATGAAAGATGCTCACAAATACAATCACAATTTCTTGCGGAAAAAAAAAGTAAGGAGGAAGTAAAATATGCATCTAATGTGAATTGGACAGCTCTAACAAGTGTCACATGTATTTGTGAAAAAGAGATTAAAAGAACTCACTGTAATGTAGGAACTGAACTGGAAGCAAGGGAACATTCAAAGCACGATTATCAATGTTTTGCTAGCAAGCTAGGGTGACATTTCAAGTCCCATAGCGTCTGTCCCAAGTTAAGTTCTGTTGAACATTCTCATTTACGCTTAGATGCAGACATTTATATAAGAGCACACAAAAAACAGGCAGCTTATACAAACCAGTGTGAGAGGAGTTAAAGCACTTTGGGAGACAGGATCAGATTTCAAACTGATATTGATAATTGGTTCTAAAACAGCAAGATGGAACGAAACAGAGGAAGGTCTGAATCACAGTGGGAGGAGTGAGGACTTAGGGCATTAAGGATCATCATGAAAGGTTCATTACATATTTTAGTGTAGACTGGAGATTATTAAACTGATTTTTAAGTTAAGAGCTAGGTACTTTCAGAGCAGGCCTCAGGACTGAGTGTTCTTTTTGAGATTGCTTCTACATCCATATTTTCATAGTCTTTTGCACAGAGGTCATAATTTAATATGAATAATACCATCACTTCAAGTTATATAGCAATAAATTAAATATCACAAAATAGAGTGTTAAGGCCACACAGCTACTGTGCCCAAAATCAATGGAAAAGAGGCCAAGTGTATGTGTAACACATTCTCAAGGTGCAAACTGATGTAAAACCTCTTCCTTCAGGCTGCACACACACCTTCACTGCAGACCCAAAGGTTTGTGGCTGAGATTCAGAGCTCTGCAGAAACGCATGGCCAGGGATCTCCTTCAGAACAAAATGTCAATCTGTGTGGGAGTAATGGAGCAAACAACAAAAGAAGGGCTTAATGTCTGTTACTAATTCTGTTTTACTTTCTGGTAGAATATTTTGAAAACGAAGAGCATTTTGTAAACACTACTTGCCTAATTCCCATTCTCACAAAGGTCTTTGAATGGGTGGAAGTGTAGAGTCCTGGCTTCTACAAGGGCTGGGATGCAGCAATAAGGCAGGAATTGGCAACCAGCTTCACAAAATCACTCATTCCCTATGAAACTAAAATTCAGGGTCTAATGTGGGGAAAGAGAAGAACAGTGAGTCATTTTATGTCTTACTTAAATGGGATGGATCCAGTAACTAATTAGAAGGCAGTGCAATAAACAAGAGTATAGTGATTTTATGAAATAGTTACAGAAAATCATGAGGATCTGTTCTGTGTTCAGAGAACACCGGTCTCTAAAGCAGTAGGTTCCATATCCAATTAACATACACATCTAAAATCACAGAATCACAGAATGGCCAGAGATGGAAGGGACCTCAAGGATCATGAATCTCCAACCCCCCTGCCACAGGCAGGGCCACCAACCTCCCCATTCAGTACTAGACCTATTTAATACTAGACCAGGCTGCTCAGTGCCCCATCCAATCTGGCCTTGAACACCTCCAGGGATGGGGCATCCACAACCTCTCTGGGCAGCCTGTTCCAGCACCTCCCCACTCTCTCTGTAAAAAATCGTCCACTAAGCTTCCGTATCTAGGGAAAAATATGAACAACACAAGTTAGTGAATGATTACTTCTGCAAATGAAAGTCACCTAAAATTTGAGCAGTCACGTACTGTGAGCTCATTTTGCATTGTCAGGCTCCACATTATCTCCCATAAATTAAATGTCACCTGAAGGAAGAGACATCCATACCAGTTTTCAAAGGACTTTCATGAAAAGAATAAAACTTTGCCTATTCTGAAATAATCACCCAGAACAGGCCACCTTTTACTGTGAAAGTTGCCAATAGTAGATATTAAATAGTGTCTCTGACAGAAGTATTGTTAACGATCACAGTGTATCTCACTCTTAGATTCAGAAAAGGATAAACTGAAATTCTTTATGTAGCCATGAGAGAAGTCAATAAGAGCACAGCAAGGCAAGCTTTTTTTTTTTCCCAAGAAAGGAAATGCTAAAAGCGTTGACTTCCAATATTGAAAATGACTGACCTGAACTCATTGTATGGTTAAAACCATGTAATGCTTACATTTTAAGCTTCTGTTCTAGTCTGTTTACGTACATGCTTTTCTCAAATAAGAACTCCACAGTGCTGAAATCATTCTGCAAAGCTTGCTAATGAAAAAATGGCATCTAAATTTCAAAATAAGTAACAGAAGAAAATCAGGCCAACATTGTTAGATCCAAAATGGTACTGCAAAGGAATACAAATAGCCTCAACAGATACATTAAGACATGGCAGACTGGCATTTTGATGTGAAAAAAAGCATTAATAAGTGCAAGCACATAAAAAAAAGAACTCTTACTGGAAACTGAACTGAAGTCTGGTAAGATTGGCTAAAATACGGGAGGTGAAGACACAGGAATAACTATGAATTCATTTCTCAGTTTTCAGCTCATGAGTTATATTTTACATACGATGCTGCACAGGCTATTCTAAAGCTCTTTGTGATGTTATGTGCTAAAATTGAATGCGTTGTCTGAGAACTTCAACATGGGAAACACTGAGGTTATTTGTGTGCTTTTTAAAGTTTGAATGGAGTGACAGATGGATCTGCCCAGGTGCTATGAATTAGAGAAGGATGAACTGGGAAAGGAAGAAGAATATGGCTGTTGCTCAAAAACTCAAGAAACCAGAAATGAACTAGGAGCTGTTGATGTTGTTGTTGTTGTAGGAGATGACCAGAATTCAGCAATACCATTAAATCATTAATTTACTCCAGAAACGAACATGTAATTATTTAACCCATACGTACATCAGTGTAGGATCAGAATAAAGCCCCAAATCAAAAACAATATCACCAAAGGGATTATAAGACAAAAAAGAAAATCAGAACTGGTTACCATATGCGAGCTGATTCTACATGCAGTGCAGTTTTATACCTTATTGCAATTATTTGTTTGATTTATCAGATTCTCTTACTTCTACTCATTCTTGGTCTCTCTTCTCTCTTTTGTTCTGACTGATATCGAGCAGTGGACTAAAAACCACTAAATTCTTCATTTGCATATGATGATTTAAAACAAAACCAGAAAGCTGACAATTAAATTTGTATATACATTCCCGATCACCAAAGCTGTATCGAAAGACATGGAACAAAAACCCACTCCAAAACTAGAGACATTTTTGAGGTGAACAGATTTTGAGAGTCATATTTATATTTCTAACAAACTGATTTCTTTGTAGAGGGAAAATATTCATTATTCAAGCTGACAAACTTTTCCAGAATGAGTATCAAAAAATATCGACGTTAAATCTTCTACCATTTTCACTTTGCTAATTACCCCTGCCCAATTGTTAAAAAAAAAAAAAAAAAAAAGGTGAATTTGGTAATTATGTCTCTGTTAATTTGAGATTGTTCACAGTGATCAAACTTCTATTGGTGATGAAATGAGAAAACCTAAATGGTTTCCTTGTATGGATGTAAGTCAGGCAAAGCTTGTTCTGTGCAATATCCCAGCCAGACTCCTTCCTAGCTAAATGTGTGCCATTGTAACCTACATGAGACCACTCCACTCCTCCTTTCTCTAATATAACACAGTAAAAACATTACAAGACAGTTCCCACACTGATTCCTGAAGAGCACCTGTAGCTCAGACTTGGCTATTCCATCTGACATAGCACTTTGTCAAATGAGCTCTGTATCCATCTCACACATTCAATTGTTAATCTCCAAAGTTTCTGGTTAATCTAATAGAGTAGTCCAGTTAAATCTGGTCTGTTTATTGTTTTAGGTAATGTTTCATCCAGTGAATTACAATAAAACAGTTTCAAAAATAAGAGACATACCAGTCGCAAATGCATAAAGCAATGGCAGAGCAAAAAGGTTGAGTTGTTTCATTTTGCAAAGATCTCCTTCCACAAGTCAGATGGAGATTGTTGTATCTGTATGTAAATCACGTATGTATTCGCATCCCTCCCCACGTAATGCAGAATCCTTGTCAACTCGTTATCTTCCAACTGTTAATAATCATTAACACTCAGTACATTGCACTGACTCATTGGCTGTAATTAATTCCTACAGTGGTGTGTACAGGGAAGGGAAGCTACAGGGATGGACAGCATGGTGTGAAGCTGCATGGAGGTGAAGGACTCTCCTAGCACTGAGCTGCTAGACTGTCTCCTAATATGCTCATAACAAACTGACAGTGGCTCAGGAGTATATGGCTTTATTATAAATTACCATGATAATTGACCTAAAATAAAAGCTGATGCGATACTGTTCTTGAATAGCTTTTCAGGGTTTCTTATTAACTCAGACATAAAAACAGAAAATTCTTAGGTGTGCAGGTGAGATTGTTTGAGAAACAAAAATCACCACAGCAAACATAATTCTCAACATTTTTGATTATTTTATCATTGTACACCAAAGGCAGTTTTTCTTGAGAGTCTCACTTACGGTTTTGAGACACTTTCTTGGTTTCCCTTAGTGTCATATTACTGCTTTTTCAAGCTGTATCTATAGCAGTAGTTCCTCGTTGTATTTGCTTAGTAAGTTTTATTTGTATTCATTTCTGATGCAATGAAAACAATTAATGGCAATGAAAGCCATGAGAAGCAACAGCAAAAATTATCAAGCCCTGCCAGAGAACAGAGGCAGCCTCAGCATTTGACCAGAAAAACAGCAGCAACTGGGCAACCTCATAAAGTTTTGACAGTGACATGGCACAAAGAAGGGCACAGACTGGAAGCATATCCTGAAACCAAGAGAAACTGCAGTCAGACTTTGTTCATGCAGAAAGACAGTATATAGTTATATTTCTAGATTTCCAACATAGAAACATGAAAACAGAAAAGATTTTATGCTGCATTTTTTTTTACTATGAATCCAGGAAGATTTCATTAATCTTTTTTTTTCCCTTTTTCTTTTTTTTCTTTTCTTTTTTTTTTTTTTTTTTGAAAATTACATCCCATCTCACACAAGCAAATCTTTCTTTTCAAGGAGTTTTCTATATTGAGCCCTTTCAGCAATAGCTAGCAATGACTGGTGAATCATCTTTCTAGTACCTTTATTTTTAGCTGCTAATAAGCCTGTACTCAGATACTTGACTTCACCTTGTGACTAAGTGGCTCAGATCTGCAGATTTGGTTCAGAGGTGCTACATGCAACTCTTCATGCCAGAATGGGCAGAAAGGACATCGCCTTGGAAGGGTTCTCGCAGGGTCAGGAGTGGTTTCAGTACTAGAAGTTTCTGCCACAAGCAACATTTCAGGTGTACTATCCCTGGGACAGTAACACTCAATTCTGGGCTATTACACAGCCATATCATTGATTTGAGGTTGTTTTTCCATTGAGGATTTTTTCATTTGTTAAAAATGAGAGCCGATCTACTCTGTTTGGGAGCTTCAAAATTTGAAAATAAACACATCTTGCCAAAAGGTTAAAACAATCATAGAAAAAGGAAACCCAAATAAACAGAGCAGAAACTGGAAAGAAACAATACAAACTGGCCTATTTAAATTTTTTTAATGTTTATGCATTTATGCAGAAGGCAACAAATGGAAATTTTAAAAAAGACTGTACTGTTTACGCTACGTGAAATAGTTCTACTACAGACAGAACTGCCACCTTCCTTTAGAACTAATGATTACATATAACCATGACATTTTGATTTTCAAAACCATTTTCTGCTCCGAAACACTAAGGTGCCAGACACCAGAGGTCACCCTGTAGCATTTAGCATGTAGCTTTGCAAACCCTTTAGCATGAAACAAGAGGTATTCCTAAGCAATTGCAAAGGGTGAGCAATGCTGATTATTTCCATTCATAACATGGAACGAACCAACCACACTGCCAAGTGCCACAGGTTTCTGGACAAGAGATTGCTAAAAACTGAATGCATGCTCAACAGTAAATGTGAAAGATTGATGTCTGTTTTTTCTCATGCTGTCCTCTGCAATATATCACCAGAGAGCAAAACAACAGACAACTACAAGCATAACTAAAATATTCCTACTGGCTAAATAGGAAGAGTTATTTCCCTTGGCTGCAGCGGTGTCCAACAGACAGTGCAATTGTTCTTAGCTAGAATTTCTGGAGTAAAAGACAGTCAGCAGTGGAGGTGCTGGCTAGAAGAGGGTACATCTCTGCCAGAGATCCTTGGAGGGATTTTGTGTAAAATAGTCATTCAGTCATTTGAAAGGAAAGGAGGAAAATCTATTAAAGTACTCCTGTTTGTGAATATTCCACTGTACACTAAGTATCTTAGAGAATTAATGCTTTACTGAGATTATTAGAGGCAATCACCATGAGGGGCAGAAGGCAGCCCTTTCTGCCTGGGATCAGTGGGAGGCTCTAGGAGCAGGAACCATGACATTAAAGCAAGTTTGACACTGCTTGACTTTAAGCTGCAATAGCTGGTAGCCACAAGGAGCAGAACAGCTCATCTCAGTAATGCTCATTCTCATCTCCAGTTCAAATCTTTATCTTTCACACTCTGCTCCCAGCATTGCCGATATTTGGCCCTTATGTGGTGGACTTTCCCAAGGCAAGATAGCGAGGTCTCTGATCATTAACACAACAAAACATTATTTATTTCTTTATTTATTTCATTATTAATTTTCACTTTTGTTAGAAATGTGTCCCTCTGCACCTTGTTGGTAAGCTGAGTCGTCTTCACTGACCAAATTAGCAATTCAAAGCTTTAGTTTTTAAAACATCCTAAGTGCACAATATATTTCATTTTAACGACTGATGAAGTTTAGTAAATTCCTCCTGCAAAGGTTGGCTGCAAATGACCAAAAAGTGCAAGCTTACCCTAACCTGATTAAGTTCTGCAGAAGCAGATGTTACATACAAAGGCTTGGGAAAGTAGTTTCCATTTGGTTCAGGAATGTCCACAGAACAAAACTCAAAAACACTGCAGTGGGTACAGGAACAACCATTTCATTAACCCACCATCCCTTTAAAAACAAACCAACAAAAGAAAACCACAATACTCCTAAGACTGAGTTATCTTTGAAATAATTATTTTCTCCTCTTACAACTGCATCAATTAACAACATTTTATAACTACTCATGAACTATTTAATGAATAAAAAATCTCTAATGAATGTTTAGCTGTATTAAATCTGAAATACTTAAAAACCAAGCAAACCTGGAATTATTCTAGAACTATAAATGTATTAGCAATGATTATTCAAGCTTTATTTAAGAGAATGTAGAACAACTACCTAGTTGCTGTATTCATACATTTTTAAGACTGACCTAAAATAAAAATGTCCCACTGAGGTGACTATTTGGTTTACAGAGCTGATACCATGGAAGAAAATGCTTTTCTGCTTATACCATAATTGTTTTGCTGTTGCTTTCTCTTTTTAAAAGTCCCTTACTTTCTAACAATTCATCTTTTTTTCTTTCTTGTTCTTGTTCTAATAATGGCTTTTTCCTGTTCCTTAAGGCATTATTACTAATTCATTTCCTGAGTACACTTAATGGTCTAAGAGGCCACTCCTGGAACTAGAAACTTCTAGTGCAAGAAAAGTTGAAACATAAATTTAATAGCATAGAGTGAAGATAGTGACAATGAGAAAAGAGACTGATAAGCAAAAGAGTATTTAGTCAACGCTTGCTTTAGAACATCTGCAGTGATAGTTTTATCACCAGATCTTTGTTCTTGGTAAAGTGAAGCAATAAACATTTAAGTGAAATATTTTGCATTTTATCTAGAAAAAAAAATTGCCTTTGGTTTCTATTACTGTCAAATAATTTGTACTCGATATTTCAGGCTAATCCTTTCTAGAAGTCTCCAAGTTACAGCTACATTCTATTAGCAATTTAGAATATGTGCCTTTTACAAACACTTGTTTTCTCAAATCTAACAGCATAGGGTAATCAACGATTATATAGACAGTGATAAGAAACAGGACAGCAGAGAAGAAATCAGATCTTTGTCTTAAACTCAGCTCTGCAGCTGTTTAACTCATGTTCTCTGCCTTTAAAATGCACATGACAATACTTTTTCTCAACTCAAAACTACCTGAAGGTAAAGAACACAAGAAAAAACTAACTTTAGTCAAACTTCTGTGCAGTATATTTCACTTTTCTTTTTCCCCTTCTTTTTCCTCCCATTCAACACAAAACGCAAAATAAAGGCTACTTCTCTGAGATCTCCCAAAGGTTCTTAAAGATTAAAAAGAGCATCTAGATCTCTTTAGAACCACAACTCCAGATGAACCCACTTCCCTTTCTATGCAGACATTTATATATAGCTCATATAGTTTTTTCTCTTTAAAGCAATACTTTTTTTCCTGCAAAGCACTTTCAGAAGTACTCTTCTGTAAAAATCACTGCACTGTAAGACTCCAAACATCTTGGTCTCCCAGGATTTCTGCTCACAGACTTCTCTAGAAACTGAGCCCACCCCGACAATACACTTCAATACATAAGGTGTGCCTCCACCTTTTTTCTCAGCTCTATAAGCTGAATGATCCTCTGTTCTATATTCTAACTACCTTTCCCTTTTTGGCTTTTATTAATGGTATAATATGTATGGATAAATTCCATTGATGACAGAGACGAGGCAGTAGAAATCTTTCTCCCACCAAGAAGCATTTCTTACCTTCTTTTCTAAGTCATCAAGACACATAATCATATTATCTGTACCTTTCTCTATTAGATGGCCCCTCATAATCCTCTTTGCTGTTTCTAACTGAATTTACTATCATGGAAATCTTAAAGCTAGTGACTTTCTCATGATTTATTTAAACACTTAGCCAGGTAGCATGGAGGAGATGCTACAATTCCCTTTCCAAAAGCTGAAGCCCAAGAATACTCCTTCCTAAGCAGCAGATGATCTACAGTTAAAACATAATTTAGGAGTACCTAATAAAGTAAAAAAGATTAAACGGAAGCTTTAGCGTTTTTTAGGCATCAAATATGGCTGTAAGACACAAAGGCTTGGTCACAAAGGCCTTGAAAACCAGATTTCATTAATGCCACTGCTCATAGAACAACACGTTTTTGACAAGAATGTGGAAAAAAATAAGATTTTCCTTAAATGAGGTTGAAACACAGTGTTTGTACTTCCCCAAGGAACTGTGTCATTCAATCAACCTGAGTTGTACAATTTACTGAAGTAAAAGAGAGCTGGCATCATTCTAGTGAATCCAGAGTAGCAAAACTCAGCACAGAAACAAGGTGGAAATGAAGTAATACAGCCACACGGAACAGTGAAAATGAAGAAGTCACGAGGAGCTGGTAGCAATAAAGTTCTGACACTTTAGAGATATGAAAAACAGTGGTAGTTCAGGCTGTCCCTGACATTAGAAATAAACAGTGGAATAGCAAATATATCCAGGACCTTCAGGAGATGACTACAAGTTTTCAATTGAGAAACAATTCTTCAGCAATATGCAGAAAATCTCAACAAAGTTATGAAAAACTCTTCAAGTTTTAACACTTCATTTTAGTTCAGACAGACTGAAAATGACCATCCTACAAAAGAAGGCAACTCTGGAGCAACATGGCAGTTTCAGCATCTAAGGATGCATTTTTTCTTAACTGCCTTTGAAACGCAGCTCTTATTGAGAAAAACTACAGAAAAGAATATTCAAAGCCCAAGAGGTCAGACAAGGATACATGGAACATCTTTGGTCATTTTTGTTAGAACACATTTCACGGGTTAGACATAGCAACACTTGTTAACTGCTTGGGAATCTGCTTTTCCAAATAAAAACATCCCTATAATTTTTGTTTTAATACAATTTCCTATCAACATTCACAAGGGCTGCAATATGTCAAATAACACTGCCCTTCCTATGCCCAAGGGCACTGTTTCAATGTGCAGTTTTGATCTCTGTGGCCTTTGTCATCCGTCTGAACCCCAGGCTTCATTCTGAATCTTTTGCTCCAGTAGGAGCATGGTAGGTTACCACAGCAAGAAGCTACCCACACATATTCTCTCATTAGCATGATTTTGTGCCTTGAGGGTTACTATGGCTGAGATACAAAATAGAGAGATAAAAAAATAGTCATTTTTCACTCATTGTAATCTCTCCTTTTCTATAAGAAATTTGTGAACAAAGCTATGAAAGTGACTTGATGGAAGCAGAAACATGAGACAACAGAAGGAAGTAAAAAACTCCATCCATTTGTTATGCCTGACCCAACACACCTGGATGCCAACTGAATGAACAGACCAGGAAAAACATCAAAAAAGTGTTTTCTACAAATAAGCACCGTGACACCTGTAAAAGCCTGAAGGCAGTTTCAGCAATCATCTGAGCACTTGGCTAAGGTTTACGTTTACCAAGGATACATGGGTGGACTATCCATCAAAACCACTACGTGTCTGGGATGTTTTACAATGAGACTCACAACTAAATTTGAGTTCTGCATTGCTTACCTTGGTAATACAGCGGGGAGTATCCTGTCCTTACAACACTCAGTGGGACACGGGGTCAAGGAAATAGCTGAGCGTGAGTCAGAGGTCAAAATATAGATTTTCAGCTTTTTATGGTGACATATCTAAATGAACAGATGAACCTTGAATCGAAGGACTTGGAAACAGCTTGCCAGGTATAAAATGACTGCAGAACAACTCTACACGGTAAAAGAAACAGAGAGAGGACCTGCTTTAGAAAGAAAAACTGTTTCACCATCAAGACATATTGCAGCAGAAGGACAGAAAAGACACTGTACATAATGCTTCAAAAAGAGTGTTATTTATCTAGATCCCTAGCCCTGTTATGGAAAACTGGATCTTGTGCTTATTCAGAAACCTCTGTGTTTACATAAGTGTTGTTCTGCAATGCAACCCTGCTTTCCCTTCCTTTTCACACATTAATAATAGAGAATGACAGAAATATGAGGAAAGACTTGTGTGATAAGAAGCTTGAACTGATCTAATGAAAGCCATAAAGGCTGATGTAAGCAATAAATCTGTTATTTGAAAGAACAAACTACAAAACACCCAATGCAACAAGTGTACTAAATCACTGGACTTATTTGGGTGGTGTGAAAAAAAAGAGATGTTCAAGAGTGATTTCTGACAGCAGCATACAATATAAGAAAGGGAAACATTTTGATAATTAGAATACACCTGTAGCAGCTGTGAAAGAAGGAGCTCTTAATTGCATCTGAGCAGCAACTAAATCCAAGAATGTAATGGAAATACACTTGATGAGCAGTGAAATCTCATAGTGGCCTATTTATTTAGGTCAGTTTTCACAGAAGCTGTTCAATAGGACAGAAAGCGATGCAGTCAACACTGCACAAGCAACAACCTCAAAATTTGCAAACAAGTTTGAATTTTTGTCATCTGTTCTATTTTCACTACTTGTACAATTGCTGATATTGACACCCCTGCACCTATGCTCCCTGTCAGGAAGACACCCCTTGAGAGTATGCATGGTTTTTGTTCCTTAAATTATTCTCATTCAACATTATTTGTTTTTATGGACTACACCGCCCCCTGTATAAAGATGTTTATCTTTTGTTTAATATTTTTAGATGCAGCCAGAAAATATTTTCATAATATATTCTTACCTAGGAGGACCTTGACAGATATTTATTGACTCTTGATTCAGTTTTATGCTTGCTATTCTATCCTGCTACCTTTTATTGGAAACATTTTATGCCCCTTTTCCATATCCACATCCATCTATCTTCTGTGTCTCATTATATTAAAATGTGTGTGTATCGGTTAAACTTGTAAGTCGTTTATGTAGGTAGTAGTAGTAACAGTTGGAATTCTCATCTTTCTTTGTTGGGAAAGTATTAAGGGACCACAGATGCGAAAATCAGGAAAACGTACTGCAGTTGTCATGTCTTCTCTAAACCATTTCAATGAACTCAGCAGCATTCCCAAGGTGTGTGCCAGCTTAAGCACACAGAAGAAGATTACAAAATCTCCATGACTGTGCTCAAACAGCAAACTAACTGGCAGATACCTTAGTGTTCTACTTGGTTTTGATAGAATCTACAGCATTAGTTATAGAAACCCATGAATACTATGCAGCTCAGTTACATGGTCACATTTTAATGAATGACACTAATTTTGTGTGGGAAATATACTACATGTTTTACAGCATCTAAGTATCAGCACTATTGTGTCCTTCGCCTTTCACACAAAATGAAGCTTGTTGATGCTATTAGAGCCTCATGCATTCCGCTGCTATTTTGACAGACTGCAATACATAAATGAGGGAAAGAAATTGGTGGCTATCAGTTCATAGCCAAGCAAATCTGACAGAGATTTCACAGCTAGCACACAACATTTCTTAGCCCAGAGATGACAGCTATCCCCAGCAGGTAGCAAAGGCTCTCTGAGATTCAGGTGGCTGAGGCTTCTCCAGGAAAAGCCACAAGATCTGCATAATTGCCAAGATTTGTTCTGTGCCACGTCCCTTGAAAAGGGATTCTGTTTTACTTTCCTTTGCTTCAGTGCAGAGATGCAGAGTTTGAGGAAGAACCTCTTCATTTTCCAGGTTCTTGAAAGCAAATTCAAACTGCATGTTTTTAATCATCTCACCTTTTCCAAGCACCTCAGTAGCATGTATTACACTTTGCCTTTATTTTTGACATGAGGAAAACTTTGTAGTCTTCTTCTCACCTACTTTCCACAAGGATAAGGCTGCAATTACTCATTAATGAATTTACTGTGCCAATAAATTGCTCTTGCAAACATACTACAGACGCTGTTGTACAATCGCAGGGCTGCAAAACCAACCAAGCAGAGAAAAATCATTTTGCATCATCAAATATTAAGTTAATGAAAATTTTGACCAACAGCCATATAATGGCTTGAGATTAATTGCCGTGTGTGGTTTTAGTAAATATTATTCCCTTATAATCTAAAATGAGCTTATATTTTGAAGAAAATTATATGAAGGAACAAAGTGGAATTAAATTAATTTTATATTACAGTTGAAAATTCAAAAGATATTTTCTTGATATGATATAAATGATTGCCTTTTACCAGGACCACCTTTTTAATTCAGAAGTAAAATTAAGTAAGAACTAGAATGAATTCAAACAGACCAATTATTAGTATTATTTCATATGACAGTAGCTGTAGTGCAAGAAAAAAAAAGACTTTTCTGTGTTTCAGAAAACCTCTCCATTACTCTACATCTGTGTTCAGATCAAGAGGATTGTAGAAACACCCAAAACAAATTAGAACAAAACATACAGCATTAAAAGAACAATACTGCGAAAATGACAGTGATGTGTAAACTAGATTTTTTTTCTCCTTTTCTTAAAAGTTGCCATTTTTGCAAGAAACTACGAGGAGTTACACAATGAATATGGCCAGATGTAAAAAAATTTGCAGTACAAAATTCCAGCAAGGAAAACAACGAGGTGCTGGCAGTCAGCAGGAAACATCCACCAGGTAATTTTGCAAACTGAGGGGGCATAAAGCAGCTAACGGCAAGTGGAGAAATGCACTTCTGCATGGTCTAATTTCAGGCATTTTCCCAAGGGAAGCCATAGCCCTCTAAAACATTTTCTATTACTTGTTTTGTAACATATGGCTGTGAGCAGACAGAAGAAAACAGCATGCCCTGCAAATAAATGTCATTTTTAAGAAGGACCATGTGTGCAATTAGGAAATTCCCAAAGGAAATAAATGGGGTTTAAAAACTACTCCAGCATCTTTGGGCTGGGAACCAATGACACAGCTTGAACCATAAAAAGATAATCCTGATTAACAGTGCCTCTGAGGCAGAGAAGAGAGAAGGCACTGGCGGTGCCAAAACTGATAGGAGAACAAGCTCCTATCCTTGCTTTTCAGGTGTGATGAGTGATTCTCCCTTGAACACTCTTTTAGGATTACATAAAGAGTCTTTAGTTCTAGATGTCCTCAGTGAGGTTTCTATTGCCACTATCATAATACTCCATGGACTGCATAGTCTAGAAGAGGCTCCAGAAGGACCACTCATTTCATGCAGCCCCATCCATCAGTCCCACCTCCAAAACGCAGTATTGTTACTTCTCCCACCAGAATATTAAAAAGAGAGGAGGAAAAAAAAACATTTAGTCATTCACAACAGAAACACAATGATATTATATAAGAACATGTTGTTCTTATCCAAAGCAAAATTGACTGTATTCATTGATTCTGCTTTTTTTTTTTTTTTTTAAAGACAAGGTATTCTAAGTAATTGCTTGTATTCAGCACAAGACTACATCAGCTTAGAGCTTGGGCTGATGTTTGCTGGTCCCCTTCCCCACATCAAACTCATCTAATCTCTATTTCAGGGAGAATTTGCAGCCGCTGGGCACCACTCTGAAAGGTATCCCACAGTTCGGGTTCTTCGTGCCTGAACTGTAACCTGTCCAGTTATCCAATACCTTTCCAGCTGAAAGAACATTTCCATTACTATTTATTTTTCATCCTCTGCAGTGAAAATGGAGCATGTCTAGAAATCACTTCTTATAGATAACTCCTGTGATGGCTATTTGTCCACTCACAATAGAGTAATACAGTTGTTTACAATGTGTATTAAAGAGTCTTCAGTGCTCTGAAAAATCTCAGTCAATGCTGACCCAGATTGGCACTGAATCAGTGGCCAGACATGAGAGCTCTGCATTCACTGCAATGAACTTACTTTCAAGTATTATTGTATTCCTCTTCTTCAGTGTCTGCACATATCTCAGGGAATATTTACATCCATGAAAAATGAAATCTAAGCTTTCAAATAGGTATATTTTTCCCTGAAAGAGATGCTCTGAAGGGTCCTGTGAGATCACGTTTCTTGTTCCCTGATTCAGTTATCAAATTACCAAAGTGAGAGATGGAAAAAATGCTTTTGCCTTTCCCTCTAAATGCAAGTCAGAAGGTGATGGGTTGCACTCATAACTGAACTGTTTGTGAGTGTAATTTTGTAAAGACTTCTGTGATATGCACAGCAATAACCCTGATTTAGAAAAGAACTATCTCTGAGAGTAGCACTACAGTGTATGTTTAACTTGAAACCTACTCTCCTCTTTTCTTAATTTAACCAGGTCTAAGCACATGGCTCAGTTCTTGCTGAAGTGTTTTTCTGATCAGAGAAATATTTACACATTCAGCATGTGCTAATGGTTCTTCTAGAATATGGTGAAATTCTACAATTAACACTTCACTAAACAATGAAGCAAATGCTTTCATGGGATTACTTTGGAAACATTCAGGACACTTTCCAGATTTATCTAAAGGTACGAAACAGTTGCCATATAGGTTTTGACATAAACCACATAAAAACAAAATCCGTAAATTCTTAATGAATTTTCCAGAAGTGGGTTTCACTTCCCCCAGCAATACAGTGCTGAATTTTTATATATAATTCAGACAGAAACAATGTTCTTGATCAAATTTTCCAGTCCATATTGAATAAACTTTTCTATATTTTCTACAGCACTTTGTTATCAGCATCATCTAAGTGAAGAACTATCGCTTCTGTACTGAACTGCCATCTTGCAGTGTCAGTGCAGAAAGCCATTCCCTAGCACTGTCTCATACACCCACAGAGTGCTCTCCAAAAGCTCATCCCCTGCCTTTTCACCAAGCCACTGACAAATTATGTCATGGTAAATTGAGTTTTTATCATATTTAATTTAATTCTGGAGTAATTTCTTTTGAAGCGAACATTTCTCACATCTTGATAAAGTACCTTTTCTGCAGAGCAGAACTCCTATATTGAAGCACAAATTGAAATCCGAGAGCTGCACTCATTCAGAACACCACATATGGAGCACATGGTGTAACATTAGTTTAACTCTGGTACAAGTTCATATGCTGCACAATAACAATTGCCTTTTCTATGCAATAAATTATTAGACATGTATAGATTAAAGCCATCTTAAGCCACTGAAAGGAAAAAGGTTGATTTTGGTATACAGGCAGTGATATCAAGTTGGATATCAGGATAAGACTGAAGTTCTTCAACAGAGGGCAGTGGGCATGGAATGGACTGCCCAGGGCAGTAGGCAGAGCCCTGGGCTGCTGGAGTTCAAGGAGAGTGCTTTCAGACCCCGAGTCTGATTTTTGAGTGGTCCTGCGTGGAGCCAAGAGCTGGACTCAATGATTCTTACGGATCCTTTCCAATTGGGACTATGATTCTACAATCCCCATTAGGCCAGCACTTTGGAAGCAGGGCTGCTAAGATAGGGAAAGGTGATCATGCTTAACTTCTGTTACTTTCTACCAGCGCCTAAGTTACTGTCACAGCACGCTTAGTAAAAGCACATTTGACATTACTCAGCTTGATGACAGGCCACTACTTAAACTCTTCCCCACTCATTCAGTATTTGCCTTCGGTATGTCAGGCTTTACTTCTGTTTGCGAAGTCCAACACGAAGGGCTAGTCTCCTGATGCATAGAGGTTTGTAAGTTAAATTAAATGCTACAGCACATCATGTCAGCTGAAATAATGTGTCCTGCTTATGTCTTAAAAAGTGACCTGTTTGGTAAAGAATAGCTCTGCTGAGATGTTACTTTGCAAAAATGATATGGGGGCTCTACACTACATTGTGATGAGTGACATGCATTATACTGGCTCAGGTTACAGACAATTACTTTCCCTTCTCTACCACCTTCAGTTTTACCTGACAGTCAAGAAAATTTGTATTGAAAGCTGAGGCAGGCAGAGATCTGCCCAGCCATGGCCAGAGCCAGCCTGTGCTGTACTTCCACAAGACCAGGGTTTATCACCCATGTGAACAGGAGAGATATCACAATGACATGAGGCAGCTGAATAGAGTACAGGTACTGAACATGAATTTTCCTAGAATTGGCAATGGAATTTCCTACATAGACAACTCTCAACGACCTACATAGCAATACACTCTATTACAGCTACAGCTGAAAATCTGCTGTTTTCCTGTTCAGATGCATGAAGTCACTGTGGTTACTTTGGGTAAAAAATGGCATACACACTCAGCAGTTCAGCATCAACAATTCACAGACCAGTTTTTGGGAACATTTTTTTCTGGATTATGCTGGATAAATTATCACAATATATGAATAGCAGGATGGCATTCAGACTCTATTCCAGCTAGGCTGGATCACAAGTCCCCACCATAAAATAGCTCTGCCAGTTTTCTCTCTGCTGTGATTCAGAAATGGATCCCAACCTCTCAAGGCAATTCTCTAAACAAGGAACACGTTAGCATTATTGCCTTGTTTTCACATTGCTGGAAACCTACATCATTAATGATGTCTTCCTCAGATCTCACTAAAATCTGCAAAAATCCCTACACTTCAGCTGAATACCAAGGGTTAAAAAGCCCTCAAACCAGTGTAGCAGTGACCCAAAACAGCTCTCACAACCTCAGTTCCACTTCTTTCCACTTCTGCCTTGACAAAGTCCAGCACAGATACATTCACACACTGATATTCTGAAAAAATATTTGACCTTGCGAAGTCCCACAACTAAATGAAGTCTAGGAAACACGCTAATTGATGTATATAACTGTTTCTATAAACACAGTTTTTCATTTGTTTTGTAGAGGGGAGGTGATATTGTCATTGATTAAGCAATAATCTTACAGCAGAACAAGCCTTGGCAGCCTTTTCTGTTAGTTCTTTTTTTTTTTTACACTTTTAATTTTTGTTATACCACCATTAACTATGTATTTTTGCCAGCAGTGAACATGATGAATTGTGTTATTGTGCACTGACATTCATTGATGCTGAACATTTACAGAGAGCAAACAGTAGATGTGAGCACAAAGAGGTGTTGGTTGTATTTCAGCAGTGGTGACAGCAATGTGAAAGACAAACCACGTTCTGAACAGCCATGCACAGCTGTCACAGTCACACCACTTAATGAAGAGAATCCAAAACAGCTCATCCATGCAAATCAGCTAATAGTGGTGACTATGTTGAAACATAGCGTCCTGTAGTGAGATTTGCTCTATCAAACCATGTTATTGTGCCTTTTGTATCTATTACAGTTTTCATGCATAGGAGCTCAGTTTCCAACTGAAGTACATAGGAGGCATTACTTTCAGAGCAACATGCATGTATCCCAAACAGAGACACAGCCAAAGTAATAGATGCATTGCATCCTATTGAGGATACAGCAACTGGAGAGGCATCGATAGTACTGATAATGCCATCACTAAATTGTTTGAATGTCAGTCTGTCAGTGCTATGATGAGATACCAGCTTTGTGCAGTCCTGGTAGAGCATGCTTCTGCTTTCCTTCTTTCTCCTTTTGGAGAGGAACCAGAGTACCTGTGACACTGCTAATGCTCGAGTCATGCTCAGAAACATGCAGCGCCCTCTACTCTTGATAGCACATTTTGACTCATGTAATCTGGATGGGTTCTTTATGGCCCAGTTCAGACAGCTTAAATCTAGTCAGTGTTTCAGCTTTCAAGACAATAAGAAAATTAATGAGATTACTCTGACTTTCTCATTTAATCCCTTTTTTCCCTTCCACGGGCTCACATGCCGACCAAATTTTCTTGTCAAAATTCACAGAGTGTCTTCTAATTAAAACTTGGAATAAAATAGGGATCAATTCATTTACAGTCAAAGAACAACGTTACATTTTCAGAAGAGCTTATTAAATAATTAATACGGAAAAAAATTCAGGCATGCTGCTCAGAAGTGAGAAGAGCAGAGGTTTCTAAAAAATGCAGATCTGATTACTAAATTAAATGATCTAGAACAGAAAACTGTCACGTACAAAGAACAGGAAACTGTTTTAAAACACGGTCCTCATTTAAATTGTTATCTGCATATTTGAGACCCATTGAAAGCTGTTACTCTACACCTAATTAATGAGCCATATATATTTGAACATCTGTATTTCACTCATCATTTATTTTCTTGCTCACTTGGACAGAAAACTCCTGATAACATTTAAATCATTACCTAGTCAGAAGATAAAACAGCAATTGTCTGATAAAGGACCATCTCCTATAGGTATGGCTAGCAGCTGCATGACCTTCTGTTAGCACCTATTTTCTGTCTCTCACACCATCAGCACACAAATACACTATGCTATCTGTATACTGTAAGGTATGTAGAATTCAATTTGATTTCCCCAGAGCGGAATTCTATTTAATTTCATAAAGTGCTACACTAGGAAATGCTTTGGATAAACTGATCAATTAAACACTGGTCACAGCTGGCTGCCTCAAACTATACACTGGTTGGAAAAACCTGATCGTTCCTCGCCTTCGTATCTCCTATTAAATAGGAGATATCAGCCAGCTGTTCCTGATCTACCATTCCAGACCACAGACTCTTTAAGAAATAGCTGTTAAGTGTAATGCATACAGTACATGATTTGGGTTTCTGATTTTCTTTTTTTTTACTGTAACCCTTTTGCATGGTTGTTGAGTACAGAGAGCAGCCTGGAGTCTTGACCGAAACATTCTGACGCTGGCAATGGAACAGTCACACTGCCTTTCTCAGCAGGGGCCTCTACATCTAAATGAGGCAGGTCAGTGAAAGCTCTATATACAGGAGATAAACGTTTGGCAAATGTCTCCAAGAAATGTGTCAGAAATTAAATGAAATTAGCCAGCATGACAGCACAAGCAGGAGGAGATCAAAGTGTTTTTGCTGGTATTAAAAAGAACTGTAATAATCCCAGCATCCAAAGCAAGACAGCATTGATGGAACAGAAGATTAAGAAATGCCTTTCACCCTTTACAAGCATATAATCCTGAACTTTATGTTTAACTGTGTATGACAATCTATCACAAACTCAATGTCATACATGAATATAATTGAAGACCACTGAAACAAACATCAAATCATGCTACTTCCATTCGTCCTGTTTAAATTTTCATACTTAGTAAATTCAATATGCACATGCACATTTCACACATTACAGTGAAAGCTGGCACCTCTCATTTAATTTCTTCTAAGCTTACAGTAATGAAATGACATTCCTGCCAGAATTTTTCAGTCAGAGTGACTGAACTATATAATAGCATAGTAGTTTGGAAAACATCTACCAAGAGAATTTACTCAATAGTTATCTAGCAGCTACCAGGAAATGAATGAACAAATCAAAAGTCATCTTGAAAGAAGTAATGCAGAGGAGGAACTCATTTTTATTTCCATTTGTGCCACAAAATAAAGGATCATTAAGGAGCAGAGAGTGAGTTGACTGCTCTGGGTACCGATACAGCAATTCCATATCCCTGCATCCCTCTCTTGTCCCAGGATGTAAGCTACTTGCTCTAATTTCTCTGTTTAAGACATTACAGACACATCTGCAAGTGTCCATTCAATCCTTTCCTACAGTCTGAAGTATTCTATCAGGTTTTATATATATACTCACAAAAAAATTTTACTGAAAATTTTAATTTGTTCAGAGGACAAATAAAAGTTAAAGAATTACCTTGTTTCCAACCCAAAAGATGAGTCCAAAGAAATACTTTGTATAAAATGTAGTTTTATGCTCCTTCTCTTCCAGCCGTGCTACTTCTGAATATTCTTGCAGTTAAATGAACACCAGTCAAAAACAGTCAAGAATATGAGAAACCAATATATATTAAAAAAAAAATTCACTCTCAAGGTTTTTCTAAATGTATGTTCAAGAGAGAGACTATTCTTCTCCAAAACAGCCAGGAGAGCAACCTCCAATGCAACTTAGAATGGCAAAATACCACAGATATCTTTAAGTTAGATAGCTTTCTTATGTCTAATATAATTACCTAAAACTCAGATATATATTTTGAAGACTTTAGTTTTCAATTTTGCTTTTCAGGATTATGTTTTTTGCTAGAAAGTATTTTATTTCAATTAACAAATAACAATAAAGTGCTGAAAAGTTGCTATCAGTGAGTAAAATTCCATGTGAATAGGTATTTTACAAATCCTAATAGCATACTGCCATTAGCAAATGAGAAAGCATCTGCTTTCTTAAGATATCTTTCTACATATATTTTTAAGGAGGGAAAAATAGTTTGAGAATACAACAACTGACCACAAAAATAGTTGCTAATTTCCATAAACATATGCATGTTCACAGAAATTTACTCACTCTTCTGCCATATCTTATTTCATAAAGTTCCAGTAACATATAGCAACCAAATTCTAACTGTGAAAGCTTAAAATTTTAAAGAGCATTATCTACAGCCATTTAAGATCAAAATAATTTCCTAATTCTGGGGAAAAAAAATCATTAGTATAATAATTACGTTGCCAGCCACAGAAAGTGGTTAATACAGTTGCTAGAGGCAACATAGTAAATCTGTACTGGTGCTTAATCAGTTTTTCCTCCCTCCCCATCAAGATTATCCACATTGACCTCCAGGGAAGGATTCAGCAGCCACTAAGTCATCATACACAATTTGCCAATCCCTTCAGATCTTCTGACATGACACTAGATGAACGTTGCTTTGGAAAGGGAACACAATTTTCCATCTCCAACCTAGCAAAAGGACATCTTTTTCTGGTCTTCCATGAATGTCATAATCATGTGAGGACTTGTGGCAAAGTGGTAGAACAAATAATGAATCAGTTGTCAGTAGTACAATACAAGTCAAAGCACTGTCACCTTAGCAACAACTTCTGCTTCCTTTACTCACACCCTATAACAGTGTCTGCTCCAGCTCACTGCAAGGATCAGACTTGACAGCTAAAAGTACTGAGAAGCATCTTCTTCCTATCACTTCTTTTTACACCTTTGTCCCAGTTCCCATCTCAGATGGATTAAAAAGATAGGCAGGCATCAAAATCACAGTCTCTGGCCCTCATCCTTTGTCATCAGTCTGTTAGTGCAGGCTGAGATTGATTATCCCCATAATTTCAGAACGGACGCTTGGGTACATTAACAAAATGAATACTATCATAAATATGAAATACTACACTGATAACCATTTGCATTGTGGAGTAAATGGTATCTTGCCACAAGATGCACTCAATTTTTCAGTTTATAATTCAACTGTTATGTCCATGGCAGCCTGCGCTTGGCATACAGATATAGGGAGCAAAATATTTTATACGCTTTCATAATCTATTGGAGTTTAAGAAACAAAACAGCAAATGTTTTCTTTGCTGTAGCTTATTTCTTAGCTTGAAATACTTGTTAGAAATCCCTTGTATTTTGGGGTTTGAGAAAAAAGATAGCGTAAGAATAGCAGATTTAATTTACTGTCCATGCAAAGCTCAAGCGCAGCTGTTGCGTTACAAAGTGAAAGGGAAATTCTGGCCCATTATATAAATGAAAAAACTCCCACATCAACTGCTTGTTCAGAAGTGGTCATAGTTATGACACCGCTGCCTGTTCATTTGGGTGTCTGTTGCCCACTGTCTCCATGTCACAGAAAGTTTTAACTGCAAGTTAACACTTAAAGAAATTGTATTCACTGAGCCCTATTCCTTACACAACGGACAGAATCCACAATCTTTCATCTACCCTATTTTCCATCACATGCCTAAATCATATTTATCATTTAAAAGAGTAATCACATGTCTAATTAATTCCTTCAACTATATTCACAGTCTATAGTAATCTATTTCAAATACTTGTTTACAGTTTGGAGAGTTGTGAAAGTACTCCTTAGAAAACCAAGCAGCCTAGAATGGAAACACTCATGGGAGACTGAAGAACAGAGATTCAAGCATTAATACTCACTGCTTCATTTCACTTGCAAACTCTGGGACAGAAAAAAATAATTAGGAAAAAAAAATCATACTCAATTTGTTATGTCTACTACAAACAAAACAAAAAAACAACACACAGCAGTGCCACAGGAATTTCAAGTTGTATGGCTAAAAACATTTTGAAAAGAAAGATAAGCTTACAAATAGTATTTCAACAGCTAATTAATGTAAATAATGTAACATGGACAACCCATGCAGCCTTAATAATACGAGTTCATGAGTTATGTACTTCAATTAAGCAAACATATAGACCCATGTATGAGCAGTATCTACTCATAATAAGGTCCCTATTAGTTAGTCTCTATTATATTATTTTCTATTAAAACAAAACTATTGGTTACAACCAACACAATAAATCAAGTGACTCAGCCAGTGTCAAAAAACCAGCATGATGGGCAGAATGAAATCCAAATTCCTTATTATTATAGTTTCTTTATTGGTCCAGATGGTTGATACAGTAGGCTGTAAGCTATTAGAAACATAGCCAGATGTGGTGCGAGTGCACTCAAATAATCTGTAACATGTAATGAGTTGGAGTGAAATACGTTCACTTCAGCTGATATTAATTCTTTAATAAAATGAAATGAAATAAAATAAAATAAAATAAATAACTGCTACACCATCAACATTTTTCTGTATTGTTTTACTACAAAAAAAAAATACTAGAGTGGGGAAAAGAAATAACATTTTTGATTAACTGTTTCTCAAAAGATGATAAATAGCAAGTAAAAGAAAGGAGGTGAATCACTGGCCTGCAAAATTATTCATGAATAGGAAACAAACAGGACAACTGGAAACTGACAGTTACTCAGCAGCAATGCGTGGCTGACAGGTCAGCTGGAAAGGAGATGCAACTGTATTTATGATGGGATTCTTTGTGAGGGCTCATTAATTTCAGCATAAAAACTATCTAATTCCAAATCAAAGAATTTACAGACTGGAAAGATTTCCTGTAAACTGCATGACATTGCTCTTGTTTCTGAAATTGGAAGAAACTCAGAGCAGTTACTTTTCAGAGAGTTGTCTAGAGTTTTATGTGCAAAATACTACCAAAAGAGATAAGAAACAAGAAAAATGATACTATACAGGAAAAGCAACCAATTTGTCATGTCATTTTCCTATATCTAGTCGTGTTAAGAGGTTATTTTAGTATAGCTAAGCTGAAGGATATACCCTTAATGGACAAGGGGACATATTTAGCAAGGTGACTGGGACACAGGTAAGGCTGCAGACACTGAGTATGTAACTCTTCCCAAACTGGGAAACTGTAGGTGATCCACAGTATGAGGTTCTGACTAAATCCTACCTACACCAATTAACAGCATCACAGACTTCCATGAACTTTTTCAAAACTGAATTTGATCTACTTAAACAAGCCAGCACCTTTTTAAGATATGTATTTTAGAGTTAAGCTGGCACGGGAGAATAAAATTCAAAGACCGCAAAATAAAAATAAAGCAGACTGCCTGATGCAGCATCTCACATCTGAATGTGTTGCCATCCAGCGAGCGAAGAAACACACCAGACTGTACGCAGTGAATTGAATTGTGGCAAACAAAATGAACCAACAGGATAATTTTGAGCGAGGATGTTTATATCCAATCGCAGGGAGTATCATCATCTAAGATAAAGCTGTATAGTTACAAAAGCAATATACAGATAACAGAAATGTGAGCAAAAAGTTTAATCTTTTCCAAAAAAAAAAAAAATAATAATAATCTTAGAGGCACAAACACCAAATCAACTGATACATCCACATCAATATTTCAATTTGGCTCAAGAATGCAATTCCACGACAAACACTTGTAGATTTTGCACTTACCGTGCTTTGAGGTCCTCTCGGAGCATACAAACCACACGTCTTATGCAGGAAATTAACTTGGAAAACAAGTCTCATGGAACACACAGTCCTGCTAAAATCTGGTTCATGACACATCTGAAAGGCAGGTCAAGGCGAGGTACCCAGACATGCGTTATCTGTACACGGGTCCTCAATAGCAACAATTTAACCTTTTTGACCCAGTGCCATTAACTATACTGCTATTACATGAACCACAGACTACAGGTAGAAATTCTGTCTGAAGAATCTTCCTGATATGTATGTATTAGAGTATGTTTGATTTGTATGTAGCGGGATGAAGGAGAAGCAAGACATCTCTTGAACCAGCAGCGAAAACAAAACTTAAAAGTGAGTTTAGAAGAAAGAATTAGTAGAAATGCAAATTAATTAATTAATTAGCTGGAAAAAGAAATGGGAAGAACTTCAAAGGAAACATGCAAAGGAAAAACTTCAAAGGAAATCTGTCCCTTCACTTCTTTTTTGTTTTTCCGAGGAGTTCTTCAATAGAAGAAACCTACACTGGAAGCTGAGAGCTGATTAAGAGACAAGGATTTGGACTAGTGATGCTAAGTAACAATACTAAGACTTCACTTTTCTCTGAAAGCTGGAATGGATTTATTTATCTATTAAGAAAACTCCTCTCCTTTGGCTACTGATGTCAGGTTCCCAAACCACAGGAGGAACAGCTTTAAAACGCCTTAGGCTTTTGTGTGAGCATTTAGGAGGGGAAAAAATGATAAGAACAAAAGCCCTAAATCTTCACTTAGTCATGCTGATAAACTCTCAATTTGAAACAATCAAAAGTCTTCAACTGAATTATATCATCTGAAAAGTTTGAACATAGAAACACTGAGTAGTCTTTTCTTTCATTCTATCGCTGTTTCAGAACTGGGCAGTTAATTCTTAACACTAGTATGGCTACTTCATAGCTAAAAGTTATATTTCCCTTGGCCTATGTTAAAAGGTTCGCTTGAAAAAGCCAATAAAACATACTCAGGGAAAACTGGAGTATGAAAGAAATTTCTTATTGTGGAAAACGATCCGATATCATCATTGCCTCCTTATTGACTGTTGCAAACTAAAGGTCAAGCTATGAATGAACCGTGAAACACTTAACTACGGTGTTTCTTGGAAATTCTTATTACTTCCCAGATATAATCCTGTCTAAGTCTACTGGAGTGAACATGATATGAGAAAAGAGAAAATGCACTAGTCACTCTAAAAAGGCAAGAGGAAAGATTGCAGTTTTGCCCCTTGTTTGACGATTTGTATGGGAAACAAAACAACAACAACAAAAAGCAAACAAACAAAAAAACTCAGATTGGCACGTTATTAAGCCAGACTTGCCTATAAACACTAGTAATTAACTCAGAGAATCTAGTTAAAAATATCACTGATTTCCAATAAAACATCTTCCAGAAAAACTAATTTAAGTATTTTTCCATTCAATTGTGCTGTCTCTCATAGATGCATTCAGAAAATTTATAAGCTGTAATAAGCTTTTATGCTGTATTTGAAAAACAGGAATTAGCTGAGACCCTCAGAAATGTCACACTACTTCAATTTTTTTCCTTCATAAAATTGTAATTTCATGGATTGTAGTCTCCGTAGTTCTGATCTTTGGAAATGTAATTTGTTGTTGGTTAGTTCTCTTCTTATATTTAATAAATTCTTCTTGTCCTGATTATGAATTGCAGGAAAAAGCTTCAAAGTAGAAGACGAGGAGAAGGTGATGTAAGTTACTTTAGACTAATAGGCAATAGCTAAGCAAAACAGCTAAGCATTTCAAAGGGCATCTGATGAAAAGATGTATCCAAACACAGGTAATTCCTAGTACATTTATGTCTTAAATAAAACAACAAAACAAAAAGTAGCTGAAATGTGAACAGCTGCAGCCTATTATAGATTATCTGATATTTAGAGGATGCCCTTGTCCTATTCTTACACCTCAAATTCATCTGCGGCATCACAATTCTGCAAAGCAATAGATTAAGTTCTGCTCTGTGGCAGCTTGCCTGACAAGGAGGGTGCAGGATGGGCTCCAGACTCCATGGCAGCTCATAAGGCTGGCTGCTGCAGCCTTCACAGCCCTAGAGCTTACTGTGAAGATTTTCTCAGGCGAATCCCAAAGGAAATATTTTGGAAATGTCAAATTTCCAAAACCCTTACACGCCTCTTCAGTTTCATTCTGGGAGAGAAGGGCTGTGAGGGAGTTTCAGTATTGGTGTCAGTCTTCCCTTATGTGAAACTTCCTCTTGCCATTTCAGAATTTGTGCTCCATGTTGCACTAACTATTCTTAAATACATATATATGCATACACACAATAAAGAAAAAAAAAACAGAGGAAGAAAACCCTCTGGTGCAAGCTAAACTGGAAAAACCAACAAACAAAAAAACCCAGCTATTTAGAAGTTGCATTGTTGGAAAATACATCACAGATATTTCTGTGAGTATTTAAAATGTTCTCGTTATTTATGAAAAGGTCATTTTCTATGGAAACTTTGAACGAAAAGAAGAACACAACACTGAATATTGTTCACACGGCACAGTCTGTTCAGACACGTGAATCTAGAGGTGACAGCAGTCACCTTGCTGCATATTACAGGCATGTTGCAATACTGACCCTGTTGTCTAATCACTGCTGTACTACAGCAGTAAATTTCTGAAGGGTGCTCCAGTTGCTTCTGTCCTTCAAACCATTTAGTTGGAAACACTGCTAAGATTTTCAGTTAATCTGCGCCAAAGGCATTATGAAACTTCCATGTAACTCCTTAGGGACAAGTGTTTAGATAACACTCTTAAGCTGGTCAGTTTTTCAGTCTATTCTGTGCCCTGATCCTCTCTATAGAAACAATTTAGCTGATAGAATCAATGAAAAGAGGTACAAAACTGCTGATGACACAGCGCTAAGCAGCAGCTCAAATAATTTAAGATGACACAGGAAGGATTATGAGGGACTTAGCCACTGAAAATTGCCAAGTGTTTGTTGGCATTCTTTGTGGATGGCTACAAAATTAGATGAGACATCTGAAGTAGGAGTTGAAGGACAGAGAGGTTGAAAGCAATATCCAGGTAAAAAAATAAAATCTAACAATAATGAACTGCTACTGAGAAGCCACGTAGGCTCGTACTCTATGCCAACGTAACAAAATATATTTAAAAAATGAACGAGGTGAGTGATTTTTGGATGGTCCACAACTTTATTCAAAGGCAAGGAAAATATATTAGCGATCATAAAACACTTTAACTAGGAAAACATAAAAGAAACAAGTGGACCAGTGAGTGATTGAAAATATATTAATCATGAGGGTTATTCTACCAGAGCTATGAGAAATTGTTAATCTAAAGCATTATGACATTCCAAGGAGCATAGTCTCCCTGCAAAGTCAGTGAAATCTTTTTCTAGCTCACTTTAGAACACGTTGACTGAAGGAATTTCATATATAAACCAAGGGCAATGAGTACCACATAACAGATTCTTTACATCTGTTTACTCCCTGGTACCTATATTTGAACTGAGATCATGAGACAAAAAACAAAATCCATGATACAGTTTTGATTTGTGGCATAGAAGTAGAATTTGATTCTCTGGAAAGTAAGATTTAATGGGAGGATTCACGCTGCATAAATATAACTGAAAGATGCAAAATCTTAGTAACAGAAATCAAAGCAGCACTAAGGGTTTCTGCCAATGAGTTTCCCGTCATGGGAAAGGAAACTAACTATGCTGAAGTTAGAACCTACAGTAGAGCCAAAAATATTTTGAGGATTGGTGAAGACAGGCAATCAATGGAAGTAACTGTTTTTTTACTCTCAGGGACTAATTTCGATAAGACTAAACACATTCTTCATCTGATCTTAACCCTGTAGTTTGAATTTGTCCATATAAACTCACTGAATGTAACAGCTGTATCCTTATACAACTCATCCTTTCTGATGGGAGCCCACGCAGGGGCCGTTAAGCATTTTTCCTCTTCTCACCCAGGGGCTAAGCTTGGTACTTCTAAGTGGTTGATACTGGATCATTTCTTCAAAATCCACATAAATTCCATAAAGTTAACTGAGAGCAGGAAGTGGAAAAATTAGTGCTTTTAATGTTAAGGAACAATGCATTCACTTTTGATGATATAACACATCACATGCATTCAGCACAGCTTACTTGGACAACTGAAGTTTGTGAACATACTTGTTTAGTGGAGATTTTTAGGGTTAACCAAGGCCAGCCAGCCAGAGTTCTGGTGTGGAAAGCATCCCTGAGAGTGGGGAAGGAGCAAGAGAATAAAGGAAGCTCTTCCTGACTCCTTTCTTTTTAAGCTGGCTTAAATTCTGTTCGGAATAAACACAGAAGACATCTGCTAGGTCAGATGCCTCAACATTCGTAAGTTTACTTGAAACTCAGTATTACATCCAGAAAAAACAGCAAAATGCAGAATCTACAGACTGGTACAAATGGAACTTTAAAATGAAAGCAGCAATTTCTGAGGACAAGAACAAAGTTATAACCAAGTTTTCAATTTGTGTAAAAAAACAACAACCTCTAAACTGGCAACAAAGGAACTATAACAACATGAGATGGTCATCAGGCCTTCCTTATTTATAAACAGGTAGGAATTCTTCCTCAGATAGGTAGGTCAAAAGTAACTTCTCAACTACCCAGAAATTGCCAGTGACTTCCCTAGCCTCAGGTTTGCTGAGTAGGCTGTATTCTATATCTTCATTACTCCACTAGGTGAGATTATTCAAGTGAACATTAGCATCAGACAGAAACTGCATTTCTAATTATTTTCCTGATCAGAAAATAAAAATTAAAAGCATTATCAGACAAGTCTTAAGATCAATTTACTCCTTTTTTCTTTTTTTTTTAAACGTATCTACAGTGCACTTTGAATGAAGAATGCCCCTGGACACCACTACCACAGCAAGTGTTTGTTCTCCTCTTCCCCTGTAGCATTCTTCTGGAAGTTTAATCAAAATTCTTTGAGACTGACAGAAGTTAAACAATAAAGGGACTCTACTCCTGGGCATACTGTTGGGTATACAGTAAAAGAAGCTTAGATCTAACAACAACATACAAGCTCCTGGGGAAAAACCACAGTCTGCAGCAGCAGATATCTACAAAGACTGTTTTGAGTTAGCATTGAAATAATCACAATTTCCAGTTTCATACAGAAATTAAGGAATGGTCTTTCAAAGATGTAAAATGAAAAGCCTTCCTCCCCACACAAAATTGCTCATACAGAAAATAATATTTTAAGTACATTTACATTCTTACCACCTGGCATAGGTTCTCCTCCTCTATAATCACACAATAGAAAACAGCCACATTGCCATTATGGTGAGAACATTTGACATCACGATGGAAATTTCTTTCACTTATTTCAGCCATATAACCTTTTAATTCTTACACAGCTGTTCTGTCACCTTGGAGCAAAATACACAAACATTCCAGAAACCTCACAGCAAACCAGTTGTATCATCAAACATTTTATAACCCCTCCTCAACTACATGCTCCTTTCACCTACAAAAAACAGCTATTCACTTCCACTCAAAGCTCTTCTTAGAGCTCTGCTCCTTTCTGTTCTCATTTCAGTCTGACAGGATTCAGGTGAAAACATTCCTTTCAATCTACCATCTGTAGGTTACTGGAATGACAAATTTCTTTTACAGTCATTCTGACAGCACCCGAACAGACAGCACAATCCCTTCTCAGCCTTTACTTGCTGTGATCTAACTGATCGCAGTTTTTTAAGCATCTTCTGGTGTTTGTATGACCACAAAGCCTTGCCAGAGCAGATGAAATTATGAATGTACACTCTTTCTTCAATGGCAACAGTCATAAAAGAAAACTGTCCGTGTTTAAGACAGTTGCTTTTATTTGTCATCCTTTTTTCTGAAATTATTCTAGTTTCCAAGAGGACTGGCTTTTAGTATGGCCACAGAGATCTCTGTGATCCTCTGTTTTTTTCATCTCATTCAAGGGGACGCGTCAAGATGGGATTTATTCTTTCTGTGTGTATTACCTTTGCATATTCATGGAGACAATCGACTTACGGCATAATAATTCCATTAGGTGAAGATTTTACATCCTAAGTTTTAGAAATTAAATTTTCTTAGCCGTGTAAGATAAAAATATGAGAATATTAAGCAGGACAAATTATATTCAGTATACTTATAAAATATTTAAAATATTCTAGTTTCTTCATTCTTATAATAGGAGAGGAAGAAGTGCAGGAAAATGAAAATGCCACTGTTGTCTGTCTCAAAGTTCAGATAGTCTCAAACAAAAGCACAGTTTATCATCAAAGACAGCTTTAGATACAAGCACTTTGAAACAGTAATGACCTAAAAGTATGCATGCTTCTTAGCATGCTAATTGCTCCAATTCTGGGTAGAGATAAAGTTCTGCTTAGCTGTTCTACTTGCACAGTGCATGCACTACATATTTAAAACCCAAAAAGCATCAGAAAGAGAATTCTAATTATATGTTTCATTAACTTTCAGAAAAATAGAATGCACTAGTGACTTCCAGGTGCCATAATAAATGCTTCTGGGTGCTTCTTCTTCCCCCCTCTTCTCCCCCCAAGCAAATTTAGTCTATTTGGATAAGTTTCCCTCCAGCTAGAGAAAAAAAAAAAAAATCTGAAATGAGTGGAAGGCAAATAGTTATTTTAGATCACTGCAGGAAAAGGGCAAACGGACCCTTTATATTTTACTTAAATAACCCTAGACACATAATATGAGCAAGGTTTATCTGAATGTGGAATCTGCTAAGACAGATACGTGCTAAACAAGTTTTGAAAGTCTGGGGAAAAATATGAGGGTGATGGGTTTCTTTTACATTTTACAGACTCCTCCTACTTGGCAGTTTGTATCGTAAAATTTAATACTTGGTAATGCATTGGCTCAATTTTAATTCAATGTTTTAAATAATGCAAGAATAATACATAGGCAAGCATATATGAAGTGCTGATGAAATAAAGTATTTTTTCTTGTATTCATATATTGTACAATATGTTCAGACAACCTGCCGAGACAACAAAAGAACATAGAGAATTTTCACTACTCAAACAAGGTTATACTTGTAAACTTATTGCTTATAATATTTTTTCCTTGAATGAATATAATAGCAAATAATGCAATGCGTTCTACAATCTTCAAAATTTCCCTCAAATTCAAAGGCCCGCATAGAACTCTTCAGCAAATCAAACAAGTATTTACCATGTATCAGTACAGCGCAGAAGAGTTTGTATAAAACAAAGTCTACTAAATTTGGCTAAACTTCTTGATGGCCTTTTAGAGCCTCAGCTTTACATTCTTCAGGAATTAAACTGAGTCCTGCAACAGAATTTGTCCAGATACCTACAGAATTTTAAGACAAGTAACAGGAATGTTTTCGTAACTCTGCCAACCAGAGAAGTATTAAGCATCAAGAAAACGGAGCTCTTTTTATAAGCATTCATTGAAGACAATCACAGAATCTCATTTCTTTTCCATCTGCCAACCTCCACTACATTTTCCCTTCCCTTAAAGAAATTAACTTTATGATAATTTTGTTCCTGCCTCCAATTTCTGACTTGATGAAGCTGCCCTAATCAGGAAACATAAAGCTAAAAGTCAAGTGCAATCAGGGATTATTAGGCAAGAAATATTTATTATGGTAAGTATTTAAAGATATAACAACTGATACCATGCTAATCTAAAAAGCAAACTCTTTAAAAAAAAAAAAAAAAAGCATTTAAAAGCATTTTACTTTCTTTGTTTTTGTTTACCACACAAATAACCAAAAACTGGGTTGATATACTCCTATTTCATAATAAACTTAAGAGAGAAAACATTTTCCAGTGCAAGATTTAAGCAGAAAATTTTTACACGAAATATGACATTGTCATTTATTCTGACAGAAAATCAAAGGCTGAGCACAACTAGGAACCCAACTAAAAACACAGGATTTGTCATTTCTCAGATAACTTCATAAGTACTTGGGCTGATGGTAAATGAAGAAAGATTCTATTTGTTACATATGTACAGTATCTGTTCTGTCAATACTGGCTGTCAGCTCTGCAAAGGAAGAAGATAGTAAATGATGTTCTGGACACTAAGAAGGAAGGCTTGGGTTTCATACTTGTAAGAAATTCAGACAGAGTTTCAAACAAGATAACAAAACTACATATTTTGAAGTACATCTCCCATTCCGTTTGGGAATGGAACAAAGGCAGATGCTTATATTAAAATATCTTACAGAAATGCTTTAAAAATGAAAAAAAAAAACCCACCATATATTTTCAGTAGAGTTATGCTATCCACTTGTATTGTATTGGATACATAATTAACAACCAATGTCATCTGAAAGCAGTGCTAAGAATTGACATTAATGTATAATTTCAAAACTGACTAGTTGCATTTGTTTGGACCCTTCGGATATTTAACATGTTAAGTTCATCCACCCCATTTCAATTACAAACATAATACAGGTAAATTAAGCCACGTCAGTATTCTCAGCAGTCAGTTTCATATATGCCAATGTCTGCTTCAGTTTTTCAAAGCATAATCCGTGCGCAGACAAGAACACTTTTTTTAAAGCTATTATTTTCCCGCACAAATTTACATGGGTTGATGAGCATTTAAAAGAATCTTCTACTCCACTCTCATTCCACGATTTTCTCAATATTTTCACATCTTTTTTTCTGCTGCTTTTGTTACATATCTGTGCTGTTGCTTGCTTATGTATCTAAATTAATACAACAACAAGCCCACGTCTTTCCTGTGTGTTTTCACTATCAGTAGGATAGTCTGGATCTTCAGGCACAGTCTTTAGTGAGTACTGGGTAAATGATGTATGATTCTGAGAGGAGATGAGTGTTACTGTGACACTGCCTGTGTGCTAATCCTTCCTCTGGATATTGTTAGTGAGCATTACAAGCAAAGTGAATTAAATGCTATGCAAAGTGAATGCTGAGCATTGCCACAAACTGGGGAATTCCTACAAATGCCTAACATGATTCCTATAACTTTCCCATTATCAACTATGTGCTAATTTCACCATCTAGATTGATGAACTTGATAAAATAAATGAATTTTTATCCAAGTTTTTCAGCCCTAGAGCCTGTAGCAAGCAAGACTTGACTTGAAAATTCACCTAACTGTTCTTCCACTGCTTCCCAAGCACTGCAGCTAAGTGTAATAGATTCACAGAATCACAAAATCCTTAGGGTTGGACAGGGCCTCTGAAGGCCACCTAGTCCCAGTCCCCTGCAATGCACAGGGACACCACAGCTAAGTCAGGTTGCCCAGGGCCTTATTCAGCCCTGCCTTGAAAGTCTCCAGGAATGAGGTATCAACCACATCACTAGGTAACCTGTTCCAGTGCCTCACCACTCTCACTGTAAAAGATTTGTTCCTTATATATAACCTAAATCTATCCCCTTTGAGCTCAAAGCCATTTCCCCTTGCTCTATCACCACAGGTCCTGCAAAATAGTCTGTTCCCTTCTTCCCTGTAGTTCCCCTTTAGATACTGAAGGCTGCAATCAGGTCACCATGCAATCTTCTCTTCTCCAGGCTGAACAGTCCCAGCTCTTTCAGCTTGTCCTCATAGAAGATGTATTCCATTCCATGGATCATATTTGTGACCCTCCTCTGGGTGCACTCCAACAGGTCTGTGTATCTCCTGTACTGAGGACTCCACATCTGGATGCAGTACCCCTGGTGAGGCCTTACCAGTGCAGAATAGAGTGGCAGAGAGTCAAAGCAGGTCCCTCAATCTGCTGATTACACTTCTTTTGATGCAGCCCAAGATACAGCTGGTTTTCTGGGCTGTGAAGGCATACTACTGGCTCATGTCCAGCCTACCATCCACCAGTACCCTCAAATTTTTTTTCAGCAGGGCTGTGCTCCATCCCCCAGTTTGTATTTGGTAATGGGGGTTGCTTCAACCCAGGTGCAAGAACTTGCACTTGGATTTGTTGAAGCTCATGAGGTTCACATGGGGCCCACTGCTCAAGCCTGTCTAGGTTTCTCTGGATGGCATCCCATTCCTCTAGTGTGTTAACTACACTCCACAGCTTGGTGTCATCAGCAAACTTGCTAAGGGTGCACTAGACTCCACTGTCGATGCCACTGATGAAGATAATAAAGAGCACTGGCCTCCGTACAGACCCTTGGGGAAACCACTTATTACCAACCTCCATCCAAACACTGAGCCAATGACCACTCCCTGGACCCAATTCTGCAGCCAGTTCTTCATCCATCAAACAGTCCACCCATCAAATCCATATCTTACCAATTTGGAGAGAAAGATGTGTGATAACAGTCAAAGGCCTTACTTGAAGTTGAGACAGATGACATCAGTGGCTCTTCTCTTGTCCATTGATGCAGTGACACCAACATAAAAGGCTACCAGCTTGGTGAAGCAGGATTTCCCCTTGGTGAAACCATGCTGGTCCTCCTATATCAGCTCCCTGCCTTCCATATGCCCTAGCATAGCTTCCAAGAGGATCTGTTCCATGATCTTCCCCGGCACAAAGGTGAGACTGACAGGTCAGCAGTTCCCAGGGTCATCATTTTTACCCTTTTAAAAATGGGTATGATGTTACCTTCTTTTCAGTCACCAGGACTTCACCTGACAGCCATGACTTTTCAAATATCATGGAGTGGATACGCAAAATCAGCCAATTCCTTTAGGACTCTGGGATGTATCTCATTAGGACCCATAGACTTGTAGATGTTCAGGTTCCTCTGGTGATCACAAACCTGATCTTCACTTACAGTGTGAGGGATGTTGCTTCCCTGATCCTCTCTTGCCAATCCAAATGTTTGAGGGCTGTGTGGCAAACAGTTTCTTATATGTCAATGTCTGCACTGACACAGAGAAGACTGAGGCAAAAAACAGTTGTTAAGTACCTCAGCCTTCTCCTTTTCTATTGTTGAGAAAGGCCAACCTCATCCGGTGCACACAAACCCAGTACCATGTTGGCAAATCGGATGTCAAAAAATACAAAATTCTGGTGACAGCACCAGCCAAGAAGCCAGGTATTAAAAAAAAATGATCCTGTGTTTTGTTTCTGTGTTCTTACCCAATATAGGAGGCAGAGAAGAAAAGATGATCTGCAAATTCAATTCCTCTAGCTGTTGTCCCAAGGCCCTGAAATTCATTTTAACAGCCCTTGACCCCCATGTAGCTGCTTCATCGCTCTGTGTATGGAAAAGCAGTAAGGGGTTGTGGTCTGTCAGCCGTACCAAGCTAGATAGCTTCCCAGTGATGTCCCTCACCCATGCGCCAGGAAGACAGCAGACTTCTCTAAGAGGGTCTGCTCAGATTACTGTATGTTCAGTTCCCTGTAGGGAGTAATCACCTACAACAATACCTGTCTGTTCTTCTTCAGTGAAGTAGCCTTGATGTTAGGGGAAGGCATTTCCTGGTTTGGTTTTGTTAGCATGTCAGGACTAAGTGGGTTGTTACCACCCTCAAATGGGCCTTCCACATCCAGCGCCTCATACTTGTCATACAGAGGCACTTGGGGGTTTGGTGCTGGCAAGGAGGGTTTTCATTTGCCATTTTGGGCACTGACTTGCCTCCGTCTGCTCTTTTCCTTTGTGTTCTTGCCGCTACTTTCTTTGTACTCAAAGCTGGGGAGAAAAATGGCTTAAAAAGTAGATGTGACATTTCTTTTTAACACTATCATAATAAGCCAGTGATACATTCACCTTCTACTTGTGCATGGCAACGCTGAATTAGGACAATATATAGATTTGCTAATGAACATTTAATTGCCATGGGACTGAAGGTGACTTGGTTTTTACACTGTAATATTTTCTAGGCTGTGCCTATTAAATCCAAATGAATAAGAAAGAAGTCTTGATAGCCAGAGCAGGAAAAATGATGCGTGCTAGGTGTTCTCATTGAATTTCAAGATTATTCGTGGCACACAGCCTTGCTGTTTCTCTGGCTTCGTGGCTGACATGTTCTTTGCCTGCTTAATTTTTAACTTGATAATTTCCTGAGAAGTGCTGCTCACCAGCCTCTCCCATTTGCTGAATAGCCTTCTGGAGCCATCCCCGGGCTCCCCTCTCCAGTCTTTGAGCCATTTTCTATGCACGTGATTTTTTTTTAACACAGAAAGTTACATAAAGTCACATGCAAGAGGAAAGAAAAAAAGGCAACTTCTTGGACACTGAGAGCAAGTCTACGTACACTGGGAGCACGTGCAGCAATTTAATGATAACACCTACAAAGACAAATAAATGCCTGCCCTGTTCTTTCCGAAGAAATAGATTTTAAAAGCAGTGAAATGGCTTGGCAAAGGCACACAGTGACTGAGGTTCCTTCCAGCCACATGCTCCAGGCTCCTTCTATCTAAAAAGTTCTGTCCAGTAATTAAATGCAGTTTTCACCTTGAGCGCTGAAGAAAAAGAAAACAAAAGTAGTTTTAATCCAACACGTTTTCATTCTCTGTCTTTCTGAGAAAGGGAGATATGGCTGAAAGGAGAGCATTTCCTTGTCCAGCTGAGGTGCCACACTGAAGCAGGCATTCCCCAAAATGTTCCTGATTAATGAGCACATTAACTGAGGGCTGATCCCAAGCCTGAGCACCACCACTGAAACAGCAACTGAGTGTGGGCGTGCAGTTCCACAGATGTTGTGCACTGCAGTATTTCTATCTGGCACTCAGTGAGTCCTCATGAAATTGAATTGCTAGGCTGACCAGGAGAATACTGCACAGGTTTCTGGTAGTAACTCCCACGCCCCCCCCACACACAGAAAAAAAGTGTTACATCTTCCATTTCCCATTCCTCAGTTGTCTTGAGAACATTTCTCTAAACTGTATTTGTAGTTAGTTTACTCTTAAGAGCATTTTATTCTCCTTGAAAATACTCTGATATTAATACACTGGAGAAAACTGGTAATCTTCCAGCAAAAGCCAAATCATGACAGCTGGAATAACCGATAGGAAATGCCATCCATTTTTCTTTTCACATGAGACATAACCCCTTCAGTGGTACGAAATCGGAAAAAGATGCTAGCACTTCTCACTGTCAGATAGGAAAGATGGCCAGTGTTGTTGGAGTGAACATACTGGCATTCAACAGTTTATTACAGTAAGTTCTGATTGCAACTGACAGAGCTTTGTAGGAACACCCTGTTCATATCTTAGGCTTTTTGACAGGGATAGATTGAATCACGGTCATACAAAGATCTGGTAACAGAATCAAATATCACAAGAATCATGACAGTTCTCTATTAATCCTCTCTCTGCAGGAGAAACATGAGCATATTTGAAACACCATTTTGAACAAGAACATAATTTATATTTTAGCAAAGCACCTAAAGGACTTTTTTCATTGATTCTTTTCAAATGTATTTAGCCATCATCAGTGCATAGTCACTAGAATCTACTGGACAGTTCTGAAAGGCCTTTGTTCCCCTCAGGATTAACACCGAAACTGAGATTGATAGAACTCTTCCATAAGCAGGTGCTCATGTTTAAGGCTTCTATCAGCTTTAGAATATAAAAAATACAACTGATTGTGGTATTGAAAACAGTTATTTTCCTCCCCTGCTTCATTACTGTGTAGTGGTTTATCTTCCTAGGGTGACAGAATGCTTCTAGATCAGATAATGTCTGAGCTGAGACTTCGCTGAATTAAGTGCAATCTTTTGTTGCTCTGAAGGCTGCATTTTTCTAGTCTTTCATACCACATAAATCCTCAGCTAATATTAACCCTCAGCTGGAAACACTCTTCTCTTTACCTGCCTGCCACTCCCTATACTGTTCTTTAACTCAGCAACAGGGGTTGTCAAATATATTCTGACAAATATTCAGAGTGCTTTACAGTGCAAACCACCTGAAGGTCTGTCTTCACTCTCAGTGCAAGTCAGTGTTTCACTAGCATCATCTTAAAGTAAAGAGGGGGGAAGATTCCCCTGAAACATCATTAGTGTCACCAGAAAAGTTCATTCTAATCCTGACCAAAAAAAAAAAAAAAACTGCTTTTGCTCCCTAGTTCTTTCCTAGCTTAGCCTGTGGAGGTACAGAAAAAAAGCAGACATTATTGCATACCGAGAACAGGCTTACAAAAGCACCCGTAGGAACAATCAGAGCTCAGAGCAGACAGAGCTGCTTTGAAAATCTGAACCCTAATCACTCTTATTGAAGCATCGAATGGTGCCAATTGGCAAGAAACATCAGGCTCGCCAGCACACTGTAACAGGAGCTATTGAGATGCAGTCTATAAGGCATCATTGTCAACCAGCAGAGGTACTGAATGAAAGCAATTCTTTAATTTGGGACACAAATGTACCTAACTGAAATTAAAAGGCATTTAAACCACACAGCCTTTTCTTCCCATTCTAAGGCGATTTTTATTTGTTAATCCAAGGTAAGGGAGTAATGGCCTCTAATACTATAATATAATTGTCACAGGCTTCAGGCACAAAATTAAAACACATTTATCTCTTTTGGACAATTACTGACCCACAAGAGGACGAAAACCCTCTGTTTTCATCCCTGAGCATTACTTGTTAATTGGTTCTATGGACACAGCAAAGAGAAATTTCAGCTCAAAATAATTTGTCAGCACTGCCAGCATAAACCTAGAGGATGCCACCTCAGAGCACCACAAGAATGAAAGTCAGTTGATAGTCAAGAAAAGAAGTGAGTTGAGACTGAACTGCAAGAAAGGAAAGGGGATAATCACAGAAATATTGATCCATTTGGTTAAGAAAAAGTTGTTCTGTTCTATTTTCACTTCTTGCTTTGCTTGCAGTTGAATGCAAGAACTCTATCTACACATGCCCTTTTTGCTCCTATAGAATAGGAAGGTAACAAATATTTTAAAAGCATTGTGAAGAACAGTGGTTAAAGCAGATTATCTTCCTTCTGTCTAATGAAGAAATGCAATAAACAAAATTAGAATATGTTTTAGACTTTAAAATACTGAGAGTACTGGATGCTACAACCAGAAATTATCCATGCTTGCTCACTGAAAAGATAAAATGGTCATGCTCTCTTGTCACACTTCTGCAAAGCATCCTTAATGGCTAAATTGGATGATTGGATTTTCTCTGCCTTGTAGAGTGAATACCCAAGTGACACAGAACCATGCTTGAACTCTATACTTCACGCTTGAACTACTGCAGATAGATAAAAAGGAAAACGAAAAGTTACTTGGTGTGCAAGGGCTTGCACAGCTGATAAAATTTAGAGCAGCTTCAAGCTGAGGGAACACACTTATATAATGCAGACAGAGTAATGAAAGGCAAGTACCTTTGCCTTCCCTTCTGCACACAGCAGTTCTGCTGGGAATGGAAATTGGCCAACCCAAGTGATCTTACCCTCCAAATGCCAGGAGTCACTCTACGTGTCTGTGAGTATCTGTATGTGCCCTCATGCAGCATCTTAAAAATGGACCCCAAAAAAGATTTTCCCTCTTCAACACACCAGTAAGCAATTGAATTGAAAAAAATTGTAAGGGAAATCTAAAAATCAAAGAGTCTTTTCTTTCATCTCAAATCTCCGTGATTCATTTTAAAATAAGAAAAATCTTATTTTTTAACCCTAATTTCCTACTTAAGAGTCAGCACACCCTCAGGAAACTACCCAAGGGACTCCAGAGCAAGTTTAGAGAACAATGGCTGAGTTCAAATAAAGCAGAGATTGGGATTCGTTCAGAAACCAGTGCATGAAATTCAAATGTTTCATATAGAAGGGCAGACTAATTGACTCAAATCATTTCTGGTAGCTTCCCAGCTGTGTGCTAAAGAACCATTGCTCCAACTGTAGAAAGTCAGAAATCTTGTTTTGGTGGGCACAGCATGAATGAAATCTTGTGGTTTGTCACCTGTAGCAAAGAAGTGTGCATTAAGATATTCCTTTCTCAGTTATTAGCTTTTAAGCTGCAACAGGATCATTGCCTTTATTTAACAACTAACTCTTGCTGAAATCTTCAAGGAACAGATGTCATCTCTGTAAGGAAATAGAGACCATTTCTAAAATGTTGTTTACACAACGCCTGGCAAAGCACGGTGTCTGTCTCAAACGGGCCTTCTAGTTAATACTCCATGAATACTTTACCTATCATACATGTCTGCATCTTCACAGGCTGTGTTGTTCTTTTTGAATAGAACAATTGTATAAAGTAGAGTATTATTTCATATCAAAAATTGGGTGTTGATGGCTGAAAATCATTATCTTATAGTTTCATTTTTTCCAATGATCACTTTCACGATGGCTAAGCTACATTATATTTATACCATTTTCAGAATCTGATTATACTGCATTAGACTCTGCATTTGTGGATGAGTATTTTCTACATGAAAACTTAGTGCTTAATCTTATTACTACCCTAGCAGATACGCAGTTCTGGAGCACCAACCAAGATTAATTAGATAGGCACAATATTGCAGAAATCTCCTCCAGTTTGCTATGTCTATCATTACTGACATTTCTACACTCAGCAAAAGATCTGCTGAAGAAATGTACGTGATTAACTCTGAATAAATCAAGTCTAATGAGATCTCCTGGGAAACCACCTCTCCTTACACAATCAGAGGAGGAACATCAGCTGCTCTTTGTTCAGATGGAACGGGTTACAGACTGGTCACGGGCTTTGAGAAGAATTTACTTCCTAGCTGTTCGACTAGCAATTCACTTTTATCCTCAATGACCTGATAAATCCTGGTAAGCACAACAAACCATATACAACTTGATAACTACAGTCTGTATCACCAATCTGGTGAATACCACTATGTTCACAAGACTATGATGGCACTAGAATTTATAAATACGGATCAGAAAAGCAGTGAACTCAATAGCTAGACTGAGATTAAGGGAACTCTCCATACTATCAAGCTTCAGGCTTTAAAGTCTTCATAAATCTCCCAGTTTTTCCTACTCTTAAATTGTTTAATTTTTAATAGAGTTATCCTGTGCAGTTTTCAACTTCAGGCAGTTTTGAACAAGCTCCAGTTAGTTTAATTTGAAATGTAAAATAAAACAAACTGCCCCATACAGGAAGCTTCTGCTGGATAATTTGGAAGATTTACTTCTTAACAGAAGATTAATTTTCATTAATATATTCTAAGGGAGGTTGTACAGTAAACTTTCTCACTTAATATGGCATTGCAGTGAAAACAGAAAGAATCCCACTGTGTTTTTACTAACAAGTAATAAAAAATTTAAGAGTTAAAGTCCTCCAAGGTGAAAATAATGTTTCATTGCTGACCAAAAATAAATAAATAAAAAAATAAAAAAATCCAGCAGATTTCAAGAAAAACAGAACCTAAATGGCTTAAGTTGAGTATAGGTAGGAAAAGAATGAATTCCTTGGGGCCACATGTTACTGTGAAGGAAATAAAGCTGAACAAGTCAAACAGAGGGAGAGATGTCAAGAGGCAAGCAAGAAGCTTTCAAATACCAGGCTATGGTGTAGAGTGAGTGACAGCCCTTACAACTCCAAAAGGGGCCTAACGTGACTGGAATCATTAAGGACTCTTGGTGAAGGAACGAACCTCTTAGGTGAATATGTATTTTTAATCTTCCCTTTTTCTGAATGCTGAAGATACGTTTCTAGAGGTTGGAAGTGAACTAGAATGGAAACAGTACAAAAACTACACAAAAAACAAGAACAAACAGAAAAGATAGTCATGGATTGGATTGGCAGTTTACCTCAGATATTTGCTTTCTCTGAACCCATATTAATTCTGGATGTGCTGACCATGATATATACTGCCGAGAGATGAAAAGCATTTAATTTTCCTAAACATAGACATCCTCAGAAGTACAGTCATTTCAGGATGTGTTATTTTATATGTTTCCAGTTTTCTTTGAAAACACACAGGAGAAGAGTGGCATAAGCTGTTTTGCTGCTGCTATTACTATTTCCATCTGGTGGAGACCTGAGCCACCCTCTTTCCATTCATGTCAATGAATCTTGACAGCTCTAATATAAAAAACTTCTCCAAGAAAATTACTGTACATTCTTCCTTCTCTTTTAAATGATTGCATGTTTTTATTCTAATATTTTTCATGAGAATTTCTTTAAATCAAGTACCAAATTGGTAAAGCTGCTAGGATGCAGTGTGGGCTCTGGGTTAAACTCCCCTTCCTGGGAATTTAGTGTTGGTTCAAATATTGGTTAATTGCAGAATATTAAAGAGAAAGGGAAGTAGAGGGGAGTTGGACGCTTCCTTGAAAGAAACAAGTGCTTTAGCAGACTGCTACAGCTCCCAGGTGAGGAGCTGAGCCCCCTTCTTCTCAGCCATCAGAGAACAGGCTTGTTCTGCACCAGCCAGCATGGTCATTATGGCAGCTCTCCTTATTACTAAGCAAATCCCAGACCCTAAACTATTCAGTCATAGCTCCGAATATCAAATTCATCACAGAATCATTTAGGTTGAAGGTAAGACCCTTTTGAGATCATCCAGGACAATCTCCAAACCTTCATTCATCATTTTCTGCTTAGTGCCCCAGCTCATTGACTTTCTGGGTTGAAGACTACTGAGAATTGTGATCAATCACAATATCACCATTGTGATATTTACCATTAAAAGATTATTTCTAAATGCTTTTATAATTACATAACAAATGAAAAAAAAAAGAATATGAATCAATGTAATACCAGACCACTTTCTTTAGTGACAATATAGTCAACGTATGAATTATGGTATTTTCACATAAAGGGCCATGCTGTCACATCTAATGCACGTAAGCAGTCAGCAAGCTGTGACCAGTGACAAGGTTTGGACTCTTCTTTACCAGTGCCATGACTGGCTACTCCAATACATTGAACATTATCAAAAATATCTTATTTACAAACTTATTTTTGGTTTCAATAGTTCAATGTCCTATAAAATTTCACATTTTTAGCATTTTTTTTTTTAAACTTAGACTTCCAGGTTTTTAGGTCATTGTTGTTTCTTTTAAGGGGCAGTTAATGCCAGATCATAATGCATTTGCTGCAAAGACGTCCTGCAGTGTTTTCCCAAAAGGTTAGTATTTTATCATAGAATGGACTGGGTTGAAAAGGACCACAATGATCATCTGCTTTCAACCCCCCTGCTATGTCCAGGGTTGCGAACCACCAGACCAGGCTGCCCAGAGCCACATCCAGCCTGGCCTTGAATGCCTCCAGGGATGGGGCATCCACAGTCTCCTTGGGCAACCTGTTCCAGTGCTTCACCACCCTCTGTGTGAAAAACTTCCTCCTAATATCCAACCTAAACCCCTCCCGTCTCAGTTTAAAACCATTCCCCCTTGTCCTATTGCTATCAACCCATGTCATTTATCTTGCCAACCTTAATTCCTCTTAATAAAGTTTCTTTTCTTCAGGATGAACATATAGTTTTAAATGAGCTCATGCTATCAGTATCTATTCTATTTCTATTCTAAGTAAGGAAGGTCACTCTATGGAAATGTTATGTTGCAATCTACTCAAGAAACGTAGTTGCTTTTGTCCATTTTCTCAGCTAAAAAAATCATAGAGAACAGAGTGTTTCACTGCTTACTTAAATGCCAACTATTTTTGTAACAGCATGATCAAAACTGATTTTCATCATTAACTGAGAAATCATAACACTGAACCTTTTGTATTGAGTTACTGAAAAAATGGTAATTCAGCACTGAAATTTAATGTTAATGCATATTCATATGGTCTCTGATATTAATAGAAGATTTTGTTTTCTAATGCTTAAGATAGATTGGATAATGTCACATTGAAAGTCCTGACTATGTATGTATTGCTCCAAGCAGTAAGCCTGTGCTGCATAAAGACAGTATGTCTTCTTAGCAGGTTTACAGAAACAAGCTGTAAAACAATTCTTGTTAACTTTATGTGCAGATAGGAAAATATATTGTTGTGGCACCAAAATATACTGTTTAGGATTAGGAAAGAGACACAAAACATAAAAATATTTTCACATATCTAAAACAAGGAAGTAATCATAAAAGAAGGTTATAGTTGTGAAAGTACTTCATAAACAAACTTGATGAAAACATATTTAAAATCCAGTGGGAGTCCAAAACAGTCAAATCTCCCTTCCATTACAGAGACTGCAGGACGAAACGCTACCAAACGTTACAAAGGAAAACAAGAAGAAGAATATCTCATGCTGAGCTATTACTGCCTGGAGAAACAAAACAGAACCTCAACATGCTCAGTGCAATGAAAGCCACTGGGTATGAGCTCCAGGACTGGTAGAAATTATGCTGTATCTTAAGTTCTATTTAAAACAATAAACTCAGAATTTTACCCTTACTTTTCCTTTAGCCCTCAAAATGCCAGTTAATTATAGCTGCTAGACAGCAATATGGTGAAAGGACCACATCTGGCACCAAGGAGACTGCTCAGTAAAAAATTGGCTTGTGTTTCCAACAATTTGTGAATAACCTAGGACTATGATTAGAAAATTGATGGGAATAAAGATTAGCGAATAATTCACATAAATTCAGATTCAGATTCAGTCTGCCCTACAGAGTGGGAGGTGGGCTGTTGACCACTTCAAACACGCAAAGGGGACAGAAAAAGTCAAAATAAGAGACAGTGAGTACAGTGAAGAAGGTTGGGTTCTGAGAGGTTCTGAGGAAACTTTCACAACTAAGCATAACACACCAGATATTTCTGCAATCTTTTAATAACAAGAATTCATGTTGTTTGGATCTGATTTCATACAAGGCTATTTTGTTGACAACAGTAATCTACATTACCGTGGTGAGAATTAACTTACCCTGCTACTAATATAAGTTACCTCTGGTCCCTAATAACCTCAACTTTTACAGACTTAAGCAACTTTTACAAGCAAGACCAGAATTCAGTTTCTTGTCTGCACTTCCCAGGGACACTGGCACCCCTTTCTAAAGGCCCCAGAGCCTTGAGGCTGAGCTACACTCCAGATGAGGCTCTGGGGGATTTCAAAGATAGAGAGAAGTAGTTATTGACATAAATCAAACATTACCTCTGCTTTGAAAATTGTCTCAGCTCTGCTGTCTGAGCTGTTCCAATGCTCTTCACTGAGAATCTTAGCAAAACTCAATGGGTTCCTCAATACAACAGTTTGTCTTTACAGCTAAACAGCTCTGTTATTTCTTAAGGAATTATTCCAGACTTGGAATTTATGATACATTATCATTGCAGCTTGCCAGCCAAAATAAAATGCTCTACTTCAGGTTCCAGAAGCAGTTAAACTGTGATAGCAAGAAACTCCACAGAGACTAATTTATCATGCTTCTTAATAGGTTATATTAACCCAAACAAACCAGTGTGTTTCCAGTGTTTTGCTGGCTTCCAATACCCAAATGAGCTCATTTTGAGCTGTTCAGATAGCACTACCTCAGCAACTGCAATGCAGCAGCTTGTGGCTCTCAGTAAGTATGGTAATCAAGTTTGATATTAATATATGAAATATTTAAGTATGTGTGAGAAAAGGACCGACAATGATAATTATTACCACGGAAGATTTTTTGATTAAATGATGCCTAAGTAATTAAAATGAATTATTTGAAACCTTTAGATTTCCAACTTTAGCATGTTTGATTAAATCATCACACAAAAATACCAAGGTCTTGTGTTAAATAAACCATGTTTTCGGTATTACAACCAAATCTTGTCTCCAGAACAAAGAATATGCAGAAGATTATTTCATATTTTTTTATCATGTGTTGAATTAATTAAACCTGAATGTTTTTCCTTGAACAAACTTTGAACATCTCCTATTATTCAGCTTAAGAGCAGTACACGGACAAATATTCTCTAAGAGAAGATGTGGCCCATGCCTGGGCTAGGTTTCCCACTTACCTCTCCCCAGCATACATGTGGGTACTTTGCTCCCATTCACCCTACTCCCTCATGCCTGGCACATCCTGCTTCATGGTGGGCACAGCGCTGACCGACAGGGAGTTCTCTGCAAACCACTGCCCAGCAGTGATGGGTCCCCTCCTGCAGACTTTCCTCCAGGAACCTGAGAGAAAGAGGGAATTAGGTGATTTTGCAGCTGCAGGTGAAAGCTGTCAACCCCTCCAGATTCCTCACAGCCTATAGATGGGCGGAGGGCTCAGCTCCTGAAGGAAGATGAGGTGATGACCCCCCTTAATGACCCCCCTTACCCTCTCGTCTCCTGCACTCATCTCACCTCTGCTTCCAGCTGTAGGCCTGCCCCACCTGTTGCCACCCCCACCCACCTTCTGCCAACTGTGATATGGCCAGTAACCGCATCCCACCCACTGTAACACGAACACTGCTGTATGCCCACTGACTTTCCTGGACCCCTGACAGAGAAGAAAGGCAGTGGAGTAAGTATGTGGCCTGTGTCCCCAAGCAGGAAAGTGCCAGAGAGGAATGGCTTCTTCAACCCTCATGCCAGAGAGGTGAGGGCTGGGAAGGACTCTGGGATACCCCCCACACTTCCATTTTCACAGCACGAGTTGCAGGGAGAGAAACTGCTGTTTGTCCATATGCTGCTGATCCACACAACTTATTGCAATGTACATATCCTTTAAAAACTGAAGGCATAACAACAGCCAAATTGCATTGTAGGAAATAACACTGCAAAAATCATCTGCCTCTACACAGGACTTAGGAAGGAAGGAATCGCTTTAAAACACAAAAACACATCTGATTTGACACGTGCTGGAAAAGTATCATGGTGAGTGGTATGTGATCCAAGATGCTCCTGGAATACACCAAGGATAACTTCCTGAGCCAGCTAACAGACAGCCTCACAGGGGGATGCAATGCTGCACTTGTTGCTCACCAACACAAGTGAACTGATTGACAATATTAGGATTCAAGATTGCACAGACTGCAGTGATCGTACAATGATGGAGTTCACACTCCTGAAGGATATAAGACAAACAAATAGTACAATTAAGTTGCTTGATTTTAGAAAAGCTAACTTTCAGCTGTTCGGTGAATTATTCAACAAATCCACCTGGGAATCTGTCCTCAAGGACAAAGGAGCAGAGCACAGCTGGCAGATCCTAAAGGAAGATTTCCTTTGGTTCTAAGATGTCTCCATCCCTGGGTGCGGGAAGTCAGGAAAGGAAGACGTGAGACCAGCATGGATGAACTGGGACCTTCTGGTCAAACTGTAGAGCAAAAAGAAACTATACAGGTAGTAGAAGCAGAGACAGGTAACGTGGGAATATTTTAGGGACGCTGCTAGGCTGTGTAGAGATTAGGTCAAAAATGCCAAGACCCAACTGGAACTGGACTTGGCAAGGAGTGCAAAGAAGCATAAGAAAGGTTTCCATAAGTACATCAACCAGAAAAGGGAACTCTTAATAGGTGTATCCCTCCTGTTGAGCAATACAGGCAAGCCAGTAAATGGACAAGGAGAAGGCTGAGGTACTCAAATTTTTGCCTCAGTCTTCAATGGGAACTTCTCTATACACAGCCCTCGAGCGGATGGTTTGAAGGTGAAGACAGACTAGGAAAGCAATGGCCTTCCCTTTGTAAGTGAAAATCAGGTTCACAACCACCTGAGGAATCTGAACATCCATAAGCCTATGGGTCTTGATGAGATGCGTGCTGAAGTCCTGAGGGAATTGGCTGATGCATTCACCAGATCACTCTCAATGGTATTTGAAAAGTCATAGTGGTCAGGTAAAATCTCTGGAGACTCGAAAAAAGGAAAAATCACATCCATTTTAAGAAGAATGGAAAGGAAGACCCAGAGAACTACCATCTGTTAGCTTCACCTCAGTGCTGGGGAAGATCACAAAGCAGAAGCTCCCGGAAGCTCTCCTAAGGCATATGGAAGGCAAGGAGCTGATAGAGGATAACCAACATTGCTTCACCAAGGGCAAGTCCTGCCTGACCAACCTAGCAGTCTTTTATGATGGCGTAACTGCGTCAATGGACAAGAGAAGAGTCACTGAAGTCATCTATCTGGTTTTCATTAAGGGCTTTGACACTTGTCTCCAAATTGGAAAGATAAGGATTTGATGTGTGGATTGCAACGAGGAACTGGTTGCAAGTTCACACCCAGAGAGTGGTGGTCAATGGCTTCATGTCCAGATGGAGATGACTGATGAACAATGTACTTCAAGGGTCAATAACAGGACCAATGTTCTTCAATATCTTCATCAATTACATCGACAGTGGGACTGAGTGCACCCTCAGCATGTTTGCAGATGCGCCAAGTGGTGTGGTGTAGTCAGCACCCCTGAGGGATGGAATACCATTCACTGAGACCTAGACAAGCTGAAGCAATGGCCCAATTTCCCACAGTCAAAGATTCCTGGGTTTCTATTTTTTTTTTAACATATTGTACACGTTTAGGTATCTGCTGGCAAGAAATGACAGCAGACTTTTATGATTCATAAGCTTTCTTCTCAGAAATCCCCAAAGCGTTCTGGTGTTACTCCTCAGTATTTCACCAGTGTATTACAGTAAACTTTCCACTTTCCAGAATTACAAACGAAGATTGAAATTCACTTTCTTCCATGCAACTGCTTTGTGCATACATTTTAATGTGATCTAGTCTTCTGTCTCTCCATTTTACTGGGTTCTGGCAAGCTTCATGGTGAGCCTTTCCAATATTTAATACTCCATTATTCACCTTATACTGTACCTTTTAATCCAGGAGAAACTGGAAAAAAGTTTGAGAGAAAGAAGAAGAGATACATGCCATTGATAGGACAGACAGAAAGAACTGGTATTTCTGGCTTAAACATATAAACCAAACCAAACCACAAAAACTTTCTTGCATTTTCAGGTAAGGAAATTTTTCAAACCCAGCTTTCTTACAAAAATCTTTCTTTTTTTTCTTTTTTTTTTTTTTTCTTCCCCTAACTGATCAGCATTCTGTCCCTTCTCTTTCCCTCTCCTTCCCTTTCTCACAGCCATCAAAAATTTTCTAAGCAGCTGTAAGGGACTGGGAAATAGAATGGCAGTGTTTAAATTATTACCTTTCTCTTGTCAAAGACTTCACCTTGAGCAAAAGACTAAGTATCCAATTCTTAAAGAAAGTCATCATCATATGGAACAGAAAGTTTAAGTCTTAGCAGTATATCCAGGTGAGTTTCAGCTAATTACATATCTGTACTACTTATTATAAAGGCAAAAGCTAAACATGAATACACAAATATAAGTAACTGGTTTGAGGGTTGCAAATGGGAAATAAATGTAAATCTGATATTGTTTAAATAAACTCTTTTTAATCTTAAAAATATATACTGAGATAACCTGGGCAGTATAGAAGCACAGTAGGTTAGAGATAACATTGAAATGATGAACTTGGAGCATACACAACCGTGCAAAAGAATCAGTGGTGATAGTCAGGATACAGTGGTACAATGACTATGACAGGCCACAGTATCAAAAATTAAGAGGTGGTTGTGGTCAGTAACAACATTTGGAATTCTTCCAGAGTAAGCCTTTGAATTTTTGAAAGAGGCTCAATCATTTTTGTAAGTGCTCCTTCATTTTTTATATGCCCACTCTGTCTTATTCTGCATTTAAACATAATACACTTGTGCTTTCAGTTTTAATGGATATCAAATATTTTAATGGAATTTCAGTGAACTGTACTGTGCATTTCCCCAAACAAGGAATGATTCATTAGGAGCTGAAGTAGGTCTCTTTTTTTGTTCTAGCTAGCGAGAAGACAGCCTAGAGGTATATTTTATTAATTCCTAATACAAATGAAGTTAGATGACTACAAGAAAAATGATTATCTGTGCTGAATAAAGAAACAGGTGTAATAGAGAAAATATGTTTCTGCAAACTAGGGAAGGAGATAACAGGGTAGAAAGTTATAGAAAGATTAGATTAAAAAAAATGTAATAAAATTGTAAACACTATTTTCGTTCAGATACCAAAGGCTCAGAGCCTCTGGATAATAAGGGAAAATAAATACTACTGATTGTTTTTTTTTTCCATTGAAACCAATTTCTATCTTAAATTTTGTAAGTACCTTATTGATAGTCTGTAAAATGCTATCTTCCATTTTACACTCTAATGCAGGTGTATGCAGTCCAGGTAAGGTTCTCCATGTCTTTTGGTGACCTCTGAAAAAAGAAAAATGTGTGCAGCATTAATTCCTCATGCTATCTCAGATACTTATCAAACTTCTTTATTAATATTACTTGAATCCAAATGTTTCTTATACAAGGTCTGGAGCCAACTATGTTGGGATACAAGGCACTGAGCTATAACAACCTGTCCTTTCAGTTTCAGACAGAATAACTTGCAAGGCATAATTTGTGATACAAATGATATAGTAACATAGCAATGTAAAAAATCACATAACATTATATTATACCATTTCCTGCATAGTTGTCATCATTTGTTAAACAAAATATTCCAGCAGTTTTTAGCTCTTTGCTTTTCTGTATAACCTAAGCCAACAAACTCCCTGAAGGCTGTTGTCCTGAATTCTCTTTTTATTTAATACAGAATTTCAGCTTAAAAAAACCGCCGCTGATACAGCAGAAACCTAATATACACCAAAATCCAATTTAATTGGCTTTGATAGAATATTAATCAGAGCTTTATAAATACAATAGAAAAACAAAACACACACACAAAAAAACTAAGGCGAATGATCACTTCAGTAGAGTGACAGATGAAAGATTTTCGGGTATGTTCTATTGTTTGCTGAGCAGTCAATGCAGGATCTGAATGCTGGTATCTCCCTATTTGGAACAAAGATACTCAATGTTGGAAAAAAACACAATTTCAGAGTGTGTATCTTCAGCTTTGTGATAGAGCAGACTTAATGACAGAAGTGAGTAAATATCAGTGTATCAACTCCCAAAGCTTTAACTTAGACCCTCAGATCTTGTTAAAAACACTGTTATATTGGAAAAGCTTGATTGCAAAAATCCTATAGCTATTGCTTTATATGCAGGAGAGCATTTGTTAAAGGTGACACCATTTATATTCATTTTCCCGTTCATCAATGTGTACTAGATTTTTTTCTAATAACATAAAATGTGTAACATCATATCTTAAAATCCTAACAAAGGTGTGTTTTGTGCCAGCAAAGAAATGAGGAAGTATGAGCATGCATATATAATCCTCAGGAAAGCAGGTAAGAATTTGCAATGTATGCTTGCGCAGGTTTATAATTCTAATGCACAAACCACTTCTTTTCCCTCATCCTGAACATTCTAAACGTTTATAATTCAATAATTTGCATTTTAAATACTGCAACTTTTTGTAAGTCAAAGCTAGACTCCATTTTAGTAGCAGCTTATTTCAGAATTTCTCTAAAGGAAATTTCTCATGCAGACTGTAAAAAGCTGAGATGTTGCCAGGAATGTAAATAAACTGTACCAAGCGCAGGTTCCCTGATACAAACACAGATTAGTGGGATAGCAGGTATTTGCTTATAGAAAGGATAACAGATAGAGAAGTTCACTGTTTATTTCAGTAATAATATTTTCCTACATAATTTTACAATGTCAGTCATAACACTATGACCAGAACTCTACTACAACAACTGATCGCCTTCAGGGTGACTGAGAGACAGTAGAGAGAAAGGAGATGGCAGAAGTTCAAATTATTGGACACCAGTTTAATCTGCTAAATTGAAGGCTGAAAACATCTCCATTTTCAGTTCAGTTACAATGAGGGTAAGAAAGAGTTGACCTTTTTCTTGCCTGTGGCTTGGCCAGATCAACAATGAGAAAACAGGCACGCAGTGTGATGCTCCAGAGCTTCCTGTTCAGGGACAGGAGTTATTTACCTTGTGTAGGAATGTCTGGAAATACAGTCCATTCATTTTTTTGTCTAATTAGAAGCTGATGTTCAACGTAGGCAGGATTAACCTCAGGTTTGCCACCTGGTCATATAGGTAAACTAGGCAACACACAGCTCACTGAAATCACTTGGCTAACACATAGGATGAACAAAATCCTAAAACACATAGGATAACAAAACTCTGTGTGCTATATCCTTCTGAGTTGCAAGATTCCCTGTTTCAGAGCAAACGTTTCAAAGCCTTCTGGATTCACATCATACCTGTGAAGCTTCTGCCACCCACATGCATTTCACTTGTGAAAAAGACAAGCAATGTTTTTTGAAACAACTCATCTACTTATCGAGCACAAATGCATGTTTCGTACGTATGAAATAGTTCTCTTCTTTGGCATTCTTGGCTCTACACTTCGCAGTACTCCCAAGTATATTTTTGTTCCTTTTATTTAGTACCAACACTGTTTCTTACAAGTCTGAAATGATTATATTTTCACAATATACTTTAGTCCCAGAAATTACAAAAAAGAAAAAAAAAAAGTTAAGAAAAATATGTAAAATAAATATTACTAAAACAGCTTATATTCAAATTTATGTAGCTTGCCATTCACAAGTAGCTCCGTAACAACCTCAGAAACAATTGCTGCAGTTTACGATGGTGAGTAAAATGAATATAGAATGAACACCTACTGAAAACTTGGCAGTGCCACCTTCCTTGGCCACCACTACAATGGAGCATCTGAAAGACGGGGCCGCAGCCTGTGGGTTTGATAGCTACCCATCCATCACCCACTGCTGCACTTATGCTATTCACCTTCTCAACTTCAGGACATTCCAAAAAAATCTCAGGTTAATGCAAAAGACAAGGAGGACCTTAAAACTTCCTTCCTCCGAATGAGATTTATGTATTGTTGTCAGCAGCACCATTTAACACAGTATTGTTGCTAACAATATGCTGCTTTAAACAGCCCCAGAATTGATTGCAGCCACCAATAACTCTTTCAGACTCTTCAGATAGGCTAATTTCTGTTTAACTGCTCCCATTGTGTTCTGCTTTTGTAACATACCTTACATAAATTTGTTATCCATTAATACTGAAGACCCAAGACACTTCAGCAGCTAATGCCAACTTCTTCAAGAGAGTGAGGGCTTAGCAGCTGATGGGCAGCCAGACTCTACCACATTGTTCTCTTACTTCCCCTCCTCAGAAGAACAGGGGGAGAAAACATGCATCGAAAGTGCAATATGACTTGTTGAACACACCCATAACAACGATTTCAGCTGCATCTCAGACAATGGCTGAGGTATGTGCACAGGTGGGTAGCTGCCAGCCCATCCCTCAGTGGTCAGGCAAGAATCATGGGCAGGACTGTAACAGGGGAGCCAACAGTGAATTAAATAAAGCATCAATCCATTTGCAGCAGTGATAGAGAATCTTCTTACACCTGAGAAGCAAGAATAATGAGAACATTTACAATATCCAAAAATATTGAGTAATATATTATCAGAAGCCAATGGTGTACCAGTGTAGTGGCTTAAAAGATGCAGCCCATTCTAGTGCAGCATGGATAGGAGATATTCTCATTGCCCACTGACTTAATTTGAACATATCTGGAATTATCCATCATATTCCAGGAAAGTAAATCTCCCTGAAGGAGCCATCTGCTCCCACACCTCATGCCGTAAAATGTCTGCCCCCGCTTTTCTTCTTAGCAATCCTCTATGACAGCTTTTATTTTCTGATGCAGAGGTTCCTCATCATTGAGGGAACGGGTGCAACAAAACAAAATTCCAAAACAACCAGATAGGAAATTGCAGGGATGAAACAAACCATAGTTAATAATTAATAATTAATCCCAGTCAATTGGCTTTCTTTAGATCTGTTTCAAAATATAAAAACAAATAAATAATACCAGCTAAAATATGACATAATAACAATATGACATAACAATAATGTGGGTGACAGCTGTAAATCCCAATCCCCAGGCAGAGAGTACTGAGATCAGCATCACTGTCAGCCTGGGTCTCAGCTGTGCCTTCAGGCAGACCCCTGCACTGGAAGGCTGGGGAACAACAATCATTTCATCTGTGAACCATTCCCAGAAACCCTCACCTCTAAAGGAATTCATGTGCTGTGGTTCCCAAGCACACAAGATTTTAGTTTCCAATTTGTATGGCCAGGAGAACTGGCCATACCAGGCTGCTGTCTATCTTTCATCCCACTAGGCCAATTTTATTCATTTTGACACATATTCTTTGTGATGGGACAGATGTACTGTTTTTACTGGCAAAGCTGAATGTATGAACTAATTATTTTGGTTCTTCATTATCCTCTTGAGATAAAAGTTATGAAGAATAAAGGCTGAACTTAATAAATCAGTTGGCAATCCTAATTCAGTGTGAGTTTTGTGCATTACTCAGGAAATGTAAGTGCCATGAAAAGATCTAGTGAAATTAGAAATGATGTCTGATAATAATAATGGAAGAAGGGTCTTGTTCTCTAATTATGAAACATGAATTTGGGAAATCTGACTTCCAAGGCACCATGACTTTGCAGTCCATTACATTTTCAATGACTCATATTATAAATATGTCCTTTGAAGACTCTTTGTTTTCTTGACCCACGTTGTGAGGGAATGGTTCACCATTTCAAGATACGTGTTCACAAAGTAATGCCTTAATTTGAGCAGAATTATTGCATACAAATTCTACCATATAATAAGCATCCAAATGAAGAACACAGCAACACAGAATAATAATCCAGAGCTGGAGACAGAGCCCTCTCAAAGTGGCACAGAGATCTGACAGAGAACAAGTTGAAGGAGGATTCCACTGATCAGAACAGGGTTAAACCTTTAACTTCTCTAAGGCATACATATTAATACATCAGAGGTTTAGTATTATTCTGTGGGATCCTCATAAACATGCACCTAAATATTTCACTGACAGCGATTTCCAGGGGTGGAAGTGTTTGAGTTTATAAACTGGACAGCTCTTATCACCAGTGCTACATTCAGGACATGTACGAGTCAATCCATAATACATCCCACAAAAGAACTAAATCTTAAGAGAACTTCAGTATGTTTGGAACACATTCAGGTTACATACTTGATTTTTATGTTCCCTGAGATTTTGAAGATCCCATTACAGCTGATTTCCATACTCATAACACTCAGAGTTAAGTCAGCCCCATTCTCTGTTCAAAATCTGCTGCAAATGACAGATTTCTATAGGTATGTTGAATTGTCCGTGTAGAAAAACACAGACAATTGTGCATGTTGAACAGATGATGTCCAAAGAAGCTGTGGATATGTCATCCCTGGAGGTTCTCAACATCAGGTTGGAAGGGATGCTGGGCAGCCTGATATAGTGGGTGGTAACCATGCCCACAGCAGGGACTGGAACGAGATGATCATAGAATCATAGAATGGCCTGGATTGAAAAGAACCACAATGATCATCCTGTTTCAACCCCCCTGCTGTGTGCAGGGTCGCCAACCACCAGACCAGGCTGCCCAGAGCCACATCCAGCCTGGCCTTGAATGCCTCCAGGGATAGGAGGAGGCAACCTCCTTGGGCAACATGTTCCAGTGCGTCACCATCCTCTGAGTGAAAAACTTCCTCCTAATATCTAACCTAAAACTCCCCTCAGTTTAAAACCATTCCCCCATGATTCTACAGTTCTACCATTCTGTAATTCTCTGATTCTATGGTTCTTAAAAAGCCAGGGTAGAAGGTACAGCTGAAATATATGGTATAAATGAACTTAGCAGTCCTTAAGTCTCTGCTGGTTCTCAGAGGACTGCATCAGAGAGTGAGAACTGTGTGGGGTTTTTCTCTTTATCATAACTTCATTCAAATTCATACGATATATTTCTTTGTACAATATATTACTGTTACCCCTGTGTCACAGCATAATGCTGCTGAATATTTCTTTACACATGATTTTTTCATTGGTGGCCAAATACTTTGCCTTGTAATTACTACTTTGCAGTACTCTCATATACAGTTTAATAAAGAATCTCTCCTTGGGACCTGCAGAGGTTCTTTCCCACTTCAATCATTCTGTGTGATGCCCATAGAGCTAAATTTTCTGGATACAATTTTTGAGGCTGCATTCCCAAGAGACAGTAAATTAAAATCTGTGCTCAGACTGATGTTTCATGTCGCTGCTTTCCTATCCATGTAGAAGCCAACCTCCAGAATACCAGACATATGCTACCCCTGGCAAAGAGTTCACACTGGCACCAGAACAAAATAAAAATGTGCAATGATATATGTCTGATCAGTAATGCTGTTCCAGTATATTACTCTTCCTGTTTCCAAATGATAAATTTCATTTACCTCCATTAAATAAATTTTACTATCCATGAAAGCAAAACACACACATATACACACACACAGTGAACTACAATCAATTTTGCCAGTAGATGGTATAATAAGAGCTTAAATCTAATTTAGTAAACGTAAAATAGATTTTGAATGTATACACATTTCATTCCAATATCTACAATACTGAATATTCAAGAAGTTTTAATAAGTACCTGTATTTAAAATTTTGGATAACCAGTTACTGATTTTTTTTTTAATGCAGAGTTCACCCTGTTCTACTACTGTGGAGTACAATGTAGTGTGAAGCCAGTTTGTTTTTTGCATTTGCCCTGTGAGAAATTTTGCACAACATGTTTAGAGAAAATATATCTATTCATAACCACTATTCATATACTTAGTTTATTTCTTTATACATACAGTCTCTTTAAGTGGGTGGAAAACATATGGATAGTCACTAGGATGCCTCCAGTTTCGATACATTCTGTCTGCACTGCATAACATGTTCTTAACAGGTCACATAAATAACCAACACTTTTACAGATGTGGGCACCAATTTGTTTTTAATGCAGATTTTTGGAGGAACTGACCATTCAAGATTTTCTAGAGCACTCCAAAAACAGCTTTTAAAAGAATTCTTCAGAACACAGTCCTATGTAATTACATTGCTCTCTTTGCACACCTGATATATTTTCCTAATCTACTTATAAAGACATCATTAACAAAGGATCTTTTTACTAAAAATTAGAAAAAAAACCTCCTGCTTATTGTCTAGGAGCAGTAAGGTGGGCATTAGGTATGCAGGCAATGTGTGTGTTTACATACACGTACATGAATGCACACATACACATGCCTGCAGGCCAATAGACATCTACATGTATTTTATGCACACCTGTTTGGCACAGTGAAATTTGAGAATTGGAAAGAAACAATGTGAATGGGATCTGTGGATGCACTACAGCTTTCTTAGCACTATTCTCAGATTTTTAGAAACTATTCAAGAAAGGTTGCAGAAATGTGAAATTTGTGCACCCAATACACTCACAGTCAGTGGGATTTAGATGATTAATTCAACCAAGTTCCAGAGAAAATCCCTCTGCAAGGGTCTGATCTTCATTGATCAGCAGAGAAATTCCAAAAATTTAAAAATTACAGGACGGAGCTTTCCATATTATTTGGCCACGTGACAGAAGTTTCTGTATAATCAGTTAGCTAATGGAAAACAACCGTGATGGAGATCTGTGTATTTATTAATCCTCAGTCCCAAAGAAACAACTGAATTTAATAGAACCATGCCAATTAAAACCCAGTTAGGACTTGAAATCCCTGATCACCATATTCTCAGCGTATTTACCAATTCCACCTTCCACACTTTACCTAGGAGTGAGCACATGGCTTTGAATAGAAGTAGTTTGGAGACTCTCATTAATGACAGCATTGCAAGCAGGATAAAATCTGCAGTATTTAGGCAGACAGAGAAGTCTCATTGCTTTTGGTTCTTCAAAAACAGTTTACAGAATCACAGAATGGCCAGGGTTGGAAGGGACCTCAAGGATCATGAATCTCCAACCTCCCTGCCACATGCAGGGCCACCAACCTTCCCACCTAATGCTAGACCAAGCTGCCCAGGGCCCCATCCAATCTGGCCTTGAACACCTCCAGGGACGGGGCATCCACAGCCTCTCTGGGCAGCCTGTTCCAGCACCTCACCACTCTCTCTGTAAAGAATTTCCCCCTGATGTCCAACCTAAATCTCCCCTCCCTCAACTTAAAACCTTTTCCCCTCATCCTGCTGTTATCTACCCTTTCAAAGAGTTGATTCCCTTCCCCTCTGTAGGCTCCCTTTAGGTACTGAAAGGCTGCAATGAGGTCACCCCGCAGCCTTCTTTTCTGCAGGGTGAACAAGCCCAGCTCCCTCAGCCTGTCCTCATAGAGGAGGTGCTCCAGCCCTCTATCATCTTTGTGGCCCTCCTCTGGACCCTCTCCAAGAACTCCCTATCTTTTTTGTACTGGGGGCTCCACACTTGGATGCAGTGTTCCAGATGGGGCCTCACAAGAGCAGAGTGGAGGGGGACAATCACCTCCCTGTCCCTGTTGGCCAGCCCTCTTTTGATGGAGCCCAAATCCGGATGAGAAGCTTGAGTTCAAATACTATAATACTCAGAAGAAACTTCTCCTTTTTCCTGCTGCAAAGTGAAAGTGCTGTGTGTTGAGGAGCAGCATATGGGGACTGAACAAGAGCAGAATTTTTCTTAAGCGATGAGGAAAGGCAAATCTAGCATAAAAACCGAGTGATGCTAATGAAACCACAAAATGTAATCACCACTTAGGAGGAGGCTTTATTAAAGAACGAAGGGAGGAATAGCTTGTGATATTGCTAGATCAGTTGTAATATGGGAAACACAAATGCATCATCCTCCAAAAAGCTTTTGAATCCTATATTATAGAAGTAATTCTGCAGTTACTCTACAAGAGAAAATCATCAAGTAAATACATAGAAAATTTGACTGATTCTTTAAAACAGTTTTTCTAGAAGAAGATTTGGACAGATTCAAATACGAAAACAAACATTTAATTTTATTTTGTTTGGCAGTCTTTGCAGTAACAGTCTTTGCAGTAGTTTGACCAGCCCTGGAATGATCCTCTCTAACTGTAACTGAGGCATAGAACCATCTTCCTTGAAAATATTGAGCAAAATATTGAGCAAAGTAGCTCAAAGTATTTCTTTTTTTCTTTTTTTTTTTTTTCCCCTGTGAAACTATAAACATTATTAAAATACTGAAAGATCATATTTCTTATTTCATTCTTCAAGGAAAAATACTGAAGAAAAATGATGCAGTTTCCATTATGTAGCTCAAACATTATATCACTTTGTTTCTTAATGTACCATGTCAAAGTAAATCCTTACTGAGTTGCTGTACAATTTTTGCATCCATATATCATGTAATTCATTACAACTAGCAGAAAAAAATGGTATTTTAGAATAAAATTAACTAATAATGTTAATATGTCTTGATATGTTCTCTGTTTCTACCACATATACGATCAACATTTTGAAAGATATATATATATGTATATACATATATCTTTTCTAAAGTTTTGGTAATAATAAATAATATAATTCAGGAAATCTTTAAGTTGTGCAGGCATACACCACAAACAGGGAGAAACATCCTGGTTTGATTTTGCACGGTACATTTTGCTAATATCTTTCTGGAATTGATTATGATTTTTAGATGACTATTTTAAGAATAATTTTTCCTTAAGCAGAGTTTTTTCTTACTCTTTTGTACACCTGGGTTCTTAAACATTGTATTTTTCCTCGTTTAATGCTATTTTTGCCCTCCAAATATATGGTCACTGACACAATTAACAACTTCTACCATCAGTAACAAATTATAATATGACCTATGAAAAGGAGGCGAAGACAGTAGAAATGGCCATATATAACTCTGTAAGGGGTGCTGTGGCTCATCATATAGATGCTATTTGTCACCTTACTGCACAGAAATCAATTATTGGAAAAGGTGAATGTACCATGAGTACTGCTGAACTCCAGCTAGTCCTGACAGTGGGAACTTAAGCAATTAATATCAAACTAAAGCAGCTCTCTAATGGTTCAGATTTTCTCAAGGTTCTGGCCTTGTTTTTCACACATCTTGCTTGTGGAAATAAGCTGAAATTCCAGCTTCCCTCTACTCAGTCATCTTGTATTCTATTGCACACAAGTACATGGAAGTAGAGAATCTAAGCAAGACTTGGAGGACTGGGACTGCAGGACTGGATTTTTGCTTGCTGGCCTTTAAAGGGAGGTAGCACTAGAGAATAAACGAACTAATGAAGTTTTCTGTCCCTGACAGGTAGTATTAAATTACCTACAGAAAAAGGTTTGTTACGTTGTGTTTAAAAAATCTGAATATATCTCACCAAACTAGCAAAAAGAGGAAGGTTTTGTTTGCTACAATCTCAGAATCATAGAATAATAATATATACACCTATAATCAGTAGTTTAATACCTAATGGCTGTGAATTCCTTCACATGCAAGTAAGTGCATCTTTTCAAGGAGACGTGCAGAAAACTCTTTGTTTTATGTTACTGTGCAAAATAGTACTTTATAAAATTGTTCATCTTAGATGTGTATTTCTTCACGGCATTATTCTTTAATTATCTCAGATGTAAACATTAGAGAAGAGACTAATTAATTAGAAAATCGCTTGCATTAGATACCTGTATCCTAGAAATATTAATATTTGTTCTTTGGAGGGCCTGGGATCTGATGAAAGGAAGCAATTTGAATTAGCTGCAGATAGTTCACTTTAGTGGATAATTAACTTTCTTCTTATTTTGCCCTAGATTTCATTAGACAACAGTTGTAGAACAAACATTTCTGTTAGTGAAAAGATCTTAAATTTCAGGGTTAGACCACGACTTCTTAAAAGCAAAAAAATCTAAATAAGCAACAGTAAGCATAATCACAAAAGAAATTCAGAAAGATGAAACTAATTGAGAAATCAGAGCATTATTTGGTGGTTCTTTTAATGATTCCTATGGTAATTCAATTTGTTGACTCTCACCTCTGGAAATATTCTATTATCTATGGGAGTTACAAATGGTAGAGGCAATTTTGCATTTGTTTTAATTTGATAGTTACAATAATGAAATAGCAGGCATAATACTCTTAAAATATAGGTCAGCACACAGCATATTTTCTTTGTTTATGTGCTTACACTTTTAATTTACATTGTTTAGAAGTTCATATAACAATTTATAAGTTCCAGACTGCATGCAAAGTTTTTTTTACATTTATTATGTGCAGAAAATAAACTTTTGTCTAAAAAAAAAAATATTGTATTATATATAACATACACTCCAATAGTAACACCCCCTGCTTATTTCTGTTGAAAGTACAACACACACAGTGCAATAACAGTACCTGAGAGAGCAAACTCGCAGCTACAAAACACAATTTTTCAAGACAGTCACACCATTAGCTCTGCATTTTTGGCAGCAATGAACAGGAGCCTACATGCTGCACTCAAAAAATCGGCATGGCCATCCAGAATGTGGCTTGCCTTTCACATCACCATCACCACTGCTGCAATGCACCCCTCACCTTCTCACTGTACTCACATCTTCTGTTTGGTCCCCATAAACATTGAGAAAGTGTCAATGAATGTCACTAAATGCTAGTTTTTCTATCTGTAGGAATTCAGTTCAACCCCTTTGCTTCATACACACTTCCATGTCAGACGCCCTCTGCTGCCATCTGTTGCACAGCAACAACATGTGATGGATACTGGTGGGAAGGTTCAACATCTTCTGCTCCATGACAGTTCAAAAGCAACAGTGCATAAGTTTCGGGTATACAATAACTTAAAAAGTTTTAAGAGAGAACTAAAACCAGCACAACTCATTATACCTCGCACTGGAAAAGGAGACGTCTCTAAAAATTAGAAAAACTACTTATCTGAAGAAAGAAAAGCACGTAGATGTATTTTTTAAGGAAGATTACCTTCATGAATCTGAACAATGGGGAAAGTTTTGCAGCTTCTTTCAGGCTCATTCAGATAATTTTAGAAGAATTACAATGCACTGGTGAAGAATAATTATGCAGACGTTGGAACAGCTAGTGTAGCCTTCTGTGCCTACACAACACCTGTCTCATGCACTGAAATAACCATACTGAAGCAGAACTCCAACTCAAACTTTATGCCTTTCTTTATCTAATCAAAATCAAATAAAAACATGACTTCAATTTCAATGTCCTGCACTTTACCGTGCTTTCACTAAAAATGTGGGTACCTTAGAGTTAATTGAATAAGTCACTTACCAGTCTTGAGCGATGACACTTTGGACTTCTCAGAACCCTGTATAATAAACAAACAAATAAATTTTGCTTTCTTAAAAAAATCCTTTAAATACTGTTATCATTACTATTATATTTCTTGTCCTTTTCTGTTTCAGTAAAGAGTTCTTATCTCAACCCTTTGTTATTCTCCTCAGCTGTCTCCCCCATCCCAGTGTGAGGAGGGAGCAATCCGCTCTATGGTGCTGAGCTGCTGCAGATTAAACCATGGCAGTGTATTTTCAACTGCATTTCCTACTTCAGTCCTTCCTGTAGACTACAGTTCCTCAGTCATGGCTACATAAAATTTACGTACCTCTCTTAGATTCAAAGAGTTAACCACCATCACATGCAGAGCCCGTTATCATACATATATAACATATATATAACATACATATAGTTATTTTTTTCAATGATTTGGATTTTAAAAATGGGCATTTGTCCTTGAAAAGCAAATAATTTAAGTTTTACATTCCCTTGGTGAAATTTTTTGTCACATACAGGATTTTCATGTGAAAAGAAATGTTCTTGGATTTCACATATATTGCATGCTTTCCTTTAATCCTTGAAAAACTGTGCATTTGTCACAGTCCACTGAGCTAACAGTTATCCTTCCTTTTTGACTCATACTTTCTCTAATTTGATATATTTGTCAATATTATTTGGAACATGAAAGAAATGACTACACTGACTTTTAATTTTCCTTAAAAATGGTAACTCAGATCTGTTCTGAAATTACTCTCCAGCATCCTGAATATTTTGTTCACATCTTTCCATGCATGATCAATGATTTTTATGGCTTTGTCGTCTGAATCGGTAAGGATTTCAGATGTTCACTGCCTCTCTTATTGATGTCACAGTATTTACCACCTAAATTTTCACTAGAAGGTGAAGATATTCAGAAATCTTCTAATTCTTTATCCATCAGTCTCTCGTAGGCCGTAGCACTTTGCCTTCTTCATGATGCCTATTTCATTTTCTCTTCTTGATAAGTATTTGTCTTGAGATCTATCTCTGAGTAAAAAATCTACACAATTAATTCAAGTGATTTATTTATGAATTTATTTTGGACTTCACCATAAACAATGCTTCAGAAAATGAACTGCATTTCAGCTGGAACTTTCAAATAAATTCAGAGGCATTAGGTACTTACATCTTACAGAATGTTATAAGAATGGTGAGGCACTGGAACAGGTTGCCCTGGGAAGTGGTGGAGTCACAGTCCCTGGAGGACTGAAGAACATAGTTTAGTGGGCAATATTGGTGGGAGGTGGATGGCTGGATTAGATGATCCTCAAGGTCTTTTCCAACCTTAATGATTCTATGCTAATGAAATCCCTTCTTCACCTTCACTATTTCATCCTTCTTTTCGCCTAACTCAGCTCTCATTCTGATGACTTTGTAAGATTTCCATCAATTTCAGTGAGCTTCTACTCAACTATCACAGGCTTGAGAGACTGTCACATCTCATATTGCAGCACTGTAACTCTCATTAACAGTGCTCTCACAACTTACAGGAGTTGATGATTCTATCCATAGCTGCTGCTATCCAGCTGGACTGGCTCTAATGCTGAGTGTTTGGAAGTACTGCAGGAAGCCAGACTTGTAACTCTCGAAACTATCAGTAATTCACTGGTTGTGTAAAACCGACTGAAAATAGTCACAGAGTTTTCTTAGTCTATTTGCTGAATGTACAGCCATTCAAAAAACACATGGACTAATTAGCGAGTATCTTGACTCTACCTTGTGCTCTCAGATACGCCAGACCTCGACTACGTAGGTTTCTGAAATTGCAATCCAGTTGCTATGACTACAGCAAGCTCCCGTAGGATGGCTGTATTTAGCTGGCACATCCTGACCACCCAGAATACTAATGAAATGGAAGAGTGCAGTGTGAACTGCATGTCAAATTATCATGGTTCAAAATTAAAAATAAATAAATATTTAGAACCTGTCCTCTCTGCAGATATCTTTTATCTTTCTCTGTTTCTGGATTTCAGCTTTAATGTATTACTTTAAAAAGCTGCATCATTTAAATTCTGTCAGCAGAACCAAACATCTGTGGTTTTAAAACACAGTTAAACAAATTGAGATACCAGGGATTTCACACTGGTTATATTCAATTGCATTAAACAGAAAAAAACAAATACAACAGGTTTTTTTTTTTTTAATTTGGCTTTATAAAGCAAAATATGCAAAGGATAGTCTCTGTAGTTCACCTGTTTACCACAGAACTTTACCAAGAGAATAACACCAATCAATTCAGCCTATGGTGGTGGTGATAAAAAAGTTGTTTTGGGAAAGAACCTGCATTTCTGTTGCTCTGGAATAGCTTGAAACCTCTAATCTAGGTCGACGTGGTTGGTGGTATTCTTACAGGGAGATTCTGAGTCATTGAAGACTAATGTTACTTTTTTAAGAAGTACTGAAAATAAAACTTGTTAACAGGCTCCAAAAGCTATTACTATCACCATCTCCATTCATGTCTAGTGTTCAATGTTCTCTATTCTATAGGAATTCACAAAGGAATGAAATCTGGTTTGGATTTTTAGTAATTCAGTAGTTTCACTAGTTACATGCAAGCACCATTGATGCAGTCCTACACAACCTACAGGAGAAAGGGCATTATGTTACATCTTCTCTAGAAATATCCAGATTTTTTTTAACATTCTACACCAGAGATTTAAAGAAAGGATATAACTGTCTTAAATCAAACAGATAGAATCGATATGTTTGTGGGTGAAGTGGATATAAACTGCTGCAGAGATGTATATCAGGTTATGCAAAAATTAAAAGATATCTGGAAGGAGCATACCTTGTAGTCCAGCACTAAGTGGTTATTACTTTTTAACTGCTATTGAGCTTGGGTTCAGAGAATGCAAAACTGGGTTTGATCTCACTTTTCCTCTTTCACCAGAATCATCAGTGGGCTTTGGAATACAGTTTGCATAATAACACTGCTGAAATTTTGATAGCCACTTAACATTTACCTGACACAAAAAGTGCTTTCCAGAAAGGCCACAAATTGAGGTAGTGCCAGAACATGCATTGCCTCCATGGGTCTAATGCACAACTAAGTGAATTCTGTTCCATTTTTATGAGATGACACATCAAATAATTTTCATATTAGGTTTGCAAGAATGCCCATTTCTGCTAAGGAACAGTCAAAGTTCATGCCACAGAACAAACTTCCTCACATTGGTCAAAAAGTGATGGGATCCACAGAGTTGCAATGGCTTTTCTGATAACAAAGGCTTGTGGTACCAGGGATGCGCACGCAGGTACGCTGCAATGCTACAGATAAACACTGACATCCATATTGCATATCTACAAAAATATATACAAGCAAAAGTCTGATTACAGGTCAGGAAAAAACAATTAACCATTAGAATATTCAAGCACTGGAACGAGACTCCAAAGAGACTGTAAACACTTCATGCTTGGAGAGGCTCAAAATGCCAATGAACAAGGCCCTAAGAAACATGATCTAGTCTGAAATACTGTGAGCAAAGGCTGGAATACAGACCTCCAGATGTCGTTCCCAATTTAAATTATTCCACTGTGGTATTGTACAGAGGCATCTAATTGAGGCTGCCTTCTCAAATGAAAAGTCTCAGCCCTAAAAACAGTATCATTGCAAATGTATCAGGTACCAGAACCACAGAGATTGCACTGCTGTGGAATTAACTACTGGGATCACTGAGCAAGAAGAAATAATCTGCAGCAAGATCCTGTAGTTCAGCCCATAAGAGGATGCACACACACCCAATGAGCACATAGCATTTCTTGCTTTGTGTACCTCCCACACTTCTCCACGAAGGAATGAGCAGGTCAAAAGGTCTGCTTTCGTACCATCATTTCACATTACAATCTTACGTAATAAAATTTCTTCTTTATAAATCCCATCAGAAATCTTATTGTGCCTAATAAATTGCAAGCATTTGAAAGATTTACATAAACGATGTGACATTTTTAACTTCTTCACTATTTCACTGTCATTTAGAGTAATTTGCTGTTGGTGATTTATAGAGCAAAAACACTCACAGTAGCTATGTTGTGTTGAACAGTTTTTACTATTTTATTTCCTTATAAATAATAATGATTATTTATTTTTTGTATCTGCCTCATTTAAGCATTACAGTGCAGAAACACACTGTGGCATCCTTCCAATACAATCTTTGTCAAAAAGGAAATAAAAATTCTTTGCTTGGTGTTCTCTGGAAATGGACAGACTCTGCATGCACTGGAACTATATACCATGTTTTCAAGGAACAGGAAAACTGGTATATAGCATTATCAAACCTTTTGAGTATATAAATTAACCCATTCAAAATAAATAAAATAAGACTAAGAAAACTAGAGGCAGACTCGGCACAGTCAACATGACAAAGCAACAGCTTTAATATGAAATGTAGGAGATGGTTTTACTGCTATTAAGGCTACTTTCTCCTTTCTCACAACAGACCATTTTACCTTCTGTAGTATTCAGATAGGACTGAGTCAAACCTCCAGGGCCTAATTCTGATTTGCACAAAAAAACACCATATACATCCAAAACGAAAAGTTTTTTGTTTTTTGGTTTTTTTTTAAGTGAGTACATACTGTAATTAGACGGGCAAAGAGTGCAGACTAACTTTAGTATAGATAAGAAGCAGGGCCCTTAGTGCGCATGTTCCAACATAAGTTATAGCTTTTAACTCGTGTGCAGTTTCAGTATAAGCTCCCAGCTCAGTCATTCTGTTCCAGAACTGGGAAAGCTATCTATATATTTAGAGTTAGGGGAAAACAAAACAAAACAAAACTATACCCAAAAACAAAAACCTTAGGATGAAAATACCTAGAAGTCCATAGATGATTCAAATAATAACAGTCTGGTATTGTGACTTCCTCATATCATTCACAAAACCCACCTCACAGACATTAGAATCTGCTCCTCTCGTGCAGAATTAATGTAAACCTATTGACTAATAAAATAACTGATGCTGTGAATAGGTTAAAGACATTTCTGTAGGAACTTACAGTGCAAGACAATCTGTAACATGGAACCATCAGAATGCTGAATATATCCAGTGTTCTCACTGTTCTGATAGACAGGTGCAGACTTAAGACTTGCAGAAGATACATGTCCTGTTCATCGCCTTTTTTGTTGCTGTCTTTACTTCCCCTAAAGAAAGCACTGCTGAAATATCAGTGACTGACACTGAATAGAAGCAGCTTCCTTCTCAAAGATGTCATGTACTCTCTCATAAAATAAGAATGATTTGAGTTTTACAATCCGTTTTCTATTCCAGTAACAACATCCTAAAGCGCCTGCCATTCCATCAGTTCAAATACTTTACACTTGGAACAAGCAAGCAAAAGAAGTTTAGCAAAGATAAAGAAGCTATAAAATGATCCAGGGTAGAAAAATGATTATTATTGCTTTGATTACAATGTACTATAAACACAAAGTGGCTGCAAACTAGATGAAAAATTACAGCATAGGTGACAGAGATAGTTCAGCAGATCGACCATCCCAGCTTCCCTTCTGGGATGTGCATGCACTTATCCAAGTTTGAAGCTAAAGCAAAGCACCCCCTGTTACACTGTAGACATATCAAGAAGCAAAACATGGTTATGAAGAACCTTACTTCAACAGGTCTTTTAAACAATCTAATATCATAAAACAGACATCTTGTTCAAATAAACTTCATTATCAGAGTTCAAAATATCTCAGAATTGGATATGTACATCATCATCACTTAGCTATTCCTTCTGCTATTAAAGTTCTAAGGAAATGAAAATAAGCAAAAAAAATTGCTCCAGTATGTGACGGTATTGATAAAACACTAAATATATTTTTTCACTTTGCCAATTAAAAATTAAAAAACTGAAGATTTGAAAATGCTATCAGTAGGTACATGATTTTGCAGGTGATAGAGATGACTATATTTTCTTAAATTTGTTTAGTCTGGACCAATCCGACTAATTTTACTAATGACCTTAATTTAATGTTTAGTCTGCAACAACATTCTGTCTGTCGAGTGCATATGCAATGAGGGCTGAGCCTACAACGCACCTTACAATTCTGGTCCCACAGAAAGAGGAAAGCAAAACCCCATGAGTTGCTTCCTTGCTGATCACCCAGCCCAGGCGTGAGTACTGAGAGGCAGGTGAGAAGCAAATAGGAGGCCAGAACTATAGCACAACTTCGCTGCAGTCAGGAGGCATCAGGATAACCATCCACAACAGCAAACAACATCATGGAGCACCTCGTAATTTACACTGGAAGAAACCTCTGAGATTGTCAAGTCCAACAGTTAACTGAGCACTGCCAAGTCTACCACTAAGCCACATTCCAAAGCACTACATTTACGTGTCTTTCAAATACCTCCAGTATGGTGACTCAGAAGAATCTCAGTGGAATCTGACATATCTGTTTATTTCACTGGTGTAATGATGAAGATAAGAATCTGGCCCTTGTCACCTGAAATATTTACATATTTACATATGTTGTTATGAGATGAAAGCAGAGAAAGAGAAAAAGCACGTATTAGGTGAATATTTTATTATTATAATCTTCTGTACATGCAATAATTAAAATTAGAAAGGAAAATAAATGAATACTTAGCATTATTACTAAGTAATGTGTTAATTCAAATTAATTAAAGGGAAGAAAAATTATCCTTTCACTAAATAAGCAAAAGAACATTCTGTATTAAGGATTTTCTTGAGCAGCTCTTCAAGTATTAATTGATATACCACGGCTTAGTGCTTTAATAATTTGTTTCAGAATTACTTAGGTGACTCAAGAGAGTCCAAAACTACCCATCCGATCCACTACACTAAAAAAATGGACTTTCCTAAATAGGAATGTGCCTGATATTTTATCAACTTCCATAGCGAGGTGGAAACAGTTCAATTATATGGTCAGGTATTTCTTCAAGATATTGCTCTGAACACTGCAAGCAATAGGCAATTATGTTGTTTGAGTGTTCCCAAACTCCCATCCCTGTATAAATTTCAAATAGCCATAAGACAGTGGCTTAGCTGATACCAACTGGTTCCTGTTTTGAATGTAAAGTGCTGAAGGCTGACAAAAGGGTGCTGGAAGTTTTGTTAACGTGTTTAATTGTGCTAAATAACCTTGAATATAGTATCCTGCTTGACTGAAAGATTATTTTCAATCTTCCAACTTTTAAACTTTAAGTATTCAAACTTCAAACTTTTAACAGACGTTTCATCGCACTCGAGGGATGGCTACACTACAGAAAGAAGACAAAGAGTTTCCAGAGTATGTGCAAGACGTGTAAGGAAAATGGCCCTACAGGATACAAGGTGCTGTGCCATTTAGCAGTTTGCCCAGGAATATATACAGTGACAATGAAAATTACAAGTCCAGAACAAGTTCATTTTGTTTCAGCAGAAACAATTCAGATTACCACACTGGCTTGAGCAAACATTTTGTACGTGAAATTTTCTGGTAGAAGGCAATGGCAGTTGCCTGTAAAAACTGTATAGGGACACTAAGAAGGGAAAAGGAGAGGGGAGAAAAGGACGTGCTATCAGTCTGCCCTCCTTTCTTAAACAACTCCGAGATTTCTCAGAGATGAATCTTGGGAAGCCAACTGAATAGAAGGAAATAACGATAGGAGAGAAATCTGACTCCACAAAGATTTCTAGTATGCTAGAATACAGACTTCCATACGGAAATGGAACTTGTCTGCTGCAGTACTACTGAATGACACGAGGTCTATCAATGTAAAGTGCCTTTATTCCCAGAAAGTATTTTTCTATCTATTAAAAATAACTGTCATCTGAAGAGGTGTATGTGCAGGGGCAGTGCTAATTGCACTGATTGTAAACTACAGTCGTCTTCATTTTTCTAAGGTACCACTGAGGTTACAAAAATGAAAGGAAAAAAGAAGAGCGAGAAGAAATGAGAATTTCTAAAGTGATTCTTTTGTCAAAATTGTACAATATTTGTGAGTTATGTCTCTGTGGGTTCATCTCAAAAATCTCTGAGAACACAGAACCAAAATGAGAGTCAATCATCCATCTCAAATTTATGAAGAGAAATTTTAAATCAGCTGTAAAAACAAAGGAAAGAATAATTCTGAAGGTAGTAAATGATATGAAGAAGCATCAGTAGACCAAAGATAAAGATGACAACCACAACTTTAGGGCAGATGAAGTATTTGAGACCTCTAGCCAGTCAAACATTAAACAGACAATAGCATTTTAATACTACATTGTTATAATTACTTTGTAACGAGCCTTTTGCCTACTCTTATACTTGAAAATGTGAAAATGAGGAGGCTATTTGTTTCTGTGTAGAGAGGAAATGTCAATAAAAGCACAGTTATCTGCTTTCATCATTGGAAAGCTGTCACATCTGTAGGAAAAATATGTACTAAGCACTTTGTTGAAAAGCATGCATCTTAGTGCTAATAAAGGATGAGCTACAGAATTAAAATAATAATCCTTTAAAATGTTTCCACTAATGATCATATATATCATATATTAGAGCATCATTTGCTAGCTTCAGTATTTGAAATTACCCGCCCCTCATTTTCTACACCTGTTACCACACAAGACATACAACCTTTTACAACCTTTGAGTATTCGGTTACATTCTGAAAAAATAAAATGGCTCTAACCTTGAAAATTTCAATTAAAAAACAACAACAACAACAACAACAAAACAACAGAACAACAGCAATAAACCACTCAGCTCATACTCTGGTTGTCAATCGTATTTTTTCTTTTTCCTCCTCAGGCTGTATACTTTATTTTTGAAATTATAACCTGAAGGACTTTTAAATATACAACGCTGTACAAATGCCTACTAAGTAGCATGATATAACGTTCTGGGGAATTACGGTAGCTACCAACAATAAATTAAATGAACAATGCTCAATCATTACTCTCTCTTGTGTTTGTGAGTTATAGGGCAAATACATTCATCAGTGCAGCACAGCACAGGGAATTCTCAACAAATAAGTAGTTCACAAAGGCCTCAGCTGAAGTTTGTAGCTGCATGACTGAGCTTGCACTGATGTGCCGGCTGCAGGTGATGTTGGTGTAAGTGCCTGCTGATACATTCCTGAAAACTTAGATATGGCAGGACACAATGGTTGCATAGATCTTACTCTTGCTTTGCCTTTATCATTTTTCCCATCCTCCAATTGGCTCTTCTGTTACCCCAGAGGCTGTGTCTCCCAGCATGCAAGAAGAGCAGAAGTCAAAAGCATTAATATTCATCAGTTCTGCTTTACTTCCACTCTACCAAAGTTCAAAGGATACTGTAACAAACAACCAAGGGCTCTGCCCAGAAACTAATACCCCTATTTATCTTTGTGCGTTTCACTGGAGGACAGCACAAAACAATAACTATCTTGTCCTAAATCAAACTTTCATAAACTGCCATGATTACAGCTCTAAAATTTCCTTTAAGCTTAGCAGAAGCTCAGAGATTTACAGTTCACCTGTTTGTAAAACGCAATCCAAGTGCCCACCTCTGCTGGAGGCCTCCTATACCTTTTTCCCCTCCTTTTTAGCATCTCTGACAACAGCCACGCACCTCATACAAATGAACCTCCCTATGGCAGTGTGACACTTGCTTCAGAAATTCTAACTGTACTCCGGAGGTCCTAATGTCTTGCTTTAGTCCTTCCTGATGCCTTCTAGTTCCTTCATCCTTGCTAAGAAAGCAGACAATTGTAATCCTTCTCTTTCCCCCTGATTTATAAATAAAGTAACTGAGAAGTTCTACAAAGCTGCTAGAAGCAAAATTAGGAACATATCTGGGTCACTAACATGAAGCAAGCCAACTCTTACACATTTACCTCTTCATACCTTTCAGCTCCTGAAAGGACTAATAACTAAGGAACTTTTGCTAGGAGCAGATGTCACAGAGAAGAGAAACTCAGGCACAGTAGAAACCAGTCACAGGGTGAGCCACCAGCGTGAGGCAGCCACAAAAAGCTGAAAACCAGCTAGTAAACCAGGAATCAATGTGTAACATGTCTGCACTACATCACAAACACAGGCTCTGGTGACAGCTGCTCCCTAGAGAGGAGAGCAACATCCTTCGTGTAAAGAATACTATGCTGTCAGTAGAAATGTATCAGTGCTCCAACTGCTGTGTTCCTATATTCATCACCTCATCAAACAAGGAAAAAGTAAAGGGAGATTCATAGCCCAATTTCAGATGACAATTAACATTTTTGTTTAATACATCTTTTACTGAGATCAGACAATCCCAAGTGTCCCTTTTAAATCAGATTATGACAAGCCTGTAGCAGATGTTCACAAGTTATATAGAGAATTATTTCCTGAACACCAACAATAGGATGCTGCTTCTGCAAACTCAAAAGAAGATCTGACCTTGAGTTAGCAAACTGTTTCCAGATACCAGTCTTATTTTTACCTTTACACACACACAGTCAAAGGACTGACTGAACTTCAGTTCAACCCTGCGTCTTACTGTAAACCCCCTGTACCTTTCTTTTGGTACTCAGCTAAATTGAAGCTCTTACTGCTGGGCTTTGTGCTTTTAACAATCAGAAGAGAGATGAGGTGGGGAAGGTGTGTGTAAGGATAGGCTTAGCGTATCATGGTTTTATATGCAAAAATTTCAATCCTTTCACACATATGCCCTGTATAATTGATATTCTTTTATAATTTATGAAGTGCATACTTCTCTCTTTAAGCATCTGATAGGTCATAGCACAGAGTTTGCCTGAAGTGCATGGATCTTCATGGGATGCTTAGTGCTAATATTCATGCAGAATAGGAAGCAGCTTAGTGTAAAATTTAATCCCAAGTCATCCCATTTATAAAGTCTTCTTTTATTTGCACAAGCATTTATTTACCTCCTTGTGTGCTCAAACATTTCAGGACGTATAGGCTACTCCAAGAGACCCAGTATAACAATTAACGTGTTTAACGGTGCTAAAGCACATTAGTACCACGCAGCAAGCCAAAACAGCCCTAAAGGCTTTCCTAATAAGCTTTGAAGGCTGAAAGACTGGCTTACTCAGGCAACAGTAAACATCTTGAAAAGCTGAGAATTCTAACACAAGTAAGGAAGATAATTATCTCTTCCTGCCATATTCCTCATTATTTTGCCTAATGCATCCTGTTCTCACACCTGAAGGTACTCTAACTTCCAGAAGGGCAGCAGTATTCTCCTTAAGCATTCTAAGTTACAGTTCCACTCCTTCATCTCTTAAATCCTTTATCTCTTTGTTGCTTCTTTTTTCTCCTCTTCCAAGAAGTACTCGATGTTTGCTTGGCTGCACGTCTCCTTCTTCTAGGTAGATCTGGGAAACGTATATGCACGTTCCTAAAAACTGTGCAGGGGTAACCTTTTATCAGTATATTAAGGTTTTGTCATCAGTGTTTCAAACATACCAGTGCCCCAGACCATGCCCACATGAGGGGCCCTTCACCTCCAAGACTTCCAGTTGCAGCTGTAACTACATAAGTGAGTCTGACAGGCTATAAAGCATACTGCTGTCCTCACTAGAAATATTCTTCTGCCAGGTGCTAAAAGACTGTAACTTAAAAAACCAAAACAAATCAAAACAAACACCGAAGTGAGTGCTTGCATATGGCAGTACACAGGGATAACAAGCTTCTACACGAGAGGATTATGCACAAAGAGGTGGAGGTCAACATCAAATTCATGCAGGCAGAAAGACAGGCTTGCATAAACAGGCTTATGCTCTTGCGTTTTATGAACCAAGAAGTGAAGACAATCACTCACGTACATTTCTGTGTACTGCACTGCAGGGCACTGTGTCCCATTTTCCAGGTAAATAGCTAATATTTCTATATAATTTTTCATGTAAAATTACCTCGTTTTTGATTGGTTAGCCAGTTTTCCACCCAGGTCAATCCGTCTGTGAACATTTGTAACTCAGAAGAAATCAGTGTTTACCTGTCAGTCCTATCTTCTCTTTTTACACACAAAAAAATCTCCTAGCATAAGGATGGTGATTGTGAGCTAATCATATCTCCAAGGAACTGCATCTCTTGAATGCACTTAATTCTTCCTGAGTTCCAGCTGCAACAGCTGTAAATACTTTGCAATAATTAGACTCTGACAATGCTTATTTCTTAAATGTCTGCCATATCTAAGTATGCCAGAATCACAACCTATTTAACATGTCAGTCACAGGATATTAATAGCTTTCTCAATATTGTTTATCTCCTCTGCACTAAAAGCATTCTTTTCTGACTTCATAGCTGCTCAGTGAGTTCAAAATCCCAATAACTGTTCTGAAGTCTTTATGTGCAATAGGAAGAACCTCCTTTCTCATGCATTCGTCGAAGCTATGACAGCAATTTTTAAAGGACTGGAGAATTCTTTTTCACTTTTAACTTCTGGACTTAAGTACTGTTGTTATACACAGTAAAAGAAAACCAACTACCTACATGATGAAAAGTATGCTTCCCACTATCTTTTATCTCCTTCCACCCCTCAGTACTTCACTGCAGCTAACTCTTACTAGCATATCACCGTTATCAGAAAGTAGAAACTGTAACTGTATTCAGCAAAACACGTTATTTAAATAGAAAGTTATCTAAAAACATTGCAAAAACAAACACCTACAAGAAAATGTTCTTCAGTATTAGCCGGTGTCCTGTGTTTGAGCTAAACAGCCCTCTTGAGACCATGGTAAATAGTCATCCTCTCCCAAAATATAAGCCTTACACCTAGCTCAGGACAATCAAGACGTTTTTATTATTACTTTTCTCCAGATTCTTTCTTCTAGCAAGATCTTTCTGTAGTCATCAATTATTCAGTAACCACTTTAGACATGCATGTTCTGTGTTCAAGTATTCAAAAAAGTGCTTAGAAGTATAGGTGAGTAATCACTCAAGTTCATCCACAACAGAAGAAAAGGAGACAGAGGAAGGAGTTTTTTCATGCAGCTGTGGGGCATAGGAATTATTTGGAATGACCACATTTGACTGGCAAACTAAAAATTCCAAGTGTTTTTTAGAGACAGGACATAGCCTCTTATTTTTTAGACTTTTAGTTTTTAGACTGAGTAGAGAATGGAAGTCACAGTTTCTAACAGTTGTTAGCACAGTTGCTAATGGCTAGGGAGCAGAAACAGAAGAATATGAGTATTAGAAGATGTCTTTAAAAATATTCTTATTAGAAGATATGGGAAATATGAAATGTCTTCTCTTCCTCTCCTAGTACATTTTAAGTACTTTCTTCTCTTTGTAGATGTTTTTGTATTCTCCATGTTTTCTTTTGAAAACAAACCAAGTATTACAAATGGAGATTATTCTTATTTAATTCCTTTTGAAGAGATATCCATAAGGTTATGTCCACAAGTAGCTAATTTACATACTCTGAAATAGTGCTGAACTATTTTATCATTCATGGTCAAATAACTTCTTTCCATTTGATATCATCTTACCTTCCTTAGCAAATACTCAAATCTGCATTTACTTATGCACTTCTTTCATCCACTAATTTGAGTTTTGAACTCCTGGTATACAGACACATTGTAAAAAGTTAGACAAGTGACATACAGTGTGGTGATTTGCAAACCAGCATCCAGAGCACAGCATCAAAAAAGACCCCAGAGATGATCAAAAGCCCTTAAGGTCAGCCACACTTACCACTGCTTTACAGGTCCGAATTCTTCACTCCTACTTCTCTGACCTGAACCTTGAAATACCGTAAAACAGACACAATGAAGAACCTGCAACTTCAGCTACGTTACATTCTCAGTTCTGAAAAACTACTTTCATCTGCTTTGCAAAGACCTTTATTACGTACTTGTTACAGAGACAGAAATGCTCTCTCTCTATATATATTTAATTATGACTTATTCATTATCATCCAATCAAATTTTATAGTACTCTCACTGCAGAGATTTTGCTGGGTTTTCCATAAGTACTGTAAAGGTTTCTGTGTAAAAAAACATTCCAAAATTCTAGGATACTAATTTATATCAGTTTTCCTTTGAACTGGATTCTATCATGAAGTACCAACTTACAGATCCTTCAAGAAAAAGAAAAAGAAGTAAATACAATGGTAAAATCTTTTTTAGGAGATTGCATCTGATCTTATGAACAAATGGCAGACTTTCTGGGCCCCTGGATGAATAGTTACTGTAGCAGCTCTGGAGGACGAGATAGAGGCAAGGGAGCAGATTCTCACTGAAATTCTAGTGAAAATTCAGCAGAAAAATGAAGAAAGGTGTATTTTCTTAGTGTGTTCCATGCTTTGTCAGTTTTAGTCTAACAGGAACACGTGGTCTTTGAATTACATATGCATGCTGATGTACTGCATGGTTTCTCATTCTGCTCTGTTTTAAGAAAATAAACAAACACTAGATGAGAAGAAATAATTACTGGAGATTTAAAATTCATTCACAATTCTGAGAGCAGAAAACAATGAAAGAAGCTATAATCTGATTCTAATTGGAAATTAACACAGTTACAGATGGAAATTTCTCTATAAACAGAGCTAGAAGCTTTCATCCAAATCAACAGCTTCTTACCTTTAAAAAAGAACTAGAATTTCTTCATATACCCACATTGTGGCACAAGATGAAATTGAAAAAAAAAATTACAGCCTCTAGATAGATGAATACAAAAAAAAAATTCATTTTGCATTTTTCATGGTTGCTGATGAGAAAAATTTTTAATTGATCTTACTCATTTGCACAGTATGCCAAACTATAAATTCTTTGGCAGCTTTTGTAAATGCCATATGGGCAGAAGGCAATCACAACAAATCACACATCTTCTTCCTTCATACCACTCAGAAGTGAGCCATCTGATTGTCCTACTCTCTGCATCAACTGTGGCACGGACTGGACAGGCATGGATGTCTCTTGCCTGAGAAGTTCAAGAAATCTTCTGTAATTCTGTTACCAATTCCTTCTTCCTTTATTTCTCTCTTTAAACGGGACATCTTTTACTCAGAGGGTGGTGAGGCACTGGCACAAGATGCCCAGAGGAGCTGTGGATGTCCAACCCCTGGAGGTGCCCAAGGCCAGGTTGGATGGGGCCCTGGGCAGCCCGATCTCGTGGGGGCAACCAACCCATGGCAGAGGGGTTGGAACTAAGTAATATTTAAGGCCTCTTCTAACCTAAGCCATTCTATGATTCTGTGATTTTCCCATCTGGAATGCAACCTTCATCCTCGTGTGCTTTACAGGTAAAGGCTAGGTCACAATGTCTATGAAACATTACGCTCCTGATTCCGGAGGATTTAATCTGTTAAGGCACCATAAATAGTCCTCAGCTGCCATAGTTAGGCTGCTTCTAGATAACATGACAACAAGGGTTGTGCAGTACAGTAGTACTAAAGGACTGATTCCTTCTTCCCTTATCATGATCCCTGTCTGCAGACACGTAACGAGGATCTCATATGCAGCTTTTCACAAGGCAACATAATTATCTAGAAAACAGTTATCAATAGAGATAATAAAATCCAGGCCCCAGATTTCACAGGTGCTATTTCACACAGTCAGTAGTACAGAGTTTAACAGACATAAGGAATAATGTAATAACTCCTGAGGTAATGTTCACTTGCAGAAGACTGCCTTGGATATAACACTTCTCTTTTCTCCCCAAGACAGAAAGACTGAATATAAGGAAAATATTTCATTTTTTGCCATATTTTTAGGCATATTTGAACACGTTCACCAAATCTCCTTGCTCAGGATTTTTCCACTTGAAAAATGCTTGCAATTTTGCATTGCAAAGCTGATAAGCAAATTAGCTATTTTAGGCAAAAGTTCCTGTCACTCCAAGTGCTGAACATCAGGCTTTTCCTCAGATAACAACACTGCAGGGAGAGCCCCATGGGACTGTCCACCTCCATGCATAGTACCTTGCCTGCAGTGATAAGCTTGCAGCTTAAACCACTGTAATGCAGTGTAAGATAACTGAATACTTGGTGAATAATAATGCTGCATTCTACGCTAGCAACCAGCATCACTACAAATCAGAGAGATCTCTTGGACAGGTATTTTAGAAGGAGACAAAATGGCCTCAAGTTGTACCAGGGGAGGTTCAGGTTGGATGTTAGGAAAAATTTCTCCGAAGGAGTGGTCAGGTATTGGAATGGGCTGCCCATGGCTGAGTCACTGCTCCTGGAGGTGTTCAAGAATTGTGTAGATGTGGTACTAAGGAACATGGTTTAAGTAGGGAAACATTGGTGGTAGGTAGAAGGTTCGACTGAATGATCTTAGAGCTCTTTTCCAACCTTAATGATTCTATGACTGCTGCATATGACACAGCTGCTTGGGTCTGAAGATGAAGATGAATGCTGAATCCTGATGAAATTTCAGAAGGAACTTAAAAAGCAAAAAGTAATAATTTTAAATGGAACTTAGATAAACTATTAGCACTAATGCCTTAATTGTTACAAAAAGGAAGGAGAAGAATTCAGGGAGCAGCACCACCCACAGGGAAAATTTGTGACTAATTTATCTGGCTTGTTTCTATAATGAAAATCGTAAAAGTAGATTGGTACTCCATTGTTTTGTGTCATGTACAAATATATTTTAAATACCAAAAGGAAGCAAAACACTTCTGAAAGAAGGGAAGCTCTACACATGCTTTCCTGAGGAGCACTACTGGGCAAGGGGAGAGCAAGGTTTTGGCAAGCAGCTCTGAGTGATCCCAACAGTCTCAAGAGTCACCCTTAACTACTGCCATGGGTTATCCAAGGAACACATTTTTCTGGCAATATCCTTTGTCTCACATTCATTACTGAATTTGATAAATAAACTCCAATCACTTACGGTGATTGGTGTGACTGTATGCTGAGTAGCTACATATAAACTAATTACATGAATATTTATTATTTCAAGTATGACCTCTCTGTTGCTTATTACAAGCATAGTTATTTTGAACAGCTACTGGTCCTTTTCAGGTATTTTCTTATATTCAAAATGCTCTTATATCAACACCTAGCTTTTATTTATTTTTACCTGAACATGCAGAAGGTATCATTTCTTCAGATTACTGATGTATAGGAAATAAATGCAGCTTGAAATAATAATAATAATAATAAATAAAAGGAAAGAACCTCAGAAAGTTACTGTATTTTTTAGCATGCAAGAAATGGACAAAACAAAACCTATTCATTTGAATTGACATTTTAGGTATAAATCCTGCACAACTAAAACCAAAATGCTAATAGACAACAGGTCAATTGTGACAAAAAAACAGGGCCTAGAATTTTTCTTCTTTCTATTTTCCGAACAACTGAAGGACAGCAGATCTAAGGAGCACTGCAAAATTATTCATTTCACAACATTTAAAATCTCCCTAAAACACTGGTAGTTTATTTATCCCCCAAAACATACATCTTTTGCCTACTGAAACTGCAGTTTCAGTAGGTCATGAAAAGCTTAGAAAACCAACACAAAAATGTATAATATTTTCTCACCTACTTATAATTAATAAAAGTGTAAATAGAAAAATGCAAAAAATGTAAGTAGGTGCTTATTTTGATGATTCTGATTTGATACAGAGTTATATAAGACAGGGCAGAGCTAAGCAGCATGACAAGTATCATCCTCTGAAGAAACCACTTGTTCCAAAAGGCATCTTCTCTGAATAGAAAAGCAGCCAAATAAAACACAGTTGCTCTTACAGTGCATGGTTCAGACTTTCACTGAGTAAACTAGAATGAGGAAAACAGCACTCATTGCAATCTACTGGACAGAGACAACAGTGATTCATTCTCGCTGCTCACAGATATGAAGAAATCTTCATGTGAAAACCAGAACATACTGCGTTGTTGTCAAACTGAATAAAAGTGCTAAAAAGGACAAGGTAATCACCTGATGTAACAGCATTTTAGCTGTTTGCTTTAACTTTTCCATAACAATTCAAATCAGATCAAACGCGTTTTAAAAAGAGGAGACTGAGGGGAAAGAGGGAGGAAGAAAATGAACAAATGCTTGCTTAGATTTTGTGAAAGATAAAACAATGAAGCTCATGTATCAAGGTGTATCTTCTACAAAAATCACAAGCAGTCTACGTGACAGCCAGAGAGAAAGGAAGAGAGATGAGTAAAGGGTAACTGTCTGTGCTTTCAGAAGCCACTAGGTTTGTAAGAGAAAAGATCTGCAAACCACAAAGACAAGGGAAAGATGGGTCATACTTCCAGCACAAACGAAGGCATTAACTCAGTATTTCCTTACCAGAATAATCAGATATGATTATTAAAGTACATAGTGGGAGGCATTAATAGGTTATTTTCTTCTAGAATTACTGCAGATACTCCTACACATACATAAGATAACAAATTGGGAGTAACTGAAAACCTATGAACTCCCTTCAGTGTAAACTCAAACCTCAAAGAGAGAGAGCACTGACAGGAGCCAGCGGTCCCTCCCACCACAGCCTATTCCTACCTGTCACCCACCCTCAGAGGTAAAAATAAAAATAAATAGTAATAATAAAAAAATAAACCACGTGCAGCAGACTCTGCAGGACATCTGCAGAAGCCTACTGCAGGGTTTCTTTTCTTCCCTTTTAAGTTGTTACAGACCGAGCTGACCCATGGGTATATGGAGCAGACAAATCTTTAACACTGATGTCCTGACTGTCCTTACAGGATTGGGGAATGCGAGAGGTGCAGTGTGCACAGAATGGGCCCTGCTGTGCTGACAAGTTCACTGTTTTGTGAAAAAGCGGCTGCACAGTCATCCTCTCTTTAAGCACCTACTTCTTACATTTTTCAATAAAGATTGCTTTGATACCACTACAGTCAGATTGTGCCAATTTCTGTGAATCCAATTTCCCCTGCCTTTTTTGTGGGATTAGGTGATAGATTAAAGCAAAAGTACCTTCATGTCTTCCCTTCCCTTATCCCTGAGGCTGTGCACAAACTTAGTGTTGCATAGCATGATTCACGTAGTTGAAAAGAAGAGGAATTAGGAATTTATTGGAGGATCCTCTCCTCTGCTTTGCAATTTACATACCTGTCCTTGCTCTTCTCAGCCTCCTCCTATTTCTCAAGTCATTTTTAAAATCCATTCAGTGACGGAATATGGGGTAGTTCAAGAGTAGACAAACTAAGTACTAAAGCACAAATCACAGTCACAAGTCATATCTCAGTATGAATTTTGAATAATTTTCCCTTGGTGTAAACTGGAAGGATCACCATTATCATCCCCTTAAGAAGCTGAGATCTTCACACTTTCCATTGTCATGACACAGACACGTAGATTTCTATCACCCTTTGGTGTTCTGTGTTCTGTCTGTTGAGTACATTCAGACAGTCTGGGCAATGACCTTTTACTAAAGTGAGTCACAGCTTAGAAGGCAAAATGCAATTACATTATTTTTTGTGCTCTGAGTAAAATGCACCAAATTCAGCAAAAGGTGTCCAGATGTTTAACACAAAACAGAGGCTTTGCCCTGTGTCCATCCAGCTGAGCTTTAACAGCTTTTGTCCTTTAGACCCTTTCCTACAATCTCTATTTCCTGAGTTTTTTTCTTATTTATTTGTCAGGTTGTGATTTGTTTGCATACTCCTTTTTTCTTACTGTACAAAATGATTTAATCTGATTTGCACTTGATTCCTTCTATTAACATTATCTTTATTTTCCTTGGTTTGTTTTAACTCCTCCATCACACTTAGCTCATTTATCTGTTTGTTCTCCTTTAGATAGTCAGAACTGAGTAGGCTGTTTACTTTACTTATGTAACTGATTTTCTCAGCTATGCAAACAGTACCAAGATGATGATATCCTCAGTAGACAGCTATTTTGCTAGTCAATAGCCATAAAAATATTATCAGTCACTCCTTTCCTTGCTTTTGTATCTATTATTGGCCATGGATTTATTACTCTTTTCCCTTCTGCAAATACATTAGCGCTTTACTGTGATGGAAATACTGTAACAGTATTTTTTTGCCATTAATATAATTAATGTCCTAATCAGGCACACGTTAGCAAGACCACTTGTGTTTTACTGCAGCCACTGTCCCTATCAGCCTGAATTCTTGATTTGTTAGAAATGGGATTTCATAATGATAAAAAATTATCTAAGATCACAACTGCAAGATCTAGAGGAAATGCAACTCTGCTGTGTTTAAATCTTTCTGATAATGGTGTGATACCATTGCGATACTAGTGTGGCATTAATGTATGTGGGAAACTAGAATAGGTTGCCACAGAGCTTCAAGTGCAATAGGAACAGCCAGATCCATATCAGTACTTTATAACTGTTATTCTCTGCATGTACTATCCAGAGCACATCAGGCTTCTTCTAAGCACCCTAATATGAGTTCATGCCAAGAACAAATCTGATGGCACTGCGATGACTGCCACAGGAGAAAAAGCAGCAGCATTAAGACCCCAGCAACACACTAAGATTGCCACCTAGTTTAAAATTTAATCTAAAATTTCAGGCTCGAAGATTATATACACTTTAAGACCACTGAGAATACGTGAGCCGGAAATGCTTCACATCTTCATGTGGATTTTATAGCTCCTGTATTCTTTCACCCTCATTTAAAACATTCTGCTGGAAACTCAGTTAACACTCTTCCATCTCAAAATTCACCTGCTAGGCCCACCTTTCATCTGTTTGTATGCTATCGATTCTGCAGAAAATCAAATATTTTTGCTCTGACACATTTAGGGCTAAGCTCACTGCTCTTCTGGGAGCATGCATTCTGAGTCCTGTGCTGAAGCAAAGTCAGCATGCTTTGGAAAGCATCTGCTTCAGCTCAGTGGCTAATAAAACACATGAGGTTCATGTGTGATAGAAGAGGTTCGGGTGAAACAGTAAACGCCGAAGAGCAAAAATTACAGTTCAGTATCCATAAAACTGTCGGCTTGATAGTTCTGGCAATGGAGGTCCTCCAGCTCCAGAATTGATTTCACAGCTGCTTTCCTCCCACTATCACTACAACATGGCACTGCAAGGATTAAAAGTAGTAGTGCAATTCAGTCTCATCATAGAATCAGTGTTTTGTCTTTCTGCCCACAATATCCTCAAGACAGGAGGAAACTTTTGCGGACAGAAATGAAATGACTAACTTCAAATTGCTTAGCTTAGCAAGACTGCAGAATCCTTACTGTAAATGGAATTCTTGTATTTGCCAGGAGGGCTCTGTGTCCAGGTTCCAGCTAACATGGATATTTAGGGAAAAACATAAATAAATCAAATCTCTGTTCCCACCTAGGGAACAGACAGTTCTCTTTTGTGCCTCTGCAGGGAAGTACATGTGTTTCCCCAGGGTTACAACCCTCTTCTTGCACTTCCCCTCGACATCTTGAGAAGCAGTAGGAAGAGAACTACAGGAACAGCATCATGAAAACCCGCTCAGAAAGAAAACTGCAGCTGCAAAGGATAAAAACAAGCATGGAAAAAAAAGGAAAACCATGTACAGTATAAAGCTTACAAATCTCTTTCAGAAATAAATAAATAAAGCAGAGCTAATAGATGAATGACTGAAAGACAATAGCTTATAAGCCTCAGTTGAATCAAGAAGTTCCAATTTCACACTCTGACACCTTACATTACTGAAGAGAAAGATATAAACTTGTGCATTGATCAGAAGAAAGTGAAACATAAATGCTTCCCCCCCACTCTCCATCTGCAATTTGTAGTTTGGAAAAATATCATGAGAACAGAAGAAAATGGTATTAAAATAGAGAGAGAATGACATCTACTGGCTGTCAGAAACTGGCTTGTTTCACTGCTGAAAATGTTCTTCTCTCCCTTTCCTCAAAATATCTCATTTGAGACTCCCATTATTAGTCATTAGAGTTTATCTATTGGAGAATGAATAAAGAACAGATCAGTAAGTTCCCCAAATAGAAGCATTTTCTGGTTAATTTTTAACTGATTAGCTATACAAATAAAAATACTTACGTAAATAGCTTAACATATTTCAGATCTTTAATATTAATCTGGTGAATAAATAGACTCCGCTTAGAGCTACCAGAAACCCTAAAAGAAACAGTGCAGTTTTGCACTGGATGAAGGTTTTCACTGTATGCTTTGCCAGAACAAATAACACCAATAAAACAGTAACTCTATCCCTTATCTAAAAAGATACTTAAGCATCTAATTTTCACAGTCCTGCATTGCTTTGTAAAAGCATAATTATCATTTTTCCAAGATAAATTTAGTGCATTACTTTACTTAAGATCTCAACATCCCTTTTTTAATGTTTCTGTATTTTTCCATATAAATAAGGTATTCGTTTCCCAGAGTTTCTTTGCTGCTACTGCTTCTTTTTGCTTATAACCTAGAATTACCATCAGTGATATAACAATCTCAGAGAGTACTGAGATTTTGATAAAGGTCACATCTTACTCTTAAGTGGCCATTCATCTCATGTTCTTGGTCCCTCCATTTATTGATCTGCTTAATACGAATGAAGCCCTTTTCCCTGTTTGCAGTGATACTCTGTGGGTGATACTGCCAGTACAAACAAATTGATCTTGCTCACTTTCTATCTGCCACAATATGTATTTTCTCCTCTTGCAGTTTTTGCCTGCTGCTTAATTAAACTCCTCTCAGCTCTCATGTCTGCTCAGCAGGAAACACCTCTCCAGCTCTCACGCCCCTAGTAATCAGAAATTAGTGCAATATAGACATGAGCATCTGATCATTCTTTCCTAATAAATTAAGCTCAGAAAGAGCAAAATGCTAAGGAGTCACAACACCATTCCCACTGGCAAAAGAAAATTCATAAACATAATTGCCATACTGCAGAGAAACGAGTCTCAAAGACTCCCTCACCAAAATCAATAACTGTAGAAAATAAGTTTGCAGGGTGGGAAAAAAGTTAAGGATGGACAAAAATACTCCTCAGAGTTGATAGCTGCAAAAGCAGACCAGGAGATTCAGGCACGTGTTTGCTTAAACTCTCCACAGAGTGGATATAGTAGAAATAGCACACCTGTGCAGCTGCATGGAGAAGTGCTCTCTTGTCTCCAGTGCGATGGACTTGGATTCAGATAGGTGGATACAGTGCCAAGCCACAGCTGTGAAAAGATACAAGCATCCCCTGATGCTCTTTACTCCAGCATGCAGAACCGCAGATCGGGAGGGATGCTATAGTGCTGCATTACTGTGTGCACACTGCCAGTTCCACAGCACAACAGAACACTACAGATGAGCTTTCATCACTCACACACCTTTTTATTTATTATTTATTTATTTTTATTTATTTTATGTTGTGTATTTTAAGTTCACAAAATGCTCCCAGGTACTCCTTTAGGGACAGCGTAGGTATGTTCATATGCCCTTTTTTTTTTTTTTTTCCCTATAATCTATTGACTTTAAAAAAAAAAACTAGCGATGCATTAAACTGAAGTTATTCATAACTTTTTGCTGAAAAAGCTATCAGAGTTCACTGAAGTCAGTAAGAATCATCCAGACATCAGCAGGAATCAAATTAATTTAGATTTTGGCACTTGTACACTGGGTATACACTGACATCATATCCAAATACACTGAATGGTACCTGAAGATATAGAATCATAGAATGACCTGGGTTGCAAAGGACCATAACGATCATCGACTTTCAACCCCCTGCTATGTGCAGGTCGCCAACCAGCAGACCAGGCTGCCCAGAGCCACATCCAGCCTGGCCTTGAATGCCTCCAGGGATGGGGAAACCACAATCTCCTTAAGCAACCAGTCTTTTCCAGTTCATCACCACCCTCACCACTTCCTCTGAATATTTAACCTAAACCTCCCCTGTCTCAGTTTAAAACCATCCCCCCTTGTCCTATCACTATCCACCCTCGTAAAAAAGATATCACATGCTCCAATGTATCCCTAGAAGTGGTGTACACATCTAGATTTAAGGAATTCAAAATACAAAATTTGGATTGTGCAATGATTGGTAAAATAAAAATTAATCTGAACATCATGTAGTATTCTATTAAAAGTTTGAGCTGTTTTGTAATTTTATCTGACAGATATCATCCCAAATAGTTGAACAGGAAAATCATTTTGTCAAAATACAAACCTGAGAGTGAAGCATTCATCATTACTCAAAGGAATTTCTGCCAGAAGAGAAGACGTGTTAGATAATTATGACAAAGATGAAAAAGGTGAAGAACTACTTCACACAACAATACTGTGGACATCAAATCTACTTAAAGGAATGCTTGAGATAATGTAACTACCCTTGTATAATCAGTACTGAGGAAAAAGAAAAACATGAGATACCACTTGGGTTTTCTAACAGCAGTCTTCAGATCTACAAATTCCAGGCAACTGATCATATGCAATTTTTTCCTAGCTGCTAATAAGTAGCATCCTTTGGCTTAAATTCCAACGTAATTTCTGATCATCTTCTTACCCCTTCATCAGAATTCATAGTCTGCTGGTGAAGTAGAGGAGTTTTAATAAGATGGCAAGCTGTACTGCTTTTTGTTCATAGACTATAACCACAACATTCTCAAGGACGAGTTATTCCTATTCTACCATTAGAGATTCAAATGGTTAGTCTTTGAAAGTTCTAGTTCAAACTGGAGAAGAGCAGTAGGTTGCTTAAACTCAAATTATTCATCAAAAAAATTCCAACAGAAGAACACAGCTTGAAATATCTTTACTTCCTAGGGGGCAAAATGTCAATTCACCCAGTTCAAAACGATACAATAGAGCGACTAAATCTCTTCCTAAAGAAAAAAAAAACCCTAAAATTGGTCTGATGAATCACCCCCTGTAAGTGCCGATTTCTCTTCAGGAAGTTGAAAAGAAATCCAGCTAAGATACAGGCAGAAGTCTAAAGTTAGATGAGGTGAAATCTCAGCCTATAGATAAGAAACAATATTCTTGCATTCAATCTCCTGGCACTACTCAGGCTGAATTTCAGTCTGTTATTTCACTCTGAGAGGCTGGAGCACTTCCTTTCAACCACCCCATCTGACCTCTGCTGAAGTGTGCCTACTGCGGGCAGCGGCCATTCAGCCTCTGCTGACAGATGCAATCGAGGCTTCAGGTGTGAATTGCCAATCTAGGCGGCACACAAAGCAAGTCGACCTTCAACACAAGTTAAAGCAGGAGTAACACAGTTCATATCAGACCTGAGTATTCATGTTAGAGACCAAACTGCTTAGGTCCTGCGTTAGTCTTTCCATTGCACAGCCACTTAACGATCCAGATTTGGTACTTGCATCTACAGACAATTCCCAAATTATTATGTATTAAAACAGAGAAGGACATCTTTTTGTCATGTGATTATTTTTTTTTTTTTTTGAGCTCTTCATATACCCACTGTATCAGAATAGGAGAAAGCAATTTATTCCATAACTGACAGTCTTCTAGTCCTTAAAATGCTGAAAGCTCTTCTGTGTTGGCCAAAATCAAATCCTGGATTCATTAACATTTTACGAAATTTTTGCAAGGAAAACGTTGTCCTCCTGGGAGTTTTCGTTCTGACAGTGTCACTTTTTTTTTGTCAAAAATAAAACAATATTTTTTTTTTAAATAATAGAACAGTGTCGTTGACTGAAAATGAGGAAGGCTGAAACCATGCCTGACCACACACCACGATGATTAACTTCTGCTACCACCAAATCACATTCTTTTAGCTAGTATTTTCAGATGCAGATATAAAATATAAAGGCATTATACAGTAGGTTTACAGCAGTGACATAATACAGTGCTCCTTTTATTTCCGATGAATTAAAGTCATTTTGACAGAGTAATTTTCTGTTCCAAATACAGATTTCAAATACTATTATGGAAACACACTAACAATAACGTACATATTTATTGAAAAGTAACCTTATGCTAAAGATATTTCACAAAACCATCTCCTCCAGCCTGCCTATCACTTTATCTCATAATTCTCTCATAACAGTCTCATAAAAATGCTAACTATTTCAATGAATGTATGAAACCTTCTATAAGCTGTACTAATACAGGTTCAAGTCTTATTTCAGCCTCAAGGAAAAAAACAGATTTTGCCTATCAGCTTAAGTCACAAACAAACAAAATCAGTGCATTACAGCCGGGTGCTTTCTGGGATCTATGCACATATCCACAATTTAAAGCACAAATTGTTATTCCTTGAACTAAGACCAAATGTTCCACAACATTTGGTTATACCAACTCACAGGCTCTGTAAATTATCCCAGCAAAGCTTTAATATCCCTCTCCCATGGAATGTAATGTTTTTACACAACCGTGCCTTTATAGTTTTGCACCAGGTAAGCCTAAAAAAATTAGTTCTACAGCCAAGAGATCCTAAGTGAGTTTCCAAAGCTTTTTCCAATCCTCAGACAGTACCCGGAACCTGGTTCTCAACTTTGTTTTTCAGAAAAATGATAAAATAGAGTAGAATAAGATGCATCCATTTTTAATGACATAGGTAACAAATTATCTTTGCAAAGTACTTAATGATTTCTGGTTTACAAATGCAGGCAGAATTTCCTAAGTTATTTAATATCTTTGTTTAGCATCTTCTGATTTAGCTGAAGGGCATGGTAAGTTTCAGGTGAAGGTAACAGACACTTAAAAGCAAACAAGATTGCATTTCCAATTTAATCAACATAGTCCACACACAACTATCTTGCATAGTTTGTGAAGTTAAATTGTGTTACAGAAATGGCTTCTTTAAAAAAAAAAAGAACACATGAAATGAAATTATACTAGAAAGCTCAAAATATTATAAAGAAATAAATAGATCACTGAGAAACCTGTATTATTAGTAATTTTTCATTTTACAATTCACAAGAAAGAGCCAATATCAAGTCAATCCTGCATTTGTACTTTTTCAGTTATGGGACCAACAGCCACATATTATTGTTTGTAACAGCCAATGCCAGACTAACAGTTTCGTATTAACCTCTGCAATTTAGAGCAACATACAGCTTCCTGCAGTATTCAAAATACACTCATGCAATCAACTTAAATGAACAGTTGGTAAAATGCATGCAAATCTACAAATGAACTAAAGTAATGACCATTAAATTAAAAAAAAAAAAAGGTTTTTGAAGAGTTTCTTGGCATCGGTGAAGTCTTTTGCAAAATTTGTCTCTCCACAAATAGAAATACGTGGTCACAAACGGAAATACATTGTCACTACATTCACCTAACAACACTTCTTTAAAGCCTTGATGTTTTTTGAAACTGACTTGTGTTCTCTACACTTCAGTGACCTATTCAATGACTTATTCCTCAATTAATAAGCATCTATCTCAAATATCACAATATTCAGAGAATTAAAGTTTCTCAAACACGGTGAACATCTTACACAAGCTTTCGCATGAAGTGAAATAAAAATAACTTATCTATGAGATGATTTTTTGCTTGGAGAAAAATTTACAAATTACTTTTTTTTTTTTTTTTGCAGTGAGTCTTATCAGACAGAAAAAATGCATTATGTATTTTGCTACTTAAAAAAATGCTTGCAGTCTTACAATTTCAGATTGAAATAGAAAATGCTGTCACAGATAAAATACTCTGTTTTGTAACCACAGCTAACCAAAGCTTTGTAGCCAAAGGAAGATTTATTAATAATTTTCATAGACACTGATACCTGAACAATGAGATGGTCATCATCCTGGTCTTTATTATATCATACAAGGTGACTTCAAATGCGACACAAAGTATCTTGAAAATATTTCACCTCAAAATGTTCATGTCAACAGATAGAATAAAAAAAAAATTTTTCACCTTTTAGCACACGTAAGTTTTTCACATATCTAGCATTGTTTTTGTATATCTGAGAAAATGGATGATGTATCTAAAAGGATAAAAACCTAAATGACGTGATTAAAGACAATTTCTTTTGATAAACAAAGCTGAGATGTAACATCTTTGATTAACAAAAAAAAAAAAAAATCCACAGAGGAAGTGATAACTGACAATAGCATAAAGATATGGGAAAATAACATTCATATTTTATATGTTAAATTGTACATCTTATTTGTTCTGCTTCAGTAATGTAGTTGTATGGATGAGATAAAGTAATACCTACAAAATACAAAAGGGCACACACCCCTCTGCTGGATGTCCAATTTTTGTCCCACTGTGATTAATGCTTCCAGCCCTTGACTTCTCCCAAACCAAACACTGTAAGATTACTCCATTGGTCTCTAGAGTCCATGCTCACAGTAAAGCGGTTCAGCAAATCTTTCTGGCATATCCAGGTGACCCAAAGAACAATGGACATCTCCATAGCAGAGGATTCTCAAGTACTAGGGTCTTCAATGCTGCAGCACATTTTGCAGGTCCTAATTCTTATTCTTTAAGTTACTTTTATATTTGCTTGAATTTTTATGAACAGTGCCCTTCTGTACTTGCCATTTTGTGTAGAGAGACTTGCTTATCATCCCTGCTGACAGCCTATTCCAAAACCAGCCCCAAGGTAAGCAGCCACGCTGTCCTTGCCCTGTAGCAATCTTCATGGGGAGATGCCTCCTAAAGCTGAGCCAGAGATAACCAGTCACCTCACCCTCACTTCACCTTAACTGCAGCATTATTACATTGACTATTCAATATCCTTCAAAATAATAAATCAGCAATTCACTAAATATGTTAATGATGAACCATCAGTCTAGTTAATACATAACAGTTAAGTGCAAAGCTGGTGGTTCAGTTAGTATTTATCTTAACACAAAAATGCTAAGTATATTTTTGCTGTGTTCACAGTCAATTATGTACCCCAGCTCAGCATCCTCCAGCGCTGTATCATGGATTCATGCCCTCCCTTATCCTCCCTTCAGTTGTCTTCTTGCAATGTTGAACTGATTTTAGTTTGAAATTCCCCCACATTATTTCTGGAAATGGTCAAATGTCCTTACGTCACTATTCCTGGGTAATATCTTCACTTGTTTCCTTCCAGCATTACAGTTGGAATGCTCAAGTTCATCTGCTTTTTATCACTAAACAACCACCTGAAAATGCCTAGGCAACAGACTCCATAGTCTTCTACCTTCCTAACTTTGCTACACACAGTTTGCAAAATTTATATGCACTTCATTAGGTACTTCATAAAATATTCTATAAGCTGATGATGTAAATCAAGTACTTTGGTATTTGGCAGCCTGAATACTAAAATAAACATTCTTCAGTAGTGCAATTACCATCACTGCAGTTTTACTGACAGTATTAATCCACGCTCACTAAAGTAATTTAACAGATGACAAGTGCTTTGTTTTTGCAGATATTTGACCTTTGGAAGTTTTACAGTTTGAATATGCGCTGCCTTGGGCATTTGTGACCAAAAGCCAGGACAACTGGTTCTCTAAAATCCTCACACTGCATCACCCAGCCGTGCATGACTGTTGCGCTTCCAAAATGTTGGCTTATTCTGACCTACAATATTCCATGGTCGTATTAGAAAACTGCTGGCTGTAAAACTGTCCACACATTTTGTAATGTTTACAAAAATAACTTTAGACGCAATAATGCTTTTTGTAGTTAATGTCAGGTCAGCTTTTACTCTCTTAGGCAGTGTTCCCAACTTGATTATGATTTGTCCTGTTGACTTGCAGGGCTTAGTATACTTGCAGATAGCTTCCATTTCATCATTTCAAGTGACACTATCCTTTCTTACAACACAGAGTCCTTTTACTTCTATTAATAAACTTCAATAACAGAAAACAAGTTTCATTAAATCCTAAAATCAGAATCAGAAGATAATTTAGATTTGACTGGACCATTAGAGGTCATCTGGTTCAACCACTTGCTCAATTTAATTTACAGCAGAGGAAGAAATTCAGCTTAGCTATGCTTAGGATACTGCATATTGCATGCCATATTTGGGCCTCTCTGAGGCGGTTTAATAAAAATCAAAATGAAAATACCTACATTGCATGTTCTGTGTTCCTATAATATTTAATATTTGTATTTTTTATCTGCAGGAAGTATTAAATATTATGATTTACAGAAGAGGCTCAATAATACATTATTTTAAGTTGCAACTAATGTAACCCAATAGTCCAGAACCTGATTTAAAAAAAAATTATAATTACAAAAACAGAAGAAACTACATTAGCCATGAGTTGAAGAAAAATATATATCAGACACTATTTTGTGATCATATTTCTTTAAGAATGTGACTATTTGTATGTCACATCGTTGACAACATCTTCTGCATAAGTGAAACTTAAAAAGCAGTACTTTTTATAGTATTAGTAGCAGTTAACTCCTATTTATAAAACCTAAAGCTCTACCCGATACCTGGGTTGAAAAATTTGTTCAGTTATGCTACAACAAAACACAAACACAAACCACCATGAGATCTCTAACAGGGAGGCCCTGCTGTACTTCATGTAGTGATTGCACAGTCATCAAAATCTCATTAAAAGAACCCAATTCACTTCCACGTGCTCCTGATCTAAGTCTGATTTCAGCAGAACACAGCCTTATTTACACCACAGAAATGTAAGGCAGAACAAACCTACCAGACATTCATCTTGAAGTTCTCTATGTTTACCTACTGGGAGATGTGCAGGGTGTTATTTTCCATTTACTTGCAGCTGTACAATCCAACAGCCAGGTCTGTGCTATTTCCCCCATATGTCTGCGATTAGCCATTTTAACATCCACTCATCACTGAAATTAACATCATTGTTTTAAAAGTAACTTCGAAGGTAACATCTTGTAAACCAGGAGTACCCAACAGCTGTCTAATGCACTGGATTTTAATGACATTTTTTCAGGTGCATCAAAAGAATTCGTCAGTCAGATTCGATTGCTCCGAACTAAGAGAAATCTACGATGCCAGCAGAGGTACCACCAAAACCCCAAAGCATTTACTAAGCAATGCGTGTGATTTTACATGTTAGACAGCATACTGAGATATAATATTAATCTGCTGCATATTTATGAGGCTCTCCTTGAAACTTCTCTCTAGTTAAAAAAAAATAATAATAATAAAATAAAATAAAAAGCAGTGAGTTCCATGCAGCTGTAAAATACTCAGGAGAAATCCAGATGGATTATATTCCAAAAATGACTATTGTTGTTTAAGGCACAGAACTATAAGAAGATAAATGTTAAATTGTTGAGAACTATTCTTCTTACCAACATTATTCTAAATAAAATGCCTAGTTTAATGAGCTCTAAAAAGTCCCTTGAAAGAACTAATTGTAGCTGTATACTTAGAAGATATAAAGATTTAAGTATCTCAAACAACATCCAATTTCAGGATAATTATTTCCATTATGGCTATGTTATTTCAGAGACTGTGTGACAGAGTGGATAGCACTTTTGTTTTCTCTTAGCTTTCTCCACCTTTTCTAAAGCAGCAAAAAATACACATCACACACCCTGTTTGTCCATCATTTGTCAGCCCTTCACTCTCCCTGCAATAGCTTTTCAATTAACTGCACCATTTCAACCAAATTTAATGCGTTTAAGGTTTCACAAATTTAACTTTAACTTTGTGAACTCTAATGACTGAACAGAGAAGTGCAACTAATTAGTGTCCTGACAGAAGAGAGCAGGGAGAATTCAGATTTTAGCTGTTCTGCTCATTTCACTCATCAGCTAAAGGGCAGCAATAAGACAATCAGTCAACCATGAGCAGCTCCAAAACAACCACGGCATGTGCTGCAGTTTGCCAGACAAAAGCACAAAGAAAAGCATGTAGGAGCCTAGTGGAAGACCAGAGCTTTTTGGGGGAGGTTGCAAAACATAAAACTGTGGGTAATCAGTTGTTCATTCAGGCTTATGGACCATTTATTTTTATTAATGCTTTCTTTTAGTTTTGTAAACTACAGTACAATTGTTCTAACTGTAGCAGTATCTGTTTCAGTTGTATTGCTAGAACATCTAGAATTTGTTTTTGTGACCTTCCTGGTTTCCAGAAGAGGAAATTCTTCATATATCATTTATAGAACACAAGTTTTCAGCTCTTTTGTCCATAATTTATAACCAGCAGTTCTCACGTGATGGCTGGAAACCACTAGAGAAGTTGAAAGGCTGTGAAAAGTGTTCTTGAAGGTACTGTCCCCACAAAGACATTGGATCTGATCCTATCTGCAGTGTATTGCTGGCACTTGCTGAGATGGTAGATAATCATTGCAAGAAAGGCTAAAAGCAAGCTAGTTAAGTTTGAAATGAAGACATAATAAATAGGGAAGGTGTTCATAAAAATAAACACAGAAATACAGTCTACTTTCCTGGAAACACTCATTGCTTTCACAGCAGTTCTGTATATTGTTTTACAGATATCCTTCATTCAGTATAATTCTTTAAAACCTATACCATGCTGCCCATGTGAAAACAGCCTTTGACAGTGTATTCTGATTAACACCTTTAGGCCTCTCCTAAAGATATTTCCAGTGATTTCATTCACATTTTCACTGGAATCAGGTGAGTTGGTTATACTGATCTGAATTCATTCTAAGATTTAAAAACATTGCCTTATAAACTGTGTTGCTCCTATTAGTCTCCCGTTTCACGCATACAAAAACTACATTACTTTTTAAAAAATTAATTGTGAAAATCATGCAAATAGAAGGTATATATTACCATCTTCACCAATTCACATAAAGTTGGAAAAAATATAATGGCATATAATGTTTACTTCAGTTTATGTAGTTTGAAGTAGAAACTTACTTATCAGCATTCAAAGAAGCTCCTATAAATTCATAAACATTTTTACTGGAATATTCCACAGCTTTTAGTTCAAGGACACGTTTCAGCAGGCACACGTAACCACTGTAATCATCTAAAAGAAGAGCAGCTGAATTCTGCACAGTCCTTAACATCGTGCATCTCACTGTAGCAGGACCAGTGTCTGTTTCTATGACACCTACACATCCTCTCTTCTCTGGTTCAGGTAGCTCTCAGAAGCTGAGGATCACAGGTGTACTGTGAGCATACTAATAAATATTTGATTCAGCTTCGATGTAACCTCAGATATAACTCCAGAAATTAACAGTGAAAACGCTTTAAAGTAGCTAAAGCTTAAAAACAATACAATTTTCTTTTCCATTAAATCTTCCTTTCAGTGATATTAACAAACCCAAGGTTTTTTAATTAACAGCAAAAAAAGCCCTAAAGCTATGAATTAGAAGTTTATTTTCCATCCAATGAATACATGGTATCCACATTCAGAAGTACTTATTTAACCTTTTAACACTGCCAAGCAGTGCTCCAGTTTGTTGAGAGTGTTTTTTTTCCATGACAGTTGTGTCCCACATCAGCATTTTTCTTAGTTTCCCACCTTCCTATAAAGAACTGCTGAATTAAGCTGCATACATTTTAAATGTATAAAAAAGTCAATCAATGAAAGCAAACCACAAAGAAAAACAAGATCATAATTTAAATACGTAAGTATATTTCTTTCCCTAAGAATTCATTCTCCTTCCTAACTCTCCTCTCATAAAAATAGGATTTAATACACAACTACAGATACTATTGAGGGTTAAGGATAAAAATGCTATCCCAAAGCATTCCTTTCATTCTGACTCAGGCTTACAGAGAAATAAAAATTCTAATCATGTCTTCCATTCTCTCTTTTCTTTATCAGTTTATTAAATACCGTTGAAAGCAAGAACTGTAACTCTGGTGGCCAAAGTCACATTGTGCTACGGCTCAGCAACTGAAGAAAGACATTGTCCAAGTTTCTGAATAGTAGAGCAGCAAAAAGAATGAACCTGCTATATGCGCAGCTTGGGGTAAATGCCTGAAAATAAGATATGTGTGTCTATCTGTACATCAGGGCAGTTGGAATCATTATTAAGCTGCAAAATCTTACCCTAAAGGGAGAGGCTCAGAACATCACTGTAAGGGAATGGTGTGATTCCTCATGGCATCTGTGGTAAAATTATGTTAACGTGGTAAAATATATACAGGATTTGATTTAATACATTCAAATGCATTTCACATGAGAGAGGATCAAAGTCTCTTGTGCTGTCAAGGTCCTGTTTTTTCTGAGGATCTGGAGTAATTGTTAGGAAGTTTCCTTTCATTAAGTTATGCTGTATTCGCTTAGAAAAGTAAATGCTAACAACAAAAATAGTGGCACATGGTAACAGAGTTTTTATCTGCACATTCCTGTTCTCTGCTCTTGGCCTCTTGCTTTACATTTTATTATCCACATCTACTCAGTAAGCAAAGTGATCCATCAGCAGTGTTGTAGACTTACAAAATGACACCTGCAGTTACCTGAGATTAAATCAGAACATCTCTTCACTCGTTTGTTACCTCCTTGTCTTGCCAACAATGGAGATAGACAGACATAAAGATTTATACTGAAATCAAAATAAAAATCACTTTTCAAGATGTTGAATTATGGGATGGCAGCTGACAAGAGATGTTATTAAATGCTATCTCTGCTGTATTATTCATCAGTTTCCTAATATGTACCCAGCCATCATTCAAATACCACTACAATGAAACTTGAAATTCTTCATCACAAACAGAGGTGACGCTCACGGGATAAGAGTGCTGCCTCACTGGGAACAGAATGGAAACTTTCTTTGCGTACTGATGGCTTCTATTTTGCTGTACCTGGCAACCTGGTGCCTAAGCTCCAAGCACAAGACAGTTAGTTGCCTATGGACTAGAAAGCTGCCATTAGCAACAACTCCAGTAAAAGAACGCTCCAGACACTATTCATTTTTAAACAGTGAAAATAGAAATGTGGTAAACCTAAACATCTCCCCAGCTTAGCCATGGCCTTTAACACGACCATTTCACTTCATTCCGTCTGAGAACACAAAGATGTGTTCATCATGAGTCAAAACTTTATTTAAATTTCAGAAAACTACTAAGTCATCTACAGCCTTTTTCAAAAAGACAACTGTGTCTCATTATGTGGTTTTAATTTTTTTCAAGTCCTTTTCAGCAATAGATAAAACATGAAATTACAAAATAAAATTCACATTCAGACTCCTACTAAAGATATACGTTGGCAGAATATATTAGGAGAGCAAAGTCAATTAGCAAACAGAGAAACTGTCAGGCAGTACATGGAAAGCATCACAATGTTGCCAACTACCCTACTGGTGTAAACCCAACAGTTGCCTCTGTGCTCACTTTGAATATGTGCTTCTGAGTCATACCTGGTGCTGAGCAGACTTTGTACCCCTATCAGTGGGGAAAAAAAAAAGAAAAACAGCAAGAGGGGATGCAATTAGAAGTGCTAAACAAGCAGCTTTATGTGGTCCTTCTGTCAACCCTTGTAAGCTATTAAAACTGAGTACCAAATGTGCTTGGCATGAAGTCAAGCACATGAAAAGCACATACATGAAGAAGAAAATTAATGATAGCAAGGATATAAAGAAATGTGACCTTGGGATCATGCACTTGCAAAATAAGCCTGTCTGGTAGTGCACTGCAGTTCCCCTCTTGGTAATTAGCATACTATAGGCATCTGTTTCACTGCAAAAAATGCACAAACCATGAAAAGATTAAATGTAATTATCATTATTTCCATTTCTAGGGCAAGGCCTTTTCATAAACAATTACGTCTCAGTGAAAAACTGGAGGTTTTTAACAGTTGCCCTATCGTTCATAATAATGAGTAGGATAATAAGCCACAAGCCAAACCTTCATATACTCATTAGATAGAGAAGACTAATTAGGACTTTAACCAGAAATGCCACTAAACATCATGCTTACTGAAGTAATTAAATACTGATAATATTGAGACATACATTGTCTTCCAAATCTACAAGCAGTACAAATCTGACAAATTTATTTGACATAAAATCATAGTCTCTTATATGCAATTAGAGGAATTTACCTATGTTTGTAAGGCCTTCACATCAAAGTCCATGTGCTTAGATTATGCACTTGGTGTCAGAAACTGCCTGATTGTCTTGTTACTCTGCTCTCAAGTTAATTCATGTATTCAATACAATACCTTCAATCTACTGTTGTAACTGAAATCTCTGCCAATGGAACAAAAGCATCATCTCTACAGGAAAGTCAAAGAGATTTTCTGTTCAACTGGAAGATGTTAATTAAATAACTCACAGCGAGACAGCCTCAAAACAAACAGTGGAATCAACGCCCACCTCCTCATTAAATATGTAGATGAAATTATTTCAGATGGAATGTTTTTTTCATGTACTTCATGCTTAAAGAATCACAGAATCACAGAATTGCAGGGGCTGGGGGGACCTCTAGAGATCGAGTCCAAACCCCCTGCAAAGCAGGCTCCCTACAGCAGGTTGCACAAGTAGGCATCCAGTTGAGTCTTGATTATCTCCAGAGAAGGAGAATCCACAAGCTCCCTGGGGCATCCATCACCCTCACTGTGAAGAAATTCCTTTGCATACTGGTGAAGAACTTCCCATGCTCCTGTTTATGGCTGTTTCCCCTTGTCTGTCCCCACAGACTGCTGAAAAGGAGTTGGCCATATCCCTCTGACTCCCACTTTTAAGATATTTATGAACATTAATAAGATCACGTCTGATTCTTCTTTTCTCAGTGCTGAACAGACCCAGGTCACTCAGCCTTTCCTCCTAAGAGAGATGCTCCAGGCCCTTTATCATCTTTGTGGCCCTCTGCTGGACTCTCTCCAGGAGATCCCCATCTCTTTTGTACTGGGGAGCCCAGAACTCCACACAGTACCCTAGACAAGGCCTGACCAGGGCAGAGTAGAGGGGGGAGGATCACCTCCCTTGACTTGCTGGCCACATTCCTGTTTATTGCACCCCAGGATCCCACCCTCTTGGCTACCAGGGCACACTTCTGGCTCATGTCCGATCTATCGTCCACCAGGAGCTGCCTGCAAACTGGTTACCTAACATGTCTAATATGAGTCTTTGAAAAATTCCTCATAAGACTTGTGTTCCAGGACCCTCACCAGTTTCACTGCCCATCTCTGGACACACTCTAGGGCCTTTATGTCTTTCTTGTACTGTGGGACTCAAAAGTGAAGACAGTACTCAAGGTGCAGCCTCACCAGTGCTGAGTACAGAGGAACGATCACTTTCCTGCTCCTGCTACCTGCACTATTTCTGATACAAGCTATGCACTGAATTCAGTTTAGATGTCTACAAGATTAATCTGCAGCCATCTCCAGAAGTTTAATACTATTACTGAAAAACTGAATTAAAAAACATTAAATATCTCTTCTAGGGAGCAAATTCCCCAGTTATAGCAACATTCTCAATAAATACTAGTGAATAAATGTTTTAAAGCTTTTTGAAGAGTATTAATCTTCATATTTAATTTTCATTCTGAATGATATGGCTGATTTTCTTGAAACGCACTTAGCAATCAAAAATTCACATTTTTCAAAACACTTACAAAATACTAATATTCATGTGACTTTCAGACTACCTCCAGGATATGCACTAGAACAGTGAACAGTTCTTTTAGAACATAGCTGAGCTCAGCAGCAGCTCAACAAGTCCTCTGATGGATGAGAAAGAAAATATTTTAAAAAATGATGTTGTCTACCACCACAATTACTACAAAGCAACAAATGCAAGTCCCGGTCATTAAAAAATATATATATTTATATATATATGATTAAATGATGTCCAGTATTGCCAGTAATGATTCTGCTACGCTTTATAATTTACTAAATTATCTAAACTACATTACACTGTTTTATCTAAAGTACATTGCATATGATGCTAAACATAATCATGCATATTTTATGCTTCATTTAAACAATCAGATACACCCATTATAAGTCATTTATTTTAACTTTTTGTATTGATTGGTTTTTATTTTGCTGCTCAAGATAAATTAATCCAACTGACAACATTATTGAGAGATAATCAGTTAAAAAATTCCAGTAAATATTAGTTCTTTGTATTGGAACGGTACTTGAAGAAGGTGGAATAATGGATCCTAGCAGTAAGAGAAAAATGTGTTAGATTCTTATATATATATATACACATATACATACACACACACACACACATATATATAGCATAATAAAGATTTTTGATAAGTTCTGAGAAGAGCTGAATGCCATAGAACAGCAGGAGAACCAAGTACTCCACTGATTGTAATGAGCTGAACTTCCTTCCTCCCCTTGTATTTGCTTAGTCAGACTTTACATCCCAACTATCTTTGCTCTAGATTCATCTTCACAGAATCACAGAACGGCCCAGGTTAGAAGGGACCTCAATGATCACGAATCTCCAACCCCCCTGCCACAGGCAGGGCCACCAACCTCCCCATTTAATGCTAGACCAGGCTGCCCAGGGCCCCATCCAATCTGGCCTTGAACACCTCCAGGGACGGAGCATCCACAGCCTCTCTGGGCAGCCTGTTCCAGTGCCTCACCACTCTCTCTGTCAAGAACTTCCCCCTGATATCTAACCTAAATCTTCCTTCCTTCAATATGTAGTTATTGGATTGAAAAGCCACCAGCACAACTCGTTTTTTTTTTTTTCCTGTATGTCAGGAATATTCTTTCTAAGAAAGTAAATCCCTTACTTCCATTACAGAGTCCTAAAGCAGAATAATAGAAAACTTGAGATTATATTTTACTAAGGGTTATTTAGAACCTCAGTAAAAGTTCATACCCATTCCTGAACTTTTGAAATCCTATCATATTGACCAAAGTATGTTTCTCAAGCAGAAATGGCTTAAGAATTTCTCACACGGAGTTCCATATCTACCTGAAATAATAAAAAAAAAAAACTTATGGAATGCAACAAAACAATTTTAGGGAGCATAAATGGAAGAGTTTAAGTAATTTCACTCCATCTCAATGTAATGTGTCCCACATTAAGATAACTGCAGATGCCCTGAGCATGGTGAAGAGATGACTGCCTTCCTCAGAGACAGCACAATATATTCCTGTACATCTATTTCAATCACTGAAATAACCCCACAGCAGCAAACAAGCCTTCCCACAGAATGCATCAAACCTTATTTTACTTTCTGTGTTCTCCTAGTTCATTTTCCATGCTTGCTTCAATTTTCCATCTCTTTCCTTTTTATCTATTCTATATCATTTCCCCTTCCTTCTTACTCCAGTCACCATTATGATATCAATAAGAAAAAGCACCTCTCAAGACTTCTGGCTTTCAGGTGTCCTCACTACCTTATAACACTGGTTCCTTAACTTCCTGAGTTAAGGCTATGTATCAATTATTTGACATTTAGCCTTACGTAAAAATTACTAAAAACAATTACATTCCTGAATAATTGAGTTTACAATGTAAACAGAAAATAACTTGTATCTCCATGAAGTATGACTTCTTAGACTTTTCTTACATTAAAAGCAAATATTGTTTTAAAACCCTGCAATAGAGAAAGAATCATTTAATGTGGCTGAACACCTGATTCACATTTTGGTCATATCAGAACTTCACTCAGAAGTTATGTCCTTATAGTCTCCCTGCTTTGAGTTAATAACCCCACTGGAGAGCACAAAATGAACAGCTTTGGTCAAAACTGAGCTGTAATCCTCCTGGTGATGATTAAAATTACTGTGTCAGTCAGTAGTCCAACCTTGTTAAAAGCAAGGTATGCACGCATTCTTACATGTAAGAACAAATACACAGTCCTGCATGGGGGAGCTGAGCTATATTCTTTGTCCTCCTCCAAAAAATACCAAAGATTCATTATTTCAGAATAATGTTTAGCTCTGTTGACAATCCACATCGTAAGTCTACAAAACCTTTCATCTATTAAAAAAAAAATGTGTAATAATCTTCTTGTCATCTACTTCAGTGCTTATTAATTGCAAGGAGAAGTCTCTGAGCCACAGGGCACACAAGATATCTCATTTCTTTCTGCATTATGCATGCACAGAAGTAGCTGCAAGCTGCAAATTTTTCCTATTAGGGGACTTTAATGGGCTATTTAAAGAGACCAAGTTAAAGCTGACACATTTAAAATGGAACTTTGGTCTCTTAAAAACTGTCCCACATGTTAAAGAGTAGCAGCAGAGTCTCCAAAGTGCTACATACATGTTTAAATCTATGTTACTGGCATTGCTTTCATCTCGCTCCAAGATAGGAAATTACTTTGCCTATATGGACCACAGATTTATTTGCTTTTCAAGATGTTAGAGAAACGGAACAGAAAGTATCAGGATGTTTTGATTTTGCTTTTATTTTTTGGTTCTGATTGACTGCAAAATACCAGTATACCAAGACTGAAAAGAGATAAGAGAATATCATCAGAAAGAGCAAGAGCATTCAACAGAAATATTCTTGAAAACAGGACAAAAGCTTTTCATTTTGAATGTGAATTAGGATTGTGTATTTATAGTGGCCCAACCCATATAATATTACACTGGCAGAAAAATAACAACGGCAAGAGATTACATCAATGGAAATTTAATAGCGATTCACATCCATAGGATCTTATTCAGTTAAGATAAAATCCCAGCCACTGGAAGGAGTAAGAACATTCCCTTGGTAGACCTCAGTACAGCCAGCATGTCATCTTTGTCATCACCACAAGTAGATTTATCCTATCTAACATCAAAAATTATACCTACAAATAAAGGAGAACACACAAAAGGAAGGCAAAATATTACCAAATAAAAAGAGTTTGGGGGGGTGAAAACTTATACAGGAGAAAAAAAAATTCTTCAGTAAAACATTGCCAAACTGTTATCCAATACTTAATAACAACAGAGAATTTAAGGAATGTAATTATGGTTATAAGAGAAGATAAGTGTAATACAATAGCACAAGAAAATCAACATAGTTTGCCAGTAAAACACTGGGAAAAGGCAACGCCTGAACCATTTAAGCTACATATAGAAGTAAAATCAAAGACTACTTATCAAAGTTCATACAATATTTTCACACATTCCTTTGCTTACAGAGGATGATCTTTTCAATATATCATGACATCTGCATCTGAAAGATGAATACATCTCAATTCCTTCTTCAGGAACCACAAAAGAAGTACTAAGACACTTCACTATTGGTAGAATAATTACTACCTTCTCTGTCAGAAGCTAAATTCCTCAGTATTCACTGGCATATTGGGCTTTTTTCATCCCTGTAAGTCTGTTCCTAACAGTACAACAGAAAAACATCTCTCTTACAACTGAACAGCAAAAAGAAAAGATGTGCAATAGGTAAAAATACTTTGCCCTCATATATTTCTGTAGATATGCAAAGACAGTGAAAAAAAACCTATTAAATTGAAGGATAACTTTCAGAACTAGTATTTCATAAGAAAGCCTCAATGACAATTACCAGGGATACAACATTAGGCTGTACTGCAATACAGAACAGAGTGGGCTATTTTGTATAACAGAAGTAGCATGCAGCAGCACAACTCAATTAGTTGGAGGCCAACTGGAAACAAATTCTGCCTTACTCTGGGAGTTTGCAGGTTGAACAAGACTGAAGAAGGGACAGTTTGATTTTATTTGCTTCTAAGCATGATGCCATACAGCTGTAAGGTGTAATATAAAGATAGAACAAATCAGAAAAGTCTTATGAGGGTTTAAAAGAAGTACTTACACTTCTCCATACAGAATACAATTTTAGTATTTAAATTTAAATCTTCAGTGTTATACTTCTAGCCTAAGAGTAAGTCAAACAGGTCAGATGTAAAATCCAGGCCAGTTAAATAATCGTATATAACAGTAAATGAAATTTGCCTTAGTTGGTTTAGAACAGACTAGGAAAGAATTTGGTTGCTGTTAATAGATATCACACAAATTCTGTACCAGAAAAGTTTCTTACAATATAAGACAGAGTTTGCTAAGTTGGCAGTGTAAATTGCCCATGGATTTCCAGGCTGAAGAATAGCAGAAGGACAGAACAGCAATGTTTAAAATCAGTATTCTAATCACTGTGCTGGAGAAAATAAAGCAAACTGATTTTTAGGGTGAAACTCAGTATATTTCTGAAAATGTCTGAATGTGGCAGCAAAAGATTTAAGAATGCTGCACCTCCCCTGTCCCTTTAGCAGCATTATTAAAAATACCCCCAAAAAACTCAATTACTTTGATGCATGGTTATTCTTGAACAAAAGCCAAATGCTTTTTAGATCCTTCACTTCTGCTTGTTCTACCATTCTTATACTTCTGAGGAGCTGAAAGCAATCTGTGATTCTATCCAAGATGGTATGTTATTGAAGACAACTTGCAAGACACAACTTTCCGGATCATTATATTTTGCATATGTTTTAACTTCCATCTTAGTGAGTAAGAACAACACTTAGGCAAACAGCACTGAAAAAGCAAATCTCAGTCCAATTTTTCTAAGCATTCCATTGAAACCTCCACTATGTTCCTGCCCTACATACAGCTGGGACAACACTGATCTTCTTCATGGTGTCTGGTACGATGCTGTTTTTGCTTTAGGAGAAAAACAATGTTGATAGCACACTGATGTTTTAGTTGCTGCTGAGCAGTACTGTACAGAAACAAAGATGCTTCAGTTTCTTGTACTGCTGTGACAGTGAGGGGGCACAAGGAGCTGGGAGGGGGTGGAATGAGGACAGCTGAACAAAACTGAGCAAGGGAACATTCTGTACCACATGGCATCATACAAAAACTATACAACTGGGGAGTTGGTTGGGGATAGCAGCTGCTCAGAGACTGGCTGGGCATCAGAGAGTGGGTCATGAGCAACTGTTTGTACATCACTTGTTTCTTAAGTATGTAAATATACATATTGCCATCACTAATATTTCTCTTTTCTGTATTAGTAAATAGTTTTAATCTCAACCTAGGAGTTTCATGCTGTTTTCCCCAGTTTTCTCCCTCAACCCACTGTGGGGGCACAGAGTGAGCGAAAGACCATGCAGTGCTGGGTTAAACTGCAACACTTCCTTAACATATTAACCAAGAACCTTAAAACAGCACACAAAGTTGAAAGTGCTTCCTCATACAATTTTTGAGAATATGCAAATCCACCTAAGGAACAAGAAAGTTATCACAAATATCTAGATATGAAAAGTGAGATTCAACTGCTAGATTCTTCTATCATTATGTAAATAAAGTATTGCCTCAGCTTCTACATAGCACTATTAAAGATGCTTCTTTGGGTATCAGTTGATATCTGCCTCTATCAATTATGATGTGCTTTGCTTTCAGTTGCAACTTACTGTAAAGAGAATTTTTTAACCTAGGGAAACTTAATTCACTGCACCAAACTGCATTACCTTCTTGCAATACTGCGCAGCAGGTTCCAGTGAGAGAATACACAGAGAAATCTTCCTTTAAATGCAATATTCTTGCTTACCTGAGTTGAAAGAAAATAAAATAATCTCTGCTAGGCGTGACATACTTCACTTTTCAATTTAAAACAATATCTTTTGTACCATCAGAAAGGCGTGTATTCCATTCATCATATATAATGTTTTGCATCTTTCCAAAGCGTATGCATAATTCACATGTAAGAAACATTCAATGAAATGTTCAAAACATTTTGGAAACAACACAGTGCAATTAAGTCTTTCTTTGCTCCCTTTTGCTCTCATTCCCTCTTCTGTATAATTTTTGACCCAATATTTCTGTGTTGTTGTTGCTGTTCTGCTACCTTACCTAAGTAAATCACATATCAAGAATATAATCGGATGCTTACTTGCAGCTACATTCTCAGCAAGAAATATATGCAGTGAATTCACTGCTGAGAGATTTATGTGCTTCTAATCAAAGTGTCATAATAAAATGTTTACATTTTAAAATAAAAGATCTTAGTGTTTTTGAGCAAGCAGGGTGGGAAGTTTGCCATTTAGCATAGCTAAGCTTTTATGAATGTTTACGAATTATTCTACTGGAAAATGACTGACAGGCTGTAATAGTTTTTGTGTATGTGTCACTATTCCCTGCTGCACTGTGATGGGACTATTCATGTATAACAGTTAATACAGGAGAGTTGCAGCTTTTCCCTACTTCAGTAGATGCTGCAGTTTTCAGAGCCAGATACTTGCTAATGCCTATTTGTATGCATCTGATTTCAAGCATTTCCAGCAATTTCTGAGACCTGTTTTTAGTCATCTCCATACAGCCACATCATTCATCCATTTCAAAGGATAAACACAGAGCAGACATCAAACGCTATTCTGTCTCTTCCCAAATAATTCAGTCACTTGTCAAAGCACAGAGGGAGATGCTGCCACCTACTCCAGCCCCTACCACAAACGTATGGCAGTACAATACCTGTCCTGAACACTCGCTGCCCAGAACAAGTGACAAACTCCAAAAAAGCAGCACAGAATGTCTTCTCCCAGACACAGGCAATGGCTGCATTTGTCATGCTTTGAGCCTGTGAGTTCATATGGTGCTACTCAGCATACAGCACCTTCAGTGATACCAACTTTTCCCTTGTGTTTTTTACTTATTTACATACATAAACTTCACTACAGAGCACAAACAGATGAAAAATTCAGGTCATGTCATGGTTGCAGTTTCAAAGGAAAGTCTGCACGTTTGTTTACTTGAAGAAATATTTATGTAAACAGGGTTCTATAATCATACATACCAAAACACTAAATCAACAGTGATGACATCAGTTGTTTTTATACTCTTTAATATGACAGTAATTATAATTAATTCATGCAGATTTTCCTTTAAATATATTCCATTAGCAAAGAGCATTTGTCAAATCTACTTCCAGCACACAATGCCTAATGATATCCCTAAACGTTAAAAGCCCTAATCTTGTAATTTATTGCTCAAAGCAGTTTACATATAAAAGTCTAATAAACTGAAAGCAGTGAATTAACAGATGTCTTGTACATGGAATAATTTACCAGAAATTCATGGATATTCAGTAACTGTATGACACAATTAACTACAGTGGACCTGCTGAAGTAGGAAGCAGCGGAGATGTCATGATCTAGACAGAAGGAGTTCTGAATACTCTCCATCTTAACTACTCTGCTAGGATGTAACTCATGACGTGCATACAACTAGGAGTCCTAATAGTCACCATAGCTGAAACAACTGCAGCAATGGAGCACTGCATTATTTGCCATCCCAGTATAATTCCGTAGATCTATTCAGTAAAACTCAGCACTGCACTATTAGGCACACTGCCACTGAGGTGCAAACAGACCCCAATTCCCACATCAAATCAAACATTAAAAAAAAAATGAGAAATGCAGCTACAAACATTCTACATCCATGCTTCCATAGAACGTTATCAGACCAAAATTTCTGTCAAATAGTATATTATGACTGAGTGGCCATTAAGATCCACTTTTACCTCAGATCCCAGATAGACTCATGGTTCCTATTGTGTAGTTCCAAACTAGGTGTTCAAGGATTAATGGCTAAGCAGTACCAGAGAAATGCAGAAAATTCAGTGTTTTACAGATAAAAAAGATTTCAATATAGAAATAAAGTTTAATAAACAATTGCTAATTGTCTACCATCAAGAGAAAGAGTGCATACATGTGCACAAGGTAGGAAGAAATGAATCAATGATCACAACCCAGAAATCAGCATCTCTTAAATTTTTAAGGTGTCTGAAGAAACTCAGCAGATATTCTGGATGTTACACCATTGGATCTTATTATGAAAAGGGTCTCTATTTACATTCTTTATCTCTATACACTTCCTGATAGTTAGGAAAAGTAAAACTGCAGTGATTGACTTGGTATTTCAGGGAAATGTTGCAGATACAGCTACTTTATCAAGAACTAAAGGCATCTGAGGTCTTGATCTGAGAATCTGTAACAAAAAGGCATAACTCAGCAAGTATGAACTAAGGCTGGCTCGTAAGCACAGACAGGCCAAATAAGGCAAAAAAATAATTAGCCCAATCAATACAAACTCAATATTTTTTTTGTAGCATCACTGAATTTACAGCCTCCTGGACTTGGTCTGTTCCTGTACAGCACAACAGCAAGGACTGGTTCACTACTGCTACTGTTATTGAGGTCATCACTTACATTCACAGTTTGTGTCATTTGACAATTGCCTAAATGGATAACAGTCAATGCTTGAAAGTACATTAATATCTTCATAGATGCAACTGCAACTCATTCAATAAAAATGTTTTACATCAGCAAATGAGATTTTCCTCTGCTTTGCCAATAGGAATTTGCAACTGAATTATCTGAAGGAGGATCTCAGCCAACTTTATCTCCTCCTTCTACACCATGAGTGCTTTATAAGTGACTTGATCACCAGTGTTCAGCAATGCTCGTTTCTAAATGATTTTAATAGTTCAATACAGAGTTACAGTAAGTTATACTAAACACAGGCACAAAGTAAGCAGCAATCTCTTCCAGTTAATTGCTGTAAATTTTAGGTGGCTGAAGAAACCAAAGAATCTATTATCTATTACAACCTATCAGCTTAGCAAAATAGATGACAGTCACAAATCTATAAAGTTCCTTTTCCCTTGATCAGGATTTTAGGCCTCAAATATTTTGGCCTGTTGTATTTCTCATATGCATTTTGCATGAATTACTCTGCCAAATATGTGAAACCTTGGACAGCACTGATGAAAGCTGAAAATGAGCCTTTATGGTGCTGTGACTTTTATCCCTGGCTATATAATGATTAGGTTTACCATGTTATTTTTGAATATAACTCTGAAGTGTTACAAATGTTATATCATTTTTAAATCGCAAATACTTAAGAAATGCAGAAGGCTATTAGCATCATTGCAGCCCCTTCAACTGCTGTGAAATGAGCTCTAAATGTGCTATAAAGTGATTTCAACAATTTATAAACCTCCCCTGATTAGCCTTGAGCAAGATATGAATGTTACAGGAAACCATTGTTGCAGAACAGATACTGTTTCACTTCAGGAACGGGCAATCCTTTAGTGGCTTGCACTGAAAACTAAATTATAAAGGCTTGTTCCTCTGGTGTTCATTTCCAGCTCATTTCCATGCTGTCTCCAGAATTTGCAGTTTACCTCATAGGGTCAGAAAAGGGGGCTTTCGACAAACATTCCGGCAGACTTCTCTCTGAGCTCTAGTGACAGCACCAGCATCCTCTCCCACATTTCCCCAAGCACTGTTTTTTTCTGAGGTACTTCAGAGAAGCCACGTTTCAACTTCTTATAATATCCACACAAAGAATAACTACACCATTTGAATGCACATCTATCACAAAACATGACTTATACACTTGGTTTGCCCGTGTGCTTTAAAGTATGTTCTGGCAGAAAGAATTCAAGTTCTGAGCATCCTGGCTGCAAACAAATTATGGAGAAAACATAGGAAAAACACACAAAGAGTATCTGTAGCAAACGTATACATCACAGCCAAGAGCAGCAACAAATATCTAAAATGTACAAGCATATTTTCCTGGTAGTCTGGATACGAAAGTTATCATTTGCAGAGATTTAAAGTCATTTACCCAGTGCCATTTATGAACACTACTTATTAGAGGTCTGGCTGACTGCCTTGATCTACTGGCCCCAGATCAAACCACTCATTCGTCTGCAGTATAACTAGCCACTGATCAATACAGAGAATCTTCTCTGAATACAAGTTAGCTTTTTTTCCCCCCTATCAGTTAAGCAATCTTCCCTTCCACCCACTCAAAGCACACTAAAACAAATCAATTTGCACTTTCTACTTTATCTATTTGCATTTAATAAAATGCTGCAATCTGATGCTTCAGTGGATACAAAACTTATGCACAGCAATCTTTTATCTAATATTTGCATATTTCCATCAAGAAGACAGAATATAAATATTTTGCCTGGAACTCACCTACCTAGGGCCATGGCTGCATGGGAAATAAATAACACAGGAGTATAAATCGCTCCACATTGTTACAGCACTGCACAGAGGAAGTTGTAGAATTCAACTTTAGTGTATTTTTAATGCGCAAATCTGAATCATGAGAATAAAAGAGAAGTGTCCATGCATGGCAGTGCACAAGTTCTGTTTAAAAACCTGACTCACACTTAGGATACTGAAGATTTATTCAGCTCTTTTGAATGTTTGTGAGTGGGATTTTTTTGGTTTTGTGGGGGTTTTTGTTTTTGTACAAAAACAGCTTCTCTTGTACTTTCAAATCCCAGACAGCAGCAGGAGGGCTGTATTCAGGTAAGGGGGAGAAATACAGACTCAAACTAGAAGTGCCAGAAACTTCCAGAGAAACCTTTCTGAAAATTTTCAATCTGAATGTCCAATTTCAAAATATGAGCAGGAATAAGCCTGGAAACTTCTGGATACTCACACAAACAAATTCAACACCTGAAGCTTCTGAGGTATGTCTGTGGTAATTACAGTGGGAATTGTTACAAGAGTTTAAGTTAGTACAGTTCATAAATCCTATTAACCTCCTAATCAAAGACCATTTTCAAAGTTCCATGCTGCTAGGTCTACTACACATTTTGTTATGTCCCCTGCCTAGCACTGCCAAAATTTCTATTTTCTGCTCAGCTAATAGTGCTTGAAAGATCTGTTCAGGTTACTTCAGACCATTTGTACTTCATATGAGTCCACATACACCAAGTCTTCGGGGTTTGTGGTCAATTTTTGATGAGCTGGGTTTCCTTTCAGTACTCTGCTGCTAACTTCCTGCTATGGGCAATTGATCAAGACAGAAGTTCTAAAAGCACACAGCAGCTAGGTTTTGAATTGTTATTAACTTCACTGAGAACAAGTCTGCACGAATGAGGTTACCCTGTTGAATAAAGAAAATTACTTTACATAGAGAGGCTGATCTGAAGGGAATTGCTGATACGTCTACAGGGCAAAACACAACAGACCGGTCTCGTCCAGTCCCATTCAAAGTAACTTTGCAGAAGGGAAATTTCTGCTAATCTCTACATACATCACTAAATTAATAACTGATTGCAATGTTTTCTGCTCATCTATTTTCACTCATCATGCCTGCGTTTTCACCTTATATGTATTCTTTGTTAGCAGAGCAGCTGCTGATGCACGAACTGGAGCTGTGCTTCTCTCCATTATTGCAATGCCAGTGGTACAAGGGAAATGTCTCAATACCACCCATTCTCTAATTCATTTCTCATCTTTTACATCTAGAATGAATTTAGTGAAGATCTGAGGAAAAACCATCCTAAAACCAAGTAAAAAAGAATTAAATAATTTCAGGTGAAATAGCAATGCAGGATAACCTTCTTTTCACACTAGTGTATTGTTGGATATCCAGTCAACATATGATTCGATTCTGTACTAGTCAAGAACACCTGAGCACAACTGTATTCCAAACCTAAGTGGGTGCTTTACCTCAGGTTTTCAATACTAAATTGACCATAGTGATGCTATTAAAATTAATTATAAATGATAGTTGCTACAAACCTTCTAGACAAGCTAAAGTTTAAATTCACAGCTGGATTGAAACTAGGAGGAAAGAGAAGAATTATACTGTGTGTGTGAAAAACGGAAAATAACTTATTGACAACTGGTCCAAAATAAGTCATCTCTCTCACTGAATTTATTTGGTGAAATATGAATATGATGTTAAATTCATTCTTAGAAAATACCTACAAGATAATCCCATTTGGAATTTTTTCTCCCTGTCCTAATCTGGAGTACTCAGCACAATTTAATTGTTGATATACTGGGAAAATTAAAGACCAATACGGCTCTCAAGTGTACCACATACTGCTTTTGGCCTATGAAATTGAAGAAAAAACAAACAAAGTACCCTTTTGGCCTCCCACTACCATAAATACCCATACTTTTCTTTCAAAACACATAACAAATGTATCCAGATCTTTTAACAAATTCTGTAACATCTCATGCATAACCCCAGTATAACACAGCTGACAGTCTTCAGCAAAACTGCTATAGTCTGAATGACATATTTTTCTGTCATTTAAATATTTATCTTTACCACTGACAGAAACTACCATAACTGTTCTGCTTACAAGACGACCAAAAAGGGCTTCAGCAGTACAAAAAGAAAACTAATAAATCAAGATGAGAAAAAATATGAACAGGTAACAATACAGATAAGCCATGTCTCCTCCTGCTTTTCTTTATTTCAGGAATTCCAGTCTTAATAAAAAAAATCCTGTTTCAGAATAAATAACAGACACACGTCTCTCTGCCACAGGTACTCACTTCTATATGTGCATATCTGAAGGGCCTTACTCGAAGAGCAAAAAGGTTCAATTACTTCGCCTGCCTGTGCTATTTCTGGACCAAAACCACAATTTTCCAAGGAATGGTTGGGTTTTTAAAGAGCTCTTAATGTATCAATCTTCATCTCCCTTCAGGGAAACGATGGCATATGGTAAGGGAGAGCTCTGCACCAGGGGCTGGGAGCTTCATTCACAAACTCATTGCTTCAGGCTCCAGACTAAATGAACAGTTTGATGAATGTTCATGAAGATGTGTTAAATAGGAAAATGATTCAGCATTCCTTTTCTCTGTGGGCAGAAGTTTTTTATCATTCAGACTTCTTCAGAAAGAGACAGATCATATTATTCTATGTATATTTGCTCTTTACCTGACTAAAACCAGCACCCCATAAATAAGATTTAGCCTGCAAATGCGCACAAAGTAAGAGGTAGACAGGAATAAGAAACATAAGGATAGAAAAATCAAGGGAAATGTTAAATAGAAAGCTGCAAGATTTGCCATTGAGATAATTGTATTTGTGGTAGATGAAACCCTTTGCAAATATTTCAAATTGTCTTTGTACAACTCTTTGCTCTCTGCCTCCTGAGATTTCTGCAGTCCTGACCCTTTCTTCCTGGATCAAAATCTAACACAGAAATGAAGGAAAGTCAGCAAGAAAGGACATCACTTGAAGCTACTCAGTGTGAAAGGGGGAATGCTCGGGCAAGGAGAAAACACACCTTACAGCTTCCTTTGGTCCCCGAGCCATCCCATCACTGGAGAACTGAGCCTTACAGCAGCTCCCACTCCCACCTCTTCAAAAATGTCAGGTGATCCAGGAGTTGCTCACAGCTGCTATGGAGTGGGTTTGATCCAAGATTAGAGTAAAACAGCTTCTCCACGTTACATTGCTGGCAAAAGGCTACAGGAACACTGTACATCTTAATGGAGAAAACAAACAAACAACAAAACAACAAATGTTATGGAAATGCTTAAGCTGCTTGGTTTCTTTTGTAGTGTTTTTGCTTTGTTTTGTTTGAGTCTTTTTCCAACATGTGCTGGCAGGAAGTCACCAGGAAGGGAAAAGGAAAAGAGGTTGTTGAACATTCTGATTAGAATCTGAAGCCAGCTATCAGCATAGGTCTATCACTGTAGTGATGATCTAAGCTGGCTACTGCGCATGTGACACTGACACACACTCCAAGAAAGTTTCTTTCCAGCTACAGATCCTGGTGAGGGGGTCCTCAGACAGAAAGAATAGGGCTTGAGGGTTTTTTATTGCAGGGTGAGAATATGAGAAGCGTGTGAAAATAACAAGACTTGACGTCTTTTGGCACCTAATTAAAGAGCATTTTAGCAGCAGGTCAGCATTGAAGTTTGTTAAACAGAAAATAACAGCCAATTTGCTATTTAACTGTAGTGCTGTTGACAGCTAATTACGCAGCTGAGAGCAGGAAAAAAAGGGTGTTAAGGTTCCAAAGGGAGAGGACAAACCTATGTAATAAAATGCAACTTTTTTTTTAATGACACTGACCATCCAGCATCCTCCAATGGAAACATCTTAGAGGGCTTTGATTGTCTCCTTCATTTACTAAAGGAACTGGTTTAAGTAATTTTAGGGTCACAGGAAGCACAAACCACATATGACTCAGTACAGTTACTGTTACCTTTCCCTATTCTCATACACAGATGTTTGATTGCATTACCAGAGGATCAGCAACTTTAATAAGCACTCAATGAAGTAACAGTTTAAAGCAGCAGCTTTAAAGTTTAGATTCCAGTTGAAAAAAAGCTCTATCTACCCAATTCTGCCTATTTCTGTAATATCCAGTATGATGGCCCGACAGCATTACTGCACCTGCTGCTGCTTGTGAGTGCTTTTCCATGCAACTCTGACCAAGAGAACCTAATTCTACTTCATTAGCAACATTACTGACTTCTTTTAAATGACAAATTCTCATTGTCACAGTTAGGACCAAACTACTTGATTTTCCATCTCTACTTTCTGGTAATAAACAAATACTTATTACATTAGACTACTTGCATTAAAAACAACAAAACCTGACCTGTTCCAAAACATTCACTACCCTTACTTAGCAAAGTAAAACTTACTTGTCTATAATAATGCCTTGCAATAGGAAAGTACATATTCAGTGCTTTCAGTACAATCTGGTTAAGGAAAAAAACACATCAGTTATCAGAAAAAATATTCCATATTAAATTGAGTTTCAAGTTCTCAGCTCCAGCATCTGATAGAAGGAGACTAAAAGTATTTTAGAGTTCTTGTAAATAAACTAGTTGGAAAAAAGCATGATAAAATATCCTGGCATTCAAGTACAATTACGGTGGAGAAATTTCACTCAATTTTTTCACCGTATACTTAAAATGTATATAGTACAAATATATAGTGACTATCACTTTTTAAATTGTTCTGTGATGCACTGAAGAAACTGCTTATGAAATATACTTGACACTTCTGAACAGTTATCTTAGTGATATCTTTTTCCAGCAAGCCATTTTAGTTCCATGTTATTAAATAATGTACTAAGAAAGAGTGAAAATGATTACACTTAAATATCAGGTAAAGGTTAATTCAATACTATAGAACACAGTGACATAAAACAGTAAGTACTGCATAAGGATTTGCAGTGTATTTATTTTAGGAAAGAAAACTGAATTTTCACTGTATTTTCATGTTGCAGACAGTGAGCAATTAGAATATTTTATATGTTAAAAAAATAATAGAATTTATAGATGTCCTCTGCCCTAACTGTGAACAAACAATCAAATATGTCCATCCTCATTATTAAACATTTTCAGACATTATGGTTAATTAAAAGAGATTAAAATAAGTAACTATTCTGGACAGTAACTGAGCCAAATCTTGGTGAGCAAGATCTGAGAGCACTTGAGAGGTTTATGAGAAGGTGAGCTTTCAGTGGGCAAGCAAAAACCATAATTTATTTTGTGCTAGGGAAAACCCAATAATAGGATCTTTCAATTGAGATGCTGAAAGTAAGCATAAAACTGTAATAAAAATTAAGGAGGCGTGTTAAACTTAGCATGAGTTTTAGTATTATCATTTAGTGTCATCTTAGATAACCTGTGGCCCAGTGGAGCCTTTTTTTTCTGGGATACTGAAGAACCTCTCTCTTCTTGTTAATCTCTAACCTCTAATCTATGCATACCTGCAGATAATTTATAGCCATTTGTGCTGCTGTCATCTTCTTTAAAAACTCAATTCCTGTGTTCCTTTCCCACGTGTATAGAGGCCAGGTCGTAAGGTCTTCTCATTAGAAACAATATTCTTCCTCTCCTTAACACCAAATGACTCAGGATCACATTTAGAAGCTGACTGTATTGGAATAACTTATCATAAAGTATACAACATGATAATTTTATTGGGCAATGTGCCCTCATTTTCCAATCAGATGCATTTTCACTTGAGCATTTAAACAGCAAACAAATGCTATGCATAAGTTCAAAAGAAATAGCTTCATGTAAACAGATTATTCCACATATCATAGTGTGAAAGTACAAAGATCTTGGTCTAAAAGTCCCCTTTTGCTAAGCATGAAAACCTGTCGTAACAGACACTTGATCTTTTTCTTGTGCTTGGAAACAAAATTACTTTTCACACCCATTTTTTTTCTTCAACTGAAAAATGTTAAACCACTTTTTTGAGATCCAAGTTAATCTCCTTGGACAAAACTGCCTGTGCGCTGAGAAAGAGGTTCTGCTGAAGACTGCCCTAGAGATGCTCAGCATCACGGCAGTCAGTTAACCTGAGGTGAAAGTTCTGAAGCTCTCCTCTTGTGATGACAGTTACACGGCCCATGCAAGCCAGTGTGCATGTATTACAAAGACATAGCTGAGTGTTTCAGACAAAATCAATCTGTGCTTGCAGATGCAAAATGAAGAATGCTTCAAGAGAGAAGTTCTGATGCTGGCATTGTTACCACCTGGCCCATGCCAACTTAACCCCACCTACATAACAGTAAGGGTACAGCTAGAACATTTTTGTAAGGCAGAGCTACACCATGCATGAACATCACATCACATTCCAGAAAACAATGTAAAAAATACCTGCCTAGCACATAAGCTTAATCAGTTCAAGACATTCACTCAGATGACTAACTACATCTGCATGAAACCACCCTGCCACCCCAGTTTTTGTTACATGGTTTTGCTATTTCTGAGCTGCATTCATGGAGGTTTCGCACCCAGTATCCATCAGCAGCTCTGGGTGCTCTGCAAACCCACCCTACACAACCACCCCACCAGAACTAGCAACAAGCTGCTGCCATCAGACAAGCTGTACTGCTGACCACTTACAGAGGTGCTGCATGTACAACTGTATTCACTTTTTTTATTTGACATTTAAAATCAAAACACAGTAAATGTCACATTTCTTATATTTAACATTTATAAATTCAACAGCTAGTGACTTATTTTGCATCTTAATGGTTCTCTTTATAGGCTTTACTTCACGTTAGATTTACAAATTCCCCATTTTCAAAATGAATGTTGGAAACACATACTCACTATAAAAGAAACTAATTTCCAACAAGCTGAATTCAAGGAAACTGTCATGGAATAGAGCAGAAGCTATAAATTAACAGCACCATCTAAAACACTCTTGAAAGTCAAGAGAGTCTCTAATAAACAGAGCAGCCTTCAGTAAAACCCAAGTTTCCTTGATCATTTATTTCAGCAGAAATGTGGTAAAGATGAGAGTGAAACAAAATCTTGTTTTCTCATACCTATCTACACACCTTTGAAATTCAAGGAAGCTCTCAGCAACACGTGCAAGCTCAAAATTACCATATGAGGTACCTACCTGTCAGTACTTGCCCATGCAGAAAACAGACTGATCCAGACAGGATAAATTTAGTCAAAACCATTGAAGTTATGACAATTTACACCACCAAAAAATCTGTCATAGGCTGCTGCCCTGCTTTACATGTGCTAGAGTTGCTTGATCTATTATTTTGCAAACATCCCAATGGACATTATGTTTCTGCACTCATGAACACATATATATATTCACTCAAAAATTGAATTCTTACATTCAGTTGTATAACAGTATTTGCAAAATATCAGTATTCTATTGCTAAAAGTATTACAAGACATTTCTGCTTGGATAGTACTTCCACAAGAAATTCGTATGACAACTCAGTAATATCTTCCATAAATCACAGCAGTTTAAATCAAGCTATGGCATATAATTGTATTAGCCTTATCTAGTACTTTTACAGCTTAGCAGTAAGAAGCAATGTTACAGACATAAATAGAATCCCCTGTAGATAGAAATGTTATATTGAAAGCAAAGTACTAAAATGGTGGCATTTGCACATATTCTCTGCCTCTCAATAAGTAAGAATTAATTATCTGATATTCCCATGGGATGGCAACAGTGTATTTTTTTATTCATCTCCCATCTGATGCCACTGGAGAACTACTAAAGCTTAAGAAGGCTGAAGCATGGCTTTACTATAGCAGGTACAAGTACATATGACAGCAAACTTCTGCACACAAACAGACAACTGGAGGTTCTTTGAAAATGCTCCAGTCCTGATTTTCTACAATGCAATTTGAAAGTTCACTTTCCTGTTTCACAAGTCAGTTCTCTGACTCCTGTACCTGCTATTAATAAAACCTTCATTTAATGCCACATCTTCCCTCCACACCTGAAGACTTTCTGCACAAATGAAATTGATACTAACTTCAAGCAGTTGGAGAACTCCATTAAAAAGTGCACTGATATCTTTGTTATTCCCCTAGCAGAAAACTTTATTTCCCTTTTTTGACTCTTGGAACACTTGAAAACTCTCTCATTACTGCCCCAAACTTTCTGACCATAATCCAAACTTTGCTGCACTAAAGTTGCTTCTGTGTTTTCTCACTAGTTCTTATTTTCCTGTTTTACAGTGTCACAGCAGTCACTCAGTAACAGCTCTTCTCTAACACAAGCTACCTCACTTCAGTTGCACAGACCTTCTTGATTCACATTCAGTCAAGTTATTTTTCCTTTATTTAATCAAAAATAAACTTTCACTTCAGGCTGGCCCTAATATCAAAATATTAACCCCATTTCTTACATAGCTGTTGAACAAACTCTTTCTTCAAATCTTGCTCCATTTTGGATGGTACCCCCCAAGGAGCAATTTCACTGTCTTCTACTACAATCTGCTTATAACCCCCTTTTACTTTGGATGTTACAAGAAAAGCTCTGCAGTTTTGTCAGCTCATTGCTTCCCGTTCTGGTTCAGTTCACTGACACCTCTCAGTCTCTCCCTGTCATCATCACTTTCTTATAGGTGACTACACCACAGAGTACCACAGAAAAAATATTAATAGATTTAAATGAATATTAATAGATTTAAATGAATTAATCTGAGCATTAAAAAAACAAACAGCTGTGGCTTTATCAGACTCAACAAAAAAGTAATAAGCATGAAGTGCAGAGAAGATGCATTCCTTTACTTGGATTGTAAGTAAGATTTGGGACATACATAAAATTTCCCTTTTCTTTGTATCTCATTCATCTGAGTCCTGATCTTTGACTTGACATTATATTAATAAAATTAAACAGTAGCTACATACTAAGTATTTGAGCAGCACTACTTAGCTGTTCAAAAATTAAAGCAAACATTGTGGGTATGAAGTAAGCATTAGTCGTCTTTACAGCTCAGAATATAAATACACATTACAACGATGTGTATTTTTGACAAAGAAACATTCACCTTCATGGGTTTTTTTTTGGCAGGGAATGTACACTTTATGGTAAGACCAATTCTCTTTCTCTCTAAATACTTCACAGTTGCATCCTGTAAGTAGCTCATACAGTTAGCATCCAGACATAATGCAACAGGAGCCAGTAAAGAAATAAACATCTTCAATCGTTAATTATCAAGGCACACTCTTACCCACATTTTCCAGGAAGCATCACACTGTATGTCATCTCATTAGCACATAAGCAATGCTAGCAATTTCAATTTCTGATGTGTAGTTCTAAGTCTCTTCCACTATTAGTGTTTCTAATCTCTATAAACATATCTGTCTCTGAATACCATACACCATATTTTACTAATGGTCAAATTTACCAAACTTGGAGACGTTATTAACACAGCAGGAAGCACAGGCTTTGTAACTCAAGAGGATGACTGGATTTTTAGAAAACATTACATTGAACTTGTTGGAGTGTGATACAGACCTACCCTGAAAGAAACGACCTCAATAAACACACCCACAGCTGAGTGAAAGATCCTGCAGAGTTTTGTGACTTTGCTCTTTTCAGCACTGCAGTCATAAGGCAGTGCGAATTTTGTCCCCTTTTCAAACAAAAAATAACTCCATTGGTAGTCAGAACAAGAATAAGACGAGTGTTTCATTTACATGCTGCATTGAGCAGGCTTAGTCAAGGTGACATTTGGTTTCACTTGAATATTTTTTCTTGAATAAAATGCGTCACTGTTCCAAATGAGATTTATAAAAGTAAATTCACAATTAACAACATAAGGATATGGCAAAATAATGCACTAAAAACACTTTATCTTGAAACAAAGAATAATTGCTTGTCATCTTCAGCTCTGAATTACTTTATTTCAGAAGACTACTGGTGAAGCTTGCCTGGTTATTTATTCATTTGTTCTAATAGAAGATTTCTACTGACCGCTTACATGGTAACAAGTGAAAGGCAATAGCTACATCTCGATGTGACCTTGAAACTGATAAAGTGGAATACATTTAAATAACTTCACTATGCACAGCATCAGATTTGGAAAATGCTGAACTCATGTAAACGTTGATTAGATTTTTGACTAAGGAAATCCTGTCTACCTCCACATAATATTCTGTTGACTGTTGTTGCACAGCAGTTATACCGCATTAAACCAAAAAATGTAAATACATGCAAATAGTATACCCACATAGTGCTATACTAATATGTATGCTGATATATTTAAAAGCAAAAACTTGGTTTCAAAAACAGGAAATAGCAATACACTTGCCCTGCTCGAATATGTCCGAACTCAAGGACTTTGAACTCCTTGAAAAGCAACGCCAGCTAGAGATATCACAGACTTCGTGCCCACCAGATAAGGAAATAATCATCTCTGAGGGAAAAGGACAGTACTTAAACTCCCATTCTCTCTCCAAAAGAAAGTATTAAGCAGTATATGGAGTTTGCGACTACAACCAACTATGGTGACAACCAGCTCCTCCCATGGAAGATCTACTGAGGAAGCACACCAGGCTGGGCTGTGCAAACCAGGAGTTCCCTACCAGCGGTCACCTGCATTGCAGCACTTAGATTTGCTTCTGAGCTGCCGAGAAAGAAGAAGGAATCTAAGCCCACACACAGATCTTAACTCAAAAGAGATCTCAGGGTCAGTGAAAAAGAGTCCTTCCATCTCACAGATCCTAGCAATGCTCTTCTCAAGTACAGACTGTCAAATCATTGATCTTAAAAAAACAAAAATTAGATGCAGCCAACACACACACACACCTGTCTGACAGGTTGGCAAGTAGAAGTTTCTAAGTTAAAAAAAGAGAGGCAACCTTTACCAGGCAAGTAATTAGTATCTACTGTTATTCTTACAGCATCTTCTTATGCTTATAAGCTTCCTTAAAAATCTGACTGAAGTATGACGCACAGAACTGAAGGGCAAATAATAATGAAATAACATGAATAATAAAGTCAGAATAATTTTTATGAAGAAAAAAGCCCTGGGCAGTCACCGTTCCCTGTTTCTTTTTCCTTCCCTATGAGAAAAAGCACCACTTCAGTTATGCTGAGCGAAAATAAATTACTGTTGATCACCATTATCAGAGGCTGTTGAAGGATGTAATTTTCTAGTGGCAAAGCAGTTTAATACAGTCAAGAAAGCATCAAATGTGTTGTACAGCTCATCCTACTATCCAGAGGGACTTGGAGGCTGCACCACTGCTTTCAGCAGCTGCAGGGCACCGCAGAGAATGCCAGCAGATTAGGTACTCGCTCTGCTTATGTTAGATGTGAGTAAAACTGTTCTGGTGCAGTTTTAACTTCATAAGGAAATGACAAAATAGGGAGCTACACGCAAATCTCCAGCACAGCACTTTTATTATAAGAAATAAAATCACAATGCATTGTGTAACAATAGTAACAATATAGGTGTTGTAAAGTGCCTGCAGCATTTCATGAGGGAGCCCTGTTGGCCATGCCTTTAAAATCTGGCATGGGAATAGTGCTAATGCTAAATGATTGTACTGCAGATTTTTTTTTAAAACTAAGCAATAAGCTATCACGTGAGGGCAAGGATCTGAAATTCTCCTTCAAGTGAACTATAATTCAATAGAAGGTTAGTAGAATCTGCCCCTACAAAATACTTGCACCTGGAAACAACTTTTAGCCCACTTTGTAAAGCAATAAGCTTACAAAACTGCCTGCTACTACTATGGCAATGTCACAAATTACTGTTATTCATGCAGCACGGAGAGAAAACATGAACATAAGACAACTAATCAAATATCTCAATGCACCATTTAAAATAGAATTTAAAAAGTCAGTGTCATGTCAAAAGTGAGTCCTACTCTGACCAGGAGATTGAAGTAGAGGATCTCCCAAAAGTCTCCTACAACCTGATTTATAATACCTTTTCATGATTGTGTCCCCTTACCGTCACTAAATTGCAGTGCGAATACATTTGGTCTTCTTCAGTAGAAAAGATCAAGTATAGTTTAGGCATAAAACTATTTATATTCAAATTAAATGTGTTGAGATAAAATTGTGTGATCTACTTCTTAATTTTCTCGTAAGATAATAGAACCATGAACTGGGATCCAGGAGAACTGAGTTGTTGGATAGTGTAGATGCTGTTTTTTCCCATCAATTTAATACTTCAACATAAAATCTTATTTACTGCTATACAGGAAAATTGTACAAAAGATAATTCAACAGATTCTGTAGCAGAATCTATTACGATAGGACAAGGGAAAATGGTTTTAAACTAAAAAAAGGGAGATTTAGATAGGATATAAGAAAACGGGTTGATATTTTGTCTGTTTTAAACAATAAGGGTAATTAAGCACTGGCACAGGTTGCCCAGAGAGCTGGTGGGTGCCCCAACGCCAAAGATGTTTAAGGTGAGGCTAGATAGGGCTCTGAGCACCTGATGGAGCTGAAGGTTTCCCTGTTCAGTGCAGGGGAGTTGGACCAGATGACCTTGAAAGATCCCTTCCAACTCACCAATACTATGATTCTATGATAAAACTTGATGTTTTCCTTCCAGTAAGCCGCATGGACATTTTGCAAAGTAAAATGCACAGCTGCTCTTGAGCAACTGTTCTGCTCCAGTCTTTCACAGGCCCTGCTTTAGACCAAATGAGTGAAGTACATAACAAGTGTCTGGATGAAAGCTATCAGATAGGCTGTACTGGAAAAGAAATCAATTTCCAATAAAGCAAGACTACTCAGATGACGTCACTGTATTTTACCTTTTACTCTGTAGCCTAACTAGATCAAGATAAACTCGTAAATATGGTCTCTGAAAAATACCACCGTTTTTTTTTTTTTATCATCATAATGACTTCTTTTTCCCTTAAAGAACAGAAACCAATCACATCAAAAATCAGCTGATACTTTTTATCTTACAATGAAAAATTCATATGTTTTCATCCTTATGGAAAACTGGAAGGTGTGTTGTCCTTTCCACTCATTTATTCAGGCTGTCAGCCAATTCTAGGCTATGAGGCACACAGCCTACACAAATTATGAGTTTACAGAATAAACATCTTCTCTCCCTCTACGCAAATATAGATTTATAGTTCTACATATAGGCTGCAGTTTAAGCTGGCATTGAGTTCAATTTATGAAAAAAAGAATCAAAAATAACTTCTGGGTTTATTTGACTCTATCACTGACTATCATTAACTCCAGAGAACACTTCTCTAAGCCTCACCTTCGCCATTCATAGTAGAAGACAGATATAGAATCTTGCCACGATGTTTGGAAATGTTGTTCAACAATCTTGTATTAAAAAAAGCAAACAGTACCTAAGGACACTGATTGGCAGAAGTTCTGATTTGAAGCTCAAATTATACATAGTAAGATCTTCACATATATCACTTCTGAGTAATTTCAGTAGAAGACAGCGTTGGTTATCAGAATTACGAGTTGAAAATAGCAAATCCTATTCTAACTTACAAAGTGCAAAATTAATTTTGAAATGAGATGGAAACACATTAATTCATAGCATAAAAGGATAAAAATATTTCAATGTGATATTCTCAGAATTATTCACACGTGCAGGTGGGCAGGAATAAAGATGGAGTTAATAATATATCTGACTCCCAGCATAGTGAATCACAAGAAAGCAATTTAGTTATGTTGGTGCATTGTAGGTTTCTTTATTGATGTGCAAAGAAAAATCACTAACATAATTTAACAAACTACATACCTATATTAGTAAATAACATTTTATTCACATTTAAATATATATGTTACTTAGTCAAATGATAAATCCTGATTAATACAAGATTACCAACGTTTTTCATTCATCTAGGCCCCAGTTGTTCAAATTGTATTAACATGAATAACATGATTCCATCTAATTGTTCAGTTAAATGGAAAACTGTATTTGGCCAAAAGAACTAATAGCTTTCAGCTACATCAGAACAGATATTATCAGTAGTCCTTAACAGCTATTAGCATAATGCTAATATATTAAGTTAAAACAATGTGCTGGGTTCCAAGAAGTCACCCTAAAACAGCTGGTGAGGTTATGGTTAGGTTCCCTTGTAAACATGATCACTAGCTTGCTGATGAAATCATCGTAACACATGAACTTATATATTAATTCTTACTATCCTTGAAAATGCATATGTTTGCTTTCAGCAGAAGCAGTGGATTCCTATCCTGGTCCCTTTCATTTAGAAATCACACTGCTCTAAGGTGCACTGTGTCTTGAAATATATGTTTGTAACTATGTACTTCTCTGTATTCTCCTCTTTTTTTTCCTCCCAGACCAAATGTGTTTAAATAGCCAATAGTAATACAAAGGTCTCAAAGAGGGCATCATACACTTTCATTAGTATCAATACTCACATTAAAATCCCAAATTCATCTCCCTTCTTTAAGGGCACCTCAATTTTAGACAGTTTCAGTTTGCAAGTATTTATGACGATACAAGTTCAGGATAAAACAAAGTCTGTCATCCTCATTTACATTCTTCTTACTTGCAGGTTGAACAGGCTGCTTTTCATATTCCTATACACAAGGGCTGGTCTGAAAGTAATGCCTCCTATTCTATCATGCTGGCTCACAAGGTCAGAGGCAGATGGTAATGATACAGCAGCAGAGGTCAAACCTTCCTGTTAATATGCTGTTATGTTTTGTTGCATGTGATATATGGCAGTCTGACAAAATAGCATCTGACATGGAAATGTGTCTGAAGTAGAGGAGCAGAATTCCTTCACATGGAAAAAAATGCACAGATTAACATTCATTGGTCTCCATAACCATTCAGCATCAAACTGTAGATACGAGCACAATGAGGCTCTACTTCAGCAGTGGCAAAAACTCCATGAAGGACAAGACACATTACAGACAGCTATGCCATACACAGTTAACACACCACAAAACGAAGAGCATCTTGGTCACTCATTCATATGAGTCAGTGGATTATGACCAGGGAACTGTGTATGGAGCTAAATATCAGCTTCAATGTACTGGAAACAACAGTGGCAATGTTGAAATACTGCAAAACTCGCACCAGGTAAGTCCCACAAAAGCTCACTTAGGAACTGAAAGGACAACATATGCAAGTTTGTCAGGATCTACTGAACTGATACGAGGCTGAAGGTGACAGTTTCCTGGATAGAATAATTACTTGATGTATTGTTACCACTACAATCCAGAGTCCACAGATTAGCAAAATGTGATTTTTTTTGAAAAAAGTTCAAAACACAGCCTTCAGCAGGTAAAGTGATGTGCACTGTCTTTTGGAAGAGGAAAGGAATAATCCTCAGGATTTCCTGGAATCCAGACAAACTATCAACTCTGACTGCTACAACATGAAGCTGACTAAGTTGGAGGCTCAAACTTTCAAAGTCAAGCCAAAGAAGAGGACCTTTCTCTTGCAACATGTTAACTCCATGTCTCATGCAAGTTAGAAGACCATGGTGCACCCTGCCAATCTTGGCTGTTCTACTATAGGATGGGACTTGCTTCATCACACAACAAGCTGCTTGGTGCTGGAACAAAGTGCCGAGGAACTGCACTTTCTGGATCAGCTCCTGGCTATCTGCACTTCCTGGGTCCTAGCTCCACCAGTCTCAGTTATTCTCATGCAAGTTCCAGCTCTTGGAGAGGAAGATGCTCTGAAAAGAAATGAACAATGCCCAGGAAACTCCAGCACTCTTCACATTATTTCCAACTCTGAATGATAAGCCAGAGATCTCTGCCCTTCCCAGAGGCCAGCTGTGAGTGCCTGCTGATAAGGATCCCCTCCTTCCTTACATTTTTAGCTCATCTGATTTATTACTTTTAAGTATTATGTATTGTCTTACATTCCTTTTAATAAATTAGTTCCTTGATCTCTATCGTGTCATTTTTCCAGCATCATCTCCTCCTGTAGGGAAGGAGGGGTGTCAAATAATTAGCTTTGCAAACTGCAATACACACCCACCACACAGTACCAATTTGGCACCTTCTGAATTCCATCTGTTTGGACCAATGAAAGATGGACTGTGTGAGCAACGTTTTCCTAACAACAGCATCACAGCAGCTGGAAAACAGCAGGTCACCTCCACTGCTACAGATATTTTTTAATTTACCTTTTTCTACAAGCGTGACATGCAGGCTCTTCATCGCTGTCCAAAATGCATAGCTAATGGTGGTGACCACACTGAAACAGTGTTCTGTAGCTGAGAATCTGCTCTATCAGATGGTATTCTTGTTCTATCTGTTGTAGTCTCCATGGAAATAAACCAGAGGCATTACTTTCAGAGCGGCCTACATAGCTCTCATTCTCCTTCTGAGGAAAAATTTGAAGCAAAAGCTATAGGGCAAAGAGAAGAAATGGATGCCCTCCTGTGGTACTTCAGAGATCCTCCAACCCACACCTTTAAGGCAGTTTTAAATGAACAAGGGCCAGATTTCTACTTTCAGCACTTGATTCTAAGCCCACTAAGAATAAACACACTTAAAATACCATTCACAGTTCTACTGTGATTTTCAAAACAGAGACTAAGTAACAGTTAATCTGCTAGGGAACTTCTTCATCTCAATCTGCATGTAACAAGACATTCTTTCCTGAGATACAGGAGGAAGTCTGCTAATGATTTTTCCTGTGTGCACCCGATAGTCAAACAATTGCTGGGAGAACTGTGCAAGCACAACTTTCAATCCATGCAAGCTGGAGTGTATGTAAGCAGAGTAAAGAGAATTTAAACATTAAAAAAAGCATAAGAAACACCTGTGCAATCTCCCAAAGAAGTCCTAAAGAAATAAGCCAGGCTTTGACTAAGAGAACAATTGGGTTTTTAAACAATAGGGTGTTTAATTGGAGGAAACATTTCATTTCCACATCAAAGGAAGAAATTCATGTAGAAGTCTGAACAAGACCTCTGCAGCTGAGTTAGAAAAGGCTTCATTATCTGTTTTTCATCTTGTTAGACTAGTATTTTATGTAATTAAGCTCTGCATCTGTTACTTACAGTCTTACAATCACTGAAGTGATTAGTCCAGCTGTATTTATATTTTGGGTAAAGTTGATTTTACTTCTGATTTCTTCTTTATATTCCAGCCCTGACAGCAAATTTACTTTGCAAAATATCACTAGGATTGAATAAGAGGCCTTCTGTTAAAATTAAACCATCAACAAACCATATTCGGATAATGCTGAATTAGGACAAGAGACATGCTAAGAATCAGCCCTGGAAATCCTCATCTCACAGAGATGGCTATGAGGAAACTGGCGAACCTACGAAGAAAGATGAGGCGCAGGAGAAATCACAGTCTGGGAAATCCTGAAGATGTACTTAGAAAGAGTCATTCCAAAACATTTACATTTACAATCTCCTGTTATAAACCAATTAAAAAAAAAAAAAAAAAAAGCTCTACATCAGGAACAATTTCTATATGTTTATAAAAACGTATAGAAAAAACATATTAAAAAGTTTAAAGAAATCCATGTGGGAACTCTAAGCTGCTATAGTACTCTACAAGAAAAATAATTTTAGACTGTACGGATCCGATTTTTTCTAAAGTAACTTATAACATAAGAGAAACATTTTTCTAACAACAACCACTCCCTATCTCTTTCAACAGAGACAGAACTCTAAACATACTAATTCCCTGCAGCTTTAATCATCTCCTCATCATCTCCTCTTTTTCTCTGATAATTCTCCTATTGTTAACCTAGCTGAAAAGAACGAACCTTTGGCCTAAAGCCTCCACAATATTTTTGCCCATGTGAACTGAAAATATGCTACTATAGCTTTCAGTACATCATCAGGTCCTTGGAATTTTTCATCTTCATAAATCAATACAATCAGTCGTGAGGTAATGGAGAAGGCTGTTGTGTTTAGCTCTATGACTTGCTTAAACTAATCATGTCTGGTAATTTTCATAGGGAAATTGACATCACTATCGTTTTTAACTGGGTGGTATTGTTGACAAAGAAAGAAAAAAGGGAGGTAGTGGGAAGGGCTAATTGATCTTTTTGTATGTCCCTGAAAGCAAACACAGAGACCAACATTTAAGAGGCTAAGGAAAAGGAAAAAGAATAGAAACTTTTTTTGATGTCACAGGTGAACTCAGCTTACATTTCTATTTTATTTCCTGTTCTTTTCCTACATTCTGAATGCATCTCTTCTGTAATTTGTCTCAGAATTACTAGCTACAATCATTGATGATACATAACCAACAAAACAACATAGTAATTAAACTCTGGTATGTTACAGTTTCCTTCTCCTCTGCTGAGGAGAAACCACTTAATAGAAGCTGATTTCAGACTAAATAAAAAGTCAGCATCATAGTCAATCCTTCATACACCTAGTAGCCTATAACAAAATGAGAGAGAAAAAGATCTAGGAATGAGGTTTTTTCTGATAGAATAATACTAATTCTAGTGCTGACTACAGAAGAAATAAACTCAGAAAAGCTCACTTAAAATGAGCCATCACTAACATGTGAAGAACTTGGCGTGAGCCAGCAGTGTGCACTTATAGTCTGTAAAGCCAACGGTATTCCGGACTGCATCAAATGAGGGGTGGCAGCAGGGCAAGGGAGGTGGCTGTCCACCTATGCTTCCAACCCCTCTGATTCTGTGAAACTTCACTGTGGCCTTCCAGTTCTCAAATGGAGCTTATAATCAGGAGGGAGACCAACTTTTTACATGGACTGATATCAATAGGACAAGGGAGAATGGCTTTAAACTAAAAGACGGGAGATTTAGATTAAATATTAGGAGGAAATGTTTTACTTATAGAGAGAGTGATGAAGCTCTGGAGCAGGCTGCCCAGAGAGGTTACAGATTCCCTATCTCTGGAGGTGTTCAAGGCCAGCTTGGATGGGGCAGCATGATCTGCTGGGTGACAAGCCGGTTCTCAGCAGGGGAGTTGGAACTACATGAGCTCTACGGTCCGCTCCAACCCAAGCTATTCTACAATTATATGAAGATGAAGAAAACCTGTCCAGTTACTTGTGTGTTGGCAGTTCCAGTCAATACTTGATTTTATCATTATTATACAAAAATTATTTCATATTTGAAAATTCAAATTGTAAAATCATTTGGAGAACACCTCTAGCATTAAGAGATTGTGCTAAGCATAGCAAAGCTGTGCTCAACTTGAGTGTTCACAGGTCTTCCTAAGAATCAGAGGGCCATCCAGAGCACAGCATTGAAGCTCTCTTCCACTACAGAGTTCAGGTGTAGCTTTAGGTACCTTACAAAGAAATCAGCTAAAGCCCTCAACAATGTGTCTTCAGGAATTCACAAAGATCCTCATCTATTTGCTTAAATAGCTCTACGTAGAGTGGTTTACTTAAGAGTTGCTCCCAAATGCAGCTGTGACACTCCAATTTGGATGTGTGAGGAACCTTCAGCATTGGGCTACACTTGAACCACCGTGCATTTCTCTGCTAGTAAAACACTAGCATTTTTTTTCCTCAGTCTCTTCATTTCTTAGATCAATATAAAATGAAGATAGTAATCTTAACCACATAGACAAGATGTAAGGACAAGCAAGGAGGGTAACCTTTATAGTACCAGAATGGCATGACTGACAAGGAAGAAAAAAAGAATTAATTGCAAGTCAAGCCTAGACCACGTTTCACAGAAATGCACTGTTATGTCACAATCACTTTTTCCATTTATTCTCATGGGAGATGCTGCTGGAAAGAACAAATTTTCCTGGAAAGTCGAGTTACAGAGCTTTTAAAGTCAAGCCAATTACTCAGAATGTACTTCAACTGCACCCTTTTTCCTTGTAGGTCTTCAAACACCAAACCAAGCTTCTAAAGAATTACTCAGACAGCTTTCTCTCCCATTGAATTCAATTGCAATTTCAATTTAATTACAGTTTTAGAAAGAAAAAAAAACTAAGCGTGTTCTCCAGTGCCCTTACTCAGCTACACTCTTGAAGCATGAGACAGCACACAAACAGCTTGAAAATCTATCATATACAGGAGATTTCAAAGAGAATATACACCTTAATTCAAACTGACACATTTCTGAAATCACAGATTTTAATGCTGGTGTGCACACATCATGAAATTTATACTTGTCCATATTTTCTCCACTGCAATAAAGCGATAACCATTAGACAGAATTTGTCAGGAACTTCAGACAGTTTTATTCACAGGCACACATCACCATACAAAACCAAAGATCCATGAAAATTAATGAATTTTACAAAGTTATTCTAAACCCAAAATTGAACAATTCAAGAACAGATCAAGCAAGATACTTCTCTTTTGACTCTAAAACCATGCATCTGGATTTCAGACTGGCAAAATAGCTGCTTGCTCTTCAGAGATGTGTACTGCCTACTTTACTCTAAATAACTCACTCTGTTGTTCTGAACTGCTGCAACAAGAGGCAAGCCATCAAGTTACGGCCCAGAGAGGTTTTCAATCAAGATCTGCTTGAGGAAATTCAGGTTGTTCTGCTCATTTCAAACATAAGGCAAAACCTACCTGCTGCTCTCTGAGGGATCTCAAGAACAACAAGATTCCCACTAATTGTATATGACAATGCTAGCAGGTACTAAAATTCACTTAGTAGCTCTCTGCTTCTTGTAGCTACAGTCTGCATAAGTCCATCTGTAACGTTAATTTTAAATGGTATTTAGATAAGTGCATGTTGTTTATGTATTTTAGTTTACAGAGCCCTTACAATCACCAGCTTTACCACACACTGTTGCAAGTTATGCTCTAGTTTTCCCATATTTAGAAGGGAAGAGAAAATAAACACTTTCTGAGGATCACAAAAAGCTTTCTCACAAAAATCTCTCATGACACAGCTGATCCCAGCCTGCCTAGCATTCTAACTGCAGGTCTTGGCAGGAGAAGGATCCTGGCCTGCCACCAAGGATGATATCACCTGGGGTTGGGCCTCATCCATGCAAACAGTGGCCATATGCATTAAGCACAACATTTCTTCCCAATTTTGTGCAGGCTTCATATGAGCAACCCGTCATCTAGACCTTCTCCCGGGTATTTTTTCAGGTTGACAGATCTAAGATAATGAAGGCGCTGTTTAATGAACCTTGCCAGAAAGACATCAATGGGTGTTCTGGATGCCTGGCACCACACAGCACAAGGTGTTCAAAGCATGAAGACTACAGCTGAAATAAAATACTATCCTGAACAGAAGCAGCCAAACTTTGTGAGTTAGTATTTATGCTACCTGACTACAGCAGACTAACATAATAGCTGGGCTTGGATCCCAAACGGACAAAATAACTGAACAGTCAGAGAAACATCTATCTTCAGATCTTAACAGCAGTTATTTCCTAACCAAACAGAACACCAGCAGCATGGCTCACAGTCCTGCATTTACTGGACACCTCTCCTCAGTCAACAGTATATTTCAGTTGACAAATAAGCACCCAGCACTGAGACACACAGCGGTCTCCCTGTGACTGAATAGTGAGGTCAGCTCTGGAAGCACACCAACTGAACTTGTCCTACAAAACACTTACACGTGTCCTTCTGTTTCTGCAACAAGGGATAAGAAATGGCTGCTGAAGCAGCCAAAGGCAGCAGAAGGGTTTCTCCAGCTCTGGCGTGACCCAGCAGACATTCCTGCTGGGAGACACAGCAAGACTGACTGTACAGGAGTTATTTTTACAGCACAGCCCCAAGATAGTTGTATTGGCACAATGAGCAGTCAGCATGCTGCAGCACACAAATGAGGACAAGTGGTCTAGACGAGGAAACAATTTCTTCTACGAGCTTCATATCCAAGCTCAATTTCCTCAAATGACACCCTCAAGCTGCAATAATGTCAGTTTTAGGTCCATGCCAAATTCAAAAGGGCCAGTCTAGTAATCGGAGTCCTCAGCCAGACTGCCCCCCTCTGCTTCACACCAACTCCCACCTTCAGGAGGGCCAGGGAGCTTACGCACCCAAAACAAGCGAAGACAAAATACAAAGGAAAGAACTCCTCTAAATCACATTCTGTCTCCAATAAGGTCTTGTTTCAACACAGTAGGAGGGAAAGCAACTAACGTTTATGGCTTGGTACAGTAGGTTTGCACTCTTCAGCAGCGCACACACTCAGAAGCACTGCCTCCATCCTCAAGGCCTGTGCTCAGCTTCATGCTTTCACCACAGTTTTAAGATGGGGAGGTAGATCATTTTGCTCTCCTCCACAACAGAATATCTGGTGAGACAACAGAGATTTCCCTAAACTTTGAATATTCAACAAAACAACAAAACTCAGGTTTGGGTCAGATAACATCTTTTTACAACTCCATTTCAATAAGCATCTTCTCCCAGCTCTACTGCCATACTGGCAGATAAAAACAAGGGGCCATAATTTAACAGCATACTTTACCAGAGGCCTAAGCTTGCATCCATCTTGTCACAGAAGGAAACACAGCCAGTTACAAGAAAAAGCTTCAATTTTACTTACACAGACTACAGTTTCTAAGCTAGGCATGCTCACTAAGTTAGACAATTACAGACTTCACTATAACATGACCATCTAAAAACAACTTTTTTAAAAAAAGCTTTTGGGGCAGATAACTGTTCTTTTCAGAAATTCATGGTCATCCTTGTTTTTTTTGCAAATATTTGGGGTTTCAGACTGGCCCTTACCCACAGCCCAGTCTTCCCCAGCACATTCACCTAACTTTCAGCCTCGATAGCTGAGTCTTAGCAATCTTACCATAACAGACAACTCTATTTCGAATTTATCCATCATTCCATTATTCAGCTGCTAATAAAGAGACCTTCTTTGTTACTAGAAATATTGTCTCAAACCATCACTTCATCCTTGATAAGAATGTGCAAATTCCTGTTGTTCTAGACATAAAATGGAGTCCATTTCTCCCATGCCTCACATTTCCCTCCCCCTTGCAGCAGGAGTGAAGCCTACAATCCAACTGACAACACCCATTCTCCCTCTGTGCCACTATATAGCTACTCTCAGCAGGAGATATCATTACTATTACTGATGCTACTCCTGCATGTATAGCATTGTCACAGCTAACTTCTTCAGAGCTATTTACATGATTCAAGACAGCACATGCTTGATTAGTACTTAAAAAAAAACAAGCTTACATGCATAAAAATGCACAGTGCTGCACCCAACCTCCTAAGCCAAATGAAACTTTTTTTTTTTTTTAATTAAGTGAAACAAAGTTAAAATTCGGAAACTCTTTCCTTCCCCTTAGAAATGTTAGTTAAAAAAATTTAGGTCTACTGAAACAGACTATTATGTAATTCTCTCAATCCTGCAGTATCTTAAAATATCTTACTGTACTATCACACCAAGTGCAGGCACACAGTGGGCATCAGATGTTTTTCTTTCTGAAAAATCAAGGAGTGGTGAGATGTTCCTTTTTATATAATCTCTCTTCTCTTGAAACAAGCTGTTCTTTTTCTTGCATTGTAGAAAAATAGATGTATTTGTTTCATTTAAACTCCTATATATTCTCTTGTTTTTCAAGATAACTATAAATGTGTATTTTCAAAGAAATATACACTTTATATCCTATAACTTAAATGATACACATATCTATGCACACAAAGTTCAGGTGAGGACTAATGGAAGAAATAATACTTAGGTCACCTTCTTTTTAATTACATCAGTGGCTTTCCTGCAGCTTCAGAGGCTTATAGATTTTTTTAAAAAAGAAAATTTATAATCTTGATCAAGTGCAGCCATATGGTAACGCAGTTCTTGAAAAATACATTTTCCAAAGGAGCAAGAAAGCTTTCTTCAGCTTATCTGAATGTATCTCAACTCCTTGCATTGCTCCAATTCCACATCAAGATAACTGTGCACCTCTTCCTAAGAGCTATCTAGATCACGAAACAGAGTATACACATAGATGTGTACTGCAGCTAACAACTACTTCATGCACAGAGTAATCACAGGGTTTAATGAGGAAGATGTGATTTCTCAGTCACGTTTTTATTGTCCGTTTTTGTTTTAAACTCTGCCTCTTATTCTATAATTCGTGTTACATGGGTAGTTCCTCCAGCCTCAGGTCAGAATTATCTTCCCTGCAGCTAAGTTGCTCCTGACTCCCATTGAAGAGCTCATAGTATTAATTATTCCTTAGCAGAGCAGAAGCTGCAATGCCAGAGGGAAAGCAAAATAGGCTTTGAGAGCAGGGCAATGCTTTCAGTATTTTTCAGGCTGCTCACGGGCTAGCTGCGAGCTAGCACAGGTATGTATGTACAGGTGTGCTACATTTTGCCAGGTTACATGCCTGAGCCTCCAAACTTGATAAAGACCACACTTGCTGAATTCAATTCCATACTGAGCTGCATAGAACAGTACTGGACAGCATTCTAGTCCTTACTCATGCAATTATTTCCAGGTTTATATTTGTATAAAACTCCACTTGAATTTATATACACTTAACAATATAGATGATAGCACCCTGTAAATATGGCATTCAATCACTAGTAATAAAACCATCCTATAAAGCTCACATGTGGCTTAAACAACAAGTGGCTACACCCCTCATTTCACTAATTAATCTTAGATTCAGAACTCTGACTCTTGCTGAATTTCAAGTTCGCAGTAAGTCCTTTTCTATGCTTAGAATACAAAGTGAACATGAACAGACACTGTATTTAATGATGTCTCAAACTAAACTCTCGAGCCAAGACTGAGGAAATTTTCCTAACAATGAGAACACTGAGCACTGCCTTCCTCATTACGCTCTTTCTCCAACACTCTTCACAAAACACGTTGGAAGTGCAAGTAGTCTTTGCAGCATCACAATTAAAAGGAACACCAATGTTTAAAGGCCAGTTAAGCATACAGTGAAGCTTCTCTCAATACAGACCAATGTGTAGAAGTAACCTAATCTATAGATAAATCCTATACTCTTACTAATGGGCAATTAAGTCTCTCAGGCCTGAAGAGTTGAAATAGCTGTATTAATATAGAAAATAATGTAGGCATAAATCCACAGGGTTTACAGCTACCCTTGAAAAAAGCGTTCGTAAAAGCTGTGTCAGTTCTAAGTTAGCTGTTGTGATTTTGGTAATCTGTAAGACTGAATGCAAGCGTAAAGAAAAGAAGTTTGAAAAACAGAAAGGTTACATGAAAAACCAAACAAAGACTATTTTATTTTCACCCACTGCGGTGTCAGACTAAAGACTCCTCAGAAACCATCCACCACTTTAGATTACTCATATCATTTCCATTTAAAAAAAAGACCCAAGTCAAATGATTTTTTAAGCTATTTTCAACTTTTTTAAATGCTGAAACCCCTTCAAAAATAACCATTGAAATTGGACATCGATTTTCCAAGGATGTTCTCAACACAACATATTACACATACCCCAAATATTAAGAACAAGCTTCCAAGGTTTGTGGATGATACAAGAATTTGAGGCACTGAAAATAAATGACAGCACAAGCATCTTTAACAGAACTTCAATCATTTAAGTGATTGCTCCAACAGATGGCAAAAGCACTTCAGCACACACAATTGCAAAATAATTTGCCTGGAAGCAAGCAACAAAGACAAAGAAAGTGTACTAAGTGGGACAATTACTCAGCACAGTGATTAGGAAAAGGATTTGGGTGCTGAGCATGGAAAAAGAAATCACTGAAACTATTTGCCCAAGGAAAGTAGTAAGAACAAAGACAAAAGTATTTACTGCCAGTATCATATGCCAAATACATTATCCTTTGTATTCAAAACAAGGTGCTATCCAGCTCGCACCTACCATTTTCTGGTCCAAGAAAAGGAAAGCTAATATTAGTGTAACAGGAAACACTCTCCCTTCTTTCTTGAAAGAAGTAGTTCCTCTCACTCCCACCTCATTATCACATGAGTTTTTGTGAGTGTGTAATCCCTGAGCGGTATCCGTGTTAAACCTTTTTCCTTTAGGTCAGTTTGCAGCTACACAAGCGCTGGAACTATCACAAAGCAGATGCTGTTGCAGGGTTTAAAATAGAAATAAATGCAAAGTTATCAAAAGTGATCAGGCACAAGAAGGAGGATTAACATCACTCAACAACATTTCATGTTATAATAGTTCAGCTGGTACACAGTGTCATGGCACACTCTCCATGACGTGCAGAATCAAACTCTGTAACCCAAGGACAAAGCAGGTATGATTTATTCAGTGCTGCGCAGACACCAGGTACAAGGGGGATAGGTCTGCCTAATTTGCACACCATCTGGAAAAATCGTGCTACGGATATAGGCCAAACTAATACATAATCAATTGTTTTCCCAGAATTCAGATACATATTCATTACACCCCCAAGAGTTCATTAGCAAACCTCCTCCTCTTGTGCATGCGTAGTGGGTCATGGGATGAAGGTTTGTAGTTTTCCCTGCGAAGGCTCCTGACCTTTCTCGCTGTAAACTTCTGATCTTTCGGGGGGGGGGGGGGGGGGGTTCCCCCCAAACTCATTTCTTCTTGCCCTGTGGACATCTAATCACCTCCCTGCCAAACGTCCTCGGGCTGTTCTCAAACCCTTATCTTTATGGCCTTCATCCCCCTCACCATTCCAGACCCAGTGTCTGCCATCTCTTATTTTTTACCAAGCTCTACATTCTTGCTTCTATAAACTATCTCTAACTATTCCCCTTCACCCTCCTTATTCTCAGTCACTGTGAAGCCTTCTTGCCTTTTTACTTTCATTTGTGGGGCCCTCCTCACCTTTCAGTCTGCTCTGTTTCTCTGAAGTTTAAAGGCATCATGAAATTATGATGCCTTCCATCCCAATCAAGTATTACGCTTTACTGAACTTGAAGCCTGAGAATCAGTAGGACATTCTACAGGCAAAGATTATTCAGCTTAAAAGAGACTAAACCATTAATTGCCTGGTGCCTCTCCTAATAACGCTGCTTTAGGCATACTGAGTACAACACATCTCACCTACATTGATTTTAATTTACTTTGACATCATTAATTCATACTTTGATTTGTAGGGCCAATGACTCTCTCGTATCACATTTGTTTCATACTATTGTACTTCTAACAGACATACAGCAATTTTTAATTTACAGCATCACCTTCTATCTCCTGAAATCAATGCCACAATTTCAAAGACAGTTATCATACTGCACTCCTTAGAAGAGTGAAAATTAGACTAAGTTCCAACAACTGTTCTTACAGACAGAAGTTCTCTTCAACATAAGGAATCTAAACAAGTTGCAAAATCCAGTGAGCTGGCATCCAAATTACTGTTTCAAACACCTTTAAAAAACACACCTTTAAAGCCAACAGCAATTGAAATTCTCTGAAGATCATAACTGCATCAGATGAGGATTTGTGAAGGGCCATTCACGCTGTATTGTCTGCTCAGTAAAGATTTTAACAGGTAAACATAAAATTTTCAAACATTTTCAATTTAACACTCACATTAGCATTTAAGTGCTTCTGCACATTACCTTGGCAAAGCAGACTGAAATACAACCTCTCTGCATTTATTCATTCATTTCTCTCTTAAGGATGAACAGGATCTCAGTTTGCTATGAAAGGCTGTCTATGACAAGAAACCTGGGTCTAAGTCTCTGTAGTATAATTGACTAAAATTAAATACATACTGCTCTAGCTAAGATATCTTACAGATTAAGTTTTACAGTTTTAAACTAATATTCCCACAGAAAATGCAAGTGCAATAAAGCAGTCATTCATAGTGCCAAATATGAAAAAAGTTTGAATTCTTCAAGCTGACATAAAAGAGACATGAATTAAAACATTATCATTTAAAATAAACTGCCTTAAACATAAGAAAATAATGAGGCTTGACAACAACAGTGGCTAAAAACAAAGAGGGACTTGATGGTAATGCAAGCAAATTTCAAGCATCCTTATTCATCTATTACTAAGCATGACTAATCTTGAAAGCCAGCAGATCCTGCTACAGAGAGCCCCAGAGAAGCACTGTAGTTGAAGAATTGTGAAGAGTATATTAGATTTGAAAAATAAGAGAGATGCAAAACGGAGTTGGAATTCATTACATGCAGATTCCTCCATGCTGCAGCATATCTGTCATTCTCAGCGTAAGAATCACTTGAGGTCATTTCCTTTTGTTATTTAAGTGATTCAATGTCAGTTACAAGCCACGTTGTAGCTGGGCACGACTAAAGGTAATGGGCAAGCAACTAAAGCTTCATCGACCTCCTTTTAGCTCTTCTGAATTGGAGGAAATTAACAGCACCTGCTCAGTACACATCAAGGCAGAACAGAAAGTCACCTACACAGCTGTACTGTTTTACATTTACCAGTTACAGCTTGGATCACAGAAAGGAAATCAAATGTTTTCTTCCTTCAAGTGGTTAAAGGTTTTCTGTAGACACTGAAATTTTGATTGAGAACTTTGTTATTACTTATTCTCTAGAGTTTCTGGGGAGCCTTGTTAGGAACGTTTCTGCAGTCTGCTTTATCTTCCTGACAGATTGTCACTGATGTGTGGGGAGAACCTTAACTTGGTTTGGTTTTGTTTTAAAAATCTAGGTTTGTTTTTGAGTACCTATACTCATGAATTCTTTAGACAGCTTGGTTATCTTTCTTAACTTTGGCAAACTCTTCCTTTTACAAGTAACAACAACGAAACCCTCTTTCCCGTTAAAACAATTAAAGGGAAAAAAAAGTTACTTTAATTACAGAACTGAATTTTCAAGGGACCCTAACAAAATTATGCTAAAACTTATTGATTGTTATTAATGACGAAAGAAATCAAGCAGCATATTTTTGAACCACTATATCAATTTAAGCATGCAATCTCATTAGAGCTAAAAGACTGAAAAATTGAGTTGAAAGAGAAGGCTGAATTCTAATGTATTTTTATTGAGTTCTAACTAATAACCTTAGAATACTTTTCCGTCCCTTTTGTTAAGTACTATTTAAAATATTCACTGCAGTTCTCTCCATTTGAGCCTGAGCTTTTAGAGGAAATTCTCTGCCTCTCCTTCATTAACAGTGATCATTTATCATTTACTAACTTACCAAAGTGTTTTGTCACTTTCGTGCCCATTCAGATACTTGGCAATTAGATGTGTATTACTGCAGTTGTGATTTACTTTTCTTCTTCTGCACAGCTCTAAAGCTGAAGTATGAACTGAGAAACCCATTCAGTTGTTTTTAAATGCATGTCCATTTTCAAGTAGTTGCAATGTTTTGCAGTCTGATAGCGCAGCTGTTGAATTAAAACCAGATGCAGCTCAAGACCACTGCGTCCCCCAGAAATCTGCAAGGCTATTTAAATATTTTGAACATGTGTTGCCCAAAGGAAGCATCGATATATCAACATATAGACTACTTCTTACCGGATGATTATGTGAATGTAGGTGGAGTTATGACAGATTTGAGCTTTAAAAAAAAAGACCATTACATTGATTTAACTTGCAGCTGAGCCAAATACGCATATGATTCAGTTCTACCAAGAGGCTGTAAACTGCAGCAAAATGGGGTCAGTACTCTCAGCAATGATAGGAACCTCTCAGCTCGGTCTCACAACAGCCAAGTTGTAAAACAAATGAGCTTTTTGATAGATTTACATATTTAAAACTATGAGCTCAGTCTTCTCTCTATTTCCGCAAGACATTCACAGTTGTTCTCCAAGCATCTGGAACTTCAGATGATCTTAGAGGCCCAAGGATTCAACTATGCACAGAACCAATTTTTCTAAGCCCCTCTATTGCATTCCTATGACCAACTTAATTTATCATTTACTTCTGCGGAGTTAGGTCAAACACTGAGCATTTTTAACCTTGTTTTAAAATGAAAAGCCAAAAATTCTCCTAGACTATTATACAACCTGATAGGTAGCTGAGCTGTTCAGTGTCACCCAAAACAACAGCAGAAAAGAGTTGTTAATAAAGTGTAGAGGCGTTCAACGCTCCGTGCCACAGTTTTAAATTACTACCAGTTTTCAGCAGCTCTACTGTAAAAAATCAGAGATCAGCAGAAAGCTTCTGTGCGTTCCACCTCCAAGGTGCTCGTGTATGTTGCTCACAACACTGAAGGAGAGAATTTAATGAGGAGTTTTTGGATGGTGCACTGAGGCCTTATCCACTGTCTGACAGTTGTTGTTCAATAATTAAGAGACAGGAATAGATCTCCCTCTTATCACATTTTATCTGTAGAAACTTGCCGATGTGGTTCCTGTGCATTTTACTTCACACCCTAATCCTTTTTTGAAGCTTAAATTTTTAAAACTCCCTATGATGTTGAAATAGTGAAAGCTGAGGGGGTTTGTCTTTGGCTTTTTCTTTTTAAGTTCCCCCATATGTTTCTTTTCTCCCAGTAAGGGACTTATATCACTTCCAACTTTCCCATTAAAATAGTGGGGAAAGAGCACGGACAAATACTTCAGGGGCTCCTCCCTAGCAAAACAGCTGACTATCAAGGTTCTTTTAAGAACGATGGAAAGCCATCTTAACTTTATTTCCTCTGTTTTATGGTAAATTTTGCTGTTAACATAGAATAGATGGTCACTTATAACACTTCAGTAATTTATATTTGGCACTTACAGCATATCTTCCAGAAAATTAAAGCCAAATCTGGGACACAGTATTACATCAAGTTGGTATTGCCATGAAGGACTTTACTCCCTAAAACCCCCAGACATTCCTGTTTCCAACTCATTTTTGTGTTGTCAATACTTGTGACCTTGTGCAAAATAAAATTCAGGCATTGACATATGTCAAACCTCAGCTTAACTGACCTATTTGAATTTAAATTAGGAAGAGAATGCCTCTGAGGAGAAATACATGAATACAATTTGGTAGACAAACAGCCACAATGCCTTTCTGGAGTAAACACACTCGTCAGAGAACTGAACCAGAGTAGTTTGCCCCTCAGTGATTTCTGCTTATAATTAACAATTCAATTTCAAACTCCCTAATGCCACAAATAAATAAATTCTTCTCTTAATCAGTCACTTCCTAAAGCAGAAAAGTTAATGCATCACTTTTTTTTCCCCTTTCTGTATGCTTCCTGTTTGTAAAAAGTTTTCCATTTTCATATTAGGACAAGCAGAGTACGCCTGTTCCTCCAACCAGCTAGTACTGAGATCATCTGCACACCTTCTCTGACACCACAACTCACAGCCAAAGGTCAAAAGCAGATGGGAAGCTCAGGAAAGGTATATAATCACTTGCAATTCAGTTACAGTGACAAAAGGGAAAAAAACCATGTGAATTATTAACTAACTCCTCAATCTTCCACTCAAGTAGCAGATACAGCTGAGCATACAAGTCAACGCACAGAAAATAAACTGCCATAAGAAAAATAAGTTTTTCTTTTTTCACTGCAAACACGGATAAAGGGATGGTTTTCACCAGTTTGCTTACTTGAAAGGTTCTTGGGTTTCTCATATCACTACCAATGAAAGCAAAACAGACGATGTTTAAATCAAAAATCCTGGGGAAAAAAAGGAAGCTTTGCCTGGATGGTTCAAATGATATAGAGAGAATGAAAATAACTAAAAGTAGAAAATACTTGGAATGATTTCTAAGTAAAACATCATGCTAACTCATACATTTCCCCCCCTCTCCCCCAGACAATTGATAAAGGCCTTAAAATTTTCTTCCCAATTTGGGATGAAACTTTTTTACTCATTAAAATGTTAACTGTACTTCTAAATTAAGACAGCAACATGCTTCCCAGGTGTAACAGAAATGGCTGGCTGTGACATACTAAGATATACTTCAGGTTAAACAATCAGAGCAAAGAAAAAAACTGTACCAAGCTTTCCTCCCCTTTGGTCAAAAAGAAACATATTACTGAGTGTTACCCAAAATGACATAGCGTCACCAGAAGATGTGACTCTTACTTGGGTACTAGTAAAATAAGTCAGATTTATATTCAATATTAGATTTACTCTCATGACAGAAAGGAAGAATGCTACTCAAAAAAGACACTAAGACTTCCCAAAGAAGCATAATGAAGTATGGTGTCTTACTGCAAATGATGAATGAATGAAGAGCCGCGTGGTCAATGGAGACAAAAACAATTAGTCAGATTAAGTTCTTATCTTTGAGGAAACTATCCAGGATGCTTTAGTAGATTTCTAAAATGTTCAGAGTAGAAATTGCATTTAGTTGTAACGTATTTAAATAGAACTATTTCCATTCATCACTGATATTTGCTTAAGTCACATAAAATTGCAGTCTTTAAAAATAACAAATAACAAATTTTTGTTCAAAATCAATGTTTCTGTCCCCAAGTGAAAAAAAAGCATTTATAATTGCCAAATTCAATCTTGTGTTAACATTTCAGTTGATACCTGGAATATGCTAGCTATGAACAAATCTGGAACTTCTGAAGATGAAGACTACAACTTCATTCCCCAAATGTAAAGTTTCCTCTTTCCAAAAAAAAAAAAAAAAAAAAAAAAAAAAAAGACTTGTTGACTACCATTCTTCACCACAGACTCTCTTCAACCTTAAATCTGCCACAGAGAATAAAAGTAATTGGATGTTCTGCTGCCTCATAAGCATAGAATATACCCAGTATAAACTCTTCAGGAATTTGTTTTAAGAGATGAAATAGATTCATCTGTATAGCATTCTACCTGACTACAAAAGTAAGTTTAAATAACACAAAACAGAAGTGAGAAGCAGAGTTAAGTAATGACTAAAATGCTCACTGATGTGTTTATTGATGGAAAGCATTACGAAAGCTTAAGTATCATCAGTATTTACAAACGAATAGAGTTTATGGAATACCATAGTATGTCCCATCAAACAGCAAATACTGCAATCAGAAAAAAATATTTTCAGCAGAATAGTAAATAAAATATAAAAGCTAGATTTAATCATTTTGTTTGTGACCTTTCAAGCATCAGTTGTTCATTAACATTCTGTGCCATAAGCTGAGACTAGGCAAATATCACTTGCTCGCAAATATTTAAGTGCTGAATGTATTATTACCCAGTAGTTCCATGGCACTGTAAAGAACTCACGTTGGCTCATATGGAGGTCAGTTAATAAACATAAGAAATGCACTCAAAAAACAATCACACCAACCAAGAAGCAGATTTCAGGAAAAATTGCTGGCTACATTAGTAGCATAGCAAACAGCTTAATACATACTGTCATATATTAATGCATATTTCATACGTTTGGTTGAAATATACATATGCCACCCCACACCAAATTTACAGTAATTTAATTAATTGTTCTATATTGAAATTCTTGAAAACTTGCTCCATAACATACAACAAGCCAAAAAGCACACTTCATAAAAACTTTAAGTTACAGTTGAGGTTCAACAAAATCAGCTTCATTCATAAACTTCAACTGCACAACTGCCATGTTTTTAATATGCTATATCCTAGTCTTGAATTCCCCAACAAACACTCCTTAGGCTCAAAAACAAGCTTTAAATAACACAGCCATAAAAGCTGGCAATATTCGTAATAGAAGGTAAAATAAAATTGCCTTCAAAAATCCCACAGTATTTTCCACAGAAGTGGAGCTGTTAACTCTAATGTCCTGGCCAAAATCCAGGTTGGGTAATTATGTTCTCAAACCAGAATTTCCCTTAGAGCAATTCATTTTCACCACCTGTCTTAAAACAGTGTGAGAAAATTTAAGTAAATTCTGATCCTGATTCTAGACAGCTGATGTGAAGGTCAAGCTGATGTAAATTTGGAAGTTTCATGGGAGGACAAAAAAAAAAAAAAAAAAAAAAGTGTTGACTTTTTTGAGATCAGCAAAAATCTCTTAATTTCCACAGGTTTCCTCAAAATAAGTTACCTTGCCAGACAAGGGCAAGAGCTTCATCCTTAAGCCAAAGTAGGTTGGAGCCAGGAAGGCTTCAGCATGAGCCTCAGGTCTTCAAGGCAATCAAGTGTGAAGCAGCGTCCAGCAGACTGTTTTGGAAAAATGAAATTGTGAGATGCCCAAGACCAACAGTTGCAAAAACCGATCAAACAACTTCAGTAAAGCTGAAATATAAAGATAAAATACTCATAAGACTGTCTCCACTTAACCAGCACAAAAATTCTGGCAGCACACGGTCCATTCAAAATGGCTTAGTGCTCACAAAGTTGGCTTGGATCTTCCCTAATTCTGAGGCAACCAGGCATTTGAGAGAAAATAAGGGTCTCGCTCTTGCTCCATAGCCCTCCGTGCTGTTTTGCTTACACACAATGTGATTCAATCCTGCTGCTCAGAAATCCCAGTTTTTGACTTGCCACTAATCAGCATCATCAGGATACGGCCTCATTAAGCTGTTGCATTTTGTGTCAGAGCTGTCTGCAGATTAATTGTGTGTCAAACAAGGTGAGGTTTCTAATGAACTGCAATTTCTATTAAATCAGTTGATCCAATTAAAAAATACTCATGCTTCTGAGAACAACTTAAGTTGATTCATTCTTCAGTACAGATAACAATGTTTTCACATCTATCTAAACATGCAATCTCTATGGAAAAGCAAATGGTGTAGGAGCCGGGCCAATTTTGTTATTGTATTGAGGCTGTCTCATCCAAATTGCTCATTCAAAGAAATTAATTCCTTCAAGGGTATCCTGGTTGCCAACTGATAATCTACATTTTTCAGATGGTATCAGCACTCCTAAACACAGATAGTGTATTCCTGGAAAAAAAGAACAGCTCTATACTATAGCTTGTCCATTAAAGGTGAAATCTACACAGCCATATTTTGGTTGCAAAGTAGAGATTAAATTTGTGATGAAAACCAAGAACAGACATCAGATTTATATTCTGATTGTAGAGGATAAACGTAAAGATTTGTGTAAGTTCAGGCCTGAAGATATGCTTGTAGCTGAAAATGTACCTGTAGTTCAAATGAGTAATAAACCCCTCTGTAGGACAGTGTAGGTCAGATAGTGCTCTCTAACACTGACAACTCTCTGCTAATTTATTGCCTGATCTTCTTATAGCTCCTTCTATATTTGTTCTTCAGTTTTTGTTTCGACTCCTTCAGTACTTGATGCAGTTTTGTCAGTTCTCTGCTTGTTTCTCAGACGCACATCCACACAACAGCAATACGTTCTCTAGTACATATAATACCCAGCATCTCACTTCATCATTCTTTACATTTTAAGTGGCACACTTGTAAGTAGAAAGCCATTTCTGGTGGCTTAGAAGATTTATTTCCAAGGAAATAAACTGAATTGCCAGATTCTCGTGGACAGGCCCATTTTATTTAGTAATAGTGCTGTTATCCATATCAACCACATCACCTTGACCCATTTGAACTTCCACAAATGTGGACTTACAGTATCATCTTTACCCGTGTAACTACTGAATGTATTATTTACTGTAGTTCTTCCCATTGTGATCGTTATCTGTGAAATTGGGCTTTTAGCTCTATGTTCTTTGAAACGTTTTCATTTAAGAGTCAAAGATAAAGAGAACTAAGAATACTACGAACTCATAAGGACGTAAGTAATAATCTTCCTCTTCTCTGAGAAAATCCCTCACTTGCCATTACAAAAAGTAAGCAATAAAGCAGACATGTTCGACCCTGTGGAAAGTTACGCATAAGCAATACGGTACTCATCACATAAAGAGATACCTTATGTCAACCTAAACAGCACCTAGCATGCGCACATGCATAAGTCACTCACACGCATGCTGTTTTTATTTTAGTTTGAAGCTATTCCCTTAAATTCCATGAAGAATTGAATTAAGCCCTTATACAAGCTCTCTTAGCAACACAAAAATAAGGAAAAGCAAGATGGTAGGCTTTGGACATAACTAGAAGCTCTATTAGATAAAAATGAATGACAGTGAAGAGTTCAAATGACATGGACTAATCAGCTCAGAAGGTTACCATTCTATATTCACTTAATTAGGTAAAGACAGAACTATATTATTTAATAACATAGCCACTAGATGACACACCTCTCACTGGCCTAAATCCTAATTATATAAGATTTTTGTTCATAATGAGATAACTTCTTCCCCAAAGTCGCAAGTCTTCAATTAGAAGCTCCTGAAGAAGTGAAGAACACTTGAAAACAACTTCAAAATAATTTGTACAAGGAATCTGCTATAAATGATTCTGCTTTGAATCCTAGTAATTGGAAAGCTTTCTTATGGTTGGCAGGTTCAGAGAGACTCATGGAAGAACGTAAAAATAGGAAAAAAAAAAAAGAAAAGGCAAGTAGTAAAGAACTGGCTGGCCTAGAGTTCTGTCAACGGTTTACGGGCTGGTTCGGCCCGGTTCCGTGACTAGCAGGGCGGAGGGATCCGCAGATCCGCACCTCCGGATAAAGGAAACAGGGGACCCAAAATAATTGAAAACAGCGGCAACGATCTGAGGGGAAACAAACTAATTTACTAAATATAGTAACAGCAAAATATAATGAGAGAGAGAGAGAGAGTGTGCGTGAAAGGTGGAAAGGTCTCACCACAACGCTGAGGTGAGAAGTGCAGTCCAGTCGAGCCGATGAAGAAAAGCAGACGGAGACGAGCAGACAGCGAAGCGCAGGCGAAGAGGAGCAGGCGAAGAAGAAAGATCAAGTGACCTTGTTGGGAGTTACATCTCCTTGCTGACCGCAAAGGCCCCTGGGGAATGTAGTTGTTCTTCTCCTCCAGACAGGCACCCGGAACTTGAGCATCCACAGTCGAACATTACATGATGTTATGATGTGGAATACAGATAACCAAAAATCATAAAACTATGACAAGTTCAGTGACAAATGAGCCTCTAAAGCATTCTAAGACAAGTATAATAACACAATTTGGGTTTCTTCTACCCACCTCTCAAAGCCTGTAATGCCTCTTGATTAAGTAACGTAATTGAGGAACAGACATAGCTGTTTCTTGATACGCTTCTTCCCTAGTTTCTCCTGGTCAGAACTGCATACAACACAGACTCAAAGCACGCATCATAACCACTTCTTATAAACAAGTCACAGAAAAAAAAAAAAAAAAAAAACAGATTTGAGCAAATCACTGCACTTCATACTTAAATCTTGTTTATGAAGTTGGGGCTTTAATTCACAATAAAACACTGCTACAACAAGAAATTCTATGTAAATATTTGTGGAGCTTCATGCTGTTTCTTCACCCAGAAAGCCTTAACTTAAAACCTACACGTTTTTACAGGCCAAAGAAAGAAGTAAAAGGAAATAGAATTGGATTGCCCAGAGGTGCGGTTGATGCCCCATCACTGGAGACTATCAAGGCAAGGCTGAATCAGGCCCTGGGCAACCTGATGTTGTGGTGTCCTTGTTCAAATGCAGAGGAGTTGGGCTAGATGATCTTTAATTGTCCCTTCCAATTGTAAGCATTCTATGATTATACAAAACAGATAACCTGTCAATAATCTGTCTGCAACCACATAAAGGACTGTTCTAGTGACCCATTAAGGCCAACTGACTGAAATAGTTCCCATAACATGCACAAGCCACTTTCAATCCTGAGAGTGGCAAATAGCTCTTCCCTGTTCTGACAGAGCTCATACAGCAGGTGTTTAAGTGGTTCCTCCCCCCCCACTTTTTTTTTTTTTTTAAACCTCCAATATAAAGTGGAATTTTTATTTCAGCTGTGTTTGCATCATTAGCTTGCTGGCAATCATATAAGCCTAAATTATCCAGGCAAGCAGTTTCATTTATTGAGACCTCTTGCCGGAAAAGAGCAGCAATCAAATCAGTCAGCCCAAATTATCCTTGACATTAACAAAGGGCTCTAGGATCATTGTAAGAGATGACTTTCTTCCATTACCAAACTGATTACGTTGTAGCTGGTGCAGCATCACAGCACAAGACCTAGTTTAAAATAAAAATGTTTATAAGAGCATGTAATTTTCATTGCAACTGTTTGTTACATTCAATGTTTTATTAAGGAATGCTAAATATACATCATATGTGTATGTTTAAGTGCACATGCATGTGTACAAAGCTGTAACAGCTTGTGCTTTCTGCAGCTACACAGTACCAAAGTTTCATCAAAGTAAAAGAAAAGACTCTAGACCTTAAAGATTTTCTTTTTTATACTCTAGGGCCCACTGCTATTCCTGAAGCAGTTAGATAGCAGGTTCTGCATTCAAAGCTCATTTAACAGAGTTAATTTTGTCTATGAAATGAAAACACAATAAAGTATTACCAAAAAAAATTGTGAAGGAAACGTTTGAAAATTATTCCAGCTCCAAAAAAGCAGAAAGCAGAGAAGCCAGAACTATCAGATGGATAAGAAAAAAAAAAAGCTAGAAGTGGAGAAAATATATTCAAGCTTCAAAAAGAATATTAAAAAAAACTCTACTGGGACTTAAAATGTATTTAAGATTAAAAAAAAAAACGCTAGTGAAAGCAGTCCATAAAATAATGGATGCATTTTCTTTTCCCCCTCTGGATATACATAATGAGCTAAGAGAAGAAAAACTTCGTAGCTAAGGAAAATCACTTCTGGTTCAAGGTCCACAACATCCATTTGTCAGGCACAATACACTGTCTAAAATAATACGGTCACAGTACAATCAAATTTATCCATAAAAAATCTAGACTGTACATGGCTATCCATGGTGCACATTGATGAATACAAAAATCTAACGTCAAACTACAATTGCTAAACTTTTTCAAGCTCAAAACTTATACGTATCTCAGACTGCATTATGGTTTTCAAAACCACAGCAGTAATGAAGGCTGACGCTGATTTTTGACAGTCCTGACCTGCATTCACTACACAAGTTATCTTTATACCCAATAGTGTGAAATTAATTATTGCTTATTTCCCTGTTGCATGCCATTAACCACATTCCCCTACGTAAATACTCAGGCACGATATGCCAACAGTGCTCACATTCTTGTTTTAGGAGAAGGAACTGCAGACGTGTGCTATGCCTGGACAGATGGATGAGTAGCCTAACAAGGTTCAGATGTACTGCAAATACAAAATTCTGTACAGCTAGATTAGATGAATTCTCTTGATTCCAAGACCTAGACTTTTATCTCATTATCATCAACACAAACTATTGCCCTCCTAGCTGGAAATCTTGCCGTGATACAGCTTACTTTCTAATGCAGTTTGACCAACACCTATCTAAATCATCGTAGGCCCCAAGTGGAATTAGGAAGCACTATAATGGTAACACTGTCTTCATAGATAAGCAATAACCAGCCTCTGTTCTCGGAACTGAGTTGAAATTAATAACAGACCATAAGCCCAGAAAGATGTGGCAGTTGGCCAAAGGATACAGAGCACGTGTGCAGCAGAACTACTAGTAGCAGCTTTCAGAACCCTAGACAGTGATGCAGCCAGGAAGGAGCACATTAACAAACCACTAGGCAATTCTGCTTAAGTCTCTGATCTATTGCTTATCAACTGGTTAAGAAACAGACCATCCCTCTTGCCAGCTCTGCTTTAGCATAAATGAAGGCTATAAAGACGAGGGTGGAATTCCTTTTGTCTGATTTCATATTTAAATTAGTGCACCAGGCACATCACTACACTATTTTGATATTTTAAGTTCTCCTGTCAACTGAGATGATACATTGAAGACGCTCTGCAAACTTTCAACAAATTCCTTAGTTCATCTTTATTTTACTACCACAAAAAGAGCTTATCTGCCTTACTCTGCACCAGTATTTTCACTCCCCACAAAGCGGCCACTGACTATCAGGTGGACTTCTGAATGCATAACATATATTAGATATCCGAAATGGCAACTGTCATTCCTCATGACTTCACTTGGACTTGTTTGCTACTATAGCTATATAGATACACTTCTAAATGGGATCGTATGTGTTGTAGGAATAGATATACGGCTGCATGAAACAAGCACTATGGGTTTTGACTTTTTTCCATGTTAACTTTGTTTCAATTCTGCATCTGTACTCCTTTATTTCAATTACCAAGTTCAGGGGCAAACCAGTATTTAGAATCTCTTCAACTGCCACTGATAATTGACTGATCTCATTTACAAACTGGAAACAAATGTAAGCAATTGCTCATCTACTGTTGTTATAAAGAGAAGTGTGTCATTCCTTCTGGTCATACTGTTATATTTTTTGCAACAAGACTGGTAAATGAGTTTCCCTAAAAACTACATTGCAGTTGTTTTTACTGTTTTCTTCAACTTAATAAATATTTAATTTTAGTCTTAAAAAAATCTTGAGTAGGACAGAAAGTGCACTGCTGAGAGTATCCTTCACTTATAGACATTCTTCTAAGATGCACAGTCTTGATTCAAACATCCACAGAAACCAGACCAAACTCATCTAAACCCTGCTCTCTTGTACTAGGATCAATACTAGGACAGATAAAAGAACAAAACAACTTCTCATTTTTTAGTTACAAGAGTTAAAAAAGGTATAAAATGAAATCAACTCTCCCCACCTCCTCCTTTCAGTTAAATACTTAATTCATTCTAAAATAAAATACAATTTTTAAAAAATGGGGCGGAGGAAAGAAAAGTAAAAAAAAAAAAAAAAAAAAAAAAAAAAAAGCCAAGAAAGCTAAGAAAAAGAAAAAACCCATCCTGAAGATAAAATTACTTTCATTAGAAAGTTTCAGATCAAAAGTTCATGATAAGTTTTAAATTTTACATTTGCTGTTAAAAATAAAATAAAGAAAATACTTCAAAGCTGAGATATTATTCATTTCTCTGTATGAAAGGAAGAAGTAAGTTAAAAATAAAAATGTGACGACTCGTCTGTTCAAATCCTACCAAAAGATCTGAGGATGCTGTGTCGCTGCCTAAGAGACTTAGCACAGCCACTCAGTTCCACCCTCGTGCTAAAACACATTACTACAAATCTGAAATGACTGAAGTGCAGCCATCTCAGAATGAATTGTAAAAGCTTCCTTCTCTAATTTCAATTTTCGTATGCAGGCTAATCCCTTGCTCCCTATCTCTCCTCTTCTGCTTTTAGTAAAAAAAAAAAAAAGCGTTTCAGACTAACGAAAACTTTCTAACCAGCATAAATTACACAGTTTGTTTGTATAACAAGTCCATATGAAAAAATAAAAATGGCAATTATTGTCAATAGTGCACAATTTCTAGAACGGACCTTTAAATACCAAACATTACTGAATTAACACTATTGGAACTTTCATTCACATTTAATTAATGACAGACAAATTATTACTTTTTTGTCTTATTATTATACTTAAAACATCGAAATTACTGGTAAGCTTTCCAGTAGTTTCCCAGAGTCTTGAAATAGAATACTAGAAAATCTGAGAGTGATCTCAAACTATTTCTGAATATAATATCTTCTAGGAGAAAAGCATGAAAAATGCAGTCAGTGACTTGTATGTACATGTTATGATTTACTAAGTGCAGAAACAGGCATCAGTATTTTATTCTTACCCTTTGAAGTATTACCTCAAGCTGAACTCTCCTTTCTCAAGTGCATGTTTTCCTGGACAGGATCTTGGTTCAATTACACTCAGCTGTAATTGAAGCAGTCTAAAGAGCAAATACTAATGGTGCATAAATGCAGTTGGATTAGGACTATTTTTAAGGAAAACAACATGATCTCGTGTACTGAGATGTGCTAAGAGTTTGAGTCTACTAACAGCATGAGGTACAAGATAGTCCAGAAGCAATTCAGCATGTAGAGATGCAAACAGCTGCTCAAAATTCCAGTGAAATTAAGAAGTTTAGATGATTCTGATAGACGCTTCTGTCCCCATTTCTGGAAGATAACTTACAGTAAGTTTTTTACTTGAGAAATCAGTTACAAGTCAAAGTCTTGCTTCGTAGAAACACAGAATAATTCACATTGGAAAAGACTGTTGCACATACGTACATCTTAGCTGGGACATCAACACATTCCCCTAATTCAAGAACTATACTGAGTGCTAGGAAAGCTAATTATGGGATATAAATGTTGATTTTCTTCATTTGAAGAATAATTATTGTGACAAAAGATGCATCAGTATGATTCTACATTCCCTGTGGATAAGAAAATGAAGGCCATCAACAAGTTTACAAATTAATTCAAGCTTCTTGTCACTTTCCCAGTTCTCCCTCCCTGCCGTATCACATACTTAGCATGATGGGCCAAAAAGAAACAATTTTCTTTAGTAAACAGACTGACATCCCCTCTGTAGGAAGCCTACAGAGGGGAGGGGAATCAACTCTTTGAAAGGGTAGATAACTGCAGGATGAAAGGAAACGGTTTTAAGTTGAGGGAGGGGAGATTTAGGTTGGACGTCAGGGGGAAATTCTTTACAGAGAGAGTGGTGAGGTACTGGAACAGGCTGCCCAGAGAGGCTGTGGATGCCCCATCCCTGGAGGTGTTCAAGGCCAGACTGGATGGGGCTCTGGGCAGCCTGGTCTAGCATTAGATGGGGAGGTTGGTGGCCCTGCATGTGGCAGGGGGGTTGGAGATTCATGATCCTTGAGGTCCCTTCCGACCCTGGCCATTCCGTGATTCTGTGATCATGTGCAACACTGGTTGTTTTGTTGTTCTTTGTGTTTTCAAACTACTTTTCAATTTCAAAAAACAGCGATTATCTCAAAGCAGTTAAAACTTCATCTTCCAGATGTCCAAACTATTGAATTTTCTCCTTGGAATCTATATCTTCCCTATTGCAGTTGTACTGATGACATGAACTTCGGCTAATTATCTGAATCTGAAATAAAATCTTCTTTCACATCAACTGAATCTATCTTGTATCATGAAGTAAAACATACTACTTTTTCCCCTAAGTCTCAGAAAAGGGGATGGAAAAAAACGAGGAGCACTAAAGAAAAAGCACCATTAATAACTATTTAGTTACCAGGTACTATATCAGGTACAGCCATCCTGACATCACCTACACACGCTTATACACACTCTGTTACAAATATCAACCAGGTGTATATGTCAGCTGAGTCCCAGCTAACAGATGAAATAGGATCACAGAATCACAGAATTGCCTGGGTTGGAAGGGACCTCAAGGATCATGAATCTCCAACCCCCCTGCCACATGCAGGGCCACCAACCTTCCCACCTAATGCTAGACCAGGCTGCCCAGGGCCCCATCCAATCTGGCCTTGAACACCTCCAGGGACGGGGCATCCACAACCTCTCTGGGCAGCCTGTTCCAGTACCTCACCACTCTCTCTGTAAAGAATTTCCCCCTGACGTCCAACCTAAATCTCCCTTCCCTCAACTTAAAACCTTTTCCCCTCGTCCTGCAGTTATCTGTTATCTGCCCTTTCAAAGAGTTGATTCCCCTCCCCTCTGTAGGCTTCCTTTAGGTATTGAAATGCTGCAATGAGGTCACCCCGCAGCCTTCTTTTCTGCAGGCTGAACACGCCTAGCTCCCTCATCCTGTTTTTATAGGAGAGGTGCTCCAGTCCCCTGATCATCTTTGTGGCCCTCCTCTGGACCCTCTCCAATAGCTCCCTGTCTTTCTTGTACTGGGGGCTCCACATTTGGAAGCAGTACTCCAGATGGGGCCTCACAAGAGCAGAGTAGAGGGGAACAATCACCTCCCTGTCCCTGCTGGCCACCCCTCTTCTGATGGAGCCCAGGATATCATTTGCCTTCCGAGCTGCAAGCGCACACTGCTGGCTCATGTTAAGTTTTTCATCCATCAAGACCCCCAGGTCCTTCTCCACAGGGCTGCTCTCAAGGACCGCTCCTTCCAGTCTGTATGGATGCCTGGGATTCCTCCGGCCCAAGTGCAAAACTCTGCACTTTGCCGTGTTGAACCTCATCAGGTTCACCCGGGCCCACCTTTCTAGCCTCTCGAGGTCCCTCTGAATGGCATCCCTTCCTTCAACCGTGTCGACCGCACCACTCAGCTTGGTGTCGTCAGCAAACTTGCTGAGGGTGCACTTGATTCCCTCATCGATGTCATTGATAAAGATGTTACAGAGCACCGGTCCCAAGACAGACCCCTGGGGGATGCTGCTCATTACCGGCCTCCACCTGGACATGGAGCCATTGATGACCACCCACTGTCTGCGGCCTTTCAACCATTTTCTTATCCATCGAGTGGTCCACCCATCAAATCCCTCCAATTTGGAGATAAGGATGTGGTGGGGGACCGTGTCAAAGGCCTTGCTCAAGTCCAGGTAAATGACATCGGTCACCTTTCCCTTGTCCACTGATGCCGTCACTCCATCATAAAAGGCCACCAGATTGCTCAAGCATGACCTTCCTCTGGTGAAGCTGTGCTGGCTGTCACGGATCACATGCTTATTCCCCATGTGATCAAGCATGTCACCCAGGATGATCTGTTCCATGATCTTCCCAGGCACAGAGGTGAGACTCATGGCCTGTAGTTCCCGGGGTCCTCCTTGCTCCCCTTCTTGTAAATGGGAGTGACGTGACCCTTTCTCCAGTCATCCAGGACCACACCTGACAGCCACGACTTCTCAAATATGATGGAGAGCGTCTCAGCAACCACCTCAGCCAGCTCATTCAGAACACTGGGATGCATGCCATCCAGCCCCATAGACTTGTACACATTCAGTCTCATGAGGCGGTCTCGGACCTGCTCTGTCCTCACGGTGAATCAGATATGCACCATCAGTGCCATGTATTTGGGTTTCCTATAAACAAGAGGAAATTTGGTACACAGGCAGGGAGGAGGCTATATAATATTTCAGTAAGCTCTGAACTGTCTGGAAAGTAAGGTTGTCAGGCAAACACATCTGTCTTGCGATGTAAACTCAGCTTACAAGGAGCTTAAGCGAACTTCAGACAATGTTTGATAAATTGAGTGCATGTATTTTCTTTGATGTATAATTTATAAAGCATTAATTCATAAAGCATCAAAAACACTGTTGAATTCTCCACATCCGATAATCCAAGTGCTTCATTTGCATTGAATTGGCCCTAGAGCCACTGAAGGGTTCATTTGCATTAAAATCTGCATCTACATTTCCAAAAGCAGAGAAGGAGAGTGAAGGAGAAACCATGCCTCCCTAACAAATGAGCTCTGGTATTACCAGATTTTTTTCTTACAAAATAAGAGTGCCAGGAGAGAGAGTAAAGGAAGGAAATAACAACAAAACACATGATTACAGAGTCACAGAAGAACACGCTGTCTTTAAAATCTAAGAGAAAGGATGAAAGTGTTTTTCAGCCTATAGTTTGAAGTGCGGCTGAGACTCAATATAAATAATAAATTCCAATTCAATTACAGTTAGCATTCTTTTACATGAGAGTGGTCTGTATAAGAATAGTTTACCCACTGTCAACTACTTGAGTATTGTTTTTTTTTTTGTTTGTTTTGTTTTGTTTTGTTTTTTACATTTTACTGTTCGGAAAACTTATGATAGAGCAATGATTTGGACTTACAATTTTAGTCATGGAAAGGACTTTCCAGAACTGACCATCTTTTTCCCCACGTCATGAACTCCCCACAGTTACCATTGATCACCAGTCACTTCTGGAGAGGAGGGAAAAAAGAACACTTCTTGTCTCCTTAATTGCAAGATACTTATCATTGTTTACTGGTCTGAAAGTAGTGCCAAGAACATGTTGTTCTACCACCAAAGACTCCACCAGACCAGTACCACTGAAAGCAGTCAACATGTGACTATTGCATGGGGGGAAGGAGAAGGAAAGGGGAGAGAAGGAGGTGGCCAAAATTAAAACAATCCCTTGTACTGATTAATTTCTACTTAAATCACAGAATACAAACTTCAGCTTCAGCTCTTGGTTTCCAGTGTATTCACTTTTTAGTGTTTAACTTGCATAGGTAATTTTTTTTTCCAACTATGAAAAAACTCAACATAAAATACTTTAAAAGAGGGATAACAAGAAGCTGGATACACAGTTTTCAGGACTTCAAAGCAATAATGTTTTCTCACAGACAGACACGCAGCAGAGATTGCTTGAGGTAAGATAACTTGGTACAATACCGACTCATCAGAAGTACTAATAAAAGGGCTGACTTGCAAAATAAAAAGAACAAGTCTGTATTTTAGTCTAAGAAGTAATTAAGGACAAGATGAGGAACACTAAAACTAGTGAGTTTTAAAGGTGAAAATCCTTTAAGGTGAGACTTCCGAAAATCAGTGATTTGAAAAAAATTATGGCAACAACAAATCAAGCTTTTTCTCTGTGATCAGCACTAAAGTCACAAGTTGTACAAATGATCTCCATCACTCTGTACTTTATATAGGACACAGGCAACAGCACTACAAAGTTTTCTGTGCCTTTTCACTGAATCCTCAAGAAATGTAGCTGATGGCACACATACAACTGGCAAAGAACAGCCTATCATTACTTATAAAGCTTTAAAGCCAGTGAAAAGGGTATGTTGAATGGGACCATAGCTCTTAGAAGAGACTTCAAGAGTGCTGAAACACTGCAGCTTTTATGCAAAAGAATGAAATTATGTAAACATAAAACAGTAGGGAAAAAAACAGATCATTCAAATCTCCAGCTAACTTTACTTTCTGAACAACAGGATAGCAGAAGGTTATACTTATTCTTTTCAGGAATAGCTTATTTTCTTCGGAGTGCTGTTTTGGATCCATGATGTAAACAGTATTGAGAAAGTAGGATGTCTTCGCTATTGCTGACCAGCACTTGCAGGATTGTCAAGGCCTCTCTTCCTCATGCTGTCCCTTCAGCTCAGGCTGAGGTGCACGAGCAGCTGAGAGGAAGGAGAACAGCAAGGACACCGGACCCAGGCTGACCAAAACAATATCCCATACCTTGAGACATCATATTCAGATATAAAAACTAGGAGAAAGAACAAATTGTGGTATTTGTCTTACCAAGTAAAGATTCCACATGATAAAACCCTGATTTTCTGTAAATTATTGAACATCTGCCTGCTAATGAGAAGTATTCAATGAACCTTAGTTTGCACTGCTCATGCACACAGGCTCTGCTTTGCCTAAACTACCTTGATCTCAGGTCACTAGCTTTCATTCTTTTACCCTTCAAATCCTCCTCCACAACTCACTGAGAAGGAAGTGAGCAAGTGACTTTGTAGGGCTCAGCTGGCTGCTGGGTTTAACCTGTACATACAACACCTGTACATATGATTAACCAGTTCTAAACATCAAGTACTAATAAATAGTTTACTCATCTTTCTATACAGCAATGATTAAGTGTCTTTTTTTTTTTTTAATGAAGCATTTCAATGCATCAGATGACTACTAAGCCATGGTCAAGTATTTATAGTAGTTCATCTCGTAGCAGATTCTTAAAGCTATCTTCTATACCTGCTAGTTACCAGCTAATGTCTACAATATCACTAGTTAAACTTTTGTCAAACAATATCCATTCTCCCTTATGGACCTGTTACTATTGCAGCTTTACCAGCTCTAAGAAGCAGTACTAACAGTTCTTCATAGAGGACAAAAACCAAACAGGAACGAAACGTATGTAAGATCACGTTAGCATACATGTCAAGATTAATGCATTAACTAGTTGTGATAAAAGTCAGTCTAGAAATTAAGTCCAAACTACGAGTAGAGCAAAGTTTCAAAAGGACTTCTCAAAATCAGCGGAAATCTGAAATAAGCAGTGAACTCACTGCCATATTTCTTATAACATCAAATTAATTGGTTGTTATTTTTTCAGACTTCAGAAAAAGTTTATCATTCAGATGTATGTGTTATTATTACAGTCAATCACAAGCTGTCAAAAAAAAAAAAACTGTCCCAGCACAACAGGACAGTACATTGAAACAAATCCACTAATTAAAGTACCTTAAAGCAACTGTGAAATTTTTATTGAGTTATTTAATAACTGATCTTAAATATCTCAACAAGGGAAAAGTAACTTCCTGTTATCTTTGCCACTTCTCTCAAACTTCAGCATTATGACTTAGTGCCAAGGTTCTAAACCCTTTATGCAAGCCTTTAGGCACATTCCTGCACCCAGCATAACTTGAATACATACATATTAATGGCAATGACTGCATTTCCATGTATTCCTAGAAAAGCTTGTAGAAAACAAGACTGTTTTTTCCATTTCATTGTGAGATCAAGGCTGACACAATATAATCCTCTTCCCCAATTCCCTTTTTTTATTCAACATATTGACTTTTCTTTTCCTTGGTGCAACAACAGAAAGACCAAGGACTTCTTTCCCCATAAAGTACCTTCAATTTCAAGTTACACTACAAAATAAAAACTGAATTCAATCTTCTCTTGAACACAGTTAATACTTTCTAGTGTTTCAGCACTGCTGTAATGAGTAACAGTGTTCTCATTAACATCTTGAATCATCCACATAACCAATGAAAACACAGTGAACTTTCTTGGAATACTTAAAAAAAATAACGAGAACACAAAATGGAAAACCAAAGAGATTTCAGGTATCAATATAAACAGGATTTACTGACCCGGATTACTTATGCAAGTCTCTAAAAGGGTCATCCTTCAATTGAATGAATGACTCTCCACAGTAGCTTACACAGAATGTTCTCATTCCCAACAGTTCATAATTAATTGCTACCTCAAGTTCATCTGGACAGTGTAATGCATGCAGCAAACCTACCTCACGCAAGACTCCAGCACAGCATACAGCCACTTCAATTTCTGTGAGACAAAGCACCTCATACATGTGCAAACCCTTAACAAAATACTTCAATTTGAAAACTAGAAGCCATTTGCATATGGATCAATGACACACAATGCAAAAAGAAAAAAAACAGTTTTCATTTTCTGAAAAGGAAAATAGTTTTAATAAATGAACATACCTGAAGATTTTCTGTCCAAATAATCTGATACAAAGAGAAATTGGTTCTGTAACCATTTATATAGTCCTCTAGGGAAGGAAGAGCTCTCCAAGTGGGCTCCTAGCCTTTCAGAAGCTATGATAAGCCTGTAATAACCCACTACAAAAGTTACTGTTATTCTATGCTAGCATATAGTACGCAAGGAACATTGTCAGATTGACTCCAAAAGCACATCTGGCTTTGGTTCACTTCCTTTCCATTTTTTCCCCATACTGTCACCCCAGGTACTTACAGCTGAAACATTTAGGAAGCTCACTTTTAACAGCAGTTACTTTTAACAATAGTTTACAGAATATTACAAAACTGACAAAGATGCTAAAAGAGAATTTAAGAACAACTTCTCAATAAATCCCTTATTTTCTTGGAAACTCTTCAGTCTCCATCTGCGATAAAAAAAAGAGGTTTTTTGCCTTTCATAGGTAGGAAACTAGTAATGCACCCAAAACACATGATGATATAAGGGAAAACAAACAAACAAAAAAACCCAAAAAACTCACCACTCAACTATTGCTCACATATGCACTCTGTGCATATTAGTATTCTTTTCCAAGGAAGATTTAAGTGCTACAGAGAGATGTTAAATTGTTTTTTGATGACATCCCACCGTCTCCAACTCTTTCTTTTGGCTTACCAACATGAGTAAAATGCTACTGCTCAGTTAAAGCCTTTTTACCTTAAATCTCCTGCAGGAGATTAAAATTGACACCTTCACCTTCAAGTACTTTGGCAGAATTGGTTGATGCGTTCATGATATAGAAATCTTCCAAACAAAATCAAGTGAAATACTTAAATTGCACAGAGAAATCTGAAAAAAACTGAACTGTAAAAACCAGGCAGTCTTCAGGTTTATCAGATTTACAAAAGATACAAATACAGCTACTTGTGGCACTAATAGTTCAAAGAACACAACTACACAGCGAAGGGCACAGAAGCTGATATGTAGCTTAAGCAACAGAAACAATTTCTTGTACAGTCATTAAACATTAAATGAATGTTCAACAGTGAAGGGCAGAACGCTATCAGCCTTGAGAAACAAAAGCTATGATACTCCCATGTCTTTTCTTCTTTATTTTTTTTTTCAACTATAGAATACTTTTTATTTACCTATGAAATAAAATCCACTAGTGTTACACTTTTACTCTAGTTCATCTCATATAAGAGGTTAAAAAGTAGTGTTACTTTCTCTCAACTGCAAATCAACCAGAGCCACAGCACAACACTCTCACTATTCACTTTTAAATATTTTCACTCTACGTCAAAACATTTGACAAAATTCTTGTTTCGTTACACTGCAACGCAGCAGGAAGATCAGTCACAACATCATGACATCATTTAGCTCATTATTCAGGAGAAACTGACACTCAACCCTTCTTTGTTATGTGCCTAGACAGTAGTGCTAATTAGTTACTTAATAACTGCATTCATAACCAGGCAGGTTCATCCTAGATTCCCTTTCTCTGACTAGTGGCTTTACACAGATTGCATGTTGTTGCTGAAATGATCAGAAAGTGAAAATTATAGTTAAAAAGCACTAAATGACATTTCATACTCAGAAGAGCCATTTACATCTCATTAAACCCTACCTTAAACACCACAGTTCTGCTTCGCTGTATCTTGACTCCTGCTTGTACTTCTTGGAAGCATCTCCAGTTATCAACAACCTACAGGAACAAAACAGGAGAACCATAACAAAAATGCTCTCATTCTGTAACAGTTCAGTGTAAGAAGATTCCTGTACAATACATCTATTACTAATGAGCTAGGACATACCTGACAGGAAATACGGTCTTGAAGAACTTGATTTTCTGCGAGTTAGAAAGTGAGAATAATTCTAAATCTACACCAACTAACATTCTAGACACAAACAAAAGAAGCAATCTTCCCACTAGATAAATAGTGGGTAACTATACACTTGTTCGTAAGATTGATTTTTATTTCTTCAAAGAAGAAAAACTTACTTTACATCCTTTCTCACACCCTTCTCTCACACTAATCCCTTACGTTTACTCATTCTAGCACTTGGCTACAGAAACATGTCTTGAAAGCATCTTTTGGTCTCTATGGCTTATCACAGAACATACCAAATTTGCTCCAGCACTTTCACTGACTTGACAATTTGTCAGAAGTATCAGGAGGAGGGGAAAGCAAAACAGTTACAAAAAAAAAAAAGCAACAGCTGCTATAAACTCAAGGAACCCCATTTAAATATAGAAACACTTGAATATAATTACTGCACATGTTCTTTAAGCGAAATATAGCTTGTGTGCCATCAGCTACAACCCACTGAGTCAGCCTGAACACTAGTATCAACTGATCTGACTTACAGTGTGAGGTCTATGCAATGAAAAACGCAAGTAAAGCTTTTTTTAAGAAATAAAAAATAAAAATAAATGACTATTTCAAGTATATAAGTATATATTTCACGTGTAGAGATCTGGACCAAAGCAGAACTAGTCAGAATTTCCCCTCTTGCTCTTCAATATGTATTCTCTTCCAATTAATACTTTATAGCAGAACAATACTGAAAAAAAAATGCTCAAACGAAGGTCAGCCTGAATGAGTTGTAAAATCTATTTGCTTGTTTTATTTACTGAGTGTTAAAAGCAGCAGAAGCTTCTGAGTTCTTCATATAGTTCTTCAACAGCCTTTTATAACAATGACAGCATAAATGGATACACGATAAGACAAGTTAGAAGGAAATGTAGTTTATTCCCTTACGGAACAAGAGTTTCAGCAGAGCTGTTACACAGATGCACTCCTACATTTCATATACCATATTATTCTCACATACAGGATACAAACAAGCTAATGTAATAAAATTCTGAAAGGAGCAATCAGAAAAAAACATGTTTTCCTAGAGCTTCTACCAGAAAGGTTTGATACCAGCAAATCATTGTTCACATACAGACCTGTTATAAAAACGAACATACACAATTAGCATTGCACATCATAGGAAAAGATCAGTTTAATACAACCAAAAACCCCTAGTGTATCATGCAGCTTCCAAAACAAACTGGGTGACAAGTGTTGCAAGCAAATAAGTACAGTATGCTCATATCTCTTGTACTTTACAGAAATCTCTGTTCTGTACAGGATCTGTTATGTGCAGTACGTAATGGTAGTGACACACTGGAACAGGCTGCCCAGAGAGGCTGTGGATGCCCCTTCCCTGGAGGCATTCAAAGGCCAGGCTGGATGGGGAGTCTAGCAAACTGGTCTAGAGGGAGGTGTCCCTGCCTATAGCGGGTGGGTTGGAACAAAGGTCTCTTCCAACCCAAATCATGTGCAGTAACACCCAGAACTCAGACTACCAGACACCAAATATACATTCACACATCAGGCAAAAGACAGCTCCTACTACAAAAGAAGCATTCTGGAGCATATGAGAAAGAACATTCTACTGAATTCTCATGGTTCGCAGCCTATAGCAATGCAACATCAGTTTTACACAACACTGCCAGCTATTGGGGTTGGTTATGCAAGAACAGATGGAGGCAACAACAGGAGAACATGAGAATATTTACCCCAACACTAATTATCAAGAGAAAAATATTTCCAAAATAGCAGATAAAAAAAAATACTAACTTCTGCAAACTATATTTGATATACTTGCAATCAAACTAAAAAATAGCTTATATAGCACAAATTGGATATAATTATTTCAAAAATATACACACTATATATTCAGGATATAAAAAAGCTGAAGATAGTTGGAACAGAATCAAAAGAAAAATCAAACCTACTAGTCCCAATAGGCATGTCCTTCTAACAGATAACATACAAGAAGTACTTAAGTGAACTGTTCAGAAGACTGATCTGAAGGAAACATCTAAGTGCATTATTTTTTCTATTCAGAAAAACAACAAACTGTTTCGCGTATGATTCATCTATTGACTGAATTGCAAAAAGCAGTACTATATGACTGTTAATACATACATTAAGTTACTTGATTTGAATACTGAAACTTTGCAAAGTCAAAAAATCTGAAATATGATGTAAGGACATATGAAACAATGCCATTTCCATGCATTCTTATTTTCTTATGTTAGAGTACTTCGTCTTATATATTAGAAAACAGCACTAGATGTGAAATAAGAGTTTACATTGATTATAACACCTGTCACCAAACAGTTGCTTAATTTATTTCATTTCATATATTTCAATTTACTATAGAGATTCCTTAAACACTCTACATACATTCATTCCCTCATCACTTCTCCTGGTAGATTAAAAAACAACAGAACAATGACAAAAAGACTATCCTGTTGTCACAGCAGCTTGGAACTTTTTGAAATCTAGGCCAGTGTGATGGCTGTTACTGGAGTCCAGCTAGGTAGATTACCTCATTCATCCATCTGCTCTGTAATGGAACAGAAAGGAAAGGCTTGCACAACTTGTGGTCCACCCACAATTCCTGTACCTCAGACTGATGCTCTGCCTGGGTACAGACTACAGAGTTTCAAGATAGCAAATATTAAAGCAGTACCCTAGGTTCTTTCACCTTTAGTTATTTAGAACTCCCAATCCATGGGGAAAAAAAAGAAAAAAGGAAGAAGTATATCACCCCGTACTCCCTTACTCAAAAGGGCAACTGTGAAAACAAAAGATAAAGGAAAAACAAACATTTTCATTACTGTATTCAACTAACTTTTTAAAATACACCACAGAACAATTAGCTACTCTCTACTGTTGAAGTTCCAGGTACAAACTCTCAATATGCCTTAGCCTTCCTGGAACGCCAAGAGAAGATGTAGGGTTTATTTTGTAGCATCAATAACAATAATTGTAAATAACTTTTAATAACCTTTACAGTGTGCTTTAAACTGTGCTTTAGAAGAGGAAAGCCATTCAACACCCTGCACTGAAGTGAACTATCATGTCTACAACTGACACATGCTCTGTTTTAACTCTAATAGAAAGCACTCCATGAGCCTTTAATTACAATATTGTGACGTGTGTCTAAACACTGAAAGAGATACAGATCTCAGTGACCAGAATTTCAGCAGTAAGGTTACTAAAAGTCTCTTCTCAAGAATCCAGCAGTGCTAGTCACTGTTACATCAGACACTTACAGCATACAGATTTCTTAATGTGAGGGCTGTTCCAAAAGCAATGCCTGCTATCTTTTTGTTTGTTTGTTTTATTAATGTTCCACAACATCAGAGGTGGATGTTGGTGGGATGGCAGTAGAGGTTGGACCTTCCCACCTCTAAGGTGGGAATACTTCCTTACATTTAGTCACCACGTGACAGATGGCAGAGGAGGGGCAATATAACAAAGCAGTGTCTGATATAGAAATGCAGATGAAAAAAACGTGGAACTGAATTCCTCCATGCAGAAAAAACAGTATCCACTGACATTCACCAGCACTTGCTGAGCATTTATGGAGACCAAACATTCTACGTGGGCACAGTGTGGCAGAAGGCGCTGTGCTTCAGCTGTGGCAGCAGTGACAGGATGTCACCTCCGCTGTTGCAGATTATTTATTTTTTTTTTACAAGCATGCAGGTTCTTGTTTATGACTGGAAAAAATGCATAGCTAATGGTAGTGACTATGTTGGAAAATAATGTTTTGTGGATGAGAGTTTGCTCTATCAAACAGTGTTTACTCTACTTTTTGTATCCTTTTTAGTTTCTGTGGAAATAAAGAATAAATAGGAGACATAACTTCCAGAGCACTCTACATATTATAAGCCAAGTAGGCTATTCTGATCATTTTTTATTCAGTCTCCAAAGCCTGTCAGACCAAAAATGGCTAAATGGTTAAACAACTGTTTGAGTTTTGCATCTCAAGGACACATACAGCTACCATTTTTTTCCTCTAATTACACAAAACATGAGAACATCTTGCTAGATGAAGCATCATTAAAATGCTCAGATCACATTTGTGGAGAAACCAGCAGCACATGCATAGGTATATGAACAGATATAAACGTAGTATTCTTTCCACCTCACCAAATTTCCATCCACCCGCTTGCCTTTCAGTGGTTTCTTCTTCCTGAGGGGCCCATAGATGCAGAAAGAAAAGGATAAACCCAAACAGACCACGGCCTCAATTTAATAATGAGAGGTTTTGGAGACTGGTTTAATTACTTCAGTGACACTTCACCCCACAAGGGCAACCCAAATTCACAGGGAATTTCATCAACTTGTCTCCATTTAAGTCTTCATCTTCGACTTCTATTTCCTTCTACCTTGTTATCATTACCAAATATTTTGTTCTACAGAGGGTCAACCATTCACATAGATTTAACTTACAGTAATTTAGACTGTGCCAGAAAGTTAATAACATAGAAATAATGCATGTGTCTCTGAGTGAACCTAATCAGAGCTCATTAATATGCAAGGTTTGCTGGTTTGTTTTTTTTTTTTGCCTTTTTTATTCACGTATTTTAATTTGAATGAAAACAAACTTTTCACAGAATCACCAAGGTTGGAAAAGACCTTCAAGATCATCCAGTCCAACCAACCATCCATCACCAATAGTACTCACTAAACCACGTCCCTCAACACAAAAACCAAACTTTTCAGACTCATCAGATCTCCTAACAGATACCTAACCCGAGCAGCAAACACTTCACTCTCTTAAAAAGTGAGCAAATTCCACTTATCCTTTGCATTTTTCTTCACAGAAGTACAAAGCAACACTTCAATAAAAACTATGAGTGAAAGGAGATTAAGGCTCTTGCACGTATATTGATACTGTTTATGAATCCTGCTGTCCTCACAACAACTATAAATCAATAAAACACTTAATGGATGACTTTTACCTTGATCTAAACTGTGCCATTACCATGGAATGATATTGGAGCAGGAGGAAAAAAGGTTTGGGCCACGAATTTCTCATGTGTACCATTTATTTTTTCTGAACAAGAATTACTTTCATAGAAGTGTTTTGACTACTTAAAATGAAGTCATTTAATGTGTTTCTAAATGCAACCTTTAGTACAATATCAGATGCTCATTTATAATGTACAGGTAAGTAAGAGGACACCTCACTTCAAGAAAACTATAAGCTCGCTAAAAATCCCCCCACACACCCACAAAAAAAAAAAAAAAAAAAGAACAGGCAGTGTGTTGAAGCCATATGAAGTAACTATGATGTCCCAGCTGATTTTAAAAAGCCCCACAGAATGGGACGACCTGATGTTTTAAGGTTGGAAGCTTAACAGCTTTGACACTTAAGTATGAAGACGACAAATACAAATTTTCATCACATTCAGTTTCCAAATATCCAGCATATACTCCTCTAGAGATATTCAAGACCCACCTGGACACCTACCTGTGCAGCCTGCTGTAAGGAGCCTGCTTTGCAGGGGGATGGACCAGATGATCTCTAGAGGTCCCCTCCAACCCCTACAATTCTGTGATATACATCGAGCACATTTCATCTGAAGTCACAATCAACTCTCATTTATGTCTAGACAGCACGTAAAGAAACCCAGCCATTATGTGAGCAGTTTACAGGCTGTAATACACACTGCAAATGTTTCCAGCTTCACAGGAACACAACTAAAACATTTTATCGAGTTTATGACAACGTATGGATTAGAAGATTTTTCCATTTCAACAAGGCTATTTTTTTTGTTATTTTGTTTTTGTAAACAATATTAGCCAAAAAACAAAGACATCCAGGCCTAGAAGACCATACTGCACAATAACTGTGTTAGATTTATAAATATTAACAAAGAAAATGAAGCATTAGAAAATGAGAAATTAGAAGATTGATTTTACTGATTATATATTTTTTAATAGAGCTGAATGATGGAAGTTCCTACATAACCTTTTTTTTTTTTTTTAAACAAATGCACATTGATTCAATTCACCAAAATAAACAAAAACACTCAAAATAGATTTTACTTCAGCAAACGCAGGCTTTGAAGTGAAGAGCAGTGCAAATGAAGTATTAGCATTAATAATTGCTAAAAAAAGGAAATTCTACAAAATATATTTTAACAGTGGGAATGAAACAGCATTTCAGTGCACAATTGTATATTCATAGAGCTTCTTGCAGCCCATGATGCCAGAAGCAGTGGATTAACCTAGTTTCTGCGGGCACATAACTAGAAACTATTGCTGAGTGCAGCTGTCAGAGCCACCTGCATATCTTTGGCTCCATTCAAGTCTCTGAAGTAAGCCAAAGGGTGATTTCAGTTTGCTGCAGTGTCCATTTTAATTCATGTTTGTTAAAATAAATAAATAAAAGAACGAGCAATAATAACTAGGGAGACTGACAGCTGCTAACAATGTCTGCCTGGAAGGTTGGTTGTGCAAAGATAAAATAATTTGTGCTTGTCGTAGTCTTCCAGTATATAGAATAATTCCAGTCTGACCCTTGTTTTCACTTGTATACTTAAGATGGCCTTCTCTACCTTATTTAGAGCATGTTTGGAGCAGTCAGTCAGCAAGCTGCTACTGCCAAGATTAAAAAGGCAAGCAAAGGCAATTGCATGGAAAAAATTCAGGTCTCACACAGATAAACGAGAAAGTAAGATTGCAATTTCCAGCTACCACCAAGTTAAGTTCAGACAGTTCAAAACAGCACAGGAAAGTTCTGATGCTTATCTTAATTCTTTCAGATATCCTCAAATGTAAATCTGGAGCAGAAATTAGGCTGACTTGGTGAAGTTTATCTATGCCAGCTCACTGCTCACTACCTCCTTGTTCACCAAATCAGAGAGGAAACCTGCCGGATTTACCTCCAGGCTGCATAGGCAGTAATGACACAACGTGAAGAACAGAAATTACTGTCAAAGACTTGTTTCCTTTATAGCTCTTATTCACATCCAAAGATACATTCACTCAACAGAGCACAAAAACAATCCTGTTTTGCCAACTGCACGCCTGTAAATTAGCCACCAGGCTGCCCTGTCCCAGAAGCACTGCCCTGACCTCCTGGTTTTGGGAGCATGCTCCAATGTACTCCAGATACACACAAGAACTCATGAAACCTAAAGAAGGCAAAGCCTGCTAGATTCACAAACACACGAACAAGAACAGAAATTCCGATGAGCTTATGTGCTCAACCCACTAGTTCCATTTTTAAAGCTATCTTTTAGACTGCTTCAAGCTTTTCAGATGAAGCGCACATGCTAAAAAAATTAACCTGCAAAACAATTAATTCCTATGTAAGTACTGAAGCAGCTCAGGAGATAATACCGAAAATGCTTCCATTAGTTATTTAAAAAACAAAACCCACATTGTGGAAAAAATGGAGACTGTTCTGATGGACATACCTGGCCTATATAAAAAATCATTCCAAACCTTCCTTCTGTTTCTTGCGTTGTGAAGGTTTAAGTACACAGGGACACAGTTCAAGACATTTAAGCTAGTGTCTAACTGATTTTCCTTATGTAATATGCTCATTATACTACAGCAGCAGAACACCTGGATTAGGTAGGCTCTGCCAACAAGTTCTCTCTGTCCAGCAGTGATCTTTATGATATATATTTTAACACAGACAATGATGAGGCTTTCAGTGCCAGACAGCTGTGCCAGCTTTGGGTAACAGCTGTGGGAGAACTGTAATACCTGCCACAACTCTGCTACAACTGCAGAAGAACCAGCAGAGCAGACTGCATGAATGCTCACTTCTCAGCATGCCTTCAAGTGAATATTTTTTTTCATGGTTTAATCAATTCCCACCTAAGGAAACTGAACCTTTTTGTACTGACAACATTAAGGCAATTCTACAACCCTTTCTGCCAGCTCTGGTTTCTGAGCAAGCTCTTGGACAGCGGAATCCAAGACCCTCACATCTATTTCTATAGGGACAAAATGATTAAATCACGTACACCCTTACAGCCCTGCAGCCAATATAAACTTGAGTATCTTCATAAGAGTAAAACAAAAAGAGAAAGGGAACATACAGGCAGCCAAGTCCAGGTCCAGCACCTAAGTCACTGCTGTCCTCAGAAGCAGCCTCACAGGCCTGGGGCAGTCTCACAGCCAGGAGCAGACCTGCACAAGGGAACTGCTATGCACTCTACCTCACAGCACACTGCCCTTGTGCATGCTGTATAGCCCAGCAGTCATCCTACCTTATCCAGGTAATTGGGGAATTTGGGTACCTCACAGTTTCAACTCAGAAGCATTGCCTGTATTTACATTGATTTTAGACAGGAACAGAACAAAAACAGATTTCAGAGTGAAGAATCTCCAAATTAGGTACTAATCTGAACTATAAGTCAAAGCATAAGTAACCTAGACATGTTTTGACTCTCATTCAGAAAGGCAGCAGGCTTTAGTCCTCCACTGTCGCCATGACTAAAGCCCCATGTTAAAACTTACCAGTTAGCTCTGATATAAACTATGCAGATTTTCCTTATTTCTGTTGATGATCCACAGCTCCTTAAAGCAGATTTACATGTAATGAAGTTTAAGATACAGCTTTTACCCAGGATTCACACACCCTGATACGACAATAACTTAATGTATTTAAAGCTGAGTCATCTCGTCTCTGTGGCATTTGTTTTCATTTGCTCCAGCTGGACACAGAAGCCCATCTGACACATTTTATTTTTATAAATTTGCAGCACAATTAAACAATCAATAATCTGAAACACTGGAATATAACTTGTTCATAAATTAAGAGCGTAGAATGCTGCTTCAGATTTATGTATGTTCGTTATGCACAAAAATCTTTCCTTTTAATTGAAAGTAGCTCTAGATTCTACAGTCTACAAAACCAATTCACTTTGTTTTGCTTACTTGTAAAATGACCATTAATTTCAGAACAGAAAATATTGTTATTAAAATATTGAGTGCTGTCTTGGGTGAATAACTCATCTATTAGCTTGGGATCAATGCAAATTAATCCCCTCAGCACCATGAAAAGGCTGCTTCTGCTCATTATGTTGCATCATAGTAGGAAAAGGTCTGATAAAGAATGGATGAATAGGCAGAACAAATAATTTGTCATACAACTTCCTTTTAGCAGCACAGTAATTAATAAAGATAAATTATATCAAGTGTCCTGCATTTTATATGAGAATTTCATTAAAGTAATGACACTTTGATTAAGTTCCCCTCTAACACGGATAAACTGCAGGAGAAAATTAGCACTTTCATTCCTCTGTTCTCTTCAGCATCCTCAAATGATTCCTGGTTATGGGCATCTCTTTGTAATCAGCCAGAAATCTCTGCTCTGACTCCAGTCCCATGTAACATCCCTATTATCACTGCCTACACAATGCCCATCAACACGTTAGTAAGATTTATGCCTGAAGAACTTCAAAATGAAGACCCTCAGTTATGCCCACGTACACATCAGCATCCTATCTGTAACAGCCTATTTGGGTATGGCGCTTTTCCTAACACTGAATGCTTATCTAAAATAAAACCACTGCTGAACGAAGAGCTGTATCTTGTCCCTGAAGCTGTACCCACAGAGAAGACAGACATATAATTACAACAGCCATATATTTTCTGATGATCTTTCCACTTGATTTCTGTGGTCGTGGATAGCCCCTCTCGTTGTGCACACGGCAACCTTTAGGTCACCTCATCGCCCTCTGCTCGCCATGAAGGTATTTTCACAGCCAGCTTACAAGTCTATGAAGTTTTATGAAACTAGAATGAGAAACGTTTCAGGCACTTACTGCAAACCTAGCACTATAAGTCACCCTAAGCCCAAAAATCAGGTCATGAGATTATCATCTCAAATCCCAGAATGAAACATGAGCCAACGCTACCCACAAGAAGAGGCCTATCTGAAAGCCGAAGTCAAACACTTCCAGGTGTGATACACTGGGAAAGCTACTGGAGAGCAGGTCCCAAAGACAGCCAGAGAAATAATGAATACTATTTTTAAGTGTGGGATGTCGTAAACACTACAAGCTCATTTTCCAGAGCTTTACCCAAGTTTTTCTTAGAACGCTATGGGACATAAGCCCTCACAGTTCATAGCAGCATCTTCTATTGTGGTTCATTCCTGAGGTACAGGCTGATTACAGATAATTGACTGATGTTTTATACTGGCAGAGGTGGAGGGCCTACACAACTCCCATACGTAAGCTAACAAACCCCAAAAGCTTTTAGTCAACCCAAACTGCTGCTTAAGAAAACGGAGACCTGCATCAAGCAGAGTCAACTGTCTTTTCTGAGAACAAACAAATAAACCAATAACAACCAATAAAATAGAAAAAATAACAACACAGAAGGAAACAAGCCAAGGCTGCTAAGATTCATAGCATACCACTAACACATACACAAAGTTGAAGCATACTTAGGCCACAAGGCATGACATGCCTTTTACACTTATCTTCCTTGCCAGCCTTCCTTACCTACAGCCAGTTATGTCTGAAAACTGTTTTCTTCATAATTCATTTTTATCTTCTACTAGATCCTCCTCTGAGGAGAAAGGATGTCACAGCAATAGTCAATCAGTGAGCAGCTAAATTGCCAACGTTGTTTCCACAATGCAAAAATAAGCATTTTTCAAGATGTTAAGTAAAGCATCAGATAAGAAATAATTCAACATGAGAAAGCAACTTTTTTCAGACTGACTGGATCTTCAGTTCTCCACCAAAATGAGAAAATTCGCATTTGAAAATCTAAGCTAAAGCCTTTGAAAAAGTCTTTCATCTCTCAGAAGGGAAAAATTAAGTATTATTTTTGTTCCCTAATTTTTAGAGGAAAAACACATATCAGGTGGCCACAAAATAATCTTCACCTCCATCACTCCAATTTACTGCAGGTCATTTTACAGGATAAAACACTGCATCCAAAATTAGCTGTTCCCACCCACTTCTATTTAGCTTTATGACATAATTTCATTTGCCAACTCAGACATCTCAGACATTCATCAGCTAAAAGGAAGACCAGAAGGACACTTGGTCTTTGAGGAAAGCCCTGCCTTCATTTAAAAAAAATAAAGCAAACAAAACAATGACTCCAAAAACACAAAAAAATAACCTATAACCATCACTGAATTGAGAAACAACTTGCTCCCATTGACAAAATCATATCTATTTAGCATTTTATTTTCTTGAAGAATCCCAAGGAACAGCATGAAATGGTCTGACTGCATTTCAAAACAAAGGCTTGCTTTCCCAGCTTAATATAAATGTAAAGAGAGATGAGCTGGTGCTCATGTCTTCCTTCAAAAATTCTCCTGCACTTTGAGAATCAGTCTTTGATGATTCATTTAACTTCCTCCAGAACCTCTTCCAAACAGAGAAATTTCCAAGCAGAATCAGGTATGTCAGCAAAAAGGGAACAGTAATGCCTATGAAGTCTGACGAATTTTGAGCTAGTTCTTAGATTTGATTCTACTTACAGTACTAATTCCCAAGTGGATGAAAAATCTGGATTCTTTTGGACTTGCACTGTTCTCAGTGTAGTGGCTCTATACAAATGTATGCCCAACACACGTGCAGAAATGATTCTCACGTACCTTGATGTGAATCAATTCAAGATGAAGATAACTCTGCTAGTTCATTTCAAGAGAGATCATTACAAAACCACTTTCTGTCCCTCAATGATCAAGTCTCGAAAAACAAAAGAAAAAAAAGGAAAAAAGCAAAAAGTTTTCCACGCTTTTTCTAAGGTACTTGTGGGGGAATATTCTGAATATTCTGCAGCATGTCCTGAAGCTCCTCAGGCAGACTGAGCTGATTCAGATGAGCACACATGACTGACTATACACGCACATATCAGAAAGACTTCCCTTACAGGACAAAAATACATTAACTGGTAGGAACTCAAATATAAGCATCATATTAATGGAATTTTTTGGTGTTATAAGAGGTTAAGAATTTGAACACCAAAGGACATTTCCCCACTTAGCAGATTGAATTGATGTACACATATTGCCTCTGTTTAATAAATCAGCAGTTTTATGTCTGTCTAACCTCATTATAGCTACATTACAACAGAATGAAGTATCGTCACTAATGAAATTAGGAAAACTTTGCTATGATAGCTGTGTAACTGAAGTTATGTAAACATAATAAAATCACTGCACTGGACTATCAACTGTGCTGCCCATGCTTTAATTATTTGTTTTTTTTTTTTTTTTTTTTTTTAAATAGAACAAAGTTTATGTAACCTGAAAGTTTTTCAGAGTTTATATTTATTCTTTTTTACTCCAGTGTCCCATACATACTCAATTCCCAGTGCCATGATTAAATACTATTTACTCTGCATCACATAGCTATTTCTTGCAAATAAAGGTCTAATCACTACCTGCTCCACACGTACAGCCCTTGATGATGCCAACAGGGGGACAAGATAACAAATAGGAAAACTGCAGTGCTACAAGGCACAAGAGACTTGGATTTGATCAACATCTGTATGCCCCAAAGCAGTAGGCTTAAAGGATGAACAGTCATTTATGAACACAGTTAGCATCTCTCAACCACCTACAAATATACAAATAGAATTTGCAACAATTATTTGCTGGCCTTCAGTAATTTTTCTATCAACAGACTCTTGAGAATAATTACAGTGTTCATTATAAGGCAAATAAAATAAAAGAAGAAAATAGAGAAGGGGAGTGACTGTTGCATATTGTTAAAACACGACAAAGTTGCAATAGACCCTTCCAGCTGTCTTCTTAGCTGCCACAGAAATAAGCCTAGTAGTCACACAAACTCCTTGAGACAGTAGGAAGCAGGGAGATTTTCACTGCATGCATTCAGACAACTTGAGAATTGCACAAATTCTGTCTTCTGTCACTCAGGACAAACCCCAGTGCAGCCTTATTCATTTTAAATAGAGGTTCCCTACTAAAACACACAGAACCACTCAAACCATGTTTTGCTTCTCAACCTTACACTCTTTATTATTATAACTTTTCTAAGATAAAAAGAAGAAAAGCTCCTCGGGTTGGACTTGTTCCACCTGCACAGCTGTGCCGAAACACTTCCAGTGCATGCTTGGCTATCTCTGCTTTCTGTTCTCAGGCACCTCCAGGGAAGAGCCCAGCAATTTGCTCAATCACATCAAACCATGTTGCGTTTGTGACTCGGTCACAAGACTGCTGGGCATCTAATTGCAACCCAGCAGTACATCATTTTGACAACTCATAAAAGAAAAATATTAAGGAAAATAGCAAACAGTATTGACTATGTTATCAGGAGTGAGAAAAGTCTAATTGGGGACAAAAAACCAAAGAGATCTTCAGCTTCCATCAAGCAGATTACAAAGTTAGTAGACCTTAAGTTATTACAAAACTCTAAGCAAGTGCACCTACACTGTTTTGGACAAGATAAACATTTCAAACTTTCAGCAATTAAAATGCTTTTCACTTGCCCCCTCTTTTGCTGAGGCTTCTCAAAAACATAATATTTCCCATTTTACCTTCCCCAAAAGTACCATCTAAATTCATTGCACTACCTATTGCATATAGTTAACAAGAAACAGTGAGTACAGGAGATAGTATTCCAGTTCCTTGGAAATAAAGTATGATGTTTTCTTTCCCTCAACTGACCAATAGCAACAATTTGAACCCTCAAATAATCTGCTGTTAAAGACACTATATTTGACAAAGTCAACGATAACAAAATAAGGAGTAAGATTTACCTACTATAAGCGCCCAGATCATCCACCCCACACACATTTCTATTTACAGAAGGTCTTAGCGTGCCTTCCAATACCTTACAATAAACATCAGCTATTTGGCAGAAGGTACCATTACAGCACCGTGCAGCAGAGTGCTCAAGGAAAGACACCATCAGGGTGAAGCATCCTGAGTTAGAAAAACTGTAAGGGAGCTTAAAACCAGCACTCCTTCATGGGCGAAGATAAAAAGCATCTACAGTTATGCAAAAATACAAAACAACTTCAGTTTGCTAACCTCAGCAAATACTTGGGAGCCAATTTAACACTTCAGTCCAGAACTTTGCCCATGGTCACACAGAACTCATGAGGTACAAGATCTTTAGTCCTATAAATAGTACTTACGCAAACATAACGTTTCCTCCTTTAGCTGTTTTTTTCCTTCTTTTACATACTGAAGCATGAGTACTTCTGAACTTCAAGTTACAATTTATCAGGTTCTTACCTCAAGGCTTTTAACACTTGTAGTTCAAGTCTGTATTTAAATGGTGATACTTGACTTAAAACAAGACTTGTGGACCTAGTCAAAATCCAGGTAGGGAACAGAAAGAAACAACAGTAAAGTGGTAGAAATGTCATAAACGGTTCCATAGCAACATCTAAAGGGAGTGAAGTTAAAGGACTAAATAAATAAACAAATAAATAAATGGCATAAGGAATGTAGCAAGTCTTATTTTCCACAAATATCACAACAAATTTATGCAGAAAAATCTCCCACAAAGTTTTAGTTGTTTTTAACATTTGCACAGCTGTTGAACACACACGACAATAACTTCAACCCATTTCATTTGATGCTGCATGAAAACAACCATACAGAAAACTACAACAGGGTAACATGTTTCTCCTGTTTGTATAGAAGAACATAAAAGAAGTAGAACTACACAGGAGGTGGAAAAGCTGAGAAAGGGGTATTAATTCCCAACCAACTTGCAGCATCCTCACAAGACAGAAGTGATAGGACCATGGGAACATGTCAAATAGGACTATAATCCAAAATCCAAGTCATAAAAATTATCATGCCAGCAAGAGTCGATTCCTCCCCTCAAAAGTAGCCAGTTTAAGATCAGTCACACCTCTACCTGGTGAAAGGTCAGGTGCGTGGTATTGTGCATCCTACATTCAGGCTAACCAGAAGATACAATCAAGTAGCTCTTAAAAATAGATTAAGCATTTAGAAATTCCAGCAAAGCAAAGGCAAATTATGGCAGAAACTCAGCTGCAGGAGTAGTCTCTATATCCTTTAAGTAAATCAGCTCAGTAAATCTGTAGTTGCTCGACCAGCTCTACAGAAACAAACTTCTACATCTAAAGCAACGTCTTTGAGAAAAACCTGACAGCAGCTTCTAGTAAAACCACTGATTTTCCAAAAGCAATAATTAAAAAAAAAGCCATCTGAAACAATGCCAGACACTTCATACCTTCCTGAGAGCTCAGTGCTCATGCATGATCACTAAGAAACAAGATATTTTGAACAATCTACACTACATTTAATTATAGTATAGATTTATACATATACTTACAGTATATACTTATATTTACTTACAGACTTAAAGGTAAGTCTGTATCCAATGAAAGGAAATCCTGCTTTAAGCACAAATACGCCGAGTAACGTTAAACAGAAATAAAATATTGTTCCGAATGTTTCTTTCACAGCTGCCCATATTTTCCAACTGTTTCAGAGAGAAGACTTCCCTGCACACAAGCATCCCTTACTTAGCAGTGACAATGACTACCCCAGCACCTGTCACAGCCTGCCTTTCTGAACTCTTTAAAAAAAAAAACAACAAACAGACTGAACCTCATTTGACCTTTTAATCCTGAGCCACTCCAGGTGAGTTCAGGAAGGCTCATGTTTCAAGGATGAGGTAATATATATACGTTCTTCCACTTGTTCTCCATCAGAGGATGAGCAGAGGAAATAACCTCCTCACTCCTGTCATGCACAAGCTGGGATTTACTGAAGAGAATAAAGGCTGAGAGCAGACCTTTATCCTTCTCTGCTAGTCCTCTAGGGCTTGCAGGTTCATTGCTTCCTCAGCTCAGAGTACTGTCTTCTCTTTAGTGCTGGTAGTAGCACCAAAGCACAACAAGTAGTAGCATTGAGCAAAAACGATAGCTTGCATTCCCTTAGTGGCAATCCGCATCACAGAAAAGCTGACTTCTAGCCTACCTTATGCAAGAGAGAATAACACCACTACAGTAATATACATGCACAGAAAACCACCCCGCAGTCCACAAGCACAGAAACCTTTCTTTCTTAAGAGATGAAAATAATGTAGTATCTCCCCAGTAAGGCAAGGTGCAATTACAGACAAGAGATTATAGCCTTTGATCTGCAGAGATTTCAAGTGTAAAAGTTACTCAATATATTTCAAGCGAACTAAATAATCCACATTTCCATTAACTGTTATATTTGAAAAAAAAAAAAAAAAAAAAAAAAAACATTTTCTCTTGCTTTATTTTGCATACGCCCTTTTGTAAGACCAGGTCCTAGTAAGAACTTATTTCTCCCACTCAGTGCCAATCGAACTCATTAATACTTTTGTATCACTCTCAGATGTTTAAGATTGCCCAAGAGTCAAGCTATTACTGATTTGTAGGTAGGATTTGGTAAAATCAGCCCTGCCACATCCTAAGGAGCTCAGCTGCATTAAGACATTTGAAGGACCCACTAAGACACCACAGCATTCACTGTTATTAAAATGCAGTGACTACAGCTGGCAGTGAAATCCAGACCTTTCTAGACAACATCATGGTCTGAGCAATCAACCTGGTAATCTGCTCTTCTCTTAGTCTAACAAATTCCAGTCCTACCCCCTCTCAATTTCTGGCAGACACCATCACAGTTAAATAGTACACAGAAATGAAACGCAACTACTTAGAACTAAGTTTCTAGTAAAAACATTCTTACTAGGAATGTTTTTAAGGCTCAGAAGAGAAGCAGAATAACTATTCAATAAAACACAGATGGTAAGAATAATTCAACTACAAATTATTTTAGCTTTAAGTTGTGTAACACAAGTTGAGCACTACAGCAGAAAAAGTAGAGCCTGACTTCCCAATTCAATATTTTCTTTTCCTCAGTTATTATGAAGGGAAAACCAAACTTACACAAAAGATAATTGCAGATTTGGGCTGAGAGAAAAGCAATTTACCTAGTGGGTTTATTTGGACTTGGCTGTTGAGCCCCCCTGTAAAAGGTACTTTATGTCACATGTAGAAGTTCTGTTGCGGAAGTAACAACAAGATTAAGAACGTCAAGCTTCACTAACACTTTAATGAAAAATTACCTGGTTGGACTTGTTAGATCTTTTTCCCTTCAATTGAGCTGTGCATTGGGATAATTCATTGCATGGCTTCCAGAAAAGCTCTCAGTCAGCAGCACTTCTGACTGCCTAAGGGTAAGAAAAGCCTCCTGCTTTCATCTCCCACAGAGCTTTAAAATTGGGTTGGATTTCTTCTCATGTGGAGATGTTCTCTTTAACTTGGACTAAAAGCTAGATGAGGGTTAGATCTGAATTCCAAATCTATTGCTAGTCAAGGAAAAAAACAAAAAAACAACAAAAAAAGCAAGAATAACGTCAGCCTCCTGACTCAATTCAGCATACTGCTGATCTTTGCTGTTACATCAGTTCCTTCCATACTCACATTCAAGAAAAATATCTGCAGCTTGAAAACAAAGTGACCGCAGGTTATCATTTCTGATGCTCTAATACATGAGAGGAAACAGTAGGGTGCATTTTCATAACAGTCAAGTTAACAAAACTCAGACTGGAAGTGACATCTGTGTGACTGAGCAATAAGCAGCTCCGAGCTGATCGGCTAAAACTAGCCTCTAATGGAAAAACCACAAGTCTTGATACACATCAGCTAAGCCAGCTCACCCTAGAGTTGTACACTCATCAAAGCCAAAAAGAACATTTGCCAGGGAGAGTGGACCTGCAGCACAATTAAAACAGTATTAAACCACTGCAGGGTCACACTATCAGACTCCTGTTACCCATACAGATCAACTAAAGATTATGTGAATGATTGGATGATTAGATACCCATTTCACCCTAGAATTACAACTCCATTTTATCTCAAAAGGAAGTTATACTCCTACTTAAGCCATTCTGGTTTTAAATTCTTTAAATGAAATACTGTTAAGAGAGCATGGCTGATGTTAATTTACTGTATGATTTACCTCAATACAAAACTTTCTTAACCCGAGATGTGAACCCATCCATTTCCCTGGAGCCACATAAATTGGATTCTCTGTACTGAACTGAACACAGTTACTTTTCCACAATTTCCAGATATGGTTTTTCTCTCCCTATTTGCCCTAATGTATTTCTGAGTCTTCTGCTTTAACAACCAGCATGCAGCCAACGTGCATCCTTCTTGAGACTAATTTTAAAAAAGACAGACACTGGGGGGTCCTGAGGGGTTCCCTTCCACCCTTTTGAGTGACTGGAAAGCAAAAATCATCCTGAAATAACAAGGTCTGAGATTCACTGATACCTTTATAGACTTCAGTAATCACTTGCTAGGATTTTAATGCTTTTATAACTTTTTAACATCAAAAAGGAAAATTCCTTAAATAATTTCAGTGGTTCAGAAAAGCCCACAAAATCTGTTTTATTACGAGATAACATAAGGAAAATACTTGTGCATGCAATATAGACCAGTTCAGTCTTCCTTCTCCTTTAGCAGCTGCACTTAAAAATTCATCACCAGAACTTATTTTCTCAGCTTCATCCAGAAATTATTATTGCATTATCCAAAATACACTTGAAAATAATATAGGACCAGTGTTCAAGTCCTGCTGATAAAGGTCGCAAGATCACAGAAGCCAAGAACTGAGATGGCCCACTTCATCCCTAACCCTCTTCCTCTGCATGCATTTATGTAATTGGCAGAGCTGTTTTACAAGAACTTGCTTGCATGGTGCCAAACTGGTTTCCAAATTTCTTGAACTTCAGGGCCACGCTCTACAATGAAATAAAGGGAAGACTCTGCTCAGTCCTGAGAAGCTGCTGGAGGGACAGAGCATCACCACTGCAGCTCTGCTCTCCTGGGCTCACTGAGGACACGGTGCTGCAACTGCTGCCCAGCCACCAGCTTGCATCCTTACAAGGTAATCGTTGCACTGAGTCCTGGGGATTAAGAAATGGTGAGGAAATATTCAGAGAGAAGTCAGTCTTAGGCTGAAGAACAGAAGTGGAGGGGGAGGGAAGAGAAGATAGAAATCTTTTCTTCTGCTGCCATCCCTTGTCCTCTCCCCAGCCCACACATTCCTATCCCGAGTTTCGCAGGATAATAGAAGCTGCTTCACCAGCAGCACAGCACAGGATTGCCATCTACAGGCCTTGGAACACAAGACAGTGCCATTCAGACAACTGCAAATGACTGAAGCAAATACGAAATAGATTACATTCTCTATATGAACTTGGGCCACAGACTTCATTGCTTTTCTTATAATACTTAAACTCATAACATTAATCTTCAGTCCACAGGTAGAATAACCCCCAACTGTTACATACTATGGCATAAAAACTTAAATAACATGATACAAATTTCCATTTTCAGTAGATTCTTGTACATATTCATGCTTCATCTCCTATTTTCTTATAGCTCTAGGAGATTGACATGCATCTGCCTTGCGTTTTTCTGTTTTGCTTTTCCTGTTCATATTTCAGCAATAAAACAAAAGCTAAAAACATATCCAAGATTCCGACAATGCAACAGAACTACCATAAAATCAGCAGGGTACACAGTGGTTTACAGATAGTTTCAACATTTCATTAGTATTACTGCTACACTAAACTGACACTGCAGTAAGTGCTGCAAACTCATCAAGCATGCCCAACCCACTGCTCCTGCAGCAAATCCACATGATTTTATTGACCAAAAGGGAACAATGCACCAGAGATTTTCATATTTACCTCAAACAGATACACTTACAAAATCTTTTTATCACTACACTTGTATCAGTAAAATGCTGCAGAAAGAATTTACAGATTACTAGCACACAATGTCGTAGGAGATACATAGGATTGAATAGTTGTTTGTACCCACAACATACATAAGGATTAGTGAAATGTTGAGCACTTTTCTGCTTCATGTACCAAACAAGCTGGAGGAACAGCTCTTGACAGAAACAGCTTAGTTCTGATCATTAAGACAAAGAGCTACTACCTTAAGTCAGGGCTCTGAGCATGTGTTGGGGCTTAAGGAAGATAAACATTAGAGGTACACCAGTGTCATCTCCAAACCAACCACTACAGATGTCAGATTTTTCAACTAAGCTAATGATGTTTAACAGGATCCAACCATATGAAAGTACGAATAAAAAGCATCAAGGAACTTCAGACTCAGACTGAAGCAAACCCAAGTCAATAGCTAGTATTTCTGGATTACAATGATAGACTGATTTTCTGGAAAACTGTATTTTCTGCATTACTCACCTTCATGGACAAAAGTCAAAAAAACAATAATATCAATAAATAAATCCAGCTACCTCATTAAAAATCCAGAAGCTTGAAACAGCAAACACCTTCAAATGCATTTGTGCTAAATGCTTTAACCAGTTTAAATAAAGCCATCTTAAGGAGCGATAATGACATCCAAATGTAGCTTTCTGGGAGAAGTTCAGACCGTTTTCATTTGGTGAATTTGAACCATTTTTTCTGGATACTGTGGTAGATAGATTGCCTGCCTACTTGTGGCTAATCAAAAAGTGGTGAAAAGCTCAGTCAACCTGAGCGAACCTCAGCCTTCAACACACTTATTCTGATAACTTGCTCGTTTTCAATTGAAGTAGTACTCTTGACAACATTCAAGAGACAGGACTTGCTGAACACATGCGAGTCTTCAGTTGAAATAAAAGGGGATGCTGAGCCCTTTAAGATCATTTCTGAAAATGTGCATTTTGGAAGATTCAACTTGGAAAGCAATGGAAAAAGAATGGACTTATCAGCTGAATCATAGCCTTTCTTAAAGGCAGATAATCATGAGCTGCACAATGGCAGTATCAAGAGAAATCTCTGAAGCCAAAGTAAGCTGCAAGAAATTTACATTGGCCAACTACGCATTGTTTTCTGCCGTTCTTAATTTTTTTCCTTCTCTAGCCATCATGTACAGCACGAAGAGCAAACATAGTCACTAAACAAATGAACTAAGCAGAAATAAGGTGAAAAAGTATTGAGTGACTGCTGCTAGCAATAGCAAACAGAGATCACGGAACAAATGATTATAAGACAAACCAGATCAAAGTCAGAGATGCACAACAAATGGAATGAAATAGTGGTAGGCAGAAAATCCATCCTATTGATGTTAAAACAGATGGACCAAACTAGTGACAGCACAAAGCCCTGATATACTAGGAAAAGGAAGAAGTCATAAGACTGCTTCATTTCTCAAATTAACGAGATATTATCTTCATGTTTGAGAAGTAAGATGATGTTCAGAGGGAGTGAGTAAGATGCATAATAATAAGATGCAAGAAACATCATTTTTTTTTTTATTCACTGAATAATAAAAATAATGAAAGATCCTTGTACCACAATTCCCTAATCAACAGTCCCTATGCCCCTAACCAACTCATCCTTCTTCTAGATGCTGGGAGTTTTCAATAGCAAAATATCTTCGGAGGGTAGAGGAAGCAAACATTAGTTGTATCTTCAGTAGTAAAGAGGACAAGCATGCAGAGTATGAAAAACAAATGTGTGATATCGCAAGTATGTTAGAATGAATTAACTCTGCTTATACTTAAGTATTTCCTGCAACTAGGCTAACCTTAATCTTAGAACAAACAGAAGACTCTCTAAGTTCAAGGGGAATTATTTCACTAGAGTGTACAGGAATGTGTAGCTGAAGAGCCAAAGATTCTGTATACATCATCTGTAGCCTTCCAGCACAGCCTCCAGTTAACAGCAATCATGCACCCATGTTCCACCCAACTCATGAGAGCAAACAAGGTCTAGTTAACCATTCAACCTTTTGGTTAATGGAAACCACTACAGCAACATGGACTTTTCACATTTCCTGATGTTAATCAGAAAATCACTTGGAGATATCCCGTGATGATATAAGCACAGGGTGAGACACAGACTACATAACAATTAATACCTTAACACAAGTACCACCTTCATTCAGTCAGTACTTGTAACATATAGTAGTTTTATAGACTATCTTTGTGCATTACCTTTAGAAATAACAACTAAGTTCATTTCTTCAACTTGTCCCCTTTAGTTAGGATGGAAGGAAAAGTCTCCCTACTACACAATGCATAGCACAGTTCTACTTCTAGATTTATTTTAGAGCATCAAGAGCATCATTCTTGTATCAAGAGCTACAGCTGGAAATAACAAGCAGAGAAAAATAAAATGACAGAAAAGGCTGTTTAGGCAGGAACAAGACGCATCAATTTCTGCTATATTAAAGAAACTGCAACCTGTCATATTCAGCAAAGAAGTAATACTATTTGAGACATTTCTACAGTGACATCTTCTAAACAACCTGCATAATTTGTAACAAGGCCCAAAAATCGCCAACGTCTTCCTAAAATTATATTCAACCAAAACTTTTGTTCATAATGAATGCTTTCGGGCATTGCAGTCTGAAAAATCCAAATGATATTAACTAGCTCCAAGTCAAACCAACCTCAGCTACACAGGAATTGCAGAGTAACCCTGGCTATAATTACAAATTATTCCAAAGGATCAGAGAACAAACTTGGCTACACTCTCCAAGGAAGGGGAGGTGGTTAGCAGCAATAAATTGCTCCTTCTGTGACACAGCACAGGTGATGAACAAGATCACCTGCTTTACTACAGTATATTTTCTTAAAACTATCCTGCTTTATTTCTCAGATTCTACTCATCTAAATACCATGATAATCATACAGCATCGCACTGATACATCCCTTCTACCACATCAGCATTTCTATTTAATGTATTTTTAATTCAGAGTATAATACGAAACCATTTGGGAAAGTCATGCTCTACTTTAATCTTCTCCGTGGATAATTAGCAACTTGGCAACAAAGGACACACTTTCTCTCTGGATTGACATGCACTCCAGTGTCAAAACATCTGCATTTTTTGCCAAGGACTTAGCACTATTCTGTGCTTTGCTTTTCTATTTTTCTAAACTAAAACAGAAAGAGAAGTTTCAAGGAAGAACCCGGGCCCACTTTTCTTTTAACCACGTCCATTTACCAGTGTAGCGCAGCAGATGTCTGTCTCCCTGAGAAGAGACATTCCTGTCACAGGGCCAGTGCCAGAAGTAGCTACCAGGTGTCAACCTTCAGTTTATAGAAAGCATTCAGAAAATCCCTAAGTCATCCTCCTGATCTCAGGTCAGCCCGCAGCACCTTCTGTTCCATGAGAAGCACCTACACCATCACAGAGACACAGCACAGCTTTCAGAGCAAGCTGTGTGCTCTTGGCATGTTCAAATGGCACCTACACTGACTGCACTGCCACTCAGCAGCACAGCATTTGACAGCCTGCATTGCCAGAAGTAGCTGAAACTTAATGCTGGTGTGCAGAGAATTAACAGTCTCAAAGGGGATGCAACAGCAATAATCAGCCTGTATTATGCAGGAGAGGAGGTGTTATGTCCTAACTGAGGAAGTTCTTCACAAGTGACCTTCAGTTGATCATGCTTCAGTTGTGCTACTTTTACTAACATACTGAAAATGTCAATGTTTTGAAAAGCTCAGATCTGAGATGATCACAGAGGTGAGATGGAGCAGAGGACTTAACATGAACAAGAAAGCGAAGCTCAGCAAAGCCACAAGCTGCACTGAGTCAGTGATCAAGTTGAAAATACACGGCTCCTGATCTGCACTCAGCTCACTGCTACATGTCCATGTGCAGAGCTGGAGCCGAAAACAACCGAGGTGCTGGACTTACAGCGGTTCTCTTCACCACGGGAACAGCTCTTTCCTGTTTATTTCCTTTTCAATTGAGCAAAAGCTTTTAAATCAATGTTACAGCCTAGTAAAGCTTAATCCCCTAGTTCCCTCCAAATCCTCTGTACATGTACAAGCACAGTGTACCAGAAAAGGTACTCTAAATTAACTGCCACCTCGAACAAACAAATTAACTGAAGAGGAAAACTCAAGGAGAAAGACTAATCAAAAAAAAATTAAAATTCATTTGAGCTCAGTCACAAAACGATACCAAACTCTTCCACACCTCCTACCGCCACAGCCCAGGACACCCAGTGTGAAGGCAGAGAAAACAGGAACTGCCCTGCATCACCAAAATGATGGCTACTGAGGACAAGGGCACTTAGCGCTCAGTTTTGCAGTATGGGTAGCAACTTGTCATTTCTGGATCTAAGCCACTGTTTTACTGCAGTCTAAAAAAGTAACAACAACAACAACAAAAAAACAGGAAACAAAAGACTGGATTTTTCATCTGCTGGCATTTCATGGGGGGCGAGGGGGGAAGAGAGCAGAAAAGAAAGGACCCTGGACAGAAAGCATGAAGAACTCATTCCTATTAAGATGTGCAGGAGTAACCACAATGAAGAAACAGCGAACATTTTCTCACATTTGCTGTAACAGTAAGTTACCTCAGCTAAAGTAAATCAGTAAGCTGTTCAGCTAGGAGCTCTGATCCTCATTTTCTGAGATGAGATCGACTTGTTCCTTCAAGTGCATGACAACATCCTGTCACGATCAATAATAAAGCCACGATTTGGGAATTCACATTCTCTGATCCTAACACAGAATAAAGTGTGGATTAATAAAATACAACACAGCACAACTGTGGATGCTCTACACCATTTATTTTTATGTAAGACTTGATTTTTTCTTCTATTGCAACAAGAATAATTTCTGTGCCCTGTCTACTATTGCCTGAGAAGACTGCCCCAGCTATAACTCCTAGACAAATGCAGTATTAAGCGTACAAAAAACTTACATGGTAGGGGCAAAATTCATCCAAGCTTCTCCCAGCTTCCACAGTGTTCAAATGAACTCTGACAGCTCTCATCAATTCTGCATGCAACACATCCCCACATTAACTACATTTTAACACAGTATTACTTTGAGAACTCCAAATATTCCACTGTTCGGGTGAATATCATTATGCAGAAAATATTTCTGGCCTGAAAACAAGTCAGGCTATTAAAAAAGCCTGAAAATATTCCCCTCAGTGTTTTCAGAATATCCTCTTAGAGAAAAAAAAGAGAAAAAACAGAACTAGCATCACATAGTCAGAGAAAGTCACCCCTCGATATCAATAACATGCAGGGTCTGTCCACACAGCCAAAGCAAGCAGTGAAAACAATTGGTTAGTTTGGGTGAGGATTTTGCTCTCACATCCACCTCCTCTCTCCCTGCCATAGGGCAGTTACTATAACAAGGCTCTGAAGATCAAGGATAATTTTAAATAGCTATCCACACAAAGCACACAAAGGAAAAAAGAGCAGAGAACTTCTTTTCAGTGTTGCATAGGAAAAAGGTTTTTATTTGTTCTCTCATGCTAGCATGCAGGAATACTAAACAGAACTTCAATACCGTGGGGCTGTTTTGTACAATGCAAATAGGTAAGCTATTTGTTCACTTCAGATGCATCAGGTTTTTCTCTTATTTTTTTCCCCCCTTTGGAAGAAGGCTAGCTTTGAATAATAATTTCTTTTGCACTTACAGAACATAAATTCTAAACATTCTTAAAGGTTCTTATAACTATTCATATTACCATGAAAACTGTTAGGAATACTTATACGGTTAGGGTGCAACACAGCAACTGTTCAACAGGCAACAAGAAGAGACATGAAAAATAACAACTCTGGAAATTATACGGATACCTGAGGCAAGGAGAACAAAATTACCAGAGCTTAGGTTTCATCACGGAACAAAGATGCTACTATTGGTAAATATCACACGATTAACAGTTGTCTGAGGTTCATTCTTTTCAGCAATAGCAGCTTAAAAATGCAGTGCAAGATCAGAGAATAGAATTGCCATTGCAAATGCTGGCAGTTAAATGCGGAAAAAAAACCAACATGTATTGGGATATTCTGACTGTTTATATTCAGTATGTAACTCAGAAGTTTAAAAGATGAAAGATTATAAGCAGACATCCCTTTTGGCACCTGCACATCTTAAGTACAACCAAGCAGAACCAAATTTTCCAAACTCAAGCATCTCACCTATGCTGTCAGATTATTTAAATGGGAAAAACTATTTAAATGGAAAGCATCAACATTAAATCATTTCACATATATCACCCTGCTGTCTTTCATCTGATGGGAACAGACACAAAATTAATTAAATCTGAAGACAGATAATGGTACAACACAAACATGTATGAAAGGGAAAGGGAAATTAATGGTGAGGTGGCTTACCTTTGTAGCCCACTTAGCTTTGTGTCAGGTGTATGTGATGATACAGTCTTCGCGTAAAGCTTAGACAGTCTATGTCATGCATCTATGCTTCTTAATTTTCTTTCCTAACAGCGCATCAATCACATTAAATCTTAAAAGGCACAAATGGACTTTTTGCTCATTTCAAGAAGCCCTACAAGAGTGAATTCTGTGTGTCCTTCGTGTCTTAAACTGCATCCACCTTAGCACAATTTAGTCCACATTTTACTGTTTTTCCTCCCATCTTCCTCTAACTTTGTCTTCCTACTTACCCATACATTCATGCTTTCAAGAAAACACACATCAGATGCTGCTGTCTGCCCTCTACAGCCACTTCTAAGCCTTCGTTACCTGATCATATTAGCATAAAATGCCTGGAATTCAATACATTAAATCACAAGAAAACTTGTTACAAGGAAGTCACTTCAAGAACTTTTTGCCCTCTTACACAATTCAATCTGTAATGGGATTGGTTTGTCTGTAAGCACACTTAAGATAAACACTTCCTTAACATCATTAGTAGCTGACTTAACCTCCTTCACCTGTTAAGAGTCTTAAAGCTGAAAAGTTATACAGCAATACTTCTCTGCTTGGGAACTGAATTTCAACCTTTGTAATAACAAAACTTACATATCTTTTACTGTCACATTTTCCATTTGAGTCCCTAAGATTACCTGTAGGCTCAATACTTCTCTCAGAAAACTTCATTTAACGTACAGTACCTTCTTTCAGAGCAATGGAATTCACCTAAACAGCAGCTGAATTGGCAATGTCTAGTGTAACTTACGGTGCTGATGAAGCTAAGACTTCAAACAAATTAATGCAAATTTGCATTTAAGCATAAAAGCAAAATTTTATTATCTTCTACTGAACTAAAATGTAAGCTGAAGTTCCCAAAAGACAACCATTCATAATTCTTTTCCCCCTCCTAGTATTGTTAGTGTTGCTTTCATTATGATGATCTTTTAAAAAAAAAAGCATACTTTCACAAATACGTACGTACACAAACATACTTTTAGCCTTACTTAAGCAATCAACTTGTGCTCCCTCAGCTACTTCTGTGTAAGAGACACAGAAACCTGAAAAAGAAGTGCTTACTGATACAGTGTCGGGTATTAAGTTGAATAGGCAAAGCAGTTTTATATCTTCTACTGTACTTGCCAGCAAAGTTGCAAGAATTTACCTCCTAACCACATTCTAATATGCAGACTCCTGTGAGAATGCACTGGTCCCAATAGTCTCAAATCTCCTGTAACATTATAAATTACTTATTTCTGAGTTACTAGGCATAGGTTTGTACACTTGCCTAACCGCCTGTTCTTCAGAGCTTTAGAAAGCAAACAACTTTTACCACACATCTTAATACTTCCACTACTGAAATCATGAAATCTTTAAGTTGGTAATTTCACTGTAAAACTTGATCTATAACACGTATATTGCCTCTTCGAGAAAAGCCGGTCAAAATAAAACTCAAATTACCCAACAGAATGAAGCATGCAAACTAATTAGCAAGTTAATGTTCAATGAGATTTCACAAAAACACTGCTGGGAACTTGGAAAGAGTCATAATGCTGATGGTCCTTTATTAATAGAATGATATCATAAAACAATGCAATTCTTATTTCCAGCACCATCTCAGATGTTAAAAGCTCCAAGACCAAATGCATTTTCTTGAGATTTAAGCTTCCTACAATCCCTAAAGCTCCTTGGGGAGCCATGTCAATTATACCATTATCAATGGAAATGAGATTTTAAAGAGTCTCTGCAACAGTCACAGACTGCTAATGCTGAGAAGTGCCAGCGTGCAGCACACTTCTCCCAAAAACTCTCCAACCTGTTAGTTGTCTGTTCAGTTGGTTCTAACATTGCCATTTTAGGGACCAGAAATCTGTCTCATTCTGCCTTTGTCAGTCAAAATTGACCATTAAAAAGAATCAATTTTTCCCTATATTATGACCATGAAATGCAGTAGAAGCAGCAAAATTCTATACTCCTATATAGGGAGTGAGATCATGTGCAGTTGGCTGATTTTCTCACTTGACAGGCAATTTGTACTTAGGTAAAGTGTCTTTCAAAAATCTATTACTTTCTAAACATAAAGTAAAGAAATAATCACAGAACAGCTCAGGTTGGAAGGGACCACAAGGATCACAAATATCCAACCCTCCTGCCACAGGCAGGGCCACCAACCTCCTCATTTAATATTAGACCAGGCTGCCCAGGGCCCCATCCAATCTGTCCTTGAACACCTCCAGGGACAGGGCATCCACAACCTCTCTGGGCAGCCTGTGCCAGCACCTCACCACTCTCTGTAAAAAACTTCCCCCTGACATCCAGAAGGAGGATGCGATGAAGAATGAATCCACATAATACTGGTATATACAGCTTGATTAGCAAATGAACTTTGCCTGAAATTTAATTATCAGTACTCTTCAAAAAGAAAAGAAAATCTCTCACTTGCTCGTTTTTCAGTGGTATTTAATCAATGCACTCCTAATGCTGCAGTTAAAACAGAGGGTTTTTTCGGAGGGGAACAGATGCTGTGCAAATGAAGTAGCCATACAAATACAAAGAAAAATGAAGCGTTAGGAAAGCAATTGAGATATCAATTTGAAAACAAATGAGAACCCAGCAAGCCATTCCACGGCATATACATTTGTATATCTTACATTTTCACTTCATATTTGCAGAAAAGCCAAAGAAATCCCAACTCTCCCGGGCTTTTGAGTGGTATGATTGTGATGAGTACCCAAAATGTTAAAGAAATCCTTTTGCATTGATCAAAACTACGTATGATCTGGCAAATAGACCGTTCTTGAAAAACATAGTTCTGGTTTGACCCAGTATTGGAAGTTGTTTTCTAAATTGCTTGCACATAAGGCCTACAATATTTTTTTTTCCCCAAAAATACTGTTTCTAATCCTGATTCACAAACGGATGGAGGCAAAGCCATTTGGTAAACCATAAAGATTGGCACAAGAGAAGGAAACACAAAAGTAGAAATACTGAAATAAGAAATGAAGGACACAAGCAGAAAAAGCATTTAAGTCTTAAGGAAAGCTGAGAGGCTCTTGAACTGTGTACTGTTGGGAGGTACATATAAAAAAACAAAATACCCGATTTCAACATCAGTTAGTTGTTAAACAGCTCCTCCTGTTTGAGCTGAGCTTTAGCCACACTTCAAGGTATCCTTAGGCTGTTCAGACTAGATGAAGTTTGGGGGAAAAAAGGCGGCAGCAAATAAAATCCAAACATAATCTCAGTGGGAAAATCTCATTTGTGATGAGATCCTGATTGGGATTGTTTGGCTCTTGATTGTTAATAACATTAAGAACTGAGGGTTTTTTTTTGCTTTTTGTTTTATTTCAAGGACTGTAAAGCCTTCATGCTCTAATGAAGTTTGACCAAAATAGAAAGCTGCATAAGAATGTAAAGGACCCAGAAAATTTTACCTTACAAAAATCTCTCTGTCCAAGTTTTCCTGAACACATTTCCCATGCACAGCCTTACACAATATGAAACAACGATGCTAGTAGTCTTTCTCCACTCAACACAACTACAACCATTAATTTTATGTGTATCTCTGGGAACTAGCTGTAAGATGTTTTTATTTTCTAGTGAGCAAAGTTAATGAAGTAAATAATATTTTCAACTGCCATGCTTTCTAAAAACTCAGTACATCCATATAACTATTACAGTTCTTAAAGAGATAATCGTCTTCCACAAGGAACTCTGTCTTTTTGGAAACCAACTTATTTTTCAACACAAACTTAACACATCATCAGTTTTGGCTTCTGTAGGAGCTCCTCTGTCTTCGCACTGAAGTCTGATAACTCCATATGTCAGTAGAAGAGAAGCTTCATTGATCAAAGAGCGCAAGTGCCAAGTGCTGTATTTCCCACACAAGAGAAGACAAATTTCAACTGAACGTGAAGTTACTGCAGCCTTCTGCCCTCTGTCCTCCAAAAAGGGTAAACATAAACATTCCTTTGGAATACATCGCTGCTACAATGACTATCACAAAGTGAGACATTGGTCTTCAACACAGCGCTAGCCAGCAGCAGTTGCCAAAGGCAGTGTTAAATAATTCCCACTTTGCACTTGGGTTTTCAGCTGAAAAGATGCCAGTGACCTCACTCGGCCCCCAAGGCTACAGCTCCTTTCTGTACCCATACAGATGGGCCAGGAGAACTTTCCAGGCAATGTGCATCAGTAACGGGGAACCCAAGTCCTACCTAAGCACATCTGCAACAAACAGAAGCTGCTCTGACACAGACATGGAAGCATTCAGAATCCCCCTGGCTTTAAGTCTTCACACACCACGAGCACACTACTTTTAACCGCCAGCTCTCCGGAAACACCAGTCCAATCCTTCCCTGCAACTAGGATGACTGGTTCATGAGTTTCAATATCCTCACCTGGATAGCTGTAATGAAACAAAACAAGCTGCAATTCTCTCTAGCTCTCCAATGTATATTATTGTATTTATAAAAACCAACAATTATTCTATAATCATACTCATGTTTCAAAAAGCAAAACAAGAATTTCACAGAAACTCAAATTCTCAATTCCACTGCAGAAGATGAATCCCTGCTGCAGATGGTTTCTTTAAAGTTAGAAAAATAACGTCAATTTTTCATTTGATATTTTGGTAATGGTTTCCATTGAAATCAGACTTCCAAGTATGTTTGAAAGCTTCTAAGCAACAGTGGTAAGCTGATTTTCAATTTTGATTTCACGCCACATGAGTAGATTCAAGTTGTACGAGGCAAAAATGTTATTTGGCAGTAAATGGCAAACAAACCCTTGGCATTATATTCCAATTTTAAGCAGAAACTATTGGAAGAGTTAAAGCAACTCTTTGTCTTACCCAATGGCTTCTGAAATACAGCTCAAATTTGTTAACTACTCCAGTACTGGAGAGAGGAAGCCAGCATATTAAAACCTCATTTTCTGTAGATTAGAAGAACACTGATTACATGAATTTGGGCAAAGATCAAAGGATTGCAGAGTAATACATCTGAGTTTTAAGATCTCTTGCATGGCCAAGAAAAGGTGCAGGCAAGTAGAGTTAATGCAGTTCATTAACTGTTGATAGTAAGTTTAGTAACTTCATACATACTTACAGACCACTGCAATCTCAAAGCAGTATTTGATTAACCTATATTTATACCATGAACACTGTTCAGATCAGTGCATTTTACTTAGTTTTGTCTAGGCCACATAAACAGTAACCTTTTCTCAACTGACCTGCAGTACCACTGAGCACTGTGAGTGCTATTTTCAAGCTTTCCCCAGCCTCCCACTACTTCATCAGTTCTGCTCTCACCTCAAAGCAAAAGGCTGAGCGAAGCAGAACAAGTAATTTAGGTACTTAGAATAATATTTAAAGAACTACACAATAACTTAGCAAGCATTATCTAAGCTTCTGAACAGTGTTTACTTTGCAGATGCTATACCTAAGGTCACTGAATTTCAGAAGATCCAGAAGTAAAACCCATAACTGAAGTGCCCACATATAGAACTTTCTCTCAGGAGATCCCTCATTTAGTTGAGAGTGCAGAACTTGAACTAGGGAAGAACCTAGTGGCATTTAATACCTTAAAGCATCACTATTACTTATTTTTGTTTGCTTCAATCAAGAAACAAGAAAAGAATAAAGCAATGATAACGTGGCTCCCAAACTTCCTCTGGGAGCCAGAGAAGGATCTAACACCACATGCTCAAGTGCCAGCAGGCACTACTAACACCTCTGATGTCCGCACAAAGCAGTTACAGGATAGAGATTTCACGCTTATATTTGTCCCAACAGACATCACATCATGAAGGTTAAAGCCATTTAAAATGGAATCTGGCTCTGAAAATGCAGAAGAAAACACCATTGGTATATTCTTCTGGCTTAATGTGGCAAGATTCAAATCTAATTGAAGTTCTTTCATTAATTCCCTCTTTCCAAATGATGGATTTCTACAGCATTCCTTCTGAGATCTTACAAAAGCTAACATCTAGATAAAAGGTGAGCATTGAATCCTTTACAGTGCCCCATTTTCCTTCTGCCTCAAGCTCAAAGCAATTATACGTGGAAATTATTCAGAGCTGCCGTTCAAGTGAGTAGCTGAAGACAGAGCACAGCACTCAGAAACACTCCTTTATGGATTTATCATTAGTACTATCTACACATTGCTCAAGTCAGTGTACAGGAAGTGCATTGCTTGGTATTAAAGCCCAATTCAGAAAAGCTACTTTCAAATGATTTGAATATTCACATGACAATTGTATGTCTGGAGATGGTGCTCCTCTCAGATGACTGTACTACAAGATAAGACTACTTCATATGCCTTTCACTTGGATTGAGAAAGACAGCCATGCAAAGCTTAATATTTCCTCATCTATATCATTGCTTCATATAGCACCTAGCTGAATTATCAGTTCTCCGCACACTTGGATGGCTGACAAAATACACTAGAAAAGCTACTACCTATACTAACACATCCCCTGCTAACTTAAATATTTTTGTTGTTACATTGGCAAGTATATGTACTCACTTGCATAGAAAACTTTCCACAAGAACAGATTTCATTATAAGGAAAAAGATGTAAAATCCAAAACCATGACCAAGAGCAGTTATCACTGCTATTCAATCCATCACTCAAGAGGACTCCGTGCAAGTCTGTTAACATAGAATACAAAACAACTTAAGTGACAGTAGGTCATAATTCATGCTATTGGAAGAATCAAGAAAACTTCCACAGGCTGAGCAGAACCATTAACTGCCTAAGGAAAGCACGTGTTAGAATGTGTCAAAGAGCTTTAAAGCTGTCTAAAAGACTCAAAGAGCTTTGATTATATTAATTTGATACATAGGCAAATGAAACAGATGACAGGGTCAACATCTAAAAAAACCTGAAATTTTGTTTCAACCAGAAACCAATCCTGAATCAGAATTCAAGTAAACACATTCTACCATGCACACTTTGGTTAAAAATGAGTCAAATGTCCGTTCATAACATTCTCAGTTTCAACTGAAGTTGCATCCAAGTAATATCAAATGGACTCTAAGAACCAGCTAGAAGCAAGGAGAATTTTAACTTTTGTAAATGAAGATAATTGCAACCACTCCAAATCTCAGAATTGAATCAAGAGCTGCAAAACCAACTGACCTGACTGCCGGAAGTTTCTGCTGTTCAACACCAGCTACAGAGATTCTACAGACTAAACAGACAAGCTAAATGTCAATGATTGTACCTACTGTTTCAATAACTTCTCTGCATTCTTTGAACTAGGAAGAATTATACAAGTCACTTCTGTCACAGAACCAAGGTGGACATGATCAGTGCATTTGATCAGCAAAGCAGAGAGAGAAAGAAATCTGGGTTAAGAACATCATTACTGAACTTACAAGTTTGTTAACAGGTATAAAATAATTCCAGCCTGGAAGCAGGTAAGTAGAAATCACTCATTTAATTTGAAGTCAGACAGTAAAGTGTTTTCTTACTCCCCTTGACTATCCAGCAATTTTTCCCAAGGGTCTCTTAATCAGAACAAACTCTGATGGCATATATACAGGCATACAGCACTGCAGAATTATCACGGCTAACGGCACGCCTCTTTCAGTTTTTATTCAGTATAAAACATTCTGTGGACCAGAGAGGAGACATACCTTCCTACCATGGTGAACACCCAAGAAGGCCACAGAGGTACAGAAATGGAGCACGTGAATTTCTGATCTCAAGGGTCTCAAGTTCTTCAAATCAAGCTTCCATTTAGACCAGCATTTCCTAGCAAGAGTTAATTTGTCATGTTTCTTAGCTGTCCCTTACTCAAAGTTTATGCATATTGTCTCATCAGGGTAGTTTTTTTTTTCCTCCTCTGTGTTGCTACTTCATAAAGCTTCAGTGAGAATGCCTCTAATTCACTCAAGTAGCTGCAGTCTCACATATTAGCATGGCTTTGCACAAATGCCTAGTAATTCAGCCCACACACTTGAGCATAATATATTTTCACTTTCAAGGATGAAAAAACACGAGTCAGGCAGTCGCTGTTTGAATACACAGGAGAGAAGATATATTTCTTATAGCTCACAAGATATGAAGAAACACAGATTTAAAAATTTAAACATCACAGAATAAGCAGAAGAAACTGAAACTGACAATCAGGCAGGCCAAATATCCCCTCATTTGTGGTTCAGAGTTACACAACTGTTACGGTTTGTAGCTCAGGAAGTACCCAGATCAGATAATTGCAGTAATTCACTGACTCACAAAACAGCCAAATGAACTCAACAGAACTCTAAGGGGTTAGCAATTACAAATAATTGGGGTCCCAATGCATCTCTGTTCCATGAGTATAGAACAAGGATATGTTTTCCATGAAGCTACACCTGAACATTCACTGACTGCACTGAAAATCCTTGCTCTACTGCTTTGTATTTCAAAGAGGCCTGAAAGGATTCACCTGCTCAGAGCTCTGTCAAAGAGTACTGAGGAAAGGTCATTAAGGATCACCTTCAGTAATTAATACTTTTGAATACTAAAAAAACCCTCCCTCAAATGTTGAGCAGGATGTTGAAAAGAGACCTGGAATAACTGCAGAGGGAGATTGACTTGTAATTGTTCCCATGTTCTTACTTATTGACCCACTTGATAACAAGGGTTGGTCTGCTTCTGTCTTTCAGTAAAAATCCTACAAAGTCTACAAACTGCTTTTAAACCAATGAACAGCACACAAGTTCTATCATTTTTTACAGACCTTCAAAATGCACAAACAGAACACTGCTGCTCACACACTTCACAGAGCTTGAGCCAGAGGGAGCTCTCAGAAGCTATATTTGAAAGTACTAAAATGATTGTTCACGGAAACAAAGCAAAGCAGCAGAGGCACAGAGGACAGGAAGGCACAGTCCAGCTCTGGGCAAGAGCCAGCTTCAGAGCGAGCAGGAACGCAGCATTTCATGATACTCCTACCCTCTGACTTTTGCCTCAAAAAGCCTTAGTCCAACTCGTACCACCACTGCCCTCCTTCTACTGATTTCAGTATAAGATAGATTGGACCTCACAGTTTCAGTTTCAGAAGTGCTGAATATGCATTGACTTGAGCTGCAGTTGTCAATGCTAAGAACACAGCTTGAAGAAGAAGTCTTAGCATGCCAGGTGATCCTGTACTGGTCACATAATGGCCTCAAAGAATTCATAGGAACATTGAGCTAGTTCAGTAAGAGAGGCCTGAGACACGTGGTCTGTAGGTGGCAACTTCAACAAAACACTCAGGAAAAAATAAATGCAACCTGGAATACAGGATGAAATAATTTTGCACATTATTAATGGGTAGGTAGGTATTTTGGCTTTTAAAGTAGTGAAAGGAGTTCTGGATGGCCTGCTGCATAAACTGTTCTTTTTTTCCTGGCATATGTGGAAAGTAACTCTTGGGTTACATTTTTTTCTACTTTCAAAGATGGCTGCCTTTTGTTGCCATTCATATTTCTATTAAGATCCACACAGAAAAAGAAAAAAAGCTTTTACTTTTTAAAAGCTACTTACTTTGCACATATCCACAACAGAGTGGCAACTCCATCAATTTTTTTTATCTGCATTGTTTTTATTAAATAACTATTAACATTTATGTAGGAGACCATCTAGAACATGAAATTCCTGTGACATGGGGAAGGTTTAGGCGCTAGCAAATCAAGAAGGGTGATCAACATCTGCCATGTTTTTCTTTAAGCGTTTCAAAGTAATTCTTAAGAAAATTAATTCTCTCTTCTGCAAAACACATTGGAAACAAACTGTATCTGCTTACCTACTGGTTTAAAAAATAATTATTATTTTTAATTCTTACTCACCTTTTCCCTACATTATTTTTTACACAGTAGAAGCTTCAATATACAGGGGGGTAGCACAGAAAAAAAAGCACAAATTCCTTCCAACCTGCTGCAAACTTAAGCCTTTTATTAAAGCAATGTTCATGACAACAGATTCTATAGACTTTACTCCTACAAACTGAAAGAGACTCCATGCTTCAATTAAATGAAATCAGATGGAAGAACACCAAGGCTAGGAACGCAGAAGCCCAGAGGTGCCCACTTTTCTGAAAGAAAGCACAGATTGAGTGAACAGATACATTCTACTGTAACAACCCAATAGAAAAAGAATAATTCATATATGCTGCAATCTGACATTAGCTTGAAATAACTTCTCCAAACAACATTTCTTTCCTATTAATTTTCTGCATAATCCATTATCATGAATGCTATCACCTCTGAGCTAACCTCCCAAATTATCTGGGAACACAAATACAGCTGCTTTCCAGTTTCATCTCCTGCAAAAGTTTTTTAGAGTAAGAATTTAATAAACACCTTACAGTTTCAAAGTTGCTCTTCCCAGAGATCAAGACTGATCAAAAGGACCTAAACAGCATTGCCCCCATTTCCGAGCTCACAGCGCACAGACAACTTATCGCACCTCTGAAGTGCAGACCCTCCTTCCCACAAGCCCCAGCAGCACACAAAACATGGTACAGGGCTTCCTCACCATCAGACATTCACAAGCCTCATGGTGAGCATTAAACAGAAGGCCTGCAAGCAAAGCACAACCCTTATCCTCATAATACATTAGCGAAGCCTAGACAAATTTCCAGCATGGTGACCAACCGTTTCTTATGACAAATCAGAAGAAAAACAAATGACAAACCCTCAAATATGCACAAGAACCGTGGCAGTTCCTTGGACCTGCACTCACGCTAGATGCATCAGTCACTAGTTAGTTGTGAACGCCTACTGGGATCTGCTTCCCAATGATAAGGATATTACAATGTTAGGCTAAAACCACAACATACTACAATGTAACAAGCCCTCAGTCAGGCATAAGCAAATATTTAGATAATCAATATTAGTCTGCTGCCTTTACAAATTGCAGCTACTACAGCAAACAAACCCACAGAGAAAGCAAGAAAGCTCAGTAAGACAAGACAGAGGAAAAGGGCAGCCTTTCCCCCCCCACTACATTCCAAGAAGAGATTCCCAGTCCCTATTCCTCTGTACTAACCATATACGTACATAACAGCCACAAAGGACCAAGTCAGTCCCCTGGTTCCAGCACACACAGCAACCTGCTGCACACACCAGAAGAAACAAGTGGCAAGGCTGCTATAACCCAAATGTTCCTTATAAAGGCAAGGTCCAATGTCTGAAGACGTGCAGGTGTCAGAACAGCAGTTTCAGAGCACACCACGTATTTGTACTGAGAATAAATTCCCACACAGCAGCACCAAGTGCAATTTAAATAAGTTACTTTCTCCTATTCTTCATTGTAAAGGCAGTAAGTACACACTGCAGTGCAACATGCAGCCTGCACAAAGCCCTCACAGCTTACACACCTTCCCATTTTCCTCATCCCATCACATGTTCCCTGCCTACAGGCACTAGAAAACATACTATTACAGTTGTCAATCTATTTTTATGCAGATGTCATTTTGATTCCTAACTCTAAGATCCTTCCATTTCATTGCTTACAACATGTAGAAAGCAGGCAATATTACTCCATAATAAGCTAACTCTTCTTTATCATATCGGCAAGTAAATCCAACAACAGAATTTTTTAAAACTATTTTTTCTTAATTGGCAAGCAACATAATACACTTTTCCATCAATACAGACTGAAAGTAGTGCCTAACAGTCAATACTCAGAACAGAGCTGCAGACTGTGCACTCTGGCACACCGAAGCCACTGACTCTTGGTACCACTTCTCAACGTCCAAGGATCAGACAACTTCCACATGGCTTGCAGGCACACTGAAACAAATACTCCACCAGTGACAACTGTGCAAGAGCTGTAATGGCTTCCAAGTTAGCCTTTGTACTTCATTGACTCTATCTACAAAGTCTTGTGTAGAAAGACCAGAATTCACTGTTCTGTACAGTTTGTTTTCTAATTGGAGAGATTCCAGACTTGGCGGAGCATAAACACAAAAAGTTTTAGTGAAACTGGATATTAATACAGAAGAAACAAAAACAGATTGCACATAGTATCAGGATTCATAAAACCTCAAAATCCTATTACATATTTAATTCTGTAATTCAATTATTCATTCCACTAAGCTAATCCTTCTAACATCTGCACAAGATACCTGCCTAGTTATGATCTCATCTTCACCACTGCAGTAACAGTTGCAAAAATCAAGTCATTAAATACAACATGAAGGGGTCCTTACTCGGCAGCAACACCAGGCTCCCAAAAATGGTACTCATTAATACAACCACATCAACATATATTGATCTCTCACAAATCTAATCCCACTCATTACTAAAAGCCAATTAGGGAAACACACAGGTCTCACATTAAGGCCTGGGGAGGATATTATTCATTCAATACTTCCACAGCTGCTTCTGCAAAGCAGTCACACCAGGGTGCAATGCTCATAAGTATACTGCTTAAGTACATACAAATAGACTCAGTGGGTTCTGGACTAAGCGGTTCAATTCTGTATGGAAAACAGTCCTTAAGTAAAAAGTTCCCTTGCTATGAAACCTGATCATTTCCTGAAATTGTAGAAAACTTTGGAAGCAAATTTCCCAACTCTACTTGCCAAGCAATAGCATCTTCTTCCCTTCAGCAAGTTGTCTTGCTTCTTTTTGGAACTTGAAAAACATTCTAGTGGGAGGTTAAGTTTAAAGTCTTTTTTATAAGAATATTTCCCTTCGCAGTCTTTCCTGGTATTTCTCAGCTCTGAATTTATAAAAGTAATTCAACAACACATTCACCGAAACACCTAATATAAATACACCAAAGCTCACAGTCTCTAATGAGCGTTGCATTGAACGCGGCACGCAGGAATCATGTGCCACCACTGCCCTCATTCGGCAGAAATCTGAATAACATGCTTCTCTTCACACACCACGGTTTTCTACACAATTATTTTTATTATTAGTTTTGATCTTAAAGATCTGAGCATACTTGCTGTCATTTACACTTCATTTAAACTTGAAGAGCCCTCTTCAAGAGAGATTTACTGAATAACTGCCAATTCACCAACAAGAAGCCCACAGCCTTTGTTCAGACAGGAGTGATCACAAGCACCTGGCAAGCACTCTGTTTATATGTGAGTGGAAGTACCAAATACACAATGAAAAAGACTTATAAAGCTAAAACTGCTTGCATTCAGTTCATATGGAAGAAGGACAAAAAAATGGCAATTTACTCCACTCTTATCTGTAAACTTGTAATTACTCAAAGGTTGGTGCAAAAACAAATCTAACCAGAGTAAGATGATCAAAAACAGCTAATGAATTGATTTTATCTATTTATTTTAAAGAGATAGCAGAGAAGTACAGGGAAAAACGACAAGAAAAATTGGCCCACTGTAGCTTTTAAAGAAATTGCTATGTCACCAACAGAATGGAGAACAGCCTGTTTAACGGAGCAAAAAGAAACCAATACTTGTGTCCTCTATGACAGAGAGACAGTAGAATGATCAACAATAAAAGAAACGCTGGCCACAAAGGCCTGGAGCATCTCCCATAGAAGGAAAGGCTGAGAGACCCAGTGCTCTGCAGCCTGGAGAAGACCAAGAGGCGATGTCATCACTGTTTACAAATACCTGAAGTGCAGGAGTCGAACACAAGGCTGGGCTCTTGCCAGCAGTATGCAGCAATAGGACGAGGAGTAATGGGCACAAACTGGAACACAGGAAGTTCCATGCAAATGACAGAAAAAACTGCTTTACTGTGAAGCTGTCAGAGCACTGGAACAGGCTGTCCAGAGACAGAGACATGGAGCCTCTTTCTCTGGACACAGTTGAGACCCACCTGAACGCTTTCCTGTGCGACCTGCTATAGGGAACCTGCTTTAGCAGGAGTTGGACTAGATGATCCCCTACAGTTCTGCTATTTTGATCCAATATTGCTTTGCTCTTCCATAAGACAAAGCAGATCACAGTACTATCAAATTATATTGCATTTGAACCACAAGAAATAAGCTGTTAAAAGTAGATTCACAGAAAAACACTTGAAAGCAGTATCACAAGATGTACATTAATAAACACTCTGTGCATTAAGGTTGATTTTTTTTAAACACTCCTAAACAAGCTGGAGTAATGCTAATAGTTTACATAAATTAAATTATTTAATTAATCCATTTTCATCAAACACAGCCCTGGCCAGCTGTGAGCAAGTTGCAGGGCACTTACCCCCACCATATAATTATTGAGTACTTTTATGGTTATTTGAGCCTGACACAAGTAAAACAAAAGAGATCAGTGACCAGAAAGCTTTCAATTTTAAGTACTTAAATTTAAGCAGTGTGTGCCAAAAATAAGCAGGAACAAATACAGGTTTCCAGGCAGGGTACGGTTGGTGAAAAAGGGACTGCAGCTCTTTCCATAACCAATTTTCAAAGTGTCTCCACAACCTGTTTATTTAAAAAATAAAAAAATAAAAAAGAACACCACTAAAAAAAAAATAATAGAGCACCTTTGTCTTCCTGTGGGATCTGCTTTCCAAATGTGCAGCACCACACGAACAGCACAACAAGGCTCATGTTTACCTCAGAGACTACACTGTCACTCCAGCTACATTTGTCTGACATTTTGCATTCACACATGAGGAAACGACTATTTCTGGACTGCAAAATACTGTCTGAAGGACAGACAGATTATATACCATGCATTCTAAAGTGGCAGGTTGCTATGGTTTCCCACTGCAAAAACAAAATTCTCCTCATTAGGTTATCTAAAGATCTCCTCTACTAAACCAAAATCGTCCATCAGGGAAGCAGACTGTCCTTTAATCATAGCCCTTCTTTTGTGAAAAATCAGACCATTTTTCTCCTAAAACAGCTTTTGAAAAGGATGCAGCCCTGCACATGAAGTGCAGCATTCTAATGCTTCCTATTACAAGCTGCAGACTAACCTCTGCACTCCCACAATACCACATACACTGACCGACTTGCAGGCTGCAGCACTACATCTATGGGTGGAAAAATTTCTCTCTTGCTTGTTTAAACTACTACCTGAACTGCTTAACTCATTCATTTGGTAAAGCACATAGGCAATTACAATCAGCTAATAGACCCTCTTATCTTGAAAATCCAATATAAATAAACAGGAATCAATCTGCTTCTTCTTAAAGCCTATATATCACTGCTTACTGGATCACTAAGACAGTAAGGTTTTGTAGTCTGACATGAAACAATCCTCCGTACATTCTGATTATTTACAGGACAATCTGTAGAGCACGGCAAAGCTCCCGTTTTGACAGAAACAGAATCAAGAGTTATTGGAGCACAGTGCTCAGCAAGGCACGGGGCTGCTTGAGACTTTCCCTCAAGATAAGTCATTCTGAGATCTAGCCCTTAAAGATCCATGGCCACTTCAGGCTAATGATTCAGGAAAAATGGATGAGCTGAATCCACTTTCCAATCTAACTTGCAAACATTAGAAGTAGGCAAGGAGAAATTTGTGCACAATCAGGAAAACATGCAAAACATCAGACTAAGTGTGGAAACACACCCTCAATTCTATAATTTTGAACAGAATATAAAGGAATTTTCTATAGAATCATGAAACAGTTGTATTTCTCAACCTTAAAATAAGTTAAGCTTAAAACAAGTTCACCACACAGTTCATTACTCACTACTCTACCTGAGCAGCAGCTGAAGTTGAATGCAACAAGAGTGGAAAAAAGCCAAAATTGTAAGTATTGCTCTATAGAGAAATCAAGATATTATTCAATTTAAAAATACTGCTGTAAGGATCAGATCCTGGCAGTGAAGATGAGGACCAACTCAGATGTAAAATGAACAAAATAGGGAAAATCAAACCTAACACTTCTTTTTTTTTTTTCCTAACAAATACAAAGAACACCTTGTTCTTGTGACAAAAACAGTAAGTAATTCCCTTGAATGGCATTACCTGCACTGGGTTATGTATTTTTTCAGCATTTTATTTTGGTTTTGCTAGATTCCCGGTTCTACTCACCAACCAAAGGTATTTGTCTACTCTGTCTCCTTGGGTTCATCAACCAAGCATGGAACAAAAGATCTCCAGGTACTGCTTCTAGGGAATTACTGTCAAGCATTTTTGAGCCTCTGAACTTTCAAGCTGCACTAATTTGGGATTTACCGGAAAGCAGACTTTCAGTAAAGACACTTGTGTTTTCAACTACTCTGCTTCCGTATTAATTTCTTTCTTTCTCTTTGATAATCAAATGCTTCAAGGTGACAGGAATGGTAAAATAATTTAAGTAAAATCTGTAGTTTTGGAAGGAAAAAAAAGCAGGTCAGGCAGTAAAAGTCCAGAAAAGGACTTCACGGAAACAGTGAAACTCCATGGATCACACGGGGTACAACTGGGCTTTTCATGCACCAAGAAGGAAGGATACACAAGCATTCCTCTCTCAGCTTGCTAAGGATCTGCAGGCTCCAATCAAAAGTGACAGGCAACAAACTTAAATTGCTTCAGTAATGTTGTCATTAAAACAACAAACCACTACAGGTGACTGCCATTCACCTCTACACATGCCATTGGTCTCTGTGCGCCCAGCTGAGCTAACCTGCTGCATGCCTCAGCCCCACTTCAGTTCTCTGTAGCTTCTCTGGGAATTAAACCGCCTTCAACCCTCTAGGAGCATTCATACAACCCCAAGCTCTGTTCCCAGTGCATTCCCATCTCTCTTGCATTGCTGATCTATCCCATTAGCACGAGCAAACCCAGTAGGCCAATTAAATCACCTGCTTTTCACCTGCCAATGACAGTACAGGACTGCTGCTGCAATCCAGGTAAAGCGAAGATCACAGCAAACCTCAGCAACTTCACAAATTTGATAGTGCCACTGCACTACCACGTAATTAGATAGAGGCCCAGTTTTGGAAAGAAAGGAACATTTCCTTATCAGAATTGCACTACTGCCAGTCATACAAACTAAGAATATACAAAGTTAGCCTAGAAAACAGATTCTATCCTACTTATAAATTCAATGTATCCTACTTATAATTAATATCCTACTTATAATTAATTCAATTTTATAGTAACGTTTCCAGCTCAGTTCTCAACTCCTTCTCAATCTCCAATATTCTGTTTACTCAGACTACTACTCTGTTTTCAACTGATCTTTCTGAAGCAGATTAGCCTGAAAGTTCTCCCTTTACAGCAAATTTAACTATCTTTACTTACAAATTTGGGATTGTCATTTGTGCCTCCCTTCTTCCTGTTCTATGTTCATTTATCAATGCAAATTCATCTGCTACTCTATCAAGACAAAAGTATGCAGTCAAGATTAGTTTCATCACTGTGAATAACTACAAATTGATTACAAATCAGCCAGTCCATAACTCACTGCTGGTTTGAGATCATTTATGTTCTCAAAATGCATGTGCACCATACTCTGCTGGACTCTACTTGTCAGCTTCCCGAAAAGTTACTATTTTCCCCTCTTTTTGTTGGTAATTAATCATAAGAAATCTGTTATTCAAGTGCAAACACAACCACCAGAAGACGTAAAGTCTTCAGCAAGAAATGCCATGAAACCCTTTGAAGAATTCAATCTTTGAATAAGTCCACAGACAAAGAGCACCAATAAGCCTGAAAAGCAGAGATTCACCTGCCACGGAAGCAGTATAAACCTCTGCCTCACTTTCATTTCAGTGCTGACTAGTCCTGCCCCTCTCAGAAATTTCAAACAAACCAACCACGTAAATTTGCCAGTTTTGGTTTCTTTGGTCCTGAAGCTGATCTAGATAACAGAATACACAACACAGACAGCAAACTATCAGCTTTCTTTGTTCCTTCAGTCCCTGAAAAGAACGCTACCTGGTGCTGATGACTTGAATTTCAATTGACTGTTCAAAAACTTTTTTCTACTCAGAATTCAGTCTGAGAAAAACGGCCTAAGAACAAACAAGCATTCTGTAAAGTAGTTAAAGCATCAATTGAATGAATTATTTTTTACATTTCTGCTATGATCTTGAGTTTTCTCTTTTACACTCAAGAACCTTAAAGACACTGAAAACTTCCCACTTCCAGAAACACCTGTAACATTTACTCAAAGAACAACACTAGTTTATTTTGTACTTTTTTTAGACACACAACATCAAAAATAAATTCTAAGGCACTCAAAGACACAAGTAACTGTCATTCACTTCTTATAAGTTCCTACATTTATCTTATAATAGATATTATTATAAGAGCATTCAGACTCCCCCACCTCCTCCCCCCCAAAAAAAACCAACACCAGAATTGATTACAAGCTAGTTCGGAAAGCCTTATATAAGAAACAACAACATTACTCAACAATTTTTTTCTGAAGATTTTAAGATACAGGCAGTTGCATTCACATCCAAACTGCTTACTTGTTCAAACTTATAATCCTCATGGGCTACTTAGGAATAATGGTTTTGTAAGGGTTTTTTTGCTTGATGTTCTTTTATTTTTGGTTTGTGTTGGTCAGAAAAAGCAGTGAAACTTCTCTATGATCCCATACACAGTACTATTAGAAATATCAATTATTATAAACAAGAACGAATTGACTCACCCAGCTGACAGTGAGTGTCCCTGACTATAGAACACTCTTTCTCAAGAAGCAACCATCATCCAAAGAACATTACCCCTTTGGAGGCTAGCCTTTAAACGAGGCCTGGGACTCTGGGTCCACCCCTTCCAATCACACGGTAAGCACAGATAAATTGTTTGCTCCTATGCTTTCTGGGCCAGTCCTCCCCCCCCCCCCCCCCTTCACCAAGTGCTCAATCATCAGTGCAGGCTGTGACATACCAGTTCCCCTACACTTCGGTTTTGTTTACTTGTTTTAAAGAGTATGAGCAATACAGTGCTTAGGACTTAAGATTTACTTCATTAGCATTTTACCATATATATCATCTTAGCAACTTCAGCAACAAACCATCACTACTTCTGATTCCAGCCTAATCAGAATATCAGTTATAACCAGGAGCTACTTACACCACTTATAAATAATTCTATTATTAAGAAGTACTGTGTCTCTTTGTTAGCCAAATTTGATTATGAAGTCAGACAAATACCTTGACTTGAAAACAAGAAAAAACAATACTTGGTTCTGAAACACGTAAACACCAACAAATGGTGGGCAGGTTAAAAGAAGAGGAATATGTAAAAATTGTTATTTTTAGAAGCTTTGACTCACAAAACTACAAGGAAAGCTGTAATTCGGCAATAACGTGCTATTTAACATTGTTAGTACAAATTTATTCAAATTAAAGCAACCAGAGGTATTGGAGATGCTCTGATCTCAGTGGACATCAGAAAACTCTCCAGACAAATATAGGGATACAAGGTAAGAGAGCTTCTACTCTCTGCCAGCCAGCGTAAGACAACAAACCACGTATTTCCCATAGGACAAGATAAAATCAATAGGATCTGCAAAGTGATACTCAAAGCTAGACCAGAACAATCAGCCTATTATCATGCAGCGCCTATAGAACCATCACCAAAAAAAATAATTCTGAACAAAAAAACAAAACAAAAAAAAAACAACAAACCTTTGCAGCCCCAGTCCATTCACGAGCCAGTTCCCTGTATTCTGCATCCAGCTGATGATGCTTTTCCATGAAGGCAGTCTCGAATCTTCTCAAAATGGGAGAAAAAATGCAGCTGAAAATTAAGGGCAGAGAAACACAATCATGAAGAGGTCAGGACTGCTGTTAGTTTTCAAGTTACCTACACAGCATCTAAAATTTCACATCCCACATTTTTCTGCAAGGACAGCTAACTGCACATTACACCTTCAGGACCAGGGGAGAGGAGCATTAAACAGAAAAGAAGTTTTCTAAATAAATTTCAATTCAAATACCTTTGGGGGGAAAGGAGATTGATTTTTGATGTATTGATTTAAAAATAATTTGCACAGATCACAGTAAACATCAGCAAGCACACAAATCAGCAGAATGCAATAAAATAGACCGGAGCATTAAGATTATGTGATATTACTATACATTAACAAAGCTGATGAATTGCTATTAACCCCATCCAAAACAGTGTTTTGTGCATTATCACTGCAATCAAGGTGGAAAAATATTTAGTAGTCTGCTTAGACTGGCAGTTGCACATACGCATACAGGAAGACGTGACCAGTTTGAAAAAGAAAATATCCTGTTTCTAAACTTTTCTTCGTTAACAGAAAAGGAGGAGAGGCACGGAATGGACATTTGACCGTAAGAATAAGAATGTCAAAAATTAAAACTTTATACCTATTACAAGCTTTAGTGTTTATGGCAAGTGTTAAAAATCTCCATGGAGTCTAGCAAAGTGATGGTCTCCATTTGTCTTATAGCAAGGAAACGCACAGCACATGACATTTCTTTTTGGACCACAGATCTTAAAGACAAGGTATAAAGGCTGAAGAACGTAATGAAAGCAAAAGTCACAGGAAACTTTTGAAGTCATTTAATCTACTGCTCAGTTTTCAGTCAAATGACACCTTAAGGTCAGGACTAACAGACTCCCCCCTCTGAACTCCATGGCCTCCTCTCCCCAGTGAAATTCCAACAGCAAAATCCTTTACTTTTCGGACACTAAGAGTTAGATGTTGAGAACTTGGATCTCCAAACTTAAATGAGGCCTTTGAAATTAACATCACAGAATTTTCCTACGCCATGCTCAAAGTACAGACTTCCCCAAAGCACATCCAGATGGCTTGGAAATGTCTCTCAGCCCATATGTACAAGCACTTGTGCCCAAATCCAGCCAAAAGATTTGTACTCCTCCTCTGACGTATTTGATACAATGAGCCCCAGCAAAGGAGTCACCCAGACTCTTGGAGGGCCTCTACTTTTCTTAGGAATCTTCACCTCTCTCCTTTTATTTCCCCTTTTTTTTCTCATGTACACTTGCTTACAATGATGTTAATAGATTTACTCAAAGCAATAATCACTGTAATAAGTGAACAACACAATGTAACTACAAACAGCTGTAATCAAAACCCCAATTCTCTTTGTGCATGGAATGTGAATTTTACATGAAAAAAAGGAAATGGGGCACAGAGGAGGAACGTGTCGAGGATTTATATTTTTGAAGATTGCAAAAGACAACAGTAATCTTTTGTTTAATGGAATTTCAGGAAAAAAAAGAATAGCTCCAAGAAGCTTTATCTTAATTCTGACTACATAGTTACAAAACATCATATGGTAAAACATGAAAAGCCAGCACTGACTTCAGTAATTCTCCTGGGAAGAGGTTGATATACACAACCCTATTTCCACCAAGAATAAAAGAAAACAGCATTTCCTACTCCCAAGGACTCAGATCTGCATACAGACATTCCTTTAAGACAGCAATGTTGGAGCGCTTCCTTATTTTGCTCAGGTAAGCTACTATCTGCAAACCATCACAAAACAATCGTATCTCTACTACAGCAGAAATATCTCTAGGCAGTAGTGACAGGTTGATAGACTCCAGAGGACTCACCTACAGGCTCTGTTCTCTGGCTGTTTATTGAAAACTCCTGATTTTGTCCAGGATGGCTCACAAGAAAGGAAGCCCAATCAATTTGGGCAAGTATAGAAGTTGTTTTTAAAAACATTCCATAAAGATTAACATACAGGTGAAATTGTGTATGTCACAACAGTAATGCAGTAGAAGAGGGGTGTCCAACTTTTTGGCTTGCCTGGGCCATATTGAATAAAGAGGAATTGTCTTGGGCCACATATGGATATGTTGCTCCAAAAGTAATGCTTCCTATTTATTTTCATCGAAACTACAGTAGATAAGACGAGCACAATAACACTATTTGATAGACCAAATTCTCAGCTACAAAGCACTATTTTTCAATACACTCACCACCATTAGCTGTGCATTTCTACCAGTGATGAAGAGGAGCCCGCATGCCGCACTCATAAACATCTTCACTAGCAGAAGTAACCCACAGCCTCACTGTGCTCATCTCCATAAACATTCAGCAAGCATCCATGAATGCCAATGGGAGCCATTTTTTCTACATGATGGAATTCAGTGGCACACCTGTGTTCCACACACACTTCCATGTCACACACCATTGTATCAGACTGCCCCTCTGCTGCCATCTGTCACACAGCAACAACATGTAATGGAATATTGGTGGGAAGGTTCAGTCTCTATTGCCATCCCACCAACACCCACCCGCCTGTGATGTCATGGGCCAACACAGTAAAACAGCAGGCATGGCTTTCAGAGCAGCTCTCATAAAATATACAATATAATTAATATGTAAGTAACAAAGCACTTCAATTTTTAATATTTTTCTTAAAACGTTAAAAAAAAAAAAGAGAGAGGAAGGCTGGTCACAGTCCCTCTGCCACTGCAGTGCTGAGCTCTGGTGTGGCTCCTGGAGCAGGGGGCAGCAGTTCCAGCTGGGGCTGGCAGGGTCCCTACACCTACTGGTGCTCTCAGGACCCTGACAGCAAAAACAGGTCAGTGCTTTCACCTGCGGCCAGTAGCTTGCAATCCATTCCACAGCCCACTGCTTTTTAAGATATCTCCATTTTTAAAAGCAACATAAGAAATAACAGCTAGTTAAAACAAGCAGCATAAAAAGAAGTATCATTTGCTTCAGATGATTATTATGTGCATAATGATGGCAGGAAGACTACAGCAAATGTTCTCCAACTCTTAAAAAGAACATTTCCTCTGCAATATATAATTTTGAATTTTAATTTAGATAACTCAGATTTACTGGCAAAAAAAAATGCATACTCACGAGGTGTGATTTACTATAATCTTTATTTCTAACATTATACATCTGTGAATACTTGAAGCACTTGAGTTTGCATTCATGGACAATTATGTAGGGACATATAGAAAGCAATAGATTGACTTGCAGGTAAGAGCTGATAACAAAGAAAGTCAACCTATTTTCTTCCAGAAAGGCTGTGGCTTGAGATTTGGGATTGATGCCCCCATCTTTAGTTTTAAACAAATTACTTTTTCTTTCCTAATCAAGATAGAAATGAAGATCATTGCAAACGAGTGCCAAAACGAAGATTTTTAGATGCATTCATTCTACTACAGCAAAGGTCTGAGGAAAAAAGTTAACTATATGGCAAATAGAAACACAAAAGTTGCCTTCTGTACAAATGACTGATACCAAAAGAGGGAAAAGCTGGACATGCTATTTTGGCCATCCCACCTTTGCACCCAAACAATCCCTTATGCCAATTGCAACCAAGCCTTCTAAAAATCCAAGCATTTACTATGCAAAATATATTTTCCTTCAATATCTCTGCATCTCAAGCTTTTCTGATTTCACCTTCTTTGTCATTCATTGCAGCTTTCTACAGTATAATAAAGATTCTTTTAATAAAACACAATTCATTTCCAAAGGTAATCCATAGAAAGAATCAAAGAAATCCACAATAAAAGAGTGACAGGTACTATAGAAAAAATAGGATCAATACTGCTTCTGACACATGTATTGAGTAAATAAGACAATAAAACTCATTGGTGCACAAAACAGATCCTCTCAGTTTTATACGTACACTTCTTCCAAAAGGAGGGCACTAGCTGCCCAGGAAAGCTGCTCCCTTGTGAGACAACAGAGCAATGAAGGGTAATGACAGCCACCACCACAGGAAAGAGGAAAGCAAGCACGGTGTTCTAAACTTCTTTTATTTTTGCTAGTTTAATCATCATATTTAGAGGAACTGATGCTAACAGCTTCTTGGTGGGTCTCATCCTTGGCCATCTGACTACCCTAAAAAGCCACTGACCCTGCTACAAGCCAGGGAGTGTTTCCTATGCTACAGAAACAGCAACTTACTTTGAATACTGGTTTATTTATCACACACAAGTATCATTCTCTCCTGTCACACTGGCAAGGCCATGTACTGGTAGCTAAGGATCTCACTGCCATGAGACATCTGCTAAAAATGACTGCTGCTGCTGCTGCTGCTAACCCTTATTTTTCATCACACAACAACAGAGATACTGACTGCCTGTTGCACGCAGGTGCAAGCAGACAAATGGGACAGCAGAGGAAAAGTAAAGGTATGACAGGACATGGATTTTATCTGACCATTGCTAAATTGCAGTGACAAGTAACCAGAATGAAAAGACATTTGAGACAGACACAGAGGCTTCACATGGGAAAGCTCTGATGCAACGGATGTCAAACTTCCTCTTCTGGATGTATATACTGATACTAGAAAAGAACTACAGTGAGAGCATGGACTAATGTAAAGGTTTTAAAGCTAGGAAAAGAACACAGAATGCTCCAAAAGTAATGCCTCCTATTTATTTCAATAGAAACTACAACAGATGCAAGGAGTGCGGTAATAATATTTCATCTCCAGTGACACTGCAAATGCACATGCAAGTCATTTTAACAAGCATGTTGTAAAGGATATGGACAGGCAGATGTTTTGCTCTGTGGTAACAAGTTTAATTCCACTTCATTCTCTCAAATATATTTAAAACAATGCCAGATGTTAGTTAAAATTTTTCATGGTTTAATTTAAGAGCATGCATTGAAGTATTAAAAACATTAGCAATGAAAAATAAATATTTACATTCCTTAGATTTCTACAGGCAACATTAAATTAAAAGAAACAAGATTTTTGACCTAAAAAGGAATGATAGCTGCCCACATAATAAAGGAGAATATTCTGAGTTCAACACATTTTGAGAAACCTCCTCTTGAAGAAGCAAGTTACTTTTTAAAGAAGTATAAGCAAGTAGAAGGAAGAAAGTATTTGCTAATGAAGAAAAGTGATTTTGATGCAGTTGTTATTCAGTGATACAGTGTGAAACACTTCTGTAAGCATTTTCATTGGTATGTGCATGAACAGCTCTGTTGTTTTTGCAGCTAACTGTGAGTCCTGCAGACACAGCACGGCGCAGCACAGCATGACTTCTGTGAGCATTTTCCATCTCAGCATGCAGAAGCAGTGCAGTTACAGCAGCTGCTCCTAATTCTACTTTACATGAATGACTGCCGTAGAAAAGCAGGGATGCTAAGTATCAACTAACAGAAGTGCTGCAGGTATCTCAGAGCAGCAGACATAGGCTCATGGGGTTGAAGTAAAAAGTGTGGCTCAACACTCATTTGAAAATATTTTTACCTCAGAGAAGCACACAAAATTCCTCAGGCACTCACATGTCCTGAACAAGAAGGCAGAACCAAGAACCAACACGTTCTCCTGCCAGGCCTCCCTTCCTGTATTCTCTGAAGGAGAATGAGAAGGCTCAGAGGAAACAGGAAAAACATTTATTAGTGATCTGAATCAATGAAAGAGTCCAACAGCAACAGTAGGCCCTGGGATCATTGGTTGCCTGGCAGATATGTGAAGAAATGAAACAGAAATTTGTATCATTTCAAGCGTTACAACACAGGCAGGCTTCTGCATAACTCAGATCAGCGTTTAAACAAATGGGAACCTGACGTTAAATAGATGTAATTATATCGTAGTCCAAAGCATCCAAATCTAATAGATGGACTGCAGGCACATGCAATTCTTTTGGAAGCAAAACAAATAAACAAACCAGCCTCAATTAAAGAAGTCCTTTGGAAGGCTACATTTACATCGCATTTCTGGAAAAAAAAAAAAAAAAAAGCCTAACTTCTGTTTCTAAACACTTCCACAAGCGCACACCACAGCCCTCGCTCATATTTACTCCACGTATCTCTCAGACATCCCACGCCAAAGTCGCTGCCCCTCGCCTCGCCGCCCGCCCACCGCCGCGTCCCCGCCGCGCAGTCAGACGACGAGATACAAAGTTTCCCTCCCTAGCAGCTGCTTGCATTCTACTCCAGTGCACCCCTCAAAAGCATTTTAAGCCTCTCACATGATAATTACCACAAGACGGCTTGAAAATTTAAGCCTGAATCCGAAATAACACCCCTAAAATTTCAGGAGACGAAGCGGCTGACGCGCGCCTCGCGTCCAACAGCAACCGCGTGGCGGCGCCGCCACCAGAGGGAGCCGCAGCGCCGGGCCCGCGCCGCTCGTGGAGAAGACGCCCCGCGCTGCGATTGGCCCGCCTGCACGTCAATCATCCGCAGCCCCGCGGGGCGGGGCGGGCCGGGCGGAGCGGAGCCCGTGGCGGCGTAGCCGAGCGGTGCGGTGAGGGGCGCATGGCAGCGTGCGGGCGGGCGGGGCTCGGTGCCCGGCCGGGCGAGAGTTGTGTAGGGTAAACTCGCGGCGTCACGCGCAGCGCCTCGGGGCCCTTCTCCGGCTGAAGGGAGCGGCGAGGCGGCGACGAGGTAAGGGCGCGGGGTCGGACCTGCAGCCGGCGGCTCGGGCTTCTCCGCGCCGCGCCCGGATAGCCGGCGGTGCGCAGCGGGGCACCGAGCTCCGTGCTGCCGCGCGGGGCAGCGCCGAGGCGGGCGAGGACGGGCCCGGACACGTCCTGTGCGGGCGGCGCGTGCGCGGCTGCTGGGTTCGCTGAGCCCGTTGTTCGTCGTTGCAGATGATCGAGACGCTGGTGAGCGGCGATGCCCGCGCGCTGCTGTACCGCCTGACGGCTCTGCTGGAGCAGGAGCCGCGCTGCCAGCCCAAGGGCTCGGGCCTGAGGCTGATCGAGTCCGCCCATGACAACGGCCTCCGAATGACCGCGAGGCTGCGAGACTTCGAAGTGAAGGATCTGCTCAGCCTCACTCAGTTCTTCGGCTTCCACACGGAGACCTTCTCGCTGGCCGTCAACTTCTTAGATAGGTTCTTGTCCAGAATGAAGGTATGGCTGTTTCAAGTAGAAGCTCGATAGCTTCTCCTCACTGCAACCTCGCTCCTGTTATTTAGAAGGGCTTGCTTTGTTTTTAGAGGGCTAAAGGTTAAGCTCCTTCCCCACATCCCGATTGCACAAGAGCATAAAAAATGGCTTTCCCTGGTTGGATTTCAGCAGTGCTAAGTAAGCTGCTTTCCCTGAAGAAGAGGAGGAAGAGGGCATCTGTTCCAAGTTGAGGGTGCACATAAGCTTGGAAACGCGGGCTTGTTATGGCTTTAGATCAAGACAGGCTGCCTGGCCTGTTGCACATACACAAGAACATGCTGAATTACCTCTCACTTTACTGCTGTTTAAACCCACTAGTGTGTCATAGGTATATCAAGAGTTGGGATACTGTTCAGCGTTTATGAATCAGGTGAAATTAACAGTTAGCACTCCATTCTTCTGCATGTATTTGGTATGCTGACCTGGGTTATTTGTCGAACGAGCCAGGATTACTGCTATTCCATTTAGTCCAAGACAAATGCTAGCTTTCCTTGTATTTTAATATGTCCCTAAAAAATGAGAAGGCTGGGTGGAGTGTAAGACTTCTGAATTCAAAGCCTGCCCTTACCAATTCTCTGTGGTTCCCTTATATATATATATATATATATATAAACAGAAAATACTAAATTCTTGGGACAAGCCAATGTGCAACACTCTAGGTCCTACACAACCGCGTTTAGAAACTAGTTCTACATAATTTTTTTTTCCTAAAATAACATATAATTCGGTACTTGCATATTGAGATTTATCAAAGGCTTCCCTCTTTAAAAGTAACTAAAAACATTGACTTTTCTTTAGGTACAGCCTAAACACTTGGGCTGTGTTGGACTGAGCTGCTTCTACCTGGCTGTGAAGGCAACAGAAGAAGAGAGAAATGTTCCCTTAGCTACCGACTTAATTCGAATAAGCCAGTATAGGTTCACTGTTTCTGATATGATGAGAATGGAGAAAATCGTATTGGAGAAGCTTTCTTGGAAAGTCAAAGCAACAACAGCCTTCCAGTTTCTGCAGCTTTATTATTCGCTCATTCATGAGAATTTAAGCTGTGAAAGGTAAAATATCTCAAGCTTATTGTGTTATGGTATGGCCGCAGGTGATCAGAAAGCCTATGCCAGAAAACAGCAAGGGATTATTAGTCAAGTAATTGGCCTTCTGATATTTAAAAAAAAAAAAAAAAATTCTCCTTAATAATAAATGTGAATACTGAGGTGTAGGGAGTATTGTTTTCTAAATCCCAAAACAAATTGATCAACAATAATAGTGTAAGAAGTTTGTGTCAGTAAAACCCTTCTGCAAAGATTTCAAAATAGGGTTTCAGAATAAGTTCCTTTTGATAGTTAACGTTAAAACTCCCTTTTTCTAAATCTATTTTGACAGTGCAGTTCTTCACAGTATAACACAAGATTTATTTTGGGCATGAAGACTGCCAAAATTTAACACTTGTTTGACTGAAACACTTCTTCTGGTACAAATGAGGCCCTTGTTTAAATAAAGAACATTCTCACAGCTTCTCTGTTTTCATGGAATCACAGAGTATCCCAAGTCAGAAGAGACCCCCAAGAAGCATCAAGTCCTTGCCCCACGCGGGACCACCCAAAATTCAATATTTCTGAGAGCGTTACCCAAGTGCTTCTTGAACTCCGGCAGCCTGGGGCAATGACCACTGCCTTGGAAGCCCATTCCATGCCAACCACCCTCTTGTGAGAAACCTTTTCCTAACACCCAAGCTGACCATTCCATGACATAGCTCTATGCTATTCCTTCAAGTCCTGTCACTGTCACAGAGAGAAGAGTGGTCTTGATAAAGATCGTGTTCTTGTGCAACAATGACTCATCTGTTTTTATTACAGGAAAAGATACCTTAATTTTGAGAGACTTGAGACCCAGCTTAAGGCATGTCACTGCAGAGTCATGTTTTCTAAAGCTAAGGTAAACTTGAAAGCTAATTGTGAGACTAGAGAAACTTTCAAGTTGTAGATCAAAAATGTCATGTTGTCTTTCTCTCTCCAGCCTTCTGTTTTAGCACTGTCTATTATGGCAGTAGAGATAGAAGAACAAAAACTACTGGAGTTGACAGAGGCATTGGAATTTCTGCAGTTGCATTCCAAGGTATGGATAAAGCTTTCCAGGATGCAGGAATAAAAATGCATGCAGGGGCTTTCTCACTGGAGGAAGAGGAGTTCTATTGATGTACTGGTTTCTTTTTTTCTTTCTTATATTCCATATGGCTTGGAATGAATGGCTTTCTATCTTAAGTAGCTAAAAATGCACATGTAATTTAAGGATGTAATGAGTTAGTGACATATGGGATTCTGTCTTGCTCTTTAGATAAACAACAGAGAATTGACCTTCTGGAAGGAATTGGTGTTGAAGTGCCTTACAGAATATTCCTCAAGCAAGTGTTCCAAACCAAATGTCCAGAAATTAAAATGGATCGTGTCTGGACGTACAGCACGGCAGCTTAAGCATAGCTATTATAGAATAACACACCTTCCTACAATTCCAGAAACCAGCTCATAATAGGTAACTACTTGTAAAAGCAGCTTCTCACGATGTAGAAGTAATTAGCTGTTAACTATTTCAAAGTTTCTTATTCCATATAGGTAACCTGTTGGAGATGTTAACGTAAATGTAGTAGGCCTGTCACAGGCTGGTCTGTTCTCGTGTTCATGCTTGAGCCTGTGGTGTACCTAAAGAAGTGGCTACCTAATATGTGAATATTGGAAATGGAACTGATGCTTTGATGTACTCTGGGAGCAGAAATGTATTCTACAGACATTGGGACCTCAATCTAACTTATATACGGAGTAAAACTGGTAAAAAAGCAGGGGAAATACTTAGCTTGCTCCAATCGCAGAAAGAATCTACAAGGAAACAGATGCCTGTTAGAATCTCTTGTAATAGTTCACTGAAGCCACTTAAAGACAGCTTCATACTCTTTGAGTCAGACAGCTGTACTTTTAGTAAAGTCTGAAACTCATTTGGTTATGCATATTGCAGTTGATTAACTGTGGAATCACACACTACTTCCTTATCTAGACTTTAATTCCAAAGGCTACATACCTTCTTTAAAAGCTATCTTCCTGTGTTAAAGTCTGTCTTATGCTTTATTTTATTCTCGTAAAAATCCCTTTAGTTAGTTGATTGTTCATTATGTTTTGTTTGTTTGTTTGTTTTACAGGAGTACAATAAAAGGAGAGAACCAGCCTGAAACCTGTTCACAGACAGATGAAGATTCAAGAAACATCTTAATGAAGAACTTGACTTTTGCAAGAATATATAGTGGTTCAGACTAGAATTCCTTGCAGCAAATGTTCTTTTCCATGATGACTATGATACCTAATGTTAGCTTTTGGTCTTACTTACTAGGCGATTTACTATTTGAGCAGTAAAATGTCACAATACTGATAAAAAGAATTTAATACCTTATAGTTCGTAGAGCAGCTTGTGCAATCTAACTTTGTTTTACAGCAAGTGCAGGTGCAAAATTATATATTAGATTGAAAAAATGTGGTTCACTTTCCAAAGACTACTTGACACTAGGTAAACATATGCAGTAGCACAGTGCTTCAGTGTCTCAGGCAAACTAAAGACCATCTTACTCAATATTGATAGGAATAACAAATGTTCATCAGCCCACCTGACGTGCTGTTTGCATAGCAGCATGCACCTGTGTTCATACAGGGTAGGGTGCTCACGTTTACCGTGGGTACAAACTGAAAATAAGGTTTTGTGATGCCTGTGGTGTAGTCATTAGCGTCAGTGCATCAGTAACATCGGTATTATATAAGAAGTGTGGTTTGTTGAGATTATGGATGAGGGCAAGCATGTGGAAACTTCATAGTACCTAGTGATGGCTGGGGAGAAAGCACCACAGCACCTGCTCCAAATTGGGTATAGTTTGCCAGGGTTCCACTGTACAAAGAGTAAATGCTGATACAGAACAAGAGGGACAAGCACAGTCAGAAATGTTCAAGCTTTACTGTGCTCCTACTTACAGGCTATTCAACATTAGGAAAACATGAAGACTTGCAACCATAGTCTGTTTAACAGTAAGCTTACTAAGTAAAATTGCTATTTTTCCCTGAAGGTTAAGTCAGTACTTGAAGTGTATCGTGCTGCTGGTACTAATGTGAAAGTGAACAAGAAGAATATGTTATTGTATGTAAGATGGATGAGGATTTGGGGGAATGTTGCTTATAACTCCTTGAATTCTGTTAAGAACCGGTTGGTGTATGAATGGAGTCAGTGGAGAAGGAAGGAAGGAATCTGCACGTTTGGAATACTCTGTGGACTTATCAGGCTAGCCTACCAAATCCATCTCCTTTATGGTAATAATGGATGAGGAGATTATTATTCACTTATCTCAAACTAGTTAAACTTCTCACAGAAAACTACATACCAAAGCTCTGTACTGGACAAATCAGGCTTTCTCGTAAACTCATGGGAATGGTTATGCTGCACAATACTGAATTGCGTTTTCCATCCTCCAGTGCAATACATGCATTGTGCTGAAAGGAACACAAGTGATGTAGACAAATGGGTGGTCAGCTTACTGGGAGAGAGCAAGATGCAGCATGCAGTTGTGCTGGTATTGTCATGTCTCAAGATATGTACCTTTCAATTAAAGATTGAAATGCAGAAAATTGAGTAACTCTTTTTTTTCCAGTGTATTACAAGACATTTTAGTAGGAAGTCCACAAAGCTGCTTACAGCTGAATGCTACCTGGTCAACTTCAGTGCAGGAGATAAGAGACTAAGGATGTAGTTTAAGAGGTTGAAGCTGCAGTGGGAAAGGCTAGAAAAGCAAAAAGGAAAAAGCTTAATGAAATAATTTCAGCTTGGCTCTTGTTTCAGCATCTCAAATGATTTGCTGCACCTAGACTGCCAAAATACTACACTGTATAAATTTGACTTCAGATACCTGCCACTCTGTATGTAATAGTACATATCATTTACTTCTGTGCATTGTAGTAAATACACAGATAGTACTTGAAGACCTGGATGACATGCTTGATCACATGAGGAAAGGGCGTGCGATCCATGACAGCCAGCACAGCTTCACCAGAGGAAGGTCATGCTTGACCAATCTGGTGGCCTTTTATGATGGAGTGATGGCATCAGTGGACAAGGGAAAGGCGACCGATGTCATTTACCTGGACTTGAGCAAGGCCTTTGACACGGTCCCCCACCACATCCTTATCTCCAAATTGGAGGGACGTAGATTCGATGGATAAGAAACTGGTTAGAAGGCCGCAGACAGTGGGTGGTCATCAATGGCTCCATGTCCAGGTGGAGGCTGGTAACAAGCGGCATCCCCCAGGGGTCTGTTTTGGGACCGGTGCTCTGTAACATCTTTATCAATGACATCGATGATGGAATCGAGTGCACCCTCAGCAAGTTTGCTGACGACACCAAGCTGAGTGGTGCAGTTGACACGGTGGAAGGAAGGGATGCCATTCAGAGGGACCTCGAGAGGCTAGAAAGGTGGGCCCGGGTGAACCTGATGAGGTTCAACACGGCAAAGTGCAGAGTTTTGCACTTGGGCCGAAGGAATCCCAGGCATCCATACAGACTGGAAGGAGCGGTCCTTGAGAGCAGCCCTGTGGAGAGGGACCCGGGGGTCTTGATGGATGAATAACTTAACATGAGCCAGCAGTGTGCCCTTGCGGCTCGGAAGGCAAATGGTATCCTGGGCTGCATCAAAAGAGGGGTGGCCAGCAGGGACAGGGAGGTGATTGTCCCCCTCTACTCTGCTCTTGTGAGGCCCCATCTGGAATACTGCATCCAAATGTGGAGCCCCCAGTACAAAAAAAGACAGGGAGCTGTTGGAGAGGGTCCAGAGGAGGGCCACGAAGATGATCAGGGGACTGGAGCACCTCCCCTATGAAGACAGGCTGAGGGAGCTGGGCTTGTTCATCCAGCAGAAAAGAAGGCTGCGGGGTGACCTCATTGCAGCATTTCAATACCTAAAGGGAGCCTACAAACAGGAGGGGAATCAACTCTTTGAAAGGGTGGATAACAGCAGGATGAGGGGAAAAGGTTTTAAGTTGAGGGAGGGGAGATTTAGGTTGGACATCAGGGGGAAATTCTTTACAGAGAGAGTGGTGAGGTACTGGAACAGACTGCCCAGAGAGGTTGTGGATGCCCCGTCTCTGGAAGTGTTCAAGGCCAGATTGGATGGGGCCCTGGGCAGCCTGGTCTAGCATTAAATGAGGAGGTTGGTGGCCCTGCATGTGGCAGGGGGGTTGGAGATTCATGATCCTTGAGGTCCCTTCCAGCCCTGGCAATTCTGTGAACCCACATTCCTAATTCCAAGGTATTTGGATTGAGCTGAGCATTACAGAGTGACTAGATAAAAGGCATGATGCCTAACACATCCATTAAAAGCAGACTGTCCTTTTAACTATCTGACCTTATCTTGCATTAGAGGTATGAAAAAATGCCTGTAGGATGGCCTCTGCCCATTTATATAACAGCAATTTGAATGACTGCTCAGTATTATTTCCCATGAACTAGGTCACTGTGTACCTATCATACATCCAACTCTATTGTCTGTCACATCTTTTACGGTTTATTTAAGAAACAAGGGATGGAATCCCAGCAAGATGGAATACAAACCACCCTCTGGTGAAGTATTAACTGCAAATTGAGTGGACTCCAATTCAGGAAATAAATCACAGCAGACAATAGAAGCAGCAAACCAAATAGTTTAAACGTGTCCTCCTAAAACAATTGCAAGCTATAATGGCCGAACACATGCTTTATAAAGCACAAAACACCACTTCATGAAGAAGAAAATATGAGAAAACTTAGCTTTAAAAGAACATACAGTAAAACTATCTGCTCATGCAGAGAAGCATCAGGTTCTAGTCTGAATTTCTGTAAGCATAAGATATAAAAAACATTCCTGTGTAAACAATTGTAACTGCTGTAAAGTAAAATACTCTTGCACTGAATAGTATTTCAGCACTTTGAAGCAGCATTAACAGTTAATTATTATCTCTGTTCTCAGTTCCACCATTTGCAGCAGTCTCATTCATTCCTTAGCTAAACTATCTACCTTCTAAACCAGTACTGTGGTAAAGATACATCTGATAACAAACTGTACTTTGGTTTGCACAGTAAGGCAAATTTTCTAAAACCCAAGCATGGTGTTTGGACCTACTATATATTCGTCTAAGGATTACATGGGTAGAAGAACAATACTTGGTTATTTTATGAGAACTAATTGCTTGCTTGCTGGTACAAGAAAGCCCTCTTCCAGCTATCGTTTCATTTTTGCCATACGCCAACTAAAATATCGATGCTATGTTAAAAATAATGTTCAGTAATACGATGGACAGCAGCTGGCAATTTATCACCAGTGAGTTGTCTGCTTAGGTCCTAACTGTAAGCAGTATTTTCAGTGTTCAGAATACAATAGGATTCAGCAATCACATTTTCTTCCTGTTACTCAATTTGACACAGTATTTGTCCTGCATAACACAGTTGGAGGGCTTTTCAGCTGTCTCTAAGAACAGGTAGAAAATAAGAAATTGGCAAATGCAAAGTCTTATATCATTAAATAGCCAAGTTTAAGATGTGACTATTAAACTACCTACCAAAATCTACAGCTGCATGTTCTTAAATTTGTGAAAACAAAACAAAACATTGTGCTGTGTATCAGAAAGGAATAGATGAAAGATATTATTTTCTACTTAGGGACTTACTACTCCTTTCAGAAGTTGTTATATTCTCTTACTTTCAAAATTTCATATATTACTATATTACATTCACACAATTATTTATATCCAGACTTCTATCTGACTTCTTAGTTTTCTCCTATCACTTAACTGGTAGCAGGCATTTCTCACTAGTATTATATTCGGCAGTGCAGGGGATTGTAAAACCTCATTTCAGGCAAAATCCAGTAGTTTTTTTTATTTAAACCACTCTTTTAAAATAACACTCACAAATTCTTACGGGGCTGCTATGCAGCAGAATTTCAGTTAGCCTTCCTGATATTCTTCCATGTTGCATGTTAAATAAAAACATTAAGTATCTTGCTTATAGGGTCCATTTTCAACAGTGAACAAGATATTCTTGCATAGATAAGTGGCACATTTATCTCACTAGCTCACTGTGGCGTGAGAAAAAGATATGTTCTGCTTCCATTTGTTATTTTCTGTGTACACGCGTTTATGTATTTAATCCCTTTACCATTAGCAAGTTACTAGAAAGTTAATGTTACAAGGTAGCTACTAACACTTCCTCTTCACTCTACTAGAAGAGACCTCCTTTCTCTTCACTGAAGTGATTACTTGCCAACAATCTGCTGGATAGATCACTGAAGTCTTCACCAGTTACATATTCCAGTCCTCCAGTGTAATTTGTGATTGCTCCCAAGGAACACAGTTGCAAACAGTTCATTTTTCAAGGCTAGAGAAGTCTGGTCCTCCTTTGCTGTAATTTCCAGAAATTTCTGCCCCGCTGAAGTCAAATCCAGGGTTCTGAAAGAGACAAAAGTTTAGTATACAGATTATTCTTAACAGAACTGATATAAAGAAAAAAATAAAATAGTGTTTCTTTTAACATTCTACCTAACAAGGACAAATAGGACAAATAGGTACAACGTGTTAACTGGATTACCAACACTGAAATTCTTTCGCCAGGAGAATGCGTTAACAAACATTTATTTGCCCACTGCTGAAATTTCTTTGTAATGCCATTCTCTGTCAGGCAAGCACTTAGGTTTGCCAGAGAAGAAACATCAAGAATACTCTAAGAAAATTCTCCAGCATTTCACATGCCTTGAAATTACAATTTTAGAGGAAAAAAAAAGTACACCCATGCCAGATAAAAACTTTGGTATAAATTGCCATCTTTGTTGTAGTGGTGATTCATCTAATAAGTTTCTAAAACTGCAGAGCTGAATAGGAATAGTTGGGTACTAGAAAAGTGTGTCAGAGTAATTTAAGCAAGTTTAGTTAAACGGCAGAGCAATTTTGAGTTAACTAGTTTCAGTCACCTAACATTATATACAAATAAAAGATGTAAGAAAATGTAAGATGTTAGAAGTTTATCATATATAGAGCTATGTCATAGTTCTAGATAATAACAGAAATACGTGTAGCCTGTCATTAGTGAAAAGTTGTTACAATTATGGATCAAAACCTTAAAACACCAACACCACCCTGCAACTCGTTTGATTTTTCACAAATTCTTCCTACAGGCTACAGACAGAAGAGCCTCCTGAAAGTACACTTACATATTGAGTGTTTGCACATCTCTGTCTTGAACTACCATCTGTTTCCATAGCACTACATCACAACACAACAATTTCACTCGGCTTTCATGACCATAACCCATATCTGCAAACACCAAACACAAGCAGTAAGTGGGGGCCTTTGACTTGCCTCTCTTTGGAATCGCTCCAGCGTAAGTTTCCTTTGCATCTGGTCTTGTACCCAAGGATCAGCAGCGTATTCATTTTCTAACAGAGATGTCCAGCAATTTCCAGCATCTCGATTAGTCTTCATCAGAACAATTCGTATCAGTTTTCGGTCTTCTATTGAATGAAGAAAAAAGAAAACAACCATTAGTGCCCTATGTGCCAGCCTTTTTGTTGCTGTGCTGAATTCACCATCAACATGCCAAAGCACAGGAATTTTTTTGAAATAGTTTAAGTTCTTAATGCCAAAGGGGGTTATTAATAAATAAAAATATAAACCGGAAGCAAAGACAACCTGTACAGCCACACCTCAGTTTCTGACCTATAAAACCTAACAGTCGTTTTGTGGAACCATCATGGTGCACCTCTATTCCAAGTAAAACCTTTTTGAGAGATCCGTGATGGAGAAAAGACTTAGGGTCAGATGTAGGATGAGATATAGGTCATCTAGGGGAATAACCAAGTGTTTGAAGCCAAGCTCTACAGAAGGTTATTACTTGTAAAAGCCACCATTACCATGATGAGGAGTCACTGTCAGTCATTTCGCTCTTATGGAAATCCATCAGAAAGTAAATGGATAGGTACAGTCCTTATATATGACTTTCAAAAATCAAAGCATTGTGAATACTTTGCAATATTTATCAAGTAATTAGAGAGGCTTTTTGCTCTTTAAGTACCATTGCCTGATTTTTAATTGCTTTTTGATATTTTTGGACTGTAGGTTTTGTCACCTATCCCAGAAATACAATGCACAGATTAGAAGGGAAAAAATTAGAAAAACAAAAGTTGCAGAGGTACACAGCTGTACTGGTCTAACTTTGGAGTGTACTTGCAATAAAACTTTTAGCAATGTTTAGCGAATGTTCATTCCCAGGAAGTGTTCCTAAGCCATGGGATACTGCCTTCCCTTCCCACATCTGGCACTTTTGCACTATTATTAACCTCAGACCTTTGCACTACCTTAGTTTCTTAGCTGCCAATACAACTGTCCCTTCATACAGCTACAGAACTGAAACAAAATAAGAAAAAACAAAGAAGAAAATGAATGGGAGGGGGTACTGCTGGTAAACTCTTCTGCAGCACATTTTGTGCTCTACCACCTTCCCAGATGTCACTTCAGATAGAGGTCATTACCTAAAGTCCACGTTCCTTCATCAGCTATCGTAGAGTCAAAAAGTTTACCCTGCAAAGACATTGACAGCATTACAGAGCAGAAAAGCAGCTCAGCCATAAGCTCACCTGTAATCGTACCGCCCTATGCACTGCTTACTTTGTGTTCCACCTCAAAGGAAAAGGGCACTCATTCCCTGCCCATATGGGCTTGAACACTATCACAGACGTATGTTCTTATTACACATTATTATTATTATTTTTAATGGAGCATACGATACATAGAACCGCCCATCGCCGTGCTGATGCCTCACTGCACAGCTCGGGGCACTTTGGAGTCGTGCCGCTCGTAGCGAATCTGCCGACAAAACCTCAGGGCAGCGCAAAGGCAACACGACGTGAGCCGCAGCCACACGAATCGCCCCTCCCGGCCCCGCCGCTACCTGCAGCACCTCCCGGCCGCACACGGACAGCGCCACGCGCCGGCTCTGCAGGCTGCAGCTCACATCCTTCGCCCGCGTGCCCGGCGGCACCTGCACCTCGATGAAGACCTCCTCCAGGGTCTGGTACCAGCGGCCCCAGGGCGTCCCGCAGGGCACCACCCCGCTCCGCTCCTCGAACGGAGCCGACATGTGACAGCACGGACGCCGACCAGCCGTTCCGCCCCGACCCGGAAGCGAGGCATCGCGCGTGCGCGCAGCCCCGACACCCCTCTCTTCCGCCCACTTATTCAGCAACGCGCATGCTCCAGGAAAGGAGCGCTGATTGGCTGAGCCGGCCCGGAGCTGGAGGAGCCGATTGGCCGCCCGCGGCGCGTGGCCTTTGAATGTGGGGAGCGGCGCGCCGCTCTGTCAGCAGCCATGGCGTTCCGCAGGGCTCCGCTGCGGCGCTTCAGCGACCAGCCGGGTACGCGCGGGGTCCTGCTGTCGTATTGCTGCGTGCTGCGGGGTGGCGGTGGGGGCGCTTTGTGGCTGAGCGGGTGCCGGAGCCCGTTTGTGCTGGGTTGAGTCGCCGCGTGTACCTGCGAGCAGGTCCGGGTCCTGCGCTGCGGGTGAAGCTCCTGGCTTCAGCTTCGCTGCTGCAGCAGGAAAGCAGCGCTTCCCTCCGCCGGGTGTTACGTGTTTTTTATTTATTTATTTTAGAGCATGTGTAGCTGTTTTATCTTACTACCTTCAACTCATAAGAGTTGAAACCTCTGTCCCTACCGCTTCTCTCCCATTTTCTGTGTCGTTCATAGCGTGCGGCTTGCTCCGAGGCTCCTGTGACACCAAGTCTTCAGCTGCCCCGAGGGGTTCTTCATCCTCCGGAGCATCAGAGGATGGGAAACATCAGCACGTTGGGAAACAGAAGAGTGAGTAGCCCTAGAAGTTGTGCTGCAGTACTCTTGAAAGCTGCACTTGTGAGTGTTTATGTGCTGCTACTGCTTTGTTCTTTTCTTTTAAGCTTTGTTGGTTCTTTTCTGCAGCTCATTGTGTTCCTTCCAGCTATAAAGACACGGCTGTTCCAGTCTTTTTCTTTGAGCCACTTTACACGTGGTCTCTCCTGATCAGTGCAGTCTATGCATTAAGATACATGATTCAAGGACTTCACTAGATTTGCCTCTAGTGATATTTTCATGATGTTTTTTTCATACATAAGATGTCCTTTAGCTGAAGCCTGGCAGTGTGAATCTGGAGGGTATAGCTTTGCAGAAGCTAATTTCTCAAAATGGGCTGCTGTCTGGAAGTCAGTCTCTGGACTCTGTTGTGTGCCCAGCTGACTAACACTGATTGCTTGATTGCACTAAGAAAGCGGCTGGCTTTAGGTTGTGAGGTGGGTAGTCTAATAATCAGGTAGCTTTCTGTCACTGGTATAACGAATTAATTGTTTCTGCCTAGTTTGGTGAAATTTTACTAATTTTATGCATACACACCCTTCTTCTTCACTGTTCTTTTCCGTATCTTCCTGCAGGTGAGACAAGTCTGAATGATGAGAAGAATACAACTGCCTCTGGAGCTGGAAGGAGTCTTGGATCACTAGTAAGATATTTCTGTGGCATCTGCAGCACTGTTAAAACCTCAGTGTGTTCAGTTAAACCACGTAGATCTTTTTTACACAGTCACTGTTAAGTTACCTATGTAAAATGTGAAGCACATTATTATGCCTGGATTTGTCAGTAACAAAGGAGAGAAAAATATATAACTGGATTTTTGGGATCATGTGATGATTACTTGAGCGTACAGAGTGGCTTGTTGGCTTTGCAGACTGCCTACACAATATTTTCATTACTGTGGATTGTTTTTGTTTGTTTATTTTGGGGTTGTGTTTATTTTATTTGCATTCTTGCTCAGCTTAGAACTATAACAAAGCTGCTTAAGATCTTGTTTCTGCTGCTTTCATGAGGTGGCTAGACCAGAGCATGCACCTGGTGGAGGAAAAAATAAAGGGGGGGTTACAAAGAGGGGTTCTCAGTTCAATCTGTGAAGCTGTAGATTTGAAGATATATAGATTAATGACTTCAATAATAACTTAGTAATTGAGTTTATTAGTACTTATGATATAGGAAGAAGTTCTGTGAGCCCAGTTGCATTTAAGAGGTTAGTGTGGTGTTATGTAGCTGAAGAGATGTGTATGTCCCCTGCCTTCTTAGCCTCCTTCCCATCACAATGGCTAGGAGCTGTCCATTCAAGAAAGCGCAACGGTAAAGCTGGTCTTCATCTGTCCTATCTGTGGGAGAGATCTTTTTTTGTTACTGTATCTTTTATAGTGTTATCTACACCTATGTTTAACTGTTGCTGAACTAATGTGTAGCTACAAATCACTTAAATTATTTCTAATGAGTTTGTTTTCAACAGCCAGTTAGTGGGAGTCTGAAGCCTAGAAAAGATCTTATCCTTATGAGAGAGAAAAAGAAACAGAAGGCACTGGAGAAGGAGGTATGAATTATCACAGAATTGCGTTCACTTAATGTTGGCCACTTTCCAGAGTTAAAAAGAGAAGCTGGCAGAATTTGCTTCTTTTACATAACATAGTGCACAAGTGCTCTACACAGAGCAGAGGTTATCGGATATTAAGGTTTGTAGAAAACATTGGGCTTGTTACTGGAATGGAATTGTGTTAATTCCTGCTAATCCTGAGCAGCTGTGTAGCTAAACCATTTTCTTAATAGAAAATAAAGGAATCTAGTCCTATGTTTTCTACCTCTAAAAAGGGTTTGCTGTTTAACAACTCTTTTTTTTTTAAAATCTTGCTGTTTTTTTCCCTCAAAAACTGCTGCAATTTTCAAGTTTAAGAGGCAGCTAGCTTTTCCTTTCAGTACATCTCTATGTACTCATATCTACTCCATTTGTCTCAGGTATTACCTCTCCTTGGCTAGAAAATAGAAAGACATGTGTATTCTCTCGCAAGTCCAAGATAAGACTAACTCAGATTACATGTTGCTGGGCCAGTAGCACACAGTAAGACAGCTGAGAGTTAGAACTACAGTTTAATGGCATATGAAAAAATAATTCTGTATAATATCCTGTCTGTGAATGACAAAATTGAAGATCTATGTTCTGAACGTAAGCCAGTACAGTTCAGATAATGAGCCTTTTCAGAAAAACAGCAGTCATAACTTAAGGATTTTAAGAAGAATAATATCATAAAATAGAAGAGACCATTTGTTATGTTTTAGATTCGTGCATTAGTGAGAGAACGTGGAGAGCAGGATAAAAAACTTCAGGCCCTGGATGAAGACTTCGTTAAGATGGAAGCTAAGCTGAGTGCTGCAGTTCAGGAGAAAACATCTCTTCTGGCAAATGTTGCTTGCCTGAAAAAACAGCTTCTGGAATTAACAAGAACCAATGAACTACTAAAATCTAAGGTACTCAGACAGAAGCTTATTTGCTTTGACTTGGTTGTTGCTAAGTTCCCTGGTCAAGAGTAAACTTCCCCACTGACATGTTTTCTGCACCCCGTTATTTCCTCACATTCAGAGTGTCTTGTTTGGGACATCATGTGCTAATGTAAGGACAGAGATGGGTGCTGCCATCACTTGGTCATGTAGAGATCGGTGTTGTGGGTGGGAGGAAAATACTGTTTTACAAGACTGACTGTTTCATATGAAGGTGTTATGCGTACTGTTTCTTTGTTTATCTCTAATAAGCTATCTGAAGATAGTGTGCAGAAGAAAATGAGCAGTCTATGTATGGAGTTAATGAAGCTCAGAAATAAGAGAGATGCTAAGGAGAAGGTAAGCTGTTCTATACTGCACAGGATTGATCTGTTCAGAAACTGTCAATGAAGAGCTTGCAGCGGTTCTACCTTTCTGTCCTCAACTCAAAATTTTCTGCTTTCCATTCAGTGGAATTAGGGAGGATAATAACGCATGTTCCTTATTTTGCTGTTGGTATGTAAAGTTCATCTGAGTAAGGAACTCTAGAAATACTTGTTTAAGTATCAGTCTGGTCAGATAACTTTTGTCTTTGAAAAGCAGTGGCCTTAAATTGACTCTTAGCCATTGTATGGGAACTGTTGAGTCATGGCTTGACCCACTGATTGAGCACCTGGGGAAAGGACCTGGTCAGCCCTGGGAGCACAGGTGAAGGCAATTCAGCTGTGTGACCAGAAGGGCTGCAGCCTGGCTGCACCTCTCTTAGACTTCATTTAAGGGCTGACTGCCACTGGGAAGGATCTTTGGTTGGAGATCCCTTCTTTGTGGAGTCTTCATTGTGAACCTAGAATTTTCTGATACAGTTGAGCAACCTTCTTCCCTTCCTTTATAGCAGCTTCTTATCATGTTGGTCCTTCTGTCATCGCGCCTCTTGTAATGCCTTTCCTATTGTACTGATCTGTCCAGTTGCTATAGCTGTGTGTGGGTTTTCTGGGTAGTGCTTGTGTGTAGTTATAGTGAACAGCTAATGTATCTGCAGATGGATAATTTGAATATAGAAGTCACATTTAGTATAGCAGCTAGTACTGTAATTAGATCCTGTTTATGGATGAATTAAAAATTAATATGGCTCTAAGAAAATGGACTTGGTTCATACTAAATTCAGTTTTGGTGGTAACATTTGCCTTTTTCCAGACTGCACTTGCGAAGCAGGAGAACATGGAGATGAAGCTGCAGGAAGTACAAAGGAATCTGGAGCATTCAAGAGGAAAAGTAGCACAGTTACAAGAAAAACTGTAAGTAGTAAGGAAAGGAATGGATGTAGCATTATTATAATTATTGTACTTAAGCATGTAGCTTGAAGAAAAATTAAGGTCATCTTTCTGCTGAGAGGAAACAGAAATGAGCAGTGGCCTGAAACTTTTTTTATGGAAAGATGTTGGGAAGACTGCCACTGGAAAATTTTCCTTATATGAAGAGGCCTTTTGCTCTCCTCTAATATCTGATTACTTGAATGTGAGCAGATACTTTGTATTTATCTTTGTGTATTTTAACTGTAATCTAATAATGCAGGTGATGTAATTCATGAGAGGAGACAATGAGAAGTTGTCTAGCTAATGCAGTCTGTCTAACATAATCAGTTGTGGTAAAATGTGGTACAGCATCTTTAGTGTGAATGGAAGCATCAGCCACACTTGATTATGGGAAGAATCTGTTAGTATTAAGTAGTGATTCAGTGACTGATTTTTAGTTGCTTACCTGTAAATAAATAACCTACAAGTAACTCTGAAGTGCTTAAAAGGTGATAGTGAAAATGTCCTGATCTTTTTTTTAGATCTGCTACAGAGAGAGAGAAAGTGGATGATAAGTCTGACACTGAAAAACTCTTGGAATATATCACAGAGCTTGGGTAGGAATTGTTCTTGAATTGGGCTGGGTGCATTAATAGGCAGTGAAACTAAGCTTTGTTTCTCTTGGTGAAGCTGAAGTTTGGGAACAATTCTGTTTAACAGTAATAAAGTGGGGAGGAAGGGGGGATTATTTTCTTTTCCAGACAAATGGGAAGGAGTTAAAAGATGTGCACACACTTAGAAAGTTTCTTGTATACAAAACTCAGCTTTTATTTTTATTTCTTTTGAGTTAATAAAAGTTATGTATTTGGGGTATCACTTTAAAAAAGTCAACTTGGCAATTTTCTGGTTTTTATTTTATAGCTGTGATGAATTATCTGTTTCTGGTGCTTGAGAAGAAGAATACCAGTTTGACTGTAAACACTGCCAGTTTAGTGTTGTGTAACAGGTGGAAATGCTAACCAGCTCCTCAGTTATGTGTACCTAGACCAGAAAACTGTGAAAACACAAAAGCATTCCAGTGTAGTTCACTTAAATCTGAACATTCCTTCTCCCTCAGTGTCCCACTTCTGCCCATTTACTCACTAAGAGGTTCCTTGTGAGCTTGCCTTAAGTTACAACTTACTGTGAAGTCTGTTTTATTTGTGTGTATGCTTTTCTGTCAAAACTCATCTTCCTAAAAAAGAAAACTGGATATAGTAATCATCTGTAAATAGAGTAACTAGTTCTGTTTTTAATTGAACTGAAGTACATATTGTAAAGTATGTGATTGTAAGCTTCGCTTACAATACAGATTTTGATATCAATTGTGTTTCATTTCAAATGCACCTGTTTTAATGCTGCAAAATAAGCCTAAGTAAGGAAAGGAAGCTTTCCTGCTGAAAAGGAACAGTGTTCAGTATTCCAAGCATCTCTCACTTGTGCTGAATTAAAATCTTAAAAATGAAGTTATGTTAACAAGTAAATGTTATTCTACAGTAGCGTTGCAGAAGCTGTAGAGAAATATAAACTAGATGTTGCTCAAATGGAGGAGACATTGATCAAGAAAGACCAAGACATCAAGATTCTGAGGGATACACTCAGAATGAAAGAGGAAGAATCAAGTACACTGATCAGAGCACTTAATGAACGGTGTGAGTTTCTTGAACAAGAAAAAGGTAATTGCTAGTTTTTGATTGCTGTTCACGTAGTTGAGATCACACAGGCATCTAAAAAAAAAAAAGTTTGTCTAAAATGCTAGTGGGGATTCTAAGTGAAGTCATGTCTCAGCTTCAGCTGCAAACAGACCAGCCTGTTTGAATCTGTATGGAAGCAAGCCTGAGTCTTTATTTCCATGGAGACATACTGAAGTAAATAGTATAACAATGAAAAGAGTTTCAATGCTAGTTTACAGTCAAAAAGTTGAATATTTATTCCTTTTGTTTAAGAATTAGTACTATCAGCTTTATTTCACTGTTAGTAGTTTATACACAAGTTCACGGAAGTACAGAGAATATGTCCAGGAGCCCTCATTCACTTCTGCTCTCCCAAATAAACCCCACTCCTTATAACTCTGAGTGAACCATTCAGCAGGTTTTCCCCAGCTGTACCACTTTATTTGGTAAAAGCTAATTGAGCTGAAGTTTGCTAATGTTCAAGCGTAATTATGAGTGGGATTCTTTCAGCTGGTTTTGATGAATTCCTGGGTAAATTATGAGGTGGGTTTTTTCCATGCTTGACTAACTTTAAAGCTAGAATGGTAGAACTATCAAGAAAAGATATTGTGCTTCTTTGAAGACAGAGAAGGCATTACCTGTTGCACTGATGCTAACTCTATGCAGAGAGAGAGTCGTCTGAGAGCAAAGGAAAAGTCCTGAGTATGAGTGCTGAAATACAAGAACTGAAAAAAAAAATTCTCATAGAGGAGGAAGAACACCAAAAACTAATTGAGAAACAAGAGGAGTTAATCTCTCAGCTTCAGCAAGAAAAGGTAAATACAGACTCTAGTCTGAAATACTCTAATCCAAATGACTGGGACTAAATATTCTGAGCTTTTTGGTTACACATGAAGTTGTTATACTTCTACATTCTAAAGATTTCCACTTTAGAAGTGGGTTCTGGTTAGCAGAAGCTGTGTTCTCTTCTTGGAATAATAGCTAGTGTACAATAATTCTAGTTTGTCCATTTGCATTTCTGTGCTTTAAAATTTCACAGTGCGAAATAGCCCTTTGTTCTTAGGAAACTACTGGTAGTTTTAAACTGTGATACTCTGCAGGAATCGTCTGCATCTATGCACCAGAAGTTACTCAGTCTTCAAGATGAAGTAATGAGTGAGAGATGTCTCCTGGAAGAGGAGTTGAAGAGTGCAATGAATGAGCTGGACAAACTACATGCTAAGGAGAAGAAAGCTGAGAAACTGGTGAAGCTGTTGGAGAAAGAAACAAAATCTAAAGCCCTTGAACTTGCACAGATGGAAGTGAAGCTAAAAGGGTTTGTGAAACGAACCGAGTTTAAAGCTATAGAATGAGAAAAGTTGAGTCAGCCATGTATACAAAGCTTTTGAGCCTCATTCAGGTTTTAAAGAGACCTGAACACTCACAAACTTGTCTTGTTTTTGATTAATTAAGTCAGATAGAACCCATCTATATGAGTGATTTGAGTTACTATAATTTATCTTAACTAAAACTGTTTAACGTGCTTGAAGTGCCAGTACTGTAGTAATGTGAAGTTACTGTTAAATGTTAGCTACATCTGTGTTGTTAGATATTTATACCCTAGACAGGGCAATTGCTAGGAGAGACTTTTCAAGGAAATTGTAGTTAATGTTGATGTACTGAAAGCTTACTGGCAGGCATTAAATCTACTCCATGAATATTTTAGAAATTAGAGTGAGGAAATGATTAGTTGAAGCTGCTAAATCTGAAGATTGTGCTTTAGTTCATGAGAAGTTGTGACAGAGAGGATACTGGTATGTCAGGATTAATATATTGCTGCTCCCGTAGGCTTTCTGTAATTGATAATAGCATTGGGTAATGTGTTCAGACATGCTTATGTCCAGCATGGAATGCTGAATGTTTGTTTCAGGAAGAATGCTGAGTTGGAGCAAATCAAGGAAATGCACAGCAATACAGTTCTGCAAATCCAAGAAGAGCTTAACAACACGCTGCGTAAACTGGGAGAGAATGTTGCTGAGTTTGAAAGGTATTTCAATTCCATTAAAGAGTAGGGCAGTGATTTTTCAGTAGAGTTACAATGATATGTGCTGCTTATTTATGAGCAGTGTTTTTTGTGGTGGAGTATTTGGTATTAAGCTCTTTATTTTGAGTATTAGTCAATTGTAATGATATGCTCAGTAATCAGGAAGCTGTGGATGTTTCTACCTAAGTCCAATCAAGCACTCAAGTGCTCTCCGTTTTCAGTGATAGCTGCAACTGGTGAAGACTATCTTTGCGCTCTGAAATAGCTTGCAGAAAGCCTTCCTGATTCAGTACCAGTTTTGAGACTGAGCAAGGTTCTTTTTATCCTACAGTTCTTGCAAACCTTCTCAAAATATTTAACTAGTATATTGGTAAGAATGCGAGGCATCTCACGAGTGCTGACAAATCTTTGAGATGTAGTCAGTCTTTCAGTGTTTGTTTTCACCAAAGCATGAGAGAGCCATAGTCTTCCTGCTTAAGGCTTTATGGATTTATACTTAATCTATTTTGTCTAAAATATCAATACTTCTCTTTGCACTGTCATACCAGCTACAAGACAACAACAGCTGAAGAAATACGCAGTCTTAAACTGGAGAACACTTCTCTGCAGGAGCAAGTTGCTGACCTGAAAAAAATACGTGAAGATAATCTACAGCTGCTCCAGGATGCAGAATACACTAAAAACAAGGCAAAAGAAGAATGTGCAAGGTATTGGGTTAACTTTTCCTTTAGCTAAAGACTAGTCAAGGCTTGCCTGCCTTCTGGATTAGAAGTTAACATTTATTCAATAAAATGAGTACTCAGTGTAGCCTTAAATTTTTTCATTTTCTCAATCCAAAAGTTTGAAAATACTGACAGACAAAATGAATTAAGGTTATATTAATTAATAAACTAATTGATTCAGTTAATTACTATGTAGCTTTCCTTCACGTGGAACCATAGGTAAAAGTTTAAGTGTTCCTGCTGGAATATTGCTCTTGGAAATATCAGTGACTGTTCCACAAATGAATAAGCTTTATGGAGCAGATGAACAAATATTGAGTTTGTATGTGATGATCTGCCACTACTTGATGGATTTTGTCTGTCATCTTAAATTCTGCTCACAAGCAGGTGCTGCTTAACAAATCACTGCGGTGAAGGAAATGAAAGCCCTTTCTTTGTTTAGTGTGCAGCTGTAAGTAGCAAAACCAGCAGTTGTCTTAGGCCGGTTATTGTGGACATGCTTCTCTCACCAGCTAACTGCAACTTAGTGGTTCAGTGTTGTCCTTACAGCTTACTGTGACAGACCATGTATAAGTCTCCTGTTGAGGGCAACTAATTGATGATTGGAGGACATGAGAGAGTTGGATGTCAAAAGGTTCCAGTGTACAAATGCTGGTGTTAGGCAGCAGTGGGAACTGTACATTAGGGAACATAGTATGTGTGTTCTAGCCTGCCTTCCCCTCTTCTCAATGCAGCTGCTAGCTAGCTTTCAAAGCTGAGGTCGGATTTAAGCCCACGTTTGTTTAGTTTTTCTGTGAGTCAACTTTCCTGACTTATAAAAGCATTTCTGTATAGTTTCTGCTGTCTTGTTTACGTGTTATCCAGAACAGAATCATAGCTTGCTCCAACTTATTTCAGAACACTTGTGCTGTTTAAGGTGTTGTCCTTTTTTTTCCTCCCCCAGCTGCTTGGTATTTCCTCCAGTTTCTATTTGAGTTGTGGGAATTGTTTGGCTTGTTGTCTTAATTATTAAAAAAAGCTGAGGAGTTCCTTTCTATTTGACTTGGTCATAGCAGACTGGCAGGAAAAGGATTCTTAATATCTATGTAGATGGTGCAATGAATAGCTGAGGTAAGAGAAGCAAAGCAGTGTATTAGGGAACTTGGAAATCCTTGGGAGTCATCCATACTGCTTGAATGAACCTGTGTTCAAGTCTAACTAGCCAGCTATCTTTCATTAGAAATTGCTAATACTTCACAGTAATAAATAAAGAAACATACAGTTGCCTGGCTTTCAAAAGACAGTATCCTTTTAGAAGCTAGACTGTAGGTCTTGAATTTGAGTGTTTTCTGTACGATATTTCTATCTTAACGTACTGTTAGTACAAATCTTAATTTCAGTTACTCCAGAAACAGCTTCTGAATGTGGTGAATATTGTTTTCACAGCTTTATTTTACTTAAGTTAATCTGAAGATGTTTAATTTGGCTTCATGAAAGATGGCTTATGTTTTCATTAGGATGATTTTAGAAGCCCAGACAAAGCTTGCGCTAAAAGAAGCAGAAGCAGAGAGAACAAAAGAGTGTTGCCTCATGCAAGTGACAAAACTACAGGAAAAACTGGAAGAGTTAACTGAAGATCTGAAAAAAAAATCTGAAGTGGAAAAATCAAGGTGACTTCTCTGAAGCTAAACTTGGGTATTGCAGCACACCACAGTGGGAAGACACGCTGAAAGCTAATAGTAAAAATGATGCAACTCTAATTCTTGTTTCTTAGAAAAACCATACATGAAGATGTGACCTCTAGCTTAAAAGAAGAGATAAAGACCTGGCGTAATCTATATGAAGAACTGCATAACAAAACTAAGCCTTTTCAGGTGTGTAAGGAAGTCAGTTCTCACTGGTATCTTGTTAAAATTTGTGTGGTTGAGTCAAGTTCTGCTCTTGAGAAGTAAATATGGTATTTCTCCACTTGAAGGCGTTTGTCCTGCAGTGTTTTCTTAAGTTAATGTCCCCCCAAGACAGTTGTTTCCCTTTCCAAACCATTGTTTATGCTTGCAGGTCTCAGTCTGGGAGGAAGAGTGTAGTGTGGGGGAAACAAAAACACTCAAGTTCAACTTTTGTTAAATGTACTATTTATTTCAGCAACAACTAGATGCATTTGAAGCAGAGAAAAATGCTCTTCTAAATGAGCAAGGTGCAGCTCAAGAAGAACTGAATAAACTAAGTGAAGCATATGCTAAACTACTTGGCCACCAAAACCAGAAACAAAAAATCAAGCATGTTATGAAGTTGAAGGAAGATAATACCCACCTGCAGCAGGTTTGTCAAATAAGAAGTTAAAAATGGGAAATTTAATTGTTTGCTTGGTTGCTCTCTTCTGCTAAATCCTCCAAATTCTTGTAGGCTAATCCTGCGAGCTCTGTTTCCTGTAGTTGTTAATTTCCCTGTTTGAGCTAGTTTAGAATAAGCCATCAGTCTCCAGAACAGCAAGGGAATCTGTTGGCATTGGGTACGCAATATACAGAGTTATCTTTACTACTATTTTTCATCTAATTTCTGAGTATTATTTTCTTCAGGACATCTCAAAACTGCGTGCACTTCTTGCAAAAGAGAAACAAACAAACAGAGATCTGCAGGAGCAACTATATACAATTCAGGGTATTAGGCGTTTCGATCCTTCTAAAGCTTTCCAGCATGATAGCAAGGAAAATATTCCTCCAAAAACTCCTTTTAAAGAAGGTAAGCGTGGATATTCGTATAACTCAGTCCTTGTGTATCTTACACATATCCAAAAGAGATAGATAGTCTTGCTCAGTGTACCTCACTGGGTAATGAAGGAGGTGGCATGTGTTGTATTTCACAGCAGATACTGGAGGCTACAGCAGTGTGTTGTCTTCCCAGTGCATTTTTTGCCACTGTACCTCCTAGCCTTTGTTGTTTTAACCTGATATATATTTGAAGTCAGACAACAAAGCTTGTTTGATGTTGAGAAGTGGATTCTGGAGGGTCAAGTAGTTGATGTGATATTGTAAGATGTGAACCTAATTATCCTTCTTATGTCTGTCACCCACTAACATTCTTCTCGCAGCTTACCTGCTGTAGTGAGCACTACCTCTTACAAGAGCAGCAGGAATAGAAGGATTCAACCAGATGTCTGAGCCCTTCTTTTTTAGCTGCTACCTTGTAGGACCTTATCTTGCTGTAGGTGTACAGGTAAAAGTATAAGGCCTACAGGTGAAAAATGGCAAGAGCAAAGGAGTGCAAAAGGGAAGCAGACTAGGAGAGAGAGGAAGCAATTAATCTCAACTAGACCTTCACTTCAGAATATACGTTTCAGTGTTGGAAACAGTAGTCTTGCCTGTCAGGTGGCATCTGGTGCCTCCCTCTCCCCCACCAGACAAATATCTACTCAGTGTGGAGGGAGCAATAGTGCAGAACACCAACTCAGTGATGTTTCTCCTTGCAGGTAATAGAAACAAAGTTTAGTCTCTTCTCACTGTTGAGAAAAACATTACCAATATACTCATGTACTGCGGAAGATTTCAACTGACTGTTCAAGATGAACTTGGCTGCCATCTGTAATAGACATTGGTATGATTACTTGGGAAGTGATTTTTTTAAAATATAGCAATCCATTTTCAGAGGAACTACTTGGTCATACTCTTACTTGAAGACAGCATAACTGGTATGTTCCAGATTCCTGTTAATACCACCATAACTGCCATTGTTGGACTTGCTTTGTTCTCTGAAGCTATTCAGTTTTCAACAGGTCAGCTTGATTTCAGAGAAGGTGAATAATCATCGAGGAAAAAGGATGACAAAACATGCTTTTGCGAATGCTATTTTGTAACTATTAAGCTTCTGCAGTTTATTAAATAAATTTTGCTGTTTATGGTTGCTTTGATACCAATGGCAGAAATGGTTTCTCAAAACCCTTTTTTCTTTGTGGGTTATGTAACATAGAACAACTGTAAAAACTATATTGTGTAGTTGGCATGGATATTTTTAGTGGGATCCATATTTAAGACATACTAACTTCATTCCTGGGGCTGGATAATGCAACTCTGAAAAGGATTTTCAGGTCAAACTCGAAATGACTGCTTTGTCCACCTAAATGTTTGTATCATGTGGCTCAGATAAGTGTCTTAAGGGAAGCTTGTCCTATAGATGCTGTACTCACAAGACTTATTGTCATGGTCATTTTAGCTGTCTATCTTAGCTGATCTCATGTGTAAGAGAATACTAACAGAACTTGGTTTGAGTGAGAGGATGCCCACTACACATAGATTGTGTAGAACTGTGTTTTTGGCATGGTGGAAGTAATCTGTTGAAATGCATCAAAAATCAAGGGTATTTTAGAATAAATATTTCCAATGATGTTTTGTCTTTGTCCTTTTGTAAAGAGATGAAAACCAAAATCAAATGACTTAGTGTTCAGAACTTCAATCTTCACAACAGAACTCATTGTCAGTCTTGTCTGAAGGACAAGGTTTTCTAAGGTTTTCTAACCATACAGAAGAAACTATTCAGTTGAAATGCACATTGTATGAGACTTGCAAATCCCTTATCTCCCTTCCTGTGAAAATCTATCATTACAGAAGTAATGGAACTGAAGTGAAATGTGGAACTGCTTTTGGTAATAGTATGCATTACTGTCTTGTACATGGGTGCTGCAGTGTACACATCTTGAGGTATTTGAACTGACACCACAAGGTTATGGAGTATGGGGATACTGAGGAAAAGATGATACTAAAAATGTGTATTAAGTCTAAGGAAGTATGTTAATCTGGTAGCTAATGTCATCTTTGTGTGTTTGCTTTGTTATTTGAACTTCTGAAAAGGAGGATTAAGCTGGCAAGTTTCAAGTTACAAATACATAACTTGCAATGTAGGAGCTTTTCTGAAGCACAGAGTTACTTTAATGAGGAACTTGAGTGAATTTCAGAGTATCAGGGTTCTCAGAGTGGAGAAAATCATAAAGCCAGCTGGTTTTCAGCTGGTTTTCTTTGGCTTTTTTCTCTGAAAATAACTCTGAATGGAATAAAAGAAACCTACACAGGATGGGGCCATGGGCAGCCTAGTCTAGTATTAAATGGGGAGACTGGTGGCCCTGCATGTGGCAGGGGGGTTGGAGGTCGGTGATCCTTGAGGTCCCTTCCAAGCCTGGCCAGTCTGTGAACTGATGTCATCTTACTTGATAGTCTTGGTAGAAATTGCTGTGTTAAGTACTCTTGTACACTTAATAGCAGCAAATGTGATAAGGTACGTGGTTAGACTATGCTGTCTGTGAGCAGCAGTGCAAAGAGTAACGGCGCTGGGGAGAAATCTGTAAAACACAACTGAAAATGGAAGAGCTCAGGCAATGTGTGATGATACTACATCAGGGCCTTTGTCTCAGAATAGCATTATTTCATGCAAGGTTGCTGATGCTTGCCTACTTGCTCAGGTAGGCTACACCAAAGGTTATTTCCAAGGTAAAAATGCTGTTCATAAACCAGGAAGCAAAAAGCTGGTGGAAAAACCCTGACAAAAACAAGTGTTTCCAGTTATGTAAACCGGCCTTTTATTTCAAGGGATGAAGGCAAGTGCATGTCAATGAAAGGCTCTAGGAAGTACAAGAAAGGAGATGATGGCACTTAATTAATGCAGGTTTTTTTAGATGTATGTGTTCTATGTTATGTTAGCCTGAGTTTATCCAAGGGCAAAAACATAGCCAGTGCAGTGAAGTACTGCAGGTATTGCAGGGGTGCTTTTTTGTGTGCCTCAATGGTTAAAGCTTTCTACCCTAATTGGCATCTTTGCTTAAGTCTGTTCTAAATCCTTATTAAGCGACTGAGAGCATGTTTTATACAGGGAAAAATAAGAACAACTCTCAGAAATGATTGGGACCTAACTTTTAAAGCTATGCCAGTTTTTGCTTTAGCTTGAAAATGTGAATAAATAGTGTGGAGCACATGTGCAACTGGTAAAGGAGGAAGCTGCTGCCCTTGGGCATCTTTTCTGTCCTTGGTTCTATGAAAAAGGGCAGCAGAGCTGTGAATTGTGCAGTGGTTGCATTTGCTTATGCTGCTGTTACCATGATCCCACCGAGCAGCTTAAATGGTGCTAGTGGAAAGAAAACAAAGCTCAATAGGATTCAGATCTACACGTGATGGACCTTGGATTAGAGTCCTGGTTTGAAAGGTCAACTGAGCTATTGCTCCTTCCGCTCCACGTGCTCTCTGCAGACAAAAGCAGAGAAAGGTGCGATCACTGCCCTGTCTGGTACTTCCTCCTGAGGTCATGCCTGAAGTGCTGGCGGAACCGGGGCAGGTAAGGTGCTGGGCGGTGGGAGAAAAGGACTGCTGCTGTACTTCTGTGCTGGACTGGAAGGGAGGAGAAGGAAACTGAACTAGCGCTCGGTTCTGTAATTACAGCATGAGAGAGTGCTCTAGTCACCTCTATGTGCGTTGTGCTCACAGGACTACTATGGGGGCTGTAATCGAGTAGGTATTTATGATTTCACTACAAGGAGCTTAAGTAGTATAGCCTATTTTTAAGAACATAGCAAAAAGCATGGAAATCGATACTGCATCTTACATCGATACTCTGATGTAAGAGTAACTCGCCTTAGAAGCATACACCAGGACTAAAAGGAGCACCTTACACTGAGCTGCGTTGTTCGCGGCGCCTATGGCGTTGCTGCTCCCGTTCCAAGGCTGCCGCAGGACAAAATCGCACCCCCGCCCCGCCGCTGTCAGCGGCGCCCTCTCTTCGCCCTGTCGCCGCTCTCGGCCCCTTTAAGGCCCTTCAGCCAATCAGCGCGCGGCACCGCGCTGCCCTGCGCCGGGCGCGGCCCTGTGAGGGCGCGTCCCGCGGCACGCACGTCCGCCGGCAGCGGCGGCGCAGCGGAGGAGGCCGAGGGCCCGGGGGGCTGAGCGCGGCGGCCATGGTGGGCCGCGAGAAGGAGCTCAAGATCCGCTTCGTGCCCGGCCACTGCGAGCTGGTGGAGGTGCGCGGGGCCGCGCCGCTCTCCGAGGGCCGCGGGAGCCGAGGGGCGGGCGGCCGTGCTGCGGGGCCGGGCCGCGCCTCGCGCGCTGTCTGTCGGTTGCGTGCCGGTGCGCGCGGCGCTTCCCGAGCGGCCGAGTTGCGCGGCGCCGAACGGCGCCCGCGAGTCTCCGAGGCGTTACGGCCGCCCGGCAGGCCCCCCTGCCCGCGGGGAAGCGCTCGGCCGTAGCTCCGCGTGCCGCTGCTCCCGCGGGCGCTGTGCTGCGGGCGGCTCTCGCCGGCTGCGGCCCGGTGTTCGAGGCGCGGCCGAGGCGGAGCGGCCGTCGGTACCGCTGTGCGACGCCGGCCCGGCCCGCTGTGCGCGCTGCCCGGCGGGGCGATGTGCCGGCGGGATCCCGGCGGCTCGCTGCTGCGGCGGGCCGCCTTGCGGTGGGAGTTGTTCGGCTCGGCGTGGCTCTGTGCCGTCCTGTTCTGGTTCCTTGGGTCGCTTTCCTGCCGGCCGGTCCCGGTTCTCAACTCGAAGCACGCCTGCTAGGCTTTTGTAGATCGTACTCTTGTGTTTCCGTGACGTTTTGTCTCGTAGGTGTTGCTAATCTCTGCACGCTGCTTTTCACGTGAAATTACACGTTTGTGTTGGCCCCTTTTGTACTAGCTAAAGGCGTTCTGTGGTGTTTGTAGAGCGTGTCTGCCTTCTGGTTTCTGCAGCAAGTCCTTGATGTGGGTGAGCAGATATCCTCTGTCTGCAGAAGCAGCAGTAATCTCTCCTATGAGGCTGAAAAATCCATAATAGAGACAGCAAACATCATTTCCTTGTTCCTACTTCTCAGAGGCACACGGGCAGCCCTGAGGAACAGTCAGCACACTTCTGTTCTCTGATCAAAATCAACATAAAGATAAAAGTACTTATTTTTTAACATCGTTTGTTGTAGTTTGCCATTTTCCAGCTAAGAGTTACCCATTTGCACCCAGTACTTATGGGAATAAATCACTTTTTGTCCATGATGCTGAGGAATGTAGATGCATGGTGCTGGAAGCCTGACACAGCTGCTTTGGGCTCGGCTGTGCCCATCACACCTCCGTACCTGGCGGGACAGAAACCTTCAGACTCAGAGGGCAAAGGGTAGAGAAATCAGTGCTGCAATCAGCCACAGTGAGCGTGTTATGCTGAAACCGTGAGGATGCTCGGAAAGGAACAGGTTATCAGAGCTGCATAGCAGACTGTTACCAAAAGTGTACTCAGCACAGTGTCCTCGTGCATGGTGTAGTTGGGAAATCCAAGATTTGTAGTTCCTGTGTGCCTGAGGCTTTCTTTATTGACGTAGCAGCATGTGCTTTCATTTTTCTTCTTAGCAGGCTTTTGCTCAACAATACGTATGGAAGGAAAGCATGAAAGGGAATAAAGGTTGCACAGACAGCTGTGAGTCAGTGTTTGCAGTCTTGAGAGCTTGACAGTAGTGAGTGGTGCTGGAGATAAAGAAGCTACATGTGGTCTGATGTCCCAAGTACTGAGTGTGCTGTGGCTGAACCAAGCTTTACGTGGTTGTAGAAATTGAGAGAGAAAGTAACCTGATCACTTTCACCTGCCTTTTATTAAGCCAAGACAAGAGGGCAGGAGTTTTGGTTCATTTTGGTTAATTTGTTATTAGGCTGGTGTGCTCATAAATGATGAATTTCTGTTTTATTTAGTAATATGCATGTTGCTCCGGAAGTAATGCTTCCTATTTGATAGAACAAATTTTCAGCTACAAAGCACTGTTTTTTAATTGTCACCATCACTAGCTATGCATTTTTACCCTCGCTGATAAAATGACCAGCAGAGATGACTTGATGTTGCCACTGCTGAAATGCACCACCCACCTCCTCACTGTGCTCGCATCCACTGTCTGGTCTCCATGAATGTTCAGCAAGTGCTGAGGAATAGCACTGGGTACCGTTTTTTTCTTCATGGAGGAATTCAGTACATCATCTTTGTTTCATACACACTTTCATGTTAGATGCCCTTATGTCATACTCTCTCTCTGCTGCCATCTATCACGTGGCAACAGAATGTTATGGAATATTGGTGGGAAGGTTCAGCCTTTACTGCCATCCTGCCAGCATCCACCTCTGATGTCATGGAACAACATAATAAAATAGGAGGCATTACTTTCAGAGATGCCCCTGTAAAGTTCAAGTCTTCTGTGCCATGATCTCCATTGGTGCACCCACAGTGAGTTAGCGGATTATGAACGAACTTTAAATTAGCACATTTGAGTTTGTCTTCTTTGGTCATTTGTGGAGATTTTTTTCCCTCTCATGAAAGTATATGAGTTTCCTATTTGAATTTTTGTGTTCAGCATCTTCAAGAATGTGTTTTAACTACTTGACTCTGTACAGTATCAGTGCTCCCAGCTGTGTGTTTTCCAAGAGACACTCAATTCACAGCACATCGCAATGAAAGTTCATTAATACAGCAGCACTCCCTGTAGCCTCGCTAACACTTTAAGATGAGAAGTCCATGAATAACCATAGAACACAAAATTTCTCCTGTTCTCCATTTCCTAGGAAGATATTGATATTCCCAGTAGACGAGTTCTGATCACTGGTGCTACGGGACTTCTTGGTAGAGCTGTGTTTAAAGAATTCAATGGAAATAATTGGAATGCTGTTGGCTGTGGATACAGAAGAGCTCAGCCTAAATTTGAGCAGGTTAATCTTCTCAACTCTGTTGCGGTTCATGACATTATCCATGATTTTCAGGTGAGTTTCTGGAATAGACGGATAAGGTACTTGACATGGCTAGTTGACAGTGCCACTCTGGTATTCAGGCCATGTGGCTTTAGTGGAAGTAATGGTTTGGGAGAGCTCTGAAATATGATGTTATTATCTTTGCTATATCTGAAGTATAGGCTTACTCTGTAGGTACAAATAATTCTGAACTTAATCATCATCACCATAGACAGAATGCAGGTGGTAAATCTATATGTTGCTACACCAACTCTTGTGGTATAAAGAAAAAGGTAATCATGAGATTTGATATAGTAAGTAACCAGTAACCACATGTCTAGCGTGCAGGACGAGCAGTATGCTGTTTCCCTGTTCTAACTTGCAATGGGAGTATGTAAAATCTGAAAAACATTGTGCAGGGTGCCAGTTTGGAAAATGACTTTAAATATCCTGTTAACGGTCTGTATATGTGAAATAAGCCATGTGAGAATAGCTTATCCAAAAGTAGTTTGGGTAATTTTTTTTTTTTTTTTGTAACATTACATGTGAGATATTGCATTTTTCTGTATTTTGCATTATTTTGCTGTTTAAGGAAAAAAAAAAAGACAACCTTAGTTTTTCTGTAAGATTGAAGTTACTGGAGGTCAAGATTACAAAACTAATGGTCAGGTTCTGCTGGTGTTCTAATACAAAACCTTGGGGCAGTTTGGTTCTGTTTTGCTTTCTCAGGAAAGTTTGCTCCTCAGAATGTGCTGATTAAAAATACTGCTACTTCTTTTATTATTTTCACAAGGTAGTGAAATGCCTTTTTGCCAGAGGGACTTAAGATCAAACTGCAATTTCTTCACAGTGTTCATTGTTCTAAATTGTTGTTTGATTTTCAGCCTCATGTTATAGTGCATTGTGCTGCTGAGAGACGGCCAGATGTTGTGGAAAGCCAACCAGATGCTGCTTCCCAGCTCAACGTGGCTGCTTCAGGGAACTTAGCAAAAGAGGCAGGTAAGGAGGCTGTCTCATGGATTTGGTGCCATTAAATACTTCATTTGCATAGGCAGAAACAAATACGAGTTGCTCAAAGTTCTGAATATTATTTCTGCTACCAGTGTGCAGTTGATCCATGTTTTATTATGGGTGACGTTTATGTCTATGTCAGGGGTCAGTAAAAAGACAGAGTATGAAAGGATCTAGAAGACAAAGTTTTCTGGAAATTTCTTTAAAGATTTGCTGAGGTTTCAAACAAGACATGAATTGAAATGGATTACGTACAAACGTTTTCTTTCTAGCTGGGATTGGAGCATTTCTGATCTACATCAGTACAGACTATGTATTTGATGGAACAAGCCCTCCTTATAAAGAGACTGATGTACCAAATCCCCTGAATTTATACGGTAAAACCAAACTGGAGGGTGAAAAGGCAGTCCTGGAAAATAACGAAGGTAAGAATACACTTGCACGTTTTTAATAGAAGCTTCCCATTTTGCGTAATTGTATGGTAGCTTTATGTTTATTAAGCTTCTTTGTCAGAGATACAGTTGCAAAATCATGGAAAATGGATTTAGAAAGTAATGCGATCAAGAATCAGTCGTTTTAGTCATAAGTTGACTGAGGCTTTTGTTCTTAACTGTGCTGATCTTCATGCGTCTTTCTAGTTCTCTGCTGATGGACGTTTGCAAGAGTTTGTTAAAACTCACCTGATCTTTCTAAAGAAAAATCAAACGGATCATGAATATGTTGTACCTTCACCACACAGTATATAGCTGCTGATACCTAGCGGAACACATTGCACTTGTTCTGAATGTTTATTTACTTACAGGGGAAAACCAGACTTGTGATTCAAGTTTTTGGTTTTGGTTTTCTTGAATGATCTCCTGTTTTGCTCTCATTGCATAACTACTGGACTTTCCATGTACCACACGCATTAGAGTTCTTGTATTATGGCTTTTTAAAGGATTAATAACATGTATTACTGATTTTTAGCAACTCGTTTCACTATTTTAATCTTTTCTTAATGAAAATTGGCACATAAAATACATACACGGAATTTTAAAAAAGTTTATTTAGTAAAGGAAAGGAAAGTAGAAAAAAAAGTAGAACTTGAACATGCTTCCTTTTAACTTTTAAGGGAGGTTTGATGGTTTCTAGATACTATGTTGTCAGTTTTTTCTTCACAGCTTAAAAGAAAATAAACATTTCTTTTTTTTTTTCTCCAAGAAATTTGAAGAAAATGATCTGGTGCTCCTGCTAAAGAGGCTTCTGATAAGTGAATATGATGCTCTCAGTCTGATTCTGCTCTGCTTAGTCACAACATGGAACAACAGATAAATTAGTGTGATGATCTTTTGACAAATAAATGAACACTATATTTGAAAGTAGTAGGCCTTAATTATAGGCTTGCCATTAGAAGTAAGAAATAAATTTTCTAAAAAAAAAAAAAAAAAAACACCTAGGAAAAGTCTACTTGAAGTAAAAATCAATTAAAAGATTATTCTTTCTGTCTGCTATGGGAATATATACTTTTTACGAAGGTATTCTGTCTATCTGTTCCTTATATGTAAAATTTCAAATTGATTTCAGTGTTTCTATCTTTTTGTGGGGTAATATCCTGAATATCCTCTTTTTATGCAGGGGATTTCTGTATGCTGGGTGAAATACATCTGACTGTGATGGATGCTTGAAATACAGTGATTGGTGGGAGTTTGTGTTCTTGTTTTTACCCGGAGATGATGTGGAATGCTGGAGTAACTACAGTTTTTTTTAACTTTTCTTCCTAACCAAAATGGACTTTCTAGTTTCTCTTGCAGTGTTGATGTAAGCTTGTTAACAGTGAAAAAAAGTCAATGGCATAAATGAAAATAGGTCTGTATTGACTTGGTGTTCATAAACATTGCTTTAAGGAGGCAACGTTCAAAATCATATTTTGAGTACAAATATATTCATTGCTTTTTGTTTCTTATTTCTATGTGCTTAATATCACCAACAGATTTTTTAACACTTCCAAAACATCTTTCAGGTTTTGGTGCAGCACTAGTGCCTATTTGTAACCCCATTAATACTTTTCAAAATATTGTGTCTTTTAGGTGCTGCAGTACTTAGGATTCCTGTTTTGTATGGGGAGGTGGAAAGACTGGAGGAGAGTGCTGTGACTGTTATGTTTGATAAAGTGCAGTTCAGTAATAAATCTGCCAACATGGACCATTGGCAACAAAGATTTCCTACAAATGTGAAGGATGTAGCAGTTGTTTGCAGACAACTAGCAGAAAAAAGAATGCTGGTAAGAATTTCAAGAAAAATTGGGGTAAAATCAGTTCAAGTTCTTAATGAACAACTGAAAACTACTTCTAACCTGCATTATTCTTTGTGTTTCTGGAACAGTGGGAGGGAGGAAGGAGTTATCTGTAAGACTGCAGTATCTGCTTTACATGACAGTGTGCAAGTGTTCTGATAATTGAAACAAAAGTGGGGGAAGTGACAGGAAAATCCTTCTGAACATTGTTATGTTTCTTCTAGTACAAAGACAAGAACTAGGAATGCTTAACCTTTCGGAAGGTGCCTTCTACGGATTGCCACCTTAGACTGAAAAAAGCAGTTGAAAGTAATTTCAAAGTTGCCGTTGATCATTGTATTTAAGAACATTGAGATGACAAAAGATAAACCGCTGGATTTAAGTACTTTATTGCGTTTATTTAGTACAGCATCTTGTGATTCCCACCTTTGCAAAAAAAAAAAAAAAAAAGAAGAAGAAAAAACACTTGATTTTTTCATAGGTAAAAAGAATGAGTCTAGCATATTGTGGACATGATGCTGTTCATCTCTGGAACTTGCATGTGGCTTTTAGCTTGACGTTCAGAACTTGTGTGGTGTTTTCTGCATATTTTTTTTTAAGTGAATAATATAGAACAGCTGAGTTCTTTCTTGAGTTCTTTCTCCCCACTTATTTAATCTTCATTGGTTGATTTAGCTCCTTCATGTTAATGCTACACAATACAAGCTGTTTTTGTGAAGTTTTATCTAATAAACGTACCACTAATTTTTGATCTCGGTCCCTATTCAGGTATTTCTCTGGAGGCACATTGTCCCCAGCACATCAGTGAGGTGCTGTAACATGCTTGTCTAGATGGGATCACGCTGCAAGCTTATTCTGCACAGTTTTACACGGGAATTAATCTGAAGGCTAGCTGCTTTATTTTCACCTGCGCTTCCTGTTTTCTCCTAGGACCCCTCCATAAAAGGAACGTTTCACTGGTCTGGCAATGAGCAGATGACTAAGTATGAAATGGCGTGTGCCATTGCAGATGCATTCAATCTTCCCAGCAGCCACTTGAGACCAGTAAGTGATACACTGTTGAACCTGTAGAAAGATGGTAGTGTTTTATCTTTTCACACAGTAGGTCTGGATCTCACACTGGCTCCACGGATAAACTTCCTCTTCAGGACAATCTGTGTGAGTATGCCTAGCTGAGAAGTTGCATTGCTGAGGATGCTGCTTGGACTGATGGATTGCCAGAATGATCCAGTCAGTAACCAGTTTCTCCGTCTGTAATGCAATCTTATTGCTGCAGAACAGTTCCCCTTAGTAATAAGCAAATCCACATTTTGTGTTCTGTTTCTTTAAAAAAAAATAAAAAATAAAAATAAATTTTAAAAAAAGGTTGACAGAACATTATCTTGGGGGTAGGAATATGAAAGAACTTTTCTGTTTTATTTCTGAATCCAGGCACTTAAAAACTTACTCAGTTCTGTTTTGCTTAAGAAATAATTCTGCAGTTGTGTTGACACTCAAAAATAAGACTATTCTGAAAGAAGTTCTGATAATATTGTTAGGATTTAATGTACAGGTAAGGATAAAAAAATATATTCCAAGGGTTGTGCATTAGTAGCAGCTGGAACTGAAATGTGACTTAGAAAATGGAGAGAAAGTCTGATTTTTTTTTTCTTGCTAAATCTATTTCTCTTCAAATATACTAATCAGGATATGGTTCTGTCAACATTTTTGATCATCTTTTTTACCTTGTAACTACAGTCATACGACAAAAATAGGAATAAAATAAAAATGAATATAGGTGGTATTAGGTGTTTGAGAAATGCCAGAGCTCAAGACACTTTGGATCACTCTGCCTGATGTCTCCTATGGTGAAATGGGGTTAACTATAAAAAAAAAAAAACAAAAAAACAGAAACAATACAGGGGAACTTACCTGAATAAAAAGCTTCCAAATGAACATACATATGAGAATAAATATTCAATTTTTGCCATTTCTAATTGTCTGATGGTGTGTTCCTTTTTTGTATTAATTCTTTTTTTAGATTACTGATTGTCCAGTTGTGGGCGCTCTTCGGCCAAGGAACGCTCAGCTTGACTGCTCCAAGTTGGAGATGCTGGGGATAGGTCAGAGAACACCATTTCGAGCTGGAATCAAAGAATCACTTTGGCCTTTCCTTATTGACAAGAGATGGAGGCAGACTGTCTTCCATTAGTTTGTAACTTTTTTAGTAAAAGTATGGTATGTGGCACTTTTTTAAAAGAAAAAAAATAGTTTTGTATGAGTGTTCTTAAATTGTGACACTTAAGAGTTTTCATTTAATCAGGTAAACGTGTGGTCTTGCACTAGTAAAATTGTTAGCCTAAAAAAGTTCAGTGACAAACACGGAGTCTATATGACACCACAGATCCTTCCTTCCATTCGTACCGGTTCAACCTAATGTCTGTTTGTAGCAGGTTGTGGTTCTTAGTAGTCAGCACCATTTGATGCTAAGAATGACACAGATGACTTGTAGACTTCTTTTTGGCTGAAACATACTGTTGATGCTTAAGGTCTGTGCCATCGTTGTATATACCATTTCACTTCGTTAAAAGACACAGTCAGTTACTTTATCACCAAAAATCTGAGTTATTTGTCTTTGATTTCTGAAGTTGTTGTTACTATGAAGTTAAACTGAAACGGGAATTGTAAAATGTTTTGCTTGAGCTTGAATCAAAATGTTTTTTAAAAAAAAGTGAAACTTTATTTTTGCAATTATCAAGTGTACTTTTTATGCTTGAAATATTTTCAGAGTGTTCTGTAATTTAATGCCTGCAGCTTCATATTTGTATGGCAAATTCTCTGCACTTGTTTTAATGATCACTTAAAGCTAGAATAGGGTGGGGAAAAATAGTATTGACCTTTGTTTTAGGGTGGGTATTGGAGGATACATTTTTGTTTTGATATCTTCATCTTTCTCTTCTTTTCAGCATAGTATTTGGGATTGGTGAAATTATTTGTAGGAAGATGTTGCTAGTAAATACATGTGAGAGAAAAGAGGAAAGGTATTTCAAGAGTTTATAGCACTCCAGCTTCTTTTGCACAGACTCAGATCTTGCACTGATGCAGCTTGTTCTGGAACAGCAAAGTGCATATGTTAAAATGTTTGCACTGTAATGTTACCACAGTAGTCTTATATAACCAAACCTTGAATCTGCTTATATTTAGTCCTTGAAATTGAACTCAGTAGCTACTTAAAAATAGAGAAAGAACGTGGTTTGTAAAAGTTAGCTTCCTTCTGAAGTTGTTAAGCAACACAGATGCTCTGAGATTGCCAGCAGACCATTAGCGAAATTAGGAAAAGCTGCATTTTTACGATAATTTATTTTTCTGAGATTGAAACAAGAGAGTGGGTGAGGGGAGAAGGTGTTCATCTTTAAAATATATATATATATGTTGGGGGGGTAAAGGGTGGGACAAAAGCAGATCAACTTCAAATCTTAGGAAGGTCAGCTTTATGTTCAGTTCTTTAATTTTCAACTGGCATATGTATGCTAAGAGTTCGTTATCCTGGTTTGTTTTTAGTCTGAAGTCCTGATATACACCTGGTAACCTGTTTCCAAAGTGACAATAAATATATATTGCAGCATGAGAAACATTTGTTGATTCTTTATTTTCTCCCAATATTTCTTTGCTCAAGGTCATAAATACTTCTAATTCCTGCCAACTTAAAGTGATGTACAGCATTAGGAGGTCAGCCCTGCTTGAATCCTCACTGTAGGCTTATTTTATATTTATATTCATTGCACTCTATCAGCTAAGGAATAAAGAAATCACTGGTTTCAGAACCTCCTCTGAGTTCAAGAAAAAACTGACATTTTTCAGGAGTGAGTCATTTGTAGAGATTTCTTGACTGCTTTGGGAAGCACTGAGGTATAAAAGGGTTTGCTTTCCAGTAGAAGTTCTGTAGCAGAAGTCTCGGTGATGAAATCTCCAGTGGCTTTTGTGCACAGCTGGGTTTTCATGCCCAACAGGTTTTTAGATCAGATTGTTGTAGGTTCTGGTTTTGTTATGTTTTTTTTTGTTTGTTTGTTTTTGTTTTTTTTTAAATAACAACTTCCTTGCATCCAAATTTCCCAATTCATTGATGGGCTACGGGTTTTGCAAACAACTTACAAAAACAACAAAAAGAAGTAAATATATGAACCAAACTTTGTTGGATTTTGGAGCTGTAGCTTCTATTAAATTCCAAATATAGTGTATTTTTTGATTAATGCTGAAAGAAAAATAAAAATGATGTTACAACTCCATGTAGGGACTTCGTTACTTTGGGATCCACTGTTGATGAGGTATAAGTGAAATAGAAAAATCAGAAGATGTATGAAATCCTTTTGGTTATTAAGAGCCAAGTTCTTGAGGTCATATATTAAAATCTGTAAGCACAATTTCAGCCCAAAACAATCTTTTAGCTCTTTCATTTTTTACTGTATATAGATTTCAAACGAAGCTAGATTGTCAGAAGCTGGTGATATGTCTCATCAAAGAAAAAGAAAGGTAAGATACAAAATGTCACGTTGGCATTTTTGTGATCCTATGTCTGTTGCCTGGAAGCAGATCTGGCCGAGTGATCGATGCAGCTGTCAGCTCCATATGAGATTACTGTAGCTGAAGGAAGGCAGAAGCAATGTTCTCTAAGTACTGCATCCTTGTGCAAAGGAGATACCCAATCTCCCCACTAGGGAAATTTAGAACTAGTTGTTCTGTGCTCCCCTCTAAACTAAAACACGCATCTGAAAAGCTACAATTGGCTTAGCATGTAACCATGTCAGTACCTTACCTTTTCCATAACCGTCACTTGTCTTACAACAGATGCATTTAAAAGGCTGCTATGAAACATAGGGACTGCAACTGAAGCAGAAGGGTTGGGAATTGTAATATGTGTATTTTACAATGAGAAAAATACCACTCAGAGAGCATCTCAAATTCTGCAGAACATGGTGAGCATACTACTTCATAAAATCCACTGTCACTTTGCTGTCCAGGCTTTCTTTGCAGTAGTATTTCTGTAATTTGTTCAGTTCTTAATACAAATTCACAGAAAAACATCATGAAAAATAACTCCTATGAATGAAGTTGTGTTGGAGAAAAGACCACGGGAGACAAGTCTCATGCTATCATGGTCAACAAGTCTCAAACTTTATTACGTACAATATAACTATTTATACATGAGATAATTAGCTCATACATATTGCAAAACCAAAGCTCATGATTGGAAATTCCTCAACTGTGAGAACCGACCTTCACGGCTAGCTGTGCGGATTCTGCTTCCTTCTATCTACAAACTCCCAGCCTCATGCCATCCTGTTTCTGTTACACTTTCAAGGCAAAGGCACAGCGTCCTTGCCCTGAATTCCATATTGATTGTTACTGTTTCACCAACTTGATCATATCATGGCCCTTGTCTTGCAACCATGTCTCAGTCAGTCTCTCCACACTTCCCCCGTTTTCTTTTTGGACCAGAAAAGAGGCACTCCATTTTGCTTCAACAAGATTTGCAAGTGCTTTTTGCAGGCAGCGAAAGAAGCACGGTAAAACAAGCAGTAGTACTAATATTACAAGCCCAATAGTTATTAAGTATCGCAGCAGGGATGTTAGCCACGGTCCCAGACCCCACCCCTTCAACCAGTCGTCAAGCCCGAACCCTGTATGCTCTTGAAGGTGGGTTGTCAGGGTCTGCATGACTTGTAGCTGTGCGTGAATGGAACGGGAATGGTCGGAGAGATTCATGCAGCACATACCATCAAACTCTTCACATCCATGCCCTTGTGCTAGCAATAGAAAGTCTATGGCCGCTCGATTTTGAAGGGTGGCATGACGGATTGAGTCAACGTCCACTAATAGGTCTGACAATGCTCGTGATGTTGCATTAGTTTGTTTAGCCAACCAACATCCTAGCTTATTCAGATTTGCTAGGGCCTTTGCAGCGGCAACACCGGGGGCAAGGAAAGAGGCAAAAACCCGTTCTGATACAGACCAAAAGTCCACGTTGTCTTTACATTCTGGTGTGAATGCATGAATTGCTCGCCTTAGTCTACGGTGTTCTCTATGTAATTGTAGGATCATAGAGGTATTTGGAGTTAGTAAGGTTAGACGACCTAGAGTACATGGTCCTCCCACTAACTTCGAGGGAATTCCAGACCAAGCTCTGTCCCCACAAATAAGAAATATTCCATGAGGCAGTGAGATAGGAGTGTTGGATGATAGAGATCTATGTGGGCTCGTATAATTACACCATGCTGTTGCATTTTGGTATACAGGATGGCTGGCATTAACAATTGTTGGGTATGAGTTGGCGCCTGATTTTCCTGGACTGGCACGATATGCACTCGTCCAATTAAAGTAGACACACCAGTCAGCTTTCACTGTGCCCAGTATCTCTAGTTCCTGGGGCTCTAGATTAGCAGTTGGAAAATAGGGCACCACCTGATCCCATGTATCTGCATATGATTGAATTGATCGATTTAATAGCCTGAAGCTGGAAGTTACATTCGGGTATGGGGGTTCATCCACGGGTAGACCTACCAGACAGGTGGAGAAAGGGTTACCAGGGGACGAGAGCGCTAGGCAGAAAGCTTCTTGCCCTGTCTTGTTAGCTATTGTAACCCAAATGTTCTGCTTGGGTTGTGGGGGTACCCAGATTGTATGTATGAGCTGCGCTGCGACGCCCAGCAGCACGACCACGGCCTGCATTTTCAACTGCCGCCGTAGGGTGCTGTGTAGGCTGACCGCACTGCGTCTTTATAATGTATGACTGATAAAGGGCCTGGGCCCTTGCAACCAGGTGGGTGAGCTCCCAGCGGAAGTGAGCAAGGGCCTGCTGCTCCGCACTTTCAAAAATTCTTATTGCAGATAATAGAGGTTCCCCCGTGTAGCGCTCCAAAGCTCGCGCGGCAGTGTCTCCTTGCCAACGCGCTTCACAACCACTACACCATAAAGCTCGTAACTGTGTCTGATGTACCCAACTGATTCTGTTACAGCCCCCGCAATGTAACAAAACCCATGCGTAACAACCCCAGGCCGCACCACAGCCCCAACAATGATGTTGTTTCGGACCCAGATTATGATACCCTGCAAGAGCTTCAAATAGTCTTATTACTTGCTCAGGCGTCCGAATGTTCACCAGTCTTGGGCCAAGGATGTGGCGCAGGAATTCCCGGTGCGGCCGGACCAGCAGTTCTAAATGCAGTGGTACGTTCCTGACGTCCTCCAGCTTGTGGTGCTGTGGCTGGTTTAGTCCAACGTGCAGGGATCCACTCCGGGCAGCTGCTGCAAGTTCAAGGGTTTGTAGGCTGTCTGCAGGCACGGCTTGTACTATATGCTGTCGCCAGATTCCCTTCTCCTGCCAGGCAATCGCTGCTCTACGTGTTTTCCTCCCAGCATCTGTAAAGGCTGTCACAGCTCCGGGGATGGGCCTGTCCCTTCGCAAGGGCATCGTGATCCAGTCCCATTCACCGATCCATCGTAGGGCTCGCGGAATCAATGGTCCTGTTTCTACGTGAGCGCCGGAGGCCAGCAGCGATTCTGCTAGCTTAGGAGAATTTAGTAGATACCAGTCTAATGTCGCCTTTTCCATGGGCAGATGAATCCGTGTGGGCTCCGAGCCACTGATCTCCAGAATCCGTAAGCGTCCTCTTTGAATTAAGGATGCCAAATTTTCAATTTTTGTGGTTATGGTTTTTCGTTTCTGCAACGATGGTGCCATCCATTCCAGCACCCTCTCCCCCCTTTTCTGTTCAAATTGAGTAACTGCACCCAGAAGGTGATCCTTACTGTTCCAAATTGTGAGAGACAACGGGCAGGCAGGATCAAGCCGGGAGACGAAGCCGTTTAGGATACGGTCTGTAATGGTTTGCAGAGCCGTACGCTGATCCTTTGACAGCGATACAGGAGTGCAAGGGTCCGTACCCTTTAACAGGGGTAGCAACGGCTCTAAAAGCGTATTGGGGATACCTACAACTGGCTTTAACCACTGTAGGTCCCCCAAGAGTCTCTGTGCATCATTCAGCGTGGTGATGTTCGTATTGAGAGACAGCTTCTGCGGCATCACCTGCTTATCAGTAATCTTCCATCCAAGGTAGTTCCAGGGTGTGGTACGCTGCACCTTTTCTGGAGCAATCACCAAGGAGAAACTCGCAAGAGTTTTCCGAATTACTTCTAACTGTGCATCCGTGAAAGGGTAGCTTTGGGAAAAAAGGATGTCGTCCATGTAATGATACACAATAGTGTCGGGCATTTGTTCTCGTAGTGGCTGAAGAGCAGCATCAACGTATAATTGGCAAAGAGTAGGGGAGTTGCGCATTCCTTGAGGCAGTACCGTCCATTCGAACCTCTTGTCGGGCTCACCTTTATTAATCGCTGGCAAGGTAAACGCAAAGCGTTTTGTATCCCGAGGATGTAAGGCAATAGTGAAGAAGCAGTCCTTCAGATCAATGATCAAAATGGGCCAATCCTCTGGGATCATAGAAGGATTGGGCAGTCCCGGTTGAAGTGCTCCCATAGGCTCCATCTGCTCATTAACGGCACGTAAATCATGAAGTAGGCGATATTTGCCAGATTTCTTTTTGATTACAAAAATCGGAGTATTCCAAGGGCTGGTAGATAGTTTCAGATGTCCCTGGTTGAACTGTTCCTGTACCAACTGGTGTGCTTGTTGAAGGCTTTCCCGCTTTAGCGGCCATTGCTTCACCACAACCGGATTCTCAGTGGTCCATGTAAGAGGTAGCGGGAAAGCCCAAGCAATGGCCGTTACATTAAAGGGTGTTCATTGGTAAGAACAAGGCCAAGCTGGGCCAATATGTCTCTGCCAATCAGACAGGGAACCGTAGGTGGGAGCGGTGCAATAGAGAACACCGCTGTGGCTCTTCTGCCATCTATTTCCACTGTAAGGGTGGGGGTTCGGTTAGCCAATGTCATTCCCCCAACTCCAGTTACAGTAGTCGTTGAAGATTGAAGTGGCCAGCTAGACGGCCACTCTCCGGGAGTGATGATCGACGTATCCGCACCTGTGTCTAGCAGTCCCATCAAAGTAATGTCATGATCCTTGTAGGATATTTTACACAACTTTCTGGGACGAGATGCAAGATCGATGGTGAGAAGGGTCAATCCTCCAGTAGAACCGAAGCTGCCTTGGTCCCTTGGCAGACAGCTCACCGGTGTTAGTCCTTTTGATAACTGTGGTAGCGGGACAAGTTGAGCCAATCGTTGACCTTTCTGTATCTTTATCGGAGGGTATAGAGTATATACCATTATCACGATTTCTCCTTGGAAGTCAGCATCGATCACCCCAGGTAATACGAATAACCCCATTATGCTTGCAGATGACCTTCCTAACAAAAGTCCTCCTGTTTCTCGGCCCTGGATGACGATAGGACCAAATACCCCAGTGGGCACTCGATGGGGCTGGCTTGTCAGGATAGTGACATCTACTGAGGCTGCCAGGTCCAAGCCGAGGCTCCCTCTGGTGGCTGGTTGAAGTTGCTGTTGGTGGGAGTTGTTGATGCTGCAGCGGCGATTTTTGTCCGGGCGCGGCCACTGTTCGCGCTGCTCCTCCCGTTTCCCGACTTCTGACGGCAGGCTGTGGCGTTATGCGTGTTTGACTGACATTTGCCACACCAAATCCCAGTCGCTTGGCACTCACGGCGAACGTGTCCCGTTCTTCCACAACGAAAGCACTTCAGGCAGGAATTATTGGAGGAGCGAGGGATTGCCGTGGCTGCGACTTGGAGGGGTGCAAGGGCTGCTAACACCTGTGAGTGTGCTGATTGTGACTGATTCTGAAAAACCCTTGCCTGTTCTTTCAGCCCTTCCCCTAATGACTGCAAAGCATTGACTAACAGGGCTTGTGATCCCGTCGGGATAGAAGCAGCCTTCTCTAACAGGTCTGGAAGCGTCCAATCCCCGGGCATAGTGCCAACAAGGGATCGGGTTGAAGAATTACCATTCTGCAATACACATTGTTTAAGCAAAGCCCCCTGCATGTGCTCAGGCACATTAGCCCTTTTTATGGCATCCATAATCTTATCCACAAAGTCACCTAACGGCTCATCCCGTCCTTGCTTTATGCCCATATACATAGGCGTGCCTCCAGGGGTTTTTATCTTATTCATGGCTCTCCTAGCTGTATCCATACTTTCCCGACAAATATCAGGGCCAGCAAGTGCCTGTGCCTCCGCCCGTACCCATTGACCTAGACCCATTAGATGATCAACTGTAACCCCTGCTAGCGGATCCCCAGGACCCCTTTGCACTGTGGCAGATATTGTAGCCTCATTGTGCCAATGGGCGTTGAACAAGAGTAGCTGATGGGGGGTGTATATTAGCCTAGCTATCGCCTTAATATCTGCAGGCAGGAGAGTATTTGCACTAAAGATGTAGTCCAGCATCTGTTTAACTGGTTCACTAGTCACCCCATAAGACCCCACTGTGGCACGCAACTGAGAGAGCATTTTCCAATCCAAATTATGGATTGCAGCATTCATCCCCCCTTGTGGTGAGGGCGTATATACCACCGGGAATGCCAGCTGCTCTGTTGCCGCCTGTAAGAGGTCGGCATCTCCCTCCTCCATTCCCTGTTTGGCTAACCTGGACCACATCTCCCGCCTTCCCCGAACTATAGCCTCTGCGAGGGCTGACTCGGCCCCCGGGACAGGTTTGGAGTTCCGCAGCGCCTGCACAGAGACCTGAGGGGGGGTACACTGAGGTTCCTCCCCTTCGGCAGATGCAGAGCTGCTAGTGTCCGGGGACTCGCATGGAGGCGCTGAGGGCTCAGATACGGGTGGCGGTATAGTTAGCACCGTAGAGGAGGGAGGAGGGGGGGTGTAATGGGTGAGTCCATAATCAAGGTTTTGCTGCTGCGCCGCTTGAGCGCCCTGTGCCGCCCTTTTCTCAGCCTGGGACATCAACAACTCATTATGTACAGCTTTCCATAATCTACTCATTTTTTTTGCTGACTTATCTTCCTCCAACACTAACTCCCACAGTTTATCCCCATAACGTCTCCACTCTTCCAAAGTATGTACTGAATGGGGGTTCGTAAAAAACCCACAAGAAACTGCATGACTTAACAACACAGGGAGATCCTTATCTAAATCTATTCCTTTAAACTGCCGCTTCCTTAAGAAGACAGTAAATAATTCATATGCTGCTTGCCTGTCCATACTCACGTCGGTACCGTTGCAGACCTCCAAGCTTCGGCAGCACGTATCGGCCGAGTCCCACCGCTGTGGTCGCTCGGGGCGCGGAGTTCCACAAGAATTTTTACTCTTTCGCCGTCCGTCTAGCTGCGGGACCCGAACCCAACGTAGTCCCTCTCTCGTAGCGTGGTGTCCGGACGATTATCAGTCAGGTCTCACAGAGTGTCCTGAGGCGCGGCACCTCTTCTTTCTCGGAGTGCTTTCGCCATCCCCGCTGCTTAGGGACCCGAATTTCCTTATCACGTCACCGTCCCCACTGCTTAGGGACCCGAATTTCCTTATCACGTCGGGGTCACCATTTGTTGGAGAAAAGACCACGGGAGACAAGTCTCATGCTATCATGGTCAACAAGTCTCAAACTTTATTACGTACAATATAACTATTTATACATGAGATAATTAGCTCATACATATTGCAAAACCAAAGCTCATGATTGGAAATTCCTCAACTGTGAGAACCGACCTTCACGGCTAGCTGTGCGGATTCTGCTTCCTTCTATCTACAAACTCCCAGCCTCATGCCATCCTGTTTCTGTTACACTTTCAAGGCAAAGGCACAGCGTCCTTGCCCTGAATTCCATATTGATTGTTACTGTTTCACCAACTTGATCATATCATGGCCCTTGTCTTGCAACCATGTCTCAGTCAGTCTCTCCACAAAGTTGTTCTGTGGGTTCAAGCTCTTAAGAAAGGGCTGAAAATATTCACTCAGCCCTGCTTGACATAACCCACCCATGCTAATACCACACCCACATAAGCTTTTATCTGAATTCATTGCATTCGAGACTTCTGCTATAGAAGTGAATATGGGTATCTGAATGAGGAGCGTGGGCTGGAAACCATTTTTCAGTGAGTAATCTCGCCAATAATAACTGAATTTTTTAAGGCAGATTTTCCAGTCCAGTGTGTGCTCCAGAGAGAATGCATGTCCCTTTAGGGGGCTCAGAGGGTATGTTCTGCATAGAGAGCACGACTGCAGCAGACTAACTCTTGCTCCAGCCCACTCTCATGCATCTTATCTTCAGGTCTCACCTCCTTGCAGGAGCTCTGTGGCAACCCTTTTCTGCTTGGCACCTACCAGAGCAGGGGAAGAGCAGGACAAGCAGTTGGTGGGGTGTGAGGGCAGGAGTGAATGCTTTTATCTGTGTATCTGAACCTGGGGGTTGGGAGGACTGGGGGCAGAGACAAGCAGCAGCTGCAGGACTGTGAGGTGTTTGCTGGGTACGCCGAGGGTGAGTGCTGATGGTAGGAGCCCAAATCTCAAAACAATGTTTCATTTTGCATTGGAGTTCTTTTCTCTTTGATTACCATCTGCAATAACATGCCAAAACTGCAACCCAAATTTATATCCAATTTAATTCCTAAATGAAAAGAGAAAACATTCTAGTAGAGTGAACTGTGACAGACAGTGCATACCTGTCAGACACAATTTCCAATGATACCAGTCAGTTCTGACCTACATTTACTTGAGGTTGATGTGCACTAACTCACTAGTGACTTAAATTAACTGAGTTTTTAACCATCCCTTTCCCAGATGCTCTATAATCAAATGTCTAGATTTCAGATGTTTTTCCTCCTTTCCTCCTTTCCCTTCTTTCTGATGTAGGACAACCTTATTTAAGCTGTGTTTGAGTTTAACGTTTTAACTTTGCAATCCATCATTCTCACATAAAAGTGCTTGAGCATCTTAGGGATTATGGTATAACGGAAGCTTAGATAAACTGTGTAATAAGACAGAAATGTATAGCCTCCTACAATGTACCCAGTTTTTGATGAGATTTTGCAGTTTAGAGATAAATTAAATTGTAAGCTTAGCACTGTCTCAAGGGACCTTCAGTTGCAGCCTTGGGCTCAGAGAACTTGTGGCACTGCAGAGCTGTTTGTTTACTTTATAACTTGTATTTGCCTGAATTTGTATTTAATTAAAACCTTAGAGAAATTATACTTCTGTATGAGCTGGCTTCTTTATAACCCAAGAAAGGGCTCTCAAGGAAGATTGGCTGTTTAGTGACACTGGCTTCCAAAATAATGACTGCTGTGTGATGTTATAGGGCATTTGCGAGCATGAAAAATTGTCCTTAGTAGTTACGTAAAAAGAAGTGTGTAAGCAGCAGGGAATAAGAATTACATTAAGAAAACTATCACAGGAAAGATTTCTGTCTCTGCTTACTGTTCCATTGATTTTAGTAGGGTTCCTTACAGTGCTTTCATTTAAGCACAGGCATCAATGCTTTAGAGTATCTTGATGGGAGAATAAAGATAGAGATTGTCTCCTTACATGCATCATAAGTGTAGTTTGACAGTATTCAGTTGGGGTTACTGTAATTCTATCAGTACAGAATGGAGCGGTTAAGTTCCAAATCTTTTTATTGCTGTCTAGAAACTGATAGTGATGGCAGTGAGCGTAATCACAAGAGGATGGACCTGATAAGATCTCAAAAGTCACTGTTTGTACCCCAACCTCAGTGATAATTCTGTACACTGTTAAAAGGCAAAGCATAGGCTAAACTGTTTATAGATTTTACTTTAAAGAAAACTGGAAAAGATTATTTCTCACTTTTTTATTAGCAGTAGTGCAGAGAAAATGTAAAAGTGTTTTATATATAAATATGTATATGTATATATGTATGTATTTATGAAAATATCTCTTATATCAAAGTATATGCTTCTACTGTTTGAGCTAAGGGAGCTTGCTATGTGGGTAGCTGGTGATGCTCAATACATCTGCAGATGGCACCAAACTGGGATACTCAGACAGACCTAAACAAGCTGGAGGAATGAGCAACTGTGACTATATGAAATTCAGCAAATTGAGCAAATGAGAAGTGCTGCACCTGAGAAGGAAAAGCCCTTTTCAGTTGATCCAGGATGAGTAGCACATCTGCAGGAAGGACCTTAGCTTCCTGGTGGACAGCAAGATAGCTCCTGAGTAGAGGACAATGGACATAAACTGAAATGTGCAGTTCAGCCTGGGTGTAAGAAAACCATTTCACAATATGAGGACAGTGAACCACTGGAAGAGGTTGCCCAGAGAGGCTGTGCAGTTCTTGAAGGCTTTCAAGACTAGAATGAATAAAGCCACCCGGCCTTACCTCAGGGCTGACTCTGCTTTGAGCAGGAGATTAAATTAGAGGCCTTTGTGGTCCCTTCTGACCTGATACACCCTATGATCCTATGACAGAAAAGGTTAAAGGAACCATGAAAATGCAGAAAGAAGTGAAACATATTTATAAGCAGCAAATAGCTGCTGTGAACACTGTAAGAAAGGATGAAGATGTATGATGCTGATGCTGCAAGTAGTCTAAACGAATTTCTTTGGCCCATTATTCATGAGACAGACTGAAGGTCATATTCTGGAAAGCGGACTAAGAGAGATGTTAAAAGGTTTTATGATTATGCTGGAGCAGACAGGCAATTAGAAGTATTAAAAGCTGACAAGGCACAAGGTCAAGATGAATTATACATTTCAGTATTCTGGCAGGAGTGGGAAGAGGAATATTTTGAGTAGCTCATTCCTTGAAACAGTGGTGCTTCAAAAGCTAGGTGTAGGTCTGAAGTACTGAAGATGAAGAAACATGCCCTCATATACAAGGGGGATTTATTTTGCCCAAATTCAATTTTCACAGGAAGACAACAGTGAAAGAGTTTGTTAAAAGGAGAAAGAAATGTCCAAATAAAAACAACAACAGCAACATTTTTTTTTTTCTGTGTGATATTCTACATATTTCCTCAGAATAGCCACTCTAGATTGTAAATCAATGGTCTTACAATATAGTTCTACCATCCCTTGCGACAATAGACAACACGGACACACATAGCTGACCGGGTGAAAGCAGCAGGTACTTTTTATCCTTTCCCAAGTGCCTGAGCATTGAAGAGGCTTTATGAAGAGCTGCTTGATTCACACAGGTGAAGCAGAAGCTTCAGATTTTCTCCCTGAGGACTTAAAGCACTGTACTTTCCAGACTATGAGGGACTACACTTTCATTGTTTGTCTAAAGAAAAATAAACAAGAAATAAGTCTGTGCATGACTGTTTCAGGTCTTTATTAGGTAGTTAGCTCCAACATAAATGCAAGTGTGTACACTGATAACAGTGGTACAGAAATCTGGCACATACTGAGAAAAAAAAAGCATAAGGAGACAGAGTGAAAGTACAAGATAATCAGTCTATAAACAAAGTCTTCTATCTGAAAACAAATTAAATAACATTAGCATAAGTGAAGATATGCTTAATTTCATATCCCAAATACCAATGTTTGTAATATTCAACAAACCAGATGTAAATAACAATACTGTAAGAGAATACATCTGCCTTAAAGAGATACCTCATCAGACTGAGATGTAAGTAATGTTCAACACATTTACCTCTGCCTTAAAGAGATACCTTATCACACTGAGATACAAGCAATGTTCAACATGTTATGCAAATTACTTTTGCAAAGGCTTTTCAGGGCAGTTTGAGAGTGGAGCACTGAGCAGAGAAAGTAAATCCTATCATACACCCTGAGTCTCTAATCATCCCTCAACAGTCAACACTTGTCTCATTTATTCAAGTCTGAGGCACTTCCTAAGTCTACTGTTAATTTCAACTTGATTTTTAAAGGCTCAAAAGGAATATTATGTATCCACTCAATGTGAGCTGAATGCATACTACTTATGTGAACATTTATTTGTACCCTTTGATAGGCCCTCTCTTCTTTGTTTGTTCACTGCAATTAAGTGGGAAGCTTTGCACAATGTCCTCCTCCCTCCTGCCGAGAACTGTTCCAGTTTATTCTATCATGAGAAAATACATTTTCTTCAGCTTCTAGAAATATGATTCATCTAACTGAGACCACAGGGGCAATCTTGCTAAGTGTTTGTACATCCCACCAACCTGGAGGCGTCACTTCTGAAGGTCAGTGATAAACTAAGGCAGAGGAAAGGAACAAGTCCGAAACACAAAGTTCCAACCAAATCCCTGGCAACACTGGTGCTGGGCCCTCACTATCTGCGCAGAGCGAGGGACTTATTTCCTCTTCTATCTGGGGCAACGCATGTGAAGTTGGGCGAAAGTGCAGCAAAATATTACTGTCTGTATTCAGGCCTTTTTTAAATTTTATTTTTGTTTCAGATCATAGATTATGATTGGTCTCGTGACTGTTTGATTTTTGAAGAAGACTTTGAGTGGGGAAAGGAGAGATATAATGGAAGAGACTGATTAGGCAATAGCTAGTAGGGACAATATAGAAAACAGAAGTAAGAAGAATGCAAGTGAATGTATTTAACAGTGGAGTGTAGGCTCAAAGAGTCAGATTTAACACTGTACACTAAAGTCAGTGCCTTGAGGGCACTCCTGGCCCTAGCAGGGGTTGGTTGTGGTGCAGGGTTTGCCCTGACACAGAGACACATTCCAGGACATCTGGGAACATTCGGAATGGAAGAGCTGCTGAAGTCCCTCCAAGTCCCTGACCTGGGCCAAGGCTCAGCATATAACTCAAGCCCTCTGAACCTTCACTGGTCAGCTAATGGCCTATCCCTGCCATCTGCTCCTCCTCAAACAGGGAGCTGTTAGGGAAGGCACCTTAAACATGGCTTTTCTGAATTGTCAAGCCTGTTTGAGGTAAAACCTCTGGGCTGGGAAGAGACATGTAGCTTGGAAGGTTTTCTTTCTTGAGGCCAAGCGGAGGCCATTTTGACTTACTCTTTAAAAAGTATGTATATCGCTGATAATTTATTAAAAGACAAAGCGGAGCGTTAGGCATCTAATATAAGCAGGATGACTGGAAGAAGATTGAGAACACTGCAGGCTTGTAAATCTGATCTCAGTGGCAGCAAATACATGGAGAGCAATTATGCAAACAGAACATTTAGATATATGTAATTGCTTAAGGGGTAGTCAGCATGGATCCTGGAAAAGAAGATTAGGGAAGATAAATGTGCCTGGTGGCTCTGAGTAGGCAGGACAGGGAGAGTGGTATCATTTATCTGGATTATGGGGAGGGAGGGGAAAATTTCTTAATCCTACACAGCCCAAAAGATGACTCATTTTTTTTCAAAGTCTATAAACATAGCTTGGGAAAAGACAGCCCTTGGACTTGGTTGCAGCAGGTAGAAACAACATGAATAAATAATGTTTTACTACAAAAATTTTCTACCTGATTTTCAGAGACTGCTTAATGGGCCCCTGAGGCTTTGTATGCCTCTCAATTGCTTGTAAGTAACACCTACCGACTCCAGTACTGTCCTAATATAACCCGAGTCACTGCAGCAGTTCCTATAGCAGAGGCCTGGTCCTGTGCTCTCTTTGAGAGTACCTACTTTCACAGAATTAAGGTGTAGAGGAAGGGCTCTAAGCTGGCATCAAGGCCCCTGGTGGTGGTTACATCAACCATTTTAGGATGTGACGGAACAAGAACTGTGTTAACTCCAATGGAAGCCATTGGAGCTAGGACCTCTCTGAGCTTCCATCTTCATTGTTTCGCACGCACAGTTTCATTGCCATATCTGGCAGCCATATTGACGATCTTGCTTTTGTTCTATGTGAAAAAAATTCAGATTGCAGCTCAGAACTGAGCAGGGACATTTCATAACTCCGAGTACTTTGGCAGGGCGGGAAAACTCTTCCCACACTGGGCCCGTGTGGGATGCTCATATTTTCAGCCGCGCTTTATTCAGCGTCCAACCAAAGCCTGAGGCATCACGGCAGCAGCGCCGGCCTCCTCACAGAGAGCCCTATGGCCACATAGCGGGAGCTCACAACTGAAATAACTTCAGAACATCGTGCAGATTCTGCATGAACGACTCCTTCTGACTTCTCTCTTAAGTGTGAAGATGAACCGAGATGTGAAACTTCGTGCTGTTGCTGAGGTAAGCCCCATGGCTCCTGAGACGCTCAGTGATTCTGTGGGGATCGAGCTGCTCCACACTAGGATGGCTTGTGCAGCCATCCTAGGGAAAGCAGAAGATCTTCTGCACCTTGGTGGCTCAGGGCTGCAGATGTGTTTTCTTCCTGATGTTTACACAGGCCAACCATTTCTGTGGGTGGTGGGTTACTGTAATCCTGCTCACAGGTATTGTGCACTAGGGCATCATCGTGCTCTGCTTGTCCCCGGTAGTTCCTTTTATTTTGATCTAATGCGTAAAAAAGAATAATATTCCTTAAGACATTTAAATTTGAGGTCCTTCTCTGTATGTTCACGGCACTCCTTGTGTATGAAGTGTGTGTACAGAGGTGCTCAGTGCTACAGATGATGTGCAAGGAAACCGAACTTCTGAGGTGGCAGTTACACTCCTTAAGGGCATATCCCTTTAGACTTTTTTTTTTTTTTTTTTTGCTTTATTTTGTGCTGGGAAAGGATTACAGAGGTGTGAAATCCTACTGCAGGTGGTAGAGCGTGGGGAAACTAACATTCTTCTTGGCCTCGTTCTGTGAGGTTAAGCAGCAACCATCTCAAAACCTACAAAATAATGACAGTCGCTTAAACACGCCTTTTTTCCTGACAAAGGAAACAATTAACGCAGAATAGGCTTCTAGTGACGTGCTAAGTAATGCAGTGAACAGGTGAGAATGATGTGGGCAGCCTGCGAGCTGCAGGTGGGGTTTGTGTGAAGCAAGCCTTTTCAGGGCAAACAAGCTACAGCTGTTGGTGTAGGAAGACGTTTGTTCTAACATGGAGGGGTCCTACGGAGAAGTCTTTCTTTGTGTTCCAGCAGCAAAACGATCAAGAAAATATCTTGGAATGGTCCCGCGTTTTCAAAAAGGAATCTTTTGCTTATGGAGGTGTTTCTCTGCAGTGCTGCCGCTAGAGGTCTGTATTGTCCCGTTTAGCTGTTGCTCTGCTTGATCGGCTGTACCAGAACAGATGGCACATTTGTTAGACTTCATTGAGTGTATTTTTCCTTTATTGAAGCGTGAGGGAATTTGATGTTTGCAGGTAGAAGTAGCTAGGTAGTTAAAAATTCATAATGTTTATTATTTCTTTGTGCATTTATATTGATGGAGGCTACAAAGTAGTTGATTTATCTTCATCCATTTGACGGACACATGCTAATGTCATGAGTAGGACATTCATTTTGTCTTTGATGTAACACTTGAAGAATGGATGATATTTAGTTGGAAATGTCACTGAAGTAATGTGCACACATCAATTCCTTGACGCTGCCTGTCACTTAAGATTACAGGTGCATTTTTCTACAGGGACATTAGAATGGCTGGAGGCAATGTGATTATTTTGGGGTATGTGCATGTATAGAAACGTGTCTTGTGGTTCCTTTTGTGCGCAATAGCTGAGAAGTGGCCTAAAATCTGAATATTTAGGTGACTTCAAGCATGTTGTTGCCTTGTATTTTTCTCAATTGACAAAAAAGAAATTTGAGATGGCAATTGGTTCGGGCTATTTAGTGTAAAACAAGAGATTTTGGGGTGAAGGAAGAACACTACGTGGGGTTAGGTTTTTTTTTTCAAATTTATTTTAAAAATGCTTAGTACCATTTTAGTAGTACAAAACGGATGAGTTTTATGTGAAATGTTCTTCTTCTTTGTTACAATGACACAAATACATCAGTAGAGGAGTGAGGACTAAAACACAGGAACCTTCTAATTCTGCTTCTTGGCACCTTGGAAATTGAAGTCTTTCATTTTTTCTTACTACAAAAGATTACATAAGCATTGAGAAAAAAGCACCTCGTCCTGAACTGCACTTTTGACCCCTTGTCTTTGACCCTGACTCATATTCTTGCATCAGAAATAAAACCCTGGCAGTTCTGTTTGGTTCAGTAAAAGGCAAGTTTGCAGAGAGAGACAGGAAATCCATTCCTACTCTGTAGATTTATCACAAAAATGCCTAAAGCAAACAGCAAAGTAAGTTTGCTTTATTGGAGACAAACTCACACCTTTGCTCTTTCAAAGACCCTGTTTACAAGTTAAAACCATGGCTCAGACTGACTTTCTTCTTAAGCTCCCAATCTGTAGGTCCTGCCTGAAGGCACATACAGACGAAAAAACTGGAAGGTACCCTGCTGCTATCGTGGTCTAGCAGAAGTGCTTGATGTTCTGAATATAGAATGATTGTGTTTCAGTAGTCTGAAAACCTGGTGAGCTGAAGCTGAAATAATGGCACGTGTGCTGTCACCAGCAAAATTTGATAGCTGTGCATAGGAAAAGTTCAACTGAAGTTATCTATACCAATACAAATTCTTCCAATAAAAATGCTTCTCCAATAAGCCTATTAATGGACTGTATCATAGGAAGATTTCAAAAAGGCCAGTTTTCAAAGACTCTACCTTGGAAATGGTGTTGAGGCACAGTTTGAGTTCAGCTCTTGCTGCTCCACTCTGACAATGATTTGGCAGCCTGGTAAGAGCTTGGCTAAGATGTTAGATGTTTTTTTCTTGGTGGAAGAGTAGAAGAGTTTTAGTTTTTTTAGTTTTTTTAGTTTTAGTTATTACATTTAACAATCAAACAACAACAAAAACACCACACACGCATAACAACACTTCTGGCTGGTACAGTGAATTTTTTCTTTATTAAGAAAAATGGCTGGTTTTGTGCCAAGCATTTTTCTGTGTTACAGGTCATGGATGACAGGGAATCCATCTTGAATTGCTTTTAATACTGTTTTCGGCTTGGCTCCCTTTTCAAAATCGGCCCAATATGTATTTGAAAAGGGCAGAGTGAAATGAAACGATTAGGATTATGAAACGTACCTAGCAATACTAGCTGGCTATAAGCACATCACAAGATATTGCTGCTGTCATGTGGTGGCTGTGTAGGTAGATAAATAAATAGAGGAAATAAGGTAATGGAGGGGTGGAGATGTGTATTTGTTATCCTGGTTAGGAGGTCAGTACAACAAGTTTGTGGTAAGGTTGGGAACAAAATCTAATTTGATACCTGGTGATCTGCTCTGTTTGCTGGACGTGATGGATTTGAGTTCAAGCATTCTCAGGAAACATTTAGTGGTAGTTCCTTTTTAAGGAAAACTGGTAACTCTTTAGTTTTTTGCTGAGTGCTCTTGTTGGCATAGTTTTTGATGTAAAACCTCAATTTTTTTTTTTCTAAGTTATTTTCCTCTCCATCTAGGAAATTGCTTATGAACATCTTTTTTCAGATGATGTTATGACAGATAATAAATTAGACACCATAGCATGGTATGGATTACCAAAAAAAAAAAAAGCTTCCAAATTCTTATCAGCGGAACCTGTTTTTTTCCCATTTCCTCTCTGTGTTTAGTTCTGCACCATTGCTTGCTTATGTTCTCAGATGCACCACGAAGTTTTTGGGAGGCTTGAAAGATCTCGTAGAAATAAAACGAAAATGTAAGGATGTATTGTTACTACACAAAACGTGAACATTTCCTTTGTGAATAGGTGTTGTATCTTCCGAGTCCTCTTGATGGCACTGGAGCCTTAGAGATGTATGCTCAGAAGGTCTCTCTTTCAGGCACCAAATCCTATTATCTAGGTTAGCTCATCTGTATTCAAAAGATCAATGTTGCATTATTACAAAGATCCTTTCAAGTGTAAAAAGGATGGCACTTCATTACAGAAAGTAAAAGAAACTAATCAAACTTTCTTGGTGAAATCATTGACTTTTTTTAAGCAAAGGGCAAATTTAAGAATTTGAAAGTCCGAAATGTGAGAGCGTCTTACTGTTAAGGGTCTGTGCTGCTCTAACTTAAATCTTCTGAACACGGTTCTTGGATTTTCATGTAATCTGAAGAAAGTGGTCTGTTGCAGCTCTCCTGACAGCTTACGATTAAGCCAAGCTGCTGCTAGCCCTCGTGAATCTGATGTACTTTATAGCTTTAGAGAACTTTCCAGTTTGCAAAGTGTCTTTAAATGTGAGAACAGAAGAGATAATCTTCTATTTCAGGGCAGTTGGGCTGTGCTTTAGCAATGCACAGGGAATTTTCAGTAAATCTGAAATCATAGCAGTGGTGATTTTGAATCCTTCTCGACTGAGGCTGTGCAGTTTGTCCTAACAAATAATTAGCTCCTTCTTTTCCTTTTATTTGTGAAAGGACAGCAAAGAGTTGTGCGGTGCCTTGGTGTGATACTGATAGCTAACTCCTCTATCTCATGCCTCTTACAGCTTTCCAGGTGCTTTGTTACAGAAATGGTTATTAGCATTTTGCAGTACCTGCATGTAGATACAGGGCAGAACCTGGACCACTGAACTTCCACTCCTCAGTGAATTGGTACTGATTAGCAGCTCATCTGTGTATACTTTGCTGTGAATATTTGTAATTTGTGCTAGATTTACATATATTACTATTTCTTTTGCTTATTTCCCTTGTCTGATTAGATGACTTGTGTAGCTCACCAGCACTGGCAGACCTTGCCATTGAAAATGCTGCTCAGAATTCCCTTCTGGTGACTGAGTGCTGGGTTAGTTTTCATGAATAAATCTCCAGCATCTGATCATCCACAGAAATGAACATAAATGGGTTATGAATGCAGCCAAATCAAAATTCAGCTTCAGTTGCATGCATATTCATGAGTATTACTTCCAACCATTTCCTTTCTCGCTGACAACTTGCATGAGTATAGCTCACTTGCCAAAGTTTAGTACGATACCAGATCTTGCAGGCACTGAAATCAGCTTGGGCAGCTTGTACCAGTCATTGCTTTAAGCTTGAAGGAAGCTGGTTTTAATTCAGGATAGAGGTGGAGGCTTAATGAAGTCATTTGGAAAGGATGGGAAAATATGCCTTTAAAATCTGAGCAAGAAAGTGAAATCATTGGATTGCTTTAGTGATACATTTGGAATGAAACAAACTAGCTTTGCTGGCTTCCAGCTCCTTGTTGTAGTCAGTAGTTAAGTATCATGGTACCTACCCTCTCTGTACTTCATGGACTATTTTTTTGCTTGTTTGTTTTAAAAAACTTTGAGGTTCAGGTTCTCCAAAATGTCCTGTGATGCTCATGTCAAAAGGAAGGGAAATAAGTTATTTTAAAATAGCAGTCTTAAAAATGAATGTCGTGACGTATCTAGGAAGAAACTGCTGGAAGAACAGTTGCTGTGAGATATATTGCTGGAGCTGACTCCACAGTGAGCTAAAATCATTCAGGTTTTTAATTTGTTTTATATTTACTGTTTAGTATTATCTTTTGCAGCTAGTATGTGCAAGATGTACTGACGTGAAGTTTGGGCCAAATTAAATGGTTATATCCACATTCTTGGTTTGGGGGACATGGGAAAGCATCGTGCAGTATTTAATCATCATCTGGGCTTCTGATAGGCATCCTTTTCTTTTGAGTAGTTAGTTTCTGTAAGTTAATTTTCTGCTCTCTCTTCTGACATTGGTGTGAATTATTGTGTTTCATTGTTTTGTGTTTTTTTTTTTCTTTCTGAGAAAGCTGTATGCAGTCCTTTCATGTGAAGGAGTCAGAGGTTTGTTTGTATGAGGAGAGAAAAATTCTTTCTGTAAATCTGGCTTCTGTAACTATCCTTACTTCCAGCTGAATTTCTGTAAATTACCTTCTGCAAGAGAAGCAAATATTCCTTCCCAGAAGGGAATAGAAGTAAGAATAGAAGTAGACTATGTAAAAGGATATTCCAAGTCATCTGATTAGGATGAAATGAGAAGCTAAGGTGGGTATAGAAAGAAAAAGTATTTTTGAAATTAAACTGAGATTCAGTAACTGTTCAGTTGCTTTACTCACAAGGTCTGTGTATCACGAAAATGCAATAAAGATTTAAGCAATCTACAGGGTTTGAACTAGTTTTCTGTGCAATAGGATAGCTCTGGTTTACTTTAACAATTGCTGAGCTCATTTGTGTAAATAAAATTGATTCTGATTATGAACATGGTTTCTATATCATCCTGCTTAAAACTCTTGTAAATGTAGGTTCCAGTTCCAGTTGAGAAGTGTGGTACTTCAGTTTCATAGCACTGGGAACAGACATACATGATACTCTTGACTTTAAGTTGAAAAGATTACACATAAAAAAACCAACCTTGGCATTCAGCAGCTATTGAAAACTTGTTAAAAGCATTGAGCATGTAGGTGACTGAAGAATGAGGAAAAAAATATCAAGGAACTGTTTATTCAGTTGGTTTCGTACTCCTGAAAATGGGCATTGTTTGCAGTTTCAGCACGCAAAATGCAAATATCATCAAGTGTGAAAATCAGTTTTAACTACTGCATTAGTGGAATGAGACTTCTTAAAATTATTATTTAGTTAGTTTAAATAATAGAAAAAGTATAAAGTAACTTAGTGCTGATCGCAGAGAGGTGAATATATAGGTTTAAATATTACGAATTCTCCGATCAGAAAATCTTCCCTTGCATGAATGGTGATGTTTATCGGAGTCATAATCTGCTTGTTCGGTCACAATGCATGGTGGCTTACCAACTGGTTAGGATGGAAACCTGCCATCTCTTCAAAATCATAGCATCGAACCCTTGTCTTGAAAGATGTGGATATAGAAGTATTCATGTCAGCATGTTTTCCACTGATACTGACTCCCTGTCCAGAAAATTGACTTGTAACCTATTTTTGCTTTTCTTAAATAGTAAAAAAATTTTAAACAAAGGAAGCCAAATATCTCTGTGCTTGTCTTCATGCCCTCACTTCACTTGTATTACCTTAAGTTTCCAATCTTTGGTGACTAGAAGAAACTTAAAGCTGGGTGTTCTTGTTGCCAAGCATAGAGGTCATGGTGTGCTTTTGAAGGTGGGTAGGTGGCACTGCTGCCAGCCCCACAGCACCATGGCAGCTGTTCTTTGGGAAATCTCAGGTTTTTAACCTTTTGAGTTTCATGTGTGAGGATCTCACAGAGTAGGACTAACTTAAGATCCCTTTTAAAATCTGAAGATTTAGATTAATAGTATTGTAGAAGACCAAAAAAAAAAAAAAAGGTGTAATGAGTCTCCAATCAGAGTGATCAGAGTGACAGAATTTGGTCTACTTTCTGATGTGACTGTTCTGGTTACGAGTAGCATGAGCTGATAGATAACACCTCCCTTTAAAATGTGGAGTAATTCTAAATAGCTCTATGAATTTTGCTGCTACAACTTGAACAACAACAACAATAATAAAGGCAACAAATGGGAGTGTTTCCTTGCTCTTACTCCCTCCTCAACCATTACTACTGCTGACTTTCATTGCTGGCTGGGTGACATGAAATGTTCTGCTTCCCATTCCTGCCTCTCTGCCACATCACAGATAGTTTAGCATTCTCAGTGCAAAGGAGCTGCAGGCTGTTTGGTGCTGTAGCCAAGGACCTTGAGGCAGCAACCTTGAAATAATTTATTGTGAAGGTAATATTTGATAGCCTAATTACTGTTATAAGTCCCACTTTTCCACTTCCAGCTAATCATGGTCACTGGAGAAAACGGAGTCCATACTAGTATTTACCTTGTGTGAAGGAGGGAACGTCTTTACCCTTTGTATTTCCTGCATCTGGTATTGGCTGCTGTTGGAGATGAGGTGCTGCATCAGATGAGCATTGGAGAGCTGTGCTCCTCCCTCCTCCTGGAAAAATTAGGAACAAATATATTCTGTACTTTGTGCAAGGGTATTAAGGAGTATAAATTTGTCTTGGGCTGAAGTTTTGTAACTGTGCTATTAGAAGATCTGTTAGACAGAATAGAAATATAATTAGTAAGATGTTAGTGAGCGGTAATGAAAGAACAGTAAAAACACGACTTTGTCTCAGGTCATGTAACAGTTCAGCCACGAGCGTCCTTGGCACTTCTGCTCTAGAGCAAAATGTACCAAAGGAAATAAATGGAAGTGTGTCCTAAATGGCTTTTTTTTCCTGTTTTTTCTTCCCCCCTCCTCCCCCTTCTATTTGTCATTTCTGTCGCTATTCTATGGCAGCTTTACAGAATGCAGGGTTGAAATCCTCTGCCGTTTTACTGCGACTTATGGAGGCTAAAGTAGAGAGTACAAAGCTATCAAGCCAGATTGCAAGTTCATTTATGAGCCAGTTTTCTTTACATTTTAGCATTTTATTTTCTCACAAACTGTATTGACTGGATTCATAATATTCAGGGGTTGATTTCAAGGGGAATACTCTGTGATCTAGAGAAGGACACAAATAAATATTGTAGCCCTAGTCTAATTCTTTATGCTCAGTGCAATATTAATATCTTCTGTAAAAGCATCAAGAATGGAGAAGAATTTCACAATATCAATGGATATTACTTTTATCTATCCTTTGTCATGTATTACTCCTTTAAAAAAGATAACTCAAGACATTTTTTGTATTTTTAGACCATTTTTTCTGACAACAGAAATGACATAGACAAATGCTGTTGAAGGCCAGGTTGGACAAAACTGGCAAGTGATTTTATTTTATTTCATAGTAAATCAAGCTATGATTTTGGTCTAGTTATATTTAAATGTAACTCACTACCTAAATTTTATCTTGCAGATGTATTGTCTGTAGCTTCAAATTTACCCTTGAATCTCATGACTTGCTGCATTTGATTCTTCTAGTAGTGTAACCCATGTGAATTAAAGTAGCTACTGTTGTATGGTAACGGGGACTATGTCATTGGAAAGTCTTGCTGGACAAGAGCAGATTTCTGTATTTCAGAGCATTCAGTCCTTAATGTTAGTTTTACTGTTCAGAAGCACTTTATTTCAATAATATTTCTCCTGTGTCTAAAAGGCACTCCCTGAACTGTTTGGAACCTTATGAAATAGATTTGATGGGTTTTTAAAGACAGCGAGAGTGGATATGTAGTTGAGGCATATTGGATCATCATTTTGTTAAGTCATGCCCTTTCCTTCTTTCATCACCCCTGAGTCAGAAACCAGCCTTTTTACCAAGAAAAAAGAGCCCAGCCCACAACCTTGATAGCTTAACTGCCTGTTTGGTAAGCATCTGTGGAGGGGTTTGGAATCCAGTTTCCAAATGGCTTTGGTTCTGGTACAGTGCTGTACCTAACTAAAGAGCATTTTCTTCTTCATTATGATCTAACCTCATGTGGACCTGACTACATCAGGCCTTCGTGTTAATCCTTACAAAAAGCAGCAGGAAAGGTAACAAGAGATGCATCCGCATACTCTATTAAGCCTGTTTTCCCATCACTTTATCTCATTAACTGCTTGATCACTGTGAATAGAAAATAATATTCCATTAACTCTCAACTTCAAAAGACTCAGATTTTCAGATCAAACAGTCCTTCAACAGCTGTTTAAAAGTCTTTAAATCCAAGAGGTTAGCTTCAAAGAACACCTCATGAGTGTTCTGAACCCAGTCGACAGGTAAACAGTAATTTATGACCAAAGATACGCATTAATGAAATGGCTTTAAATCACAGGCATTCTCTCATGCTCTTTTTTTTTTTTTTTTTTTTTTTTGGATTCTAGCAGGAAGTTCCTAGATTGACAGCAATATGGGTGGATGGTTCTATTATCCATGAAACAGATGAAACAGACAGTTCTACCAACGCACTTAAACACGTGCTTTGTTTAGAGAAGCACATTCCCTTCTGATCTCTTCAGTATGGCCACAATGCTATTTTGAGTTTTGTTAAAGAGTGTTCTAAGCAGCAATTCATTAGAGATGTTTAGAGAGAGAGCATTATTTAATTTTTCAGTCATTTCTGCTGATTGGTATGGGTTATAGACATTACATGTTCAACCAGTACCTTGTTTTTTCTGGGGCATAGAATCAAAGTTCAAGAAGTCCTCTGAGATCATCCAGTCCTACTGTCCACCTACCACCAATATGTCCCCACTAAACCATGTCCCTTGGTACCATATCTAAATGTTTCTTGAACACCTCTAGGTACAGTGTCTCAACCATTTCCCTGGGCAGCCTGCTCCAGTGCCTGACCATTCTTTTGGAGAAGAGATTTTTCCTTAATATTTGACCCGAACCTCCCTTAGTGTTACTTGAAGCCACTCTCTCTCATTCTATCACTAGTCATGCAGAAGAAGAGGCTGACTCATCTCACCACCACCTCCTGTCAGTTGTAGAGGGAGATGAGATTACCCCTGAACCTCCTCTTTTCCAGACCAAACCCCATTCACTCAGCTGTTCTCCCCAAGACTTTTGTTCCTGACTCCTCACCAGTGTTGCCCTTCTCTAGAAGGGTGTGTATTCTGTTGCTTTACCTTGAGGTCCACCACAGAATTATTCTGTAGCCTCACTGTCATGATTTTGTGATTTTTGGTTATTGGTGTTCCACATCATAACGTCATGTAGTGCACTGGGACTTAAAGTGTTAACGCTCCAGTTCCAGGTACCTGTCCAGAAGAGAACTACATTCCCCAGGGGGCTTTGCGGTCACTCACGCTACGTTGTAATGTAAAAGCAGAGGCATTTTGCTATGAAATCTCACTGATAAACCTAGCTTCAAGCAGGGACATCTTTTGCAGTGTGTGTCTAAAAGAAATGGGAACAAAACACAAACAAATATTATACACACACACAAAAGCCACCACTTTCATAGACTCTTGGGGTAACTGAACAAGCGCGCTCCCTTCCACACACTTAAGATATTTACCAGAATGCCACATTCACATGTGAAGAAAAGTCGACCTGAGTGGTAATTTAGCTAAGCAGCAATTCTCAACATGAGTCATGAAACTTAGTGGGGGAAAAAAAATGTCACCCATCTGGGCTGTCTACTGTTTGGGACCAGCTGTGTGTTGAGGTGACAGCTGGTTGTTGTCTGCTTCAGGAAAGGGCATGCAAGTGTTTGGCCTTTTCTGGCAGTTTTTCCCTGTGGCTGTTTAAGATGTTTCTTCAGATTTCCAAAGTGCTGTTGCCCTTCCAGTAAGTTTCTAAGATTTTCTTTCTAGTTTGTAATTTTCTTTTCAGTTTTTCTTTTGAAATTGGCTCAGCTTTTCCCTGCTCATGTGACTTATTTTTCCCTTCTCTGATACAGATTGCCATCAGGTTTATTCTTGTAGCGTCATGAGTACGTGACCAAAATAACTGTTATGGGAGCAGAGAGAGTGTGCACATTTGACATTCAACCTAGTGACTTTTTTTTAAAATTCCATAATTCCTTAAGTGTATAGCCGTGTTCAGGGATATTTCTGTAGTTGTACTGAAGCTCAGACGTAGATTCTTTTCCTTATAAGTAGATATGATTTCCTTATCTCATGTTATCAGCATCTCATGTTATCAGCAAAGACTTAGAAGTGACTTAAAGAAGTTTCAGAGATAGCACCAGAATACAGGGAATAAAGAAGGCAGCTGATAGAATGTGTTAAGTAGAAATTTAACAGTTTTAATTCATGTTTGGACATTCAGCTGTGTGGTACCTGCACAGATATTCAAACACAGCCAACTGTATTGGGCAAAGTGGTGTGAGGTGTATTTAGCTATCCGTTACAGCCCTTTGAGCTCTGGGAAAAGAAAATCAGGCCATAAAATACCAACTGTGTGTCATGCATACACAATATTTCAGTTTCTGTTGCTTTTTTGTGTAGCAGATTGGAACCGGGAGAAGCCAAAGCCTGTTCAGAAGGACAGTTGAAATGATGTCTGTGGGTACCAGATGCTTTGCTTACATGCTGCTTTTCCTTGTTCTCTAAACCTTTGTCATTCTTCTTTTGCTGACGTTAATTACCAAGATATTTCCACTCCGTCAACTTGATTGTTGCAGACTTGCCTCTTGATTCACTTTTTTTTTTTGTCCATCTTTTGTTTCTTTTTCTTTTTTTCTTTTTCTGTTTTCCACTAAAACCCACTGATCCATAGTTCTCAAGGTTCAGGCTCTCAGCTCACAGATCGTTTATTACCTCAGCCTTTGCTGTTGTGCTTAATCTCCTTGGACAGGTTACATTACCACATCTCTTGCTCAGTACTTTGGGAAGCTAGCATATGGAATTTGAATGGAGGGTCAGACCAATGCAGATCAAGTAGCCGTAATCTCAGACTAGAAAATGTAATTTCTAAGGTTCTTACGAAGGTTTTTTTATGTTGGGTGATTCTGTGACTGATTAGATAGCTTATGGCTAAGTATGGCACTATTTCTTTGAGATCTCCAGGTGTGTTTGTTTTGTGTGCTAGCAGTATGAATCTTAATCAGAGGGTAAAACAGAAACAAAAGGAATAACGCCACAAGTCAGCATTTCTCTCTAACAGTTTGGGTATAACAGAATATAGCTGCTACCATCTCAGCTATAGCAAGACAATGTTTTTGGAGTAAGCCACGAGCTGGCAGTTTTCTATAAAGACTCATAAGGAACTTGCGTGAAAGTTAGGAGATCTGAACAAGGAGAATGAAAGTTCTCCAAGAATTCTTTCATCTCTTTTGTGTTATTTCCCTGCACTCAATTAGAACTGGCTGAGGCCCTGACATGTAACGCTCTGCAATAAGCTCTATGCCTTGCTAACAGTTTGTTTGCTGAACAGGGTTGTTCTGCAAGTGTTTGAAAGAGTTGTGATTCAAACAGTATCCCAGAAAACCTTTTGCTGTCAGTTTCAGATACAAACGAATTGACCTTTTTTTTTCTTTTTTCCCCCTCCCCCAGAACTTTTTGGTGAGTTGTTTCAAGAAATTACTTTGGCTTTCTGAAGCTCTAACTCTAAGCAAGAGACACTGCAGCACACACAGCCTGCAGTGAAAACAGCCTCCCTGATTCTATGATAACAACAAATGTAAATGACTCAAGATCAAAGTTGCGAATGAACTTGCTTGTTCTCTCTCTTCCGTTTTCCTTTAACTTCTTTCTTTTTAAGTGAGGAATGTCTACTGAGAAATCTTATTAAATATCAAAACTGAAAAGCAGTTTTTTTTCTCGAGTCCTAGAAACTTTTAGCGAGGAGGGAATCTTCTTTGTAGTATTGTGACAGTTGTTCCAGAAAATGTCTGCTTTTCTCTTCAAAGTAAAATTGCTTTTAGTTGAAATAGCTCGTATTCCCACTGACTGTTTTTTTCTCTGAATCTTTTTGCTCTTTTTTTCTCAGCTTATTACTTCTTTGGTTAAGTGCAAATGCTACCAACATATTACTAGTCATGCTGCTTAAGTAAATGGCGTGTGCTTTCTGGATTGTTCTGTATAGTAGTTAATAGAAATGAGATCAACTTTTAGGTTTCTAAAATATCTGGTGGTATTCAAGAGCACCTGACCTCTCAAATGTCCAGTTTGTTTTTATCTATTCATGTAGATGGACACTTCAGTATCTGGAATACTGATATCGCAGTGAGGGGAAAAAGAAACAATAACAGCAGAAATAAAACTATAAATCCCGTGTTTGATTTCTTTTGTTTCAAGAACTCTCTCTGGGTTTTGCTTTTGTTTTGAAAAGTTGTTTAAAAAAATTTTTGTACAACTATGGTTGTTAAGTAAAAGCTTGCTGGTCTGACCATAACAAAAGTAGACTGACTGAATCTTCTCTGTTCCTGCCTGACAATCACCTTCATAATGGGTTTCAAATCTATTAGGCCATTTGCAAAGGAGTGCTTAGGAGCTTTAGCTGACAATCAAAAATACTAAATGCTTATTTAAAAACAATCTTCTGTTTGAAATTGTGAACAAAATACTTAAAAAATCTACTTTAGTGAGTAGAGGGAAAGTCCAGCATCTGCTAGGCTTTTCCAATTTCTAGGTTTTCCAGGTATGGTAGAAGTGTTACTTGACCACTGAGAGCTTCAAAAGCTCCTCATGTTTCTAACTGTTTTTTTGTTGTTTTTTTTTAGTTCCTTAAATTGGCACAACTAAGCATTCTGTTTTGTGTGAAAACGCTTCCCCATTTGGAAAGGGGAAAAAAAATTAAAATACATTTTTCTAAGGGAAAATTGTTCTTCCCTTGCTTAGTATATCTGAGGTAAAGAGTAAAACAAGGGGAAGCGTTACCCTGCTTCTACACCCTTGGTGTCAGCAGAACTCAAGATATGCTTCTTGACTATTAGACTTCAGTTCTGGGAAGTCTTTGTGTGGTTGAAGGGCTGCAGACAGAAGCCCAGCTGTCAAGCCAGCCCAGGAGCATCTGCCATAGTGCAGATAGCACGAGGAGGTCTTCCTGATGTGGAGGAGCTGCAGGTATCACCAGCTTTGCTGCTTCCAGCCACTTTTTAAACCTGGTGATGAGCATGTTTGCTGGGTGTCTTCAGATGATGAGCCTCTGCCACAGCCATGCAAAGGATTTGCTGTTCTAACAGCCTTATTTCTGTTAGGTGAAAGAGGCAGAGGGTAGGGAAACAACAATTCTATGGACATTAAGCTCCTAGGTTGTTTTAGTTAGCAGCATTATACAGTGTAAATGATGACACAGTTGAGGCAGGGAGGTGTGGGAGACAGATAAGATGTCTGAAGTGATTAATTAGTGCTCTAGTGAAAATACTAATTGGATGTGATGTTGGGTTGCTGTGCATGTCGTATAGTCTGACAACAAACACAGACACATCCTCCTCCATCTCCCTTTCCTTTAATTGTGGTCCATAACAACTAATCCCTTCACTCAGCCTGAGAGCATCCATCTCCTCTGTGAGCCAACTGTTACTGGTTTTCCTTTTGTGCTTTGTGAAGCTAGGTGACTCTCCAAGGCTAAGTGTGAAGGCCACATGCACAAAAGCCTGAAGGGAAGCAAGTGGACATGTAGTGAAGTTCTTTATGAGTGGGTGTCAGTGTTATTAAGACTAAGGAAAATTGCCTCTCTTACTGCTCTTCAGCTGCACAAGAGAAATACATTTAATGCAGACCCAATACTGGATCTGTTGTAAAAACAAAAACATTGCTGCCAGCAGCATCAGCAGACAAGCCCTGAGCTGTGTGTGCTCAGGTGCTGAAGCAGCCTCTACTGCTAAGTGGTCTATCCAGCTTGGCACCAAGGTGAGCTGATGGGGCAGTATTTGAAGACTTTCAACATCCTTTCCTGTGCTGCATCTACCTTTTCTATTACTAGAGAAGTTTCAATTGCTTATTCTGTTTGCTGTTTTTTTCCCCAATGCTTAAGAGCAGATTAAAAAAAAAAAAAAACACACATACAAAAATCTTGATGAGAATATTTATATTATCACGTAGCTCAGAGTGATGAAATTGTAGTAATAAACAATTAATGATTAATTATTTAATGTTTTGTTTTAATAACTGTTTAATGCAGATCTGATGACACAGTAGGACTCTGTTCAAAAGAAAGGTGTGGTCCTGTCAGTCATCATGAAGGGTGCTTGTAGAAGTATGGTAACCACAGAAAGGGAGAGGGATGCTAGGGGTAAGCCTGAATTGATAGGGCAGACATAGAGGTATGTGAGAGGGGTAGGCTACTCCAAGACAATTGAGAGAAGAGATTAATTTGACAGCTGAATCCATGAAGTTATTCTGTAGTTATTTCAACAAATAGTCTTGTATGGAAGATAATTAATATTTTCTCATTTTCATGGGGAGTTTTTCCTGAATAAACAGGATTGACTGAACCTGCAGATGTTACATCACTATTAACATTTTTATTTGCATTACAGTCAGATCCTTTAGACATTGGAATATGTCATTCCTACCCAGTTAACAAATATAAAACAATGTCCTACAGAACTTTGTTTCTTCTATTCTTAGGCTTCTGAAACAGACTGGGCCTGCTTTTAGGATAACTATCCAGACACAGGAATCTCTGCTTTTATGCAGAAAGACCATACATATGACATCACCAGGTAACTTGGTGCTGGGCATTTATACACAAAGCATGAGTCAGTCAAGTTTAATGACCAAGCCACAGACATTACTCCTGTTACAGGAAGGACTCTATTCTTGCTGCATGCAATTTATGGTATATACTTTTTCAAATTTCAGTGTCTTTATACTAATACAGAAGATCACCACAGAAATAAAGGTGATGACAAGGAAAGTTCAGTGCTTTAAACAATTGGTCTGAAAATAAATCCAGAGTTTGCTCAGCTTACCTGCATTTTGTGTAGCAAACTGAGGAGGTGTCCTAAGTTTGTTTTTTAAAATATGAACTCAAGGCTTTCAGGTTTTTTTTTTTTTTGGAATGCACATTTATCTTGTGTGTCTTTTGAAATGATGAGGACTGATTGCCTGTCTATAATAAGAAAAAGAAAACCGTAGGCCACAGCTTGAGAATCACCTGTGTGTAACTTGCTCTTTTATTTTTAGCTTGTTTTGTTTTGTGATGTGTTGGCATATATTGATTACATGACTAGATTTTAAGATGATGAGCTAAAGAGATTGAGCAGCACATGCAGTGAGAATAAAATAGTCCAATGAAGGATGTTATTTTTATCTTAAACTTGGATGCTACCTATATTCTGCTAGATTCAAGCTTTACCTGCTTGCTACTGTTTTTTTTCTTTGAATCTAAGTATACACCAATCTGAATTTTTCATCAAAATATGACTTTTTTTCTTGATCTTTGCATTCATTTTTTTAAACATTTTCTGTTTAAACTATCTCATACATCTTTATAATTGTGAATTTTTATTTTTACTAATTTAGCTGAATGATATGGAATGAAAGTGGAAGGTTAGTCAAACCTTAATTTATAGAAATAAAAGGAAAAAGTACAGAGAAACAGTTAATACTGAAGAAATTAGCACTAAGTGGCTGATAGAAGAGTCTCGCTGCTATTTCTCATCTCACTGAATAGCTAATGGAATATCAGAATAGCAGCACTATAATATTGTTCATCAGGTAACTTTCAGAAAATAGAATATGGCTTTGGATGGGAAGAGAGGGAACCATACTGAACTTCAGAAAAGTTAAGCACCAAACTGAAGAGCTCTGTTTTTCTGTTTTAAATCCTGTCTAGCCCTTGCTCTGAATCACTTGAGTCTGATTCTCCCAGGTGCGTTGTCCAGTTGTCATGGGATAGTATTAGTTTTTAGCACTCCAGTTTTGTCAAAATGTACTTATTTTGTATATGGTGGCTTCTGTGAGCACCTGAAAGTACATTTGGGGATGGGAATGGGAGAATCTTTCAGTTTGTCTTGCTGTATTGTGGCTCCTGCTGAACTTCTATGACAGTAAGAATCATGGTTGTGCATCTGAGTAAACAAGACCATGGTATCCCAGGGAAGCTTGGCTCACATTGGCTGCAGGTACTCTTGGATCAGCTACTGGCAGTGGTCAGCCTGTATATGAGACAAAAGACTCTGCTGAGCTACAGAAGAACTCTTTTCTCTAAGCTTAGCTATATTTTTTTCTAATAGCTTTGCCTCCGTGGAGTTTTTAGTGAGGTGTATGAATCTTTGATATTCTGATTGGAAATGTGAAGGAAGCGGTGCCAAACCTTGACTGGTTTTAAAAGCAGCCTGACTTTTTTTTTTTTAGATACTTGCAGTGATACGGCAGCTCAGCTGAGTAATTCAGTATAACTGCACAGTTCTGCTAGTCTTGCTTAAATTCTGTGCTGTGAAGACAAGCCAAAGGCAGTGCACAGAACAACTGTGAGGCAGCATGATGCTCACACAGCACTGCTGCACTGCAGTGGTTTCTGCAGGAGGAATCCAGCAGCTCAGTCATGCACAGTCACAATTGGATGTAGACGAGACTACAGTGAGTTTGCCCACTAGTCTCTTGCCTTGGGCTTTTCTTCCCTTTTCTATACTTAAAATTGCTCTCCAGTATTTGTGTTACATTTTACAAGTCAGAGCCAAGGCTCTGCATTAAGCCCATATGGGAGCACTGCCTGCACTGAGCAATAATATCAAACTGGGACTGTGCAGGGATATGCTGTGTATCCCTTTTTTTGCTGATTGCTGTAGCACTCTATAATCAAGTGCTCAACTATTGTGAGCATACTTCAGCTTGTTGTAATTGCCCTTTGTTTCAGTAAAGAGACTGTAATTACTCCTGTGGGCCATGCCTTTTGCTTTAGCAGTGTTTGATTGAAACCAGTCATTTATTGTAAAATCTTAAGGCTTTCTGCAGTGTTTACTGATAAGCTTTCTGTGTGACAGTCATTTAGTCTACCCAGCCATCCATATATTAAAGATATTGCACATTTTCCCTTTCTCTATTCAGACAAATCAACTGCTGGTTTTAGTTTGATTACATTTCAGTTTATTGAGTTCATTGTGTAAGTCTTTTCTCCTAGGTTCTGCTTGAGGGAAGACTGGCATTCAGTGTGAGTGTGGTAAGTTTGGGACTGTTGGAAATTAGTGATGTGAAACTCATTAATAAAATGAACTAAATACATTTATGTATACTTTTTTCCTTTTTCCTTAACACTGCATAAAAGAATATGCCACCACTTCATGAAGCCTTTTAAATATCAGTGAGTTGGAAACTATTGTTGCTTGCTTTATCGGTTATTTGCAAACTGTTGACTAGAGGTATGTGGATTTTTTTTTTTTTTTTTACAGCAACAGAAATATTGTTCTTATTAACAAATTGTCTTGGTAACTAAATATCTCAAGCTAGAAAATAACTTAGTGTTTGTGGGAGAAAAAAAAAACTTCATTTTTGGAGCTGGCTTAGATCCTAAGAAAATGAAATAGGGCCTATTTCACACCTAATGATGTGAAAGTTGACTGAAACTAACCATTGATAATCCGAACGTAGTTATAACCTAGAATTTATTCCAAAACAAGTATGAGATCTATTCAATAACTGCTGTGGGTCATTAGGAGATCACATGTAGGTGAGTTTTATGCAATGCATTGCCTATCATTGTATCCTTGGACACCTAAAGTTGCTCATTTTAAAAAGAGAATGGTAAAAACTAATTACCTTTCCAGCCTTTGTTCTGTAAGTAAAATAGGCAGTAGATCGGATTTTGACATCTGAGAACTACATATTTTATTATGCAGATACTTCAAAATGATTCATGTGAGTTAAATACCTCAGCCACAGTGGTACAAGGCTGATTTGTAGCCCCAAGGGCAATAGAGTTGCATTTTTTCTTGAGTGATCAAGCCTCCTGCTTTTAGCTCACATGTAGCCACCTTCCAGGTTTGGTTGGATTAGAATCACCTAAGGAAGCAGTTTAAAGTACACAAAAGCTTTGAATTTTGTACAGACATATATCTCTGTAATCTAATTGAGAATCTGAGACCCGCAGTATTAATGGTGTTTTATGAGGAAGTTTTCTTTTCTGTTTTCCATTGGTTTGACCTTTCCATTACATAACCCATTGCAGGTTTTTTTGGAAAATTTCTATAGCATAGTGCCTTTCTCTGCAAGGCCATAAATTCTGAGTACATACCCAATGAAAGAGCGATTTTTTTGCTTGTTTCATTGTTAATTTGGACTTGATAAGTGGCGATAGTAGTTGTAAACCAACTGAAAAAGATGTGGATAGAAAGATGCACTTCCACTGAAGAAATTTTCTTAGCGTTTCATCTTCTGCCTGTATTTCTGCTTTTATTGCATTGTTTGATCAATAGGAGGTCTTTTTTTAATATATATTATATCTGAAGTGTTTTTTTTTTCTGTTGTAAGCTCGTATTTATTTGCCTGTTTGAAAATAGGAGTGGAAAATCAGCCTCTGCATATAGCACTGTCTCTGTTGAAAATACAAAAGTCCCAAAAAAGATGTTTGGCAGAGTAGAAGGTGGAGGTTGACTTTGAATCTCTTCTTTTTGTAATGATTAAGTAGAAATTGGTAAGAGTCACAGGTGAGATAAATTTAAGTTTTCCACAGATCAGGCAGGGTGGATTTTCCTTGAGGATGAGGGAAGTGTGCACAGTAGCTGAGGATGCCATAGATCTGCTTTGGATGCTGATACTGTGTTCCTTGATAAAAGCCTTATCAGACCTTCTTCACTTTCAAGGCTTGCATGACTGTAAATTAATAAAGTAGACTACTTGGCCATTTGAAAGTCATATTATTTGTCCTATAACAAAACTGTTGCAACAGTTTTTTTTAAATGGAAGACTTAAAAATCAATCAATCTTTCTTAACAGAAAGATAGGTCTCCAAGTACTTCTGATAAAAGGAACCAAGAATTGACATGTATTCAAGCAGTTGTATTTGTGCATGCGACACAGACAAAACTTTGCTGTAGTGCTCAAGTGGAATGTGCCTGAAAGTGCTGGTGAAGACAAGCAGCATTTTTACTATTGATAAGAATGCTGAGAAATGCACCAGAAGTACAATGACAGGGAGTGTATGAGAGCTCAGCCATCTTGTCAGCTGTGTACTGGAAATACTACTCCATGTTTTCTCATTGTGAATAATACTGCTTCAACAATACAATTGTAAGTAGTAGGTCAGTAGTAGGCAAACATTCTGCTTAACGTCATATTGCCAATCTCTTTTCTGGCCAACTAATAGATTGCATCAGAACCTACTGTTGGAGTTTCTGCTCCTCTGTTTTCATTATCACAGACTGAAATTAGCAAAAGCGTAATGTTTGTGCCTTTAGAGGAAAAAATAAAAGGCGCCACGAACAAACACAAAACAAAAAAGAAACAAGAAAACCACCCACCTTTTCCTAATAAGGACCTAGACTAGATACAAAGAGTTTAAGAGCATTTTTTAAAAATAAATCTCTTAGTTGAGGTTTTCAAGGATATCTTTGTTAAAGCTGACCAGCTTCATGTGTTCTTGTGTGTACTTATCATTCTGATGTGAAATGAAGGCTCAGTAGCATAATTCATCGTCAGGGAAAACCTTGGAGCACGGCTGAGGAGAGCAAGGTGTTGGGAACAGAATCCACAACCCTGCAACTCCAGTTGCAAACAAACAAACAAAATGGCCAGTTGTATAGAAGCCTTGACTGCCTTGGGTTTTAAAGAGTTATTGTTTATATGAATATTATATAACTAGCCAGTGTATTTTAGTAATGCTAAAATTTTCTTTGAGTAAAATCTCAGTGTTTCAGTTACATAAATAAATGGTGTTCACATTAATGAGGTTCTAATGGATTTACTCAAAGGAATGATTAGGGTCTGGCAGAGAAAGCTAATTGTATCTTCTAAGTTTATCTCTTAAAATTGTGATTGCTAATAAAATGTGACTATAAAGTGGGTGATCCTTGTGTAACAGAAAGCTGAACATTTATGTTCTGGCTGACTTGAGTTCATGTATGTACATACGTACAAGCATACAAGTCACTTTATATGGACAATGTGTTTGTCTACATGTGTTAGTTTGATTTTTATAATCAATTTGCATGTTTCTGTAGGTGTACAACTGCCCCATATGAACTTGTACATCTGGTTTATAAGTTCTGAAAATCCTGCCTGGGGATCAGAAGGAGGAAAACTGAAGTCCAACTCTATGCGTTGAAATCCTAAGTGTTAAAATGAGCAGCATATGATCTTGAAGAAGAAATGAAATAAAAGGAATCAGAGTCACAGTGAATCTTAAATTATTTAAGCTCCTCCAGTGGTAGTGTTCTGTAACTGCTTTTCCTTTCTGTAAATGTTTCACAGCTGTGAAGTTTCCATGTGAAGAGCTCAAGTGTTGGCTATTGAGCAAAAGTTGAGTCCAGTTTCTGCTTGCCTTGCTTCCTTGTAAAACCTCATCAGCCCTGTCTTGTGCTCTCTGAAGTCAATTACAGCTGTGCAAACTGGTTGTAAATTGCTACTGTTTATGAGGTGATAGTTTTATCTCATTTTGTGATCTGTTTGCTAGTCTACAAAAAGGTTCCATGCAGTGCAGAACCAGGCTGATCGTTTCTTAGCACCGGAGGAGTTGTACTTAATAACAAAGACCCCCAGAAATAAATATAGTACTGGGTGAGCATCTAAAAGACTCAAAGCCCAGAAAAGCAGGGAAGACAAAGACAGCAGGAGTTGCTTTGCTTTCACAGGGCGCTTAGAGACATGGGCCCTGTTAGTGAGTTGGGCTTTGCAGGAAGCGGAGCTCTTTCCTGTGCAAGACTTGATAACTAGGCACGAATCTAAGAAGCGTGAAGTGTCAGATATTTTGGTTTTATTCTGCCTTATTAATTGGGCTGGAGTAATGCTAGCAATGGATTTCTCCTGCAGTGCATAGAGTCAGATTTTTTTTTTTTCCAGGCAGGGTGGAACAGTCTCATATTTCTTTTGCTGCAGACCCTGTAAAGAATGTAGGTCAGTGCTGAGTAGTTGTCTGGGGAAAGGGAAAAAACAACAAAAACAACAAAGCTTCTAAAATCTGTAATACTTGTGTACCATATGCATCCTATAGGGAAAGCTGACTTGTTGGCCTCAATACCATAAACCAAAGCAGAATGTAATGCCATAAGCTAGTGACATGGCTGTTCTCTTAAATTTCATAGCGTGAATTGATTGGTTTAAACAAATGGGCTTGGAAATTGAATTTTGACCTTCTGTTGTGTTTCCACTGCAAGTTTTTTTTTTTAAATTGCAACTCTTCCAACCAGCTGCACATTGGTTTTCTTGCAAGAATTACATGTTGAGTTTTCTGTATGCTTTACCTCTACTCAGATTTCAGTTTTAGTCTATTTCTCTTTACAGCAGTAATGAATTGATGTTAGTTTTTTCTGTTAGTGGAAATTTTGTCTTGATATATGCTAGCATTTCTAAAGGATTTATTGTACTCTTACTTTTAATATCACTACAGGGAATTTAAAATAAAATAGAGAATTTTAAAAGCAATTCTTTTTGTTCTGACTGCGTGCAGACAGCCACTGTTGTGAAAAATATGGGAAATAGTATGGAATCCTCATTAGGTTGGGACAAGTACTCCACACAACGTATCTGATTGGCTTTCATGTCTCTATGGGATTTTCAGCATTGGTTTACAGTTCATCTAAGTATTGAATAGAATTTCTACTTCTTTGCTTTGCAAAACATGAATCTTCAAGTTAATGTTAAAACCATTCAGATCTTCTGAGGTGTTCAGCATCTCTTGTAGGATAGCAACAGTATTTAGAATGTTTGCATCAGATGTGGTACAGAGTTTGTCACGGAAGAGATTTTTATTGGTACAATTGGATATTACATGGGAAGGACTGAGAAGTACATCTCTCTGAGGAAGTAGAAGAGGATAATGGGCTGGCTCTCTTTAACATGACTTTTGGGCTCAAGAACACAGAATTGCATTTAGTTTTGGGATGAGAACATTATGGTACTTGCTTGAGCAATCTTTTTAATTCTACTTTCAACTGATGTAGATTTGAATCTACCAAAGTGGCTGTCTTCATAGGACAGATGTCACTAAGGAGCTGGTTACGCCAACAGCAAGCAGACTGGGCTTTGTTGGAATGACTCAAATGTCACATGTAAGACCATGCTGATCAAGAGCAGGATCTGCCACACAGTATAATAAAATAAAGATTGGCTTTTCATAACCCCTTTGCAACCACCACAGTGATCACGTGGCATTCAATTACTTGTCTCCTGCGTGCTTTCTACATGCCCTCAGCACTTTTTTTAATGAAAGGTGAATGATTTGTCCTCAGCATTTCTTTTACAGAAGGTGAATGGTGGTTGTTGTTTGAATTTCTTGGAATGCTTACCCTTTTGTGTTTTTTTGAAATGCTTTTTGCTTTGGTTACAGGCAAGAATAAAATCTGTAGCAAGAATCATGCCGCACAACCACCTGGACAACTTCAAGTAACTGATTCTCTTAAGTGGTTTGAAACAGTTCTCTCTTTATGAAGTGCAATTCATTGATGCTACAGAGAAAACTTAATTAGTTGGCGTTTACCACCCCCACCCTATGGCAGAATAAGCTAAAAAGCTTTACATAATCAAACAATCCTGAATTTAATGATCTTGTTTATTTAAACAGAGTGTATTTTTTAGAGAAATCCATAGTCTACTTTGTAAATTCTTTTCAGATCATTTTATTTTTATTGATTTTGATTAGCCAGCTAATTTGTACATAATCAATAAGTGTGATGCTGATTAGCTCATTTTGATCTCTTGGCATAGAAGACTGAAATGAAGAAGAGATTAGCATGGTGTTTTGCTGACATTCCAATCTATTTTAAGTGAATGCAAGCTTTCTAATAAATATTTAATGGACAGTTGTTTGTGGTTTAATAGAATTAGATAATTCTATTAGAATCCTGTTTGGAAATTTACATGTGCCATACATCACTGCTGAGGACACGGTTAATAATTTAGGCTAAGTGACTAGTAATTAGAAACACAGTCAGATTAAGTAGGGACTTTTTTTTTTAAGGTCATCCAGGGATTTAAATGTTATGTGTTTGCTGTGTAGCTGCAAACTCTGCTCTTAGGTTCTCTCTTACATAAGAAAAGTAATTTGGTGAGCTCAGGACAAGCCTTAACAAAGCATGAGGCCCCTGGGGTTTATTTAATATCTCATCCTCTGAGTTAATGAGATGGAAAATAGTTCACTGTTTATCTACAGTAGATTGAGCAGATGTTACCAATTCAATTTTATGGAAAGTAATCTCTGAGAGATTGTCTTCTGCCCATTACTTTTTCATTGGCTGCATATCTGCTGTCCTTTTCTCAGCTTAAGAGAAAGTTTCCTGCACTGGTCATGCAGCTGACGAAAGATCAGTGCAGCAGAACTTGGTTAACCTAGTTAATATTAGGAATCTTAGCAAAGTCTGCTTGAAAACACCTTGAATTTTCAAACGCTTGATTTAGTGCTGTAAACTGAATGGCAAGTAACAATGAACAATTGAGAAGGCACTGAAGAAGGTTTTAACCAAAAAAATACAGCACAAATATTTCTCAATTGCTTTCACTTTAATTAGCTTTCATTTCAAATATAACTGTAGAAATGGCGATACAATATGGACAGAAATCTTCAAGGGAACTAAATTTGGAGCCAGTGCAAACAAAACCATAGGCAGCTGCAGTGATCAGTTACCCTCTGTTCTGTCAGTGTAGCAGATGTGTTTCTGCAGACTGTGTTTCATGAGGTGTTGGTTCTAATCTCCATGAACACGTGTGTTTTCCACTAGACACCCAGAGGCTGCGATCATTACTGGACTTCTTGTTTTCATGTTGACCCAGCACTTGTTCTGGTGGTCTTTGCTGCATTAGACTTGCCTACATAATGCTTGTACTGCAATGGGAACAGGACCATTCTTGTACTTGGGAGGGTTTCGTCACTGAAGCTTGACTGCTTTGCAACTTAATTTTGAAAGCAGGGGAGTTCAAGTGGAGTCTTTCTGCTGCCACTTCCTTTGATTCTCAGAGCTGTTCTTATCACCTGTAAGACTGAAGTGTCTTACCTGCCTGATATATTTATCTGCAGAATCGCATTCAGAGAACAGTCATGTAATAAGGCTGTGTACTTAGGGTTGTAGTTTGTCTAGTTACATAGTAGTGTACAAGGGGACAGTGTCACAGGAATCCATAACTCTGATATTGCTGGATACTTCTGAAGGTATACAAAAATTTAAACTATTGCTGATAGAGTGCATTTTGTTTGTCTCTTTACTTTTCCTCATTGTTATAGTTTTTACTTCTCAAGTTAAACTAGAAGTGTTACTCTATAGCACTGTTCATGCTGTTAGTTAGTTGTACTGGCTCAAACTGGAGATACGTACTGCTTGAAAGGCTGTCAAAATCTAAATTAGACACCTGTGGACTTGAGGACAGTTTCATTTATTGACAGATGCTAAGATCTGTGGAGATAAACCTACCGGAGCTAAGACCTGAGTCTGGCCTTGAGCTCTAGTGTGATGTGCGTGTGCAAATATACACGTGCATGCATGTTGAAAAATTTTCCCAAAGCAGTCTGGGCAGGTTTTGGGGCATTGCAGTTGAGATAACACTGCTCAGTAAAGTGAGGTTATTAGGCATTGCGTTGATACAAAAGATTGGATTAAAACTCTTCCTTTGGATATTCTCTTTTTAAAAAGAAAACTTTTCTAGTAACGCTTGTAGTCATTTCTTAGATAAAAGAATGCCATCAGCCCAGTCCTTGTGCTCATCTTGAGTCTGTCCGCTTTGTTTCTGTTTTATTCTTTACCGGGTAGTGATATGTATTGTGTTCTCTGGAGAACAGGTCTATTACTGAGAGCTGTTAGTTCCACTTGGTATTCATTCTTTGGAAACAATGGTTTGATGGGCTGGGGCATGGATTGTTGTATTAAGCAAGAAAATAACTTGAACTTCGCCTGTAATTACTTTGCATGCAGTCAGAATCTCATCGAGTTTCTGGCAAGCTCACCTTCAACTTCTGCATAGACATTATTACAGCACTTAACATTTCTGTAACATGATTTTATACCTTCAAATTGTTTTATAGTTATTAACTAATTAATTTCATAACATCCCTTTAAGGTCTATCTGTTTGTTTCTGCTTGGGTGGCTATATAGAGGATAATATGTGGCTTGAATGTTAATAAACACTGGACTGGCATGCCAGACTTGTCTTTTGATCAAACTTGCTTTGTTATACTTGATTTCTGTTCAGCTAAAATGATTATTTTCAAAAGCGGTGCCAAAATGTAGGTTCTGAATTTATGTGGTTTAATTTTTCTGTAGTGCTGATGAATGTTCTTACTGTTGTGATAGTAAGTCAGAAAAATGCTAATGCTGCAATTACAAAATCTGATCATAATTATTAACTTAATATATTATTATTTATTGATTAAAAGCAATTAGATTTTTTTTTTTTTTTAGCATAAATGGGAACCTTAGTGCTTTTAAGTCACTTCTTTGAGAATTTGATGGATGATGATAAACTCCCTTAGATTTGTCTTCACACTATTCAGTTCCTAGTAGAGTCCACTGACAGCATACAAACCGTGCAGACATCTTATACCCCTCCATCACAGTTGGTCTCTCAGTTGTAGCTGAAAGTTTTGAGCATATTGAGCAGAGACATTCATGGGAAAGCTGAGGTGACGGGCAGAGTGCTGGTGGTGCTGATAGGCTTGGCTGGGCTTAACCCAGTGGGCAGCTGACAGCCACATGCTTGCTTCCCCTAGGGGGACTGGGAGGGGAAAAGTAAGAATACTCTTGTCTTGAGATGAGAATATTTTAATGGGTAATGTAAAAGTTGCATGTTCAAGCAAACTAAGGAATTCATTGACTACTTCCCATCAGCAGGCAGGTGTTTAGCCATTTCCAGAAAAATAGGGCTTCAACACATGGAATAGTTAATTGGGAAAGCAAATGCTGTAACTCCAAATGTCCCTCTCTTTCTTGTCCTTTTCCACAGCCTTCATTGCTAAGCATGATGCCATGTAGTATGGGATGTCCCTTTGGTAAGTCATCAGCTGTCCTGGTCTTCCTGTGCACTCTTAGCCCTTTGCTGGCAGGGTAGTGTGAGATAGAGAAGCCTCGGTGTTACTCAGCAGTTGCTAAAACATCACTGGGTCAACAGCACTTTATTATCACAGATTCATAAAGTAGCACCGTATGAGCTACTGTGAAGAAAATAAACTCTATCTCAGTCAAAACCAGTACAGGCTGGTTCTGTTCAGTTACTGCATTATTATTTGTGATTGGAAAACAGCTTATAAGTCCTTGTCTTTTAGAAATATCTGTATACATAAAGAAGTAAACATCAAACTCACTTTGATACATTCTGTCAACATCTTTGTACTTTTAATATAGAATATTGACTTGTATTCAGCCTTTAGGGATTGACAAATGTGCTTTTATACAAGTGGGTAGTGCTGCAGAGGTCAAACTGCCACAGCAGCTGTGTAAAAATATATTAATTAAAAGAAAAGACTAAATTCAGACCCTTACGAAACATACTGCTGAAGTATACCTATAATTTACAGGAGATTTACAGGAAAAAAGTGATTTTATATATGTGGTGGCGTAGGGTTTTTTTTTATTATTATTTATTATTGGTGTGTGTGTGTGTGTGTGTGTGTATATACACACACAAGTTCTTTTGTATGATTAGCACAAATCTTATCCTGGTGCATCTCTCGCTCTTGAAAACTGGCAGTATTTTTTCTTCTTTATGTAGAATTTGAATGTCTTCAGAACTTGAAACATTATAGTCTTCAGCTTTCTATAGTGCAGTAGAATTACGGTTTCAAACAGGTATTTGGGTTGGTAACACAATGAAACTAGTGACTATTTTTTCTAAGACTTAGGATGACAGGAAGACAGATGCACTACTTGATACAAAGAGAAAAGCTTAAGGCACTCAGTGAGACTAACAGGAATTGTATTAAATGTATTTTAACTATGGAGGAAAGACAAGGGAAAGCAAGAGGATGTATTGACTTGAACAAAGTGACTAGGCAGTTGTGTTTATTATTGAAAAACATGTGTTTTGGCAGATGAGCTGCAATTTGAGTTCCTGGGGAGTAGTTTGAGTAGGGACAAAGCATCATTTGATATTCTTCTGTCACAGGTTTTTGCAGGGTCACTGTGCTGTGAATTTGGGTCAAGGACCTGAGTGGGTAAGGAGGCCTCGTTTATCTTCAGCCAAGGTTGAGACAACAGTCATCAGTCCACTTGACTCCAGCTGTGAAGTGAACAACTTACTTTGTTTTAGTAATGATTTGAGAGGCTCATCTATAACATCACCAATACTCTTCAGTGAGGCAATCTGTCCACGTCTCCATGAAACTACCAGGAGAAAAGGGAAAGGAGACCAAAGTGAGCAAGAAGGTTCCTTCTGTTTCCTCTCAGTTCCTTCATATCAAGACACCTTGGAATCTCAGGGCTTATTCAAGAAGATCATGTGGCTGTGATTGTCTTGTCCTCCAAAGAAGTCCTATCTTCTTACATTAAAACAGCTGAAACCTATACATGCACATGCTCCGATCTCGTGCAGAAATTCTTCTGTGAACGTGGGTATCGATTGTGCTGTTCCTGCTTGTTTTGTCTAAATAGGTACAAAATATCTTCCTCAGAAATATTCCCAGTTCATGTTGACATAGGCAAGAATTTAGTAAGGTCACCTCAGCAGGGTGCAGTTTTTGAATACACAGCTGTGGAAATCCCTGACCGGATAGCCCCTGGCTGGTTTGGAGGAAAGGCAAAGCAAATCTGCGTTGCTGTCTGTGTAAGCTGCCATTATAGTTCGACTGCATCTCTGTTAAGTTCTAAGCAGACAGAGAAACACTTAGGTTGATTTGAGCTAATTGAGTTGATCAAGTGTTGCCGATTAGTTCAGTTTGCACAAAGTCCCACTTGTCCTTGTCTTCACTTGGAACAACAGCAGGGCTAGCAAATGAATTACTGCGTCAGAGCTCTTGTTAAAGATAGAGAATAGAGGGCTGTACTTTTCTATGTGAGAAGACTGACAGGCTTTTTAAAAAAAATTTCGCTTCTGAAGTTTAAAAGACCCTTAAGGCCCTTTTAACTTACTTCAGAATTGTTTCTTTTCTGTAGGCTACCAGTGCCCCAGATGAAGAGCTTGCTGCTGCTGAGTTGCTATTGTACGCTATATTTGCCTGTTCTGCAGGTGTCAGTATTTTAGGGTATGCTAATTTCATTTTTAATTTATGTTAATTTTGCATTTATAGCTTTTTTATACCTGGCCCTGTTTGCCACATTCTAAAAACTTCACTAAAAAAAATCTTACATTTGCAGTATGATTTTTGCTCTCCTGAGCTAATGCATGCAGAAAAGAAGCAAAAAGCACTTTACAGATGTTAATGAGAAGCTGTACAACACCTCAAAGCACAGAGAGAGAGAGTACTAATATTCCTATTTTACAGACGGAGTAGTTGAGTCAAGAAGGCTTGAGTGCTTTGCTGTAAGTTATGCAGGAATATGAAGTTAAAGATGGACACAGCAGCAAAATATATACTTGGATCAGGTTGCCCAGAAAGACTGTGGATTCTCACACTCTGGAGCACTCAAGGCCAGGCTGGATAGGGCTGTGAGCAACCTCGTCTAGTGGGAAGAGTCCCTGCTTGTGGCAGGGGTTTGAAACTAGATGATCTTAAAGTTCTTTCCAAACCAAACCATTCCATGATATTAGTCCAACTCTAGTTCAAGTCCTGTTGTGATGGACCGTGAGTTCATGATTTCCTGACTAAGACTGCCTGGTTCTGGTGTGTGCATGCATGTATCATAGACCTTCTGTACAAGTTTAATTTTCCTGACATAATTCTGAATAACAAATAGCACAAAGTATTGCTGTTTTTAGAGCTAGAGCAAGGGAGGCCTTCAAAACTTTAGTACGTTAAAACCACAAGTTTCCGTATGCATCAGAAAAATATTCTTCCAGAAGCCCTTAGCTGTGTTGGGTTCATCTGAGGAGAATGATGTATGGGTGTTCGCCTGGGCTGCCTTACAGCAAGTGGGGTACTTATCCTATTCTCTCTTGACTAAGTTGGCGTTAAAGATTTTTTTTTTTTTTTTTTCCCCATGCAGGTTCCTCTAGATGATGACAAAACAAGGTGTTCTACAATATTTGAAAATTGAAGCTTGTCTTGCAACCAGAGCACCAATGGAATGAAGGCGTTCTGTTCCAAGAATGCCTTTGAATCACCTTTGAAACCCGTAGCATTTTTGCGGTGTAGAACTATTCTGTCTTCACTGAGGTACGTATAAGTATATAAGTGCTTTTTCAGTCTGTAGCTATGAAAGATGCTGGAATCAAAATAGGTAAATGCCGTAAAACTCTTCTGTAGGTACAGAACTGAAACATGGTCTTGTGCATAAAGCTGGATTTTTGTGATCTTTATTCATGATGGTAAGAACTTGCGTGTTGATTTATGCTTGTCAATTCAGTGGGACTTCCAGGGAGACCACTTGTAGAGAGACCTAATTTTGCCTTGATTCAGATAAGCTTTGAAGTCATTAAAGAAAAGCTCAAAAAATAAGGCGAAATTTTAACTTCTACTTTGGAGTGGAAAAATCCCATTCCAATAAAAAATGTTGTTTTTTAATAAAAATAAAAACAATTGCAAAGTGATCCGTACTTCATGTACCCCCTTTTTTTTAAAAAAAAAAAAAAAAAGCTTTTACTCCTTTGCTACCAAATGTTTCTGCTGAAAATAGAAATATATTGAAGCCTCATGAAAGCTAACATTTGGTTATTTCACTTCTTCCTACTGCTAACTGTGTTCACTACGTTGCAAAATGTTTAACCACCTTTAGCATTGTGAAAAAGCAGTCTGTGCTTTTTAATTTTTGAGAAATATTTTGATTCTTCTCCAGTTACCTATCTGGAAAAGAATAATATCTTGGAGTGTTATTTCTACTTTGTTATTGCAGTACTTCTTCCTCTTTTTCCATCTCTGAATAGTTCTACTTCCATGTTTATGAGTAGTGCACTTCCTTAACCTTTTCGTCAAGTTCATTGCCTTTGAAATATGCTTTTTTCTTGTTTTTTAGCAATTTTTGCATTTTGACGGCATATTCCTTGCATAGGCACTATTGCTATTTTCTCCTTTATGTCATTAAAACTTCTGTGGGTGCTTTTATGTCATCTTCCATGTGGAGACATGGGAGACAGGAACATGTAGAAAAAAGTAGTGCTCATCCATGTGAACAGATGGGACATGGCCATATTTCTTCTGAGAAGATCAAGGAATCCTCAGTGGTTGGCCTTGCCCTTGTTACTACTACAGGAAAATGGGAAGAGAGGAAGTGTGCCTCCAGGATTCTGGTTCAGGAGGCAGACAGACTTTGGGTGTTAGGACTATTTCTTGTCACGTTTGACCCATGGCAATGGCTTACTTTGCCTACCTGAGCAGCATAATGTTGCCTATGTAATACTGGAAGTAAAACAAGTGCACTGAGAACTTGGAGAAGAGCTGAGAAAGCTGTGGTCCAGGGTCTGAGAAATTTTATATTGCTTCTTGCTTGCAAAGGCAAGGTTATCCAGCATATCCTCTTACACTTCTGTGAAATATGCATAGTTGTATCTGTTCAAGACTAATTGAAGAAGATTTCAAAAAACGTATGGGTTTAAGCAATTCCTTCTGCATATGACAGTAATGTGCTTCAGGGCTCTTTTTGTTGAAATCACCATATTGCCTTCTTGTGGTATGTATACAGCACTCCAGATTACCCTATAAATAGAGCTATCACTGGACAAGAGACATATTTATGTTTATTCTAAGTTTGATCTTTCTATGTTTTGGAGGTTATTTCTTATGAAAAGTTTTTTTTAAGGTACAACAAACTTAGTACAGGAGAGTTAGTCTCTAACAGCAGGGAACTAGTATAATCTGGTAGAAGCACTGTCTTACATATCCCTGTGCCTAGTCAATACTCTATTATTGCAAGTTAAGTAGTTGGCTACAGTGTCCTGCACATGGGGTGTTAGAAGGGTTGTTACCTAATTTCTTCAGCAATAATGGTATGAACAGTATGCATTTCTTTTATTATAAAAAGCTAACTATTGCCTCCACTGAGTTAATATTTCTTCTATATAAAGTTAGCACCCAGGGGACTGACTTGTAAATCAACATAAAATTAAATGGAAAATGCAATGTTGTGGAAATCTAGAATTTATTATAGAGCTGAAGACCTTGACTCAACCCGCACACCAACTTCAACTTAGTAGCAGTCTTAGATTAAAGAAGAGAAGGCTCTGGGGAGACCTCATTGTGACCTTCCAGTACTTGAGGGGAGAGTATAAACAGGAGGGGAAACGGCTGCTTATGAGAGTGGATTGAGATAGGATGAGGGGGAATGGTTTTAAACTGAGACAGGGAAGGTATTGATAGATATTAGGAGGAAGTTTTTCACTCAGAGAGTGGTGATGCACTGGAACAGGTTGCCCAAGGAGGTTGTGGATGCCCCATCCCTGGAAGGTCAGGCTGGATGTGGCTCTGGACAGTCCTGGTCTGGTGGTTGGAGACACTGCCCAAGGCAGGGAGGTTGAAACTAGATCATCATTGTGGTTCTTTTCAACCCAAGCCATTCTATGATTCAATGACTGTCATGTTCTTTATTAATCTCAGTTGGTGAGGGGGAGCACAACAGCCACCAATGTGCAACAAAGAGCACTAAAATAGAGAGAGAGAAAAATGAAATATATACTTCTATTAGATATATTTTGTTTCTTTGCTCCATTTTTAATTTTCAGATGATCCATCTCATGTGGTAAGCACATTGGTGTGTATAATATGGAAATAACATGTTGGTAGCATAAGGATAAAATAATTTAAAAAATAAATAAACAGCCACAAACTAACAAAATATCCTGGTTTAAATATGCAGTTTTCAGAACCAAATAGTTGTTTTGGGGACATTGGCCCCAGTGAGTTGGTTTGATTCACACCTTCACATTTCGGAGCAATAATTTGACTTGTGAGCCTGCTAGACATGATGGTAAGCTGCTGAGCTTTATGGGAGCTTGTTCTTCTCAGTTTACAAGTGGGATGAAAAGTTCAATCCAACCTTTATGCTTTAATAAATAGTAAAAGCAAATAGAAAAAAAAAAGGCTAAATCTATATGGGGATAAAGAGCTTTTTGACATCTCAAAGAATGCCAATAATGGCTGTGGAAATGTCATAAATCAAGCCTATAAAACAAAAATTTGACCTTAGCTGAAGATATCTAAGTTAGCCTTCTTTTCCTGGGAAAAGTAAGAAGCTGCTGCTAGTAAAAGAAAACATTATATCTGTAATGGAAATGAAGTCATGCCTTGGACCAGTGCTTGAGAACCTGGTGGGAAGGCAGGGCCAAGCCTGGGTAACTCAGGTGTATGCAATGCAGCTGAAAGACTAGAAGGGTTGGAGCCAGGATCCAATCCCTCCCAGACCTCACTTAAGGGTTGGCAGTGGAGGTGAGGGTGTTTTGCTTAAGATCTCTATGTACCTGAGGCCTTCTGAAGGTAAGCAGCTTCTTTCCTTTATTTTGGTCCCTGCTGCTGTTGTGTTTGAGTAAACCCTCACTCACTGCTGCCTGGGATTTTGCTGCTCTGCTTTCATTGTTGAGCTTTCCATTGTTTCACCATCATATTTATCTTTACAGTAAAGAAGTTAGTCCTATGAAAGCTTGGGTGCATTCTCTAACTGGCTTTTAGAGTCTACACCTGAAGTCAGCATAGTAAAAGACCTTCTAGGACAAGGCCTGTGTGCAGCATAAGAATGCTCAAAGGCTTTCTCTTGGATACTGCCAATTACCTCTTCTGAGTGCAGCTTCTTGATTAAAAAAAATATATATACATACATATTTGCAAAACTCTGTGTTGATCAGTCAATGTCTTGTTTTAAAACTGCCCTCATCCAGACGTTTAAAATAATCTTTAAGATCTGTAAGGCAGGGGGAGGAACTAGCATGTAAAAAAGTGTCAGCATGATGACCTTCGGAGACTTTTAACTGGATACTCAGGGGAGCTGAAAAGGAGCTTATTCCACAATTATAGGACTGTAAGGCTGGTAGAACCGGAGAGACCAATAGGAAGAAGTTCACAGTGCTTCTTAAAATTATTTTCTGACTTTCAGTAGATAAGACTGTACTGAACAGAAATTCTTTCTCAGTGTGCCATCTGTTTTTCAGCTGCACCTGTGCGACAGGTTGCTATATCACCTGAGCATTAGACTGGGGAATTCTATACAAAATGTCCTGAAGTGCAGAGAGGGAGACATAGACTTCACCAGAAGAGACTATCCTAGGCAGACCTTGCCCTCCTGCTATGCCAGTAAATCTCCAGAAGCCCAGGAGATTCTCAGGAGGTTGTCTGTGGAACACCATAGTAAGAGCAGTAGCCAGAAATAACAAGTTTTTATACAGAGGAAAAGTGTTTGGGTGACGTACTCTGGCTTAACTTGAAACTGTAGAAAGGAAGAAATTCTATCCAGATGCATACAGAAGCTGAGGTCTGTGGTTACTGTGGCCCACAGGATAGTTTACAGCTTCTTGCATTTTTTCAGTTAATGACCAAACCAAATGCCATGATTTTAGCTTGTGAGAACAGAATAGGATAGCAAACAGGGTCTTGAAGGCAAAGCTGCTGAGATATTGAAGGTGGATAGCCAGAAGGCAAGTCATGTGCCTGTAAGGACATTGCTCACTTGAGTGCACAATATGTTAACTACATCTGGATTTAGCATAATCATCCTTGACTAATATGGGGAGAAGGGAGAAGGTTTAAGTGCTGAATAAATAAATTACTTAATTACATGTTATCAGAGAGGAACAGATGGTCAGTTTAGTGTGTTTTCTGACTACTTACACTTTCAAGAGAGGATAGATTTGTGTTGATTCTTGTACAAAAGATTTCCCAATGTCAATAACTCATCTATGGGTACATTGAACAACCTGCTACTGTTACCTTTGAGGTGTGTCTTGCTAGTGCCTGTTTTAGGCATCTGACTGTTATCAGGAATTTACATTTTCTGAAGTTTTTTCCTCATACAGTAACCATGTTAAATGCTTGTCATTCAAAAAGGTGGAGAATGGCTCAAGGTACCACACCAGAAGGTGGTGGATGACTGTCATGGATATCATGTAATATAACATCATCCTGAAGCTGTGTTAAAATAATAATTTGCAATTCAGGTTCCACTGACAGAAATTGATTTCTTGTTGTTTGGAATTTTTTCTGGGGGAAAAAAAGAATGAGACAGCCACCAATAAGTGCCTTTCTCAAGTTCTTGGTTTCAGGTACCTGCAGGCCTTAGCAGTTGGCTTGACCTACAGTCCTTCACTGAGCATGAATTTAAACTGTGGTTACAGGTGGAGGTTTCCATATGAAAAGAGAGGGACATGGTCTGAAGTTTTTCTTTGGAATTGAGATGTATCTCCCCTGCATTTCTGAATGAAAGCTTTCTATGAGTTTGTTGCAGCATCTGCCTTTCTTTACTTTGCTGCAGACTAAACTTGGTGTGGTAGAATTGAGTGCAGGTGAGTTTTTCTTAAATTTTTTTTCATTTTACTTTGCCAATCTTTTTCTCATGAGAAATAGTATGGGAAAATTAAGTGTAAGTGTGCTTCAGTTTTAATACATGATTCTTCCTCTAAATGAAGAGGAACTAACCAGGATTTACTTCTTGTATTCTAGATACATTCTAGTTTACATTCTAGTTTCCTTAAGAGAAAATAAACAGCAAAAGGGAAATTCCCTTGTGTTTTGAAGATAACAGCAATACAAAACAGGATTGTCACTGTCTTCTCCCACAGCACTAAATACTTTTTTTATCACCTGTTGCTTTTTTTTTGAGAGTAGCACTTGAAATAGCTCTTTGCTCCCTGTGTGTGAACATCAAAATCAAATGCAGTAACAAACGCTTGAGCAGAAATGTTCAAATGCTGAGTTTTAATTCAGAATCCATTCTCAGAACTAGCTTGATTAATTAATATTTAGCTTTCTTGTATTAATCACTTCTCTGCTTAATCTTTGTTTAAAGACTCTTTTCTATAACTTTTTTTTACTAGTTTGGATTCAATTTTGAGCTAAAATCTGATAGAGAATATAGAAAAAGGAATTAATTACCAGGAAAACATTGGGCAGGAATAAGCGCTAATACCAGATAATCGTACACTTGTCAGCACCATTAACTCCCCTAGTTCTGCTCCTTGACATGGGTATCGTGGCCCTGAATATTCAGGACTGATGTATGCTAGGTGCACGTGGCTGGTATATTCTGGTTGTCTAGTGTGCCTCAAGACAACACCATTAACACAGAGTAGCATTTACTATCATGAATTAGATTAATTCATTTGTGTGATGGAATAAGCTCTTAACTGAATTTGTGTTCCTGTGTTAGCCGTGGGAATTGGACTAGATAATTTCCAAAGGTCCCTTCCAGCACCTATGATTCTGTGAATTAACTGAAAATGGGATTGTATCAATGAGTAACAGGAGGAGGAAAACTCTGTTAGCTACTGTTTGCAACAAGAAATTCTTCAAATGCCTTGATTGGTATTAGACAATTATTCAAATAGAATTTGCTATGACTTTTAATTGTAAGACACAGTGGATTTCAGAATTGTATCCAAAGGGCAGTAAGGAATCATTCTGTTGTTTGCTACTCTCCTGTCTCCTCCAGTTTTATATAACTGACAGCTTTCAATCTTGTCAATTGCAAAATACCGAAGTAGGGAGTGTGGCAACTTTGAGTCACAAAACAGCTTTTGAATGGTGAAAGACAGATAGGTTGTCTATTTTTTGATAGGAATGTGTTGGGGAGAACCATACTGAACAGCTAATGCCCCAGTGAATCCACAAGGACTTAGAGTGACTTGACATGTCAGTGGAAGCTGTCAAACTCCTATCAAAAGGACAGATCTCTGTGGGATTTGTATTCCTCATGCCTGCCTTGGTAAGAGGGCTTCACAGCACTGGAAAAGCTAGGAGTGGTGAAAACTAATGAAGAGAACACAGACACCTAAAATACAGTTAAGCATTGGTAGTAGTCTGTGAACTCTAGTCTTCAGGACTCTGAAACTTTTTTTATTCTAAAATTCTAAAAATCTGCATACAATTTGAATGAAATTGAATATGTTTCAGAGCTCAAGCAGCATGTCTTCAATCTGAAGCAAAATGGAGATGAATTTCAATTAGATGTTCCCATTATAATCTATCTCCACCTGTAGTTTTCATCAAAATTGCAAGTAAATGTGATAAAATATATGATCAGGATTTGCCCACTAGCAGCAGTATGCCTATTCTTTTTTTAAAAGGAGAAAAGGAGAATAATTAGCCTGATGCATGCGTACATTCATGCATATAGATGTATATAACAGCTTCTAACAGTGAATAACTTCAATTGTGATGGGTAATTTGTGTAGGGCTTATAAGTAGATCTGTATGTGTGTGTTCTGTGAATGTAATACATCTAATGGTTTACATTCCTTTCATCTTTGTGATAACGATACAGATTACTAATTAGGTTGATAAAGCAAAGCGTTTCGTAAGAGGTATTGTGATGGTTGCAGAGTAGTCAGCTACTCAAAAATGTTGATTTTGTAGCAATGATTTTTTCTGAACTTCATTTGATGGTAATTTCTTATGCACCAACTCACAAACTGAATTCTAGAGTGACAGTATGAACTCAGGTTTACTGCCTGCTCACAGTGCATCAATGGCAACGACTTGCTGCTGCAGTGAAGCTCTTCTGCCTTTCTGGAGCTATTGGTGTACTGGGATGTTGTGGTGCTCAGAAATGAACATGGCCTACTATGGCTTCACATGCATCTGCTGTCTAATATGCATCAATTCCACAGTTGGGAAGTACCTACTCCATGCAGATGATGATAAGATAGATTGTTTCCATCCTTTATCACTGATTTAGGCAGAGATCTTAAAGATCAGTGTGCACGTGACACATAGTTCTTAAACGAGCTGTTACCCAGGCTTCTATTTCAGGCAGTACAAACTTCAAATACGTGTTGAAAGAACTTGTTATCTTGTATAAGATGGCAGTTGTGTCAACTGGTTTCATATTAATTAAATAAAAAACAAACAAAATCAAAACTTCTGTTAGTACCAGGAGTGCTTGCTTGTCTGTCGTCTTTTCCTATGAACATCGTTAGAGTTGTAGCTTACTGCCCTTACCCTGTCTAGGGAATTTAGGAGTGTGTAAATGTAGTACGTTAATACTGTTGAATTTCTGTGTGATTTTGTTTGGAGCACATGGGACTTAATGGTATTATCTATGACAGAGTGTTTAAGGAGGAAAAAAGTGAATTGCTGAATACTACAGTGCTGTTGAATGGGTCTGGTGTATTCAGATCAGCTGTGATGATAGGAAACAAAGGTGAACTTAACTTTAGTTCAGTGTTGAGAGGAGGAGAGTGACTGTGGGGCTGTAATGTGTGGAGATATTTTATTAGGTTAATGAAGTGTTCCCTGTTTAGAGAGACTTGACAGAGCTCTCGAGTTTGGTGATCTCTGTTTAGAAGGATGGGGAGTATTAAGTCGAAGATGTAAATTGCTGTACTTTAGGGAGACACTGTGGGTAATTTTGGAGTGCCACATAAGCATTGCATGGGAGACTGCATCACATCCAATGTATGAATAAGTTTTTGGATTTTAGTGTAGTTTGTTTTTCATGTGCCTGATAAGGAAGATGGAGCTGATTCTCTCTATTTCTGAATAAGCTGGCGCTTAATTTCAACCTTCTTCTATTTTCATTGTGGAACATATGAAAACGGCATGTCCTTCTACTTGATATCACAGGATGAATGTGTAGTTCTGGGCTGTTGCTGTTGAGACACTAATCTTTCCATCCTTCTTTCCTTTGTGATAAATGCAGCAGCCCCACGAACGGGTCACTTAACTGGAAGGTCTTATTTAGAGGAGGAGCATGGTGCAGGTGCAGAGTGCTTGAATCATGGCTCTGCCGGCTGCTGACACACACTGATAATAGACTTCTTGTCAAGCAACAGCTGTTAGAAAAAAATCAGGTAAGCTTAAGTGAGTGTGTCTATCTTTAGGCTGCTGTGAGCAAAATTCACCTGTGGGCTTGTGGATGAAATGAGAAGAATTCACATTCCAGTGTATGCATGATAAACTTCTAGAGATGACAGGAACCTCAGTAATGGCAACTGGGGAAGCAGAAAGATAAGGCAGGCGTTCATCTCAGCTCTGCCATCTGGAATATAGATGTTAAAGTTGTCACTTGCAGAGGGATGTTCGGGTTTTCTTTTGGATTCCAGGACTAATCAAGTGATCACTCACAGGAGGCGTACATCAGGTAAAAGCAGGAAGGAGAAAGGAAAGGAAGAAAAAAGTTAAAATGAAGAAACAAATTGTAGTTCTTGACTGCACCTGAGTAAGCAGTGGCAAACAAGTAGTTCTGCAGGGCCTTTCCTTCGATAATGCTGTTGTGTGTCTATCCTGCTGTGGGGGTTTTCCCAAATACCCTCTGGATGCTGCAGCCAAGCCAGGATGAGCAGCCGCTCTGCTCGTACTGGGCAACAGGGCACCCTGCTGACTGTGTGCTGCTGGCCAACTGAGTTGTACGCTGGGGGAAACGATTGCTGCTTTAATACCTTTTCCTATGCTGTGTTTGGTCACTTAAAACCAGTTAAATGTGAATCTGGTTCATGATGAAGTTGTGGACATATCACCTCATGCTCAGTGCCTACTACCTTGTCCTTGAGTTTATTCAGAACTTGTATTTCTTTTGTCTCTGGGAGAGCTGGTGATGTCACTGGAGTTTCACAGGGGTAGTGGACACTACCAATCGTTAATCTTGGACCTCCTGCATGCTGCAGAAATGCAGGCCATGATGTACATAGGGATTCTGCTCTTGGAGGACACCCCAAGCCCTGCCCCCATTTGTGATGTGACTGTCATCAGTCCATCTTCCTTAAAGAATAATGTGTCAGTGGTGTATCTTTATGAAGCCAAATGTTGCTTAGAAAACCCTACACAAACCAATAGTAAGGAAGTAGTATGAAATCAGAGGCCCTGAGGCAGCACTGGTAGTATATAGTGATGGCTTTCATCCTTCCCTGCAAATTAAAGACTTAATTGTGATAAGTTATTATTATTATCTGGCTGAGGGTGGGAAAAGAGCGTTGCTACAGAAGTAATGAGCAGCAAGATTTTTCTGAGGCCATAAGCTTAGTGGGAGTCAGAAAAACACTGGACAAATCTTTCAGAGTTAGCAGAGAACATATTTAAAGAGTGAAGTGGGGCTTTAGAAGGAATAGTATTTGTATACTTTAGTCAAATTTTATTAGGGTTTACGAGGATCATTTCTTGAACTTCACATGATGCCTGTACTGTTGCCTTTGAGATGTTTTCTACTTTAACTGGTGTACTGTTGCTATGTGATCAAATGAAAATACTGGAATAAGACAACTGCGCATCTAACTGTGTATATCATCTTCCACTCTTAGCCTTGGGTTATGATTTTAGGTTTTGATGTATCATACAGATGCATATGTATTTTCTCTTGACAAGTCAGGACAATAACCAAGGCATAAATGGAAATCCTGTTTCTTTCACTTCATCAGTGAAAGGATGTCAGTTGGAAAGTACTTGAATCAAACACCCTTACACCAGTAGAAGAGATGTGAACTCAGTGATAGCAACTAAGAGGAGAAAGTGGGGAAGTATTAGCAGCAGAATGTAAATTAAGGTTTTTGTAGTGACTCATAAACACTAAGAATATTCAAGGACAAGGTTAGACCTAAGTGCTCAAGGTAAAAAGACCTTTCTTGAGTTATTTCAAATGACCTAGAAGCTCACAGCATGAATCATTGTGAAATGAGTTCAATGTCTCTCACTGTTGAAAACAAATTTCTCTCAAATCACCCTCAACTACTAATATGCAGAATAAAGGGTGACAGAGAATGCCCCAAGTTGCTGGCAATATGACCTTCACTGATGGTCTTAGCATTCTCTGGAATGCATTTGAATGGATTTTGTTTAGGTAGAAATGGTTGGGTTGGGTGTCCCCTACTTTTCCTAAAAATCCTACTAAACTTTGTGTTATCAGAATAGGAACTGTTCTGTCTGGGTTTGGTACACAGAACTAATAAAAAATAAAATCCAACTTTGTTGTTTCATTTTCTGTCATTCTAGAATTGTGGCTAGTAGAAAAAATGGATTTAGTGGATAAGTGTTATGGCGGTTTTTTAAATTTTCAGATCCTTAATTTGATGTGTTTTTGCTACTAAGAGGAGAAGACAACTCCCAGTGAGGAAAAAGAATCTATCTTCAGAAAATTTGTGGTCTTAAATTTGTTCTGTCAAGGACCATTCTTAAATGTTTTTATGTACCAAGGTGACAGCACAATTTACTAGTTAGCAAGCTATTGCTATTCTTTTAAAAAGAAAGTAAAAGTACAGGAATTAAGTATATTGCTATTGAAATGGTGGTACTAAGACTTTATTTCACTTTTGTCCTCTTTTTGTTCCTGGCAACATAAAAGTAGATGATGTACAAGTATTTCAGAGAGTTAAATTCTAGAAAAAAAATTAATGCTTTCTTTTCTTTGTCCTTCATTTGGGAGGGATGAAGAAGTTGAATGGGAGAAATTTCAGTGATTCAAAATTTTGAGTCTTCCTTCCTAAATACAAGCCTCGAGGCCTGTATTTTGTTCCAGGGGTTGGTGCTGTGTCCAGTCTTGTTCATCATCTTCATCAGTGACATTGATGAGGGGATAGTGTCCATCCTCAGCAAGTTGGCTGGTGATATGAAGTGGGAAGGATGGCTGAAGCACCTGAAGGTTGTGCTGCCATTCAGCGAGACCTGAACAGGGTTGGGCAGAGAGGAACCAGCTGAGGTTCAACAAAAGCATGTGTAGAGTTCTGCACCTAGGGAGGAATAACCTCATGCATCAGTACAGGTTGGGGGATGACCTGCTGGAGAGGAGCTCTGCAGAGAGCCCTGGTGGACGACAGATTGTAAGCCAGCAGTGTGCTCTGGTGGCCAAGAAAGCCAATAGCATCTTGGGGTGCGTTAAGAGCATGGCCAGCAGTTCGAGGGAGGTGATCCAACCCCTCTGCCCTGCCCCAGTCAGGCGTTGTCTGGGATATTGTGTCCAGTTCTGGTCTCCCCAGTACAAGAAAGACTGGGATCTCTTGGAGAAAGGCCAGCGCAGGGCCACAAAGATGATAAAAGGGCCTGGAACATCTCTCCTATGAGGATCTGTTCAGACTTGAGAGAAGAAGACAGATCTGATCAATATTCATAAACATCTAAGATGCAGAAGGCAGAGGGAACATGGCCAGAGTTACCAGCAGTCTGTGGGGACAGAACAGGGGGAAACAGCCACAAACTGAAGCATAGGAAGTTCTGCACAAATGTATGTAAGAATTTCTTCACAGTAAGAGAGTGAAGAGCACTAGAACAGGCTGCTCGGGGAGGCTATGAAGTCTACTTCTCTGGAGATGGTCAAGACCCACCTGGATACCTACCTTTGCAAACTAGTTTAGGGAGCCTGCTTTGGTGGGGGGGTTGGACTTGATATCTAGCAGTCCCTTCCAAATCCTTCAATTTTGTGATACTGGGATTTTGCTTTTAAATCTTTCTGCCTATGGTAAGTAACAACAACAACAAAAAAAGAAATGTGGTGGTTGTTGTTTGTTTTACATAATTCAGATAGGCAGTTTCTTGATGCCTTCTGTCCTGCATGACAAACACAGGTCTGTTGAGAAATTCATTATAGGACCTAGTTCAATATAGCCTCTTCACATCTTGCAGTTGTTTTCAAATCCTTTAATCTGAGCACTTCTGAAGAGTTGATTTTGGCTCATGGCTCTTCTGCTGCAAGGTGTTTATTTAAACTGGCCAGCTCCAGCAGTTAATGCAGCATCTCTGAAACTGCCAGTGAGCCTAAATTAAGTTGTCAGAGTCAACATACAGATCTAGTGAGCCTATTAAAATCTTAATAACTTTTTAAAATTGAGCTCTGGGTAGCAAACGTTGTCCTGTGCATTAGATTTTGAGTAGATAAATCCATTAAACTGTGTTTTATCGCTTTTCTTTTCTTTGTCACAAACAACCCAAAAGTGGAGATAAAAGGAATTTTTAGAAATGCATTGACTACCTCTAATATTGGAACATAACAAAGGACTTGTCCTTGAACCGTATGCTACTCATCCAAATAAAAGAAAACTTTCTGCTTTTCATTGGTTCTCCATACTACGGGTGTTTGGGTCCCTGAGTGGAAGCCTGTTGGTTTTAATGAGGCAATAGTGTGGAGAAAACAGCTGTAGTGCTTGTTTGTTGCCTATTGCTTCAGAGCCCGTAGTGCATTCTGAAGTTAGGAAAGGAGCTGTCAATTGCATTTATAATCAGCATTTTATTGTCTCATCTCAGTTCTGTGTGTGAGGACATTATTTGAGTCCAGTAAAGTTATATTTTTTTCTTCTTTTTCCTTTCAATAAAGTGACACATAACTGACAGGTGGCAATATCTATGATGCACTGCTGTAAATTAGAATTTCCTCCTTCCATTTACTCTGAACTGGAAGGAAAATTCTTTTTCTGCAACAGTTCTCACATAGCACTTAAGTTCTCCTTCATTAATAGATGCGAGTGGGAGGTCAAAATTGAACTTTTTAATGGGAACAAAGTTGCAGCCTTAATTATGGAGGAAATTGTAGATTACTCATAATAATCAACTGAAATTTGAATGTTAAGTTTGACTGACAGAAAAACATCTGTCATTATTATTACTATGTGTAAGACCAAATCCATTTGCAGACAAGTACTGAGTGATTAGACAGTACTAGGAGAAGTAAAAGGACTTTTATGTGAAACTCCTTGTAATTCTTTTCTTTCAAGAAGGATAATTAGTGGCCTTTTGGATTTTCAGCCAGTTGCAATGCTCTCTGAAAGCAAATTAAATAAAACTGAACGTGGTCATTTATGACAGCAGTAACTGAAATGAGCCCTTCTGCTCAAGTATACTGTGATCTTGGTGCTGTCTTTTATCTCAGTGAGAAATGAATATTAGCACAGAATCTTTTATTTGTACACCAATTAATAACTAAAGAAAATGTAAAAGATGTGGTATGTATGACACATGTTTGTAATGAAGAATTAGATATATAAATGTGATGCAATGCAGTTGTCAATTCCTCTAGGGTGGCATTTCAATGTGTACTCTGAACTTTGCAGATAAATGTAAAATGTAAATTCATTGTAGATAGCACAAAATGTGGTGACTTGAGGGAGTCAACACTGCTAACTGTGAAGTATAGACCAGTCTCGATGATAATGGAGTAAATGCTTTCAGCTGTGGTTCAAAATGCTGCTGATTTTTCAGAGCTACTTTCAGTAAATTCTTGTTCCTTAGTACAAAAGGATGAACTTGGCTTGGGGTCTTTCAAACAAGCAAGTATTATCCACTAAGCGGTCCAGATGCCAGCGCTTTGATATCATTAAAGCTCTTTCATCGAGAAATCTTAATCAGAAGATATTAATGACACTATCTTTCTATGGTTTATAAAATGGCGGTATGCTAATCTAATTGAACACTAAGATTTTTTTTGTTTTTTTTCCCCACATTTCTTCTAGTAACCAAAATAATAATATCTGCAGCATTTGTGTCTTAGCAGACAGCCCAACCCTACTGCTTTCTTAGTCTTCCAATTTGTGTAACAGTTAGTAGATAGCACGGCTCCTTAGATTGGGAGCCTATTGTGGGTACAAATGCACTACCTGTAGCTGATATGTTATACCCAAATCTCTTAGAACCTAAGTATAAAACAGATTTTCAGTAGTGAAATAGGGCAGTTGGCTGGAATTGAAGGAGACAGAAGTGATTAAGCAATTTGTCTCAGTATAGCTTTCCACGGACTTCCTTTGCTAGCTTTTAGTTACCCTTGAGTTTGGACACAAAGCTGTTCAGTACGGGACAAAGTGAAGGTGGAGGTGCCGCAGATGAGAGTAGTCTTAGCTTGACTTTAAGTGTGAGTGTGAAGTGAGGTATGAGAAATCTTAGAGAAGTTAACTGTGTAACAGTTCGTGAAACACAGTCTGTTAGTATTGCATAGCACTTGTGGGGGGGAGGGAGGTGGGGAGGGGAAAGTCCACAATTTATTGGAGGATCTCCAAGCAGCTTGCAAATATCCATTAATTAACTCTCAGTGGGTAATGACACAAAGATCATTTCACTTGTTTTGGAATCAGAAATGAGCTGCTGTTAATTTGTAGATCAACTTTGCTACCATCTGTTAAAAGCAGAAAAGAATGTAGAGCTTAAGGAAAAAGCATTTATTTGCTGTCAGGACACCCGTACGCAGAATGTAACCAACTGAACTTGATTTTTAACTGGAAAAAAACCAAAAAAATCCTTAGATACTTAGTTGTTTTGTGTTTATAAAGATCCTCACAGTCCAGGTTTTGCACTGTCTGACTCTATATGTGAAGATGGGGCTTTCCAAACAGACCACACAGCCAAGAGGTCAAAAGTTTCAAGGGACTTCTTTGGCTTCTTGAACCTCTGAGCCTTTTTTTTTTTTCATATTACTTAATGGATGTCCAACCCCAGCTGCTGTTCTGGGCTATCATATTTACACTACTGATGTGTCACACATAAACTTGCCTATCGTTACTGTGATGCTTTATGCGTGATGAAGGCTGACTTTAATAAGGCTCTTTTTTTTCCAATTTATTGCTTCTCCAGAACCTTTGTCTGTCAATATTGAAATCATTAGTGAATTGTGTAACTGACTCTGTGGCTTTCTGATCATAAGAACCTGCAAAGGCATGTGCTTCTTTATCTCTTAAGGGTGTGATTGTGGTGTTAATCACCCTAATTTTTTGCACCTGTAAGGCTGTTTAGTCAGAACTTGTTTTAGCCACTGTTCCTAGAACCATCACTTTACTACAACATATCAGTTAAATTGGATGAAAGATAAATTCTTATTATTTGAAAGTCTGGGTCAAAGTAACCAAAAAACATTTAACACAAAATACTGTGCACGTTTTTAGTGAGGGCTTAGGTCAGCTGCTTGGATAATATTTGATGTTAGCCAGTGTGAATGCGCAATGAAAACAATCTCTAATTTTCTCTAGAACTGAAGAACTGGTGCTCTTAAAATAGGTTTTTTTTTTTTTTTAAATTGAGAATCACAGTACAGAAATATGGAGCAGGTGTATGTTTTCTTCTTGTTTTTTTTTTTTTTTTGGTTGTTTTTTTTTTTTTTTTTCTACACTTATTCACAGAAATATTCATCTGTCTTCCTCTTCTGTTTCTCCAGGTTTGATTAGAAGCCTGGTGTATTTGGGGGAGAACAAGTGGGATGAAGTGTATGGTTATTACAACTAACCACAGGGGAAAATCCTGTTCCTGATATGATCTTTGAAGGTACACGGTTTTTCTTCTTGTGTTTTTTTTTTTTTTTTTTTTTTTTTTTTTTTTTTTTTTTTTTCCTTCTGTGTTGCTAAAAGAAGCATCAACGTGCAACACATTTTAAGAATTGGAGGTTTGGGGAGGCGTACACATCTCTAGTCCTTGAGGGAAGGCAAATAAATATAAAGATGCTTTCTTCAGGAAGTTAGAAAAATATGTAATAGCTGAAAGGGGAAGGATTGAGTAGCTGTAAATGTTCAAGAGAAATGATCTGATAAAGATTCTGACTGCCTTTTAATGATGACAATTAAGATTTATGTTATCACTTTCTACTTGCTATTGACATTCATATGCTTTTTGTCAACTTAGTAATTCTCAACTTTAATCACTTAAGAGAATTTTATGGAAAGATCTTCCCCTTGTTAGTGTGTGAATGTGTGAAGTTGGATTTCTAATAAATCTACACTCCACAGTAGAAGTAAGCTGCCAAGCCATTTTGTTTTTAGCTCATACTATGGCAAATGTGGCTTGTTGTAAGACTGAAAATATATTATAACAAGATCCAAGTTCATCCATTCACCACTTGGTGCCACTCTAGCTTTACGAACTGCACTTTAACCAAAGTTACAGATGTTTTTCTTCAAAGTTTTTGATATACTGTCTAAAATACAAAACTCAGAGCAACCTTCTTTCAGTTATGTTTCTCTGAGTCAAAGTGAATGGTGGCTGATGGACAGTTTTCTGATATTGCTCAGAATGGAAAGGATATGGTGGTATCTGTATTAGGGATTTAAAACTGGGTATGTGGAGAGATGAGAGTACAGCAGGTTTTTGTTTTGTAATGCTGCTGTCACTTCAAACCTGAAGCTGGACTAAAACATTTCAGTGATTGCTCCAAGTCTGTCCTTTTCCTGATGAGGAAGAGAGAGCTGTTGAGTACATACAGGCATTTGTAGATTTCAGAGAACTATAGCATGTATTGCTTACTATGTTTAATTACATCCTGTATAGCACATATGCTCTCTTGGACTTTAGGATCTTGATCAGCAAAGAGTTGTGCAGTAAGGATATTTCCTCTGCAGACATTTCCATCTTCTTTGCTTTGTTTCTCAAGGTGTGCAATAATGTGTAAGGAGATGAGTAATCTTTTTCAAAGGGTACGAAAGAGTTTGAAGCCATGCTGATGCAAGAAATGTTTTCTGCACCTATGAAGTGAACAGTGATGGTAAAAAGGTGATCAGTTCTTAAAAAGTACATGTCTGTATGTGCACTTTGGAGACAGGATTCCACTATCTTTTTTGAATGGTTGAGGAAACGAACTGGAACAGTTTGTGGCAATAAGAAGATATTAGACCAGCTGGACAGGAAGTGTCCAACTTTGTATGGGAGCAGTAGAAGAGGAGTCAAGAGAAGGACGAGAGAAAGGTCATGCTGTGAGACCTTGGTGTTTAGAGTGAAGAACTCAGAAAAAAATTGCATCTGGACTTCGGAGTGCAGGCAGGAGAAATGACCAGATTAAACTGAGGAAAGGATCATGTTCAGGAATAAAAGCTTACAATGCTTTTATGGCATATCTTCTCACCCTCTTCCCTCTGTCCTATCCTTATCAGTCCGCTCTGTTAACCTTCTCTCTGATTGCTTGGGCACTGTTTTGTACATGCTTGGTATTAAAAGAGACAATCTGGACCATTTAATTTTCCTGTAAGCTAAAGTACTGAAATCAGGTATGTGGCTAATGAGCAGCAGGAAGTAATATGTTCTGTAAAAAGATGTAAATATAAATATGTATGGGAACAGAATAAAGTCTCAGAAATAACCTTAATTCCCATATCTGGCTGAACTTGCCAGAACTCTGAATCCCAAAAACAACAAATTGACTTAAAAAATCAAATTGTAATTCTTGAACCTGGATATTTGCTTAATAACACTACTCCTGAGGAAACAACCAAGGACCATTAGAGGTAAGAGAAATTAAGTTACCGTAAGAGAAGAATTGCAGTCATTCATTTTCTGATCCTTCTCAGAATTGATAGTTCTGTCATAAATGCTTGTCTCTCTTGTGTGCCCTTCTTTACAGTAAGGGCTTGATTGGAACTGCTTACGTCAGGTGAACCTGTCATCCCACCACATTATTATTACTTGTTCTGCACATTATGTCACATACAACATTATTCTGAAACAATATACCTCCACTGCAGATCCATGTAGAAGAGAAGAGAAATGTGCAGAGTAGGGTATCTTGCGCAGCTAGAATTTTTTATACTTTTTTGATTAAATAAGTTGTCTTAGCTTACTGTGCAAACTGATCTATACAAGTTGGTGATAATCACAATTACACTGGGATAATCCACACAAGAAGACCTGAGATTCTGGAACTGGAGAGAAGCTGTTGGCCTAATTGATGTATCAGAAGTTCAGCTTTAATGGTGAGTGTCACAGAAGAGTGAAGTTCCATTTGGCTAGAACTCAGGAGAGCCACAGGGTGATGCCAGATGGGTAGACACCTGCTCTTAAGGCCAGTGCTCTGATAATCTTTCGGAGTCTTCAAATCCTTTGACCACTTCCTTTTGACCTTACTTCACCATAATTTTCATGTAAGTTCTTAGCATGATTAATCTTAATGGCCACAGTTGCACCCCACTTATTATTATGACTACATTATTGCTTAACATCTCTCTTGACTGCTTCCACCTCTGGCTGTTTTACAATCGTTTACTCTTTGAAAATCAGACTGACCTAGGCTGTCTTTAAGACTTCTCTCAACCTGTACAAACAAAAAATAATAATAATCAGAAAAAAATATGTCTTAAAGCTAGTATTATTTTGCCAGTTTTTGGAGTAACTGCCACCATTCTGTTCTTCCTCTGGCTTTCTTTGAGAATCAGTTGGAATATGCTAACACCTAAGGCAGTAGATATGTTTTTGCAATGCTTTTTCTCATTCTGTATGTACTGGATTTGTCTTCAAAGAAGCAGAACCAAGCTTAAACTTGTAGAAACTTTAACAGAGAACACTAAGTATCATCTAAAAGATTATCCTTCATCTTGCCACCAAAAATGTCCTTTAGCTAAAAGGAATGGAAATGAATTATGTCTTAATTTTTTTTTTCCTACTATTCTTTTACTCCTTCAAGGCTTTGAAAGTTTTCTTTTCTCATCCAATATCTTGAACAGAAAGTAACAAGACTTTTGTGGGCAAATGTTGCCATGATAACAGGGAGGCAGAATTTTTTTTTTTTTTTTGTTATTGATCATCTTACAGTTTTTAAAGTTATGTGATGACAGAGCCAAGTTAACTTGTTTTGAACTTTTTGCCATGAGAATTAGTATGTGTCTTATGGAATGAACAATGGTGTGGGAATGGAAAGATATGCTATATACACTGTATCCCTTTGGGAACTCATATTCCTCTGTTTTGTTCTGATATGATGTAAAACAGAGTTGCTAGCAATATGTACATACATTGTAGTCTGTATCCAAGCTAACTTTGAAGGTGTTGAATGAGTACCAGAAACAATTTTTTAATGCAGCAGCCCGTAAATCTTTGAGCTATATTATCCTGTATGACTATCTTGCTTATAGCTAGGCTGCTTACCTGCCTAAACTAGCTTGCTTTAAGCAAATGTAGATTTCTGTACAACAATCTGAAATGTAAAGTTTAGACAGACTAGAGAATCTGTTTGTTTCCTTCTCTTTATTTTTTTCCGCGACCTTCAGTGCAAAGCAAGGTACGTGCACAAAGACAAACGTGCATAGGTAGCCATGTGGAAAGACATGAGTTTTCCAGCAAGATGAAGAAAAAAGCTCAGGTTCTGAATTACCTTAATTTACCGCTCTTGCATTCATCCCACTTTTTTGTACAGATAGTGCTCTGTGGAGTCCTCACTGTAATTTTACAAATAAGAGCACAGCTCTGCTTTTTAAACCACTACTGGATTTGCTGTGCTGACAATTACAAACTTTCAGAGGGAATAAATGAAACATTTTATGTGCAGAGAGGGAGAAAACGCACAGCATGTGCTTTTGATGATAAAAGAAACCAGGTTCCAAAGGGACTCATGAAGTCTGTCTGACTTTTTACAGTTGTGGTGACGAGACACATGAAATAGCAGATCTTAACAATTGGAAAATAACCTTAAAGTGTTCTTATAGGATGTAAACAAGAAGACAGGAATCTACTGTTTGAAAAATATTTGCTACTAAATAGTTATAATATCTTGGCAGCAAAGGTGAGTTTGAGTAAATGTGCTAAGGCTCAAAACAAAAACAAGTGGAGTTCTGTGAGAAAGTAGTTTAACACCTGAACACCCACCGGTGGTTTATCAGTAAGTTTTATCATTGCAAAAAATATCAGCTGCTTGTATTCCTAGATACTTAGTTCTGTGACACAGAACAATATCAGCAAACACCTTTAATGCTAGGCATTTGATAGTAATAATATTGGGTAGATTGGAATTAATAATTTTGGGGTGACTTTTTTTTTTGTCTGGAAGAACTGGTGGGACAATGGAGTCCTTCATGGCAGGGAATTGCCCCAACAGACTCCCTCTGCTCCTTTGCCCTTCAGCACTAGTTAGGTTCTGTGTTCTGAGATGCTGCAGCACAATGTGAACTTAAAATGGGTGCTCTTGGATCAGTATACAGGGGAGTGAATCTGGCTCTAGTTGTACCATGCATGTTATCTTCAGCACATTTGTTTTCTTTGTTCATTTCTCCCTGGTACTGGCCTACATTGTCTTCAGAGCTAATGGTAGACTCTTAAATAGATAAGTATTTGGTTTCATTATAATAGAAGCATTACTGTTTGCTCAACATAAAAAATGCATTAGTAATCCTTATTGGTTAATATGAAATGTGTGAATTTTTTTTGGTTGTTGAAACAAGATGCTGCCACATTGACTTCAAGTATCAGACCACAAAGGTCAGAAAGGGATGTTACTAGAGTACCATGAACTGAATAATTTCTCAGGATTCAACTGTAGATGTTCTAGGGGAAGAAAATGGATTTGATTAATGAAAACTAATCAGCAGATGTTCCATTTAAACTGTGTGCTTTTTCAAGCAGCAGAGCCTGTAACTCTGTTAGTGTTGAGAAGGGCATTTGTGGACAAATTTGTGTCTTACTGGACAGGCTGACTACATATTGAGTTTACACTGGGGATTAACAAAGTGCTCTGATTACAGTTCTCAAACTGATTCATTCTGGTTAGCTGAATTGTGTAATGTTATGTATGAAATTGAGGAAGACTAAAACTACATTTCTGTACCAGAAGGTAATTATGAATGTTTAATTGAAAGATGTGATTTGTAACACAAATTTAAGACCCGTTAAACTTTTTCCAAGGGAATTCTGGAGTGAGACAGCATCCCAAGTAGAGCCATTGGAAAGGCTGTGTTGTGATCCTTAATAAAGAGAATAAAGCAAATTAGTAAACACAAAGTAATAAGTTACTACTTTAAGGCCAGAATAACTCAGATAAGTTGTTGAGTGAATGCAGAATGGGATAGGCAAGAAAGGACTAGAACTTGAACTATCATGTTTAAGGTAATGTGTTTGACCTCTCAATAGGAATTGATAAGCTTGTGCCCTTTACTGAATTATGCCTTGAATAGGTAATGAACATCATCAAAGGTACAGCTGAAGAATAGTGTGGGTGGGAGACACCTGCCAGGGAGCATTCAGAAATGCAGGGACAGTCTAATGCTGATAACTGTCTGGGTACTTGAGGAAATTGTACTTACTCTTATGAGTACTGTTACCTTCTCTTAGAATTTTTTTTTTTTTTTTTTTTTTTTGTCTATTGCTACTGTGTTGCTACTTGTTTTCCAAAGTTAGTTAGCAGATTCTGGAGTCTAAGATTCAGATTTGAAACAAGAAGGACCTGATGAAAATGTTAGAGCTTCTGTAGAGTTATGTTTTCACTGTAAAATTATTCCAAATTGTTGCAAAGTCAGAATTATTTTTTTGAGAGACAGGCATAATTTTTCCTTAATTTAATGAGAGAAATTGAGAAGATGAAGTGAAAATTTGATTTAATTAAGGAAGAAGTGTCATCCAGGGGAACCTTTACATGCTTAAGAACTGGACCCATGTGAATTGAACACAGTTGAACAAGATCAAGCACAAGGTGATGCACTTGGGTTGGGCAATCCCACATATTGCAGAATGGGAGAACTCTCTGAGGGCAGCCCTGCAGGGCAGGGTTTGAAGATATTGGTGAACATGAGCCAGCAGTGCATGTGTGGCGGGTAATTCTTGAATCAGAGAGTGGCAAGGCACTAAAATGGATTGCCCAGCGAAGATGTGGGTGTCTCATCCCTGGAGGCATTCGAGGCCAGGATGAATGGGACTTTGGGCAGGCTGATTGGTAGGTGGCAGCCAACCCATGGCAGGGGGGTTGGAACAATATCTTTCAGGTCCCTTCCAACCAAAGCCATTCTGTGATTCAATGAAATATTCTGTTTCAATTCCTTGGTTATTTATCTATGAACTTCTGGTAATCTAGAGAGAAATTTCACCTTAATTGAGCAGTGTTTTTTCTATTTTGACTTTGTTTCTAGCAGTGTTCTATGAACTGGTCATGTAGCTAGTGCAAATTTCCCTGGGAGTTATCTTTTTTTTTTCATTTTAAAAAATATTGTTTGTACTGTTGATTTAAACTGCTATGAATTCTCAGACAATTCCAAGGTCAATATTCAAGGTTCCTCTGAAACCTTGTGCTGTAGTATTGAACGTGTTGAGTAAGTTGCATATGAAGTAGTGAGGTAGAAATCTCATTTAGACTCAACTACCCATTATCTCAAATTGACCAAGCTTTGTTTATAGACTTGCGCAACATTTATTTAACTGGTTGTAATTAAGCTAATGGGAACTAATTGTCAGCATTTAATAGAGAAAGACTGTAAAAACAGAACTTTAATAAAATAGCTTAATGATTTTTTACTTACTGTTTGATCCTATCTGGAGGAGAGGAATGTGTCAGTGAGAAACAAGCCCCGCTGAGGTGTGGTGCTACAGTTCACATTGAGGATGATGGTCTTTGTGGCTGTGTCCCTCTGTCTTCAATGTGAAGGACATGCAATGCGCAGGCAAGCTGTTTTATTACTCAGTGTACTGATTAGTGCTTTTCTCTTTGCCGTGAATGAAGATTTATCTTTATCTTTAGTCTCTAGTTGTTCAGAAATGTGTTCTAGTGTTTCACCTCCTACTGTGTCTGTAGTCTTTGGGTTGAGATGTTATGCTTAGCAGCAGTTTTTGTTCACCGTTTTCTTTGTTCTGAAGTTACTTCATTAAATAAATGTACATTTGCATGTACACTGGCGAGGGTTTATAATATGCAGGATAAATATAAATATAGAGGTTTTGTATCAGAAAGCAAGTGGAAACAGCCTTGAATACCCTTTGCTACTTTGCTAGTGATTTGCTTTGTAGCTGGGGCTATAAGTATTTTTAAGTTGGTGGCTGAAACATGTTGTTCGGGAATAGAAGACATTAATTCAAATCCTTACTCTATATCAAGTTTATGATTTTTCTCCATTCCAGAAGAGTGTCATAATGAGAGGCAATTTAGCAGAATTCTGATGTAGGACCACCTTGGTCTCTCTAGCGGACTATTCCTGTGGTAAGAAATCCACATCCAGGTCCTAAGGTGGGAGACTCAAGTGAAGAGAACAGTTGACCAGGGAGCTTTGAGGTATAACTAGCTCTACACTTCACAACAGGAAACCCCTGTTGTTTATTTATTTATGCAGTCTCTAACCTCAAAAATATTGAGAATCCACCTTGCAAAGTGACTCTCAATTGACAGTTGTAGAGAAGAGGACTTAGTATGTGGTAGTTTTCCCCACCAGTGCATCTTGTACGTGGGGTGTAAGCCCTGTCTCTGGTAAAAGCAAATTGAAATAAAAGGAGGCTGTGTTTCCCACTACTAGTTAGTTGAAAGGGAGTGTTAATTTCCTTTGTGTTTCTTTCAAAAGCACAATCGTTAAATATTCTGATACCGTATTAGAGAGAAGTTTGAAGGTCAAGTAGAATACTTTACGTTGGACAGATTATCTGTGGGGAGGCATTCTTCCTGATATTCATTTACATTACCTTTTTTCTTTTTTTTTTGTTTCAGCTATTGAGCAGGTACAATTCCTAATTGTAAATGTGCTTAAAAGGATTTGTTTTATAGCAGATATGACTTTATACATCCCCTTGTCAAAAGAAAGCTCTTTCTTGATTTCTAAGCAAGTCTCAGTGCTTATTGATTGTACAGGCATTCTGCTGGGTAGAATGATAGCTGCCTGCCTGCTTCAAATCTTTGGCACTTAAGCCTTTTGCTGGCTCAGAATGTTTAGTGTAATTAATTCTAATAGCTATATTTATCTTACATGATTTTGTGTTTAGTCTCTGATATCATGACATTCTTAATGTATACAGTTGAGGACTGTTTCCATTAGGATCAGTTGAATGTAATTGTTTAAGCACCTCTGAGCTGACCTGGGCTGAACACTGGTACTCAAACCACGGCACCTTAAGCAAAGAAAGACTGAGTAATGAGTTTAGAATCAGTCAGCAATTGTATTTAAGGGCTGAGTCATCTGCATGGTCATCTACAAGAACGCTGTGAATAATGAAATAACATGGGAAGAACATGTACGGATGTAAAATGCTATGTAGCTCTAGCAAGAAAACATCTCAGTCTCTGGTTGTTTGATAAAAGATGTTTGCTAGGAGTTAATTCTTACTGTAGTAACTACTGGTTAACTGTAACTGAAGTAGCTGCTGAAGAAGGTGGTCTGTAAGTAATTTGACTTGTTTTAGAGAAGCTTGTTATGTCTAGAAGAAGCTTGTTATGTCTAGAAGATGCTTGCTTTTACGTGGAAAAGATGAAGCAGGAGTTATATTTGTTCCCCACCTCAGGCACGTATCAAAGTCCTTTACAAGAAGCAGTATCTCCTTGTAAGGTTCAAGATGATTGTGCATAACACAATATGTAGTGAGGTATGCTAATGTCCACAGTCTAAGTAAAAGAGATGACAAGAATTGAAACTGCTGGCAATGGGATGAGTCCAGAATCTGTTTTAAACTCTTGCCATGACATTTATACTGCAATGGGTTACATCTAAGAAAGTTCACATAAAAAAAGAATTATTTTCCATTTCATCTCAGTATTGCTGTTCGTTAAAATACACTGATTATTTTATATAGTAACTTCTCTTTGATCCCTACATTCTTCAAAAAGCATGTGCCAGTTTCAGTATCTAAAGAATCCGTAACATACACAAAAATGAGAGTGAGTACCTACTTAGGTATGTATGTTAGAGTGTCTTTCATGCTGCTTTAATTTATGGTGTTTTTGGCATTACTGGGGGAGTTGCAGCTGAAGTCTTTCTTTAAGGTCACTTCTAACCCAAACCATTCTATGATGGTACAGACTTGTTTACAGACAACCTCAAAATACAAAATAAAAACAGAGGGGAAGATGGATCAAATGGCAGAATGTTAACTACTCCCTTTAGTGGACTTTAACCATATACAAACTGGACTACTGTGAGGACTGATAACAGGATAATATTTAATGATTTGAATTAAATGCATGTTCCATTGTTTCACGAAACAGTAGCCCTTTTGTCCTTGTATTGCCTGTGTAGTCATAGCTCCTACTGTTCAGAGATCAGTCAGAAAAATTTCTGCTTCTTGTTCCCCTACCTCTCAAAGTTTAGGTCAAAGTAATTAGGATAGAATACTCATTTATTGCTATTTAAATCCTGAGTTTAACTATCTCATCTTTTGACAAATAGGTATAATTAGTTCTTTTGCATAATTTATTAACATTCTTATTAAGCTGTGTACAGCTTATTGAGGCACCAAGCATGCTGGCAGAAAGACTTCCAATTAAAAGGTGATAGATGGGTTTGTTGCATTTGATAAACCGACTCTGTCACAGTTTCAGTTGAAACTGAAAGGAACTGTTTTTGTTTAAATCTTCTCGTATCATGAATCTGACCAGAGTTAAGCTAGATTTTGTCATGCAGTGCCACCTACCCTTCAGAACACTTAATAGTGAAATATTAGCTTTGCAAACAGAAGAAATTCCAAGATATTAATAGCTTATGATGAGAAAATTTAGAGTTCTTAAAGCAGTGTGAGAGAAGGCTAAAACAGAAGCAAAAAATGAGGTCTTGATCCTTGTCTCCTGTGACTTTCTCACCAAACTGAAGTCTCATTCTGAAGCTGAAAAATGCCCAAGAAAGTTAGTGCTCTTGGAGGACACCAACCTGCATGCAGCCTTTGGCATGACTTTTGCTGGTGCTGGTTCTTAATCCTAAGTGTGCTGGAGTGAAGATAGTCTTTATAATGTGTATCGAAACAATGTTTACAGCTGCATAGTAGAGTTGCCATTAGATCACTGCCATTTTTTTGTTTAAAAAAAACCAAACTAAAACAACAACAACAAAAAAAAACAAACTGGCAGATGACAGCTTTTGAAACTTCCAGAAGAATATAGCAACTACTTGAAAGATGTCTATAGGTAGGATGCACCTAGCCTGCGTTCCTAAAGGTGAGTCTGGCTACTATCAAATAATATGTAAAGGAAGAACAGAGTTGATAAAAGAGAAGTTGTGGTAGAGAGTTGTGGGATTTGTTGTTTTGTTTCCTTTTTTAAATCAATTGCCTTTAAATTGACCGTAATTCCTCCAAATGTGCCATTCTGTTAAGCACTGTAAATTAATCAAGATAAGCTTATTTTGGCCTTAAAAGTTGGGTCTAATGGCTCAATTTCATTTGTGCTTCTGCTGAATTTTATAATTCTGCTCCTTTGTCATATGCTTCTAATTCAAGTGAGATCTTAATCTGCTTTGCCAGTTTGAAATGAACACCTTTAACCCTGTCAAAAGCATCATAATCTAAATGGTGTAGAGCAGTTAATAAATTACAATTTCCAATAGTAATACTTATTTCAGAAACATGTTTTTGGAGGAAGAAAGTGTTCAGAGTGTTCATCCTGTTTTTGATTTATTAAAACCTGTCATGATTTCCAGTCGTCTTTTGTCCTGCTACTGTCTTACTGCACAGGAGTAAATCTGGCTTCCTGAGATAATTTATCTTTCTGTGATTTCACTTAGCTCTGTGTCATTCCCCTTCAAGGGTTTTATTTACTTTAGAGATGTTTATATAGGAGGTAGGGCTTTTTTTTTTTTTGTCTTTCATTCATATACATCAGAGAGAGATTCTTACTGAGCTTACAACAACTGTTTTTCCTTTGACCTTAAGGATGAAAGGTTACTATTTCAGGTAGTATTCCAGCATAGCTTGTTCCCCTAGGAATTTTTTTAAAAGAAATGAGCTTACAGTATGACTGCCAAAATTAAACATCCTACTCAGAGGAGTACTTAAAAGTGAAGAACCTTGGCTGCCACTGCTGCTTATCTCTCTTTCTCTCTCTTCAAAAGATGACAGTGCTGCCCATTTGACTACCTTCAAAAAAATTAAATATCTGACTGAGCTGAGGTACAAAAACCAGAGTGAGTAATGAGCTGGGTGTGGAAGTACCTTGGGGTGATTTAGATTGCCATATCCTAGTAAGCTCACCAGTGCCTTTTCTCCACACTGACACTTCATAGAAGCATCAAATGCTGTGTGTAGAACTCTTCCAACTTAGTACATAAAGAGTAAAAAATTTAATTAGACCTTAATCTTCCATGTGATGTGTGCTTAACACTAAATACAGATTTTGCAAGACTTATTTTTATTATCTGGAGTATTAGATGACAGTGTGGCAATAAGATATCAGTGAATGGGAGAAGTTTTTGTGAATATTCAGGCTCAGTACTGTCTCAGATAATTTTTATTTATCTAGTTACTGTTTGACAGTTCAGAAATTGTCTTCATTTGTACCATGCCCAATAAAAGCAAAACTTGAACACCGTTTTTCTGTGTGATGCAGATGCTGGTGATGTACATGTTGTCTTACTTACAGATGTTGAATGGGCAACTGTTGCAAGAGTTTTGGTTGTATTTTATCATTTCCCCTTTTAATTTCTAAGGGCCCCTTGCTAACATATATACTTTCTGCTTTACACTGTTTAGTTGCCATGGTAATGAGCATCCATACACTTGGTTGTGCTGTTGCTGTTTTGACTTCTGTTTTTTTGGGCTGTGCCCATCACTATTGCATTCATTCACCTAAACAGCTTAGAACTGATTAATTCTCATGTGAGGCATTCTCACAGTATCTGAAACTTTGTTTTCTTGTTTATCTGCTGAGGTTCTTGGTCAGAAAGAGAGAGGAGTCAGCCCTGTTCCTTGATCACCAGGGATTTTTTAATAGTAGTTACCCGATAAACTTTCTTCAAATATATTTTGTGCAAAAATAAGCTATTTGTTCACTTTATGGAGACCAAAGGTTCAGGGCCTCGTCTTACTGGAAGCTTCCCGAAGTCTTTATGGTATCTCAGCTCCTGGCCACAAGGAGGGTACATGTCTGCTTATCAGTAGTGGAGAGTTAAGATTCTGAGATAATAGAGACTATCTAAATATAAGTAATGATCTTCCTAATAATTGTAACATGGTAAGTTCATAAAGCAAGGTTTTCTTGTGAATTGATTCACAATTTCATAAATATGTTTTTTGACCAAAAGAGCATTCAAGACTCTCGTGAATGGATGGTAGAACTAAAAAGGCAAAATGGCTTCATGTTATGTCTATGAACGTAAACCTGCTTGTGCCTACTTAGTGCTTTTAGTTAGATGTGAACAGCCTGCTAATGATCCTGGAAATGAAGTGTTCACTTCTATTATTAAATGTAACATAATTCAACTACCTTGAGGCCAACAAAGCAGCAGATAGCCATCTTCCTAGCTATGCAATGTTACTATTGTTTTCTTCATGCTCCTAGTCAAATATATTTGAAGGTTATGTGGTAGAGATTTCATAAAAATAAAAATCATTTTAATATCATAATAAATCATTCATTTGAAGTGTATTTCTGCAAGATATCATTTCTTCATATAATCTTTAAATGGCTATTAATAACACTAGTTATTCTGCTTGTTGTCTTCCAAAGTAGTTCTGCCCTCTGTCCTGTTCCTTTGGTTGTTGCTTGTGTTACTGGCATATTGCAAACGCATGAACCACGTGTACACTATGGTCTTCCTACTGCTTGAGGAATCAATTTAATCATTCAGATTGGTTCTTGATACAGTGGGGGAACTGTGAATAAAACATCTTGCTAGGTACACAACATCTTTGCATGTAGGAAAGGAAGGAGGATTGTGATCTTGTTCTGGGGAGCCAAACTGATAGATCTCTTAATGTAGCAGCTGAGCTTGGAACAAAGAGAACAAAAAGTAGCTGTGGTGGTACATGGTGCTTGAATGAGTGATGGAATTGTAAGATGAGTCTTCAAACACTGGAGTGGGTAGCTATGGAGGACTAATGCTTATTGCTATACTAGTAGTCCTGTTATTTATTTATTTATTTATTTATTTTTACCCCAGAAAACTGGTGTTCTCAAATCTATTTTTGGGGTAAAAATACCTTGATGCTACCTTTCAATCTTCATCTTTTAGATGAGGAACTAGAACACCAGGAGACTGATCTGTGTAAGATCTCAGATCATGATGAGATCTTGTCCAAAACCCAAATCATAACAGTGCCTTTTCTGCCTCTTTAAATGCAGCCTGAATTTCAGTGATTCTAATACAGCCCATCAACTGGTATGCCTCTAGAAGTTGCTTAGCTGTGGTTCACAAGGAGATATCCACAACAGGATTAGATCTCATCATTAGATACTAGCAAGGCTGGACATTTTCAAATACAGTTTTCTGTCCTTCAGGGCAGACAGAAAGGTTTGCTTTAGAAATAAGCCAAATAACAGAATAATAGTGACCAACAATTGTTGTCATGTAGTAGCTCTTATATATGAAGTTTCTAGTGATTTTTTTCTTTTTGCTTATCTAACTGAATGTGTTTGAACAATAGATGCCCCTCTGGCTCTTGCGTTGAGTCAAACATGAAGATGATTTGGGAATTGTAATAATAATCACAAAAGAGAGTGAATTTGGGGTTGGACATGTTTGGACTCTTAGATGTGCTTTAGATATACATTTAGTTGCACAGATGGGTCTGGAGCCAGAAGAATTTAGTCTTAATATCACCAGTTATCTTTGCTGCTCTGATTTCAGGGACGATGACAGTTCTTGAATTTTAATGCTGATGATAATGTGTATGTTTAGGGAAGCTCTACAATCTGCTAAGAGGGTACCCAACATTTAGCTTCCACTTTGAAAGGAGGAACCAAAAAGAACACCAACAAAACAGAACCTCAAAACCAACCACCTTCAGTTATTTCTAGCAGGGGCTGCTGTTACTTCCAGAGATGACTGACTTATGTTTGGGGTTTTCAGTGAGTATCAGCAGTATCTCTAAGATGTGTGGTGTTTCATTGATATTGGGAAATCAAATATTCAGGCTTTAAGGTGAGATTAAAAAAAAATAAAAATAAAAATTGAACGTCCCTTAAATGGGGTGCCAATTACTGCAGCATGTCTTCATGGAAATATTTTTTTTTTTAGTTTTTGCAAGTATTTAGTTTGGTTGTTTCCCTATGTATTTATTTAGTTAGTTAGATGCAGCTTCATTTCCTGTGCTTCAGGCCAGCCTGACATGCTCTAAATCATTAACCCTCTGCTCCAGGGAACTTACCCTTATGGCAGCATCTTTGATATTAGATTAGATCCCTTCCGGGCAGAATTTAATTGACTGGATTTCTAGGGGGAGTGCTTGTTCCCTCAGTCTCTCACTGCTGCATGATGCCATGATTGTTTCAGCAGTTGATTTAGAAGCCAGGTTTCTGCTGTTACATGGTAGCAAAGGGAGAGCAGGCAGTGAATCAGAGGGCACAAGCTGTGCTTTGAAGCATGGGTTGATATGTTTCTTCATTTAGGGATACGTTTGCTTTAAGTGTACTGGCTCTTCATAAGCATTCATACCAATAAAAGCAGCATAGCATGGATGAATACAGTTTTATAGCATTTGGTTGTACGTTACAAGGAAAGCTGTAATTCTCTCCATGGTAAGACATGGAGGTAACATTGCAGTAATAAGGTCATATATCTTACCTTAAACTTAATTCATGTAATTGGGGTTGCGATTGCCGACAGGTTAAACTTCAGTGACAGAGTTAGAGAAGAAAAGTAGGATATTGATTGCCTTTTTATATTCACTGTGGCTGTAGAATTGCTTCACAGATGAGCAGTCTCTCTGAAGTCAACAGAGCTGCGTTTGTGAATAGATATTTGCCTATTCGTTGACTTCACTGTCAGTGAGCTCTTTCCAAAAACCTCAAGGTTTTCTTTGTTAAAATACAGAGAAGTGGTGATCAGAGCAATGGTTCTGGGTATCTACATGCAACTTCCATAACAACTAGGGAGCTGTACGCTTTATTTGGTGTTCTGAGTATCCGAAATCAAATGTTCCCTCTTCAGTGATTCAGGCTTCATAGAAAGTGAGGCTTAAAGCCACATTATTCTCTGTCAGTTAACGTAAGTCAGGTGTAACGAGAAGGGAAACACCATGTTTTGTGCTCATATTTCAGGAGGCTCGTTCCTGCATTTAGCTGTCACAACTGCTCTGTGTAGTGCAGGAGGGAGACCTCTGGGTACCTGATATGTTCAGTATCAGTCTACTAAGTTTTCACTTACTAAATTTTGTTTCTATGTAGAGGAAAGTGCTATTTATTTATTCAGTTTGGTAACAGTATCAATCTAGTACTAGAAAAGCTGGTGTATGTGAGATATTATCTGTGCTATTTTAACATATAAACATTTTTATTACTATTGCTAGAGAATATAAAAAAAAATGACACCAAAAACAAAATATTAAGTAGGCAGAATTTTCCACAAATTTCCTGTGACTCTTCAGTGTTTAGGTATATTCAGATATTTATAAATTACAAATACAATTAACATATCTCCAGTAATTATTTAGTATTTCACTTAGCTGCTTTCTGTAGGCATTTGAATGTGAAGTCATTGCGGATCTTGATAGTTTTGTTAATGTTTTTAGTAGAGTACTTGCGTTAATATAGGATTTTCTGAAGGCTCTTATTTGTAGGTGTTTCTTAATGCTTAAAGTATTTTCCGTAAAACCATTTCAGTTTGTGACTTAAAGTCATTAGCCAGTCCTAAAATCTAATTGTGCTGACAGCAGTGGTAAATGTATGCAGATGGAGGGGAAAGCAGGGTACTCATCCTTGGCCTCTATTACTTCATACAAGTGAACTCTTGCTTCATTTGTCATGTCAGCTTCGAAACTGTTTCTTAATCCCAGTAAATCCATCAAAGACGGAAAGGGGGTGATACAGGTACATGAAACATGTCTGCATGAACCTTGAACAGTTAAGAGTGATGACTGGCTTTGAAATTTGGGTACCAGATTTAAAAGACATCTGTTATGAAGTGGGTGCTCAGACCAATAATACGCCTCTTACCAAACTTGGCATCTTCACTAGCATCACAATTAAATGGATTCTGCAGTACCAGACAGTAAAGAATGAGTGTTGTTTAAGTCATATCTTTACAGATACATGTGTATGAAACATAACTTTATTGCTGAACGTGCATGTTTCTGAGATGACCTGCATCTCTGAAGTACTAACAGATTTTCACTCTTTCCTATCTATAGTTGGATTAGCATCCTTCCTTCCCTGCCTGAATCTGAGGTAGTTCCAATTCTATCTAAAAGCACTTCTTATTAGAGAACAAATGGCTTTGTATTTCTCAGATAGTAATATGTGCAGCCAAGTAAAATTTCAAGTTGGAAGAGTTGAGATAGAGCTGGCTGCATTGTTTGATCTCTGTCTGAATGTTACTGGCATTAGCATCACAGTTCACTGACTCAGTGGGGAGGAAGGATGCATAGGCAGCAGACAGGAATTACATTTGTTTTGGGTGTTTTATTAAAAAAAAAAAACAAACATAATAATAAAAAAAAAAAACATGGAAACTTATCTCAGAAATTACTTTCAGCCCTTAGTAGGTTTTGCTGAATGGTGCAAATGTAATGCTACAAAGCTTTTCTTGATAGCTTGAGTTCAGAGAAAGCAGAATATGCGGAGGAGTGAATATGAGGCAATCTTCAAATTCCTCTTTTAAAATAGTCTGAGGTGTGGAGGAGCACGTAAATGGAAAATAGGGTTTCTTGATTTCTCCTTGCCCTGTAACTCCTTAGAAAGATGAGAGCAGAATCTGATCCTGCAGTATCTAACATCTTTTCATGTTCTGTCACTGTAGTCAGTGATGAGTAAGCAATGAAGTAAAGTGAATCCACAAGGGAATCTTTGCTCTGCAAAGATAACTTGAAGATAATGAAATGAAATAGCAAACAAAACTAATCAGAGCAACAGTGGGAGGATTAAAACAAACCAAACAAAACCCACTAAACAATTATTCAGTATGTTCATTATGAACAAAAACCACGCTCCTTCCTAAGTGGAGTCTGTCTCCCTGAAAGTTGCTGCAATGTGACCTAGGCTTTATGTATGTGTAGTTTCTGTTTTTCACGCTTTTCTGCTTTCTTTCATCTTTTGCTTCTATTTTTCACTGACTGACCACAAACCACCTCTTTGTGATTGTTGCTCTGTCTCGATCAGTCTTGTCCTAGAAGAATAAAATGGGCTGGATGTCATTAGGCTAGGGACAAGGGAGGTCTGGCAGGAATTATATCTCCATAATGTCTTTTAGAACTTGCTGCTAGTGTACCTGCCAACACTGTGATTATCTCACCAGCAGTCAGATGAGAGAGGAATAAAACTGCTATCTTATTTCCAAAGTCCTTCAGAGGAATCTCCTGGGACAGTTGAAGTTCTTCAGTTAGCAAATATCTGACTTGGAAAGCCTCAAGATATTTTCCCCAAATATCTGAAAGACTTAGTCTATCTCTCCTACCTCCCCAATATAGCAAAACCTTGGAGGGTTCTTTGAGGCTATCAGTGTAAGTTCAGTAACATGAAATTTTCTGAAAGTCTAAGTTACGTATGTTACACTAATATCACTTTACACTAATACTTATGCTTGATTTCTTTTACCATCGCTTGCACAGCAGCAGCTGTGAGATACACAGCAAGAAAGGGTGTCACTCATACTGAATCAACTAAGTGAGATATTTAATATTTTATGAATTTAAGTCTTTTGTGCTCATTTCTCTATTTTTCTATTTATTTAGGAAAACAGGAGGAGTCATGTTGCTTAATGTTTTACAGCAGCAACATCTGTTATATTTCCCCTTTTTTTGTTTCTGAGGATGTGGGCATATTGTGTGCAGCACTTACAGCTGCATTTAACATAAATTACAGTTGATGTGCAATTTGTATTTTTCTGCCTGTCTTTTAAAATAATTGTTAGAGATTAATCCATGTTCAGCAGGGTTTTTTCTTCCTCCTGTGGAGATGTCTGCTCCTTATGTTTGTTTTCCCTCTGGTATAAGGTGAACTCAGCAGCATTTGAATCAGATAAGAAACATTCCCCACTGAAAACTGGGCAGTATATGTTTGTCTACACTTTTGATTCTCTACCTCTTGGACTCTCATACGTGTTCTCATAATTTGCCATGTAGACTACTGCTGCATCCTTGCAGATTGCTTTCAAAGATGTATTGCCTTCTTCCGGCATACATGAAAATGCAACTACTCTGAGCACCCTGCTTATCTTTTCATTAGGTGATCTCTGTTTTTATGCTTCACCAGCTTCTTGTTTTGTGTTTAATCTTCTTCGTATCTTGTGCTACTCAGTAGCTTTCCTTTTTCCTATCTCTTACTATGATGTTCATATTTCTTCTTTACTAAGAGTTGTATTGTTTTTCCTACTTTTTCTGCCAGTTAACAGTAACTGTCTGCCATACTATTCAGTTTGGAGGCCTTCTATGCAGAATTTGTACTACGTATTTCATCGTGGAAAATGTGTAGTGAGACCCAGTGCTTCCTCATGGAATTTCTTCTATCTGTAATATTCCTTTCAACAAAGATGATAAAACATTACGAAATAATCAACTTCTCTGCATCAGGATAAGCATTCTGCATTGCCATATTTCCAAGAATCTTTCCCTCTGATCTTCTCAAGTTGTCTTTTGTTAGCTGGCACACTGAATCACAGCTGTGATTCTGTCATGGTTCTGAGCACACGGCAAATTTTAGCTCTTTGTATGAAGTCAAATTGTCACAGTGGTCATATTGATAGCAAGCTTGCAGGTATGTGTCTTTATGGGCTCTGTGTTATATGAATTATGCATCTTCATCTGCATTATGCTTTTCAGCTCTGAAACTAAAAACTGATACAGATACAGAGGATCTTGTGTTTTAGTAAAAACTGAGTTAGACTCAGGTGGTAATATTTAAGAATACAAAATGCTTTAATGGAGAAATTATATTTGTAATTATCTATGTTTCCAAGCTCTGTGTGATTGCAGAATTTGTAGCACACCATTGATGTAGACAGTTAAATTTCTTGCTAAGGGATGAGTAAAATCCAAATGTTCTTCTGCGACACTGGAAATGACACCCATCAAGAGCAGTTATTGGCAAAAAAGTGCTCTGATTTTGTACCCTCTTCAGGAGAGAGTTTGTGAAACTTTGACCATTGCTATGCAGGATTGCCCTCAGCTAACATTTGTCAGTGAGCTTTATAGCTCCACAGTCTCTTCTGCTTGGCTGTGAAATTGGCACTTATGTGCTGTTCTGGTGCTGCTGCCACTGCCAATACCGTTGAATTGGCTTTCATTGTGATATGAAGTGAGCGGGAGAATTTCTCACTTATTAAATCTCTTAAATTCAATTAGTGCCCCTTATACCATAGGAGGCCATTGCAATATCTGAAGTGGAGAAAAAAAATTCTTGCAGCCCTTTCTTGTTTGTACTGCCTAGCATTTGCCTAGAGCTCTGCTCTGAATTTCAATTCTGTTCGCTGCAAGTGTCACAAATCAGCAGTTGTTAGAATGCATTATGAAGAAATAAACATTTATCAGATTGCCTTTTGAGAAGGTGAATAATTTAGCTAGAAAAATTCCAACAACAACAAAAGCATGCTGCTGACTGACAATTTATTTTATCCCTTTGAGATGCAAGGAGTTGTTGCATGCTGAGTGAATATTGATCTGCTGTATACAGATAAATGAAATTCCACTTACAATTCTTTGGTTGCTCACTTGCCACCAATTAAAACTGAAGAGCATGGTCATGCACCAAAAATATTAACTAACTCTGTTCAGATGTTGGTTATCTTCTGACCTGGGAGACTGACAGCTGTTTGTTTGATTTGCCTGTGTCTGGCCTTTGCACTATTCAGGAGTTCCTTTATGGCACATGTTATTCCCTTTCCACTGCTCTTTATGATGATAAGTAGGGGGGTGACTCAGGTGGAGAAAAAAAAAAAAAAAAGGGAAAAAGAGAATGAGTAATTTCTTCTATCTTCCTTTTAGGCTTTTCTGATGATTTTCTCTTTTGATGTTGGCTAACCTATAGCCACTCTTCCCTGCCTCCAGCAACTACAGAGTCATATTTAAAATATGCCTCTTTCCTGTGCATGTATGCAGTCACGTTATGAGGTAGAAAATGAAAAAAAAAAGTTTGTAGTTATGTAAAAAAATGAACTTGTAAGTAAGGGGTTTGTTCTTTGGAGTCATATTGGGAAAATAACTGCCACAAACTTGGCTTCACAAATGCCACAAACTGGCATTACAGAAAGAGGAGAAAATAAATGACAGAATGGAAGCTAAGCAGTGTGATCAAAAGAAGCACTGAGTTTGTTGGGAAGAGTATCTGGTCAGCTTACCAGCTGAGGCACACATCTGCTCCTTTGATGATGTTTCTAGCCATTGCTGCAGCAGAAGTTTGACAGCTTGCAAGGAAGCTGGTCAGTGAAGAATTAAGAAACTGTAACAGCTGTCTTAATAGAGTCAGGTCTGTAGCTACCTGCCTTTCCTCAAGATGAGGTGATCTAAAAATAGTGGCTTAGGAGGCAAGTTAAAAAATAAATAGGGTGAGGAGACTGTATTTTGAGCAGTTTCATCTGCAAATCCTGAGTGATTCTGCTGACATCCAATTATACAAATGTAATGGAGATCATCATCTAGGCCTTGATTTGAAAATGACATTTCAGTGCTTTGGCAGCTCTAAAAATACTGACATTTCTAGTAGCTGGAGGCCATAAAAATATTGATTCAGCAACAGAATTGTTTTGTAAAGCAGTGATAGTTGGCTGGCTTCTGAACTGTAGTGTGTTGCTCCAGGCTCTACAGTATATTGCTAACAAGGAAGAAGTAGGGCCATTGAAAGCCAAACATGTGTTAGTGGGGAATATTGCTGAAGGAATCAAATATGTCATATACCACTTGCTAAGTGTTGTTGCAGCTTTCAGACTATGCACTCCATTGTTAGGTAACTTGGCAAAAAATCTGCGTTGCTAACGCTGGATTTGTGCTGTAGCTTAAGCTAATACCAGACAGAGAAGAGGTTTCCAGATCCTTCTTCCTACGGGGACTTGTTGATTGAACATTTGTTAACAGTAAGAATTATGTACTGAATGGTAAAATATGAAATCCACAGTGTTTGGAGAAATTAAAATAATAAAATATCACTGGACAGAATGAGCTTGCCTCTCACTGTCAAAATGCGCATGAATCTGAGCCGTAAAAAACAAAGTAGAAGCACTTATTGTTATTTACACTATGTGGGCAGTGTAGTTAACTTTTCATTAGGAGAACAGTGGGGGGAAAAAAACCTTAGGAAAAATGTACTTCATTAATAGAGGCTTTTCAGAAAGAGCTTATTCAACAACCCCTGCCATGCTCCAGCAAATACTGAAATAGATCACTGCAGTACAAGAAGTGTATTTGGGGAGCTGACATGCCTTAGAGTCTGAGCTGGGCTGCCTCTATTAATTCTGCATATATAATCTCTAAAACAGGCAAGTTTTGCTACTGTCTTGATGTTCAAAGAAATTAGGGAGAGATGAGAGTGAGGAAGGAATCCCTTTTCTCTGCTGTAATTGTGCTGTTCTAACTAAAAATTACACATGCTATTGACATTTGGCGTATGTATGATAGACTCCTTTGCATTTGTTGTTCAAGCAAATATTTTGTCTTAAGCCTCTATTTTCTTCCTGCTTTCTTCACCACATTTAGACCGCTTTGTTCCCATTCCCTCCCTGTGACAGTGCGTGCTTCATTAGCATTCATTACCTTCTGGGGGATTGCAGTTGTGGGGCTGTTTTGTTTTGGTTGTGTTTTTGTTGTTGTTTTGTTTTGTTTTTGGATTCATGTGCCTATGAAGATGGTAACTCTTCATTTAATCCAAAGGGACTGGCATTTTTTTGTTCTGAGAAGGCTAGTTAGTGATTTAGCATCTCTTTTCTTCTACTTCAGTCCTCCTTTCAGGGGCTGTCAGTTTCAGACAAGGGAGACAGTTCAGAGCCATGGCAGTGCAAAACTGACAGAGCTTCAAAAACGGCTGGAAACGTAGGACCAAGTGTAATGCTGACCAACACAGCTGTGCTGGAGCCCGATCAGTAAAGCAGTTGTCTGAATCAATCATTTGAAGATGGGCATTAGCAAGTCCCTGCAAGCTGTTCATCCAAACTTGAGCATTGATAATATCTGTAGTATGAGAAGGCTGGAGGTGAGAGAAGGGGAGGGAAGGAAACCCTGATTCATTTCCTATTCCTATGGTAATAGCTAATCTTACCAGTATCTGAACAACATGATTGCTCCCATACCTATAATTTAAAACTTGATGAGGCATCAATGAAACTGCCTTGCAAGACAAATCAGAAGTCAAAGCCAATAATATTACTGATCATTTCTTTTCCTCTAGAAGTTACTGTATTTTGAGGACAAGATACCTCTGTTGCTGCCATTATAGTTACTTTAAAAAAAAAAAAAAAAAAAAGGTAATGGTTTTGATTAGTTCCATATTTTATGTGGGGTGAGAAAAAAAAAAAAGCAAGAAGTTCTACTCTCTTTGAAACTAAGTAACATCACACCTTCAAATAAATAGGTGGTCTGAACTGAGTTTAAGGGAATCCATCTGGGCAGCATCTGAAGCTGTAAATGACTACATCGTACTGACAAAAAATTTCTTGTATCTACATAGGGGGGCAATTTCAGGAGATTGTCTATAAAATTTTTTGAAGTTATGCTTATAGGATGTTTAGAAGAATGTAATGGGCACAAATTGCAGGGAATGCAATCCACGTGAGGAAAACTTGCGTATCAAGCAATTAGAGTTTCATCAGCTAAAAATTTCATCTTGCATCTAGTTATTGGAATGAGCACATGAAAACCATGAGAAAGAGTTCAGGTCATAAAATCTTCAACATTAACTACAACTAGACCAACAGTTTTTCTTTTTTTCCTTTTCCTACTTTTCTTTTTATTCTTTCTTTTTTTGTTTTTTGTTATTTCATAGAGAAAGAAATCACTGTGAGGTCTGCAAATCATTGGGAAACAATCTGCAAGCTGAAGGCCTTGGTATCAAAGCTCCTTCTGTCCTTGTGAGCTGATCCTTTCCACTAGGTCTCCTCTCAGCTCAGTAAGAGCAAACTGTTTATGAGACTTGTTTTCTCCTTTGTCTTGAAGCAGGCTTAGCTCTTCTCTGTCCGGGTGGTACAGACTAGAGATGATTTTAGAATCAAGATAGGAAAAGCTGCATTTTTGAAAGAAAAAGTCAAGGACTGGACCTCCTTAACCTCTTTGCTTACTTGATTTTTCACATGGTTCTTGTCCTCTCCAGTGCACTAATCTGTTGGGTGTTTTAACTGCAGAGTAGGCAGTCTGTGTAAGGAAACGTGGAGAGATCATTAAGTATTTTTTCCACTTCAATGTATCAATGAACTTATTCAGTGCAAATCTGCTAGTGTTCACATGAATACCATAGTTTGGAGTTTTGATTATTCATTTGAGAATATATTTATCTTATCAGATCCTTCAGCTCAAAACATCAGTATATGAAACTGACAGAAGGCTAGAGAGCATAGAAATCCCAAAGGCAGCGCTCTCCTTTTTGGGGGTGATTTCCTTTTTGTACTCTGAGGGCTGAGGTGAGGCTGGAGTCTTATACCATCTTTGACTCTTTTGCAACTGGAATTGGAAACCCAGCATTTTTTTTCTTATGAGAAATTTTGTTACTGAAGTTTCAATTGAAACTTTATATCAAAAGAGAAGAAAAGCTCTTTCAGAAAAATAACTGTGTTTTCTCTCAGATGCAGAGGAAGGGTTCAGAAACATACCATGAAATTGAAATTTCTCAAAGTGCCTCTTAAATCTTTGCTGCAATTACTGTAATTCACAATAATAGATCTAGTACTATTTTTAAAAGCTTTTGAAGGTTGCAAGTAGCATCCATAAATTGTGGGTTGTGGGCAATCTATGAAACCATAGGTTTCCAGGGCTTTTATTTAAATGAGAGAATGAGAGAGAAAGATGTAATAAAAGTAGTAAAGAAAAAACTTGAAAGTTTTCTTTGTGCTGAACAGTAACTCTGAGGCAGGAAATGCCTCAGTCTTCACAAAAGATTTTGCAAGTCTGGAATAAGCATCCTTTAATCCACTAGTCTTTTTATAGAGACTGATTAAATTGGTAGCTCACTGGTCATAAATCCTAATGATGGAGAGAATATGGAGAGAGATCTACAATAGTTGGAGAAACTTGTCCAGTTTCCTCTAAATTTATACAGTCCTAAGATGGGTGAGTCTCAACAAAGTCTTGCACCTTTTACTGTTCTACCTGATTGTATAAGTGATGTTCAGAAGGGTCATATAATAGAATCACAGAGTATCCTGAGTTGGAAGAGACCCACAAGAGTCATCTAGTCCAAATGGCTCAACAAAGGACCACCCAAAAATCAAATCCCGTGTCTATGAGCATTGTCCAAAATGCCTCTTGAACTCTGGTGGCATTGAGCTACACATGCCCACTGCTATGAGGAGCCCCTTCCATGCCTGACGGCCTCTGATGCAGGACCTTTTCCTAATAGCCAACCTGACCTTCCCCTGATTCAGCTCCATGCTGTTCCCTCAGGTATTGAGTGCAGAGAACAGATCTCAGAGCTGCCCCTCAGTCCCCTGTGAGCTGCAGGCTGCCCTGAGGCCTCCCCTCAGTCTCCTCTGCTCTGGGCTGAACAAAGCCAGGGACCTCAGCTGCTCCTTATACATCTTGCCCTCTAGACCCTTCCCCATCTTCATAGCCCTCCTCTGGGTGCTTTCTAGTAGTTTTATGTCCTTTATATTGTGGCACCCAGAACTGCAGTCAAGGTGAAGCTATACCAATGCAGAACAGAATGGAACAGTCCCTTCTGACCTGCCAGCAGCTATTGGTCTGATGCACCTCAGGGTATGTTTGGTTCTCTGCTGGGTCATACTGCTGACTTGGATTCAATTTGTCACCAACTGGAACTCTCAAATTTCTTTCCTTAGGTCAGCTACCAACTACTTATCCCAGCACTCTATATGTATATCCAGCCCTGTGGATCTCCACTAGGCTGCTAGCTTGATGTAATCTCATTTACACTGTATTTTACTTATCTGCCAATTTTTAACCTGTCTTGTCATTTATTTGTTTAGCTGTATGTTCTTGTTCAGAGAACATCATTGACAGTTTTACTCTTTCTCTGAAGATTACTTTTCTTGGTTTCCCTTGGTCATCTCAGAGCTTGTCCAATCTCTGTAATCTTGAGACATCATTAGTCTCTCAACAGGGAAAATAGTAACAAAGGCTACTTGGTGTAGATGTAATGGCTGTTAGAATCATAGGTTCACCAGGATTGGAAAAGATCTACAAAATCATCCAGTCCAAACTTCTGGCTTTCACCAATAGTTCTCACTAAACTATAACCCTCAACAATGTCTAAATGTTTCTTGAACACTTCTATGGTCAGTGACTCCTAGGTCAGGACAGCCTATTCCAGTGGAAAGAAAAAATCTGATAGTTCACACAGTCTGACAGTGATTGAACAAGGGGGAATGACATTAAACTAAAAGAGGGGAGGTTTAAGTTAGATCTTAGGTAGAAATTCTTTACTCATGAGGTGATGAGGCGCTGGCACAGGCTGCCCAAAGAAGTTGTGGATGCCCCATCCCTGGAGGCATTCAAGGCCAGGATGGATGGGGGGGGACCTGGGTAGTCTGATCTAGCACCTAATTTAGTGGTTGGTAACCTTGTCTCCTGCAAGGGGCTTGGAACTCAGTGATCTTTAAGGTCCTTTCCAACCTAAGCTATTCTATAATTCAAAGAAGAGACTGGAAAGGAATTTAATCAGTGTGTATTTAAGGAATGAGAAAACAATGGTTTCTGTATTCTAGTGTGTAGATGTATAATGAGATACACACTCAGACTTAGAAATAAGGTGTATTGCTTTAGCAGTACAGGTAATTAACCTCCTGAGTAACTCACCTTTCTCTGTCGTATTTTCTGGCATCTTAATTTAAGTTTAGAAGTGATGCTCAAGGAATGCTTATTTAGGGAAGTACTGGGGCCTTACTCAGGCAGGAGGTCAGACAAGATAGATTGTGTTTGTCTTTATAGTCTGTATGTGCATAATTCAGGTACATCATGTATGTGCAGGGTACATTGTGGTTAATGAGATAATGGAAACAGCTCACAAGTTGGAGCTAAGCCAGCTCTTAGTTCAGGTTCTAAAGCATGCTTGGCCCTTCTGCCAAGAGCAGAGATAATTAAGAGATACGTAAAATGCTATTCTTTTCTCTTTCCCATTGTTTGAAAGCTCATTTCTGGTACTTGGGAAAATATTCTTAGGACTTCTGCTAAACACAAGCTCTAAAATCTTCAGTGGCTCATTAGGGAGAAAACGTTACTAAGTAAATATGTTTTGTATTTGATAACTTTTTAACAGGGAAGTATTCCTATGATACATGGGGACCTATTCACCACAGGAAGAAATTCCTGATCATACATGGATGGCGGTAGCTTTTGAACTTGTATTTCTCATTCAACTTCTCAAGCCATTAAACTTCTCAAGGAATTCTCTCTCATGTTTATTTTAGGTTACTAGTTGCAAGCAGAAACCTTTTAAGTTTCCTAAAAGGAGTTTAAAAGCACAAGTGTTCTGAATGAGTCCAGCAGATCTTAGTCTCTGGGACATGTTTGAAAATCAACAGCAAGTACAATTTGTTTTCTAACAAATCCAATTAAAGAAAAATAAATTGTTAAAAACAATATGTTGAACTTATGTGTGAGTCTTTTGGAGTCTTTCGCTGATTTTGGCTATTTGAGTCCCCTGGCTGCTTTAAAAAAAAAAAATCTTAATTTGTTTAATTAACAGTCAGTATATTCCTGTAGTGTTCTTGAGAAGTGATGTTGTATTATACAGTTTTTTTCAGACTGGAAAATTGAGACAGGGAAAGATGAAGTGATGTGTGAAAGATTAATAGAAAACACAAAAATAAAACGATGACACAATATGAAACCCTGGGTATTGTCATGCCTTTTATGTGTTTGGAAACTTCACTTAAAAAGACAAAAAGGAATAACAATACAGTATATAGTACTGTGGTACCATCCACAATTTTACTTCAAACCATCCTGTGCCACATGCCTTACTAATAGGTAATACTAGGATTTATGAGTCAGCGTGGGGCCAACCAAGTTATGTTTGAAAGATCTGTGCAGCCTTCAGTAAGGAAAGCCTATGGAGCAGAGAAAAAGAAAAAAATCCTGTAATGACAGCATGCTTCTGAAAGCAGTATTTCTCTGTACACTTCAGCTGATGCATTGTGTTAAGGTCTGTCTTGTCAAGTTGTTGCAGTTGTATGGCAAGGTATGAAAGGATGTGACATAACTCAGTTGTTAATGAAGCAGCTCCTCACTGAATGCTACAACATTATCATGTGTCTTTTCTGACATGGCATGAAAGAAGGCAGCCTTATTTGAGAATGAAAAAGCATCAATAAGAAATGAAAAAGAAAAGCTGTTGAATACAGCACACGTTCCTCAGTGCCATTTGTTTTGCTCTACCAATGCATTGCAGATAATTAGGCAACTCATTTAAAACTGACCCCTCTATCTCTTTGAGTGTTTTGGTGGGTGGGTGATTGCTCCTAGGCTTGTAGGTGACTGAATTTCTCATCAACCATTTGGCATCCCAGGCAGTGATGTAGATCTTCTGACAAGAAAATCGATTGCATTGCTAAGTTTCACAATTTGATTACTTTATAAAAAGTCTCTAGAGCAGCTCTCGGTGTGATTATATAGACTTACTGCTGAAATGAAAGCTCAGTCCCACATGCTTCACAGTTCTAAACAATTTATAGTAATTATTTCCATTAGACATGTACTGAAATGCTATTTCAGTAATGAACAAGGTGATGTGCAAATTATAGAGGGGAATATGCACAAAAGCCTTAAAATAAACAATATAGGGCAAAATCCAATTCTGAAGTTACTAGATAGAGCTCCCTGAAGCTTATTCTCCCTGTTCATGAGCTCAAATCCCAGGTCAGCTTGAATTTCTTTGCATTGAGTTTTGTTTTGCATATGAGACCTCCTTTCAGTTCTCTCATTTCTGATGTATTTTGGATGATAAAGTGTTAAATAATAGTGCACATGCTTAAAAAACTTAAATTGGTTTACTGTTAGTGATGACCCCGTAATAGCAGAAAAGTTGTAGACGCACTTAAGCTTGCTTAAAGTAGAATACTGACTGCATTTTAAACAAGGCATCTGGCCATCTAGATTTACTAAACTGTTTAATATTGTGTCCAGTGTAATAACATGCTTGAAGTAGTATGGATTAAGATATACTGTAGAGCTGATATTAAAAGGAACATTTGCAATGGCATATAGATAATGCCCCATGCAAAGGCTTAAGTCGTTCTTTTATTAAGAGCAAGAATTGCTGAGGTTGTAACGTGTAAGTATAGTAGAGATGGGGCTTCAAAAGTCTGTGTGCCTTAGGAAGTGCTCCACCCCTCTGAGATACACAAAAAGAGCCTAATTTATAGGGATATCAGTAGAATGGTGTTCTATTGATTGATTCTTTGCTGGGAGCGTGGCAGCATGGCTAGCTCTTGTGAACCATGCTGCTTTATAAAGTTTAAGGTTCCTGGGCTAGATTTGCAGAAGAGTTAAGAGGGATGGAAAGCATTAAGACTGAGAGTTTCAGTATGCTTTCCCCTCATCTGTCTTTCAACTGTTTTCAGCCCTTACCCTCCCTGGGTGATAGCTCAGAATGGGGTTTGCACCAGCTCTGGGTCATTTCAGGTTTGCTTTCAAGAGCAGAGGTAAGATTACTCTTTTACAGCATAACCTTGGGAGCAGGAGGAATAGGCTGCAATCCTTTTTTCACTTAACAGCTCAATATTTCACAGTCCCTGCAGTGAGCGCTTCCATTTTATGTTAAGCAGGTATTGAATGACATTCAGCAACTGTAAATGAAACAGGAACTAGGCACCTAGTCTTTGCCCTCTTAGCTCCCCTAGGCAAAAGCAATACTCTTTGCTATTCTTTCTCTTTTTACTGAGTAATTTTGATGAAATACAAATACTTTCTATGTGAAGGGCATCTTGGTTCTTTTCCTCTCATCTAGCAGTAATTGATGACTAATTAGATTGCTGTTGCGTGAGATTTTTCTAATAGCAAAGGCAGGAGCTAGAGCTGAAAGGAACCCAATGTTTTGTGTGGAGTCCTGTTAATTAGGGGTTCCATGGAAATTGGCTTCAGGAATCAAACTCATGAGCTGGGCATAGGGTAGGTAGATAGAGATATGAGCTTCTCAGCTCTGAAAATACAGGGCACTTCCTGAATATACCTGGTAGCACAATCCAAAACCAGCTTATGCTGAAACGTGTGGTGATTGCTTTCATGTGAAGGTGTAAACATGTCACAGTAGCTACTTGCATCTTTGTTTATTTTTTCGGATGCATAATGATTATTGTAGAGTGGTGGATAATAATTTTAAACTTGCACAAAACTTCTCAGAATTTATCTGAGAAAATACACGTTTCACCTTTATTCGTTCTCTTCAAAGATGTTAAATCACATAAATGGAAAAGAAATTAGAAAATTTCAGGTAAATTTGGTCCAAATAAAAATGTTTTATTTGCTCAACTGTACAAGCAGTGAGGAACTGAAATGCAAAACTGCATTTATGACATGTTATGCTGCAAAACAGAGTAAGAGGACTCATTCTCTGTAACGTGCTGTAATCCTTGGCTGTGTGTGGTGCGGGAGACCTGAGAGTTGGTAATTCATGGGAGGCATAGATCAGCCAAGGGATTGGATGGAAATTGTTTTTAAGTAGTCCTAAATCAGCACAGATACCAAATTCAGACCGGTATTATGAAGTGAAAAATGTTGATTTTTGTCTGAATAATTTATCAGTTGACATATTTGCTACTTTTTACGCCATGGTGGTCAGTGCAGTTGTATGTGTCTATGCCATTTGTTGTTCTCATTTCTGTTTTTTGTGTTAACAAATTTATCCCTACAAATATAAGGTTATATGTTTACTCTGGTTAGATGATTACTGGTTCTGTGCTCGTTTCATTCATGCTTTACTGCAATCTATATGAAAGTTGTAGTGTCCCATTGGCATCAGACTTCATTCTCACATTTTAATGCCATCGAGTTTCAATGCTACAGTAGGAAAGGAGTTCTCAGCTGGTTTGGTAAAAGCAGTGACCATAAAGTCAGTCATTCATGTTTACATTTATTTTCAAGTTTTTCATGTGCAATTAGTGAGATAAGCTTCACCTCATGAAATAATGATTTGGAACAGTTTTCCTCTAATCAAACTTTGTAGGAAGAAAATCAAGTTTGGTGCTTCTTGTTTTCTGTCACCTCAAACTCTGCATTTAGTTGATATGTTGAGTATCTCCTTGTTCTGTTTATGATGAGAAGATGGGGGGAAGAAGCAAAGCGAAATCCTAAAAAGAAAAGCAGTAGGAGAATCTCTGAATATTATTTATATGACAGAATAGAACATATTAAAGGATCACTGGAATCTTTTTTTATTTACAGAGAAGATGAAGCAAAATTCATCATAGAAAAACAAGAGATAAGGATGAATAGCAATGGACCATGCAGTACAGTTTAATCAAGCTGGAAATAAGAGAAAAAGAAATGATTACAAGGATAGTCAAACACTGGAATAGGAGCAAAAAGAGATATTGGAATGAAGTTTAAGTAAATGGCTTAAGTCAGTGGAGGAAGACGAGAAAGGACAAATTACTAGTACAGCTTACTTTTCTTCTTCTTTTTCAGAATTCTTAAGTATTCCGTTCTCTCAGATTACATATACAGACCTTACCTTAATGAAAAGAATCTACCAAGTGGTTTTAAATAGTATCTGACTATTCCATTGAAAAATATTAGCAGAAATGGCAGGGGCTGTGGGGCAAGGGGGATATTAATTTTGAGTAAGGTCAATTTGTTTGAGAAATGGGTTTTAATGACTACTTCTTTTTCTCCAGTTCTATTTATTTCCCAGAACAGATGCAAAATTCACAATATAAAATAAAAAACCAACACACCTACAAAACCTAACCTTGGAAGTAGGATGAGAAGTTAGAGTATGCAATATGGGTTTGATACCGTATTGAGAATGGAATAGATTTTCAGAAACCAGTGGGGGAGCATTAGTTCTCATTGTAGGTGACAACAATGTTGCATAATTAAGGTCCTATTTTCTCAGCGCTGTGGGGAAGCGTGGATATTACAATGCCTGCACATTTTCTGTCTTCTTTGCTTGAAGGTTGCACTCAACCTTTATTTTATGTTTAAGTGAATGAGCCTCGTTTGAATTTATGACAAGTTCTTTCTTCGTAACAGTCTGGCATAAGGCATAATTTTTGCCTTCTCTGCATAAAATTCTGTGTCTATAGCTTCTATTTTACTTTTTCTTTCCACTGCCTTATGAGAAAGAACAACCATCGTTCTTTGTATAGAGGAAAGTTTGAATCCTTCTCATTTTTAAAGGTCACATTGGCATTGGTACTTAGTGATTCAAGAGTGGATTATGGTGATGCAGCTTGACTATCATGTAAAAGGTTTTTGAACTATCACTTGAAATTCTTTCTTGACACTTTTCCATGTTTGGATCTGAAGGTTTTTATTTTAGCTCCAACTTTAGGTGGGGCTAGACTTTCCTTGGGCAATTGCTGTCAATGGTTTGTCATCTTTGCCATCTCCCTCCTGCCCTGACACCCAGTGTGCCTGTAGTTCGCTGTTAAATAGTGGTGAATTTCGGTTTCCATTGAGTGTCTTCAGAATGCATTTACATTCAGTAATATTGAGATAAACTCCAGTACTGCATGTACTGGGATTGTCAAGCTGATAAGGCAAGAGATTGTTATAGCCCTTTACCATTTCGTATATTGTTTCTAGCACCAAAGTAACACAGTTTTAGTGACCAAAAAATTTCTGTATATGTAGAAGCATGGACATTAACGTAGATCTAGGAAGTGGTCCATCCGATCAGAAGTATATCCTGTAACAGTGCAGTGTTACATAAAACAAGAAGAGAATTGTAGGAGTCTGATCTCATTCTTTTTTTTTTTTTTTTTTTTTTTTTTTTTTTTTTTTTCTGTGAGATAAGTTATTTGGAAAAAAATATGCATATAAAAGCTTAGATCTAATCATGTTAACATTTTCAAATGTTTTTTCTCCATTGGTTCTTTTCCGGACAGCTTACCTATATTAAAGCATCAGTCTGCACTCTATCTGGTAGCAAATCATTTTACAAAACTCTGCCTAGTAGTGTGCTTCCATTGAAGTCTTACAGAAGATATGGGAATATCCTGGTACCAAGATGCTAACATGGAAGAGCATAAGGTGAATACATATTTAAAATTTCCTTTCTTCCTATGAAGATACCTGTTTTCCTTTCTTCTATTTCCACACTCTTGCAAAGGCAAGGGGAGAGTTAAGGAATTTGGCAAGTGCAGCAGTATAAGCTGTAGTCTGGGCTTTAAACCATTATGTGCCTGCAAAGCATGTTGTACATCCACTAACAAGGCTGCCATTCATTTTTTCGATAAATCCTGCACAGGGGTATTAGGGTCTGTGAACTGACGATTGATTTGCTGCCTGGAAAATTATTCTTTATTGATTTATATTACGTGGAGGCAACCACAAATCTATAGTGGTCTTAATCGGAGAGAAAATGCTAAAGTTAGTGTCATTCTTATTTAGTCAGGCAATTACAAGTAGGAGAATTGGTTTAGTACCTCTAGGTGACATCTACATATTATTCAATTATGAATTTCAGTAATCCATGAATTACAATTTATAAAAGCATGTGAGATCAGGTTAATTATTATTATTTTTTTTTAATAAGAAGAGTGCCCTTTGTTCAAGAAAGTGTTTCAAATAAAATGCAAGGCTGACATTTAAAACTTGACAGTAGGAACCAGGTTTGCTTTTAATGAAGGTTCTTGGGATCTTTACACAGTATTTTTCTGTTGTGATGTTTAAATTAGAACTGAGAATCTGAGACACTATGCTGCAGGTCTGTGTATACTGCAGATCAGTGTACAATGTCATATTTTAAAAGTGAGTGCATGCTGCAGGTTTCTGAGATTCTGCACAAAAAATGTGTGCTGTGTGGCAGCACAGAGCTGTACCACAGATACGGGGACCAAACGGCAGAAGGGCTGGCCTCCTCGTGGCCTTAGCTGGCTTTGGCAACTGCTTTTACTATCACAAGAGAGGATACCGTAATTACATAGGCCATCTCAAATACAGCTGTATATACATGGAAATCTTAGCAGCCCTTCTGTTCTGTGAGCTCTGGGGGGTGCTGTACAGATGCTGAGGCAGTGCAGGTGTACATAGCGGTTAGTGCCAAGGCACTGGCAATGAACTGGTGGAGGGGAAAAACTCTTCAGTGGGGGAGTTCGCTGGAATTTGACTGCAAAGCAATGGGAACACATTAAGGAATATTAATTTAGCCACTGTAGCTTTTCTCAGAAGAATATGTGAAAATAAATATACCTCACTCTGAATACTTGATGATAACATAGAAGTCTTTATGCTGTTTTGAGATGTGAGTTGTTCACAGGGCTTATTCCTTCTCAGGGAAGAAGGGGGAATTTAGGTTTAGAAAAGGAAAATACTATATTGTATCAAGTAAGACTTCGGCTTTTTTTTTAGTGTTCTTTTTGTAATATTATTGTATTTCTGTATATCAGTTTCTGTAGATGAATTTTAACTCTATCACTGTAGCTGGAGAATATTTTCTTATTTAACAAGTAATGATCATGTGTCCAGCCCAAGTTTTCTGTGGACCTGGGTCCTATCAGCATGGCATCTTAAAAATGACATAGGAAAAAACCCAAACTAGTTTAAGGGAGCGGACTACCTGCCTGTCTCTGGCTCATCATACTGAGGAATGCTTTTCAGACATGATGGGAAGTGCAGCAGCTTTTAAGACTATTTCCACTGGATATTTAAAGTCTTACAAGTTTCTGACTGACATAATTGTGAGTCTTGAAAATAATCTGGGCCCCAGCTGTTTTATCCTGCTGGTTTCTGGGATGTCCATGAACAGCAGTAGAAGTGATGAGCAGGGGCTGTCTGCGTGCTGAACAGGAGGAGCACAAAGGCACCAGGAGCACGAGCCTTGCACTGCTAGTGATTCCTGCTGTGCTAATCACGTGGGCTGCTGCCTCTGTGCTATGCTTGGCAGTTCTGAATAACAGCAGATTGTCAAAATCTCACTGTCCAGACCTTTTACAGCACAACTTGCCACTATGTACCATGTTTTTTGTTGCACTGCTTATTTCAGACTAAGAGGCTAAGTTTTTAGAAAGAGATTGGGAAGGAGGAGTGGTGGCGGTTGTTGTAGACAAGCAGCTTAATGAAAATGCTACTGAAATGCCTTTTCTTCTATGAAAACTAGTGAATCAATTACAAAAGCAATTTTCTAACTCAGTGTGATTTTATTGTGTTTGACCAGGACATTTTATAAATATAACTTCTTGCTGAGAGCAAAGAGTCAATTTTATTTCAAGATTTACTTTCAGATTTTTGGAAAGTACCAGAAGAGCAGAAAGTGGGGTTCATCACCACTTCCATTGCAGCCCTTTGGCTGGTATTAGCAAGAGGAAGTCAAGCTACTGAGAGAGCAGTCAGAGGGTATTTGGGCATCAGGCTACAGAAATTCATTTACAAATATTTCTTATTTATTTGCTCATTCTTTATATTCATTACATCTTTTTCTTTTTTTTTTCTTTTTTTTTGGGGGGGGGGGAGTGGGGTGTGTGGGGAGAGGTGTTGGAATTCAGTGAGCTGTTATTTATTCTGCTAGAGTTAACTGTAGGAAAAACTACTTTTAGCTTAAAAAGTATATGCTATTAGTCATGCTCCCCCCATCAAGGAACATCTTCAAAACAACAGAGACTGCTGAACAGCCATTTTCAGTTAAATACTACTGAAAGATATGCAGTAACTTCAATGTCAAGCAAGGACAAAAATAACATGTGTATGCTCTGATTTATGGCAGGTATGTAATAGGAGTGCTGGTAAGAAAATGTAAGGAGGCTGTTTTTGCTGGAAAAGTGCAATGAGAAGTCACTGGAATAGTAAATACTCATCTATACTAGACCTCAGGTTGATAAATGTAGGTACCTGTGATCCATCTCTTGCTAATGGTATTAAAACCTGAATGGTTTTAGTTACAGTGTTGCTCTGTCTCTCCATTAACACACAAATTATGAAACTGTTGAACCTCTCCATCCTCTCTGTGCTGCCCTCATCCCTGCCCTGCTACCCCAGCCAGCCCTGGCTAGCAGTACCCTTACCCTACTGCTGTCTCTTCCAGGAAAGTGCCAACAGATACGTGCTTTAATGTGAATGTCTTTGGGGTGCCGTTTCTCCTAGTGTTTTTTTCTTGGTAGATTACCTGTCGTGTAAGAAACAAAGTTCTAAAACCAGCCATTTGTTGTTCTTGGGCTAGATTACTTTCAGTTTTTAAGGCGGTAATTACATTTCTCTAGCTTTTGGAGTTCACTATTGCTACAGAGACTTTTAATGTCATCTGTCACAAAATAGAATGATAATGGGACTGTGTAAATACCTTAGGTAGGAGAACACTTTCCCTTATGTATTTTCTTCCCATTCAGACTTCGCTGTAGGAGCTTTAGGCAAATACTTCTTAGGAAAATCCTCTTAGCAACTTCTTCCTGTAAAGTAAATCATTAATTTACCAGGCTGTGGATTCAATAAAGGAATAAATATTAGAGATTATCTCCTTGGACCTAAAAGGCAGACAAGTAATGGTTTTGTCGTATGCTGCCTGGATTGGAGTTGCATTCCTTAATCCTAGACGGAAATACTGCTTGCTCAATATAGGAGTTAAGCGTTGGCAACAGTTCACAGCGTTTTGATGGATGGATGATGCAAATGGTTACTGAGCACAGGCAGAACAGGGATGCTGTGGAGTCTCCTCCTTTGAGATGCTCCAAAGCCATATGGGTGGCCCTGCTTGAACAAGGAGTGTTGTCTATTTAAAATATTAATTTCTTAGTACTTCGACCATTAACACAGATCATTTTCTTTAAACTCAGCTCTGCAGTGAAGCAGCATAAAGTTCAATTAATTTTTTGTTTTGACCTGTCATGTAATTAAGATTCTGTTTATTAAAGTTATTAGAATATTGGAAAACTAATTGCATTACACTTATTTCTGGATGTTTATGATTTAATTGACTTGATTTTACAAATTTTTGTATCTCTTTGCAATTAACTCATGAATTTAATTTATTTATACATACAAGTACTGATACATCACCACGCTGTACTAATAGAGATTAAAAAAAAAATAAAAATCATTTGTTTCCCAGTTGAAGGAGTTCTCTGGTGTACATCTGTTCACTGATAACACTGCAAGTTTGCTAAGTAAAAACACTGCCCTCGTGCACACGTGTGTGTTATCCAATATACTGAGGTTTGCACAGGATGGCTGTTGTGCATGGAAAACAGTCCTGTGTACAATGAAATATTAACCTAGAACAAAGGAAAATTCTGGCAATTTTCTATTTCAGTGAGGAGATCCTGATTTTACTTGATCAGTTTTCTAATTTCTGTTGAGAGACTAGATTGTAATAAGGCATCATAGAGAGAAGAGTAACAGGAAAAGTGTCATGGGAGAATAATTAGCGTTTTGTGACATATAAGGGAAGATATTTTTAAGGTCCAAAGCCCAGTACTGTCAATAATTTCTTTACACTGACTTAGTGATTTTAATATCTGATGGAGATTCCAGTCTTTATCCTGAGCAAAAGGTCTTTGCTATAATAATTAGTTCAATTCACAGTGAAGTGGGAGGAAGGAATGCATAGCTTCAGCACGTGCTGTGTTGCAATAACAAAGGAGGTGTGCTCTGTGGGCAGTGACAGCTGACGATAAATAAGTAAGTGATGGGGATGAGAACTATTGCTTTACATGGACAGGTTTTGATTTTGTGAATTTTCCAATTTTTACTAAAGTTGCTTACAACCAGAGAAATTTGCCTTCTTTGCATAAAATTCCTTTCCAGAAAAGGTTATGTTCTACTACTGTGATTATTAAGTTCTCATTTTCGGTGTTGTTATACAACCCATTTCTGTGTAACACTGATACCTTGATCCTGGTAATATCTTGTGGCAATGGGCTTTACAAGCCTATAATTTGTTGTGCAGATGAGATAAAATACGTGATTTTGTGATGGGTGATTATATTTTTCTCATTCAGATAAAAAAAAAACACAACCCTGAGTATGTGCTTCTCCCCCCCCAAAAATACCAGACCGATGTATACCACAGGGAACTCTTCCTTAGCTTTTAAATTCAACTTACAGAGGGAAATGTGCCAAATAAGAACAAATGCTTTAATTATAAGGAACAGTTTTCTTAGGTAAGACAATTGCTAAAATTGCAAAATGAATTTAATACGTTACATAGTCTAGCAGAGTTTTTAATGAATACTAAGTCTGAAAACATGTCATGAAGCAGCTATAGTTGTATTTGCATATTTGTTCAGGATAATTGATAGAATGGTTTAATTAAATATTGTAAAAGGTAATAGACTAAATACTCTGTGCGAGAAAAGTAAAACCACGAGATTCAGTAATTTATCTGATTGAACCTTTTGTATATTTAAGCAATAAGTCTCAATAGGCTATGCACTTCTGGGTAATTTTAACTCAGCTTGGATGGTTATGGAATACTTCATGACACAGAAATCTGAAAAGGCTTTTGTTAGATACAAGCTTTGACCAAAACCTTAGTTCCATTTAAACATTAATCTAAGCTGAAGCTTAGTGCTAAATACAAACTCAGATTGGGCTTCTCCTTATCTAGGGTTAAACAAAAAATAGACTTTTCTGGGGGGAAAAAAAAAAGAAAAGTATCACATGGTTTGTCATTATATATTCACATAAATTAGTGTGTATTATAGGTGGCATGTATGCTAGTTACCAAAAAGTGGAATCTAGAAAACAACCATCCTGAAGAAATGGAAGAGTAATACATGCTTCAGAACATCCTTGGCAACTTTTTGGTAGCCCTAAAATATAAAAATCATAGTCCTTGTTTCATTGTCTTTTAGTGAAGCTGGTAGTCCAGAAGGATGAGGAAAATGGTTGTATCTGGTACAAGTGAAGCTACAACTCATGTGCTGTATTAAGCTTTAAGCCCCTTGCTGCAAGGGGTTTGAGTTGCTGGAACATGTTCAGAGAAGAGCAAAGAGGCCAATGTGAAGGGACTAGAATACAAGACATGTGAGGAACAGCTGAAGAATTGGGATGTTCAGTCCTGAGAATAGGAAGCTAAGATTTCACTGCTTGACATCTGCCTGCCAGGAGGTTGCAGGGGGTTCAGTGTTGGTCTCTTTTCTCAGGTGACAAGTGATAGGACTAGAGGCAATGTCCTCAAGTTATATTAGAGAAAGTACAGATCATGTATAAGGAGGAAGTTTCTCACAGAAAGGGTGGCAGGCATTGGAACAGGCTGCCCAGGGAGTATGTGCAGTCCCCATCCCTGGAGGTATCAAAGAGATGTGTGGATGTCACACTTCAGGGACATGGTTTAGCAGTAGAATTGGAGTGCTAGGTGGATGGTTGGACTTGGTCCAAGTTGGGAGGTCTTTTCCAATCTAAATGGTTTTATGAAAAGAAGTGGTGGTACAGGAGCAGTCATAGGTCAGTTGATAGAGAATTTGACCATTCAGCATTATATAAAGCTGAAAAACTAAACAAGTATGAGTGATGAATTTCTATAGGTTATAAAGGAAAGATATTTGAAACATTGTTTACAATCAGTTATTTAAGTGAGGACAAAATATCGTTGAAAAGTTGAAATAGCATTTGATGAAATAGTTTTCTCGGTTTTGTTTCTGGAGGACTTCGTGTTAGATACCTTGCGATATTTAGTTACAGACTTAATTTAAAGCTGATGCTAATGCATGAGTTATATATAAAGTGACCTAATAATAACTTGTGATATAGTCTAAGTAGATACTTCAATATTCACGGAAGTTTACTAATGATAACTAGTTAATCTGATGTTTGTGAAAAGTTTTTATTAAGTTTTGTGTAAGATTAGCAATTTAAATTGTTATTTCTTTGGTGTGCAACAATTGCAGCTACAACAGAGGCATAAGAAAAGATCATGTAAGGACCAAAAATCTCTAGGTGAATTGACTTCATGATATAAACTTAAAAAGCAAGCAAAACAAAGACAATACATGATTACAGGAGGGCTATGTATATGTGACAGTGATGGTTTGAACTAAGAATATATTTCTTTTGATTAAAAATATAATTTTTAAAGGCTCAAATTACGAGATTTGATGTTCCAGGAGCCTTCAGGCTTTTCTACAACAATTTGACTTGCAATCTTTTGTAGGCAGCTATTTCCTATACTTGTCCTATAATCTTGCCTTGATATTGGACTCTGTAAATATGTTTCTCTCTTTGTTCTTTCCCAGTTCAGTTTTTTGCTTAGATGCAAACAGCAGTAAGGATTGCTTTAATCATTCACAGCCTTTGTTTCTGACCACCTAAAGAAGCTCTTTGCTGGGAGAGTCGGTTGTGTGAGTAGTTTGATGAATGTTGTAGCTCTTGTCAGAGGTAAAAGTAGTGATCCTGCACTGCAGAGGTTAATGCAGGTTGCTAAATAATCTTAAAGAAGCACATAAGTCTGTGCAAATGTGTTTCAGTTCAAGTAAAGTCTTAAAAAGCCTTAAGAATGTCTGATTTAAGTTGTAACAGGTATCTAAATACTTCCAGTTTATACATGTGATAAGCATGAGTCAGCATTAGAAATGGAGTTTTTTTTGTACAGGACAGTAAGAACAGTTCTGTTTAATTTCATAAGGATATAGATGCTGATTTCAGGTTGTTGTTTTAATTGCCATATTGTTTTCTTCTCTTTGTCAAGGATTTTGCTAGATTACATTCATTCAGTTTTTCTAACTGGCAGTTTCTGACACTGTTAAGTATTGTGCTTCAATAAACTGCTAAGATGTACAGCTTCATTTATTTCATTTTCACAGAATCTCCGTTTTTCATCTTCTGATGTTTCTGTGTTTTTAAAATTGAATCAACAAATACATTTTATAATATGTAGAAAAAGGCAGTGTGTGACCTCTGAAGAGCCTTCTGGTGGCAGTGTGTTACCAATTGTTGTGCTCTACATGTTAATGTTTTTCACCTGGGATTTAATGGTTGGTTTTGATTTGTTTAAAGGTTTTCAAAATGGACTAGAGCAGATGCATAGAAATTAAGAATAACTTGACATCCAGATCTGTGCTACTGAGCATTCTGCATTGACATAGGATTCTTATCCTTTCTTTACCCTGCCATGTGACCACTGCTGCAAGGTCTTGAGATAACAGATCTGGACTGATGCTAGGTTTGTAGGAAAGTCATTAAGTTGAAGGAGAACTAGAACGCAGAGGTGGCAGTGCAGTGGGAATAACCTGCTGTACTTCATTTGGCTGCGATGGTTTATGTTAAACAATGCAGATGCAAGATGAGAACATGCAAGATGCAAGGTTGTAGTCAGCATTGTTTTTGTGTTTCCTGTATCCTTATGCTTGATAGTGTATCTTAAGGCAACTCTGCCATAGTTTACAGAGTAAGCTGTATCAAAGGTCATATCTTGCAAATCTAATGATTTGACTCTGAACATAAAATAGTTCACTGACAGGTGAGTGCTTTGCTGGTAAGGTGATTGCTGAAATAAGGTCAGACACATAGGCTATGCTTTTTAGAACTTGTAAAATATTTAATGCATTATTGCTTGGACATATTAGCAAAAGATATCGTGTAGGTAATGCTAGGAGTTCATGTAGGTATGTAGGAGTTCATCATACAGCATAAGATTTATTTAGAGATTGAAGCTACTGTGCAGTTACAAAATGGGAATTCTTTCCGAATTAAATGTGTTTTGGAGACCCAGGTATTCAAGATTTGCAGACTGCTTAATAACAGATATTACACTGAATATTAAAAAGAAAAAAAAAGTGACGCAACTTCTTTTTGCTAGGGAGATAAATTACCCAACCTATTGTATCTATCAGGCTTACAACTTCAAACTTATTAGAAATTTGTTTTTTTAAATTAATAACTCCATCTTTTGATCATTCTTCTAATGCACATTTAGTTTGGAAGAATGAGTAAAATGAATGCAATCTGTGAATGATTTGACAACTCCCTGATATTATAAATATTATGATATTACATTACTTTGCCAAGAAGAATTACTTCACATTCCAGTGTTTTCTTAATAACCCAAGGTGAGGGAGACTTGCCTAAGTTTCTGCTAGGGCATCTCTGATTAGAACATGGAAATTTTACATTTTTATGGCATCACTAAGACACCCCTAAACATACATGATTATTTATTCTTTAAATTATAGCTCTGGAGTGCAATTGAATGTGTTACTGGTTGATTTATAATCATTGCAGCCTGCAAGTGAATGGACACACAAAGAATACAAAAACAGCCTGTGATGATTTAAGCATTCTAAGCTGTGGGATGCACTTTCAGTATCTTTCCCATCTGTTCAATATAGAAAGTACATCTCCCAGTATCTGGGCAAAAGGAACAGCCAGTGCAGCCCTAGGTGATTATGAATCATTTTGGTGCATCTGTGACACTGTGAAACATATGAGTAGCGAGGAAGACCAGTTCTTCTTTTCTGGTGACCTATAGTAGTAAATAAAAAATTGTAAAGGTTATCAAGCAGATCCAGTATGGAGTGTAGAGAGAAGAAATGCATCTAAGGAGTCACTCCAGAATACAATCTATTCAGACTGTAGCAGCTGGAACTAAATCTGCATCTATGGAGAAAGGCTTGAGAAGGACCTAAATGGCAGTCATCAGTGGACTCTTAATAACTATGCCGGGGACTGTCAGAGCTCAGGAGCTCTGCCAGCCTGTGACCTTGGGGAGCTGGATAATAAAAAGATAAAATGACCAGTATGGCAAATATTGCAGAGCCCTGTGGCTGCTGCTTCTGGAATGGGGGTAAAGGGAGTTCTGAGGGAGTTCTGAGGAAAATCTGTATCTGACTTGGACTTAGTAAACAACGCTTCATAAAATGCATAGTGTTCCAGTGGTGTAAATCATATCCTTGCAGTGAAGCAGAGACGCATCTGCTTTCATAGGCAGCCCACAATGAAGTTTCTCCTTCTGCATTCCCCTGCTCTGTCAGTCCTCTGCCTTACCCAGCAAAATTTTGTTTTCTTTTAGTACAATGACCAGCACACCAAGCAGATAACATACAATGTTATTTATAGCTTTATGTGTGTCAGTGTTCCTCAGTGATCACCTCTGGAATGTTGAAGTAGGATGGTTGGTCCAGAAATCACTAATATTAATTTTACAGTTAGTGTATACTCTGATTTGATGTGTTTAATACAAAGAATTGCACATCCTTTCCCTTCACTATGTAGTTACTTATGTAACTACAGTATGTGATCTGATGCTGGAGATTGTGTTGAGAGGTGGGAAAAAAGAGAAGTGTTTATTTCTATCTAATGGTGAATTTGATCACTTGCTTGAGTGTGCAGCAAGTTTCAGGGAGATAAAATCCAAATCATGAAAGAACAGTGCTCACATGCACTGTCAGTATGTACTTGTACAGATTGGCAGCTGTACAGACTTGTGCTACCATTACAACTTCCTGAAAAAATCCAGCTGAATCAAAGAACAACTGTATGCAAATGTACCCTGGAGAGCACAGCTAATGGACTTAATGGCCTCGCTGTGCTGTGTGGAACAGGGCTGCTTATTTGCTACAGGGGAAATTTTTTGGCCAGTGTGGAACTGTGATCTGAGCTTAAGGTTGTGCCTAACAAAAAACAGAGATGAAAATGTAGATGTCACCTGAAAATATTTCACCTGGGTTCACTCTTTGCATGATGAGCTGCAGGTAATTACAAGGTTAGGCATAGTTCAAAAATACATGTTTCAATAGGTTATCCCCTTCTAATCTTTCTTATTTTACGTGTCCTCGTTGAAGCCTAAGAACAAAATGGCAAAATGCATGTTTTAGCTCTGTGCTTTTCACCTATACAAGTCATGTCTATTCATACTGCCACTAGGGAGTGAAAAGCAGCAGCATGCACTCAGAATCCGCTTGAAATGTGACACAATATGAAGCGGTCTGGTTTGCTTCTTCTTGCAATACTGATTAGTGTAACATTGTTCTGAAGGACTGAAATGTTTCTCTGAGTATGCTAGCAATCTTTCTAAAGATCCTTCTAAAAGGAAATAGTGGAGATTGCAAATTCAAACATGTTCATTTATGTCAGCTTATCTTTTCATTTTGAACTGTGTGGAAAAACATGATGCATAGCTGTGTCCATTTGTGGACAGCTGTCAGCATAAGTGGTTAATTAAATATGTAGATGATAATGCACTTTTTCAGATGTTCTGTGACATCTGGAAATCTTCCTTGGTATTAAAACCATGGCCATTGACTATATTGAAGTATCAGAATGTAATTATGACTGAAATATCCATGACTACAACTTTTCCAAATATATCACAATTTACTCAAAAAAGGATTTACAGTGGGTGAAACTATACAAGAAAGTGTTGGTAATGTAAGTGATCTTACAGTGAATATGAAGATCAAACAATTTTAGACCACCCAGTGTTTATATCTCAACAAGTAGTGTTCCCCTAAGAAACAAGAGAGAAGATGATCTTGAAAATAAGTGTATTTGGATTTCTGCCTCTAAAAGTACTGCTTACTAGTACTGAAATGGAGGAAAATTCTATGCAGTCAAATGCTGTCTTTTAATGCTGTGTTATAAACAGCTTTTGCTGTCCTGTGCTAGATCTGACGTGTACACACACACACTTCCAAATACTACATTGCGTTTTGGGAAGGCAGTGATTAGGCTAGTGACCAACTAACCAAATCTCACAACTTAGCCTGTACCATAAAACAAATGATCTGATGTGATGACTGATACACAGAAGTTCTGCCCTAACTCACTGTAACCTATTGATTCTTATAGTGACTCAGGATACACTCCAAGGTATCTTCATGACTTCTGTGATCTGTAATTCAGCTCCAAATTAACATACTTGAGTCTTATTCTGCCCTTTTCTGACTTCTTAATATACTCATTATCTTTTTAGTGTCATCGCATCACTTTTTTTCTAATGACAGTAAAATATCTGATGGGGAAGGGCTTAATGACCTGGAAGTAACTAGAATTCTGCAAACAAGATAGCTGCCATATCACAAACAGTACTGATATTTTATTCACACATGCTTCTAGCTACTGCAATAAATCTAGATCAGCTACTGTACTCATTAAGTGAATGGATAATTAGCTAGTGGGAGTCTGGATAAACTACCTGTCAGAATAGTGCCTTTGTAAAGGAAGACATAAAGCAGGTTTGCAAGCTTTGAGAAGGCTTTATTCAAAGAAGTGACTGTTACTTGAAAAGGGTCCATGCAACATCATTTTCTTTCCTATCTGAAAGAACTACTTATTAGAATACAGTCTAAGAAAAACTAGGTTAAGATCATCCAGTTCTGCAAAATATATAAGCTCTGCTCTAAACTTTTAGATGTTTGAGACTGATTTTCTTTCACATTAATTTTGCTGTTCTGTGGTGGCTCTGATGCCATTGTGCTAATAAGTAAGTGATGAGAGGTAGGAAATTGTCATGTGACACTCTGCAATGGATTGGATCCACTGTTGTGTCAATATAATCTCCATGTTCATTTCTTTCATCTTGATTCCTTCCTTACTGAAGGGAAACACTCAGTCTTTACCCCTTTCTCTCTCACTCTCTCTGTCACTAAACTCCAAATGTGACAAAGTAGGAAGGACTCAGTGTTGTACAACATACAGTTTTTTCCTCCAAGCCCAATTAGTAGCATTCATTGTTTTGATACGTGTGTATAAATGAATATAAAACTGCTAAATACAGAAGTTAACTGCTGATTTAAGCACTGGAAGAACAGCTTATTTCCTTATTAGCTGAAATTTTTGTGTTCAACGGTAAATCAAGTGTAGCTCATGTTATTTGTGATGGAAGACATTGTGTTGCAATTACAAGAAAGCAAAGGACAAACTGATTTCACATTAGTTTTGTATCTCATGAAACTGGTGACTTAACAAGTAGATAATGTAGTGTGGAGATTTATTAGGTGATGTAGGTAAAGAAATTTTCCAAAGATTTGCTCTGTAAATTAGTGAACTGTTCACAACCCAAAAGGTTATGGGAGAAAATCAGGTCAGAGAGACTGTTGATGCTTGTCCCTTCTTTTTACTTATTTACTATTTACTGGTGTTTGGTGCTGTGCTATAAAAATACTGTGATTATAGTACAGAAATGCAGTTGAAGGATTCTCCTGTTTATTGCTTTTTATTTGTGTTGTAATCTCACTTTCTGGTATTGCTCTTGTTGTTCTTTAAGCTTCTCAAGGAAGCAACTAGATCCTTACATCCTCAAAGAAAACTAAGTGACCTGGTTGAAATATTTCTGAGTTCGGTTCACATCTTCAAAGAAGTCCTTTTCTTCTGCAAACCATTTGCTAGATGCTCAGTTTCCTTTTTCAGCTTAAACCATGTAGACAAACTGAAGGGCTGTTTGGTGTAAAAAGACTAAGATGACTAAACAGCCCCATTGCTATTATATCATATACCAGAAGGTCTTGAAAATCTACATCAAGGAGTGATTAAATTCAGCAAATTCAAAAACAGGGAGATAAGAATTCTACTGCTCAAAATGCTTCATATTAAACAGAAGCTTTAACTTTTTTAGAAAGTTTGCATATAATATATGTCAACACTCTGGTGTATTTATCCTACCTGCTAATAGCTTGTAGTTAGAATTTAGCCATCTGTCAGCAATTAAACAGCAGGTACTGATTTTCATGTACTCGGACAACATACAAAGAGAGCCATTTTCTGGGACTTACTCTTGTTAATGGCAAAGGCAAGTAGGAAATCAATCATATTTTTCACTGGATCAATAACCATTGTAATGTGGGCTGTAGCATAAAAAACAGCATCAAAACCAAATATTGTCAATGTGCAGTACATCATTGTGCCATGCTGCACAGGTGTAAAGGTGATGATTTAAGTTCCATTTCAGCAGATAAGTAATGCCACGAATAGTTGAGTAGGATTTTATTCTTGTAAAAGATTTAGGACTATGATTTATTAAGTTTGATTTTCTAAATGTTATGTGCTTTAGAAATGGGGAATATAAATACTTCTTAGAAATCAGTTTCACCTGAGATGCTCATGTGGGAGTTTGATCAGGAGAAGGCAAGCAGGTTTTTCTTTCATTCTTTCTTTCACTAGGGTAGGTTTCACAGAAATGAAAAGAACGAGATTGATAACAACAAGGAGTGCAATATCCTTTGAATCAAATCCTGCAGACCACCAAAGAACTGGCAGTGCAAATTTCCCCTGTGGAGCCGTGTGTTAGTGCTCTGGTCTTTGTCAGGGAATCCTCTCATGCTGGTCTTACTATTAACTCTATTTAGGGCTATCCAGACTAAGCTACATAAACCTGTAGACAGTGGCTGTCAGTACAGTATTGATTTAGTTATTTGGCTTGGTGGAAAAGGTACTTAATCCTCAGCTGCCTGTTCAACTATTTGGATTAGAACAGCTTTGTTTCCTGTACACTGTATTCTCCCTTTACTAGTGTACCTTAAAGCTTGATATTGTATGAAGATGGAAGAATAACTCTTTAATGTAGATCAAATGGATGAACTATTTATGGGATAAATTTTCTGCTCTGCTCTGGCTTCTTCAAATGTTCTGGTGTTTCATGGGGCTGTTTGGTTCAACTAGCAGGAAGTGGGAGAATCCTCAGGTGCCACACTTCTATTTTTGCCTTCCATGAGTAAAGATTACAGGGAGAAAAAAAGTTTGTAATTTTTCCTCTGTTACCCCTCCCCTCCATTCCCTTCCCTTAACCTAACACAACTAGCATTATTTTCACTAGAACAAAATGCTCCCTTTTTTTTTCCTAGCCAAATACTATCTACCCACAGATACTATCCAGTTACGCCATTGTTTCTAATAGATTTTTCTACGTTTTAAGAGGGGTTAACAGCAAGGTTTATTATGTTCTTCCAGACATGCTAAACTAATTCCTGAAAGTACTTCGCTTGCTTTTACTTAGGTAATTGAATTTTAAAACCTGGTATTGCCCATTATAAAGAAAACTATTGTTAGAAGAATTATGAAGATAAATTTGATAACATACTGTTTGAAAATATTTATTTCCTTACTTGAATAATTGTCTTTCCATTGTGAAGCCCCTCTAATAGTAGCTAGTACTACACACTTTATAATATGCCAATATGTTCAGAGAACAGCATACACAGCTGCAGAACAGACCAGTTGGGGCTATTAGAACTTGTCACTGAAGATATTTTCAGTGCATTTCTTTGTGTTTTGTCTGTTGTTGAAAAAAATTAAATTAATAATGAAGCTGAAAAGCACTGCAATGTATTTCTGAAATTATTGTATTCTCGGTATTTAGGAGCATTTGTTTAAAGCTTTGGATTGGTCCTGTGCATTTGGTCACAGAATTACTTAATGTAAACAACCTAAACACTTTAGTTAGTGCAAAATAATTTTGCTGCATGATCTTTGGCTTGGTAAGTTTACCTGTATTTTGCTTCATGGCAAACTTGAAAGAAGATTCAAGAGCAGTAAAAAGCTTTTGCTCAGTTGGTGATAGTCTATGGATTACAGGCAATTTTGCAAGCTCTCTATCCTCCATTTTAATCTCAAATGTTTTGATCTGTCTTGGTAGGCAAGCTTGTGCAATATTTTTCTTTGCTTCCTGCTGGGTAGGCTGGAATATACAGAGAATTAACTCCTTAGAACAACAGCCCACTTATCCAACAGGGTTCAAGCTCTTCTCTGAACCACTTTGTAGTTTGAAAGCAGAAAAAAAGTGTTTTATGGAAAACTGAAAAGAAATATCTCCACTTAAGAAAGCAGGTTTTCCATATTTTGCCTTAACTAAGTATGACTGCAGGAAAATGGGAAGATGCAGAGAAATAGAAATTTTTGACAACTGTCAGTCGCAAGTTCAGAAAATGCACCATTTAGTGTCTGTCATTAGAAGGACTGTCTGCATAAAGCCAGCTCAGGAAACTGGGAAATCCATCTGAGCTCTCTTTGATAAAGGGATTTACTCAAAGAGAATTCCTTGGCATTGTCTTACACAGAAGCAGGCAGAATACCTGTGCACCTCAAAACTACACCTTGTTTGGGTGGGATGGAGTGGAGCTACTTTTACAGGCTGCTGCTTTTTGCACAACTACCTTTCACGTTTATGAAGCCGTGATGCACAGCCCAGGGAGCTGAGCAGCTGCTCCTTGTTGGTCTGTGTGCTTGTGGCTGTGGCAGCTTCTTTGTGATCCTTGTGTCACTGGCTTCTCTCTAGCTAGCTATGCTTTGGCAGCTTGTAGAGATGGGGAATGAACAGGCCTACTCAGGATGCTTTTGCACATTCCTTTGTGTGTAAAGGGATTACCTCAATTTAAGCAAGCAAGGGGATGGTGGTCTACTCTGTTTTCTGAGAGGCAGGCTTGTCTTCCAGTTGGCACAGAGCTGAGACAAATACACCTACCCCCATTGTTAAAATCAGCACACACATTCAGAAAGTATTTTTAACAAATGCTGGCTCTAATGGAACTTTCTACTTTTAAGTCTCCTAGTGAAAGAAACCAATAGAATGCAAGGACTTTTAAAAGAGCTTTATCACATGAAGGAAGTCTCTGACAGTGAGTAGAATTGGAGCCTGGACTGCAGGTCAGAGAGAGATGGGACCAAGTGATTCCTAAAGTGTTAGAGGATGAGACAGGCTTTGATACCTTGTTGTTCAGGAATAGCTAGCAGGCTCTGTTCTTCCCCAGGGAAGTTAGCTCCTGTGCTCTGAGTAAATGGAAGCCTAAGAAAAGCCTTAATTAAGAATTAACTTCCATAACAGCTAAATGTAAAAATATGTTTTTTTTTTAATTGTGAAAATACTGTTGTTTTTATTGCTTCAGGCAATTACTTTTTAGAGAAGATTTGATTCTTTCAAAGGTATTCCTAAAAATGAAATGATCTAGGCTCTTCAAGTTGTAACACCTTTTTCTTTTCATTATGTGTACTTCTTAAGCAGCGTTTTATCATGTAACAGAATATTTTTAAAAATTCTTATTGGCTCAGCAAGTTGGCTCCAACTTGGTTCGCTAATGGCAAACTTCTGCCTCTCTTTAATAGTAGAAGATATTGGCACCTAGAGGAAATTTACATATAGTAACTATGTGTATTCAGAGTCGTTAAGTTTTTGCAGTGATCCCAAGTTAAATGCACTTTGTTACAGAGCAGTTCACTTTTATTCCCGTGAAAAATAATGTGTTTTATAAATGCAAAGGCTGCATCAACAGGTGGTGTGTGGGAAAACACAAATTTCATGTGATAGATTCTTGAGCTGTTATGAACCTTGAATTGTGCACCTTTTATATACCATAGTTTGTTTTCTGCATACTTTGTGTAAATCATATTAAGGTAAAGCAGTTGCAGATGAGACTAGATCATGAGTAGTTCTTGAAGCAGTGTTAATTCTTGATGGGACATGCAGTATGTTCAGCCTTATAAAGGTGAAAAGAACACAGAGCCTTAAAAGGAAGTCACTTACTATTGTCTGAAATCCAACTAGATGCAATCTTTTCTGTATGCTTAGAGAGACCTTTGGAAGGAGTCTGGAAGTGAGACTGGATAAGGAAACAAAGCAAGCTGCCATGTGTGTCCTGTACTTTTTTTTTTCTCCTGACTGCACCACAGACCTGCAAAAGCCCTCAGCCAACATGAGCTCTGGAGGATTTTTGTGAATTTTGGGAACACTGGCCTAAATGCCAATTTTTGTTTTAACGGCACAGGAGAAAGCTGACAGACACATCTGCCGTTTGTTCAAATAGTTTCCACGTGCTTCTGCTCTAATACACAATACCATCTGTTGAGCTGTTCTGCAAACGGAATTCTATTCTTCAGTCGACCCGCAAACCTAATTATGAATGTGAGGATTGTAGAGATTACCTTCTAAATATACAGCCAACATTTCTCTAAAATAAAACAACAACAAAAACAACCACCAAAAATGTCTGTAGTTCCTGTTTGAATGAATTATTTAACAGATTACAGAAATGCATTGCAGTTAAAACAGCTCTCCCTACTGTGGAGAATAGCCCTGTTTACATACGGCTAGATTCTTGTGTTGACAGTGTACGGCATTATTTCACATACTTAAATGTGATGAGGGTCTGATCCCCAGTTCTTTCTTTTTTATTTGATGCTATGTACCCAAAAGTGATTTGAGAAACAAAGGGTTGTGCTGTTAGCACTACACTGCACCAAAATACTTGGAGGTTGTAGGACGTTTTCTCGAAGAGAACTGCCAGGAATGAGGTGATACACCTAACTTGTCCCACAGTAACCTAATGACACATCTAAAATCCTGAGATTGTGAATGCTGGTCAGTCAGACTTCTTAATGTAAATTAGTCTAGTGTGATTAAAGAAGCCCCAGCAAGATACCTCAAGGCCTTTGTAAAATTCCTGCTCTTCTCCTTTGAATGATTTTGTCTTGCTGGATGAGTTTCTGTGAAGTTGCTTTCAGCTAAAGTGGCCAGAGTTTGCAGATTTACTGAAGCATCTTAATTTTTATTGCCACCATGCTTTCTCCTCCACCTGATCCAATCACTATTGTTTAAGCTCTAACCCAGTTATTATGTGTCTGAGGTTGACACGAGAGCTGAGAAGAAGAGAGCAGACTGTCAAAACCAGCTGTCAGCCTGGATAGGAAGAGTGTGAAATTGAAGTAATAACTGGAATATCCACAGCATCTGTTCAAAGATTTTGAAGAATTTGACCAGTTGGCATCCTTCCAACCCTAGCTGAGTGACATCATTTATTATCAGTCAGATACCTTTTGTCTTTCATGTGTATGCATGATATAATGCGAGGTGCTGGTGCACTGGAGAGAAAAGCTTTAAAATTATAGAGCAAGGTTTAAACCTGACAGTTGGTCCAAGGAGTGATTGGTAATGTCAGTAGTTACTGTATTCTGAGGGCAGGAATGTTTAAGATGATATTGAACTTGGGTATTTGGAAGCTAAGAATTTTATCTCATAACAGGGTGTGTTTGTAAATGGACAAACAAAGTCAGCAGAGAAATTCTACCACTACATGTCACTGCTAATTAACCTGTTGGGCAAACAGGGCATGTTTTCTTGAAAAATTTCCAATTTTTTTTTCAAAAAAAGCTGGAAAACAAAAGATATGGGGTTGTGAGGCTCAGCTGTGAGAATATTTGTGGGCTAAATTCATCTCTGCCACTCATGTGACATTTGCAGCCTTGGGTAATAGTGGACACCTGCTTTATTGACCTATCATATGGAAGAAGTAAATGAAAGGCTCAGAGAAATTCCCACAAGTCACCTGGCAACGCATTTTATCTATAGCGTCCTGGTAAGGGATTTGCATCTAGCCCTGTGTTAGTTCATCTTCTGTATTGCTACTGATTGTTTTTATTTTTCCTGCTGATGTATAAGCTCTTGGAATCCCTCCCCTCTTTTTTATCTCCATTTCTTCTCTTCCATTCTATCATTTACTCTGTCCTTTTTGACACTTTTATCTGCTCAATAATCCTCTCCTTCAGAATCAATCTATACACAAACATTATTCTCTGAAAATATTATTTATATTTTATGCTATAAGTTCCTGGTACTAAATTATTTTAATTGTATACTGACCTTTATGAGAATTATCTCCTCTTTCACTACATAGTTTTGTTTCCTTAGTAATAGTATAAAGCAGCCTTAATGTTGACAAAGCACAAGTGTCTTTGCCCATTTTGTCATCTGAATCAGCAGAGGGTTAGAAGACGGTGTTAATCAGCGTCAAGTTCTGTTCCATTCCTCCTCCTGTGGAGAAATGAGCATGTTAAGCAAAGTGGATGTAAGGTGCTGGGGGGAGTTTTATGGCAACTGTTAAGTCATGTAACTTGTGGACCTTGACAAGAATCAGTGCTATGTGGAAAGAACCTTTTTTTGCAAAATTCACCTAAAGGTTGAACAATTCTATGTCTTTGTCATATGTAATTTTTCATAGTTTGCATACTATTGTAATACAAATACTGCCTATTAATAAGTGAGTTATGGGGGAAGTTTTATTGCATTCATGCTATTCTTAAAGACAATACTCTCAGTGGTCAGACTTGCCTTCAAAGCTGCTACATCTTGGTTCTCCAGGATAATATAACAACACATCTTACAGTCTTGTTTATAAGTGTTTTGTGCTTCCAATGATTTGTCAGGATTGGTTTTTGTTTTTGGAAAACAAACTTTCTGCTTGCCGAAATGACAGCTTTGTGCCTCACAGCTATTCTCGGATATCAGGAAAAAATCTAGCTGGAATTAATCTGATTCCATTGGCATCTTGCTGACAGACACATCAAAAGGACTGGAAAAGATGTCATAATCTTTGGTTATGTAAATATCTGAATCGAGATTGCTCTGAGGCAAACTGCAGAGCAGATGATAATGTAGCCTTTCTATACTACATCAGCAATCGTTTTGACAGATGAATTTGAATGCTAATATTTCATGAATAACATTTTGGGAGGGCAGAAGGAGGCATTGTGCACAGTATGGAAACTTATCACCAAAATACATCTTAATATCAGTAAACTATAGGTATTTTTCAGCTCTCTTTAACAATTTAAGGGAAAGCAAATATATTTTGTCGCTCCTTCTTTTGTTCATTGCCACTTTCCTACTCCCCCACTGTTCAGAAATTGCACAAAAAAGCAGAGGAAGAAGTGGCCTATATTTGAGTGTGACTTAGCAGCATCAAGGCAGTGTTGGTGTCTGGGTGGCACTTCTTGCAAATGTTTGTCTCTGCCGGTTTGGACAGTACGCAGCTGTTGAGGGATGTCCTGTTACTTCATAGCATGTGCTCTACGCTGCCAGTCGTCTTCTTCGTTTTAAAAGATGACTTTTTTCATGATGCAGGGCTTTCAGAACGGAACAGCTGTGGGCTTCTCAGAAACAACTTAGGAACGAGCTTTCTTTATATTAGAAATAGGGCCAGTGGTGAACTTCAGTTGTAGTGATGGAGGTAGGGAGTGAAGCCTATGGAATGTTAACAGTGTAGCACAGGAAGAGGCTGTCTGTTTGTGGGCCTGTTCTTGCTGATGCACATTTCAGTGATGCCCTCAGACAGAAAACACAATACTCTGTCTACTCAGTATAGCCTCGTTGGCTAGTGCTTTGTGGGTTTTCCTGTAACCATGGCATAGGATTGTGATACAGCATTTCAGTAGAAATCCTCTAACGGGAATGGAAATTGTGCCTGTTTCCTTTTTAATTTCTTCCAGTGATGCAACCAGAGTGCAAGGCCTGACATAAATGGTCAGGCTTTAAAGAGTTGAGATAACTGAAGAATTTATTATCCTACTGCAGCAATTTCACCCCAAACTTTTCTATGAACTGTAGAAACGGGAGCACAGATTCAGGTTTGCTTGTCACTGGAATCACTTGAAGCTTTGTGATTTGCAACATTGAGCTGAACAGTCACAACCGTTTCTCCTCCATTCTCTGTGTGTTTCTTATGCAAGGCTTTTAGGGGAGGAACCCTTCTGGGATTATACATTTTGTCCTGCATTGTTATACCTCAAGATGTGATAATGGAAAAAAAAAATTAGGCACTGCAACCCAATCACAAGATGGTTCTTGGAGAATAAGGGAAATGGTGTTTTGCTAATATGCAATAGTGCTATTTGCAAAAAATTTAGTGACTTAACAGGCTTTTTAATTACAAATTCTGTCAGGTACTGAATATCTGAGAACAGATTCAGCCCATTTGAAGTGGGATGAATCCAGACCACCATGTAAAGCTTTTTACAGAAATATCCTAGAAGAAAAATGCAGACCAAGCAAGTGGACTGGAACGGGAAGTGAACCAGTTTGAACAAGAGAAATAATGCTGTTTCTGTAGGAGAGAAACATTGAGTTCTGTGGAAAAGTGCTACTTCAGGTCACTGGCTTAATGTAGGATTGTTCAGAACTGAGCCCCTGCAGGTGGAGATGAATGCAGTAACAACCTGTGGTGCAATGGGAGCAGGCCTGTAGGCAGGGGGTTGGTGGTAAGGGCGTGATAGGAGAGCAGAGGAGCTTGCTTGAACCTGCATCTCTTCTGGTGCTGCAGACTATGAGCTCCTGTGCCTTTGAGCATGCTTGGCATGCTGACTCTGAGTAGTTTCTCTTCTGAGAGGGAATCCCCATTACAGTACTGCAAGAGCCAGCATTGTATGAGAACCCACGTGTACTTAGTGGCACAGCTGAGGGATTTGCTTCCAAAGTGTGCTGCTGAACCAAACTAAAACTCAAGTAGATACTTCCCTTCCAGTGATCACATTCTGCAATCCTGTCTGGTGAGCTGAACACAAGGCTGGGACCTGTCTGCCAATGAGATCTGTCTTTTTTGATTTGTTTTGATTTTTAAGATTTTTTTTTTTTAATTATTATTATTGTATTTAGTAGTAGCTGAAAATGATATCTCTTTAACTGAATTGCCTCTATTGCTGAGAGTGGAACACTTTCAAATAACAGCCTGGAAGGACCTCTAGCTCTTTTAATTCTGCCACTGGGTCTTAATGAATGAAAAAGCATTTTAATAAGCGACTTGCAGCTGTGCATCTCTGTTAAAGCTATTAATGCTTTCTTGATATCCAGGCTAGTTACAAAACTCATTTTTACACAAATGTTTTAGTGAGGTAAGTTCTTTTTATTCTAGAATTTCAGTAGGAAAATGCTATTCTCCCATGCTGAATTCAGAATCTACTGAAACGCATAATTTTATCAAGAGAACCATTACTTTTTATTTTCACAGATTTCTTTATGTAGCACTTCAGGCCTCAGATTTGCTGAGGGGCAAAAGAAGTTAAACTTGCACTTTTACATTTTATTTTTGCCATCCATTCCTTTTACTCATTGATGCAGGTGACACCACTGGGACCTGCTGAACAAACCAGGATAAATGATGGTTATTTACAAATAAGTGAAAGTGAGTGCTTACCTGTTTGGGAGATAAGTCACCTTGGATGCCATCTGTTGTTCTCAAAGGGATGTCTGCTATTTATTCCTACAGCAACTGCATTTTGTGCCTCAGAGAGCTCTTTAAAATCATATCAATAAAGCTGCTTTGTTGTGAATCTATAAAGCATCAGAGAGGTCGCTGCCCTGATAATACCTCCTGCCTTTTGGAGCTCATCCAGTCATCCTATGAAACAGCAAATGAAGTCGGCTACTTTGCAGGGAAACTAAAGGGATGCTTTAATTGTGGAAGGATTGGAATTTTCCCCCTGAATTTTTAAATGCAAATTTCCATTGATATATCGAGATAGACCACAGGACATTTGGTGAAAAGACAGCAGCTTCTCTTCTTGGTGCACTTTTTACTGTTACTGTTTTTCTACATACTTGTGTTTTGCTTGCAGGGCTAATGTTCGTGCCCTCCAGCAGCAGGAGCATGCAGAGAGGATGTCAAATATCTTGCTGCCAAATGATAATGGAGATTTTCTTTAGCTCAGGAGAGAGGTCTTTGAGGATCTGAATTTTTTTTTTCTTGCAATTGCACCAGGGGCAGATTTCAGAAAGAGGGGCTGCATCTGACACCACCGTGGTGTTATTTTCAGATGTCAGTGTATATCCCACCTCTGTAATGATGATTTCCCTGAGGGGATCTGAACCCATGTATCACTCCACATTTGAACAAATGTGTTGCTTTACAGAAGCCTGAGTGTTATGAAAACCTGCCCTTTTCTGCTTTTTCTTTTCTGGGAGAACAAGACAAGACCTACTGCTACTCCCCGCCCTCCCCATATTCCTGTTAGCAGGCCATAGCAGTGTCACCGGTCTGTCAGATCACTGGCAAAGTAATGATAATGGGGAAAAAAAAAAAAAAAAGAAAATGTTGTCACTGTCAGACTTTGTACACAGATCTAAAATGAAATTTGAGCACTGTATTCCACCATATAACTATAGTGTTATTGTATATGTTAATAAGAAGTTCTGGATGTGCATTTAGATGTGAGTTTGGATGTTTGCTTAGTTTATACAAGACTATAGCCTGCTTTTCTGTGGGTGTTTGACTTTTGTTTATTTTTGTGCTTTTTTTTTTTTTTTTTGGTTGTTTGTTTTTTAATGGTAGAAGCACAGCCAGGCTGAGCTGGCCTTATACTATTTAGTTTGCTATCAAAAGCAGATCCATTTTTAATTATTCAGGTGTCTGATCTACACCAGCAGGAGCTTTCTAACTAAGCTAAGTGCCCGGAAATACTACTTGGTTTACTTTTATCCACTTAAGCAACATCTGAAAATATTACGCTTCTGATAGCCTTAATTTCTTGTTAATTTACTTTTGGTTTCCACTCACAATTCAAGGAGAAGCTAAAATACTATTTGACTTCAGAATGTGTTTTCTGGTTTTGTCGACTTAATTTATCAACGTCTTCGAGTGCTATAAAATCACTCTTAAGTGCTGGATATCCAGCCAATTCTGTGTTTTATTTTAGTGAACAATAGTGCATGTGAAATGAACAAGCAATTATTATACATTCAACTATTTTCTCTTTAAAGGAAAGTTGTTAAGCCATTGGAAATAAAAACTGGCTGTTTACATAGGCAATTATAAGATTGAAAAGGTTTTGACTCTTCCAGGGACTTTATGGAATTTGTTATGGCTTGTTTCTCTAATCTGCTTTCTATAGCTTTCTCCTTCCCCTCCCCCATCCCTGCCATCATTAATAGCAGCTGTGACTAATTACTTGCTCAAAATGATCAGTGAGCAAATCCATTTTCTCCAGATAGTCTCAAAAGTCATTGTCATCTTGTCAAAGTATAAACTTGGGTGAGGTAGGGAAAAATAGGGAAAAAATGTACTTAAGCTTTGTATTTTTTTCAGGATATGTATTCATTAAAAGGGGCAGGAACTTGTATCTCCATTGGTGGTGGTGCCACGTCTCTGCTGTCCACCCCCACTTGTCTTCATGTCTAGCACTGTCAGCCTGTGGGACGGGACAATGCAGCAGAGGTGGGAGCTGGTTTCTGTTTTTTTTCTGGGTAGTCATTCCCAAAAAACACAGCAGCAGTTGAGAAGACAAATCTCTTTTTCATACTGCTTTACTTGACACTGAGCAGAAGAGAGAATGTGGGATGCTTTGGCATCTTCAGCCTCTTAATCTCTTCCTGACTCCTGTGTCAGCCCTCTGTGATTAGATGTTTCCCTGTAACCTACTTGAATTTTTGCCTTCAGATTGAATATTGCAGTCTTTCCTTGCAAGAGAGAACAGCAGAAGCAAATGGTGTTTCCATTCTGGACATAAAACGCTTCAGACCACTCATTTTTATCAATTGAATGTATGATGAAATATACTTTGCATAAATTGTTGAACTGTTGGGGAGAATGTTCTTGCAAGCTTCACTGGAGCTCCCAGTGGAGCCCATAAGATGCTGCATTTCACCAGTATGGTTTTAACGTTCCTCATTTTACCTTTGCTTCTTGAGCGTGTTGACTCCATACTGCAGTTTGAAAAAATATTCTTCATTGGTAAGCATTTGAACACTACTTATTCCTTTCCGTTGAGTACATTGATGTGTATATGTTCATTAATAAATAAGTATTTAGTGGAGTAAAAATATATTTAAAAAATTAAATTTCATTATATTTCTTAGATTTTGAAATTTACATGAATATTTAAGTAGAGAATGGACACATCTGCAGCCTAATGTTAATTTATGGGAAGGATTGGGAAAAAGAGAGATTTGGTCATCTGGAGAAATGCTAGCTGCCTAAATAACCCATGTTGCAAACAGCGTATTTGAAAGTATATGGATATCTGAAATGCAAATTTACTTGATGCTTTTGTGCACTCTTTATTTTTATCCTGTCTCTAACTTTTCTAGAGTTCCTATGAAAAATCTTCTGTAAGTGAAAGAATGGAATTGACCAAAGTTCAGATGTCTTAAATTTTGAGTCAACATTGATGTGATCCCATGTAAAATAACTCAGACATCTTGAGATCTTATCCTCATTAAGGGAAAGAAAGCTCATTTTGGGTAACAAATTCTACAGTGTATCATATAAAAGAAAAAATCAGCCCAGCAGAGAAGCTTTCATGTCCTTAGGATATGTCTCATTAGATTATTTTGTTCCAAATCCAGATTGTGATCAGATATTGACCTTTACAATAAGAGAAATAGCTTCACTGACATTCTCTGATAGGGATAAAGAGAAATCTAGTCTTTCACTTCAGCATTTGTATATTTTATCTTTGTAATTGATACTATGTCAGTCAATAAATCAAGCTTGCTATTAAAAAAAAATCAGTAAAAGAATTTATCAGAAAGGAACTGGATCTTAGTAGATGGTAATGTTCTTCAATAATTAATAGTTCTGCTGCATATATTGCCCCTCTTGTGCAGAGGACTTCTAGAATGATTTATGGCTTGATCCTGTTCCCTTAGAAAGTTTTGTGGTAAGAATCCAGAGCAGACATAAGAATGCCATTTTGGGGAAAATTCAAATAAGTATTGAAGACTTTCCTTGCAGTATGTTTGGTTTATGAGAGCAAATCCTTCTGGTGACAATTCCACTGGATTCAAAACCAGGGTAGCTTTTATTATTTTCATTTGTTTGCTTTACTTTTCAGTCAGTTTTTTTGGAAAAATAAGTTTGATAGTGATATACAGTGCAGCCAACAGAAATGGATTTCTGTGCTCAACTATTCAAGTGGTAAATGTTTTAATTATGAATGGGAGGAGATGTCCTGGGAAGGCTGTGCATTCACTGAAGATTTTTAAGATCAAATTGAAAATTTACATAGGATGCTTTGAAAGTAACGCCTCCTATTAATTTCCATAGAAACTAACACAGGTACAAAGAGCACAATAATTCTATTCGATAGAGCAAATTCTTTGCTATAAAACACTATTTTTTCAACATAGTCACCACCATTAGCCAGTTTGTATGGATGAGCTGATTGAGATGTTCTTCATTTTGTTGTGTGATCACTGTGCATGGCCATCTGGAACCTGACTTGTCTTTCTCTCACTGTCATTACTGCAGCACCTCACTGTGCTCACATTCACTGTTTGGTCTCCATAGACATTCAGCAAGAGTTGACGAATGTCAGTGGGTGTAATGTTTTCCACATGGAGGAATTCAATTCCACACTTCTGCTTCAGATGCACTTCTGTGTCAGATGCCATTCTGTCAGACTGCCCCTCTGTTGCCATCTGACACACAGCTACAAAATATAATGGAATGTTGGTGGGACAGTTCAACTTACACTGCCATCCTACCAATATCTGCTTCTGATGTCATGGGCCAACATAATAAAATAGGAGGCATTGCTTTTGGAGCAACCCTCATACATAGCTATTTCATATTTGGATACAAATTTTCTGTCTGAGAATTTGTGTGGCTATTCAGGTGCTCTGCTGGCTGGGACAGTGTGCCAATAAATAATTTTAAATAGGCATCACTAATACTTAAAGATACCTAATCTGCCTTGTGTATGCAGTTCTATGTTTCTGAATATGAGTTTTTGAAGACTTGTCTCTTTCTCTTCAGGATTTGATTTTGCTCTGTTCTGGTCTATGCTTAATGAGACCATTTCATGTAATGCCGCCACTATAAAGGGATCTTCAAGTAAGCAGAAATGAAATGCTAGCTTTTAAGAATTTGTCATGTGGTCAGTATAAATTGCCATAAACATGTACATGAGGAGGTACTTTGGGAATAAATACTGTAGAAGCGTTCTATTTTGCATAGTCCAGGTATAGATCATCTCTCATACACAGCAAAATTGCTCTTATAGCTTTTCTTAGATTTATGTTGAAAATTAATATCTGCATAAACAGTTGCTTTAAATGCGTAGGTGAGTGGGACTGCTTTCCAAGAGCTTCTGTTAACAAGAGCACTGGTTTTGAACACTTTGAGAATTAAAGCCTTATTTCTGGGGAAGGTGCTTCAGTGCAGCTGTTGAATGGTGCTTTATAAGGTAATGCTCGCTGTCATTAAAAGTGCTCTCTTTTGTTCCTACTAATACTTTATGGCTGTAGTTGATGTGATGATAAATATTAATATTGATGGAAGAAACCACCTACAGCTTTCTCTCTTCTTTAGTAATAATGATTGGCTTTGGGATTACAAACAGGTTATCAGAAAAGCTCTTCTGTCTTGAGCAGTGACTTATATCACAGCAGGGCTTTATTTCACAGGGAACATGAAGGGAGATAGTCTGGTAGGTTTTGCTCCTGGCACACAGACCAGTTCTCAGAGGAACTTTTTTCATTGTATGTTAAGTTTATTCTGACCACTCAGAATTCATGATAGCAGTCTTTTCAAATATCTAAGAAAAAGTGACATTCTCTTTTTCTATACATGAAGATCAATGCTAAAAGCGGTTGAATAATTTGTTTTTACCACCTCCCATGCTCCTGTCTATAGCCAAAGGAATTTTTGCTTGCATAGCTTCATCTTCTGGTTATCATTTATTGCCCCAGCACTGAAGCTATTTTGCTTTTGCCTGAACAATGTTTTGTCTGATGTGATCTAATCTATTCTGTCTTCTTATATTGAGATTAACAAGCCATATACCTTCAAGCATAGGCCAGATCTACAGCAGTAGAGCACAAATGAACTTGAACATGAGGTCAATCAGCTGCACAAAATATATCACACGGTTATTCAGAGGCCTGTGCTGTGTCTATAATTGCCCCTTGTTCTCTCATTAGAGCTCCCCTACAAGTCATTATTTTGAGTCGGCAGAGCTGCAGGGAATAGTCAGCCTGATGGTTAGTATAGTGCTGAATAGATAATATAAATATTTCACAGCATAGAGATACAAGGAGGAGGTATTTCGATTAAACCTAATAAAGTGTGGGGTTGTTAATCCCTTTTTGACTTTGAATTAAAACATTACTCATCACATTTTCACTATGACTGCCTCTTTACTTGGCTCCTTGCAGTGATGACTTTTTCAAAGGCAGGCTTTCACAGAAAATAAATGGAAACTGGCAGCAAGTATGTTATGAGGTTATGAAACCTGATTGAAATAAGACTTCGGCCAGAGTACCACTGTCTTTTGGAAAGGTCTTAAAAATACTGCTCTGAGTTTTTGCATAGATTTTTCACTTATGTCAGCTAGATACTTAATTAGAAAAAAAAAATCTAAGTTGTCCAGTATAGCAGATATTAGAAGTTCTTTTTTTTTTTTTTTTTGACCTTGATCCAGTTTTAAATTGCGGCATCTGCACATGGAACTCGATTTGGTTAGTTTCAGTTCTGTTTGTTCTGGTTCTCCTGAGATGTCTGTAGGATGCTTTGCAAGTGCACATGCAGCTAATTCTCCCAGTTACTTCCTTGTTTAGATTCTCCACTTCAGGCTTCCTAAATGAATTACCTTCCATTAGTGCATCTCCATGCTCAGGCTCTGAAACCTTACTGTCCCAGCATGTTTGTTCTTCTGAACGTGCCTGTAGGGTAAGCTGTTTGCACAGAGGATCTTCAGACATGCTACAAGCACTTCACATGCTGTCTGAATGAGAGTCTAGAGTCCTGTGAGCTGGTCCTGGAGAGGAGATCAGTGATGTTGCACAGATGCAAGTTTTAATTCTAAATGCAAAGTAGATGTTCTTGAGGGAGAGGGCACAGATGGGCAAAAAACTCCAAAGCAGCTAAGTGAATGAAAAAATCAAGAGCAGACATATGAGGTGTATGTTTTCTCAGAGAGCCTGGCTCCCTGCTGCTGCAGCCAGTAGCTGTTTCACAAATGTGTGGTTAGGCACCATCTTCCTCTGTTGACTACGATTAGAGAAAGTGAAGTTTCCACAGACTGTGAAATTTTTGTTCAGTTTCATTTTCAAAATGTGGAGACTTAAATCCGAAAGTATAAATTTTAGCTATGGTGATATTGTAGAGATTCAGGGACGCTGTATGCAATTGTTGATGTTTTCCCGTAGTCGAAGAGGAGAGGTCTGTAATGACCAAGTCCTTGCAGGTCTGTACTTGATTCTCAGCATAGAAGTTAAATTCACAGTATCAAAATAAGCACTGAACATCCCTCAGAAGCACCTGGAAGGAGTTAAATTCGAGCTGTAGACATTTTGGCAAAATGTTAGTTCCCAAAGACCCTACAGGGTTATCATGGTATCATTAAGGTTGGAAAAGACTTCTAAGATCATCTAGTCCAACTGTCCACCTTCCACCAGTATTTCCCCACTAAGCCATGTCGTTCATCAATCCCGCATCCACGCGATTCTTGAACATCTCCAGGGACGGTGACACCACCACCTCCCTGGGCAGCCCATTACAGCACCTGATCTCTCTTTCAGAGAAAAAATTTTTCCTAATATGCAACCTGAACCTCCCCTGGTTCAATTTGAGGCCATTTCCTCTAGTCCTACTGCTAGTTACCTGAGAGAAGAAGCCAATCCCCACCTCGCCATCATCTCCTTTCAGGCAGTTGTAGAGGGTGATAATGTCTTCCCTAAGCCTCCTCTTCTCCAGACTAAACCCGATTCCCCCAGTTACTCTCCATAAGACTTTTGCTCCAGACCCCTTATTAGCTTTGTTGTCCGTCTCTGGATACTCCAAGGCCTTGATGTTATTCTTGCAGTGAGGGGCCCAAAACTGAACACAGTGCTGGAAATACAGCCTCACCAAAGCTGAGTATAGGGGGATGATCACCTCCCTGTTCCTCCTAGCAACAATATTTCTCATACAAAATGCCAACAAGTGATTAATTTTTACAGTTGTAATGGTAAAAGTGGGCATTAGGGTGAAAAATACTAAATCAGGCTTTTCAGACTGAAAATACTGACATGGATTTGCTGGTGCTGCCAACTTCATTTTGTCTTTGCAACCTTACTTGTAACAAATGGGTAAATAACTGTGACAAAGCCAACTTTATAAAGGAAAGCAATCTTACTTCTTCACATAATAAATACCATTTTTCACTGGTCTATGGCAAATGATAAGCTAACCAAATCCCAGCTGAAAAACCGAAACACAAAATGGCACTTAAGCCATTCTTCTTCTAGTGTTTTCTTTGAGCACAGAAGAAAAGAAGATTTTGTACTAAGCCTTCATTGTTTTTACGTGTTCAGAACAACAGATGTGGATGATTTGCAACTGGATAAAAACAGGATTATTATTGAGATAGGAGATATAAAGAAGTTTGTCCTTTCTTCAAAGATCTTGTTTTCCAGAGGATTTACAGAAGGCAAGGAGGAAACCCAACTTTTGGATTTTAAATAGAGTCTTAAAGTGAAAAAAAAAATTAGGTATCCTTTGGTTTCAAGTTCCTGATTACTTTTCCAGCTTCTTATTTCTAAAGAGCATCACTATATACAAATGAAAACCCATTGATAAGGGAATGTGCAACTGATTGCCTCCTGAGGTTACCCATTGTGTTAGAAAAAGTATCAGTTACCATAGGGCCATATGCAGCATGATTAAAATTAACATGCAGACATGGTGAATAGTTTTTGTCTAAAATATTAAATTATTTTAGAACTTCAGTGTATAATCCAGGAACCAACAATTTATTTTGATTAATTTTTGAAAGTATGTATTCACAATCTGTTCCTTAGCTTCCCTCATACCAAAGCTATTGGAGACTCACTTTTAAAATGAAAATGTAAAATCTTGAATATAAGAAGTGGAGCTATTAAAAAACAGACCAAATATTTGACATATATATGGAAGTTGTGAGATTAATAAGAATTGACGTCTTCCATCTACAGTATTGGAGTAACTGTGCTTAGAGTAATTGAAGTGGATATATACAAATCAGTTTTTTTTTTTAAATATGTTTGTTATGTATATATGTAAATTCTGACTTATAGCACACATTCAACAAGTCTTACTGCAGGTCTATGCTTTAAAAAGGGGAAAAAAACACTAAGAGTAAATTCTCTTAACCTAACAAATTCCCATATCAGGTTTTCAAGTACTCTAAAACTCCTGGCATCTTATTTCAGATACTTGTAACTGAATAGCAATGCAATTTTTGAACAATTTATAGGATTCTTTAATTATAACAATATATTCTTTTAAAAATCATGAAATGAAAGGAGAATTTTCTCTAATGTATTAACTGTTTTTGCAACCAAAGTATGTGAGAGAGTCATGCTTGACTGGAATCAGAAAAAAGGTGAAAAAAGACTCCAAAAAAAAATAGTTACGTGTTTCTTCTGCTTGATATGAAGGATCCTTATTCATAGAGAATGGAGAAATTTGGAAATCTGGTTGTTAGGATGATGTTTTTCTTCAAAGTTTTTGAACTGTGATGAGAGCTTAATTGAATGTCTCCTAGAAAACCACCAAAGTATTTTTAAAAAGTCTCTTTTTGCACTGTGTCCATTCTTAAAAAGTTACTGAGCCAATGCTCTATCTGACTCCTTGCACCTATTGGGTTGTTATGCTATGGTCCTCTCAATACGATTGTCAGGAGATGGCTGAACCTATCCTCACATAGCAATTCTTATTTCCAAAAAAGAGCATTTTACCATAACAAAGTGTACTGAATGGCACAGGAGTCTAAAGTATTTCTTAATTATTTCTGAACTCTTTTGTGTTAGGCACCCAAGGCACAGAGAGCAGGGCAGGTTTTCTCTCTGAGACTCCAGTCTAGTACAGAAATTGTTGAAAGCATCCTGTATAAAATACAAGTAGAGAATATGGGATTTGCATTCATTTATTGTTCACTGTCTGTTTTTTGTTTGTTTGTTAATAATATTCTCTTCCAGTACATTACAGCAGTAAATTATATACATTCACTATGCTTTGTTGTAGTCTGTGGATTAACTTACCTATTTACTAAATATTCTGTAGTGACCAGAATGTACCTCATCTCATAGCAGTGTTTAGAAATGCAGAGTAGAATGTGAACTAACAGTTCGGCCAATATACAGACCTCTTTGAAGTGTCAAATTCGAGCTGCATGCCACTGTAAGTTACGAACTGGCTGTATCATAATTGACAGCAAGGCAGAAGAGATTTTGCATAGACCTGTTACAGAGTTTATTGTTTCCAAGACTGGAAAGGTTACATTAAACTGAAATACAGTTCAGCAGTTCAAGTCATGGATACTGAAACTGGAACTACACTTTCAACTTGCAGTGCCAAGATTCAGGAACCTGCCTTGATCTCCACACGGTCTGCAGGAAGGAATATATGGTTCAAGTTTGGCAATTCATTATGAAATAGAAGACTACAAGCATCAAAATGATTGAGATGAGTACAAAACTGTCTTATTCTCCATGAGTTCACATCACTCCCACTGAAGGCAATGTGGAAGGCAAAAGAGTGAAAAGATGAGGTATAGACAGAGGGAAAGAAGAGATAATAGGAATTAAAAGAGAGAAGATGGGGAAAAACATGAAGGACAGATAGTCCATATGGAAACTGGTTCAGTGACCTTTTGTGACTGAGCTTATAATATTTTGAGATGCAGTGGGTTAATGAGTGTCAGGGTCTGCTACTGGAAGGAAAGGAAGAAAAAAAGAGAGTGAAAATGATGGAAATTCTTGCAGACTTGAATTTTCCATGATCAATTGAATTTAAAAGACAGTACATGTCTAGGAAGACCAGAAAAGGTATTTTTATATGTGCATTTTGGATACTTTTTTTTTTTTTTTGCCTGGCTGGCTCTGCAGACATAAAGCTGCATATTTTGATATGTAAGTGAAATCTTCCCTGTGTCACGTCATTTTTTTTTTAAGAGAGATTGAATAGTGCACATGTCAAGAACTGAGAATCCTCTGCATTTTCCTTCAAGCCTTTGTGTACATGATGAGCTAGAATAACCTCCCTGAACCGAATTATCCTTCCATGCTATGGTTCAGTGAATATCATTATATTTCAGCACAGCTTGAGTGATTTTTAATGCCAAAAACATCAGCAAGAAATACAAATGTTACAAAAACATTGAAACAATATCATAAAAAAAAAATAATCCAGGATCATAAATACTTTGCTTTGCAAGGTCTGGAAGGTCAGCATAGCTATAGTGTGGAAAATTAAAAAGCTCTCCATGTGAATGCCTTTGGGGGAAAAGGAAAAAAAAAAAGAGAGAGAAAAGTAGTGTTTTACCCTAGAAATATAGAATCCTTTTTGCAGCCAGTTAACAATAAAACCATTTTTCCTAATAGTTGGAACTGATGTAGTTCATTCATGATTGTTCTGCATTTGTCTCCTACATGTTTTAATGCAGTATAATTAAAGCAGAATTAGAGAAAGTAGAAAACCTGTGACAGCTTTGATATAAATGAGGTGCTGCAGAAGGTAATGCATACCAACCTAAGATTTCGGCAGAGTGAAATCCAGCACACTGGGGCAGGAACTGAGATTTTTTGACTGGCTTTGAATGGGGAAGTCTTCCCTTGGCAATCAAGTATTGTGTCAGCTCATGGGCAGGGTGTCAGAATGCCCAGGAATACAGGGAGGATTAAGGGAAAGGAAAGGAGAAGTTCTGCATAATGTATGTTCCTATGGTGGACTCTATTAATATTTTACTTCATCTTCCTTCCCTCTCAGTTAGTACTTTGCACCTGGAAACTTCCCTATGTCCATTAATCTTGTATTAGCAGCTGTTTACTCCTTCGGAGATGAGTTTATGTTCCAGTACATGTGTATACGTTCATGTGCTATTGTGGTTTTAATATAGAGACAGCTCAAAATCTACCTATCTGTGCTGGTATGCATTCTTCCATCTACATTAGTACGTGTCAGTGACTTTTGGATAAGGTGATTTGTGCTTGTTATCTGCATTAGGGCTGTCTTGCCAGCCCTTCTGAACACTGGCCTGTGAATGCTTCAGTGTTGTGCAGGTCTTAATCTTAACTGAAGGGAAGAACCTGTGAGAAATACAAGGAAATTTTTATCTTAGTATTCTACTGTTAATATAGATCTATATATCTAGCAGTACCTCCTGGGGATACTCAGAGCATAAGAAGGATTGAAGTGGTTTTGCTAAGCTTCCATGTATGATGACAAAATAATCATTTAAATGTTTGTTAGACTCTTGGTTATCTCTGATGGAGTGGATGAATATTACGTTTGAATTTTCACTCCATTTTCAACACCTTTAACTCTGTTAACTGACGAAGTTCATGTCTAGCAGAAATGAGTTAATTATTTTGTCAATGTCAGACCCGATGAGCCTTGTCTTGGCTTTTGTGGAAATGTCTTTAGGATGATAATGTCAAGCTGAGAAATACCATGCAATGACTATACAGCTATAAAATAAACATTTTTATCATCTTACTATCTTATCTTATTATCCCATCCATTTTTAACAACTGCTCTGCACTTCTTCTGATCTACATTTTCAACACTATGTCCTGTCAGCTTAGTGTTCTGGTTTTGACCAATGTTGTCTTAGAATGTCTTAAAAATTTCCATTGCAGGTGTTTTCTGTCTGGACATCCTAAGAGAGATCTATTAGAAATGTTCAGGAACAAGTCTCTCAATGTTTTTATGTTATATTTTGGAACAGCAGGTTTCCTTCAGGAAACAGAGATCTTTATTATGGAACCATAAAAAACATCAGATTGACTTTTTTTTCAAGTGATTATTTTTAACCAGTGTCCACTTATTCAATCTTCATAGGCAAGCTCTGATTTCTGTATTTCTGTACAATTTCTGTGGTTTTATGTAGTAATATCCACAGTAATGATGGAAAGGCAAAGTTTGATCTGCTGTGGAGATGCTGACCTCCATAAAAACTGACACAACAGCACTGGAACAGGAGCGGTGGTGGCACCAATAGTGAGGACAGCTCTGAGTATTGCTTCAGGGCTGGTGGAGGAGTGACACTTCAGTAGGGTATAGTGATGAGAAGCTTTAGTAACTTGTTAGCTCTTCATCCTGATTTAAACACTGTAGGCATGTTATAGCAGCAAACAGGAAAAACTCTACTTTGGGGTAAAAATCTCAATAAATCATATTCTTGGAATTCAGCTGAAGCCAGAACCAGCTCTCCTCTTCCCACCCTTTTACCCAAATTTGAGTGTAAATGTGCAGGATAAAATTATTTGCTAAGTTTTTTTTTCCTTTATATTTTCGTCTGGAAAATGTAAGGCAGTTTCTCCATGAATAGCAACCACATTAAAGGGAATGGGAAATTGAAGAAAGCTTTATTGCCTCAGAAATATCTTTTTTTTTTTTTTTTTTTTTCCCTTAAATGTACTTAGGAGTACATTTTGCAAACATCAGGAACCTTCCTGGCCTTTTAAAGAACTGTAGGCAAACAGCTGATACTGTGAAGTGGATTGGAGTTCGACTTTGTAAGTGGCTGCTTCTATTCTGTGTAATTATTCTATTAGCAGGGATAACATTTAGTAACACTCATGGTGCAAGGAGTTGAAGATACTGGCTCAGGGTACAGGTTGAAGAAGCTCAGTGTGTTACTGAAGACCAGAGGCCTTTTCTTTCAGGTTACCCCCTGCCCTGCTGCAGGACAGACAGGTGCACTGCCCACGTTAGCTGGCTCTGCATTGTTGCAAGTTATGAAGTTATTCTTCCAGGAGCACTGAGAACAGTTCTTTCTCCTTTTTGTTCGTCAGAGGAAAAGTGTGCCTTTGATTTGAAAAATAGAGTTGTTGGTCACTTCTAAAAATGCCATGATGAATGTTTATGCTGTAATAACAACCTTTTACCGGAACTCTTGGGCTCATATTAGAAAATTTCTTGTTTACCAGCTGTATGGTGAAATTATAACACCATCTGGTGCATGTTTCTTTGTACCATGTAAAATTCATTATCAGCTTTTTAGATCTTGGAAGGACACAAGCAATTACTTTTCATTTCAGCATTGTGGAACCTGATAAGTAAATCATTAGGGAAATTCTGCATTTTTGCAAAGCCCCACAAGAAGTCAATAAGCATAATTATTTTAAAATGCCATGATGTTTATCAAAATAAGAGCTCTGCACGGACAACAGTGATTTTAATTTTCCTGGCTTAAGACACAACACACAGTCTGAGAGGTTGAAAGCCGTTGACTGCTGGTCATTACTAATTTAATAGGCAGTCCTCACAGTTCTTGCAGATACAAAGGGATCTGGCTTTACATGTGTAATATGCAGTGTGCAGAAAATACTTAGTGCTGTTCTCTTTGAAACATAGAGGACAGTTATTAAAATTTTATAGTCCAAATTAAAATTTAAGATTAAAATGCAAGATCAAAAGAATCAATTTTTCTCCAGAATGCTATTAGGAGTAAGCCTTTTGGAATAGAGGGGCTCAGTGTCTTAAATGTCATGTCCTTCTCCTCCAGAAAGCTAGATTAGAACTAATCACAGCTGACTACAGAAACATAACTTTCTGTACTTTTTTTTATTTTTTATTTTTTTAAGGGATGAACAAGCTTTTATTACTTTTTAATGTATTGTGCTATTGTAGAGTCATGAAGTAGTAAGTGCTGCTTGGGAACCTGTGTGACAGTTTTTGAAATATGGTTTGTTTCACGATTGGAAGGGAAATCCATGGTTGTGGATCTGTTAAAATGAGTTGGAGGATGCCAGAGGATTTGCTTCTTTGTCAAAGCAAAGGGGAGCAAGGGAAGGCTCATGCAGTAGCTCAGTCTGATTAATAACTATCAGAGTGCCCATTTTTCTAAGGTACTGTGCCATTAATATGTCTCCTGGTGTCAAATCTGGTTGCCATTTCTCTTGTAAGACACTTTAATAATGAACTGCAAAATCGATGACACACAGAAGTAACCTTATAAGGAGAAAGTACGCTGCTATATCTTTACTTCTAGCACAAAGTCACAAATTCCCTTTCAGGTTTATGTATTATTTTCCTGAAACTTTAACATGGTGCTATTCTTTCTGTGTAGAGTTGTAAGAGCCTGTTTTTGCTGTTCTTGAACAGCTATTTGTCTTTGGGAGGCACAGTGAAGTCATAACCAGCTCTCTGATATAGATCACAAGGGAAGTGGCAGACTGTTGCTTAATTTCATCATGGAACTGACACAGAACTTGTCAAGGTCAGTAGAAATTCTGCTCTGCACTTCAATAGAATTTGTGTAAATCCTCATACGGCTTATTCTTGTGGGAGGTTGTTGGAACAGTGATAGTCTGCTGCTGAACGCTGGATTTCTTGCATGGAACTTGAACAACTGTGCCCAGTGCTGGTTAGCAGACTGTAGTCTGAATGTGCTCACAGATTTTCCCATGCTTGAAAATGTAAGCATATAGTCATATAATGACTGTTTTGTAATACAAAATTAACGTCATTCCTGTGAGCTCACAAATGCTTACTCATTAGCAAAGCAAAATTTCTCAGAGCTCTGCCATCCAGTGTGTAGTCATTCACTCATTTGAATAAACGGGAGAAATCCATTAGTTGCTTCATTTCTGTGCAAAATGTGTGTGTATCGTCTGTTTTTCTGCCATGACTTTAAGGTTGAACTACAACAGCTATGATTCTAGGTTATTTTTTAAAACTAGAGAAATTATGGGATTGATATCATGTAGAGGAAATATTTACAGAACTGATCAAACAGAATTAAGCTTTTATCCTGTCTTTATAAATCGTCAAATCCTAAAGCAATAGAAAATTATTTAAGCTCCCGTTATTTCACTGAGGAGCTTAAGATGGCTGGATGACCAGCATGAAATGCAGCATAGCATTAAGTGAACAAATGCAGAACTGGATTACACCAAATCTGTTGAGAACTGCAAAATAAAGGACTTTATCAAGATTTCAGTGGCCAATTCCCCTTACTGACAAGCATTTGTTTTAACAATGAAAGAAAAGCGCTGCATGAAAACCATAAGCTACAGAGTTCATTAAGAAAGATCCTTTTGAAACGAGGCCTGGGAGACTCACTGATATCACAAAATCCAAAGCATAGCCATCTGTGGTTATCAGTTTTTCAGACGTGTATCACTGAAGCTAAATTGATGAAGAGGCAACCTATGCCCAAGTGGAAAAAAAAAAAAATTGTTTTTGTACAGGAAAGGGAAAAATGGATGGAGATTAATGAAATAAATGGATCTGAACAAAGAAATAGGAAAGAAAAAAAATATTATCTTTAAAGGTGGTTAAAGCCAGATTCATCTAGAGGAAGAAGATCATTTTTTTAGGGTCAAAATCAATATATTTGCATGGCATATCTTATGGGGGTTCTCTTCTTTTGTGTAAAAGATTAGGGATTTCTGTTACTTTCTAAAGGAGAACAAAGGGCTAACAAGCCTTTCGCAATAAATATTTTCTTTCACCAAGAAAATATTATACCTCTTAATAGAACAGGAAAGTATTTGAAGTAACCATGGTCTAATGATTTCTCTTTATCACTGATCACGGAAAGAACATACAGTTCAAGTGCCATATATGAAATAAGCTACAGCACCTGGTTTGTTATCCTTCTGAAGGCAATGCAGAGGAGCAGCGGAGTTGCTTATATTTGTAGGTAAGGGTGCATGAAGCTCCAGATTTTGTGGACAATAATGGATGATAATGAAACCTTAATAACTGATAATGGAACTTGAGTTTCTTATAGCAGGTTGAGAATTCAGGCAAGCTGTGGTGTACCTCACCTTTTGAACTAATTTATTTTCTTTTTTATAACACAAATATCAACATTTTTTCATCAGATCATTGCTACATGTCCTAGTTCAAGAAGAGAATGTTTTATAGTAATGTCACAGCCTTTTGGGGTACTTCTCTGAGTTTGATGGGACTGTAATCAGCTGGGAGTATAACATTTCTATTTATTTCCATTGTAATTAGCAGAGATACTTTTCTCCACTATATTTTACCCAGCATTTTCCTCTCTGATCCAGTATGGAGATGGCAGAAATTCATCTGGATACCTTTGACCTCATGATTACTTTTGATGAGAACTAGATAATCCAATCAGAAGAGCCTTTCACGAAAGATGGTATAGGAACTGTCAGTTCCTAGACAGTCTTCATCACTTGCTCTAAAATGGTAGATTTTGTTGTGTTTTAATGTAGGACTTATTGTGTCTGATGAAGGCTGACTGTTATATCAGTAAAACCTTGGATACAGGACTATAATGTGTGTATTTTATTTGGAATGTCCATTAAAGTAATATTTGGTCCATGAAAGGGTGTTTTATGGAGTATTTAAAGAACAGATGCAACTGTTATTTCTATAAACAGCCTGCACACTTTGTGTTTGCCTGTGGATTTTGGATTTAATTTGAATTCTGTCTTAAAATAAAAATGCTGCTGAACTCAGTTATGTACATTTTTTGGTCTGGGTTTGTGGGGTAGAAGTAGCACTCTCTCCACTGACAATCTTGTAAAGTTTCAAGGGCTGGAAGTCTTATCCCTGCAGATGGGTTCAAGTGTCCTTATGTTGGAGAGAAGCTGTAGTTAGCTTGAATGCAAACAAGTAATGAATGCTCAGTTTTAAATGTAAAGATTGGAGTAGTGCAATTCTCACGTTGTTTGCTGACAAGAGTTTTGAAATGTTTGGAAAAAAACAGATATGTTGTTCTTTTTCTCAAGTTCTGCAGTACTTTGTGATGCACAAATATGTGTTGCAGTTCAGCCATAGAGACAGAAATCACACCTAAGGAAAAATGATAGTGGAACAGTGGAACAGAATCATGCGTGTGCTATGAAGGAATATAATATTGAATCACATCCTTGCATTTACATTTTTGTACTAGCTATGAAAATAGGCAGATTTTTAAAGAATACCTGTAGATTTGCTGATAGATCAGACAAGATGCAATGTTCTGCTTTTAGAAAGGATTTTAGCTGAAGTGCAGATAAGAATTAAGCTGATTCATCTAAAAGATGGTGGAAATGTTGACTACATACAAATTAGCAGTTACTGATCTTACTGATCTTTCTGACTTGAAGGTCTGTTCAAGGAGAAGATGGAAAGGGATGAGAGGGCTGTGCATGAAGCATAAGGCTTCAAATCCTTGACTTGCCTCAAGAGCAGCTGGCAGTTTTCAGTACTCCCCTGCAGCAGTGGGCAGCACGAGAGGGAAGGCAGGACCTGAACAGCTGCAAAGTGATATGGTAGGAAAAGAATTGTGGGTAGATTATTTTTGTGGCAGGAAGAGGTTGGAACTTAGGTAAGGATGCCAAGTGTTTGTATCTTGTGCATTTGTTTAACAGAACATGAGAACAAAGGAAAATAAAAGTAGGCAGTAACAAAGGCTGTCTTCCTCAGATGCTTCTGCTGCTCGTGTGCAGCTGTTACAGCTGAAAGATGCACATCTGCCACTTGCAGCTCTACTGTGCAGTACCATGAGCTGTTGCAGGCATTTTGTATAATCAGTGGTCAATAAAACAATAGACAATGGCCAATCCATAAGCCTAACGCTTTGGTAACTGAATTGTTGTTAACACAGTGCTGCTGGAATGACTAACTTTGTTTTACTATTTGATGTGATATGTGGAGGTTCATTCTTTTGATTTACATCTTGTTTCTCCCACATTCATAAAAATTAATACTTTGATTATTTCCTTTGGAAAATATTCAGTATGGTAAGATATACATTAATGTGTATGCTTACTTTTCTTTCATCAGTTTTGCTAGAGTTTTCATTAGTTATAAGTCAGTTTTTCTTTTTTGAAATTAACTCTCTGAAAATCAATTTCTCTTATGCTCTAAGACAATGGCATCTTAAATTACTGACATTATATGCTCACTGCAAAAGCAGCTAATCAATATGTTAACTATCCCCCACACCCTCAAGAAGTCTTTGTCCTGAAAAGGATAAACTCTGTAATATTTTCGTTGTAGAAATTCATTTAATTTTAGAATATGAATAAATTTTAACCAAATGCATTATTAAATGGTAAAAAAAAGTAATTTAGATACAGCTTTTACAGATGTTTAATAGAACTTTGGTATGGGAGTTACAGAACTTAATGTTAATTTTGATGAATATTTCATTTAGAACTGAACGTAACTTGACAATTTCACTTATTTTGCATTTACATGTCAAGTAGGATTCTAGTTTCCAAATATACAGTATATCCTTGCTGGGGAACTAATAGGTAGAAGAACAGCTAGCACATCTGAAGCTAAGTACTATAGACTCAGATAAGTTAAGTGGATGACAGAGAGAAGTGTGAGTGAAAGAAATAAATTGAGATGTTTTTAGCAAAGAGAGCATTAAAACATGCTAACAAGAATTTCCCCTTTTATGTCAGTGATTGTCTGCACTATGTGTGAAAAGCTGCTTAAAAGTGGCATAGCTAGGAGCATGATGTTCCTCCAGGGCTGGGCTGCTCCCCTGCAAGTGTCTCATTGGGGATGGTGCATACAATCACAAAGCTACAGAGTTCCTGGTGTTCGTGGCTCTTTAGATCTTGTTTTGGCGTATCTCTTCAGAATGAATGTGATGAAGATGAGTGTCAGGGAAAAAATCAGGCACCTGAATGAGACATGTTAAATGATACTCCTGCTTTTGCTTGCTGTTAGGAGGGGGGTGATCCAGAGCTCACAGAATGTATCTCAGGTCCTTCTGTTTGGTTTCACTGCAAATCTGAATTAGTTGGGTCAGAAGCAGTGGACCAAAGGGTGATTGAGATAAGGTATTGCACAGCAAGAGTATTCACCAAAGAAAATGGTCACAGTTTGTGAGATCTCCATAGAGAGCTAAAAAGAGAATTTGGTTTTACATTTTCAACCAAGGAGGTTACTTTGAATGCATTTGATTAAACAGAATATTTCATTTTAGCATTTTAATAATAAATCATACACAGTGAATAAATGTAATATTTGTAGTACCATTAAAATGTAATTTCTTTTGTACTGAGAAAGAATTATGTAATAGGTGTAAGCATACTTTTTCTTTGTTCTTAGTTGAGTTTTAGCATGTATTTTCCAATTATCTGACTGTTTCTTGAACATTTTAATTATTTCTGGCAATGACATTGAGTTTTTTCAATTCAGTGGGAGCCATAGCTCTAAATGCCAGTAAGGGTCTGTACAGAGTTCTGTAATTCGTATAAGGCATTGTTTTTCACTGAAAAACAGCTCTGAAAATAGATCTGAAATCTATGGCCTCTAAGCATACCAAATGACCATCTGCAGTTGTTAACTCAAGCTGATACGTTACAGCCCAACATTATTACTTCAAAGCTATGCTGCTGGTTCATGTCTACTGATGCTCCAGGTAGTGTTCTGATTACATGGTCAACTTTTGGTGTACTTTTGAAAATGCACCAAGGATTTGCAAGCATAAAAGAGAAAGTATTTCTAATTATGGAAATGCTCTAGTGATCTAACTGCAGACCAAGTCTGGAGCCCGCAGTACAAGAAAGACAGGGAGCTGTTGGAGAGGGTCCAGAGGAGGGCCACAAAGATTATCAGGGGACTGGAGCACCTCCCCTATGAGGACAGGCTGAAGGAGCTGGGCTTGTTCAGCCTGGAAAAAAGAAGGCTGCGGGGTGACCTCATTGCAGCCTTCCAGTACCTAAAGGGAGCCTACAAACAGGAGGGGAATCAACTCTTTGAAAGGGTGAGTGACAGCAGGACAAGGGGAAATGGTTTTAAGTTGAGGGAAGGGAGATTTAGGTTGAACGTCAGGGGGAAATTCTTTACAGAGAGAGTGGTGAGGCACTGGAACAGACTGCCCAGAGAGGTTGTGGATTCCCCATCCCTGGAGGTGTTCAAGGCCAGATTGGATGGGGCCCTGGGCAGCCTGGTCTAGCATTAGGTGGGATGATTGGTGGCCCTGCATGTGGCAGGGGGGTTGGAGCTTCATGATCCTTGAGGTCCCTTCCAACCCTGGCAATTCTGTGATTCTGTGATTCTGTGACCAGTAGCTGCAGCTGAAAGCTGTGCTGTGTGAGAGTGAGGAGCATCATTCTTGTTCAGGTGAATCACTCATCATGTCGCAGTCTGATGTTGGCTATGGTGCCACAGTGGTACTTCAGGCATGTTCTTGTGTTCACAGAGTCAACGGCTTCTCATGACCTTTCTCAAGTCTGCATTCACCTTGCCAAGGCCGAAGAAGTTGTTTCTACCTGGCAGGTGATAGTTTATACAAGGCTTACCATCAGGCCTTTAGTAGGTTATAAATTACTTGATATGGCAGTAAAAGTATTACCCACTGCATGAAGTCTGATGATTTGAAATCAGCCCGTGCTATTTCTTCCCAGCTCGGAATTTTGTAGGAGTGTGGTTGCTGACAGAGTAAAAATGATTAATTGATATATTATGAGCTTTCTAACTTGGGGACATACAGCAAATAGAATTTCTTTATTTAATCTTCCAATGAGAAGTGAGGAGAAGGAACTGCCTCCCAGATACCAGCCATCTTTTATGGCCCTCTGTTTAATTTTAGAATTTAATGCTAAGTTTGAAAAGCTGATGTCCTTTTTATAACTTGGTGCTTGCAATGTGAACGTGTTCGAGAAGGAAAAAAGTAACTGCTGTATGTTGTTTTTCAGTCTGATTATCATGCATGCCCATGAAATAAGCAGATTATGTTGCTTTATTAAAGTAGGCTCTTGCAATTTCATGACAGTGTAAGTGAAACAGAACACAGTGGGGTTTTCATTGTTAAGATTATGAAAATTACATGTGAATAAAATAATGAAAGTCATATATTAACAATAAAATGTAAGAATGGTAAACAAAGCAAGGACAGCTATGGACAAAAGAATTATATTGAAATAATAATTGTGTTTGTAAAAATACCAAAGCAACTTTGAAAAGAATGAAATTCTTTTATCTATATAAACCTTAATGCACAAATGACATAATTTTCAGCATTTTCAACATCTTTTCTCATTGTCCTGAAAAAAAAAAAAAAAAAAAAAAAGATATATCTAATCAAGTCAATATTTTCTAATGAGTTTTTAAAAAACATAGAAATACTATGTGGTAAATATCCCAGTAGGTATTAAGCTCAGCTGTTAAAATAAGGAAAGTAAAACAGTTTATCTGTTTATGTATTTATGACTTGTCCAAAAGTACTTCAGAGAACATTCTTTGCAGTGTTCAAGGGCAGATTTTTTTCAAGTCATTACTAGGATACATAGGAATCTTATATTCTGTCAATGAAAAATGAAAACATTACAATGGAATTGGCACCATCACTACAACAATATTGCTTAAATAAATAGTCTCCCTTATTTAGATAAGGGATCATTGACTGAGTGGATATCAAACTGACAAGTCATCCTGCTAAATTTCATCTTGTTAGTTCCTATTAGAAATTACTTTCATTATTCTCTCACTGTATTCTTGGTATAGGTGCTTGGTGTTTCTGATAATAGTTACACAATTAAAAATCATTTTTTTATTTTTTTTTAATTTCTTTTACTATAATTCACACATTGAGGTTTATCTGGGTACTTACAGCATCTTTATTAAGAAAAGCATTACTAGTTTGTATCTCGTTTGTCAGTGGATCTCATTGCATTATGCAGGCAGTAGAAAAAGATTCTCTTGCAAAGCTGTTACTTTTTTATATTATGCAGAAGACAACTGCAGATATTGTGAAGCTGGTTTTGCAGAATTCTGTTTTGATGTGCATTCAGACCCAAAGAAGGCTTCTTAGCAGAGACCAGTAGCTTTTGTCGAGAAAAAGGATATGATGGGCTGGGCATGGAGGAAGGTTGTATGCATCATTCTTATATGTCTGGAGACCGCAAAGAATTTTTATCTGCAGCTAGAATATGTACCTAAATATGAGAACTTCTCCAAAAGTAATTCCTCCTATTTTATTATGTCAGCTCATGATGTCAGAGGCAGATGTTGGTGGAATGGCAGCAGAGATTGAATCTTCCCACTAATATTCCATTACATTTTGTTGCCACATGGCAGATGGTAGCAGAGAGGCAATCTGACAAATTGACCTTTGACATGGAAGCAAATTGCCACTTGAATTTTTGACTTGAGATTTTGGAAAACTAGTACAATATTCATCCAAAAATATATACCAAGTTTTCAAAGCAAGTAGAACCCCTCACACAACTATGGACATAGGATGTCCATATGTCTTGGATAAATGAAGTTTATTTCCTTACATGAAAAATATATATTAAAAACAGCCAATTTACTTCAGCATTTGAAGAGTGGAGTAAGTCATCTCTTTGCAAAGGAAAATAATTAATACCTCATTAACTATTTCTAAATCTCACTTTAGCTGCTCCTTGCAGCAAACTGATGAGGATTAGGAATGTCTGCTGTTAATCCATACAGCTACTACAGATTCTAGGAAAGAGTTTACATATGAAAGGAAGGAAGGAATGGAAGGATACAAAGAGTATCACTGTGCTGAAAAGTAGATGAAACCAGCACTGCCTTCTGTAAGGATGAGACTAAAGACGTTTCAAAATCAAATGACTTTCTGTTCAATTTTATTTTTAAAAATTGGGTTAATACCTAAAAATAAAAAATAGAAATGTAATTTTCCCTTGCTGTTCTGGCTATTGTATCTTCACAAATGTAGGTGATGAGCTCTGAGCTTCAGGTGCATGAGGACAAATTTCCCCAAAGGCTGCTATTCTTTTGTAGATTCAGTTTACTTACTGTTGCATTCGTCTTTGTGATCCTCTGCTAGTAGCTCAGTTCTGGGAACAAATCTAGATACTTAGGCGAACAATTTTATATGGATTTTCATGGTATTCAGCTGCCAATCAGATGCATGCAGATTCAAATTGGATGGCTAGATACACAAGTACTTTGATTTATCTGTAAACTGTATCTTGAGCCTATAAAGTCTGAGTATGGATTTTTATAGGTAGGAATCTTGCTTTCTTAGAAGGACACTGAACCTCTGAAACAACTCCTCTTAATGCTTGGTTGGGTCTGTTCATTTATACTTATTTCTAGGTGATGAAAATCTTGGAAGTCTGAAGCTTAGCCTGAAAACATATTGCTGAGGCTAAAAATACTTGCAGTATAATGTAACAGATAAAGCTCTGAAGAACCAGATTTCATTTGATGGTCTAGATTTTGTTTTTCAATGACTGCACAGAAGTGTTAAATGGGAATGGCCTAGGGACAGGCTCTAAATCAATAAGCAGCAGTAAGTTTGTGAAATCAATTTTTTGTTTTTCACATACACAAAAATTGATGCAGCCAGTGCTGGGTAACTCCCATTAATTGCCCAGGGTGACAGAAAATTTATCAATTACTTATTGACTTATTTGGAGTCATAGAGGGGAGAATGGAAATAACTGCAAAGTTAACTATGTAATATAAAAAGTATCCTACTTGAGTGGTTGTTTAAATATAGACGCAATAGATTCTTCAGAGCTTTATAGTTTTTCTGCCCTAAAATGTTTGCTATCAACATATTTGCAATCAGAAGGAAGAACAATGTTATTACAGTGTTAACATTTCAAAGGTGTATAGAGAAAATACACGTTTAACATGTTAAATGCTGTTACTATCGTGAACGTTACGATGATAACTGTACAAAAGAATCCATAATTATATCTATCAAATGTATTATATCTGTGTGGAATGAATTCCTTTCTTCATATGAAAATAGTCAGGATGTTTAGACTTGGCTCTCTGTCCTGGTTATCTGGTCTGAACACAGGCTTGGGATATGTAACTGGGGTCTACAAAAATCATTACATAAAATCAATTTTGTTCATGAAAACCTTTGCCTTCTGCATTCCCATTTTTCCTTGATCGTTTTCTTTCCTTTCCACTCATTTGATATGAATGACAAGATTTCTATCTTAAACTTCGTTTCCCTTTCATTGGGCTGAATATAATCTCTCTCAAAAGCTCCTGTTTTAGTTCAATTCTTAGAGTTTTTTTTTCATACTTCACATACTTTTTTTCCCGTTTCTCCTTTTTTCCTTCATAGTTCCTTGCTGGACTAGCTTTATTTTATAGTCTTTATGTCTTACCATTCCTTCCAAAAGCCTGAATACCCACTGTGCAAGATGTTCTGAGCATGGTAAGACTTGAAGTTGCTGAAGTGCCAGTGGCGTTAGTACTTCTACCCTAGATACACCTGGTTTCAGAGAGGCTGGGGTGTTTCTGTTCCTTATGCCCACAAAGAGGAGAAATAAACAACTATAATAAGATCCCAGTTCCACACAATTTCCTATTTTGTTATACATTAGGCATCTAGACCTTGATTTGTCTAATGAGTGTTTAGGGATTAATTATTTGTTCAGAAATGTTCGAGTTTATAAATATGTTCCTGGTGAGTATTAAGATCATAGTAGATTTGAAGTATGTATGAACTTCACTGAATCAAACTTTACTCAACCATCTACTTATGTTTTCGGTTTCTACTCTGGAAAAATGGAGGCAATGCTTGTCTTTGACATATGCTATTTTGCTCTCAATTGTTCCATAAATTCAGTAGAATGGTTTGTGGCAAAAGTTATGGCCCAAATAAGGATATCTCTTTTTCAGACTTTGAGTGTTTTTATACAGGTCACAGGCTTTAATCCTTCTCTTTAAATAGTATATTTCACATATAGTATCTATAAAATGGGCTACTCTCCCTTATATGCACTACTCAGCCTTCTTACCTCTTCTGAGTATGAGGTGAGGGAGCTCATTAAACATCTAAGTTAGACTAGAGAAAAAAATAAAAATAAGAATATAAATTAAAAATACACCATCTGTGGTATAAACAGGGCACTGAAATGTTATTTAATATTTCCATAAATGTGACACATGATAAAAAGAGCAGTTGCAGGAAGCAAAAGAAGAAAAAGATTTAAGGCTAATAAATTTTGTGCTGAAGGTGACACCTGACACTTCAAAGTGAAAGAACTGAGTTATTTCTGTTTTCTCTGTCTTGAACAAAATGCAAATTAATAGTCTTTTTCTTTGCATTATTAAATTACTAGATTATTTAATATATATATATATGTGACCTATAGTGGAGTGAGGAGTGGGATGAAGGTTTGGCATAAACTAGGTTTTATATTTTAGTCTTTTTTTTTTTTTTTCCCTGAATACTATTTTAAAAATGAATCTGAGTCCTTTAGTGCCAAACTAATCCTCATCCTTTTATCTTTAACTCCTTTCTAACACCTCTTTGAGGAAATAAATCCATCTAATACCCTTAGTGTAAAGACAGACAAGCCTCCTGGAAAGTAAGTCCATCACACCCTTGCTTTCTCTCTGTTCTTCCCTGTTTTCTAGCATAGAGGCTAAATTTCAACAACTGATCGAAAATAATCCTCTGTAACAAGATTGGAATGGTAACAAATTGTGATTTTTGCATAAGAGTAAGATCATGAATGCACGATACAGCAAGATAATTTATTCAGGGGAATTAAATAGGTATTTGTAGGTGGTGTTTACCAAATGAGAATGAATTGGTTTAGCATCTGTTGAAAGTATTAAGTTAACCATAGCAAAACTCAAATTTAAATTTCCTAAAGAAAATAGCTTGTAAAGATGGAAATTCATCATGAATCAAAAAGCAAGAAGATAGTAATTCAGAATAAAAATCAGCATGTGATGCAGCATCAGCAGAAATGTGAGTCTCCTGCACATAAACCCTGCAAGTGGGAACTCCGAAGTCTCTTTTAAAGTTTCTGAATTACAATGAAAAGGACAGTGGAAATGGTGGTGCAGGAGAAAGAGAAGCTGGCTTTGCAAACTGTATCTCAATGATCTGTTAGATGTAAGGGTGAGGAAACAAGAGAGTTGTAGCTGAAAACTCTATCAACAGAGTGAATTCTTTCTCTCTTGAACAGATTAAAAAAATAAATAGTAATCTTTGGTGATCCGCAGCTGTGTAAATAGAAAACCCTTACACTCTGGTGAGCACTGTCTCAAATGCACTCCTCAAAGAGTAATCAGGAGGTTGGCAGTGCAGTCGGTCAGTTACAATATTAGCAGGTGACTGCTTGCTCTGTGCTCAGTATCAGTTTGTGTCCGAAAGTAAGGCAGGCTACAGGAGTGTACCCACACACCTCTTTCACTGGCTGGCCCTTGGCTGTAGCTGTGAATGAGCTGTGGTGAGCCAGGACTATCTAGGGGCCATGCTGCAGTGGGACAGGGGCAGGTGGCAGCGCTGCTGCCCCACACAAGGCCTGGTGCTCAGCACCACGTCCACTGCACACACACAGCCCCTTCCTCCTCCTCCTCCCTCACCACTGGAGCTGTTCTGCTGGTTAGATAGAGAAGAAAGAATAACTAAGGGAAGCTCAGCCAGCTGGTGACCTTTCAGTGTCTCGTGACCTGCCAGCACACCTGAGGAGATGAGGTATGAGGGAAAGGGAACAGGAGTTCCAGCTGTTTTAGTGGTTCTAACTGCTGTAAATGCACACCTGTGTGGAAGTGTTAGGTGAGGGGAGAGACGGAAAGCTGTGTGTGAAGTTCCCTCTGAAAATATAGAGGGTTGCACGTTTCTGTGTTCTGTCTGTTGAGGAAGTGATGTGTGCCAGCACTGGAGCTGACATTTCCAGCAAAGAGCTGGAGTGAACCACTGGGGTCTGATGGGAGAAAGGCAGCAAGCCTCTGTACGTTGCTCCATGCAGTGAAATCTTCATATATGCCTTGAGCCTCTGGAACTACCACAATAAAAGAAAATAAAGAGCATATGAGATGTGCTGTATCCCCAGCAGAGTGAGGTCCTCGAGCCTCACTGCCAACCTGTGCTGGAACCGTACTTTGTTATAGAGACTTATCTGGCCCAGTGTGGGTCTGTGGAGTCTCTGCTATGGGATACCAAAAGCCAACCTGTGCATTAGCACTTGCTTGTGAGCTTGGCAGTCATGCACCAATGTAGTTAGAGTACATGAAAAATATGGAGCTTAATGTTTTAGAACTAAGGCATTATGTTTTAATAATGGAACTGAATTAACTGGTGGAAATTTTACTGAGAAATGATGTACAATATCCATTACTTCAGTGCCTGAAGTCAAAATGAAGCATATTTTAAAAGATACTAGGCAGCTGGGACATTATGGTCTACACTGGTGAAATATATTGGTGAAAACCTATGGTTGTCAGTATGCAGGAGATCAAACTGGATAACCGCAAGGGTCCATTTTACTTCTTAAAAAGGAGTGAATATAGTAATTTTGTTAGAAACGCTGTCTCAAATTGTCATTTGCGCTGTGACCTCTTCACATCAATCTGGAAGTGTTAAGTGGCCTTAACAGAGATGCAAAATTTGCTGACTTTTTATCCTTTGTACACTAGTAGAACAGTAGAAAGGGATTGTGTGTAAATAGGATTCAAAAATCCATTCCAAAACTTGCCTGCAAGTTTCTGGGGATGGAAAGAGGCACTGTCTCTATTCTGACTCCCTGTTTATCAGATTTTATATTCTAAAAATCCACACTGGAAATAATGTATTCTATGCTGAATGTTAAAGTCAGTCATGCATTTTTTCATTGTTTTTATTCAGAGATGATGTTTTTGACCTAAAGATGAACCAATTTTTAATCTTTTCTGGCCTTCTTTCACCTTGAATCTTTTCCTGTATTCTTTAAAATATTCATACTTGCAATGAGAAGCCAAATTTTTCAAGGTGATCCTAGGTGAATAGGATTAAACAACTCAGGTCAAACTACTTACTTAATCACTGTATATTCTTTGTGCAATTGGCAAGAAATTATATTTCATACAGCATCCTTTATAGTCAAAAGTTTTAGTATTCTAAGAGAAGAAAAATGAAAGGCAAATATCATGACCTTTTGTATCACAATGACCTGTATCTGGAGATGGGTTGCAATTTAAATACAGAATTTAATCCCACCTTTACAGTAGCTGTAGGCACTTGTAAAATATGTCTGGGACGTTCAAAATGGAAAAGATAGAATGTAATATCCTTCCAGGGAGAAGCATTCTGAAAACTGCCGTTTTTCCTTCACGCGTTAAGGAAATTACTGATGAAAATTCATGAATTTGATTAAGAGAAAGTCCTAATTTATCCCAAAAGCAAAGCTGTCTTTCCTTTTCATTGTTTTATTTGTTCTAGTGCAGGAGAGAGAACTCATTTCTGTTTTACTCCAGAAAAAATTCCCATTTCTTTTTACTATAAAAGTTTTTTTTTCATTTATTAAATTACGATCTGTTAGTGACATAACTATGTGATTTCTACTCAGTATTCTTTATAAAGGAGTGAATTCTGACAGTCAAACATCGGAGTTTAGTCTGAGCATATACTTGGATGTCACTAGGCAAAAAAATATCCCTCAGCAGAAGCATGCTTTTCTAAATCTGAGAAAAGAGAATTATACCTCTGCACAGAGACTAAACTTTAGGAGGACATTAGAGAGAGATCATTTTTCCCCAGGAAATATACAAACAAAAACTCTGATTATGGGGCCATGATTGGTTAGTGAATGGAGTGGGATGTACTTCGCTGTTCCTTGCAGAGGAAACATGTGCAGCACAGAAAACCCAGTGGATTCCTAAGCTTTCTGTGCCTTAGCACAGAAAATCACATCTTGAGCATCCCTGCAGCTCCAGCAGCAAAAAGTGATGGTTCCACGGTAGTTTTACAAATGAAAGATCTTAAAATCTGACTGTTGAATTGAATGTCATACTTGGAAGAGCTTGAGTACCCTGCAAGAGGCATGGATTTTTAGTAATTGCTGAGCACCTTCATTTTAAAACCAGCTTCCCTGGAGTTTTTTGGTGTAGATGTTCAAGTTCATTATGCACATCAATCCGGAATGAAGGTAAATACTGCTTCATCATCTCTAGTGGATTGGAAAGAGATGATGTAGCTGAGCAGCAGATGTGTAACATAGCTATGATGAGATGGGACCACAGTAGGTGATCCAAAGTGATGCAAATGATCTGGACAGATTCAGAAGTGTGCTTTAGGTTCTCATTGGAAGATGCAACAAAAATAAGACTGGAGGTCATCAAAATTTTAGTGCAGCAGTTATTCTTTCTATCTGATGTCAGACAGAATCTTAGTCAGTGCTTGGTACCAGCTGTGCTTACACAATTCTGCCCACAAGGAAATGAGAAAATTCTTCATGATTTCTCTCACTGAATTGAAACAGGCATCTGGACTGTTGCAGCAACACAAAGACAAAGGGAAAATTAGCAGCAGTATTGCTAAGATAGTGAGACAACTCATGACAACAAACACACAACACACATGCCATACTAGCATGGAAGCAATGCCTTCTGTAACTGAAGTCATGACTGACAGCTACAGATGCGATTTAGTGAGCATTATGTATACTGTTTAGAAGAGATCACTGTATGGAAGGTAACAAGTGTTACAAGTTTCTGTACTGTTCCTACATCTTCAAAAGGTAGGAGAGAACACTTTATCAAAGAAGCTAAAAGCTAAGTATATTTATGCATTAGCTGTAACTCCGATTTTTTTCACATTTGAGATGTTGGCATTCCTGGTGCCACAGAGATAAAAGTTCTCTAAGTTAGCACAGGTGTTTTCTGTGAGATTTTTATACCTCATCAGTACCTAACATGTTATCAGTATTATCAGTGTTGGAAGGAGCAGACCGAAAATGTCAGAGTTGAAAATGGGGTCTTGAAAATGTTCTGTGATTTTTTTTTGAGTGCTTACTAGTAGTGCTTAGCAGTGTGCAGATGCCAGGGCTCACGATGAAGGATCAAGTGCAGGATCTGAGAAAAGAGGAAGGGATGTTCATCTTTGACTTCTGGATTTTCCTGGCGAAATCTGTCCCTGCTAAGGCAGTTTGACTTTATGGTTCTCTCACACTTATATCCCTACTTCTCTTTCCTTGCAGTGTTTGGTATTATTCATAAAGCTCCAACAGCCAGACTGACACTGTTTTGCAGTACAAACCTTAATGCCAAAAAAAAAAAAAAAGGGCAAAATAAAACAATGAATACCAACACCATTGTTATGGGAACAAGATCTTATGACTTATAAAAGTTTACTCATAATTTGGAGAGAAAGAAAAATTGCTTTTAACACTTGAATTTAGAGTGTTCCTCTGAAAGGAAGAACCAGAAGTGTTACTGCAAACTTTTATGGGGCCATAAATGTTTTCTAACACTTTAAATATTGGCACACTAAACTGACAATGGCAAATTATATTGTAAGGAAAAGAAAAGCAGAATCAGGTCCTTAAGAAGCAGAATACCATAGAAAACTGAAGAATGGAGCAAGAACTTAAGTTGGTTTATTAAGAAAAATATGAATCAGAGTGAGAAGAAAATGATTGAATAAAACATTTGTCTCTGTCTCAATTTAATTTTTTTTTTTTTTTTTCACAATGGAAAGAACCCTTTTCCTACAAAAAAAATCTGCAGTTTTTAACCAGGTGTGATTTTTCTTATTGTAAATAGAACAGCTTATAAGAACAGATTTCTAATAGTCCATAGAATTTTTGCAAAAATTCCTGCAGAAAGTTATGCAAATTTAATGCATTTGGTTTTCTCCTGTTTTGTCATCAGGCTCATTTCACAAAATGAGACTTGATAGTTGGAATACGTTTTGAGATTTTTGGAACCAAAACCAATTGTTCTAGAAGTATTAGCTCCTTAAACAATGAGGAGCTTACCTCCTATGAAAAGGAACTCCTGCATAAATAATGGTGTGAAAAGGAAGGATTGAATCAATTTTTCCTGTGCTTCCTTCCTTAAAATTGAATTATTCATTATTTCCTTTAGAAATGCATAGATTTATTATTATTATTATTATTTAAACAACAACAACAACAACAACAAAAAACAACTCAAGGTTCCCACTGAAGTTGCACATAAAACAAAAAGAAATCCATGCCTAGGAAACATCCAGAGATTCTGATTAATTAGCATACTTTAGGAGTTGCCTGTGACTTCTCTGATCAAATATTTTGAAAGCAAAGCTATTTCCCAGCAGAATGCCAGCCTTATCATTGTAATTCTTTACACGTTTTGTGATGATATCTTTTCACCCTACTTTTTTTGGATACAGAGCACTACAGGTTGGTCATGTTTCTAGTTCCCTTATGTCCTTATCAGCTGGCATTGACGTAAATTGGTAGAGCAGAAAAATGTCAAGGAAGTGTCTTTGAAACAGTACTGTCCCAGAAATTTGTGCTTTCTGGGATGCTGGACCAAGGAGTAACGGTCCTAAAGAAAGGCTGCTGTTAGTGGGGAGCAAGGCAAACAGCATCTGTCTGTCCAGGAATATGGCCCTGATTTGTGACAGCTTTGTATAGCAGAAGTAATATGTGAAGGGCGCAGCTCAGGATACAGTTAGCCTCTTTTTGCACAAAGTATTTGTGGATGAAGAAATCTGTCTGTCTGGGCTGCTGTTAAACAGACAACTCTTCTAAGCAGATGAAACTGGTTACTTAACCCAGAGGTCAGTGTTTCTAACTCCCAAATTTTTGCAGCATTTCACTTTGTGTGACTTTGCTTTTGTCTGTGATCTCTGTAAATTCTGTCACTTGAAATATCTCCCTAGAGCCTCCCCTTCACTCCTCTTGTCACATTTCCATGTAGAGTGTTGGTTTCCAGCAGAACTGTGAGGCAATATCTAGGGTACACAAGGCTGGCAGCCATGGAGGGCTTTTGTAGTGGCACAACATTTAGTGCCTTTTCTAGGAAACACAAGGAAATAGGGACTGTAGTATTATGTATTTCTGAAAAGACATTTTCTATATGTTTTACCTGCACTTGAGGTAGATGATAAGGAGTCTTCCAAGTCTTCAAGTGGATGTGAGCAGGATATCAGAACATGCTGTCTTGATAGCATCATTTTACTTGGCCCTCCCCTGCTCAGAGCCTTGATGCTGTTAGGCTCGAAAGCTTTTATAGCAGTGAAACTGGGAGCTCTTTTTAGATTGAGTCTTATCAGTGCTTGTAGAAAAGAGGTGACATTTAGCGTTAGAGGCAGGCAGAAGAAATATTTATTTGGCATGTTGATTTCAAATAAATGATGGATGCTATAATCTACTCATTGGATTGGAATGTTAGAATAAAGCTCCAGGGAACACAGAATTATCTGGCTAGTGAGGCAATAAAAGGGCATACGTAATTGATTTATCGTATGTTTCTGCAACTTTTTCCAAGGTTTTCACCTCCACGTACCAGGATATGTGTTTACTATCATTTATGATAATTCACATAGGTACAATTGATGCATACAAATATGTACCCAAAAGCTTATATACAAAGCACCACAAATGTATACGGGAAGAAAGGAAGAAAATCAAAATGTTAGTGATAAATGTAGCATTATGTATGCAAGTTACTTGTTTGGGAGGGTAGGGAGTGGAATAGGACAGTGGATGTGTTGTGAAGTCATATGTCTTGAACTGGGAAATAAAATCTTTCCCTGATCTGCCGTGGTCTAAGTGCAGTGGCCTGTGAGTGTTTTCTTTCTTCTGTATTTACGTTCAGAGAACATCTTGTACAACATTTTGAAGTCTTAATTTATGACCTATATTAATAATAGCCATCATCATTTTAATGAACTAATTAGATTAATTCTTGTTATTACATGTTATTATTATTGTTTACCATATTCACCATAAGGAAAAATTTCAGTATTAGAAATCAAGAATTCTATTACCGTCACTCTGATTCATGGTCTGTCAGTGTTAATGCTGAAAACCCAAATAGTAAGGTATTAATAATGGAATTATTTCAATTCATCATTTAGGTACAGCATTAAGAGCAGTTTCTGACTTTCAGTGTGTTCGTAGTTTTTTAGATTTTGTCACCTTCTTTGTACAGTTTCCTAGTTGGATGAATGTAAAAGTTTTAGTCCCTTTCTTTGTAATATTAGGACTAAATTTGATTTCTCATTTTCTAACAGTGTTTAGGGTCAGTATTTCCTTTGAATGGGAGAGACTCTTAATTACAGGAGATGCTTCACTATGAGCATAAACAATAATGTAGTCATAATCACGGCAACATACTGTTTGGGTGCATAAGATCTGATTAAGGGCTCCACAGTGCTTAGTGGTCCCTTTTAGTTATCGTACTGGTCTTAGTATTGATTAGTAAATACTGTAAGAAATCTCTAAAATACTGAAATTAATTCTCTAATCATTTCTTTCAAATACCAGCATTTCTATTAAGAACAGTGAAGAATGCATTTTCTAAGAAGATAATTATCTCTCAGGTAAGTCTAAATTGTTTGATGCTTGCTTGAATGGGATATTTAGTCACCATGCATTCCTTCCGTTTCTGCAGATGAACATTAGCAACATATTTTCTGAAATTCTTTTTTCTTTTTAAACTACATACAATTTCTGGCCAGATAAGCCAGAGTGATGTATACCAGGATGCCCCACATGGTAAGCCCAATGCTTTTCAGAGGGATCATATTCAGAATTTTGAAAACACAGATTTACTCTTCAAGTGCTTGGCACTGATTTGTTTCATTCAGTAGAAACATCCAGGCTTTCCAGACGTACGGCAGTGTAGCAGCTCAAATGGGCTTGCCAGATGTCCTCAAATCCCAGATAAATGTTAAGCGTTCTTGAATTGTGCCACCCATGTAAGCATTCTGAACAGAAAGAGGAAACATTCCAAGAGAAAAGAGTCACAAAACCTCTGAAAAAGTATCATGCACTGAATGATCTGAAGTGCTCGTTCTGTGCCTTTAGGTTGTGTGAAATTCTGCTGGGTGGACTATGTGGAACATTTTTGCTTAAAATACATGTCATGCTAAGAAAGCTTTCTGTTTATTTAGGAAACCAAATATGGTTGCTTATAGAGGTAATGACTGAAGGAACTCACCAACATGAAGGCTGTTAGCCTATTGTCAAGATAATTCAGCAGAAGTCCCTGATTTCTTAGCTTTGAATGTTCAACCTTTTTAATAGAGCGAACAAATGGTTGGCACCATTGGTGGCAAAAAAGCACTTCAATTCATTAGTCTTTATGTACTATGAGATACATCTGACTGGAGATTGATTTTTGCAGTGGTTATGATAGTGGTTACTGCTCTTAAATGTTTTCATTCCTGGTGCGTTCTTTGATTGATGTCAAAGCTCCTTAAAAAATCCAAATTCCTTTTTTCCTTTATAGAAACTGAATTCAGGAAAGGACAAGCTGTGGTTATTCTGCATAAACAATTTTAGACCAATTTTATCTGCTCACCAAAACAATTCATACTGATAATATATTTTATTTGCCTAACTGACAGAGTACAAGATCCTGCAACCACAGCAGCAGGAGCATTAAGTTGGGTTTTGTTATTTCTGATCTATGGCTGCACCATTACTTGGAAACTCTGGTAGGGCAATTGCTACCTTCATGTTCTTTTAAGAAGACCCTTGTGCTTGAATTGATGAGGTCTTTAAAAATCAGATTTTTGATGATTTCATGGATATAACCTGGATTTTAGTTTAAGGAAATACCTAAGTATGCAGTTGAAGAACAAATATGTGCCATTCTCAAACTAAGCATGAGCTTTCAGTGATCTCTGGAGTTTGGCTCACTGAAATAATTATACTAACCAGCTAGGAAAAAAAAACCCACCACGCAGTGTTCTAAGCCTACTGCTTTCATGAGATATTCAGCCTTGTCAGATTTTCTACAAAATCTTCAGAAAACCATGTCTGAATTCGTGCCATATGTATGGCATCTGTGATGGTGCTCTGCATGTCTTTCATGTATCTTCATGTGGACAGCTAGAACTTGGCTTTGGAAATGAATGATAGTTTTTGTGTGAGTAACTTTAAGTGTGTATGTTCCATATAACTTCTTCCATTTTATTCTCCTTTATTTCTTTCCAGCCTGATGTTATGTGTTTTATTCATATAATGGGATTTCTTTTTGTTCTCTTCCTCACTTAATAGATATAAACTAGCTTTTTCAATTTTTTAGAAGATCAGAGAAAATTATGGACAAAACCTGCATACAGGTGTGTCAATTAATGAGTCTCTTAACTAAAGCATGTGGAAATCTTGAAGAACATACAGTGATTTTTCAGAGCCCATTTTCACAGTCTTTCAGCGTACAAACATAGCGAGTTCTTTGAAACGGAGTCCTTTGAAGGGATGCTTGTGTATGTGTCAAATAGAGTGGGTCTGTGACCCGAAGGTCAGAGTTTGCAGTAACAGTAATGGAAATGATGATGATAATAAGTAGGCTATTTCCTTATGTTAACAGAGCTTTGTGAATCCCACTGAGACTGTGGTGGGTTGTCAGAATATGTAAAAACAGGCGTGGTGAAAATACATGCAGGCTGATATTAAAAAAGCATAGAACCAGGGAACAAGGGAATGAGCAGCCTTCACTGTGAAAGAAAACAAAACCTTACTTTGCAAGGAGGGAGTAATGGATGGAGTAGTAAATTCAGACCATCACACAGCTGTGGAACTGTTAATAATGCCCAGGATGAACAGACATACCATGTCTGTGGGCAGGCTGGGAGGGCAACCCTGTCCAGGGAATGTCAGGGAGGAGTTGTTGAAAGCAAAACAAACCTAGCAGAAGGGTAACAGCACAGAAGCTGTGCTCTTGGACTGCTAAAGAGTGAAGCAGTCAATGGCATGGGAGTTTGAGTGGAAAGCGAAAGTGAGGCCAATTTTGTATCCCTGGGATACATATTCAGGGACTAGATTGATAGATTTGAAATGCCCATGATGTTGGGGAATAATTATTTGAAAAATTAATTACTTTAATTTTGCCCTCTCATGCACCTCTACCGCTCATGCACCTCTAGTGCATGAGAAAACAATTCATTATATTTCTTTGATGTCTTATTTCTGATTATACTTTAACAGGACGGGCTATTTTTTTTAATCTAGTCTAAGATGTGTAACATAAACCGTATACTTTTTTTCTCTGAATGTGATAATCTGAATATTGAAACTAGGGAAACTGATCTTCAGATTCTTGCCTTGCTTTTCTGTTTCAATTACACGGACTGTAAGGCCTTACCTTGCCTTTTCCTGAGTTATGAATCAAAGGACAGTGAAAAAAGATGAGCACCTTGACAGTGTGTGTGAGATAGCGATTAACAGTGATAAGATAGATGCCTTGTTACATGAATGATCAACCTGTGTTTGGATATTAAGACACTTTCTTGTTGGAAAACCTCTGAAATAGGTAAACTGATAAAATCCTGAAGAAAAAAAAGAAAAAAAGAACTGCATAATTGTAGCATCTCATAATTGTCTGTAAAGAAGGCTTTTTATGTGCAATTTCACTACTACTCAATAGGTTTGTAGAACATATTTGATTTAGTTGTGCTATTTTCAAATTGTGTTATCTGACAAACTGAGTACAGAATGCATAATTAGATCATACTACTGTAGTTATGATAATGAATGCTGCATTTGCAAGACTTGAAGCCTCATATTAGGCAGATACTTAATTTTTTATAGCTGTTTCTGACAGGTAACATTTTTTATCCCGAACATAAATCTGTCAGGAATTCTATTTGCACTAAAGGCTTCTGTGTAGTAAATTACAATTTTGATTTCTAACTGACAAATCTGCACAAGCATTTTATTTTGTAAGCAAAATAGTTTTAAATAAATTCTTTGCAATTACCGTTGCCTTATTGTATGACTTCATAAACAGTATAAAGCAGGCTTTAAAACACTTAAAATAATGGTATTTATCAAAATGTTATATATTCCACAAACAAAAGTCTTCTGAAATACAAACCTCTCACTTTTAAGAGTTGTTGGCAATTGATAGAAGGTAAATGAGTTAAAGCACAAAAATTGTGTGTTGCGTGTATTTTCATTCAGGTTAATTTTACTGGGTAGTAAAGAAGGAGAAAATAAGTCATAGAGAGGAAGAATAAAAATAATCCATTGAGAAAGCCTGAACACGATACTGAATTTTCACATCTAAAAGTAAATATGAAGGATTCTGACTCTGCAGAAGTTGCTCTGTATCTGCCAACTGCTGTCACTATACCATAATCTTAAATGGTTCTTGTTCCTTGCTAAGCAGTTGTTCATAAAGCCCATGTGCTGCTGCTCACGTGCTCTCTCATGCTGGTCTTCTGGCCCGTTCATTGAAGGAGGAGAATATTCTGGATATGTGTATGTATGATACTGAACAAATGGATTCACATGGCAAAATTGCTTTCCTAGGGAAATAGAAAATAATCTGCCTTGGCATCAGAACTCATCTGTTTATCATTAACAGTATGAATGTAGTGAAATGAAATTACTTTCAGGCATGATGCAGGAGCAGTTTTTAAATATGAGGGTACTCTGGGTGTGGATTCAGTACTTCCCATCTCTCTGGTTATTCTGGTTTCCAAAAAAATGTGAAAGAGCACTGAAACGTTTGGAAGTCCCTTAAGCTTCGATAGTCTCAGGCTGCATTTACCCCAGGAAGACAGTTTATAGCAGGGGAAAATAATTTGTCCTGTTGCAATTCCGTGTTTTGATTTCGTGATACTTGGATCCTCTGTAGGTTTAATATTCAGGGACAGGAGTGAATGTTACATTTACTGGAAAGACTTCTGTTGATTTAATGTGGGCTTTGAATCGGGCCCTGAGAGTGCAGCAAATGAGAGCCATAATAGACCTTTCTTCCTTTAAGATACTCTAGAATGCACAGGAATACACACTGGGGAGCCTGGAGAGTACACAGATAGGTGTGTGGAATAGAGGCTTATCTACAGATAAGTTCAAGAAGAGGAAGATTATATTTATCATAAAGCAGTTGGGAAAAGCTGTGTGCCTGTTAAGCAGACACTATATCTTCTCCTTTATCTATAGAAGTGATAGCTGGAGAAATACTGATGTGCCCTTGTCTGTGAAGCCTGCTTTGCTGCCTCGGAATGGAAAGTCTCCAAAATCAGTGACACCAAAGTGGTCATTAACTTTATAGACTAAATCACCTTCATTAAGTTTCATTTGGCAAAATTAAAGGTCTTTTTATCTTTTTCAAGCATTGCTTTAAAAAGAAACAATTAACATTACTACTCTGGGGCCCTGAGCACAGAGCTCAGATACTGCAGTCCCAGAGATTGGATGCTGTCAAAATTTACTGCCTGTATCATCTGAAACATTAATATTTTATTTGAAATACTTTGGATAAGGCCTTCTTCTCACGGTGTGGTAGAACTTAATGAACATGCTTTCCTAAATAATTTTATGACATTTGGTGCTTTAGTGAAAAGATGAGGGCACTTAATTCTCAGATGCATCAAGCAAATGTGTAGTGCCAATTATTTAAATTGTTCCTTGAATCACTCATACCATATCTCTGCAGTTAATTAACTTTCACACCTGTCTTCTGTTAGAGAATCCCCCCTATTTATTTCTTGTCTTTACAGTTCTGCTTTGTGCATTGTTCCTTCCAATACTGTGTTTGCTGTAAATTTGACAAAGATGAAAAACTATGATGACTGCAGATGGACAACGATGACAACTGCAGGTGGCAAATGGGGGTTGGAAGCATAATGGGAACAATTTCAAGGACTATTCAGCCATTATTTGAAGGAAACATTTAGATACCAGTGTGGAGTATGACAGTTTCGGAATTTTGTTTGTGGCTGATGGGGGCTATTCAAATAACACCTTGCTGTGTGCACTCAGTGTCAAAGAAAGGAATGATGAGGAACTAGGAGCTCCTAGGGAATAGGAGCCTGTAGAAGAAGTGACTCCCACTCTGCTAGAAAACTCATGCAGGAGCCAGCCTTGGAGCCAAAAGGGAGGGACTGTTACAGGTTTAATAGAAGTAGGAGTAGGTCTTTCAATTTTATTTAATAAGATTGCTGTACTTTAAAGTACTCTGGGATGAGGAGACCTGTTTTGTATCTCAGTCTGGAAGTGGTTGGAAAGCCACTCTCTGGGAGCTAGGGAAGGCTGAAGTCATAGGAATAGAGGTATGCACTGGGGATCCTCAGGAAATAAAAAAAATCAACTTGTGGGAGGTGATGGCCAGCCCTTCTGATCATTGCTTCTTACCAGGCTCAGTTAGTTTCTGCAAAAAGTTGCAGAGAAAAACATGGACCAACAGAACTGCGGCAGAACTGAATTGTCGTTCACAGAAGAAAACTATTTTTTAGCTTGCCTAATGCCAAGACATAGTCAAAAGTAGAAGTACAGGTGAATTAAGAAGTATTCAGAAAAGCTTTAGCTGTATTTTTCAAGCTTGTATAGACATGCTGTTCACTGTTATCAAACATTTCAGTAGTGAAGTTTTTAGATATCATATGCTTAATTATAATATCCAGATTTTAGTCTCTGTATAGAAACTGTTCTTGCCAGAGGTAGGTAATTATGTATTCAAAGAAAAAAAGCAGAATGTGTTGTACTTGAAATTCAGGGTTTGGTTTGTGTTCTATGTCCATATTGAGAAATTGGGCCAAGAATTAAGAATTTCACTTGTCTATTTGATCTTAAGAAATCTTCAGGAACTGTAGGTTGGACTTCCTTCCAAGATGTATTTTTCAGAAAATATTTGATGTTATGAGTTTTTGATCTAATTAAAAGCTCATGAGGTATATTAAAAATATCACCACTTAATTGACATTCTAATATTTTAAAATCTGTCTTTGCTACACATGTTCAGTAAAGCCTTATTGCTTTGTTCCTCAGCAGAGATTCTGTATGACATAGAGTGTGTATGACTAATTTGGTTCTATTTTCTGTGTGGATCTAGCTAAGTGCTTATCATAAGGCTTTCCTGTTCAAAAGAGTGTCCTTTTTCTACAATAATTCCCTATTTTTAATTTCAGATTGTGTTGTCTTCAGTACATTTAGCCAACGAAATGGTATCAGCCATCTTATTTCTTTCTCCTTTGCCTTTGGAATCACTAAATTAAAATAGAGATTAGTGCTGTATTTTTTAACTAAGAACCTTTGTGCATGCTGACAATTGAAAAATTATTTTTCTATTTTAATTTTTCACAATTCTCTGAACTGGCTGCAGGCTTTGGAGTGCTACACCTGTGAGAGTGCAATTATGTCATATTGAGCTAAGGACCACCTGTAGAATTGCTTGAAGCATTATTTAGTAGTATTGCAAGCTCTGAGCCTTGAACACTTCAAGATGTAATATGAGTAATCCTGTGCTGTTTTCCACTTTATCTAGGTGCAGCATTATTATAACTGTAGCATTCTCATTATAATTGTGCTAATGGGGAGGGGGTAAGGAGGGAGAAGAATGAGAAAGATAAATGGCAGGAAAAAACTCCCTTTCCCAGCAGGGAAAAAGAGAAAAACAATTTTTATGATCTCATTCTTGGTGTTGGTGTAAGACTGCTCAGACAGAGGATACTTTCCCCAAAAGCAAACAGCATCAGTCTCATGGGTACTCCTCAGGGAGTCCACTTTCTGTGTACATCCCCTTCTCACATGTTCTTCCTTTGTTCTGCTTACACTAATGGCATGAGTAGTGGGAGAGAATGGTGACCAAAAGTGTAAATGTACCAAAAAAAAAAAAGATCTGCACAAGGCTTGGAGGGCATGAGGGAACACTGACACAGGCCTGTGAGCTGGAGACCGCAGCTCATTAAGTAGGTAACAGAATCCGTTAGCAATTGGGAAACTGGTCAAGAATCCTTGCTGTCAGTTTTCTTGCATGAGGTCCTTCTTGCACACTTAACCCATCATTTGGAAGAATTACGCAGTTTGTCATATCAATGTTCAGAGGTTGTTGACCCCTCTTATGAAGCACTGAAGGATGTATAAACTGAAAAGCCCTCTTTCCAAGCCATTTGCAATTTGGCTACTACATCTACTTCTTCCTCAATTGGGCATTTCCTTGGCTCTCAGTAACAGTTTAGAACCAGAACCTGTTCCAGTTCCAGCTGTGTTAAGCAAGCTTAATGGCTTTTCTTTTTTTTTAAATGCTGTTGAGAAGGACTGCTTCTGGTGGCTTATATTCTCAGATAACTGTTGATTATTTTCTTGTCATTTTCAGTTCACTGGCTGAGGAAAAATGGCTCTAATAAACAGTGGCAACTGTTGGTCTGGCAATAAATCCCTCTCAGCTTGGGGCCTTGCAAAAAGCAGTCTCCTCAACAAACCCAGGGTGCTGCACAGATACACGTCCTTGTTTTTCGCCAGTGAGGTAGGTAAGTGTTGGAGGTCTTGTGCAACACCTTCTCACCCTTTTTGTCTTTGAAGGTTTCTTTTTATGTTCACGTTATTAAGTCCTGGTCTCTTGGGTTCTAATCCAGCAAGTTGGTTTGATGGTAGGGAAGATGAGTGTTCATACAGATCATAAAGAACAATCAAAAAGTAGAGGGCGGGTAGATAGAGGAGGAAATGTAGTTATTTCCTGGGAGCTCCATTGGTTATGTACACACATCATATGGGTAATTCATAAAAGAAAACTCTCTCTGGGTGTAATCTGAGGTAAAAAAAAATAAATAAAGGTACAATTGAACACATACAACTCTGTTAGCAAAGAATGCCTTCAGGCAGCTCAGCTTTTTAATCTTGATTTTATTCATTAAACAGAATGTAAATAATGTATCAACAAGCTTAGAAGGATAGAAAGGCAGAAAAACTCAGTTACCTGCATCTTTTATGTGATGCTGAGGAACTAAATTGTTCAGCTAACTGAAATGGTGCAGAGGTGAAGAGAACCTGGGCATTGTTTTGGGTACTATTTCTAAAAAATATTGTTTGACATGTAAATATCAGAATCGGAGGAGGGATGGAAGAACATTGTGCTCACAGAAAATACTAACTTTTCACCCAGTGTCGTGAATCCCTGTGATTTTTCATTAAGATGTAACCTTACTTAAGTGAAGAAGTATCTAGATAAATCTTCAGTCTGATTAAGTTCTAATTAAATTTGATACATTCATTAAAATATGTTGCTGTGGTTTGCATTTGCTATCAAAGTTTAGCAAAGCATCAAACTCATCTCACTAAGCATCAAACTTAAGAAAGTGAATGAAAAATGTAAGCAAGCAAGAAAAATTGTGAATTGCATCTGGGGAATGAAAAACCTCTGGGGAATGTCCTGCTATAAATAGGAGTAACACAAAGTTATGTGACCAAGAATATTATAGATTGAGGTTATTAATATTGTTAGTCCCTAACTTGACAGCATTACTCATGAATATTTTTCTGCTGCCTAAAGTTCTGAGTTATAACAGAGGTAGAACAGAGGAATGACTAAGCAGCCTTCTTTCCCACAGAGATTTGACTGTCTAGATAATTGGCTGACAATCTGATTTATGAATAAAATTTTCTCAATCTAAATGGCAGCTTAATACTTCTCCAAATGGCCAATATCTGGCTATGGGCTTGTAGGCTGACACTGATTGTTTTGCAGAGGAACCTGCAGCAGGACCAACATGTTTCCACTGTAGCCCAAACTAGTCCTGACTGGAGTTTGCCTGATGGCTGATGAGTGATTGTCAGTAATTTGAGAGAAGCTCCTTTTGCTAAGACATAGAAATGAGAGGATAGAGAGTGGAAGCTCTACAGTAATTCTGTCATAAGACTAATGGTGACATATTGTAGATGAAATGTTTTGAACCTGAGTCACTTAGATATTGTGTTATACATCAGTCTTTTTTAGCATAATTTGTTTTGTGGTTTTTTTTCCCTCAAATTGTGATTCATATGAAACCATTTGGCACTTTTAAACCATATGAACCCAAGAGTCCATGGTCAAGAGCCTTGCATGTAACAAACTCTGAGAATAGGAAAACATAAGTGCTTTTCTAAGTAACCATTTTTTATTTTTCTCCGTGAATAGCTAATATATACATATATATAAATATATATATACACCATTCCCTAAACCCTATAGGTGTATCTCTATAGAAACACAGGAACTTTTGGCCCTGTGAATGAAAACAGTGTTGGGCATGGGTGAGGACTTATGTCCCACCATATTACAAAGAAGGGATAAATCTCAATTGAATGGCTGCTTTAAGCTCTGAACAGAAGAAAAGAGGTTTGAATCTCTGTGTCTTGGCACTACAGAAACCTCTTTTGTGCTATAGCTGAAATAGGTGATGATTGATATCGTACATATCAGGGTTATTGGTAGCAGACTGTTGCAGGAAGCCTGAGAAAATGAATACTGAAGCTTTAGCAGCCAGGTGTAAGTAATAAAAGTATCTGCTTTCATTAAAACAAACAAACAAACAAGAAACAACAACAACAACAAAAAAACCCACTATATAAACCAACACATGAGAAATGTAGAAATACACTGCCGGAATACCAGCACATTCTAACAGCAGCAGTAGCCTCTTGAAGAGGAGCACTAAGGCTCTCTCTTTTCAACTATGGAACTAATTAGCTGTTGCTACTTCCAATTTTTAACCTTGGTCTATTGCTTCATTTCATTTTTATTCTGTCTTTAATCGTTGCATGTCCATCTCGGCTTTATGTGGCATCCAGGCTTAAAATCCTGTGAATGAGTGAAAGAGCAGACAGGAATGCCTCCAAGCTGAGCATACCCTGTGTGAAGGTTGTTTTCTATGGAATCACTGTGGACACCCAACAGAGACAATTAGAATATATCTACTCCAAAATACCCTCTGGTATAGCTTTGTCGACTAGCTAATTAGAGGCACTTTTACAGCCCGTGGAGATCATGAGACTCCACTGCCATCTCAGTAGAAGGGCACACAATAGGCCAGGAAATACTTTGTTGCTTAGCATAGGAGGGCTGAAATCTGGCAGTGGACTTGCTCTCTTTCAAGGCTAGACCCTTCATTTGTTCACACTGATGGCTCATCTGGTTCGTGGGCTCTGCTGTCCATTATGGCCCTCATTATCTTCTGTTGCATTTCTACTGCAAGGGTGCTTTAAAAAGAAATTTAAGTATTGCGCTCCTTGATCCCGTCTCTCAGCATCTACTTCTGTATCACTATTTAGTGCGTTCCTGTGGATCTCTATGCTTTTTCAATCACCTCCTCCGTATGGTTTGTGTGTGAGTTTTGAAGTATTTCTTCTGCTTTATTCTTCTCTCAATATATGAAATTAAAAATAAAAATTAGAGATGGTTTAACAGCTAATGTATGTTTAGCAGATAGTAATAGAACAATACTTGAGACGCGAAGTTACTACCAAAGCCTGTTTTTGAAGTTATCAACTGGAATTCGGTCAATCAACAAAGTACTTGTTGTAGGAGGGAGTTTAAGCTGATGCAGACTCCTTAGCACATGATTAAAAGGAGCAGCATGTGTATAAGACTGCAGATTTGGGGCCGTTTTTTGTTGTGTACCTCAGCACCGTGTGTCCCTGGGCACTACTGCATAGCTGTGTAAGCTGGCTCCAGCAGTAGCAGAGCCACTTCTCACGCTGGGGTGCTGCTGCCTGTATCCCAGTATATAATTAGGTCCTGAAAATATTAACAGATACGTGTTAATAAGAGGAAGTGGTAGGGGCTGAAAGCATGTCTTTCCCGTCTGCTTCCTTAAGTATTACAAAATGTATGTCTGGAGAGGCAGCACAGGGACTCTTTCAATAAATCTGGATTGGCCCTTGGCCAGGAGAAGTTATCATTGAGCTCAAGGATCTGTGCTTCTCCTGAGGAAATAAAAAAGCCTCATACTCTCATATTTCTAGCTGCACAGTTTACATTAAATTAAAATATGTTTTATCCGTTTAGCAGTCTGAATAATAAAAGCTGTATACAGCTGCACTAACATTGTGCTGTGCATTCTAATGACAAGCCTGTGACTATAGCAGAATTGCAACTGCAGTTCAGATGTTTCTTAATTTATCCCAAATATTTTATTAGGGCTTTTTTAAAGTATGTATGCCAGAGAGGGAGGGGAAAAGAAGAGTAAATAGCATTTAAGATTTTAATAATTCTTTGTTAAAGAGATTTAATGTAAGGGAAATATGGAAATTGTATGTTTTCAGACTGACAAGTGTAATCATTTTGCCAAAACATGATTCAAATAACTGTCTAAATATTTGGAGTGTCTTCTAATAAAAATATACTCAACCTGTTTTCCCCACTCTGATTAATTTGAAAGCAAAAATGACATACAGTTCAAAGGAAGTCATTAAATCAGAAAGGACCACATTGTTTTCTCCTGGAAATCATGATTTAGTATTCAGCCTATAGTCTTAAACGTTTGTGTGTTTTGCCAGCTGTTTAGCGGCTTGAGGCACTTTGAATATATTCAACAAAATGACAATAAGACTTGGGCAAAGTAAGATTCATTAGTGGAAACAACAGAATAAAGTAGACAAGTAAGACAAAAAAGGGAAGGAAAAAGGAAAATGGCAAACTCCCTTCACCACAATTTTCTCCCTATTTTGAAAGGTGTATATGTGTGTAAACTGGAGAGGCATTCTATATGCAAGGGAAAGCCAGTAGTGTAAGAACTGATAGTTACATATGGCTTACTCTCCTTTTAATGGTCTGTGGAAAGAGACTGGCAACTTTTCCCAAAGATATAATAAAAACAGGTAACTAAGAACGCAGAGGATTACTGGCTTTAAAAAATATCAGCTGTCTACAATATTAGAAACATAACAAAACTTTAGGCCACTGCCATTGTTTTTGCCATTTGTGAAGTGCTGTATATGGATATGTGAATTAAGTGTTCTGAATAAAAAAACATATTGCATAGTTGTCAGAAAATGCAGAATACTGGATCAGAATTCTTCAAAACACCATTAAATAAGTGTGCTACAAAGGTTAAACACTAAAACATGCTGCCATATATCTGTAGAAGCCTATTCCTCTCTTCAAATGTAGAGTTCAGATTTTATCCCATGAAAAGTTCAGGTTTGTTTCACTCATTTAGCCTTGAAACCTGAGTGATCTTTTTAAACTAAGTAGCAATTCTGTTTACAACATGTCATAACTTTTCATCTCTCTTTACATGCAGAGTACTGCTGCACACACACGCACCAGTGTTTCTGCTGGCATCTAATTGCCTGAGAGCTGCTGAAATGAACCAGATGCCTGAGAGTTATGTTCACCATGACAAATGCCTCACATGCACCCATAAATGAGGAGTGAAAAAGAATACCTGCTTAGCTGGCTGCGTTTCTTGTTTCCAGTGCAGTGGGATCTATGTGTAAGACTGCATTTGAAGACGACTCCCAGTGCACTGGAAACAGGGAGCAACACATCTAGATGGTTTCATTATGAAGGTAAAATGAAGAAAATGTACTGACGGCGGAAAATATTAACTTATCAGCACTTGCCTTTACGAAGGCAGAAGGCCACTCATAAGTCAGAAAAGCCCTTTGGATCCTGACACTGCCAGCCATCGGATGTCACTGTTGCACTGCTCAACTGCCACAGAAAAAACATTTCTTTAGTAAAAAATTCTCTATCTTAAAGAAGGCGAAATAAAGATAAATAGGTAAGAATTAGGGGGAGTTGGGTAGGGTTCTGAGTGAGATTCATCTCTGTGTGTAAATTGAAGCCAGTACCTTAAAGAAGATTGAAACAAGATAGGCATTTTTTTTCTTCCACCGGTGTGGAAGGAGGCAGAGTCCATCAGGGCATGGAGGCAAGGAGCTGCCTCAGTCTAATGAAGGAAGGAGATGAATGTCTCAGAGACGGATCCTGGCACGATTCTTTTTAATTCTGATAGATGTATGAGAGACCAAAGCACAAAGTGTTTTAAGAAACAAAGCAAAGAGGAAGTAGACTATGTAGAATACTTCTTTCTTAAGCTGGGATGGGGGCACTTTCTCTTCAAAATAGGAGCATTTCATCACACCTCAGTTTCCTTCACATCAGTGAAAACTGATCAGTAATCGGGTGCTTACTGCATTCTTTCTCTATTTGTGATGTTTGTACATTTAGGATCATCAGCTCTAATTAGTGTATTGTTAACATAGTAGAGTTTGTCTAATAATTTTTATCAAGGTATTATATGTTTGTAAGTGTCGTGTTTGTGAGCAGTAAGTATTGTGGAACTATTAAGGGAGCAATAGGTTCTCTAGTGTTATTATATGTGTATATATACAATACACAGGAAGATCAGTTGCGAAACTCACCTATTTTTGAAAAGGACTGTGGTTTGGTCATCTTTTGTTTCTATATTTTAAGTCTTAAATTATAATTATTTCTTAGGTTATACTGATCTCTAATTGCCCGCATAAAAAGTTGATGATAATTGAGAAAAGTCAAAGGAGGTCAGAAAAGGTCAGCAGAAATTATTGATGAAAACCAAGAAAGAACGATTAAGAGCTGGATAAATAAAAGCAATTTGGAAAATGATGATAAAACATGCATGTATTAAATATCTGAGAACAATGAGGAATAACTCATTTCAGAAAACTTTACTGCTCACTCAAACTATACATAGGAATAACAATAACAAGTGTGCTATTAAACAACAAAAGAATAAAATTGAATAAAAAGGTATTTACTAAAGTAAATATGAGTAAATTATTCTAGATGATAGAAGAGACTTGAGGGGGAAGGTCAGATAAATATCTTTTAAAATGGCACTAAAACTGAGTGTAGTACAAAAGCTGGCATTAATAGAGAGATTAACTGGACAGAATACTTGTCATTCTTCATTGAGGACAGTGTGATGTTCTAAACCTTTTGCACTTCTGCACTCTGCTAATTTTCATTCCACTTTCATTGCAACACATTGTCTTTCCTGAAAGAAGAGCAAGACTGAAGGTAGCCGATCTCACTAACGTTTCCAAAAATAGGCTTGTTGCTGGCAATTTTACAGTAGAAAGCATTCAGAGAACTCAACTGGGAAATCTTTAATAGGAAAGAGCCTTTCTAAAAGACAAATTAGAAGCATGGAAAAGAGAGTTCCATAGTGAACCTAGATACGCTACTAGGCTTGGGAGCATTTTTAAAGAAATAAGTATCTCAGATGAAAAGAGAGAATTCCCTCAGCCATTTTACTATGGAGATGTGACTTCTATCTGCCACATTCAGAAGTAGATGGGGAAACACCCAGAGGTGGAAGCAGAACCAGTGCCCGCATACATGGCCACACAAGCAACTTATGCAAATAATTCTGTGTTCTTTCCTTACCCTGTGTCCCACTAGTTAGTTCTTCTCGTATATTTGCAACTATCTGAGAAACAACTAAGATGCTGTCACTGAATGATAAGAAAAGGTGGAGAGTAACCAAAAATTTGTTGCTGGCTCTGATCTGTTAACCCATGTGCTGAAAACGGGCATCTTGACACAGTGAAGTGCCTATGACAAGTGTTACTGTGAACCTGCAGTACAGAAAACTGGAGCTCCTACCTTGCTTTTACTGAAAAAAGAATGAGGCTCGGTAGTCAAAATGAAAACTGTGACCTTAGTTAGCATCTGCCCATGGCTTTGGGTATGGGTATGTATGTTCACGTGTTTCTTTTTTGTCCTTTGAGAGATAGAGTACAGTGCTAAAGAGTTTGGGTTTAAAAATCAAAATCTCATACTGTGAGAGCCAACACAACTATGACAAAATTGGCACTCTGTCACTTGGTAGCCTGTCAAAGCATGCAGAATTTTCCCAAGAGGGAGCTTTACCCAATAATGACAAGTATCAGTGTGGAGTATAGAATGGCATAGTGTGCTGTACACGGCATGGGAGTGCAATGGCAGCGGACAGGAGAATTTGGTTGTGAGAACTTGGAGCAGTTCACATTGCACATGAGATTGGAAATGTTGGCTATGTACTATATGAAAATAACTGAAAATGAAAATAATAATTGCCAACAGCATGTACTCCATACATAGCTGTTGAGTAGACAAGCCTGAGTTTATTTGTAGGTAATGATTTTTTTGAGCTGACAATCACTGGACAGCATTAAATTTTGTGTGTTCTTGTTTTTTTTTTTTTGCTTCGAATGTTCTTGTTACAAAAGACTGTTGCTGATCTATGCTGATACCATTTTTTTCCTGACTAAATCTGGAGAATCTTAATCAGCTCTGTGTGTTTAGCTTGTTTTGCTTTCCCGTGTGTTACCAAAAGCTTCCCTCTCCACTAATGTTCAACTGCGTGCTCTGCTCTTACTACACTTTCAGCTACATGTGTTCTCTCAGCATATATATACAGAATTAGTATTGAGCCATCGATAGTTTTGTCTTTCATTATAAACGCAATTGCTATTAAATGTATCAAGTAGCCTGTTGCAAATGCTTAATGTGTTTGCAAGCATAAACAAGAGGAATTCCTAGATAAATGTATAATGATTAGGCAGGAACCTTTAACTGAGCCAAAGAAGATTGCAGATGTGCATTCATAGGCTCTGATCCAGCAAAGTGCTTAAACACCTGTTTTACTTAAGAACACAAGCAGCCCAATTGAACTTAATGGGACTATTCAGGCTTAAAAATAAGAGCTTAGATTGAATAGTTGGATTGGAGCCAGGAATATTAACAGGCAGGAGCCACTGTATTTATGAACTGTCTTTGTCTCAGGCATCAAGTTAGTAAGCAGTATCTGTGTCAGCCAGTAGTGGGATTACTTAGTCTTTGTGGGACCACAGAACTGGAAGAGAAACAGGAAGGATGAGATTATTTGGTAAAAAGGAATTAAAAAAAAACCCCAAGTTAGAATCTGGCTCTAGACAACAAATGCTTCAGACTGGAAAGCTGTCTTAAATGTCGGGGTTTGGCTCAGGTTGATCACTTGATGTAGTAACTCCGAGACTTCAGATCTCCCTGCCATTAGTTATACCTTGAATGGTGTCAAATTAAAACTTTGCATGCCAAAAAGTTATATTTTTATGTGAGCCTGTCCTAGTGCTTCTAGTAGCTGTGCTTTAACTTACCTTATTTTTGTAAGTTTGAGGGAAGTGTTTTCCACCCCTGAAAAAATGTGCCTTTCTAATACAGAATGTGAAAGATACATGAAACCCTTTCTTTGGGCTAACACTGCATCTCCAGCCCACTTCTACCAAATGCTCTGTATAGTCTCTTTGGCTGTACTGCATGCAAAGAAAATGAGGCTGAGAAATAAAAAAAATGCTGACTCTTCTATCTGAAATCACACCAAGTACTAATAAAAATGCTAGCTCTGCTTTATTTGAAAGCAACTCAACACGGGATCTCTGCTCTGATTTCTTTTATGTGAATCACCCATACCTATTGATAATAAAGTGAAGTTCCTTTCCTTACATCCTTATAAATCTAAAGAAAGTTATGCAAATCGAAAAATGCACCTTTGTCAGAATGCTGTCAGGTAGCACCTTTCACTCTGGAGGACTATTTGTAAGCACAGGGAAACATCCAGAAAGTAGTAATAAATTGCTCTGGTACACTGTTCTGGCAGCCGTTAATAAATCAATGTGAAGGGGAGTTCTGAAGGGCAAAATGTTGCTGTCGGTAGGTGTCCAATTTAATTTTGCTCAAAATTAATATTTCGGATATGATAAGTGAGCTGGCAGGAACAGATTTCATGATTAATTCTACAGAGTCAGAAATGCTTTGATGGCACTTTAATAGCAGCTTCACTGATCTATAAGTCCCTCCAACTGACCGGTGTGCTCAAGTTTCTAAATTATATTATTAAGTTTCTCTTGTTGGTCTGTAAATAATGAAATGTTGCATGCTAAAAGGTAAAGGTCTCCTTGCTCCTAGTTCTATGTGTGTAAACTAGATGTGGACTTAGCTGAAATTAACTTGGATATATAGGAGCTTAAAAAAAATCAAGGACGGGTCAGCCCTTTTGACAAAACAGCCCTAACTTATTCTGTTAGCCTAATTCACTTGACCCTGACACAGAAGAATTCAAAAGTCCTTGCTTTTGTGCTGGAGAAAGGTTAATGATAGTCTAATTAAGGTGCATTGAGGAAGCTTTCAAATGTAGAATGACATTAAAAACAAATACGTATTTTGTTTCATAGGGAAGAGCTTTCATTCCTGCTTCCTGGGGAACCTTTGCAAATGCTAACCAGTGAGGACCTGCAGCATCTTTGTCAAATTTCATAACTGACATTTGTATGTACAAAACCATTCTCTTTAATGGAATTGTCCTCTGTATTGGACATTTGCTGATATGTCAGCTTCTGAAAGAGATTTTTGTATTATCATTTTAGTGATAGAAAAACTGTGCTGCAAAAAGACAAGTTCACATCTAAGTTACACATTGCCCCAAATCGGTAATTATTTTACAACTTTTTGTTGTTAGTTTTTCATATAAGCCACGGAATTCTTAAATCTTGAATCAGGTATGATTTTAGAAATCTGTGAAAATAAAAGGCACTGTGAGTGTTTGATTTTATGTATGCATATTGAAAAACAAGGAGAAGACACGTTTATGCAATACAGAAGAAAAATCATGCAGATGCAGAAAATGTATAAGAAAACTGATTAACTTTAGCAATGTAAATTATCCTTATGTTTATGCATTTCTTCAATTTAGAATATTCATTAAAAGGCCTAGAAATGAGACTTGTTGCTAGCTGTTTCAGAGGAGGTAGTACTCAACTTGATTAAATTGTACTATGGGCACAGTGTATGTGTTGAAATTCTATACAATCCACAGCTGATGTCATTTGTAGCAAAATGTACACAGGATGAGTGAAACAAAAGCTTATGCTAATTTTGCCATGAAATGAACAGTTTGGGTCGATTTTATGCCAGCTCATCTTTCCTAAATTTGCTGTTTATGCTGGAGGCTGGATTCTACCAGGGTCACTATACAGCAAGAAAAGTCAGAAGGTGACTTTGAAGCCAGTGGGTCAAAGTACCCTCTCTGGCAAAAGTCCAATGGAGAGCAGGGTTGTTGGTACGGGTGCTCAGTGCAGTTGGGGGCTCAGCCTTCTTCCCATGGCAGCACCCAAAGATTTGGATGTGCCTGTCCCCACGCATCGTGTTTGCTCATCAGGCTGCATGCAGAAGATGATTAATAAGCTACTCTAAGTGGGGACAGAAAGGCGTACTTGTACATCTCTGCTCTAGCAGTGCTTTCCTTGCACTACAGTGGCAGTTCAGGGTTTCAGCCATTAGACTGAACAGGAACTCACATTGTGAACAGTTACATACTGGAACCCATACACTGAACCTCGGTGATACCCCAGCGTGTGCATTAACATTCCTAGACTTTCTAGAAAGATATTTCTTGCACCAGGTGCATTTCTTCAGGCTTTTTCTGCTGCAGACCCGAGCCCAGCTTTGCCAGAGACTGACTGGTTCAGCCATTCTGCATTGCAAATGCTCAGAAGACTGCCACTTTCTCTTGTGTCAGAAAGCCATTAAGGAAGAACAATATAAAACAGGCATTGTTCAACATCCAAACTCCAGCTGTCAGTCATGGAAGAAGCATCATTAATTTCTGAGGGGCTTTCCTATATATCTAGATGAGTAAATGAAAAGGTGAAAATGAAAAATAAATTCTCATATATAAATGGAACACTTGGATTATAAACTAGCCGTAATGCTCTGTTTCTGTGGCAACACAGAGGGACTGAAGGCTCTTACAGGAGTATTTCTCTGACTCATTCCTGAAAATTAATGCAGTCTTTTAATTTGAGGCTGTTGGTTTGGCAAAAGAACTTCAGAAGCAGCACTTTGATGTCTCTTTGTAGCTGAGGAAAAGCCTTTAATTAGGTCACCTAAACTTCATTTTCTTTCAAACTGTTCACTTTCGCAATTCCTTTTTCCTTTCTTTCCTTTGATGTGTCAAAATATATGCCAGTGTTACTTAAGTTTATTTATTATGCACTGGCATTAAACCTTTGCTATTAACATTTATTTATATGCTTGAAAATTGATTAATTAATTAAGTGTGGAAGGAGAATTATTCATTCATGTTTCATTTAACATTCTACATGCTTGTCACACAGTACGTAAGTACTCTGTAGCAATAAAAACTATAGTATGTTGGAGTGGGTGCTATGTCTCCCAGCCCAATTACCTCCTTGGTTTTAATTCAATTTGTCAATTGAAAACTAACTGTTACTGATTCAATGAGAAGGGACCAATTTTTGAGTCGAGCTGCAAAGTCAGACAAAGAAAGATCAGCCTGGCTTTGAGACAGTGTTACGTAAAGGATTCCATAAGATCTCATGCTGGAATGCTGGACTGCATCATCTCGTGTTTCTCTGTGTGCAGTGTTTGGGAGGTTCAGACAAGGAAGGTTTTGTTGATGTCCATGTTCAAACACGCACAGTTTTGATCTGTGAGTTTATACAATTATTCTCATCCAAAATGAGAGCAAAACAGTACCAAATGACCTGTCACGTAATTAGAAGGATGAAATTCAGCCTGTGCAGTGGTACAGACCATTACCCACGTACTGTTATTGTTCTGAATTAGCAGTCCCATACTGAGCACAGTGCTGGTCATGGCTGGCTCCTTATGGAGACTGAAATCACCTCTGGTAAATGCTGAATGAATATTTGTAATGCCAGTCTGTGAAACATCTAATGAATGAAATTAATTTGTAAAAAGCATTGAGTGTCTTTTGTGCTTGATCGTAGGGTGTTGGAGCTGAAGAAACAGCTCTGATGATGCTTCTTTATGGGCAGCTGAAGCAGGAAATGGTCGGGATTTTTTCAGCAATGGTTCGGCAAACCTTCTTCCCTTTCCAGGCTCCAGTCGGTGCCTCTGTATCTCATGCTGCAAAGGACTGTAAGGCACGTACCATCACTGCATATAACAAAAGAATTAGTAGGGAAAATAGGTGTGGGAGCAATAGACTGACAATTCCTGTGAATACAATGCTGCACTGAGGAGATTTAGCAAATTGCCATTCCCATCATTTTAAATCTGTCCTATTTGTTTTTGTTTGTTTGTTTGTTTGTTTTTGCTGTTCCTGAAGGAAATTCCCAGATGAAAACACAAGTAAATTTTATATAAGATCAGAATAAATAAATGTGACCTTTTCATGTTTAGAGATGTTTCTGCTTTTCACTGCAGCGTTATGTGGTTGCTGTTTGTCTCACCATGTTGTGATGTAACAGAGTATCAGAACTGGGTAGCTAAAAGCTGAGCTTGATTATGCCAAGAGCTGGTTCCTTAAGAAGGGGAAGAAAGATAGCTAAGCTTGTGCATTACGGTGTATCAGATTGCTTAATTAGTCGTATGCCTCTATTTACCAAAGCACCACTGTTCCTTACAGAACAGTCACTGTGTTCTCTGTAGCTTTAAATAATTCAGATGGACAGAAAGCCACTGTCACTACAGTGAAACAAAAAATGTAACAAAGGATAGGATCACAGCACTGTGTGCTGCGGGTTTAGGCAGGTACATGTGGTGAGCAGCAAAGCTCTGAAGATTTTTGTCTGTAGGAGATGCAGAAACAGAAAACTAGTGAAAACATCAGAGTGTGATCAGGAGCAAAGCATTGTCCTTCCAGGAGGTGTTTTCTGCACAAAGGATGGTGGGGAGGTGGGGAAAGAGGTAGTCAAAATGAGATGAGAACAGTGGCGTATAACAAAGCTTTTCATCTCAGAAAATTCTGTGATCCACCTTCAGGGAAACTTTGGCAACAAAATCTGATACCTATACATCATCTGGTGCATTCCAATGGGAGGAAAATGCATTCCTGGCAGATTTGGGGAGCACCTCAGACATAACAGTTGCCTCCAACTCGCGATGGTGTTGAGAAAGAAGGGAAGTGTTAGAGATGCAAGGAAATTAACATGAATTTGGTTCTGATGTGTTAACGGTCTCATCAGTGCATCATAAGTGGAATCTGAAGACACCCAGTATGTTATATTTGTTTTTCCTGTTCTCTCATGCTTTGATTAGAGTACACAAATAGAATCATATTAATAGTATGGCATCTTACCATCTGCAATGGAAATTCAAGCCTGTAGCTTGCAGCCTTTTGATTGAGATGCAAAATAGCTTCTGGCAGTACCTTTTCTTAGGATTTTACTATCAGTTTGTGCAAAAAAAACCAACCAAAACAAAACAAACAAAAAAAACCCAAACCTATTTTTTTCCTACTTTTATTTCCCACTTTTATTTATTTATTTATTTTTAGTCCAATGAGTTATTTCATTGCTTGGTAATATTTTTTATTCTGACAAATGATGAATAAAAATGTCTCCTGAACCAAAAGATATTCCTAATACTCCTGTTATTGATAAACTGAGGTCATGTTCAGTGCTGTACACACTGAAAAATAAATACTTAAAATGGAAATTTTCCTGCAGGGTTAGGCAGGTTAGGTTAGATTGTCATCTTCTCTTCTTTTGCCACAAAAGAAAACAACTCTAGGCCACAAAAGAAAACAACTCTAGGCCATTTCCAAATAAGTCTAAAATGTTTTTTAACTATGTATGTTTTTTTTCTAGCAAAGATTCTGTGTATACTCTTTAAAGAGATGTCTTTGGAAGTAATGAGAAGTAACTCTCACTGGAAACAAAGGAACTCAGCAGATCTGTTTGCCTGTCCACACAAAGACCTGGGTCAGTTGTACCATATCTGTTCTTGTAACAGTATGGAGGTTCTAAAATCCTTGTATGCTTGATGTGTTGGTAGTTTGGGTACTGACTACTGGCTTTTGTTTGTATTTTGTGTGATGCAGAATAACAGAAATTAGGTTTACATCTTTGGTTCTTGCTAACTTCTTTGTGTAGCCATTCACACCTGTGCAAATTGACAGTGCACTGGTTTCTGATCTCCAGGGAACAGACAGTTTAAGTAAGACCACTGTTAGACACCTGCACTGAGTTTACAGCTTTAGTAGAAAATTGTTGAGAGTTCACAGATTGAAGTGGTGTGAAAGCCTGTTGGGTGTAAGACGCTGTCCAGAAGCCTCTGACTCGCTGCTCTCGCCATGGAGCCTGCAGTTGTATGCTCCTCACACGAGTTTGTACTTCTCCCATTCAGCTTTAGTAGTTATTATGTGCAGGGTGTCAGACATTTCACACAGTCTCAGTGTCTGCACCAATATAAAAGACTGTAGAAGAATTAATTTGGAGTCAGTGTTGATACGTTTGGTTTGGAGTATCACTTTGAGTACAGATGGGTTACCCTCACAGAGGCTTTCAGCAGCTCGCTCCCTAAAGCTGTATCTGATATTTTACCTCGTGCTGATCTGTAGGACTGTGTGACTTTGTAATATCTGGACTATTTTGATAGCAGACATAGTTAGTGAGATTATGTAAAATAAATAGTCAACTGCACCCTTTAGTCCATACTTGCTTATCTCATTACTGATAAGCTTGGGCATTTGGGACCTTGTAACTGATAAATCATTGACAGCAAAACATAAGAGTATCTGTCCAACACAGAGGTTCTTTCATCTTTCATCTAATTGACACCTTTAGGCTGAAGTTTCTAAAACCATGTTGCTCTTAATAAATGTTAACTAAGCATTAACCTGTCATTGATCTCTATGTGTTAAGGAAGAGCGAAGCCTGCCCGCTGTGGAGCATTTTAGATTTGCATTTTGTAGTAACGTGCTTACTTCTGCTGGATGGAGAAGCAGTGTTCAGTGATATGCAAAATATTCCTCACGTATCATTATTGGCAAGTTAAAGTGGCATCACTGAAGGACAGAGCGCTTTCAGTGTAGCATGCATGCTAGCTTCGTTCTGGGCTGTTAAGTATTACCTGGTTTTACTGGCTGTTGTATTCACAATCTCAATTTTATCTTGCTGTTTTAAGGTGTCCTGAACACCCTTACTGCCTGTTGTTTTTTACCTCTGCCGTCTCTCTCCCTCTTATGGTCAGTTTCTGCTTCACAGACAGTCGAATGTGGATTCAACACAAACAGGTGTAAGAAGTGTCTTGGAAATGTAAATTGGATTGAAGGCAGAGAAGTGTGGGCTTTGTAAGATCATCAGCTTCACCACAGAAAGTCCGAATTAGTTGTGAAAGGGCTGGCTGCCCTGCTGGCTCCTCTGAATGGAAGCACAGAAGAGTCCAGGGGCAGTGGACTCTTGAGGGTCCTTCTCCCCTACAATGTAATTTCAGTTACATACACAAAATAAAATTGGGACCTCAGCCCAAACTAGCCAAACGTTGCTAAATTGCTGTGCTGACAAACTGTGTGGGGCAGCTGTGTGGCAAAACTGTTCTCTTTTGCTATCTCTTACACCGCTGTCTTGAGAGAAGTAATTTTTTTCCATTTTAACTGTATCCACAATACAGCTTTTGGAAACATATTTGAGAAATATTGAAAAATCATACTTTAGCCTAGTATTGTTTTGAAGGCTCAAAAGGTTATGTTATACTTGTCCTTATTACCATTACTCAACTCATAGAGCGTGCAAAGCAACGGGGCATGGAGAGAGGAATGAGAAAAGCAAAGGGCTTGCGGCTCGTTATTGGAGCTACCAGTAAGTCTGTTTGAGTTTCTGGTACCAATCTGTGTCATCTTTTTTGGTTACTCACAGCACTGAAGGGAAGATGTTTGTGAAGTACGGTATTTAAGGAAATAAACGTTCTGTGGCTATTCAGAGTGCCTTGTTTTTCATGAAGTCTCATTCCACTTATCCACAAAAGAGAGGCTTTTAATTAGACTTCTGAATCCCATTAGGAAAAACAAATACCAATACTTAACTACTCATAAGTGACAAGATGGAAAATTGCTAATGTAATTAGATTTTTAATAGTGTTAATGACTCTCATTTCTTATTAATAAGAATGAAACCTAATGAAAGACTGTATGAAAAATTGTTACTGCTTCCTCTCCTACCCTTAAATGCAGAGCAGTTGCATTTACTTGAATTCATTTTTTCTATTCTGTGGAGTCAGGTGGTGCTGTGGCATTTTGTATTAGCGTAGCCTGACGGAGTGTGGCGTGATTATTGTCAAGTGGATGAAATCACTGGGTAGATTTTGACGTGTAGGAAGTGGGTTTTGTATTCTTAGAAGTATTACAGTGAGCAGTAAGGTACTATAAAAGAAACATGAAAACATAAGCTCAAGATTTACTAGAAATCTACTCTAACTGATCAGGTATTGGTATTAATAAATAGCTGTGGTATCAATAAATAGCTGTGGAAATATTTTTCAATGAAAATCTCTGTAAATTTTTTCAAGTGGAAGAAAGCATACTGGTAAGTGGGGTAATGTCATGATGCAATTATGAAAACAAGTCTGGACGCTCTGCTGTTGTCGATACCTCACAAGTGACCGTGTTCAAACTGTGAACTATCTATCTCAGGTGACACATCAAAATGCTTCATGGAAACAGCCCCAGGCTTTGGCTTTTTGAAATCCAAATTCGGACTGCTAGAAGATGAGCATAAAAATTGCAAATGAGTTGTATGATTCTAGCAGTAGACTAAGGAGCGAACTGTGTACCAGCACAAAAGTGATGGAAAAAAACCTGAAAGGTGAGCATAGCTAAAATTTAATTGTTGAGATGCTTAAAAATCGGATTTCTAAATAACTCAAAGAAAAATGTAGAGCTCACTGTGGTTCTAGGTAGCAATGCCAGTACCAACACAGACTGAGAGTCTGTCCCTCCAAAACTGTAGCACATGCATTGCTACATGTATTGTATGACTGCTTTTTTGATATTTTCATTTCTATGCCATTAGTAGCACTATTCATATAAAACTTTGTTTTTTAAAAAAATGAGTAAATATGCTTGATTGTTTTTCAAAATCATCCTTAAGACTTAATATAAATAATCTGTGGTATATACAAAAATACAAACTGTGTGTCTGTACTCGTGTTTCAAAGGAACACAAAGCAGAATCTTTCCTTGTTTCTCCGGGTGTGCCAGTGTGAGAGGAATGCACAGGGACTGGCTGAATGTGAGGTTTCAGTTTAAATATCAGGAGTGACTCATTTCGGTTACCTTCAATGAGAGCATTAGACTTCATTAATCACATTGGCTTAATCTCTTGAAGTCCAGTTCAGGGTCTGAGCCTGAATGGGAACCTTCTTTGAATTACATGCAGTAACCTGGAAAGCGTAGTTCTGTGATGTATATTTTATTTATGTGGACACAAATGCAAGAGGCACAAATTGGTCAAGATTTTATATGCACAATCTGCATTTATATCCAAATCCAGGCTTTACTTGGCATTGTCCTGGGAAAACAGCACAAACCTTTTTTTTTTTTTTGAAGCAGAAGCCTAGCATCCTGCAAAAGGAACCCTGACACCATTCTCATATTTCTTTCCAATCTAGCGTATGTCTACTTTCAGAGCCTGCCATTACTTTTACTGTATTTTCTTTGTGACAGAACATTGCATTCAGACCCTTAGGCTGCCTTTCATCCTGGCATTCAATAATAATGGACAGCGTGTAAAGATCTGTAATCAAAAGGTAAACACTGTAGCATTGTGTACAAATAACTCTTCGAGATATTTATCCTGAAAGACATCCAGGTTAACATTTTAGCTGAGGACACCAGGGAGACCTGCCTGTGGTGAGCGAGCTCCTTCTTTTGGGTTTGTTTTCTGTTCAGCTGTTTCCTGGTGCATCAGCTCAGCAAGTGTGCAGCACAGAGCTGCTGCAGGAGCAAAGCCATTTTAATGGCACTACTCTGAAATTCTCTCACTCCTGGTTTCTCCCTATTGTTGCCCTGATCTCCATTTAAGCAGCAGGTGCTGGAGGGTTCTACAACCTTGTCTGAACCCGAATGTTGTGCCACTTAGGCATTACTGATGTAGTTTAATCAATACTATCCTCACGGACCTGGCAACAGATGTAGCTAAGATCCATGACAAAAGGAATAAGCTATATGGTATAAGGTGCTTTCTAGAAGTCCATTTATTGCTGTGCCATATGTCCTTCTAAGAACTAACTTAGTTATATCTGGTGACAGTATGAGTCTACAAGCAGAGGAAGCAGCTGTCTAAGGAAGGCAAAATATAAGAGCCAAGACAAATCAGAGTAGATAAAGCAGAGTTGTAAAAAGCCAGGGACAGCAGGAATTACTTTGGCTGATAACTGAATTGGCTGTCGTGGTCTGAAGGCCATGCACAGGGATAGAGCCTCTGGCCTCCCTGCTGCCAACCCCACCAGTGGGTACTGGGGCTGTGGTGTGTCAGGGCTTTTGCAGCCCTTGTTCCCTGTTGAACTGTATAGAGTTCTATTGAGCTTGTAGAGAGACTTGCAGGAACCCATGAATCCTCTCACTCTTACCTCCTTCTATACTGATATGTGAGAGAGCCCTAGAAAGAAACCAAGGAGATCATTTAAATTTCCCTGTGCTAGAGCACAGATTTTTTGAATTTTGTTTCTTTCTTGATACTCTTAGATATTGCTGAAATAATACCATATGAAAGAGGCTTACAATTTTTATCACAGAGTCACAGAAAGGTGTTATATGCATTATCATTTACTTGAACTTAAAATAGACGTAAATATAAAAGAGTAAAGAAAGTGAGAATCTAAGTCTTTTTTCCAGTCTTTTCATTTTGTTCCTGTGGTCCTTGAGCCCTTGTGTGCATGATAAAGTGAGCACTCTGTACAAAAGGTACTTAGGCCATGGACAAAACACCAGGTTAACTCATGACAAATTGAGCTGTCCCAGCTGCAAACACATGATTCAATTCCTAAAAGTGATTTAGTTTGGTCCCAACAGGAGCAAATGGAGCCCTAGATCTAAATGTCTGGTGCTCTGTAATGCCTGCCTCTGTACATAGTTCTTTCAGGTTTCCAATACACTGCTTGATCTCTTGTACTCAGCTGCTATCATGCAATTTCCAGCAAGTATTTCAAGACTTAGCTGTCCCTTTTTGTGCCTGTGGTATTAATCAGCTCTGGAGGAGGCAGGTGGGATGGGGGGAGCATTGTTGGAGCTGGTCAGGCTTCCGCACCTCCCCACCTGAATGCTGATGGTGCAGCTGAGCCTCTTCAGCTCTGGTAAGGTCAGGTTGGAGCGGGATCTGTATGCTCTGAGGAGAGTGGAAGTAGAGGTGGAACTGTGGTGTTGTTCCCAGGGCTTTCAGGAAGCAGGCTGACATGGCATCAGCCTCTCAGGATTTGCCTAGGTCATCAAGTCTGATTCGAGTATATCACTGTTACAGCTCCCTTTCAAGGTTTCCTTGGCTTCCTGTACCTCCTCTTTTGTTTTCAGATAAAGAACTGAAATACCATGGAGACAAACTCCTTATAAACACCAAGCAGACAGACAGGTCAGCCACTTTGAGGCACGTTATTTTATATGACATATTGAATAGAAGCAAAGCGAAGGCTGGGAAAAAATCCTGTTATTTTCAAACCAATCTTCTCACGCAGTGGCTACAGATGATTCTGTTTGTAATAAAAGATGAATAAGTGCTCTGAGAAAGCAGAAGTGGGATGCTGGGTGGTGCATCTCTGTGTTACCATTTGAAAATCAGATTATTTTTGTTCGCTCTTTATCTGTGATGTTTTGAACAGTAGCAACTTTAATCTGCCTTCCCCTCCCAGATTTGCCCGTATTAGTCAGAGACTGCTAACTACTTCATCGTTAATTACATCAAACGTAACAAGACTTCTTAAAGTTAAAACAGTACTTACTAAGAGTAAGTCTGGGTGAGTCACGCTGTTATTTTTAGTCTGAATAATAACATTAAAAGAATGAAATGAAAAGCATTAAATTCTCATGGCAACCTGTTGGTGACAGCAAAGCTACATTAAAGTGCAGCTTGCATTCAAAAACAAGCAAAAATACACTGAACTGAACCCTGCATATTCTCAGAGAGAGATGGACTCACCAGATTTTCATTAAATTACTTAATTATGTTTATACAAAAAGCACCTGGTTTCTTCTAGTTTTGAAGTGACTGTCTGACCTAGCAATGCCTTAGCTAAGTAATGCAATGACTGAGAAGAAGAATGCAGATGCCGGGGAGCCCTTTTGTTTCTTTCAGATAGGAACAACAATTCTCATTCACAGAGCAGATTAAAACTCATCTTTCAAATGGATTCACTGTGTTGCCCCCAGTTTCTGAGTAAACGAAATCACTGTGATCAGGTGTGGGTATAAAGTAGCACTAGATGTTGTTGATTAGGATGGAATCACCTGTTTCTTAAAGCCCTGCTGGGAGTGGAAGCCATTTGTTCCTGTTGTTTTTCCAAGCCTGAGAAGATCCACGACTCCTGTGAGTGGGTACTTTAAGTGGGTGCTTTTGGATATGGTTATTTACTTACCTAGATAATATCTTGTAAAAGTTTGTCTAAATGCAGATCTGGTTAATTGGTGATATATGTATTTTTAGTGGGATTAGACGTGGCTCATATTTTTACTAGGCTTGGAAAAGAGAACAAGGACTCTCTATTTAAAACTAATCCAGGGGTTAAGCTGTTACTTTTGCCCTGTTGAGTACAATGGAGTTTAGAGAAGCACGTTTTTTGAAGTTTAAGACAATACAAACAGTCAAATATTGAACAAGTATGGTTGTTCTGGCAAGCCTCGCTTGATGACTGAATGTTCAACTATTTATAATTTTTTCAAGAAAAGCTCCTTTTCCTATTCTCTTCTTCCTTTACCCATCACCATCAGACGTAAGCTGTTTTGTTCTGACCAGTTGAATCTAAGCAGAATGCCAGCGTAAGAATCTAGCTAGCATCTCAGCCCCAAGGAGATTTATATAGCTGCAAATAGAAAAATAGGAGCGTTTCATAAAGCAGTAGCTGAGTCATGCTAGTTGGCTGTAACTTTGCTTTACTCTACAGATAAACAAAGATGGTGAATGTATTGCAAACTAAACTTTGTGATGTAAAAAGAAGGAAAATAAGTAACAAAACTCAGATGTGTTTGGGAATTTGTTTTCTCTTTTTCTTGTACACGTGTAAAGATACTGTAGTTTAAGTAGCAAAAAATGGAGTGATTTGCTCTTTTTAATTCTGTCTGATCAGCTGTAACTCTAGATTATCATACAGATTTCCTGGAGATGAATCATTCTCACTGCTTAAAAAATGTGAAATGATTGATACCAATTTTCTGTTGAGAAAGCTGTGTTTAGTTAAACTGTAAGCTTCCCCTAATGAAATAATCTGCCTAAATCTGGGCTGTTGTCCACAAAATGCAGAGAGGCTGAAAAACAAAGCATGTTGATTACTAACAAGGACCTATTTTTGCTGTCAATCAGGGCTTTTTATTTCAAACTGGACGAAACTTTTAGATATGATATTTGTGAGCCTTTTACAGCAAGTCTTTGGCATTTCAGTAAATTAAGGCATCATTTTTTCAGGAAAAACTTCACCCTAAATTTTGTTGTGTTTTGCTGTCTTTGTGTCAGTTTGAGCAGATTTGTTGCGTGTTTCTGATTCTCACATAAATAAAGTTCAGCCCCATGCTCTTACTTTGCTAGCCTTGCTGCTGCGTTGAGGAATCTAAGAAATTAGCTGAGGAAACTAGGGCATCTTTGGATTGCCTCCAAAACTACATTAACATTCACTGCTTTAGGAGTAAAGAGGCAAAAGCCTCCTTTTTCCTTCAAAGGCAGGAATTCTGGAAATCTTTAACTGACGTATCAGTGTGATTTCTATGTCTTTATTTTATTCAGAATGTCAACTATATTTCATTGTTAACAACCTGTGCTTCAGCTTCATTTCTAACTAAAACACTATCAGGAGAGCAGATGGCAAAAGTTACAGGTGTTGTTTTTTAATGCATTTGTCAAAAAAGAGTTGCCTGCTGTTTTCACGGGTACAGCTAGGCAAGGACTCACCAGTTGGGTGTTGCTGCAGTGCTACCCACCTGTGAGCTCGGCATGGAGATAGCTCTGTCCAGCTTGACTTTGTGTTGGCAATGCCAAGTGATGTTTTCTGTTTTCTTGTACCTGAATAAGTCTGAGGCTGGGCTTTAACACAAGGAATGTGATAGTTGCGAAAATATCTTATAGATTCAAGGGGCTACAAAGCTGTATGAAGTTCTGTGAACACTGTATATAAGCTTGAAGATCTAAGTTGCAAGTAAAAGTTTGTCTTGTTCTGTTAGGTACTTCAGATTAGATTATAATACACTAGATATAGCAACTTTTCATTGAGGTTGTCTTAACATTTTCTGTTATTTTCTTTGTATTCCTGAGGGAGGGATATGTGCACTTTCTTTTCTATGCATTTGTAATTAGGAATGATGTTGTCTGCAGAATTGTTGCTGCACAGCTCTGTGTTGTGCACTCCAGTAATTTTAGTCCTTTTTGAGAATTCAAGGGAAAACCTAAGGTACCCAATTTATCAAGCACTTTTCATATAATAAGCTTTTTTCTCAGATTCTCAAGTGCTGAGAATGACTTCTTTGATTAAGAACCTTTTTAAAAGGTGCAAAGGCTTTTTCTGTATCATAATTTGCACTTGCTCAATTGATGCCTTCCTCCTGTCTCCCTCCCTCCTCCAGTAGATGAGCTGTTCAACTAAAAGGCAAATTTAGTCATCATGAAGGGATTTCTGTAGTCATGATAGAGTAAAGCAGAGAATGAAGATGTAGATGTTCATATGCAATGGAGAACCATTTAAAGGAGTGCTGGTTGCTGAAACAAATAGCTCTTAGAAAATGTCTATACATGAGTGAACTATTTACGTATTTGGGCCTATGTATGTCTTTGTCGGTGCGATACTGACTATAGGCATTAGATAAGAACTTGGAGGGCACACTGGGGTTTGAATTACAAGCAAACCCAGCTGCCCATCTTGAATGCCATCATACTACTCCTTGTCACCACCTGTTGTGATTCTGCTCAATGCTGCAGCATTGACACTATGCAACATAGCGAAGTGCTATGTAATCTGCTCTACTGCATCTGGAAGAGGAAAAATAAACGTGCTGTCTGTCACTTTGGATAACAAGCCTCTTATCAGCTCTTACGATGTCTGTAAGTGAGTTGGGGGTAAGTGCCCGTGGTTCTCTAGTTCAGTGTCTGTGCTGATAATACCAGCTAATGTGTGGTTAGCTCCCTGTAAAGTAAAGCTACTACCAAGTTATTTCTTTCTATGCTGGAACACTGTACAGTGAGCTGAAGGTACAAACTTTGACTAACATAGCCTGGTTATAACTATTGAAGGGTTTTCACAGTGCATCTGTATGTAGAACGTATTCATAGGTGTTGTTTCTCTTGACAGATTCTGGCAATGTGGAAATGGCAGACAAATACAGATAGATGTTATTTTTCTTACATCTCATTGTGTTGTTTGGCAAGTAGGTTTGACAATTTTACCTAATTGTTAAATTCACAACTATACTACTGGATTCTGGGTCCTACATTTCTAACATAAACGACCTGGCAAGGAATGGTATGGCTTTTAGAAGACTGAGGACAAACAGCATGAAACTGGGAAAGCTTCTCTTCCTCAGCCCTGCTTTGTCAGCTGAAAAAGAGAAGCATTAGCTCTGCAGTTTAGTTGTAGAGACATGTTTGGTTGCTAGTTAATCATAGGTGATAAAGAAGAAAGCATATATATACACTTTTTCCCTTTTGAAAGAAGCACAGAATGTTTTACTGTTTTCGTCATTGAAAGCTGGCATGCAAACATGATTGTTTGGCCATTCTTCATTCAGTAAATTCATTTTGAAGTAGTGTAAGACTACATGTGTGTGTGTTGTTAAAAAGGCTCTTTGTGTTACAGAAGTGCTGCAAAGATGTACATCTGAAGCAGGCTGTAAAGCCCTGCTTAGGGAACTTGTAAGTGAAAAGGTTGTGTTCTCATGGAGTGGTGCTTGTTGGTAGTAGTTGGATGGGATGTGAAGGAGAAGGAACAAGGCTGACCTGAAGGAAAAATAAGTTATTTTTTGTAATCTTAATTTTCCTTTCTAGAACATATCAAGCTAAACTTGACTACATTGCCAACTGGACCTGGTCTGGGTTGTGTTTCTGTCCTTGATCATCTCAGTAGATATTTCACTCTTTCTTCAGGTTTATACTGATATATGGAGATACTTCGATATGTACAGTGTGAAGGTGATACTGCGAACGTAATTTTTTCCCCTAGTGAGAGAACCTGGAGAAGGTAATTGTGGCTTGTGCAGAGAGTATGGTTATCTGTGTCTTGTAATACCAGATTCATCCAGTTGTTCTTTTTTGGGTCTCAAAAAGAAGAGATTGAGTAAGAGGAATATGGGAACTACTCTGTAATCCAGTTTTTTCTCTATATTAATTTAGCATATTTTATTGAGATCCAGGTGATGTCAAAGTTGTCTTTGAAATATTCAATTGACTGACCCAGTAAGGAGAAACTGCTCCTGACAATGTTTTATGAAGGAAGTAACTGGGTGTCAGCAGCAAGGAATGTCAGGCTTGGTTCTACTCCAACATCTGGCAAATCAAACTTCTGAAACTCTTGTTTATTACGTAAGTGGAAGAGTAATGCTGAAGCATTACCATGGCAAAGTGACTACTGGTGGGGGATAATGCTGCTGAAGCACACCAGTCTTGTGGCATAATTGCTAAAACATATACTCTGCGGTGTTCTTTAGAAAGGCTTTATTGCAGATCATCTTGTATTAACACACTGTCATGAGGCCAAAATTGGCATTGTCTTTATCTGGAGTGTTCTGGAGGGGAACTGTAGGTTCTCCTGCCCCTTTATCTAGGGCTTATAAATGAAAAAGCACTTAGTCGGATTTGTAGCTCTCATTAAATGATTGTGATACTGGATTTATCTTGTCCTGAGGGTAAAAGCTGCTAGTCTTCTAGTTTCTTTGCGGAGCTGTTCACGTGAAGCATTCCCACGACAGAGCAAATGGGCACTGTGGTAGAATTACATTCTGGAGGGAATAAGGCAGACTATTACAACCACTTTACTACTTGTTGTAATAGCTAGCCAAGCTGTATGGGTAGGAATGTGCCTGTTGTCTATTTTTACATGTTTGCTGACCCAGAACCTTGCCAAGAGCCAGTCATTTGCTGTCAGAATTAAGGCTGCTTTGACTGTGCCCTGATATGTGTTGCTTTAATGGAAGCAATCCAGTGATGCCTGTAGTTCCTGACCACTTCTGAAAGCTTCTTCTGTCTTGCTCATCTTTAGTGTTGGCTGCCAGATGATGTAGTGAAGATGCATTGAAAGCACTATTCATCTACATATTGCTAAGCTCTTTGGGAAGCGTTTTGAAACGTTCCCTTTCAGTTCTACATTTAACTCCTCAGTCCATCAGCTCTGAAGAAAGATCCTCGCTTCTCTGCTAGAAAGCAAATATAACTATGTGTGTTTAGTTGTGAGGATGGTGTTCTCTGTGCCTTCAGCTGGGTGAGCATGGGTGGTGGCAGGGCAGCCCAGAGCCCTGGCAGTCATTTTGCTTTCTGTAAAATGACAGACGTGCACATTGCTCTTTCATGTAGAGCAGATGCTGTTCCTGGTGGTGATTTTATTCTCTTCCTCAAAAAATGAAGGGTGATGTTCTGCAGAAATATGGTATGGTTGTATGTACATGGAGCAAGGGAAGATTTCTTAGGATCTGCTTTGCTATAGACAAATTTACATGACTGCGGGGGGCTGTAGAGGGAAGCAGCTTGCTGGGGGAAGATTCTGACATAATGAGATAAAAGCTAAAGTGGTCTGACAATAACAGGGAATTATTCCTTTTGTGAAGGCTCTCTCAGTACCATTGTGGCTCTAGCATTTCACAGCACTGGTACCAGCACAGCCTGGAGTAGCATTGCCTTCTGCAAACAGCTGCTGTGCAGCACCCTGTACATAAGTGGCACGAAATGATTGTGGACAGGGAACTGTCAACGGTTTACGGGCTGGTTCGGCCCGGTTCCGTGACTAGCAGGGCGGAGGGATCCACAGATCCGCACCTCCGGATAAAGGAAACAGGGGACCCAAAATAATTGAAAACAGCGGCAACGATCTGAGGGGAAACAAACTAATTTACTAAATATAGTAACAGCAAAATATAATGAGAGAGAGAGAGAGAGAGAGAGAGTGTGCGTGAAAGGTGGAAAGGTCTCACCACAACGCTGAGGTGAGAAGTGCAGTCCGGTTGAGCCGATGAAGAAAAGCAGACGGAGACGAGCAGACGGCGAAGCGCAGGCGAAGAGGAGCAGGCGAAGAAGAAGGATCAAGTGACCTTGTTGGGAGTTACATCTCCTTGCTGACCGCAAAGGCCCCTGGGGAATGTAGCTGTTGTTCTCCTCCAGACAGGCACCCGGAACTTGAGCATCCACAGTCGAACATTACATGATGTTATGATGTGGAATACAGATAACCAAAAATCATAAAACTATGACATTCCACCCCTTATTCCATATCACTACATCATGCTTAATATATATATATACACACAAAATATAAACACATGCACATACAAATCTATGTATAAACACATGGACTTACTGACTGCATTCCCCCAACATCAAATTCCCTTGTGGTATGCATTGAACATCCCCATTTTTCTGCATCACCCACCAAGTGGACTCAGGTCCCTGGGCAAAAACAGTTCCGCGAAGAGGTTTGCCCTTCCCAGAAGCTGGAAGAACCCAAACTGCCTTTCCCAACATGTTCTTTACATGTACTACAGGGACCTTATCTCCCTCGACAGTATGTAGGGAGCTAGCAGGACCATCATGATTGATCGATCCTCTGGTATTGACTAACCAGGTGGCTTCTGCCAAATGCTTCTCCCAGTGCTTAAATGTTCCGCCACCCATTGCTTTCAACATGGTTTTTAACAACCCATTGTAGCGTTCAATTTTACCAGAGGCTGGTGCATGATAGGGGATGTGATAAATCCACTCAATGCCATGATCTTTGGCCCAAGTATTTACAAGAGAATTTCTGAAATGAGTCCCGTTATCTGACTCAATTCTTTCTGGGGTGCCATGTCGCCACAGGACTTGTTTCTCAAGACCTAAGATGGTGTTTCGGGCGGTAGCATGGGGTACTGCATATGTTTCAAGCCATCCCGTGGTTGCCTCTACCATAGTAAGCACGTAACGCTTACCATTGCGGGATTGTGGCAAGGTGATATAATCAACCTGCCATGCTTCCCCATATTTATACTTTTGCCATCGCCCTTCTCCCCAGAGAGGTTTCATCCTCTTGGCTTGTTTAATTGTGGCGCATGTGTCACAGTCATGGATAACCTGTGAAATAGCATCCATGGTTAAGTCCACCCCTCGGTCTCGAGCCCATTTGTATGTAGCATCTCTTCCTTGGTGGCCCGAGGTCTCATGGGCCCACCGAGCTAGAAATAATTCACCCTTATTTTGCCAATCCAAGTCTATTTGAGCCACCTCAATTTTTGCAGCTTGATCTACCTGATGGTTATTTTTCTGTTCTTCAGTAGCCTGACTCTTGGGCACATGGGCATCTACATGGCGCACCTTTACAACCATATTCTTTATTCGGTCAGCAATATCTTTCCATAGCTCAGCAGCCCAAATAGGTTTACCCCTTCTTTGCCAGTTGTTCTGTTCCCACTGCTGTAACCACCCCCACAGAGCATTTGCCACCATCCATGAGTCAGTGTAAAGATAAAGCATTGGCCACCTCTCCCGTTCAGCAACATCCAAGGCCAATTGGACAGCCTTTACCTCTGCGAACTGGCTTGATTCTCCTTTCCCTTCAGTGGCCTCTGCAACTTGTCGTGTGGGGCTCCACACAGCAGCTTTCCATCTGCGATACTTCCCCACAATACGACACGATCCATCAGTGAACAGGGCATATGTCTTTTCATTTTCTGGTAGTTCATTGTATGGTGGGGCCTCTTTAGCACGTGACACCTCTTCTGCTGGCGGTGTTCCAAACTTTTTGCCTTCGGGCCAGTCCATGATCGCCTCTAGGATCCCTGGACGGCTGAGGTTCCCCATCCGCGCTCGTTGCGTAATCAACGCAATCCACTTACTCCAAGTGGCATCAGTAGCATGATGGGTTGAGGGAACCTTTCCCTTGAACATCCAGTTCAGCACTGGCAGTCGAGGTGCCAAAAGGAGCTGTGTTTCAGTACCAACTACTTCGGAAGCAGCCCGAACCCCCTCATATGCAGCCAAGATCTCCTTTTCAGTTGGAGTGTAGCCCTCTTCAGACCCTCTGTACACCCGACTCCAAAATCCCAGGGGTCGGCCTCGGGTCTCTCCTGAGGCTCTTTGCCACAAACTCCAAGTGGGGCCTTTCTCTCCAGCAGCAGTGTAGAGGATGTTCTTTACATCCTGTTCTATCCGTACTGGCCCCAGGGCCACAGCACGGGCTATCTCTTGTTTAATTTGCTCAAAAGCCTGCTGCTGCTCAGGGCCCCACACAAATTCATTCTTTTTCCGCGTCACTTGATAAAGGGGGCTTATAATGAGGCTGTAGTTTGGAACATGCATTCTCCAAAAACCTACTACGCCCAGAAAAGATTGTGTCTCTTTCTTATTAGTTGGTGGAGACATGGCAGTGATTTTGTCGATCACATCTGTCGGGATGTGACGACGGCCATCTTGCCACTTTACACCTAGGAACTGAATTTCCTGGGCAGGTCCTTTCACTTTGCTTCGCTTAATAGCGAAACCAGCACGCAGAAGGATCTGGATTATTTGCTCTCCTTTCTCAAAAACTTCCTTTGCTGTGTTGCCCCACACAATGATGTCATCGATGTACTGTAAGTGCTCAGGAGCACCTCCCTGTTCCAGTGCAGCTTGGATCAACCCATGGCAAATGGTTGGGCTATGTTTCCACCCCTGGGGCAAACGATTCCAGGTATACTGGATGCCCCTCCAGGTGAAAGCAAACTGTGGCCTAGATTCTTTAGTCAAAGGAATGGAGAAAAAGGCGTTCGCAATATCAATGGTGGCATACCATTTGGCTGCTTTTGACTCCAGTTCATATTGGAGTTCTAACATGTCTGGCACAGCAGCACTCAGTGGGGGTGTGACTTCATTCAGGCCACGGTAGTCTACTGTCAGCCTCCATTCTCCACTGGCTTTACGCACTGGCCATATGGGGCTGTTAAAAGGTGAGTGAGTCTTACTAATCACTCCCTGATGCTCTAGTTGACGAATCAACTTCTGAATGGGGAGCAAGGAATCCCTGTTGGTGCGGTACTGCCGCCTGTGCACCATTTTTGTAGCAATTGGTACCTGTTGCTCTTTCACTCGTAGCAACCCCACAGCAGACGGATCTTCTGATAGGCCAGGCAAAACAGACAACTGCTTAACACCTTCTGTGTCGACAGCAGCTATTCCAAAGGCCCATCGATACCCTTTGGGATCCTTAAAATATCCCCTTCTGAGGTAATCGATACCAAGTATACATGGAGCCCCTGGGCCAGTCACAATAGGGTGCTTTTGCCAGTCTTTACCAGTGAGGCTGATTTCGGCCTCCAACATAGTCAGCTCTTGGGAACCCCCAGTCACCCCATGAATACAAATTGATTTTGTCCCTTGGTGACTCGAGGGCATTAGAGTGCACTGTGCACCGGTATCCACCAGGGCCTTATATTTCCGTGATTCTGATGTGCCAGGCCATCTAACCCACACAGTCCAATAAACTCTATTATCCCTTTCCCCCCCCTGGCTGGGGGCAGGGCCCCTCTATTTGTTACCTCTGTTGTCTGCAGCAACTGGAGCAATCACCTTTTTGGAGAAGTTCACCTTGGTGGTTGATTTGTCTTGTAATTCTTTTACCCGTGCTTGAAGTGCAGGAGTAGGTTGTTTATGCCAATTCTTCATATCTTCTCCATGGTCACATAGGTAATGCCACAAGGCAAAACGTGATGTAGTCTTACTGTTGTCACTTGCTCGAGCAGGAGGACGTCTTCTTTTGATAGCTGAGACATTGGATGACACTGGCTGGGAGGAAATCAAGTTGATCAGCCCCTCCAGTAGGCTGTTTTGGGAGTTCTGTTCCCCACTGGATGTATCTGTTACCACCATGGATTCATCAGCATCAGGCACTATTGATAGTTTGTCTATTATATCTTCTTGTTTGTTTTCCATTCTGTCCAGCTTTTCAGCTACTTTTGTAATGGCTGAAACACAAGCTCGTAGAGGGCTTAAATGTAACTCAAAGTCTTGAAGTTTATTAACTAATTCATTTATAAGGGGTCTTCTTTCTCCTCTGCCATACATTGCTGCAAATGTACTGGCGTACCTTTCTGGTGCAGTCTTTGTGAATATACGCCACATATTTGGTGTACACCTGACTCTCTCAGGATCATGCTCTTGGTCTGGCTCATCAGGAATGAAATCAGGGCTATGTAGCGCTTCCACCACAGCATATTCTCTTAGATAACGGATGCCTTCTTCCATATCAGCCCATTTCTTTTTCTCAGGCATCAGATCGTCTTTGAAGGGGTATCTTTCTTTTACAGCTAACAACATCCGCTTCCAGAGGGTAAAGGCCTGGTTCTGGCATGTACTAATGCCTCTGTCAATGGCTGAGTCCCTAGCAATGCCACCCAGCTGGCGAGCTTCTCTACTATCTAGCCACACACTGTTGGCCCCATTGTCCCAGCATCGAAGTAACCAGGTGGCAATAGGCTCATTTGGGTGACGTGAAAAGTCTTTTCTTAGACTTCGAATTTCATTCATTTTCAGAGATCGATCAACAATGGTAACAATATCTTGCTCGCCTCTTACTCTTTCAGGACTTCTTGGTGCCCTTATAGGCGTTGGTGACCGTGGCCTTACTAAGGGTCCCTCTCCTGGACTTGGGGGTGCTTCTCCTAGATCTCGGAGCCACTCCTCTGGACCTCTTTGCTCCTCTTTCTTCTCTTCTAACTGAGTTGAGATTCGTTTTGTTTTCCGTCCTCTTACAGGGGCAACTGACATCAGTTGTGGTGCCTCCTGTGGTTGATCAGGTTGGTCAGTCTCAATGCTCTCATCCTCCAGCTCAGCTTGGAGTCTGTCTCGTTCGATTATGAGAGTATCTAGCTCAGATTGGAGGGTGTCTCGCTCAGTTTGGAGGACGTGCCATTCGGACTTAAGGATGTCTTGCTGGGATTGAAGAATGTTGAGCTTGGATTGCAGGGAGTCTCTTTCGATTCGGAGGGCATCTCTCTCAGATTGGAGGTCTTTTCTCTCGACCAGGAGACTTTCTTGCTCACTTTGTACTTTTTCCCTGAGACTCTCCCTTTCAGCTCTCAGACAGTCTCTCTCTCTCTCTGGGATGCTATTGAATAAGGCCCGATAAGCATTAGCCAGGCCCCAAATCATTTGTGCCTCCTCAGATCTGCCTGAGCCGCAACATTCCTGTCTCAAATATCTGTTTAAGCTCTCAGGGTCTTTCAGGTGTTCAGGAGTAAAGTTCCATGACACCGAAGATTTCCATCTGTCTAAAGTCTCTCCCAGGCCTCTCCACACTCCCTGCCACTCAGTGTCCTCTGATTCTGGGGAGGGCTTCCTCAGAATATAATAAATACTAATACTGAGTGAAATGATGAGCACTACATTCAGGGAGATTAACAACGCGATCAGGTGAACATTCAAAAACTGCATAATGGAATCAAAGGAGAGACTGGAAACCTGCTTAAAAATCCCAAGTATTGTAATATTAGCAGCTCCCTCTGAAGTTGCATGCCACATTGTATGCAGATACCAGGTAAATATTTCCATTAGTGTTTTCAATCGATTATATATACCTATAGCTCCATAGAGCAAAGTGGCAAACTTGATTAATGCCCAGTATGTTTTGAGCATTAAAAAAGAAGAAACGGTGGCATGCAGTCCCTTAAAAGGCAGTTTTAGAAGAGAAAACATTTCTTTTTTTTTTTTTTTTTTTCCTTTTTCTTTACAGAAGCATGATAGCAAAGCTCAAAGTTTACAAATATGCTAGAATATTGGCAGTCCGCCTGGACTTTTCAAGGTCAAGTTTCCAGAGAACCCCGGTGAAAAAGATAAACTTTCCCAACGAAGCTCTCCGAGAGCAGAGAGAGAGATTAGTTCTAAGAAACTAAATAGCAGCTCGTTGCCCGCATTCTCCACCAAGAATGTCAACGGTTTACGGGCTGGTTCGGCCCGGTTCCGTGACTAGCAGGGCGGAGGGATCCACAGATCCGCACCTCCGGATAAAGGAAACAGGGGACCCAAAATAATTGAAAACAGCGGCAACGATCTGAGGGGAAACAAACTAATTTACTAAATATAGTAACAGCAAAATATAATGAGAGAGAGAGAGAGAGTGTGCGTGAAAGGTGGAAAGGTCTCACCACAACGCTGAGGTGAGAAGTGCAGTCCGGTTGAGCCGATGAAGAAAAGCAGACGGAGACGAGCAGACGGCGAAGCGCAGGCGAAGAGGAGCAGGCGAAGAAGAAGGATCAAGTGACCTTGTTGGGAGTTACATCTCCTTGCTGACCGCAAAGGCCCCTGGGGAATGTAGTTGTTGTTCTCCTCCAGACAGGCACCCGGAACTTGAGCATCCACAGTCGAACATTACATGATGTTATGATGTGGAATACAGATAACCAAAAATCATAAAACTATGACAGGAACCCATTGAATTATTGTCTCCTAAGCAGTGTCACTCTTTTTTAAAGGGATGAGGGAAAAAAAGATGTATGCATGAAAGAGGATATTTCTTCTTTTGGCAGGACTCCTGATTCTTACATGATAGGTAATAAAATGAGCTGTTTACTTTTTCTCCTTCTTGTCTTGACCTTTACTGGAGCCTGTGCATAAACTGTTCAGACTCATACTAGTTTAATTTTTCAAAAATAAATGTAACCTTAATATCCGTTGTCCTACTCAATTTATTTTCTCTTTCAGAAAGATCCCCTCTCTTTGGAGCAGTATGTTCTGCCACCATTAGTGCTTAGGTTACAAAGTGAATTTTGCTTCTTTCAAGTTGTCAAAGTCTTGATGATACAACTTCTTGAGGGTAGCAATGAAAGAGAGAAGTGAGTTACACCTATTAAAAAACACAATTTTCCCACTCTTTCTCCGAAGTCCAAAGAAAGTCTGTTGGAAGTGTTTGCTTTGCCCTCTTGTATGGCAGCTTTTTAGAAGGCAATACTAGAAACAGGGGCAAGTTCTTGAAAAGTTTTATCTTTCCTTTTGCCTTTGTCCCTAATTTCTCTTTCTGTTTGTGCCTGCTGGTCACTGTTACTGTCTCAGTGCTCTTCCCCTGTCTACTGACATTCCTCATTACATTTCCCTGTCACTTTGTCCTTGAGTCCTTCCAGTCTTGTTTTCTGTCCCTTTCTCCTTACAAAAGACTTAAGTCAGAGAAAGCTGCAGGTATGGAGAAGCTTGGCAGGGAATTCAGGCCCTCAACAGCCTTGCTGCCTGCCTTTCCCCATGTGAGGGCTGTTTCCTGGTGCAATTCCTGTAATTAGGAGAGACGTCTTCTCACATCAAGAATTGGTGTGGAGTTGAGGAGACATCTCTCCTAACACCTTAGTTACATTTAAATCAACAAATCCATCTCAATTGTGGGATTTATTTTTTCCTCTCTTTTTGTTTGTTTCCCCCTCTTCCCCCCAATCTTATTTCTGAACTTTTTCTTGTTTTCTGATTAGGTAGAGACACTTAAGGTTCTCCTTTTGCCTTAATACAATAAAATGAGCATATACAAATGTGAAGAAGCCAGTAAGTTGTGCTATCTACCAGTGATAAACTGAACTCCAACTACATTTCTGTGAGTGCAATAAATTCTTCTAGCATGTTTCCTTTATTACAGTCAAGTACACATGGTCTCAATAAAACATAACAGGTCTTTTATTTGGAAATCTCCTTCATCCCTCAGACAGGGGGCTGACTTGGCAGGATAAGCCAGTTCTGAAAATTATAGGTGAATAAAACAAATTATGGTTGTTTTCTCCATGTCAAATTTGCCTTGTAACTACTTTCAGGTTTTTTATCCAAAGTACAGAAATGAACAGCAGCATGATCATGTTCATGTGCATCCTTGTAACAACTAGATGTGGGATGAAAATATGACTTAACTGCATGGAAGGGAATCCAAACAGCTTTTCTTCAGTACTCTAGAAGGAGATTAATGTTGGCAGAAGTTGACAATTGCTATGAGGTCTGTGTTGCTTCAGCTTTAACACGGTGTGAGCAAGCGCGAGGCAGAGCAGGGAGCTGAAAGTGTTCTTCAACCTTTGGGCTCATTGAGACAGTGCTGGCAGCTTACATACTGCTTGTCATGTGGAGAAGACCATTCTTTATACCCTATGTTTAGCTCTAATAGTCTAGTTATTTTCAGTGTTGGCTAGATAGTAATAATTTTAGGATCAATATCTAACTGGTGGTTGATACGTGGACAGTATGGTCCATGGGAAGGCATGTTCTGTAACCTGGCTTCATAACACTTCCTCCATTCCACATCCTTTAGCCCTCATCTGCTTGCAAAGGACTGCAGCAACTTCCGAGCTCATGGAAAACTGCAAGATGCATAACTTGCTGTGTACGGAGACATGAGGCATCCAAAAGTTGTGCTGGAAAAGTGTCTTCCTATGGATGGCTGCTAGCCTTGAGACTGAGTAGTAGTCAGAGTGAATGACAGAAAATTGTTTGCTTGTCTTCAAAGCCAGTTTTTCCCATCACTTTGCCACCAGAGTCTACCCATTAATCACATATCCCTACTTCAGACACTTAGTGCCTACCTGTGGGCTGACAGAAGGAATAGGTTGTGCTGTGCCAGCAGGAGTAGCTCCTATGGCAAAGCTCTGTAAGAGCAAGGCATAACTAATTCCAGTTCACATGACAAATGTCTTTTTGTGCATCTAATGTCTATTTTATGTATTTCTAACCTTTATTTCGTGGCCTTTATCACCATGGTATCTAAGTGCTGGAAGGAGATTTTTGGCTTTGTAGGCTTTAGATTATTGATTTTTTTTTCCTGTAACTGTCTCTTCTGATTCAAGGAAAAAGAGAAATATGTAATTTTAACTGGTGGAACTCATATCACAGCCAAATTCAATATTAATGTACTAGATAGGCGTACATCAAATATTACCTTTTAATACCCTTATCATTGCTTTTAATGCACTTCTTTGTTCTGCAAGCTCAATATGTGGAAGATTTTCTTCTTTTTAATAGGATGTTAAATGGCATTTCATGTTGATTCTCAGCTTTGTAATAGGTGTCTGCTATTGATAGCAGTGTCCTGGAGGCACACACTGAAGCTACCCTGCCTACCCCATTTCTTTAACTGCAACTGTGCTCACACTTGTAACGTGGAAATGATATTAATTAAGATAAGTCCTTGGGTATCATATGTGAGTCCAGAATTCTGTAAATAGAAATGTCAGTGATGCTCGCAGGGAGCTGAGCTTCAGGTCCCTTTTTTGTTGAACTCTTTACGCTGCGTTGTGTCCTCAGGTGGAGATCAGCAGAAGTCTTTGTTTCAGTCTGTTCCTCGAGGAAAGTAAACTGAGTGCTATCCAAAGATGTAGAATATTTTAGAAGTATTAATCAACCTTGTTAATGGTTGCTATTCGGCTAATCACACTCAAAATGGCACATAGTTATAAAGATGTCAGAGAGATACACAGAACACCTACTGTTTGAGCTCTTCCTATTCTCATTAAAATAAACTCTTACGGCCTAGCTAGTGTAATCATGTGATAAAACACTCAAATTAAGGGCATTTAATAAAAAAACATGGTGGGGAGCTTTGTTAAGGATCTTTTTAGTGTATTTTTGCATTTGTGCTAAGGACCGTTAGAAATAATTTAATCATTGCCTGATTATAAGAATGTTAGAAATAATGGGATCACCGCCTTATCACACGTAGGCTAATTCAAAGGTTCATTATTTATCAAGCATTAAGCATCAAGTCAATTTGGCTTGATACTTGAAAGCAGGAAATTTAAGATGAAAGTTGAAGTGAAGATTAAGAAGTAAGATTAAGCCTATTTATTTCAAACGAGCAGAACTTACTTGCTGAAGTCGTGCCTGCAAACAGATAGATGGATAAAGTCACTCAATCTCAATTCGATGAAGGTAATACGTTGTAGGAATGGCTTATGATTTTTGGATATAACTTGCTTTTCAGTGTCTTGAAGTCCTTAATTTTCGAGTGATCCATAATTAAGTGATTGTTGGTTTGTTTTTACACGATTCCTTTACCAAAAATATCCTTCTCCCAATTGTTTTTTAAAAGTGATTACTTCTGTCTGCAGTCTGTGGTTTCCCAATACTCTTTTGGTGATAAAAGGGTTAGGTCTGAGTATCAAAAGTATAAAGGAGTTCAGTGGCTTGCTCTGCTTGTTCTGTAGCTGTGTGTGTGTCTTTGGGGTTCTTTGTTTTTACAGAAGTATGTTCTTTTGTATATAAAAGCAGGTTCGTACTTTGAAGTACGAAACTTCGAAGGGTTGGGTGCCAAGCCAGATGAAAGGGGGAGGATTGGAAAAAAGATAAAATCTTTAATAGGAAGTTTGATGGAAATGGATCGGTTCCCTCCTAGGAGTATCTTGGGTTAGAAAGCTTTTCACGATTTTACAGGAAAATGGAAGTATCAGTGTTAATTATATTGGTACTTTGCTCTGATTTTTGTTTCCTCGTGGAATTTTGGTATTTGAAATCTTGATAGAGATGGAATCTGGTTTGAGAAATGCTTGATGAAGCATTTTGAATTTTTCAAAAACAGTTCATCTTCCACTTAGTTGTTTTGAAATACTTCGCTGTATCTGCTTTGCAGACTGAGTGGTTTATAAACCTGTTTGGGGGCCAACTTATATCCAAATGTGTAAAAGGCAGAGGAGTCTGCTTCACTTCTCGAGCTTCTGACCCTCTCAATAGTTCTGTAGAATTCCAGGTATTGCCTGGCAGTGGGTGTGCTGCGTGCCTCTGGTGTGTGATCAGGTGGGATGAGTGGCAGTTGAACCAGCAGAGAGATGCCACTACAGGACAGGCAGCTCTCTCACTCACTTCTCTGGGCTTGGAGACTGCAGAATCTTCTTTGGGTGTCACATTTTTGCCTTGCATGTCACAAGATGCATAGGGACATATTAGTGGGAAAAGTATCCTGCATATTTTATGCTTACTGAATTAATCTTATTTAATATAAGCTGTCAGACAACATTACTATAATTTATTTACATAACTTGAGGGATTTACTCCACGTTAGTTTAACCTTGCAGAACGTGTAATGCGTATTTGTGCCACTGCCCTCCGTTTCCTGCAGTCAGCCTGCTCAAGTGCTTCTCAATTTGTGATTGATTTGTCTAATGGTTGCTAATGTGTGAGGGGTGAATGTAAACACTGTTGCTACAAAGATCTGATATTTGGAGCTGTCTTTATTTTGCACGTATTCAGTTAAATGAACTACTGTGCTCATACTGAACTCAGTAAAAATATGCTCTAATTAGTTTTTTTCATAAAACAAAGCACACAATGTTGACCTTGTTTTATACAAAAAGACCTATATTCTAAGGGACAAAGCTCTATATTTTTGTCAGGGCTTTCTGCGTCTATTGTAAGGTTTCCATAGGATTGTTTTGGTTTTTTTTTTTTTTTTTTTTTGTTAGATTTTAGTCTATATTTCCTTGAGCTGCTGTGACCTGCTGTTTGAGTGTGCTGCATTCACTGATGTACTGCATGTCTGAAGAAGGAGTTAAAGCATGGCTGTCGTAAGCAACTGCTATGGCAAAAGCTCTCAAAAGTTTCTCTCCCCCATCTGGGAGCTCAGAGCTCCCTGCCCTTCAGGTCTTTTGGACTTTGCCATGAAGTGTGGAATCTATGTAATGTGTACATTGTTGTTCTATTGAAAATCAATTTAACATGCTCTTGTTTAAGTCATGACGAGCAAGCATGGGAAAGCTGGGCTTCTGCTTTATCCTTTGATGTTGACATTCTGAAACACAGTATTCATCCCCTTAGAAGACAAATTAGATCAGGAAAAACGAAAAGGAGTGCCTTTTTTTAAGGAGAGAAGTCGTTAGGTAACTCCTGCTGGAAATCTGTCAACTGTTAATGCTTTTAGAGGCCACACAGTGGCAAAGGACACAGAACCACGTTCCCTGTGTGATGATTTCTGAATGAGAGACTGGAAATGGGATGTTCATACAGCTTCTCCTTTCCAGCATAGAAACCTGTTGCCTCATTATGGGTCACGGATAATAAATTTGGGAATGCTGTTGAGAGTGGAGAATGCGAGGGAAGGGCGTTTAGTAAAATTAAGAATTGGCTTGAAGATCAGAAGCTTCTCAGACAGCAAGGAAACTCTCATTGCAGCAGTAAAAAAAATATATATATATATATATATATATATTTTAATATATATATATGTATTATATAAAAAAAAAAATATATATATATAATATATATATTTATATTTTATATACATATATAAAATCACTCATGCAGTTGTTCCCAGCGCTTCCATGATGCGAATAAAGAGCCTGTTCCTGCCAGCAAGTTGGCTGCATTCACCTCAGCACGGGGCTCTGCTTTGCCCTTCAGCTCTGGCTCACCTTTCCTCCTCCAGTGAGCCGCTTGGGTGCTGCAGTGCCATGGGACAGTGCTGTGCTAGCCTGAAGGGCGAAAGGGAGGGAAGAGCCAGAAAGCTGATCAGCTGTTACCAACACTGCTGCTATTGCTGTGATAGGCTGCCTGCATCCTCACAAGTAAACCGCTTTCATTCTTGGTCCCTTTGCTGCATAAGGGAGAGCCTAGCTCCAATTTTATGTAAGCCATGAGCAAGGAAATGGAGCGGTTTGCCCTGAGGAAATGTGCCTCTGATGTATAGTTAAACAGGAGAGCCCTTTTAATCACTGAACTGTGGTTACATTGAACCCTATTCTTTTCACTATTTTGCATTCAGAATTTTTCCTGGGTGTAGACCAGGAGGATATGAAACTCACTGGTCTTGTTCTTCTCTCCCCTTTTTGTCTGTTCCTCCTTTTCCAATGGTGGCAATATCAAGGGGAAACTGAGGATGTCAGAGCAAGCTGAAGGTATTGCTTCTGAGGTATCTGATGTGCTTTCTGAAGGAGAAGGGAGAAGTTTTATTGGTAGTGTCTTTCTCAGGCAAGCTTCCAAGTGATGAGATTTCTCCTTGCCTTGCCCTGCCCTGCTGCTATCAGAGCTGCATCCTGGAGGTGCTGCCTGAGAAGACCTCAGTGGAAACGTGATCAAGTCATTCCAGACTTCGAGTAAAATTCTGCCTGTGAGGAAATGAGAAATGTGCTCTTCTAACTTGGGGAACAACACCTGAGTTATGAGGGATTAGAATATTTGTGAAGAGAAGTAACAAACAAATTTAGAGCCGAACACTTGTTTCACGAACCCTACTAGGGTCAGTGCCAGTGCAATGATGCTCCTTTTCATGGTATGCTCCATAAAGCTTAACACCGGTGGAGAAAATAAAGTAGCTGAAGGAATTTTTATGACTGCAGTTGCCTAAAGCAATTTTATTGGTTTCTTGCTAGATTTTCACCTGATTGTTCCTTTGCAGCCCTTTCTGTTTACAGAAGTTTTCTCTAGTAACAGGTATTACAAGAAGACAGTAAGAAAGACGTTAAGACAGTAAGAGAGTAAGAGTCTTACAAGAGACTTGTCAGAAAAGATTAACTAAGTTTCCTTTCATCAGGATGGCACTTAAATGTTTAGTTATCCAAAGGTGCACTGCATGATAGTTTTGAATGTCCTTCTTCCATTTCATTTCCTTGTCTTTTCAATTTTGCTTTTTGAGTTCATTTTCATTATTTCCTGTCTATTCCGGTTACAGTCTTGATTTTCTGTATGTCTTCTGTCTGTAGTCCTCTAGATCATTAGTTAACAACAAAACGAGGGAGATTACTCACTAGGTCTGCTGCTGGCAGGTGGAGAATAGGCTTCTGTTTCCTTACTTTCTCTTAATAACCACAACCTTTTAGTAGGATGTACCCAGCTCTTCTCTGTATGCCATCCTTGCTCCGTGTGTACTTCATGGGTTTTAATTGGAATTAACTCCAGGAATTGCCTTTCAGTTTTTCAAGTATTTATTTCATTTAAAGCACATTAGCTATTTAACTGGTACGTATTCTCCTGGTGCAGAATTTGAAGTTTATTGCATTTATAACTTTGTGGCAGTTGCTGTTCCTGGGAAATACACATTTGGTAGGCTTCATGGTTTTAAGTGTACTAAAACTTCAGAATTCTTCATAGAATTTTTCATGCTACATTCAAAACTAGAATTAATGAGCTAACTGTAATAAACACAGGTTGAGAACAGAAACCATTATTGTTAAGAGAACGAATTTATTTGTGCAAGTATTTAAAATATAGTACTTAAAAGCTGAGAGAATACTTACTCTATAGAGGATAAAGGAAAGGGTGTCTTTGTCCAAGGTGATATTAGAGTAAGGCCTGGCACGGAGAGACACAGGCTTTTGAGATGTGCCTGGGTAATATTGGCAAAGGGAAGTGAACGTTTCTCTTGTTGCTTGAAATTCCAGTGACGGGCAAAGCGTAACAGTGCAGAGGAGCCTTGTGGTGGGAAATAACATGGGACTGACCAGGCTTCTCCATTTCTTTTTAGGCATTCACAATCAGAAGAAGAGCTGTGTAGCTTTTTCTTTCTTTCTTTTTTTTTTTTTTTTTTGGTCATAATTATTTCTGAAGAAGCATGATAATATTCCAGGTGTTTAGCTGTAAATGAAAACAGCCACAGCAGTTTCTAGTTCTGCCTCTATGCCCAGCTGCCAGCAGATACCATATCTGTATGCATCCTCCTATCTTCCAACTGCATGCCCTTCCCTTTCCAATTTGACCACTGAGATACTGTGGAAACTCTGCTTGAAAGTTGCATCTTATATTGATTGTTTCTTTTTCCCTATTTTCCCCTTTCTTTGAAAGGAATACAGTAGCAGTTTGAGGAAGTAGGAAATCAAATTCAGGCACAGGAGCAGGGCTGAGCTGTTAAAATTTGATAATAATTTGATGATAATAGCTGACACAGAGGGGAGTGAAGATAAGCCCTTTCTAAGAATAATGGTAATATATACATAAGCAAGTAATAAACTGATAAAACGGTGCAGACTCTCATAGGGGTTGTCTTTCTCTATGCTGCTGAAGACTGGCTCCTATTCATGTGTGCTTTAAGGAAGGTCTGGGGGGGAGTATACCTTCTAAATGAGAAAGAGGCACAGGAATGTCTGCTCATCTTTAGAGTTCCCAATTTTAGTCACCGTCAACATCAATGCTATTTTAGGCTTGGCACTGGAGCACTACTATCCCATTTCCTCAGAACACGAATTTATGGAAGCATCAACTATAGTTGACTGAATATTTGATTAAAAAAATAAAAGGGAGAATTAACAATTGCAACTTGGAGGTGATCTTCAAATTCTCAGGGCTTCAACTCTTGCCCTTGAACTTCTAAGTGTGGAGCCTGAAGTCAACAGCTAAGTCGTATCCAGCAGGTACTTCTCATATGCATCTTGTTTATGTACTATTTATATCCTTTTATAATTAAATATAGAATTAAAAAATGGAACGCTGTAGTTATGCCTACAGTTGGCCTGTGTTGGGCACATGCTGTTACTGTTGTTTCCTCTGCTGTTCCTTCACTCTCCTTCTTACACCTTTTTATAAATTCTGCCTGGATTCAGATCTCCAGATTTGCTGTCCATGTAAAAGTTGGTACCAGATCAGGATTTAAGCAAGGGAGCTGTGAATATGGAATCTATTTGATGAATAAATTTCAGTTTTCAGTAATTTCTTTCTTAATTAGGAGGAGTAGTTATTGTCTCTTTAAGGGCATGTAATTTGTAATGTATTTATTTACTCTTTTACTTAATATTTATACCCTAATAAAGTAAAAAAAAAAAATTGAGGGCATTCTAGGCAGAAGCGAGTTCTTGTGCTGGTGCTGAGGAAACTCCCTTGGACTTGCTACACATGCAGCCATAGGGGGACAGCTTCCAGAATGACTCAAGTTACATTATTAGATGTGAGATGGCACAAGTCTGGTGCCCTCTTCCCTTTCAAAAACTGCTGAGAGCACCTGGAGTGTCTTGTGGCACTTCGCACCTTCATCTCACTTTCAGATAAAATGTTCCTTTTAAAAATGTCTTGTTAGCACTCAGAAGCCGTGTCATCATTATTTCTTTTTTGTTTATGAGGAGTGGGTTATTCTGTTTGCTACTGAGGAGAGATGTAAAGGTTGACACTCATTTTAACTGTTTAGAAAATAAATATTGAACTTCCTATTTTGCATACATGAAATAGCTAAATGAGGCTGTGTTTTCAAGGCAGGGAGAAGTAGGAGGCTTCCACTTCCCTCCTGACTGCTTCTTTAGCAGTGTTATTTCCTTTAATTTAAACGAACAAAAAATGCAAGCGAGAAAAACAACTACAGCGAATAACACCCCAAATGTCACCTCACTTATTTGTGGCTGCTGTTGCTTGCCGTCATTTCTGGTCTGTCAGTATGTATAGAAAGTCAGGAAGTTGTCATCCTCCTACTGCGAGAGTTCCTGCATGTACCCATTTCCCAGGGTTGTCAGAAAGGATCCTCTTGCCTGAGTAAGGCTTGTATTTAATGAGTATCAATCTTCATCATGACTTTATTACTTCCTGATTTGTTTTTCAGTTGGTTATTAGTCATTAATATTGATGTTGTTTCTCAAGTCTTTTGGATCTACTTGTGAGAGGTCTCTGGTTTCATTTTTGCCTGTCTCATTTTTCACTCAGAAATAGAATGTGCCCTTTCTAAACTTCTAGATGCAGTAGGGTTAGAATAAAAGCATTTGAAGGGAATACACTCTGTGTAGGAAGAGCAGTTAAACTTCTACATTAGACTGGTTTTGGCAGCAGGAGAGCCATTTAAATTGTTTTTGCTACTCCATTTTCTTATTATGCCTCATTTGGTGCCAGTTTGTTTGCTTCATCTTTCAGATTATCTTGAATTCTTTTTTTCCTGTTTACCAGCTGAACACGTTTCTTTGCAAATAGAACATTCTTGCACTCATGTCAATGACTCTTGAATTTTCAAAGTGCCTATTAGAAGTTGCTTTCAGCTTAAGAGGTCACAACAATATCACAGATGCACAGATTGCTACCCGATTAATACAATTATCAACATGCAGAAATTATGAGTTGAGTGTTTGCATTTGAATATAGCTTTTATTTTAATGCACAGTTTGAAAAGCTTATTTTAAGGAGGCAAGTTTGAATTGGAAATGTTTCCAAGAAATGATTTGTGTCTTTTGTGTGGATCAAAGCAGCAGAAACCATTTAACAATTTGTCTGTCTTTAATGAAATCTAATGGATTTTCTGCATTTCTCTAAATACAATAAGTTGACATAAGTCTATTATTTGTTTTTAATGCTGTAAAAGCTGGTATTATATTACTTAGTGTTTTTAAAACTTCAACAATAAAGATTTTTATTATGTTACGTATACAAGCAATTATATTTGACAGTTTGGATGCAAACTTGAATTGGCAGTCACTTTAGTATTCTCACCAAGAAAAACATTAGGCTTGTCTATTAAATATGTTTCTTCTGTAATTTATTTTTCATAAGGTTCAGCTGTGTCACAGAAGCCTCTTGTCTCCGTTGTAGCTAACTTTCTGCAGACTTCTTTAAACTTAAGTGGAGAAACACCTTTTTGGATTAGCTTGCCCCAACAGAAAGCTCAAATTCCAGTGATATCAGGAAAGAGCTAGAATTAGACAGGAGCTTAGTGAAGATCTGTACCACGTATTAAAAATTTGATGTAAAAAATCATAGTGTAGTCCTACTGCAAGAAGTTGGTGAGAATTTGAGTTCTCTATAGCTGTGCCAATGGAAACCTGCTCCATTCTTTCTTTCTGTTTCTTGAGTAAAGTGATTCTAGCAGCCAGTCTGGCAGGGTTGTGGTTAATTTATTTTTCTGTGTGTTTCATTTGTTTACTGCTATCTAATGATGAAAGTGGGAGATCCTAGAAGGAGGTTTCCCCAGTAGTGTCACGGAAGTTGGAACTAGGTGATCTTCAGAGTCCCTCCCAAGCCATTCTATGATTCTAATGTAGGAAACATTTATTCCAATACTTCGTGGAACAATCTAAAGTTCAGTGTGCAACCAGCTTATATACGCAAGATGATGTAAATGTTGCTAAGTTAATTCTACTTTCAAGGGCATTGATTTAATTTTGTCTGCTGAAGCAACAATATGATTCACGTGAAACATGTACATTTGTGGTTAAGAGTCTTCTGCAGGTAAGATAGCTAGTGATCAGGATAACATATGGGCACAAGCAGTTTACCCCATAACTGGATGAAAAATCCTCCCCAGAAGTGAAGGCATGCCTTGGTGTACTATGTTGCAACTGTTTTGGTGTAGAACTTGATCTGTGCCCATAGAAATCATATTCAGTCACTAAAGCAATTATTTTTTTCCACTCAGCAAATATAATGTCTGAGGAGAAAATTTAGCTTTGTCCCACAGTATTATCTTTACAGAAGAAAATAAATGTGCACCCCAAGGACAGGGAAGCCCTTCAAATCTCTCGATGCTGTTGGCCAAACTCTTAGGTTTTTTTTATTTGGTACAAATATCTTGAAATGCTAAGAATGACTGCAGTCAGTCTAAAAAATATTCTGACTTAGTTTACCCTTTTCATCTCATGCTTTCTTCAGATGAAAAATATATTGACTTACATGAGCATTTGACAGTACTGTAAATGTTAAATGCAAGGAATTTTTTTAAGCTAAATCATAATTCATGTGTTTGCGTCAGAAACCTGCCATTCAGAGTTGCTTATTATGAGTTATGATGGTTCTATTGGGAGTAGATAAAGATGAAATGTAACATTTGGATACTGGAATTGTCTCAAATACAGAATGCTGCAAATAAGGAAATTACAGAGGCTGGAAAGCTATTCAGAAAATGCATTTGAATAATGAGTTCTTTTGTGTAGATAGCAATGTATTTTTGGACAAAGTGCTAATAAACACAGACATAGAGTGTATTTAATAAATGAGCAATTAAGAACCTTTTTGCAGTGTTCTGGCTAACAAGTCAAAAATGCAACGGTCTGGCCTTTGTGTCTAGAAATGTCTATGTCTAGAAATCCATAAAATGATAGAGAATTTAAGGCTGACTGCAGAAGGATTTCTCAGCTTCACACGCAGTAGAGAGTGATAGTATGAATTATCAGCGTGTTCCCAGAATCGGAGCATTTGGAGAAGACGGAGTAGCAAGGAGTGCCAGGCATCTGATGCTTCCTTCCAAATCTTTTCAGGATTCTGCAGTCCCCAAATTCTGCCTGATTCACTTTAGATATTCTTCTGTGCCCTCTCTCAGGCTTTTGGCCAGTCATTGAAATGCATGCTCCTAAATCGTTTCTAGGAGAGGAGAGCAATTAATTTTCATAGAATCTTTTAAACTCTGATGAGAAAATTCTTCACTTACCTGTGTGCTTTCAGCTGGTTGGCTTCTTTCAGTACACAGTTAGAGGAACCTGGTCCTAGTCAAATTTGTGGAAGAAAACAATCTCATGCTTTCCTAGCATATGTATTGTCTATAAGAGTACTCTGTAAATGAAGTTTATTGACGTTCACCTGTTCCTTCCCACTAGAGCATGTTTCAGCTTAATTTCATTCCAATTTCTTGTTTAAATATGAGGTGTCAGCAATACCTCCAGCATCCACCTTGTCTCCGTTATCCACTAATCTTGTTTTTATTAGGATCATTCCTGATGATCTGTACATTTAGACAGTAATCAAAGTTGTACCACAATAAGCTATTGTTTCACATGAAGTAACTCAAATCTCTTCAAGGTAATAACATAATTATCTGATTAATTTGCCAATTCATTTAGTACTCATTTTGCATTAAATAAATAATATCCAGCAATCACTCAAACATTGATGACATTTCTACTTAGCTTCACTGGTAAAGCTGGTGGAATAAAACCATACTGCAAATTGAATTTGTTTATGTGGGAATTTAGCCATAAATTGGAAAAGCCAGTTGGAATGCAGAACTATAGCATCATCTTTTTTTTTTATAGGAAAGCATACTTCAGCTTTCTGATTCATTGAATAATGAATCAGACAGATGGAGCTCTCAGGGGAGTTGTCAAAGGGTTCTGTCTGTCTGCCTGGGGTTGGCATAAGTGTTTAACTTTTGTTATCTCTGGTAATGACATTAGCTGCTGGAGAAAGCGAGTGTTGAGGAAATGAAGAAAAAGAAACGAGCTGCTGCTCTAGGTTCTGTGGCTACTGCTTTTCTCCTAGGGCGTGTAAACCAAAATGAAGTACCACCATAAAGCACCTTGGAGTCTGGTACAAAAATGTCAGTGGGAAGCTCTATTTGGAGCTATCCTTCATCTTCTGAGCTCCTAAAGTTAGAAAGTGCTGTCTGATGGCAGTGCAGAGTCTGTACACATGTAAACATGAGGAACTTGACCTCAAGAATTTTTTTTTTCCTACTAATTATTCTTATCATCTTAAGAAAAACAACAATGCTGTGAAAAGATCAGACGTCTATGTTTACTGTCTTTAAGTGAATGACAGGGATTATCCTTTTTGGTGTGCAGATTAAATAGCAAAAGAAATTAATATTTTTAATTAGGTTTCTGAGACTGGAAGACTTTTTTTTTTTTACTTGTCTAGAATATTTTCTTCTTTCTTCAGCAATTACAAGAAGAACCTGCAGTGACTTTGTGGTGAGGATGTTGCATGTGTGTTGTCATATGTCAGCACGCTTAGCAACTCTGTGTATGCACAGAGCTTTGTCAGCAGAGCAGCTGAAGGTAATGTTTTTTTCAGTACCAGGAGCAGGATGGGTTTCCCATACTGCAGTCTGCTCTGTGAGTTCAGTTCTAGTGTCAGTTCAGAGTTAGTGAGCCTGTTCCAGACTTCTGTCAAGCATAGTTTAAGGAAGAAAATGTATAGGGCTGGGATTTAGTGTTTTAAGTTCAGAGGCTGTGTGGGAATCAGGACCCTCATCAGACCTTTAGTTTTTCTGTTAGCATCATAGATCTTTCTTTTAAGCGCCTTGTTTTTGGTGCAAAGGTTATTTTTTGGCCAGGATGCCGTTTTGCTCCAACACGGTATGCAGAAGATTTCCAAGCTACATCTCTCTTCGTGATTAAAAAAAAAAAAAAAAAAGTATGGATTGTACAAGGATATTGTCTAAAGGTTGCACAGTTGGTGTAGGTTTTTTCAAGAACTATCTGCTAAGTGTGATATTTATGTTAACTGCAGATTTTGATCCAGCCACAGAGTTAGTCTTTCAGCCTTTTGTCAATGCATTCTGGGATTTTGATTTATTTTCTCCAGCTGAAAATCAGTCCCAACATATGCATGCAATTTTTCAGAGACGTTCAGAGACAGAAATATTTGAATAATCAGTATTTTAAATAATCTGGAGAGGTGGCATGCATAAGCTTAGATCAAGGGACAGACCTGCCTTATATTTGACTGGGATTCTGTTAAGTGAGGTTTTATTGTAGCAGCTTGGAGGAGAAAAAGAAAGGGAACAGAGCTGTGAAATCACTAATTTGCACCTTATGAATATTTACATGGTAAGTAGTTTTTGAGTATTTGTGCAGTAGATGACGAAATAGTACTGTATCCACAGGCAAATGCAGCTGTGAGTAGCTGGTTCTACAGGCTTCATGGTCTTTGTGCAAGTCTCACTTAGCCTCAAGCACGCTGCCTTCACTTTCTTTCAGAAAGATACGAATTTTCTATGTCAGTCTCTCTCATTTTAGGCAATCTTGTCATCTTTGTGAAAAACTTGTACTGGCAAAAACGTGTTCTGTAGCACTGCTCTAGAGATTCTGGGAAAGCACGTGTGAGGCAAAAAAAACATGGGGCTGTGCAAGTGAAGTACTGAGGGTGGATGTACTAAGAAGCAGGAAGGAGATGCTCAAAGACAGATTGCCCTGACCTGTGCTTAGCGTGAGGGAGCTCTGTAGCAGGTCTGTCTAATAAAACAAGCCGAGTAATGCAGGCAACCAACAAGGTATGGTTGCTTTCAAAGCGGAGCTTATACAGTATGTAATTATGTTAACACTTCAATTCCCTCACCTGGAAATGCAGAGCTCGAGAAGGACAAGCAGAAGGTCGACTGTGAAGTTTCTTAACTTAGTCATTCTGCTTGCATAGTAGGGCTCTGAGTTTGGAACATACCTATGGGAGTACCCAATTATTAATTACACTAATAAGCAAATAGTCACACCCTGTGTGCGACTGGATCACTTTATATGAATGTATGTAATGGATTAGTTTATTTGTGAGCTGTACAAAAAAAATGGGACAGTTCATGTAAGAACTTTACTGTGTTCTCAGTGAGGAGCACAGCTGTCCGTATTTTTCCTATGGGATAATTTTCTTTCTGATTATATGACATGAACAATGGCAATGGATATGAGCCTGAAAATCAAAGTATAGTTTAGCTCTGCCTCTTTTTGTGTGTGTTTGTTTATTTATTTTATGGGAGTAGAAATCTTATTTTTTGTGGTAGTAATGACCTGTGCATCTGTTGTATGCAAGTTCAGTGTGTGCAAATATGTGTAAGTATGTATGGCTGCTTTTTACGTTTTTGCCTTCTGAAACTTCCTGAGATTTGTTTTCATTTCTAATGATGAAATGTGTATATGCTATTTGCCTCGTATACATGTAGAGTTATGGAGAGGGCATCATTGTGTCTAACTTTAATTAAAAAGAGAATAATTGATGTAAAGAATTTACTTCACCAAGTTAGATAGAGATATAGTTTCTATTTGAAGTCTTATTTCATGTTATAATCCATTTAGAAGATAAGGATTAGGAATAAATTTCCATTTCTGACACCTGAACAGAAGTTTTGCTGTCAAAAGGAAATGAACCTAATTAAAATATAATGCATCAAATATGTATATACGTATCTGTGTATTCCTACAGAAGATTCTTAGTTAAAATGCTAACATAATCATCTGCACCTAATGGACATCGGAGAAAATCATCATTTTTTTTTAGTCAAGGTCACGCTCATTAACTATCTCCTGGTCATTTTGATATCTTCTGTGCTCTGGACAAATTTCAGTCAGGTAATTATATTCTTATTTTTAAAGACTCTTGAAGTTTCATTTGAATGTCATACTCATTATCACTTGCTTTTCTAAAATTGCTGTGCCTTATTTCTCCGTATTAAATAGTGGCACAGTTCTTGTTTATAACTAAGTACACCCAGTAAATGTATTTCATCACGTAGGAACACCGTGGTGTTCTTCAGCAGTGGATTAACCACAGGTGTGCAGTTTGGTCCTGTGTCACTCCTGTCGTCCTCAGAACTCATTTCATACAGGTGATCCATGATGGTTGTTGCAAGGTACGAACTGCCAGAGTACAAAAAGAATCCCCACATACCTCTCTTCAGTTCTCTGTGGACCATCTGCTCTTCTGTTTTGTGACAACCTGATGTGTAGAAATACAAAAGTATGAATTATTGTTCAGTGGTCTCTGCTGGTCTGAGTTTAGGCTGCCTTTGGCAAATGTGACTGAACGGCATGGAACTATGTCTACGAAGGCAGGCTGAGGGAGCTGAGCTTGTTCAGCCTGGAGAAGAGGAGGCTGTGAGGAGACCTCATTGTAGTCTTCCAGTATTTGAAAAGGGATTATAAACAGGAGAGGAATCAACTTTTTACAAGGGTAGATAGTGATGGGGCGAAGGGGAGCGGTTTTAAGCTCAAGGAGGAAAGATTTAGATCAGATGTCAGGGGGAAGAAGTTTACAGAGAGAGTGGTGAGGTGCTGGAACAGGCTGCTCAGAGATGCTGTGGGTGCTCTGGCCCTTGTGGTGTTCAAGACCAGGTTGGATGGAGCCCTAGGAAACCTGATCTAGTACCATATCTGGAGGTTGGTGGTCCTGTCTATGGCAGGGGGTTGGAACTCGATGATCCTCGAGTTCCCTTTCAACTCAAGCCATTCTGTTTGTCACAGAGGGAAAGTATTTGGCCTTGTAGTAACACAGCTTAACCTGTTTACCTGGGAAAAATTCTGCTGTGTAGGAAAAGAGAAAAAATTCAGAACTGAAGTAAATGAGTGAAAGTGGAGGAAAAAAAAGCAGCAGCAGTGCAGAGAAAGAGAATCTGACAAAGATGGAATGTATACTTGGAACACAGAAAGGCTAGCAAATCTGTGCAGATCTTTAGAACTAGCCCAGATAATAGTATCAATCAAAATTAACAGTTCTAGCATGCTATCATGTATTTATATGGTTTCATATTGTACATCAAGAGAATTCAGGTAATTTCTTTCTGAGTCTCAATAAATCCCCCTTGCTTTGTGAGCAATCAAAGCTTCTTTCTTATCTCTATTTTGTACCACCAGTAGAATTTCAACTTGGATGTTCAATAGAGTGTTGTCACATGCATCAAAGAGAAAAATTCTGATTTGCCTTCTCATTAAATCAGCCAGAGAAGAAGTGTAACCCCAAACACTTGTTGCATTGAGTTCAGAGGTTCTAGACAGTATAATGTAATTTTCTATAGGTGTGTACTTTTTCCTATTAGACTTTTTTCTTCCATCGTTTTGCTGTAACTTCTGTCTCCATAGTACAAAGATGTGGATCAGGGTGACATTTTCTGGGCACTGTGCAAGCACAAAGGAATGCTGAGCAATTTCTGTAGTATTTTGGGTCTCCAGAGACACAAATGAGTAAAAAAAGCTGAGCTGAAAAGGGAAGTGAGGATTTGTTTGTATATAACTTGTTAAAAAGTTCAGCAAGGATGGTAGATGCTTGAAAGTGAAGTAAGCATTTCTGGAGCAGGAGAGGATGAGAGGAGAGAGGAAAGAAAGGCAAGGAGAAATTGGATGCTCTGGATAGAAAGGCCTGAGAATTTCCTGGGCTGGGATTAGAGAGGCAGTCCCAGCAGATGGAGTTGTGCTGGGAACTTCCTTGGTGACCTTTTGATACTCCTGTAGCCACTATTTCAAGATATGGATCTGCTTATGCTTTGAGGCATAAATTCAGTTTCCAAACGCATCTTAGTTAAAGAACATCTGCCTTGATTTTTTAAACTTACTTGCATAAATAGCAGTGCTTAATGAAGCGCTTACATTTGTATTGCTGAGCGGATAGGCATGCCTTTTAAAAGAAAAAGGGAAAAAAAACCCTCATTGTCCTTCTGCTTCATCTGTAAAGTAAGATAATAATTGTTTGTTTTGTCAAGACTGCTGGTTTAAATCCATGCAAGCTGCAAAACAGATCAGATGCCATATCATGTGCAGACATTGAGTGTAGGAAGAGAAATGGTTGTAGTCTGAGAAATAGTCAGAAATTGTCCTTATTTAGCATCAGTCATTCAGTAAGGATATTGCAATGGTTCTGGCCATACAGCAACTATTTGCAATATATATATTATGTGTGCCTGTTTATGATATGGGGATAGTAACATGAGATTTGAAGCATGTCACTGAATGCTGTTGACTTGTGAGAGGATTTGAGCCGGGAAGAGAAATCTTCTCTTATTCCTAAGAAAATCATTCCACAGGGAGCTATAGTAAAGTAACATGTCCAAACACAACTCTTACATGGGAAGATGATTATTATATTTAATTAGGTATTTGCAGTCCATTTCATGTACTTGTTGGAGGTCTTGTGGGTCACGCCGAATCTTGAAGACATGTTTGCAGCTTTAATGATTTAATATTAAAGCAATAAATGAACTATGACTGGGAATCTACAATATGTATGGAAACAAAATCTTTTTCCTGTAGAAAAACTGTCACTGCTCTGCATTTCTCAGAAGATGGCTTAAGTGCACATAAAATATATGTGCGTATATTAAATTTGTCAGAGGTCTACACTTCATGTTTCCATTTTTATTGCTTTTGATTGAATTCACTTTTCAAGACTTAAGTTTTAATTTGTGACAGTGGCTAAGTAGCAGTTCATTCTGCTTTAACAAGTCCTTACCATCTGCTACAGTGACAGTGAACCAGCATTGCAATCTTACTGTGTTGACAACTAACTTAGGAGTATTTGGAAATTGGTGAATTGTTTAAATAAATATTCCACTTCCTACAGGATGGAAGTTCTTTTCATCACTTGTAATTTATCCAAGGCTGGACTGAGTTTATCTTGCATGAATTAGCCGTGAAACCCCTGTCACAGTTGCACAGTGCTTCAGGGATGTGACGGTAGGGAGATGGTCAGGTAAGCGGACTGCAGCCATTTGGTAGTGCAGAAAAAGGAAAAAACATGTGCTTCTTCATTGAGGTATTTATTGAAGGTATGCTGTGGGTGATCAAATATGAGATGACCAATTCCCATTATTAATGTATTAATGTTTATCTTCAATGCAATTTGAGGGTGGATACAAACACGTAACATTTGTTTACAAAGAAAACTTCATTGTCTGCTCTGGAAGGAAGGAAATTATGAGGGCTACTCTCAAAGCAAAGCCTCCTATTTTATTATGTTGGCATCTGATATCAGAGGTAGATGCTGGTGGGGTGACAATAAAGGTTAAACCTTTCCACCAACATTCCACTCCATTTTTTTTGCTGTGTGATGGATGGCAGCAGAGGGGTATTCTGATAAAATGGCATCTGACACGCAAGTGTGTGTGAGGTAAAGATGTTTCATTGAATTTTTCCATGCAAAATAAACAGCACTTGCTCATAAACACTAGCTGAATATTCCTGGAGACCAAACAGGTGATGTGTGTACAGTGACCACAGTGCAAACAAAATCTGCGCAGGTAGGTCCTACGAATGCTCACGCAGGAAGAGAAGAAACATAAAGTGCAAGTTTCTCAGTACCTATTGAACCAATATGAGGTTGAAGGTGGCAGTTTCCTGGATCACATCATTTCTGATGATGACGTGGTAATAATAATATGAGTCTGAGTCAGAACAGCCACCCATGGAGTAAAATGTGAATTCCCCATTGAAGAGAAGTTCAAGGTGTGGCCCTCAGCAGGTAAAGTGATGTGCACTGCCTTTTGGGGTTGGAAAGGTGTGATTCTTCTGGATTTCCTTAAACCCAAACAAACCATCAACTCTGACCACTGTCTCATGACACTACCTAAGCCAACAGAATTATGTTTATTATATTTTATCAAATTATGTCTAACCTTCTAATTTAAATAATGCTGTAATAAATGTAAATGAGGCTGGAGATATCTGAAGTAAAATGAACTGGGTGAGAATTAACTCCTGCTTCTTGCAGTATCTCACATTAAAGTCATCTGAACTTTTTCCTTTGCTTTTACTGGGCTTAAATACACTAAGTCTTCCTGGTTCATGTCACAAATTCATTGCAAACTTTTCATGTACAAGGAGGAAAATACATCTGGCACTTAGACTCAGCGTCTTATTCAAAGTCTTGTGTCAGAATGGGAGCAAACCTAAGGTGCTACAGGGTCAGTAGCTAGGTATGCTGGAGATGGAAACAGGTGTCTGCAACTCAGCCTTAGAAATGGCTTGCTGTGGGGGAAAGATGCATTTTAGGCTACAGATATAGACATGGAATGCTGACAAAGTAAGAGAATCTTCATGATTGTTCAGTTTTTTAAAATGAATTTGATTTGTTCATGTGTGAGTAATGCATATGGTACATACATATATGGTACATAGAACATAAATACATATTTTTGTATTACAACATATTTTTTTTGTGTGTGTGATTCTAGCTGTCCTATCCTCAGCTTTATAATGTTGTTTACCCACAGTTAAGAGTATGTTAGAATGTAATTATAACTATTTGCCATGACTGGCTGTTAAAATGAGAGACCAGGCAATTTGCATCTCATATATCCAGAAATTAAAAGTGAAGGACTGACCACTTGACACCATTGTAGTTTTTGAAATAAAGCCTGCTGAGCTCAATTTGTTGTGGCTGCTAAATGACTCTGCTCACCAGTATGAATACATGATGAAATTCCTGTTAGAAGATGGCACTGTAATAATTGATGGCATAATGAAAGTGCCAGAGACTGAACAGAAATACTGTTCTGTTAACCTCTTATTTCAGAACACAGGTTTGAAGTAGACTTTTTGAATTAAATGCATGATATTTTTTTCTGCTCCTTTTTTTTTCTCTTCTGATTCTGAGGGGTGATCAGAGCTGTGTTAATTTTGGTCTTTCAACATGTTGTTCAGAACCATACACTGTATTCTGTGGATAATTGTTTTTGCACTGTAGACAGTAACTGCTTTCTCACTTCACAGCTGTATAAAAGAGAATGAATATTGGCAGTAAATGATTGCATTACAGGCAATTACAGGTGGGAAATGCAAAGACTCCACCATCTTAGAAAATAGATAGAAAACCCTTACCTCTGCTTCTGTTTGGAAGCTATAGAAACTATTTTGGATTTTGGAATTCATGGAACAAACCCCAGCAGCGTCTAATTATTTATTATCAGTATCCTCTTAATTCTCACTCTAGGATAAATTTCCATTTATATACCTATACCAAAGCTTGGATTTCTATCTGATTGCGTCTTTCAAATAGCCACATTTAATATTCATTGAAATAGAGCATAGTCAAAGGCACTATTTGATAATAAGTCAACAGACATATTATTGCAAAAAAAAGATCTTTCTATTAACAGTGTTTCTCCTTTTTCTTCCTATTTCTCAGAGTGATGCTCAGTACAGATATGTACAGTAAAAGCCAATTGCACTCTCAAATTCTCTTGTAAAGCCCTAGATTTTTCTTTCTGTATAACATTAAGCGAGTGTCCTATGTCTTCTATGTGTCTAATACATTAAAAAGTATAGGATTTAATGCTGTAATTATAAAAGCATAAAGGAAGAAGACTATTGTGTGTAGTTTAGACAGATTATCATCTTTACCTTTCCAAATATGTTCTATTATAGTAGCTGATTTCCTGAAGAGTTTTTTCATAGGCAAATATCTGGCTGAGAGTGGCTCTTATACATTAGGATATGAATAAGTTATTTCCATAGCTCTGGCACGTTTTTTTTTTTCTTTTTCCTATTTTTGTCTTAAGCATTCGTTTTTCTTAAAAGCATTAGTTTGCTGCAGAAGCAGAAAATATGAAAAGAGACAATATTGAGTATTCCCATTTGAAAAAAGGCAGCTCATTCAGGTCAGAGAAGAGATGCAGCAGCGTGTCTTGTCTCTTCTCTGAGCAATGGATATTGCGACTACTAATCTTGAGTATGATACTAAGCTTGAGTATCATCGTGTTTTTTTTTTTTTCTCAGAGAATTCTATTAAGCTGTTTTTAATGTTATCAGAAATTCATTTTCTGTATGGGTACACTTTAACTGTTTCAGGTCTTGCATATTTTTACATGGCTCTCTTTTGAGAGGTGGTGTTTATATAATGACAATATTTTCTCATTCATTAGTCAATTCTGGAAGCCATTAGAGTGGCTCAGGAGGTGTTTTTCTTGCAGTGAGGAAAATAGTTTTTTGATTTCACACAAAAAGCTGTTGGAATAAGATGTAATCTAGAAACAGGATTATACCCAGAGAGTGCAGAAAGTGAGTAAGAAGAGAGAGGCTGGGGTTTTTCACCTTCATATGGTAAAGAATAAACGAGAGGAGCAAAGGAGAGAATAATGGTCAGGGAATATCTCAGTAGTAACCACTTTAAAATAAATGAATGCATCCTACTGAACAGTGTGAATTTTGGATCAGACCCATTCATGCTGTACTGACATCTGGAAGTAGTAAAACTATACTGTGATTGAGGAAGGGGTTAACCTTGCTCAACAAACAAAGTGAATTGACTAGCTGCCAAGGCCATGTACTTCACCAAGGGATCTAACCCTACAAAGAGTGGCTGTCATGGGATTGGGAATTTTACACCGTCTTCAATTTGTTGTATTGATTTTTTTTTTTTTTTTAATTCTTTTCCTTGGCAGGACACGTGAATAAATCTACCTAGAGAGAAAACTGAACGTGTAGACTTCTGTAACAGCTGCCAAAGGTCAGCAGATACTTTTCAAACTTTAAGGAGAAAAAGAAATCTAATGCGTTCCTCAAAATATCAAACTACTTGGATCAAAGTAGTTACTTTGAGTAATGTTTTGTATCTCTTTCTACTGAAGTTGATGAAAGATTTCTCACTGATGGGATTCTTAAGTGCAGCTTTTCAAAATGTTCAGGTATCTGATGTTCATAAAATTGGAAGTATATTAAGCATTCGGATGAATCTCGATGTGTTTGTGAATGAACAAGTTCTTGGAAATGAACAGCTTAAGGTGCAGCGGTTATTTATACCCAAAGACTGCATATGAAAAAAACACAACTGTGAGAGTTTTTCTGAGGTCTTCCACCTGGAGATTTATCTCCAGGAAAAATGCCACACTCCTCGGTCGTAGGCATGCCAGTGCTCAGGCTTGGCAGTGTGCTTTAAGAAGCCGTCTGAGATTGTTCTATCTCACTGCTTGTTCAATGTCCTTCAGCCACTGCAGTAACTGACACCTGAATCTTTTATTTATAACTGTAATTCAGTATCTATGGTGTTCCAGCAGCCTTGTAAAGCTCCTTTTTTTTTTTTTTACCAAGTAACAATTAATGCAGAGTAAGAATGGTGTAGGTTACTGCTAGCCTGCAAGCAAACTTTGGTCCTTGATATAGATTTTAAAAGGGTTTGTTTTTATTAGTTTTTGAATGGTGTTCTGTTTAAAAATGGATCTTAAAATAGGCTTAACAGATCTAATGTGCACTGGGAGGGAAGGTGGAACCTAACTTTCAAAATTTGTGTTTGGGTGGTCAGATTCATGACTTTTTTTATCTTTCTGATCCTGTGAAGGCTGTAGTTAAACCTGTCAGCACTTCTGAATGATTAAATGATAAACAAAGTATGTCAAGTATTAAGATAAATATTTTTTTTATTACTTGGAGATTTTTGGATCCAGTATCTGTATTTAAAAAAAAAAAAAAAAAAAAAAAGCAGTTTTAAGTAGATTTTGTTTTTTTTTTTTTTTTCTTCACCTTCCTCTCCTATGCATAGAGCAGATAATAGACTTTGTGCACATTAGAAAAGGCTTTTTATTCAGGTCAACGTTAATCTTGCTGTAGTTAAAAGTGGATTACCAGACATGGAGCCCTCCCCATTGCTGGCTGGGTGTCAGTGCTTCTCTGGCAAAACTCTCACCATTTTTTTTCCTTCTCTTTCTACTGATCTCTTGGGGTCCTTTTCCTAGCTGTGAGCAGCGGCGTGCCAATTTCAATTAACATTTCCTTTAAAACAAATGTTATCATCTGCTTAGTGCTTGTGACTTTCTATTTCTAACAAGAATAACAGCAGAGTGAAGGACTATGGCTTCTTTTTTTCTTCTAGTGTGATGTCACTGCACCTTGGTGAACATCATTAACTATTAACCCTTCTGTGGCATTTCTCCCACTTCTTTTTGACTTAAAGGTCAAACCAAGGCCTGAAGACTGAATTCTTTGTCTGAAGCAAGGGTATTTTCTTTTCCATAAAAAATTGAGAACCAAAGCCCATTGCCATTAGGATGATGGACTGCTTCTTCATTATGACCAGCAGGCCAAGGTTTGCTCTCCAGGTATTTGGGACCTGTGAACAGTATGGCAGTGATGCTGATTACATCTGTGTGAATAAATTATCTTGTGAGATTGCTGATTTTTATCAGAGAAGAAGACAGCAAGACAGTTTTGTTAAGTTATCCTAAAGTGCAATTTTCTCTGCCACTGAAAAATTATTTTTAAAATCATTCTGGATTACTAGAAAAATACAGTTAACTGAAACGTACCTCATTTAGCTCTTTTAGCCCCTTAAAAATGAAGAGATATATATGCTTATATCTGAGTACTTTTGAAATTTTTTTGTTACTTTTAATGTTTTCCCCTCTTCTTCCATTTGTTATTATAAGAAATTAATATCGATATGGGCAACTCCCTGTTTTATCCTTCTTTTCTCACCCTTCTCTCCTAACCTCTCCAATTTCACCTGAAATCGTTCCACTCTTCTATTCCTGGCTCTTTTGTGAATATTTAGTCATATATCAAATACTGACTGACTTAAACAATTGTGACAGTCCAAGTAAGTGTGCATGCCCAAATGTTAAAGCCTGGAAAAAACAAGCTAGACAAATAAACAGCCTGTGGTCCAAAGCAAGTGCGTACCAGGCTTTCTCCTGATTCTTTTTCATCCAGTTCCTCTTTGTTTCCAATTCTTTTTGTCCTTAGTCAAAAGTAAAATGCAGTCTTAAGAACCCATAGAAAAATGGCAGGGGGAGGGGAAGAGGTTTTAGTTGTACGTTGTAGGCGATTTAATCACTTGTGGTTTCTGTCCGTTCATACTTTCCTGTACTGAATTATGATATTAAAGTTATCTAATACTGTAGTTTGCATCCAGGCATATCCAAACTGCCACATTATTAATGCTGAACCAGGTGTTTAAATTACTACTGGGATTATTTCAGAAATAGAAATAGTGACTGCCAAACAGGAACCTGGGATCTAGCGCACGAGATACCAGAGTTGTGCCCTGCCTTGGAACATCTTCTTAACAGATGCGGTTTCCTGATGCTTTGGAGAAGTTTGCCAGAACATCAGCAATAAACAAATTAGAGAACATTTTCTGGAAATAAGAGAAGTTAACTAAGAATTGAACCCATCTGAATTCACACCTGCCAGCGTTCAAGGAGTGTGTTCTTTGTTGGCTGCTGAGAACCATATAGGTCTCAGAAGCTTTTGAAGAAGTAACCTAAAAAGACATTTACTGCAGCTGTGGAAGTGTTTTTAAGAAAGCTCTACTCTTCAGTTAAATCTTTAGACACTTTTGAGGGTCTCACTCTATTTAATAAATCTTGACGTTTTGCCTAATATTCTCCACTTTTTTTAAAAAAATTAGCATCTATCTCCATTGATGTATTCATAATTCTTTTATTCTAAATTCCTTTTTAGCTGCTCAAGGAAAGTTTTGTTTTATGTCACATTGAGAACAAGAATTATAGAGCAGTGAAGAGTGAAGGCTGTTATCTTATTCACATGACAAAGGCATATATTATTTATATTATAATACGCAAACTGCAGGAATTGATAGATGAGACTTATACAGTCGACTCGCAAGCAAGATAAAACATCTTTTAAAAATAAACTACTTTTTGAGTGGTTAATTCAAAATCGGATGGATTACTGCAAGATACTCTATGTGATTATTTTTACTGTTGGGACTCAAACTACCTACATATATTTTTTCACTGAGACAGGAGAAGTCTTATTGCATTTATTTTTCTTTCTGTTTGGATGATTTAAAATCTGAAAAAGAGACTGTTAGATCAATAATTTAGTGCAGTCAGATGAAAAGTGTCTTAACCTGTTGATTCAATGGTAGGGCATTATGGAATTTTACACACTGAATTGCTGCATTTAGATTGCATAATCCATATTCAAAATAACTTCTAGTGGAAGGGAAATTGGCCATTGTGGATGAAATTAACATCCATGTCTGCTGCTTCTATGCTATATAGAAAGATTTGGTCAGCATGAAGGAATACTGCAGAATTATTGCTCATACAGATGAGTAGGTGAACTCTGCTTGTTGACATTACAGACGCAATGTTGGCAGTTATTCTTTTAAGTATTAATTTATTTTCAACCACAGTAAAGAACATAAAAACAGTGTAATCTTAAATTATGTCTGTCACAGAGGAATTTGAGAAAATTTCTTATATCAGGCTTAGTCCCCTGAAATGTTCTCAGTGAATGACCTTATTAATGATTTAAATGGAGATTAGAAAACGTCAGTGGTTTCACTGCAGTGATATAGCAGTGAGGGTGTAAGTAATTTACTGTCTCTTGTGGCCCTGAGAAGCAGCTAAACATCTTGTCTCATTCAGAAATGATTGTTTGACACCTTTGCTAGAAAGACTGCTTGTACCTTGCTAGGACTTCTGGGGCTGTGTGCATGGGTGCTGCGGTTTTTCTTCATTGCTCGCTCTGTTAAGATTCATACAACTTATGCTTATCTTTTTCAGAGTCCAGCTAGTGATCTCTGTCTTTGCTCCATTCCAGATTATTCTTTTTCTCTTTACCCGTTTGTTATTCCTCCATTTTTTAACTGCAGTGTTTGTGCTTTCTGAAAGCTATTGCTTCTCCTTGAATTATCAGAGTACAGTACCTTTCTGAGTCTCAATTTAAAGCTGTATTGCTTTGAAACTTTGTGTTCCCACAGGAAGAGTGGTTGCCTTTAAAATTAAACTGCTGAATTAGATTTATTTTTAAAAGGAAAGTTGCACTGTCACTATCTGCCGCTTGTCACAGACCCATGTTTGTGGGTTTTTAGTAATCTGGTTTTATTACTAAAGGATGGAAGTGGTAAGAACAGTTCTGACTGAAAATTCTGTAAATCCTGTGTTTGAATAAATGATACAAATTAACATGTGGTCTAATACAAACAGTAAGCGTGCAAGATTTGTTATAATGTAATGACTGAAGAGATGACAAAGGTGTTGTTGAAGCTGTTGTTGAGCCACTCGGCACTTACTTTCAAGATACTGTGTGTTAACTTTGATTACGGCTGTTAAATTATTTTCCTCCTCCTCCCTTTAATCTCTTTCTCCTTTCTCTCAACTGGAAAAAATCTTTCTTAATATTTACAAAACTTCTGTCGTGCCCCAAAGATGTAACTTGTAAAAAATCATAGCATATACTCTATTTTCTCAGCATTGAGCTTGGAGATGAACATGACTGAAAAATCAATAATGTGCTTGGCCTGCGGCCTTGTCATTTATTGATTTACATGTCGTTTATCTCTATACAAAATGCAATTATTGCTTAAATATAATACAGTATTTTGCTAATAAGATACAAATGTCACCACTGAATAAAAAGGTCACACTTGCATGTAAATGATTGTCAACCCAGTCTCAAGCTTGTTGCTGCTGTTATTTGAAGAGGTTGTTAAGGCACTGGAGACTAGGCTTGTTTTGGTAGATATCAGTGGGTGCTCACCTTTTGACTTGCATCATCAGTATTCCAATTTTTTGGCCTTGTATTTGTGTTTTGTGCTTGTGTATTGGTATGAAGTGTATAAATGCAGATTGCAAGTAGAAGATTTGCAAGATGTGATGCAGGAGCAGTGATGGTGCAAGAGTTCTATTATTGGTACATGTCTGGGAGAATTTGTTGTGGCTTCCTCGAGAACTGTCTTGAATTCCCTGTGACCTGAGCAGTATTGACAGAACCCTTATCCTTGGGAGCACCTGAAGGGGCTCCTGAGAGGCAGAGAGTTTTCAGTGCTCGCACATTTGTTGTTTTTTTCTTCTTGTTTCTTTTTCTGTCATTGCTATGACTGCAATGGTTAGTCAGTAAGCATTTGCTCCTTGACTGAAGAATCAAAGCAGAAGAGCCCAGTGTACATGGACAAAAGAAGAAAAAAACAAAAATAAAAAATAGGGGAAGATAGAATGACTTGGAATATGTATTCTTACCTGCATAAGTGGAAAATAGACCTTTAAACAATTCTTCCAAATACACTTGGAAATCTATAGCAAAAAATATTGTGGAAGAGATGCTGTCCTACTAGCTTGCTTTGAATTTTTCATGGTGATTGTTCTGTTGCAACATTGTCAAACTTCTTATAATTTATTGCAGTAACTTACTTAGATAAGAAATTTCTCTGAAGTGGCACTGCAGGGCATTGAACTGCAGAATAACTGGTATAGAGAAGGAAAAGAAATTGCTGTATGAAGACCTTTTTTAATTTTTTAATTTTAATTTTTATTTTTCTTTGTAGATTCAGTCTGCACTATGAATAAACTTGGGCCTTATTCTAACTGGCTGCCTGTGCAGGAGATCAACTCCGCCTCTTCCGATCCACTGAGTCTATGCTCAGGTGCTCAGTGCTGATCTGTTGAGTGTACAGCCTGATCCACTTAGCGGCTTTGCACCTCCTATCCCCTAGTACAGGGTGAACAGCGAGAGGGCTCTTCTAAGGTATTACTTGTAGCACACTCAGGAGCACACTCCTGTTCTACAGCTGCATCCTGCAGAATGTCAGTGGGATACATTTAAAAATTTTCTTTTCAGAACCACAAATCAGGCAGTGAAGCATGGGCTGCTGGTTAAAGTACTAATCTTGGCTGTGGAGTGGAAATCAATGCCAATGACAAATGGCCAGTAGTCGACAGTTTAAAATCTAGCAAATGAAAGCAAATGAAGTTAACGAAGTTGTTTTACAGTACTGTGCATCTACAGGTACATCTAACTTCGTATCATTCATTTTGAGATCAAGTTTATGGCTGACAATCTTTGATAAAGTTGAAAACAGTACGATCAGCAAATGAAGATATGCTATTTTTAACTGGCAACAGATATGTATGCTTTTTTTTTTTCCTTCTCTTCTCTGTTTTTGGTTGGCATTGGAGGCATTTGGCTTGTATGGAGAAAAATGGGTTGCTGTGCTAAAAGAGGTCTGTTTTGTAGAACAATGATACGAGCAATTCAAGGGATGAACCTCAGTGTGGGTTTTTTTTGTTGTTGTTGTTCTTTTAACAAACAATTATTTTGTTATGTTAAAGGCCTCATCTCATTTGTAACTCTTTCTAAAGACAGTTTGTTAAAGAGTACTTCCTGGACTACTCTATAGGTACTGTGATGTTGCTTAATTACTAAAACTTGAAAATGGTGACCAGATCTTAGCATGTACTCATCAAGAAAAGGTTACCCGGAAAACCTTTCTTGCCATACTTTCCTGTGTAATTTGTAGTGGTGGTTTACACCATTTTGTACAACATCAATGCTGTCCAAAGCTAGAGTAAAACTCTGTAGCTTCTTTCAGGCAATCAATGCACAGCATAAAGTTCTGCATACATTATTCCTTCACTACTTTTTCAATGCGGAATTTTGCTTCAGTCCAAATAATGGAATTACCTTAGGATATGAGTGCAGTAGAACAGAGAAGAATCAAATCAAGATGCTTTATTTGACTAAAGCCAACCACAGACATTTTTCTGTCTCTTGGAGTGCTGTACAAGTTTTTGAGTGATTCTTTAGTCGTTGATTTAAAAAATACTAACCCACTACTTTGTACAGATTTAATATACATGAGATATATATCAAGGAAAAAAAACTGTATTAGACAAGTACAACTCTCCAATTTCTCAACACTTAACATAAATAATTGCTGCACTGTGAAGATTTAAATGGGGATTGCCACTTTTATAATTAATTCTTTTTTGTTTCATCTTCCTTACTAATTGAAAACGGGCTTTCAATGCAGAATGCTTTGAAATTGTGTGAAGAGATAGAATTGGAAATGAACTTAATTAACTACAAACTGTCCAAATCAATCAGTGTTTTACAGTGCCTTTGTAATATACAGAGTTCATAATTTACTTGGGATTTGCCATAATACGTATGCCATAATTGCAAAGTAATCACGCTAAGAGTACAAAATTCAATGTTGTGTTCTCGTGCTCTACTGGGATGAAATGTCTATGCTTTCACACACCAAACTGGATTGGGGGCAAAAGGCTGTATTTTTCCATTAACCAAACAGAGGACTTCTATAAATTAGGGCATTTCTCCAAGTCTGGCAGGGCTTTCAGATGTTAATAGCTAGAGAGAAAAAATTCTTTGAATTCAATGTCCAGGCAATCTGGCATTTCAAATTGCAGTGTTTTTGCTACACCATCCATGATGTTTTCAGCATGGAAACCATAAGCTTATAAGAAGATCAGGCAAAATAATTCCCAAGCAAAGCTTTTCAAAATTTCTGTAGGTTTCCAATGAGTTTTCATAGAGTAAAACAACAAAATCAAAGCTGTTAAACAGCTTGGCATAGTATTTATTTCACTTGTGTTTGGGATTCTAGAAGCCCTCCAAAGTTGTGTGCCTGATCCACAAATCTCAGAGCTTTGATGGTTTGAAAGTTGCTATTCCAGATTTCTCGCATGGAACAGAAAATTTTCCAGTATTCCAAAAAATAGAATAATTTTCTGTAGTTTTCTTCAAACCTTCCTGCACCACAGGCTGTGATAACAGCTTTGTTCTCAATCACTCATAAATAAACATAATATTTCTCACTAAGTAATACTTGAATAAAAAGGTAGGGAGTGACTCTTACAGTCCTTTACAGCTATGCTTTCCTCTGTGAATAGACCAGATTCTTCCTTGACCCTTTTTGAGTTGCTGACTTCATCCATGAATGTTTTAGTTGCAGTGTCATGAGGAACTAATTTGTTTTTGCTCTTTTTCTTGTGTCCTTTTACTTTTGTTTTTAGCAATGTTATATCCTTTCTTTTCAGTGGCAGTGTTTGGGGGTCAGTAAGTAGTCTCTGTTAAGAATTTTAACTCAATCTTTGGTGAAAAGGAAATTAAAATAATAAATGTTAGCTGAAGAAACTTGAGAAATACGAGAACATTATGTGACTTGTCCTAACACATACGGGATTTGCTGACAAAATCTGTTCATCCTAAATACTCCAGGGGCCTTTGCTAAAGGGTCAGAGATCCTTATCCTCTGGAGAAGTCCTTTTAGCTGTGACACAGCTGTTGATGATACTTGCCAGTTGCAGGACACAAGACTAACAGGAATCCTATTCATTGCTGATTTCTGGCCTTTGTCTCAGAGGACCTCAGAGATAATTTATTTCAACAACAGACTGTTTCCAGTTTATATGTGACTTACTCTTTTATTCCTGTCACCAGTACAATAACTGCTCAAATTTGATTGGTAGGAACTCCTCCTTTGCCCATCTCAGAGAGTAAATGCTGAGAATATACCAGTAAACTGTAGCTGCACAATATGGCAGACCACACACGGTAGTGCAAATTGAACTGTAACCTGGGAGAATTTTGAATCTGTAATCTTTTTAAAAATTGCAGTGTGATGTAGATGAGAACATTTTAAGATTTGAGGTAATGAATAACAGGAGGTGTATAAGCACACAGATGAAATCAGTGACACAGTACTTCAGAGCATTTAGCAACTGATGTACGTATTTGTGTAAGTACATTGACAATCCTCCAGCAGCCACGTTAAGGCACCTATGCTTTATAGTTGGGGAAAAAAGAGAGGAAAAATAGCTAATGACTGGTTAAATCCCTCTGTACTTATCTGAGATCAATCATATCCTGGAAAAAAGCTGTTGTAACTTCAAATAAATTGGAAAGCTGTAGGGAAATTGCTGTTTATATCTTTTTTTTTTTTTAACCAGGATGCAGTTTTGGGGATGAGGTCTTTTTGTACTTCCTGTCAGGATCTGTAACTTTTCAGGGGCTCACAGTAAAGATGTCCTTTGCATTTAGTGTTCTAGAGAACTTGCTTATTCCACGGCAGGATACATACTGTCTCTGGCATCTCACTAGTAGGCAAGTCTCATTCTCTCTTTTCTTTTTTCCTTTCTGATAAAATATATTCTCTAATAATGTGTGTCAGGAAGATTTTGAAGCTTGAGGACTGGTGAGTATCACCCACTTAAAAGAAGGGGCATAAAGCTGGGCACGAACAGAACTCCAGTTAGTGTCTTTTCCTGCCAGTGACGGATCTTTGCAGTACTTGTGTTGCTCTAGGCACCGTAACCTGGCCTTGAAAATGCCCAGTTGAACAAGCTGGCTTCCAGTGATATAATAATGAGCTCTTCTCATTCTCCAGCCAAAGTCATTATGCTTGGGGTATTCCCTCCAGATGTTCACCAAAATGTGCTTCATGCTTCTTCTGCCAGCTAACCGTATGTCAGGAGCATATCCTTCGCCTGGCCCAGCAGGGATTTACTGACAGGATGGAGTCAGAGAGAACTGGGCTGGCTGGCTGGAGCAGTTATGCAAGGAAAATGAGAAGCTAAATATCCAATAAGTGTGATATAAAATGCTGTCCAGAGAGTAGAGATCAGAAGAGCCAGCAGGCACAGACGGGGTTGTGGGACTGCCAAAGACAACTGACTGCGTTCAAGGTGTGTAATTCATACTTATGTACTAATCGCTTTGCAAGCTGTCTGGACTGGGAGGCCAGTGGCAGCTGAATGGACACATACCTGGGTCTGAGCCCAGCCTACGAGCTCAGAGAAGTTTCCTGGGAAGCAAGTACCAGCCACTTTCTGGATGGATGGTAAGGTGGCACTTGCTGTGATACGAGCAACAGACTGCCCGGTTATTAGAGACTGCCAGCTGTCCTCACTTTGAGTGTAGCGCTGCTGCCATCACAAATAAACCAGGCCCTGCCCCTGACAGCAATAAGCCTGAAAACCTGAATATTTGGCATATTTTAGAGTCATAAAGAAGTAGGCCCCTATTCACTACGGCACTGAGCAGAGTACTTAACTTGGACAGGTGAATGTTCCCACTGACAGTGCAGCTATTGAGCAGACATTTTGATGAACACACACCGAAGCGCTGTTGTGCATGGAGAAGTTGCTATTGATTTAAGTAAGCTTAAACCCATAAAGGATTTTTTCATCACTTACTAAGAAACAAAGAGCAGTAGTTATAGATGTGTTTCATCAGAAGAAGGTTATTGCTGGAAATCCTTTCGTCTAATGTACGAAAACAGACAAGGCTGCCTAAGCAGAACAAAACAAAAAGGCAGCTAATGCCCATAAAGCTTCCAGACAGTGCTTTTTAGTCCTTAGAGCTTTGGAAACAGATGAAGGGCAATTCAATTGCTCTTAATGGTACTCCACTGAATACATGCTTTATTTCAGAAAGCCAACTGCTCTAAATGCCATTGACAAATGCAATCATAATGTACGAGTGTTAGTGTCAGTGTAAAGCTATACACCGTTTCATATATTTTGCAGCTTGTAAACATCAAATAATTCATTTTTATTTGAAAAAAAAAAAAAAAAAAAACCAAAGAAATCAAAGCAGATTGGAGCTCAGCAGTGATTTGTAGTATAATTCTTAAATTTATTTTTAATTACAGATTTGTTAGTGCAATATAATTTCCAAGAACAGTAGTAGCTGGACTTTCTAATGGATAAAGCTACATGGAAGTATGATACTTTGAGTTCAAAATAGATTGAAGTCTTCTATATTTCACACTAAGCAGATGCCCTGAGGGGAGTTTTCGCTTAAAAGAAATCTCTAGGATATAGCAATGTAGTTGTGAATGGTTTTGTATATGTTATTGTGCTCTATTCAGACACAGGAAAGAATATGTGTATAGGTTTAAATATGAAGTTAATCTAGTAAGTCTAAGAAATCTGCAGTCCATTCTAGATGAATACATATAATTTCAGAAACAAAATGAAAATTATAGGTAGTATATGTAGCTGAGGTTTTATGAAGAGCCTTCTGGGGATCAGCACAGATGTGGGTGCTGCAGAGGCTATAAACGTTGCAACTCTTAGCACTTCTGCTGCATCATAACCACAAAAGAAGCTACTTCTCCACTGTTTGCGTTAGTGGAATTGTTCCGTGATAAAGCAGATTTCAATGGGACTTTTTGCATCAGAATGTTAGGACTTAGCACAGCTCATTTCTTTACATCTTAGTAGCATGCAGAAGACTTTGGAATGGGGATCTCACAAATGCAAGACATACATTAGAAGTATATTTCAAGAAAATTTATATCTGCAGATATCATAATAACATCCGTATAGCGTGTGCTCACTGTGAGCTTTTATGAAAGTCGTTGCAAACATTAAGATATTATTTAAAAGAAAAAAGATCAAAGCAAAACCAGCAAGGATTATATTGATTGGAATAAACTTTTGAATGCAACTATGGGAAGTGTATAAGAAACAATGGGACTTAATTATTCACTCTAAATCTCAGACGTAAGTTGATGTGCCCTATAGGAAGGCGAAGCCTGTGTGCAGCCTCTGTGAAGAACAGTCACCAGGATAAACAGAAAGTGTTCAGGAAGTGTAAAGGATGTGGCAGATGAGGAAACAAGGTAGTTTAAACAGACAAACAAAAAAGTAAGCAAGAGACAATTGTATCGTGTGATTCCCTACGTCTCAACTAAAAGATTTTAAAGGGTTTTAAAAGGGCTAAGGAGTAGATAAGCATCACAAACTGCAGACAAGAAAAATATGGCAATGGTAAACAATGATTTAGTATGTTTCTTAAAAAGCCAATGAAGTGTGTGACAGCAGCCTTGTCCAGTAGTGTGACTGGAAGTACTGAAGGAGTACAATGCATTCAACGATATGAAACAGAGCTGTGCTAGTCAGTACAAGGCAGCACTTTTCCTTATTATTGCAATTATGAGGTTCAGATATGTTTCTTGATCAGATTAAGGGTCCTATCAGTGAAAGTTATCTGGCCAAAAATCAGTATGAGAAGTTATTGGAAATGAATTGTGGGAATTAGAAAGGATCACTGGTTCTCTGAAGGATGTGCCAAAACTTCTGTAGCCTTCAGCAAAGCTAGGATTTCAGCCACAAGGAAAGAGAGGTGGAGCCAATGCACATCTCTGAATGTGTTCTGTTTACTGAGTGCTCAGGGTAACATTTAAAAAACAGTGCTGTGCTGGCCTTGGGAAACTGTTATGATTCTGAGGAGTCACTAGCTGGGTGTTAGTGGCTGTGCCCTTATACAGCTGTGTTCAAACAAACGAAAAACCGCAGTACTGTGCAAAATTATATTGCTGACATTACAGCATCTGAGAATACAGACCACTGAGAGAAATGGCTATGTGATTAGGAATTATTTCCCTCTGATCTGGGGGTCTGTTTTGTGACTCACTAGTATGTGAAGATAGAACTTGACCTTATGTAACATGGAAGCCAAGAGTTCGCTTAAGTTAATACTTATGAAAGGATGAGTCATAGTTTTTCATGAGTCCATGGCTATACAACAGGTTTATTGTCGACTTACTTGGAGGAATGTTAGGAGGTCAGCAGTCTCTCAGTACTGTGAGGCTGAGGCACAGTGTTTCCCTTCCAATGGCAGCACTGAGCAACCTGGTGTCAGGCAGCGAGGAATTAGGCTTTCTATTTGTTCTGTGTTCTTACCTGGAAATTGGTACTGACTCAAAGAACAGCAAGTCTGAATTTTTTGCCAGGAGTGTATGACAACATCGTAAGCCCAGAGAGTAATTCATTTTCTATGGTTCCTTCTGTATGGCATCCATAGTACTCAGTAAAGTACATCTTCCTGTCAGCATGCAGCCATTAGTTGACAATGCAGTTGCTAGCTACAGCTCAGTCATTTTTTTACATCTCATCCTTCAACAAATGAAAAGCACCAAGGAATGCCCCACTCCATTGTTTTGTGATAATGTACGTGTGAAAAGCAGCTTATTCTAAGACGAGGATAAGCCTGTCTCTCAAATTTACAATAAAGATTTGCTTTTGAAATCTTCAGATAGGAAAATACAGCTAGCAGCCATTCCATCTGTTTATTTGAATAAGCAAATCTTATGGTTGAGAAGTTCTGTGGTTGTTCTGGAAAAAGCTATAAACAGTGTATTGTTTAGTTTTAAAAGACATTCAGCTAATGTTAGATTAACATGGCTCTGGTAGAAAATTGTTTTTTAGCATATTCAAACATTAATAATAGTTTTATTTTAAGAGTTCCCAGATTTTTAAATACCTGAGATGAATTGGAAGAGCATGTTCACAGATTTAGATGCTACAACGTGTGCAAGTTTATTTCACCACTCACGTTACCCTGTTGTAAAGTGTTAATCTGAAAGAATAAATCCGTATGTCTCCCCTGGTACGGCTCAGCATATACCATGCTAGAATTATTCTGTTGTGGATGAAAAGAGTACCAAGGTTTTTGCATATTTTCAGATTAATTTTCCATGTCAATTTAGTCTATAAATACAAGCAAAGGTTTGAAAAGCTTTTGTTACCCCAAGTGGATCGTTCTTGTTATTCTCAAAGGGACATACTCCTTTTAAAACAACAAGCTTTAGGATTTACTAATCAGCTCCATCTAAAATCCTTTACTTCTAGTCAGGACAAAGCATGATCAGTGTGTTGAGCCATGAGAAATTTAAATGAATTTTGTGTTTGCGATAGTATATAAGGAAAAGAAGTCTAAACACAAAGTTGTCATTTGTATTTCACGGCAAGCTTATTGATCTCACCAGCACTTAACACAGAATCTTTACTGAGATGAAAACATTGAGAAATTATATTTCTCTAGAAAGTCAAAGCAAATAGCCTATTATATAAATATAGATAATCTGTAGATTTTTCTAGTGTATGTGGTAACATTGATTTGTCAGCCTACAGGAGAACTCACGTGGCTGTGCTCAGAAAGAGAAGTGTATCTATAAAGCATCGGGACAGTATCAGTCCTATTGCTTTTGAGTAGAAGCAAGAGATAATGTTATCTTAATCAGTTAGAAAACCCAGGAAGGAATTTGTGTTCGTCTTCAATTGTCTACAGAAGCTGAATATCAGTGCATTTATGAATAAAGAATCAATATAATATTTATGGTAAAAGCCTCTTGAGTGATCATATGGTGAGCTTTTTGATTAAAATAATAAAACTATATTGTGCACAATTGGAAGTTCAGAGCTCTGACAAAGAGTGTGCATGTCAGGTATTGCTACTTAAAAGCCCCATCAGCACAACAGAGAGTAAGGATGCTGTTGATTCACTGGCTCTGGAGGTGTTCAAGGAACGTTTGGACTTTGTGTTGAGGGACATGGTTTAGTGAGTACTGGTGATAGGTGGATGGTTGGACTGGGTGATCTTGAAGGTCTTTTCCAACCTTGGTTATTCTGTGATTCTTAGTGTGGATGAACTGTGTATATATACGTGACCACTGCTACGCATAGGTATCTTTAAAATGTAGTGGGTTTGACAGGAGTAATTTTATAAATAGTATGTTTTTGTCATTTATTCGAGAGTCCAACATTATTGTACACATAATTTGTGGATATGAAAGTGTAGAAGACTTCTGAGTTCTCTGTACGTAAATTTCAGTAATATTTACTGTAAACCAGTATATCCTATGCATATAACAGAACAGTTAAACTGCTGTTTCAGATTCTGGATCATGCTATTTCCATCTCTCTCTAATCTCATATTCTCCTTTAAATTATAAATTGCCCAAGTGGTATGGACTAAGCCAAGGGAACTTTTGGAACGTATTTAATACGGCTTTATTAGCTTTACTGCAGGCTCAGGATATGATTTGGTGTGTTGGAAACGTATCTGTATTCAATGATGTTTCCCTTAGGATTCATTCCCTTTTAATGAACAGTGAGAGATGATAGCGGTGTGTGTGATGTATGTTTTAGCATGGTTGATGGGTTTCTGCAGTTAAAAAGTACATGTCATTGTTATTTACTCTGTATTATTTATACTGCAAGGCTTCTCTGAGGCCCTAGCCCCACTGCACTAAGCAGTGTAAAAATAGAGATATCATCTATATTTTTTTAGCTGGTTTTCCTGAGAATAAGAGACAAAGACAGGCCTTGAGAGCAATGAGTCATACTACTACTTTCTCCTCAAGTACACTCAATGTTCTGGAATAAGGCATTGGCCGGTAAGAAGCTGATGATGGTCTGTTTAACCATTTCAGCTGTACTTGGCACACAAAGAATTATAATGTTGGGCTTCTTGCTGTCTGTATTCATGACACTATTTTACTATGTGTCACAGAAAAGAAGGGTACGAAGTGAATTCAAAACTCAGTACATCCATGAAATCACGCCTCAGAAGGAGCCTATGTAATGAAGGGACAGTGTCTAAAACGGGGGATCTGAATTCTGCACCATTTATTTTGTTTAATAATAAGTTTAGATTTGAATGCCGTTTTTGGAAGTTTGGCCCACTTAATTTAACATCTATGAGCAACATGTTTCTTTTATGTAGAAAGCATTATTCATTTTAACAAATTCTAAGTCAAGCATGTTTGTTTAAGCATGCTTTTAAGTTTTTTCAGCAACAGGTTTTTATCCTGGAAATTATTAGGAAGGGCTTCTCGTAACAAAGGTAGTGACTGACTGCATGTTCAGTTTTATAAAATCTCTGAATTTCCCTTTGGCTATCCTAGTGAGAGACACTGAAGGCAAAGAACTGTTAAAGCATCTTTACTTTGTTCCAGTGGTAAAATAAGCCATCTTCTATAAGAACACAGTGTAATTAAGTGAACAGATACTTCAGAAAAATATGAATTAATCAGTATAGTGATTAGTTTTAAAAAGATGTGAGGTGGACTTGCATTTTGTGCACTAAACAGAATAATTCCATCTATTTAAGTAAATACATAGGTTTTGATGGCAGGTCATTTTAGGTTCTTGCAAGTAGTGATCCGAATCCATCAGCTGCTATGGCTCAGTATTCCTGAATACTGATTATCTTCAGGAGCTGTAATAAATAAAACTCACGTAAGACAGGGTTTCGTTAAAGCATTTTCTTATGTTTTCAGTTTTGTGATTTTCTTTCAACTGATTGTTTATAAAGCAACGTTTAGCTTGAAATGAATTATTTCCAAGTCATGTATTATCAAAGTAATACTTCAGTCATGTTGAATGTTGGAGGAGAACGTATTTATAGTGCCTAGTTTTACTGCCTTGCAACAGTTGGAATCCACTAAGATAATCAGCTACGATAACATTATGTTATTGAAGAGCCTGAGTCAGTGACTTATAAATTTTATGTAAAAAGCTTAACAACCATTATCTATTTCTTCTTCTAAGTGGATGAAGATAGGACTTGGCTATCCAAAAGCTCATGCGAACTGAGTCATTTCACATGTTTTCAAAGCAAAACTTGATGGTTAACCACCCAGAAAAGGGGGAAAGGGCTGTTAGCTACATCCTCTCCCAATTCAGTGGAGGTCTGCTGTGCTGTAGAAATGCAAAAAGAGCTGCTAAATTACTGTGGTCTGTTGAGGACGTTTAATAGAACCTCCTATCATAATGAGACATTGTAAAATTCCTTTTAAATAGATCTTTTTTTATATTTTCTGTGCTTCATATTTAAAGGTTTATTACTTACTTTTGTCAGATTATCCTGATATATTCTTAATAATCATTTTAATAACTAATTAAATGTTCTATGAAATGTAATCTTTGTCAACTCTGCTGTAAAAAAAAAAACAAAACAAAACACGTTTCTTCTAACTTGAACAAATGTTATTTTTTATAGTTCTACACATAATAAAATGGGATCTCTGAAATTCTGAAGGAATTATGTGAGATGTAGTTTAATACTATAAACTAAAATACTGTTAGAAGTTGGGTTTCTGCTGAACCTTATGACATTGGTTGCCCTTCAGGATATGATGATTCTTTAGGGATATAGTGAGATAAAATTACTGATTCACTGGAAATGGAGGAATTCCTCCTGGCACATGACTGAGGCAAAAAAACAAAAAACAAAAAACAACCAAACAAAAAAATATGACAACAACAACAACAAAAAACAACAAAAAAACAAAAGAGAACACCCCCCAAAATTAATCGGAGCGGCTAAGACTGCATATATAAATATATATACATATGTATTTACACACATACATATCTATTCACACACATACACACAGATAAAGTGATAGAAATGTACTTTAAGATGGTATTGACTGCACTTATTTAGTCTGCATCCACTTGATTATATTCTCAGCCCTTTGGTCTATGTATATTAAAATTTACCTGTACTGCGCACAACCATGAGAGATTAAAAGTCACCTGATGATTTGCTTGTCCCACTGACATTTTGGAGGAAATGTCTTTTTTACTACGAAGAATTAATTCTGGTAATCATAACCTTCCGGTTGGCATGTCAAAGACACAATCAGACCTGGTAGTTATGTTATTGCACTACCAGTACAACCTACTCATTGTCCTACAAAAGCAAAGCCATTATTTTGATTATCAATACCATTATTTTTTCTTCAGTTAAGAGATTGATTCCTTTAACATTACAGAGTGGAAAAAATAAACTTCTTGCAGATCAATAACACAACACTTTTCTTCCCTCAGACAATCCTGATAAATGCAGCTTTAGATTGCTTATCTTACTGACTCTGCAGCTGAGAGGGAAAAAAACCATTTTTTTTATCTTCTCGTATCTTTCAAATTTACACTGCCTACTTGCCATTAAACTGCCTTAAAATTCTTCAGTAATCATCATTTTGGTCATTAAAGTCGTGCTGCTATAATTTCTGTATGTTATGTTGACATTACATTTCAGAAGTTTAAAAAGCAGCTTCAGAACACCCTGGGTTCACAGGTCAAATTAATTTAAAAGTTAGATGGAGCACTGAATGCTATTAATGGAAAATTGATCCTGAGAGATAAAACTCATTACCTAGGAATACATAACTGGAGTATTACTTCAACACAGGTCTCTCAGTGTCCTCTACCGTCCAAAGGGATTTTGATGTATGTTTTCCTTAGAAGGACATTAGAAGACACTGCAGTGTTTGTTGTTCCTAACTGTTAAAGATTTTTTTCAGTGTTTAAATGAGAAAAAGAAAATCTATCCAGAAGTATTTTTTATTATTATTGAGTATGGGCTCATTGAATAAATTCTTGAGTATAAACTTCCTAAACAGTATGGAGCCCTGCTGGTCCCTAGTATAGCAGAGTCCTACTAGAAAGGACATCAGTGTGGCATTGAGTAGGCTGCCTTGCTCTGAAATCTCAAAATAACTGCATAGTTCTGAGTTTTCAGTCCCATGAGCAAGTTGCTTTTCTGCTGTGCTTCTCTGTCAGCATTTCTGCTGTGTGTAATTCTGTGTGTGTATCTTAACCTCATCCTACATGCAATTGAAAAGTCCTTTTGTGTTTGGCCTGTCACTCAGAAGATGTGTCATTGAATGCTATTACCTCTACAGGTGTCCAATCACAGCCAGTGTCTAACTGGAGTTGCTTTGTCTGAAATACTCAGGCTAACAAAGGAGGAACCATTACAGACTATTATATGTGAAAGGAACTTTTGCTGGACTCAGTAAGTGGCCCAATTTGTCTAAGAACTCCACCAAAGTATCCTAAGTGGATTCTTAGGGCTGCCCGGTAGACTCTGGATGGCTCCCCTGCTATGCCTCCTTTGTTTAATCCTCTTATTGGAAATTCTCCTCAAATATTCATTTCAGTTTGGTTATTAGCGTCATTTTGGTCTCACCTCTGTTGCAATCCGTTATCCCTGATTTACTGGGAAAAGTGAAGCATCAACTTACTGAAGATGGGTCTGTGAGGGATTATTTCATTTTATATTTATACTGAACTTTTTTAAGAGAGCGTTTTATTCTTGGGAATTAAACTTACTGATGCTGGTAAAAATAATAGCACCTCTAGTGGTATTCTGAATGGCTAGTATATGTACTGATAATTCCCTGACGTAAACTGATGTACAGCAACCGGTGTAACTTTCATCTCTCTGACACAAAAATCAGGTTGATAAAATTCGAAAGTAGAAAACGGGAACTACATTGAGCTGTTCACCAGAGGTTCAGTCTCTGCAAACAAGATGCCGTAGGCACTCATGAAAAATGTAGCCTCTCTGACTCTCTTTGCCCAGTAGGGTCATGTCCAGATCCTTTCACCTTTAAATCACATTGCTTCTTGCTTCACTCTTGCATCTTGCCCTCATTCCTAGTTTGTTGCTGCCTTACAGGCTTCTGTTGTTCTAGAGGCAAGAGAGGAACGTTTATTAAGAGAGATTTATTTGGAAAGGTCAGACTCTACATTACCTCAGTATTAGGTTCAGTCTGCAGAATAATGATTTCATTTAGAACACAGGTTTTGCAGACATCGCTTATTTTTAAATATGGCTTTGAGGAATCAAACCTGTCAAAATCTGTTAAATGAGTGAATCTACGTTCTGCTGAGTGCTTCTGAAGCACTAGAAGCTTTAGTAGCTTGATTTACATTAAATTTTGATTTTAAACAGTGAAAAACACTGCATACTGTTGATAAGTTTAAACAAACAAACAAACAAAAACAATCTTCCAGATAATTTGGAACAGAAAGTTTAAAACACAGGTTGCTTCACTTTTCCAGTTTTATGAAGATAAAGGTTTATAAACATGTAAGAGACAAAAACAGGAAGAAAATTCTCTTCTCTTTTAGTAATGTTTTTTAGTGCAGTCACACATGGATAATTTCAACAGGTCAGTCTATGAATCAGTATCTGTTTTGTGTTATAGCTCTTTAGTACCACCCCATAAACTCAGATATAGGTTTTTTTTTTTTTTTTTTTTAATACTTGCACAATCTGACAAAAAGGGAGTTGTTGTAAAAGTCCAGATTATGAAGTCCGAGATTTAAACCTTGGCTTCGTTCACAAAGACTTAATTCTACATATTACAGGGCTTTATACCAGCAGAATTTAGTAAAGCACATACTGTATTTTTAACAACGAGGCACATAGGATCTGTAGCCATGCAGTATCATCTGCAAATTCATGTATGTATGCCAGGCACCGGTTGAACACAGATTGAAAAGAACTTCTGCAGACATCTTGTATGTGACAGGATACAACAGATTTAATCATACAGAGATACACAAAACAATATTAGTTGACTACAGCCTCATAAAACCACAGTGGCACATACTTTAAGACTTTTCTGAGCATTAGTGTGGTTCAGAAAGGTGTTTGGAAATGTATGATGGAATAATTTGTAGGTATTTATGGGACCTCTTCCCAGTGTGAGAGCAGCAGGGGAAAAAGTGCTTGTTTAAAAAGTAACGAGCTGAGGAAAGATGCTGGGGTCACGGGCTAACCTAAGGCAGGCAGTGACCTCCTTAATACCCAGCAAGAGCCAAACAGCATAGAGACAGGGTAAGAAGGGCTTTGAACGTGAAAATAAGAAAAGCTTTGAACAGGAAAATAAGCAACTCATTTGAGGTAACAGAGGAGAGAAAGTGCCTAGAGAAACAGCATGTAGGAAAGACTGTCAGTTAGGAGAATGTTGTTGTCAGAAGTTAGTAGGAAAGGTTACGTAATGAGATATTCTGCTTGTCATCTAGGCAAGTTCTGTAAGGGTTTGGCATACTCTGCATATGAAAACCTAAAGAGAAATTAGGCTCAGAAAGAGTGCCCAGGGCCTAAAGGAATGGACAGGACAGAAATAGTGAGATTATAGATAACTTCGTGGTTTGTTTATGAGAGAAATGAGGGAAGATGACAGGAAAAAGGGTGTTTAAGATCTCTCTTCTAATTAGGTAGGTAGTTCCATGGGAGTAGATTCTTACAGGTCTGCAAGGAGAGATCACAGGTGCAGCTCACTCTCTGTGAACAAAGGTAGTTCTGGAGTATAGAAAAGAGCAAGGAAGACATTACAGGTGATGCCTGAATTGCATTTGTGAATGTAAAATTTGAGAATTTGGGACAGAAAAAAGACAATGTTGAGAGACTCCTTCCAAATGTTGCAGAAGGGATATGGGTTCCAGTGATATAGAGAATAAATAACACCATAAGTCAGTCAGAAAACTGAAAGAGAAGATTTCAGAAGGAATTCATTAGTTGATTTGGTTTTACATTTCTTGGCTTATTTCATCAACTGTATCAGCTCTCTTTCTGTGCATTTGCTTCTCGCTTAAAAATGTAGCTGTTGACTGTTTGTAATCTGTCACTTTATTTTAGCCATGTTTATCCTTGCATTTTCTTTATTCTCTGCATTTCATGCATCCTTTCTTTAATACCTTCTTTTCTGACACCAAACCCAAGTTTCTTCACTTAGCAGCTCTTCAACTGCCTTCCTTTGTTTACCGCTGTGTATTTTACCAATACTTTGTTTCCTTCCTCTTTAGCGATGCCTGTGTTTCATTAAGTAGTTGGAAGGCTTCTTTCTTAGCATGTCTTGAACATGGAGCTTCCTTCTGAAGCTTAATCCTCGCCCACATATAGCCTGATTTCTTTTCTTTCTACTACTATTCCATATAATCAGCACAGAATTTTCCAGATGCAAATAGCCTTCTGCCTCTGTATTTGTAGCGATTATGGAATACCGGAGATGGGATATCTCCTAGCACCCCAACTCAGGGTACTAAAATGAAAGCTAAATAACAGTTGCAGAACTATTCACATTTCTGCATCAAAAGCTTACTTCTCCACTACTTTAACCACATATTCTCATTTATGTCTGTTCAAAGTGAATGCAAAATCATAACGTGAAAGGACTATTTGAGACTGAAGTTAATAGAAAATCAATCATGAAACTAAAAGGAAAAGAAAAAAAAAGTCAGCTGCCCTTACTATTAGCATTTAACAGAATCTGTCACTTTGTCAGTAACCAAGGGAAACATTTTAATGAAAAAAAAAAAAAAATCTGGGAGATATGCAAGTAGTATGCAAATTATAATTGAAATTACTTGTTTTGAGACTGACCCTTGAAACATAAATAAACACAGTACTGTGTTTTTGAGACCAGGTGGGATTTTATATCTCTACCATCACAATAATACTTGGGCATCTGTTTTGCTTAAATACTGAAAAATAATTTACAGAGATTAAATACATTTCAGCACACCTACATTATTTACAGTATTTTATGCTTAGATCAACTCTAACACAAAAAGCGGCTTGCCGAAAGCAACATAGAGATCAATGGCTGAGCTTAAAAGTAAAATTCAGGAAGCTTCATTGCCAGCTTCCTCTCTACCCACTAGATACTAGTACTCCATAAATATGTGATCAAAAGATTGCTCTGGTGCATGCCTCTGCTGGGGAAGGGGTGGGGGGACCGGAAAAAAGTCTGTCTCCTTGGACGCATTTAATAACATTGTGGTGACAATTTTTTAATTGTAAGTCAAAATGAATGAGCATGTTACTTGCGATCTGTGTCACATCTGTTTTCGTTTCTGAAACATGACCTGTCAGAAGTAAAATATTTAGTGGGCAGTACAATGAAATCATTTGTTATTTGTGGGAACCTGTGAACTGATCAAGGCAGAGAACTGTTGTGCAAGCTGGCGCTAAAATGAACATGAAGCCTGAACATGTCAGCTTCTTTTGTGTTGCCACCTACCTCTTAACCATGAGTTCTCTGCACTGTCTGTGTTTAGCATTTCCATTCGCTTCCTCCTTTATATGAGGCCTCTCTCTAAGTGAGAATGTCAACCTAGGATCAAAGAATAAGGGGCATGTGCTTATGAACCATTTTCTATCAGAAAATTCAATCAAGGTTCTTTTAATCAAAACATTAATCTTTTGGACACGTATCACTGAGAGAACTCAGTTATATCTTTTTAGAGTCATTCTATGATTGCAACCTATCAGCAAAAGGTAGTTGGGAAGTGAGGCAACATAGATATCAAGAAACGATTCTAAATATGATTAACTTGATATTTTTTACTTATCTCTCTCTGTGGTTTAGGGGGTGGTTGTGAAATAAGTTTGGGCAATGGCCAATGAGTTAAGAGAAAATCACCTTAAAAAGCACACCATAAATGCAGCAGTAAAAGATGAATCTCCTGCACCCAAAAATGAGATTGAGCTAGTTTTTATTTAAGAGGATTGCAAAACTGCAGAAGGGCAGTACTTAAAAAATGGTGCTATATTCCCTTTTGTTCAGGTGACAGATCAATTTGTTGTAGATTGCAGTGATTCTATCTTGGTCATCTTCAGCAATGAAACCATGCAGATTTCCATTTAGTTTTCAGTTTGATTTACCAATGGAATGGAAGAAAAGAAAGCACTGGTATCTGTTCTTAGTATTTTGAGGCTTTGATTAGGGTTTTAATCAGAGTCAGTTCTATTAGAAGTCTAAGATATTCATTCCAGCTCAGTGCACTATTCTGCTCTCTAGAATGTCTCCAGCCATTTTTGACTGCATTGACCTTCAAAGTTGCAAGATCCAGTATAAAACAGGATGAGAGCCCTTCTTGCATCTCCTTTTTTCCTCTTGCATCATAATTTATGTGTGGGGTTTGAGGATGTAATTTATCATTGAAAACTTCCACGATTTTTTCAAAGAAGATTTTTCCAAACCTTTTTCTTTCCAAGTTAAAAATGTGTTGGCATAATGAAATGATCACCCGTCAGTGACTTTATCCAGGATACATCTGCTTTCATCAGTCCTGGACATGGTGTTAATTAGATTTCTCTGAAGCCTATCCTGCAGCAGATGTTTTAGGCTCACCCCTTACTATGTATCCAGGAGGTATCGGATGAACTTTGTTAGCAACAGGGTTGGTTATGATGTCTTGGAGATGTTGTTTGTTGCCGTTCTAAACATTTTGCTTTTCATAGATCGATGAAACACTGTCCCTGATTTAATTGCAACATCAAGTAAATTCATCTTCATGTATTAATATTATACATTAATATTATAGAAAGTGATGTCCTAAGGCTCCTTTCAGTGTTGAATGGAAATGACATAGATTTTTCTTTTTTTTTTTCCCCGTCAGAATAGCAGTAAACATTTGGGTTCTATAAAGTGTTGATTGCAGCCAAGAAATATAATGTCTGGGGCACAGGGGCAGCTTTCTCACTGCTGCTTAAGTGAATATTTCAAACTGCTAATATGTTCCCAGATTTTTGAAGTGGCACGGTTTTGAAGAGAATGTTTTATGCTAGGGCCCGGTGTTGAGACTTGAGCAGAGCTATACTGACTACTGCTGCTGCAGTTTCTCATGTAACAGAGATGCCAGACCCACCCAACGACTAGAATATAAAAAACAGAAAAAAAAAACCCAAGTGACACCACTGAACATAACCAAATTAAAGAAATGTAAATAATCAGACACTAATCAAATATTTACTCTTTCCATTCCTCAGCTTCCACATATGTGGACATGGAACACCTCCCCTGCAAGGACAGGCTGGGGGGGCTGGGGCTGCTTAGCTTGGAGAAGAGAAGACTCCAGGAGACCAGAAAGGAGGGCTGTATAAAAGAAGGGGACAGACTCTTTAGCAGGGTCTGTTGTGATAGAACAAGAAGAAATGGTATCAGTAGTTTCAAACTAAAAGAGGGGAGATTTAGATTGGAAAAAAGGGAAAAGTTTTTTACAATAAGGGTGGTGAGGCTCTGGCACAGGTTGTCCAGAGGGGTGGTGGGCGTCCCGTCCCTGCAGACACTCAGGGTCAGGCTTTGAGGATCCCTTCCAACTCTGTCCATGATTCTGTGATGCTCAGTGTGACTTGCAAGGTGTTTGTTATGAGAAGGTTGTGCTGGGCCTGCCTTTTCCCACAGAGGCCGAAATGCAGACTTTTCCTGGGCAGTGAGAGGCAGCTGCCAGCTGAGAAGAGGAGGCAGCAGTGCTTGTGGTGGGAATTGCTGTGTCCCTCAGCAGCTCTGGTACAGAAAGGTGTGGGAAATACTAATTTTACCTGCAAAAATAATGGACAGTAGACCTGTGAGTGTACGTAATGATTTGTTATAGATGTAGTTGATGTACCAAAGATGGGTATTGTAGCTGCTGTGACTCTCTGGGAGAAAGCAGGAGAGGAAGGAGAGCTGCAGCCCTCCTCAGTCAGTGTGAGGTGAGCTGTGCACAGGTGACCGTGGTTTGTTATTTATCACTGAGGTGATAGATTCTCTTGGTGTGTTTACTGTTCTAATTGCTTTCATGTTTTTCTGTTTGATTATTGGGCCTTCCCAGTTTTTGTGCGAATGTATGTTCATACATAGGCAGCTATGAGTGACAGTGCAGGAATGTTACCCAAATATTTTTTGATCTCAACTCTTCACTAAAGGAACAGCACCAGTATAATATGGTCAAATTAAGCAGGAGGAGCTGAATAACAAAGATTTGAAAACGTAGGTTCAACAGAAGATCTGAACACAGAGAACATATACAGAAACTGTTACCTCCAACCTTATCTCCTTAATGACCAGACAGAATAGGTACAACTGCTTGAACACAGAACAGCACGAGAAAATATTTTGTCCGATAAAAATGAAACTCAGAAAAATTGCCTAAATTCAGCATGGAAATACTTTATTATGGTTGGTTATTGGGATATAAAAGACAATAAAACCTATCTAATTTGTAAAAAAGCCTTTTGTTTCTTTTCTAGAAGAAGCAGTTTTAAACTAACTTCTTCAAGAGCGTACAAGACTTTCCTTTTGCTTCAGAGAAAAGGTAAGAAACCAGTTGTCTTACTTCTTCTGCCTAATTTTTATTTCTTTTCTAACATAAACCTGTTCTCTCTTACTGGAAGCCTGGTATTTAGATTTAAAAACTGAATAGTGTGAGTTCTTATATCTGTATTTAATGTGCTCATAATTTCAGTACAAAATCTGCAGAGATTTCTGCAACATGTAATGCTGGTTCTCTATTGAGGAATTAAGAAAGTTTGTTTGGGGCACTATTGGGAATGGTTGATATATGCATATTTCAGTTTCATTGCAGGAGCATAGAGATCTGTTTGGTGATATGGTCATAAACTTTGTGTTCTCTGGTACTGCGCCCCCAGACGTCAGAGGGTACTGCTAACAGAAATGTAAAGAACATGAAGTATTGGCAGCTAGACCCTCTGTTTTACTGCTGCAGTGAAGATTTAGTTCCTTACCATGTTTGTTAAAGCTATGTTGTGATAAATTTACATGGTTAGGGATAGAGGATACTCTTCTTCCAGAGGAGGGATGATTAGCATTAGGCAAGATGCTGCTATTTGATTTTTTAGTATGTAAAAACAAGGAAATGCTAAATAGGTAACATTAAGGTTATTTCACCATTTTCTGCCTTTTTTCATAAAGTACCTGAGGAAAAAAAGAGACTTTTATGTCTAGAGAAGGCAGTGATATTTTCAATAATGCCTCAAAAGCACCTCTTTCTGGTGCAGCATTTCTTGTTTATACTTTGTTTGCTGAAAGAGAACTGAGGAAAAAAAGAAAGAGTTTGTCTTCAGGAGAAAGGGAAGAGACAGCAATAAGCACCATTCTATTTAAACTTAACAATGTCACAAAATTGCCAGTCTTAACATATTGCTGTGGTATTCTGCTACTACAGACATTTCTTCTTCTTTTCTTTCATGATAACGAAAATGAAAAACTGCTTCACCTTGAAAGCTTTTCATCTCTAGTGGGATTTCAACCATAGTGAATTGGTCCAGAACACACCAAACTTTGAGATGAATAAAGGGCTTGACAGCTGTACAGTGATAAGCTGTAGTGCCCTATATTCCTGCATTCCTAACGGCCTTATGTTGTGTGAGTAGGCTATACCAAGAGTGTGATTATTGCTACGTTTGTAATGTGGTCCACCCAGAATCGCAAATAATGGATTACAAGGAAAAACATCTTAGTTTGAACGACTTAAAAATGCAATTTAAAATATAGGTCTAGCACCAGTCAACTTACTGGCCTACTTGAACCATTTCAAATTAGCTCAAGAAATTATTTTTTAATGGCTCGCTCTGTCTTGGAAGAAGGGAAAAATTGGTAAAATATACTTTCCTTCCCATCAACTGTAACAGCCCCTACAGCAGAAAATGAAACTTTAAAGAAATGTAGTTTGCTGTATAATTTATTAGCTTATGGATTGCCTACAGTATGTACTAAATCTTCTACATAATGTATTTATTAGTGATACAAATAGTTTTTTGAATTTTTAAGTGCTAGCATTTCTTTTGATTTGTTAAAATGTAAGATTTGAAAGCTAATCTTATTGGTGTCATCTCACACACTGTAAAGTATAATAGTTGTATTGGTAGATACAATGTTAGAATTGCAAAGTCAAGCAGAAATCATGAAACCACAGTAGTAAAATGCTCTTTGTATACAATTATTGTGAACTAGTCACTGTGAAATGTACAGTTACTTCTAAAGCTTCTTGGAAAAAAATTTGCAGATTTATTTTAACATCAGTAGTGATAAGCTTTTTCCATTCATTTCATTCTTGAAATAGTGTGATTTCTACAGATATGATACTATTTTGACTGATACTGAGTAAATGAATAAACAAAAATAAATCCAGGCAGGCATTCAGAATGATCAGTTTCATTCATGTAGTTCAAACAGAAAAAAATGTGATCAGCAGTCCAATAATAGCATTAGATCAATCACAGAACTCAGAGATAAGCAGTTAGTTTCTGTAAGGCTGTAGGCTCCTCAGTGATGAACTTAGTATTATACTTGTCTACCACAAATGGATGAACAAAAGCCCTTTCCCTGACAGTCTAAAGGAAACTGGTAGGGAGAACCTGATCTTTTTCTATCAGAGATGTCAAGACTCCCACTTGCAGGAGTAGTTTTTAAGCTCTGTAGGAACTCATAAATTTTATCCATTTTGAGAAGAAGAAAAAAACCCTATTTTATTTGTTTTGTAAAAAACACTAATGGTAATTACTTCAGGAACCATCAGTCACTTGCTAATGACGTAGGAAAGTGTACAACTACTTAGCATCTATTAGTAAAACAAAATTCACAATGAAAGAAGTTGAAATGCTATAGAGAGGTACTATTGAAAACTAATTAAGAGCTGTTGAAGAAGTTCCTATGACAGTTTGAAAAGCAGTTTTGTAAAAAACAGTTGTGTCTGTCTGAATTATCTGCAGAGGGAGAATTGAAAGCAATGACAGTAGTTTTGCAACCACTTCTGCTGCTAAGCTGAACCGAGAAGTTTTATTTTGGATATCAGGATGAAATCCCAGGATTGTGCATTCAGCAGTGAATTCTTATCACAGCAGATTGGTTGTACAAAGAAGTTCTTTAAGATGTTTGTTTCTTTAATTTTCTAATGAGACAATAATCCTCTCTCCTTTCTGGTCTACGATTATAATGTAATGTCATGCAAATGGCTGATGTCCACTGTGTTTAGAACTTCAAAACTTCAGTATGTTTATTTTTCACTCCTCCCAGTTTTGGAATTCAATGTAAATCTCATTCTAAATGTCAGCTGACTTTATGCTAGTGAGACCATGGAAAGAAATGAAAAAGAAAAGAAGCTCTGGATATTGTAGTAGACTTCATATTGTGAAGTCCACATTTATTCTGTCTGCAGTGTATGGTGGTTGTTATTGCTGTGCTTCAAATGAAATATTTACCTCCTGAAGCAGAGAGAGCCTCTGAAAGACCGTTCTCTTCTTCGTAGTATTGGTAAATGTCTGACTTACGCTGTTTTGCCAATGGTAGTGAGAGTTTCAGGAGAGAATCATTTTTCGGAGAGATGTCACCTCATGTTTTAAAGTAGGTCAACCACCAAAGAATTCTGTTCTAAAAAAAAAGTACAGCTTTCTGATTCAGAGCCATCCCTTTTCCTAATATGTACTTACATGTGAAGAAAAGATGTTCAGATACTCTGATCTGAAGATGTATTCATGTTCAGTTCTATTTCTTCCATGTATTCACATTACACAGCCACGAAATTGTTGGACTGTAGCTGTGCAAGGAATGAGGGATTGCTTTTGGAAGAGAATTACATCATCTATTATGATAGGTCTGTGTTGCAAAATGTCTGGAGAAGAGTATGGCTTTAAGGTGGAGATGATTTCTGGAGGTTAATTACTGTTAAGGGATAGACATTGGGGTTTGCCATTATGTACCTGAGATTGAATGCTGAGCCAAGCACAGATGTTTGACATATTTAGCTGAAGGAAGGACAGGATGTAGAAAATCTTTCCAATTACTCAAGCCCCCAAAGTCTAGTGAGTTTCAAGGTGACTTTTGTTCTAAATATCTGAAAAGTCATCTTTAACCTACAAGAAAAGATAGATATGCTTTGGAGTCTCCAAAATGCAACATAGTGCATGTAATATAGAGATATTTCCTGGAAATCTTTGTGTTTTGCTCTGCAGTCTGTGTTAAAAGTGATTCAAAATTCCTCACACAGGGATGGTGGAAGCCACTGGGGGAATACTGGGATGATGATGCCACTGGAGGCCGTGGCTTCTCAGCTTGCTTAGTACCTGGATTAAAATCAGCCCTCAGATAATATAAGCGTGTTACCTAACGTGATTCAGAATAAGAAATTTTCAGCATGTTGTCTTTCTTGTATTATTGAAAGCACGATTCACCACTCTAGTGGGGGACCTCACCTGAATCAAACTGGAATTGCTAATGTAGTACAGGTTGTTAAGAAAACAAAATTACTGTGTGCTGATGACATTCTTATTGTGTTATGGATAATTTCTGTGTTATCAGATGTTGTACTGTATTAGCAAGAACTGAACCATCCCACTGATGTTATGTTAAGGTTATTCAAGTATTAGAACTTTTCCAGCATATTAGAAAAAAATTTCAGTGCTGCTTTTCAGTAGGGACACCGTTGAAAGAACAAACTGATATTGTTGAAAGGACAAACAGAGGACTGGTATGTCCATTGTGACTTTTATGTAAGTGGAAGTTTGGAATGTCAGCTTCCCCTTTTTCTAGTATAGGACTGTAATAGATAACAGCACTTTAGCTGTGGAGTTTTACATTTAAATCTCTTAAAGTTCTGTAGAATTTGAATCTTTGTGTCGTCCAGCTCTTTCTTCAAAAATCCTAACAATATGTCATTTGCACAACGTCTTCATTTGTTTGTTTGTTTTGTCAATGAAAAAGAAAGAATTTAAGTTTTTTAATTGGAGAATTTTCTGTAATCTGGAACTGCTGCTGATACAGCAATGGTTAAAAGAAGCTGAAGTGAGTACTGTATAAAACAGCATGAAATGTGAAGAAGTTGGCCATAGTGGTAAAAACAAGATCTTGAAGAAAAAAAAAAAAAAAAAAGTCACAAGCAAACAGATGAAGAAAAAAGGCAAAACTGTGACTTAAGAAAAGTGCATGTTTGCATGATAGGAAGTTTAAAAATAAAGAAAGCACTGAAATCTCAGAAATAAATGCCATCTTTATTTTAATAAATGCTATCTTTATATTAAGAATATAAGGAACATCACCTCAGTTGAATAATCTTTCAGATAGGTGTTTTCTCAATTATAGTAGCACTCGGTATTTTGTGATCTCCTTCTGATATGGTATGTTTTTGTTTGGCTGAGAGGCTGCCGATTATAAAGTATCAACAGTGTCTTCTCCAGAGAAGCACCTTTCAGGGGAAGCATAAGGCTGGTCTTTGAGACAGGAAGTTGATACATTTCTTTTTTAACTAAATATGGGTAACTGTGTAAACTCAGATTCACTAGTCCTATTTAATAGCTTTGGTATGGGAACTTGGCTTTGCATTCAGTCACGTTCATGTGGATTTTATGATAGACATGATCTGTTCAAGTTTTCTTAGAATGTTAACGACTGACGTTTCAAAAGGGCAAAAGTTGCAACTAAACTGTCAAGTTTGAAATAAGAAAATTAACCTTAGACATAAAGTATGAATACAGTAGAATTTTGTTCAACTACTTTTTTGTTGAACTGGTTAATACGTCTCTTTGCAAATGTCTCTACTAGATAGCATGAAGCCTTTGAAAACTGGAGTGCTTATTATTTCCAGAGAAGTTGAGTTCTGATGGAGCACTTCCCTATGTGGATGAGCACAATTTTGTGAAACAATAAATCTGAAATAATAAATTGATACTGGGGAAAATGAGGCTGTAAATTGGAGAGAAATGAAGAATGTTATTGCAAAGTAGAATTGATTTAATGAGTAAGATACACATAGAAGTGAAAAAGCTTTTATTTGGTTTAAGTAGGTAGCTATTCTACATTTATAGCTTAGAGCTTTATCTTAGGAGCTCATGCTGGCCTATGTACCACAAATACTAATGTTTTTAACTGACTAGAGCAGATACTTTGGGAATAATATCTCATAGGTCAGTTAGCAGACTTTTCTCCTCCTCTCCTCTTGGCAACTCGTTCATACAGAACAAACTACTTTTGTGATTTTTAAGTGCACTCTTTGCAATAGAATTTAATATTATTACCAAATATAAAGACAGTTTGGCTTATAAGGTGAACCTTGTTCACATCTTTCAGTGTGTTATTCCAGTTCTCTTTAATGTGGATACACTTAGAATTTCTTTCTAAGTGGAAAAGTGGATGAATTGTTCCATCACTAAACCTTCTGTTCCTGAACACTAGAAATTCAATGTCTAAAAAAGATGTATCTGTCATATCTCCTCATGAGATATACTTCGCTGATTGCTTTTTGCATTTTGTACCCTAGTCTATATTGCAGTTTCGAGGTCTCCTTTGAGCATGTATGCCTTCTGGACTAGGATATTTCATGAATAGATCTCCATTTAATGACAGTCCTTCAATTTTATCTCATTGTTCAAACATGCAATACAATGAACTTGTTGAGTTAGTTTTTCCAGTGGTGCTTTTTAAAGCACTTCACTTACACTCTCAAAATAATGTGGTTAAGAGCAACTCCAAGGAATTCTCCAGTGTAGGCTGGAGAAAGCAGCAACATGTTAGCAGGTATTTTTTCTATGTATTTTGTTGTAAGGGGGGTAGAGGACTAGTGGATGCATATTCTACCAAAACGTTCCTGTTATTAAAGTATAAATTAATATTTTATTCTGTCTTTTCTTTAGAATTCAACAAGAATTAGGTACTTTTAGGCACCTCTGAAAATTCCACTGTTAGATTTGGGGACCTTGCTGGGCGTAGGTGAACACTTCATCTTTGAGTGTCTAACATATGGCAAGCTGCATGTTGGATTTATAAAACTGAATATATTATGCTAGATCCATCCTGAAGTGTTGCAAATAATTTCTTGGTAAGTGCAGTGAATGAGTTTTCTGTACACTGTGCACATGGTTGTTTTTTTAAAATCATGGATAATGTTTTATTTTTGCAGTGTTATTGTGAAACCTTAGAAGTTAATTAGTTGGGATAGTTGGACTATTTTTCTTATCTTTATTCAGCAGGGATTACAAAGAATTTGAATGTAGCACCGTGGTACGAGTCTGCTTCAGATACAGTCAATTATATAAGTCTATCAACAGCTATTTTATTATGGGAACAACTGAGACAGAAGGCTTGTGTTCTGTGATGAATATAGATTAGAAAGAGGTCACCCTGACATACATAATTAGTTTCAGAATTTTAAATTAATAGGTAGTGTGCCCCTAAGGCATCCATACATTCAGGCTGAAGCTGCAGGATATCTGGTCCGGTTCCTGTCTGCTTTTGTCAGCAATGACATGGCTTAATGCACTGCTTGTATAATGGCATAAGATATTATGGCAGAACTAAATCACTATAAAAACAAAATTTGCATATTACTTTATTCATACTACATACATTTCCCTTTGGAAACATTTGCACTGTTAAATTATTATGCAGATTACCAGTAGATCATTGGCTCAACCTGTTATGTCTTCAGGTGCTTTATAAGAGCTAAGCAGATGCTTAAAAAAGTTTCTGAAAACAGTTAATTGAGAAGATCTAGAGGTTTATGAAGTTGCTAGCTTGTCTTGTTAAATGAATACCGGTATTTCAAAACAACTGAACAAAAGGTGAACTGAAGGGTGTTACCAGCCAAGACCTGAATGGAATGCAGGTTCCTGGCCCAAACTGGAGTAATCCAAAGCATTTCCAAGGAATTTGATTCATAGCTCCATCTGTCATCTGTTTTATCAGCTCTGACCTAGAGAGAGATCGTTATAGGCAGGATCACATCTTCCTTTTCTTTCTGATCTACAAGCTTATGTGGGTTTCCTGAATTTCTTGAACCTTTTCAGATGCATTGAGTTTGAGTTAAGTTATAAAACAGAGCAGAATTTTTATTTTTTTGAAGCATCCAAGTAGCACATGAAATCTGATAGCATTTGATAGTTTTCACTTATTTTAATATAACTGTTGTATAGTTTATTCAGATGTGAAACTGGAAGAAAAAGAAGCAAAGCAAAATAATTCAACAACATTTCTCAAAAATGATGAAAATATGTCCATACATTTCAAGAACTGAAACTGTTGCTTTGCCATCACTAGTGAACTGAAACATAGGAGGACAGGGTTTTCGGTGGTATGACTTTTCTGTGTATTTCTTGACATGAGTAATAAAACACTTCATCATTCATTCACATGAAAAAAAAAAAAAAGACTTGACAGGCACCTTACTACACTACAGCAAGCTTGAGTTGTGATACGAAATATAAGCAGGATATTTACTGTAAATTTTTAGATTTTTTATTTTTTTAAAGCATGTGGGCTCTATGTAGCAGATGTTTTCATCTGTAGACTTCTGGGCTTTTGATATTTTAGAATGACAAGTGTGTAATATTTAGCTAATTGTCTTTTGATTCCTGATAAAATAGTATTGTATGTAGACAGTCAGTGGTTGTTACTTAATGAAATGGAATGTGTGCCAGACAAATCCATGAACATTCTATTTTTTTTTTTTTATTATTTTTAGAAATAACGTTGCTGAAATAAGATGTCACCAAGTAATGATTTCCTACTGCCACATAAATGCCATGAAACCATTTATTTAATTTATAATTATCTGTTTTGTGGAAAATAAATACTGGAGCAATCCTGAAATGTTGATTTCCAATGTTGAAGACATTGCTCCTGTGCCAGCATTCCATTATGAAGTACTTATTTCCATTATAATGCCAAATGATTGATGGGTTGCAAATTCACAGAAGGGACCCCAAGGATCATGAATCTCCAACCCCCCTGCCACATGCAGGGCCACCAACCACCCCATTTAATACTAGACCAGGCTGCCCAGGGCCCCATCCATTCTGGCCTTGAACACCTCCAGAGACGGGGCATCCACAACCTCTCTGGGCAGCCTGTTCCAGCACCTCACTACTCTCTCTGTAAAGAACTTCCCCCTGACGTCCAACCTAAATCTCCCCTCCTTCAACTTAAAACCATTTCCCCTTATCCTGCAGTTATCAGTCCTTTCAAAGAGTTGATTCCCCTCCCCTCTGTAGGCTCCCTTTAGGTATTGAAATGCTGCAATGAGGTCACCCCGCAGCCTTCTTTTCTCCGGGGTGAACACGCCCAGCTCCCTCAGCCTGTCTTCATAGGAGAGGTGCTCCAGTCCCCTGATCGTCTTTGTGGGCCTTCTCTGGACCCTTTCCAACAGCTCCCTGTCTTTCTTGTACTGGGGGCTCCACACTTGGACGCAGTTCTCCAGATGGGGCCTCGCAAGAGCAGAGTAGAGGGGGACAATCACCTCCCTGTCCCTGCTGGCCACCCCTCTTCTGATGGAGCCCAGGATACCATTTGCCTTCCGAGCCGCAAGGGCACACTGCTGGCTCATGTTAAGTTTTTCATCTATCGAGACCCCCAAGTCCTTCTCCACAGGGCTGCTCTCAAGGACCGCTCCTCCCAGTCTGTATGGATGCCTGGGATTCCTCCGGCCCAAGTGCAAAACTCTGCACTTTGCCGTGTTGAACCTCATCAGATTCACCCGGGCCCACCTTTCTAGCCTCTCGAGGTCTGTCTGAATGGCATCCCTTCCTTCAACTGTGTCAACCGCACCACTCAGCTTGGTGTCGTCAGCAAACTTGCTGAGGGTGCGCTCGATTCCATCATTGATGTCATTGATAAAGATGTTACAGAGCACCGGTCCCAAGACAGACCCCTGGGGGACGCCGCTCATTACCGGCCTCCACCTGGACATGGAGCGACCACCCTCTGTCTGCCACCTTTCAACCATTTTCTTATCCATCGAGCGGTCCACCCATCAAATCCACATCCCTCCAATTTGGAGATAAGAATGTGGTGAGGGACTGTGTCAAAGGCTCTTGCTTAAGTCCAGGTTGAATCACAAATTCAATCAAATTGAATCAAATTCAAATCAAATTGAATCACATTTTTTTGTGGGAATTGATACCATTGAGTGATTTTTCACACAATAATCATATTGTTGAGTTCCTTTCTGTCCTTCCTTGTGGTCAACTCAAACTACATCCCTTGTTTACAGAATGCATCAAAAATCACATGATTTCCTGTCGATCTGTGGCTGTTTATCTTAACATTTTGTAGATCTTGTTTTTACCCTTCTCCATGCCTTCACATAATTTGTTGGTGAGAAGACTGCTGAGTTTTTCCTTTGCTGTTACAACCCCCTTCTTTGAAATTCTGTTTTTAAATCTTTCTATTTACTGGTAGTGTACTGACAATGGTATTATATAGAGCTTCTGCAGAAAAATAATCTTCATCCCTCGTGGCTCTTTAATTCCATGGATGGGAGCATGTGGAAAGACCAGAAAAGATGATAGAAGAGCAAGCAAGGCTATTTATTTATACTTCACATTAATGAAAAACCTTAAAAAAATATCATTAAGACAAAGACAGAAGCACCTGGTAAACATTACTTTAAAATGACTGGAACTCTAGAAATAGATATCTTAATTTCAGTTTATGTGGCTTGGAAGGGTGCATAGTAGCAAAACTCTTAATGTATTATGTAAACTTACATAGAGAATTATTTTTTGAAAGTTTCATAATGCGATCCATAAACAGCCCTTTTTTTTCCCTTATTATTAGCTGATAGAGGTAACTATCAGTTGTGATAGGAAGAGAAAATAGATTATAAAACACACTTCAGAACTTCACTAATTCAAATTTACCTTTTTGGAACTAGTTGTCTTCATTTACTTATCCTTCGTTTTGCCTTGAATTCTCAGGTTTGATTCTACTTTTCTTTAATCCTTATTTAGGGAAGTCTACAAGACTACCTGGATTTTAACTTTTCCAAGCTTACATCCCTGTCAATGAAGGTAGCCGTATCTAGTTGATATGGGAGAAGCAAACGGTTCAAATCTAAAACATTACAAATTTTCAAGGATAAAAAATATCTGTCATAGAATATCCCCAGTTGGGAGGGACCCACAAGGATCCAATTGAGTCCAATTCCTGGCTCTACACAGGACAAAACAAAGATCAAATCCTATGTCTGAGAGCATTGTCCACATGCCCCTTAAACTGTGGCAGTTTGGTACCATGACCCTGGCAGCCCACTCCATGCCCATCACCCTCTGGTGCTGAATCTTTCCCTAATCCCTACTTGGTCCTCCCCTGACACAGCTCCATGCTGCTATGCCAACATATCCCAACATTACTTTTCTATCTGTCAGAGACTAAGAACGAATTCTAAGAATTCTGTTAAAGAATATATATATACCAAAAAATCATGGCATAGAAAATCTTTTTGTAAGGCAAAGAAAAATTCTAACATGTAGTCGCTCTTAATATACCAACGATATTGCAGTAATAGGAAGAGAGGCTGCCTTTTTCATCATCACTGTAGGTATGTGTTTTTAATTTCAGTCACAATTTCCTGCTGTTACAAACATGCCATGTAATCTACAGGGATCTGGGGAATTAATTAGGTACATTTCATTTCTCCTCTAACTAATCCCCTCAATTCTCTTAGTTTAAGGAGCTGAACACACCAATGACTGATAAACCACAAGGGCCCTATTTACTTTACGGAAGGTTCTGCAAATCCCAGAGAGATGTTGGCTTGTGCTTAAATTTTCTCTACTTAGACCTTGGGATGGTGGCATTTGAATGTGACCCTTGTAATCAAAAGTATATTTATACTTGAAAAAAGGAAATGGGAGTAAATTAATGAAAAGAGCTAACATAGCAGTTGAACAATATACCTTTTCTGTAGTCAAGTATTTTCTGCTTAAAGTACTTGAGAGAGGATACAAAACATCATTTAACATAAGCTGCATGAACTAAGCCCATTTTAATTCTATAAAAATAATTCTAAAATAATATTGAAATATTCGTGTTAACTGAATGCTGTTACAACTGACTTGTTTTCAGTCTTTTTAAGCGACAATTTAGTACCAGGTTATCCTTCATTATCAGAAAATTCAAACATTGTACACTTATGAGGGCTGCCCTGGAAGTAATGCTCAGTGTTGGTGGGATGGCAGTAGGAATCGAACCTCCTCATCGATATTCCATTGCATTTTGTTGCCATGCAACAGATGGCAGCAAAAGTGCGGAATTGAATTCCTCCATGTGGAAAAAATGGTCCCCACTGACATTCACAGACACTTGCTGAATGTTTCTGGAGACCAAACAGCGGATGTGAGGACAGTGAGGCGGTCAGTGGTGTGTTTCAGCCGTGCTACAGTGACAGTGGATTGTCTCCATTGGTGCAGATTTTTACGAGCGTGGTACGCAAAGTCTTGTTCATTGCATGGTTATTGGTGGTGACTGTGTTGAAAGACAGAGTTTTTAGCTGAGAATTTGCTCTATCAAATACTGTTATTACACTCTTTGTATGTCTTGTAGTTTCCATGTAAAAAAAGTAGGAGGCATTACTTTTGGTGGAACTGACATATAATGTTATTATGTGATACTGTTGAGCCTGCACCTGGATGTGAGTTATATTGCACCATCTCTCTTTCATTTGAGTATACTTAAACAGCAGCATGCTCTCATTTGGTTCTGCTTAGTGAGTCCATAAGGCCAGGGAAGAGTGCGTGAGATATTTTTGTGTGGATACCAAGTTTGAGTCAATGAAATTTATTTTGTCAAGTTTCTACATGGTCATAAACTGAGACTATTTGAGAGTCAGCTGGATAAATAATCCTGTTGTTTTTGTTGATTTGTGGTGTATGCACTTCAACTATTCCAGGACAGGAATTTTCAGGGACTGTGTATACAGAACCTGTAAACCCCTCCTGAGAGTTTTTTGGTATTATATTTATTTTTCTAGTTTTGAAAGGCTACAAAAGAAAGAAAATGTGCAGAAGAATACAATGATATGAACAAGCACACAGTGCATGCCAGCATTTCTTGATTGTTGTACAGTACACAGCCTCATGTCTTACAGTTTTTGTATCCAATTAATGTCAACACAACAGTGTCATCCACAGTCATTTATTTATTTGATTTCTGCTGACATTAACTGTGTTATTCATTAGGGCAGAATCCCAACTATCTACGCTAATGGAAATATATACTGGCTTAAGATACACACCTTGTATTGCCAGTAATTCACCTAACCCAGTTTTTCCCTAGACTTTGCTACTACAGTTGTGAAGTGCTGGGATACACTTGACAACTGTGAAATATTAATATATTCACTTTCATCATTACAGTCAAAATGACATTTTTTCCTAAGTGGAAACTTCACATTAGGTTGTTATAAAAGACAACTACTTAAAAAAAAAGATTTGTAAGTGTTGTCAAAAATTATGAAATAGGAGACATTACATATCCAGAATAGTTTGCCTGAAAAATGTCCAATACCAATAATGTACTTGCAGTGTTTATGACTGTTTTGAAGCTTTATGAGGATTCTGAGGCATAATTTTACCTTCGTTCTTCTTAAACCAATTTATTGGTTCTCCAGAAATGAAACAAAGCACCCATGTAGCATCTTTTCTCCATATTGATCTTTCCATGGAACCCAGAGAAATGTTTTTATCTCATGCCTCATAGATGTGGCAAACACTTTGACATTCATCTGAAGAGAGTAATTATGTCATCTGAAGTACTATAAAATCACCTGTTTGATTCTCCACATTTGAAATGATTTTCATTACCTTTTCTTGCCTCAAATAAGGCTAGAGCTAATTATTATGCCTTGCTAATTTTCTTTGTCTTATTAGCTAAGTAGAATGCTTCAAGTGTACAATTTTTGTTAATGCTGTGCTTAGATATTAGGTAACCACAGAAGTGCTGAGACTGAGACCAGATAGCATTGGTAAGCTAAGACCCAAAGAATCCTTGTATTTTATAGTGCTGTTAGTGATGTTCTGTAAAGTTCACTTGAATTCAAGTAAGCAGCCAGACTTTTATTTGAAAAGCTCAAATACTGTCTGATCTGCAGCAAACTACAAAATGCATACTATTTGGGAACATTCTGAACCCAAGTTCAAATTGCCAATTACCTTTGCAAATCTCTGCTAGTCACTCCACTGTTAGTGCCTTTGCTCAGAAGCACAAGCATGCACCTTGCACAAGATGGCAAATATATGTAGGGAATCAGTGAGAGATGAGAGCAGTGGCTCACAGAGATGTAAATAACCGTCTGTCTAAACTTGATGGAATTTTGTCACCAAGCCACCTAAATATCCAACAAAGCATTTTTTTTGTTTGTTTCATGACTGTCAAGAGGTTGTACCACATTATAATGTATGGAGATCTGAATAAGGGGATTTTTTCCCCACATTGTAACCAATTTTGTTGTTTGCGTGTCCTGTGTCAGGCACAGGAGCAATAGAAAGCAAAGAAAGTGTCAACAACACAAGTATGGTTGTGACCATACTGATTACAAGGAACTTATCTTCCCTTTGCATTCTCTCTTGTGTAAAATAATATTTGTTTGAGAAAGAGGGTGTTTTAGCAGTTACAGTGGAAGTGTGATATAAAATATCCTCCTTTTAGCTGTAATTATTTGGTACTTCAAGGGCAAATCACACTTTCGTAGAATGTCATTCTTTCTCACTCTGCCCTGGTCAGGCCTCACTTGGAGTACTGTATCCAGTGCTGGGTTCTCCAGTACAAAAAAGACAGGGATCTCCTGGGGAGAGTCCAGCAGAGGGCCACAAAGATGATAAAGGACCTGGAGCATCTCTCCTGTGAGGAAAGGCTGGGTGACCAAGGTCTGTTCAGCCTTGAGAAAGGAAGAATCAGAGGTGATCTTACTAAGTTTATAAATATTTTAAGTGTGGGAGTCAGAGGGACATGGCCAAACCCTTTTCAGTGGTCTGTTGGGACAGGACAAGGGAAAACAGCCCTAAACAGGAGCATAGGAAGTTCCACACCAGTATGTAAAGGGTGACAATACTGGAACAGGCTGCCCAGAGAGGTGGTGGAGTCTCATTGAAAGCACATCTGGACGCCTACCTGTACAGCCTGCTGTATGGAGCCTGCTTTGCGTGGGAGTTGGACTCGATCATCTTTAGAGGTCCCTTCCAACCTCTACAATTCTGTGATTCTGATCACATATTAAAAAATCTACTCACTTTTGGAGAAAGAGTCTATTTAATTTCGGATAGCTAGCAGAATTCCTTCTCATCATTGGCGTTTGTGTGCTTAGTTGTCAAAATAGGATTTTTAGATGAAGGTTTGATATTGTTAAAGTTAGTGGTAGTGTTGCTCAAAAATATTCAGTTTTGATATTGATAAAATGGATATAGTCCTTAGAAATGTTTCTGTCAGTAAATCTACTTATACAGAGTATTCAGCCAACACTTTTCCTTCCTAGAGTTCATCATTAAGGATGTTGTGTAGGTCACAATCCCAGAACCCTGAGACTCACAGTATGAGGCAGTAGTTTACAATTTCAAGCTTTCAGTCTTCACGGCAAGATCTGATAATTAATGGCTTGAGTATAGAATTAGAAACTAATCTTTCAAACTTTCAATTCTGTAGCTAAGAACACTGAAGTAAGACTGTAGGCTTTCAAACTTTTACAATATTCATGTTAGTTCAATAAATGTAGAAGGCATCGACATCATCTGAGTTGCTTAAAATTAGATTTTGGAATTTGTCTTCAGCGGGAATTTTAAGTCCAACACATCCAACATCCAATGCAGTGAAAGTGCTTTGTAATTTCTAACTTCATCTTGGAGTGGAAATTCTGGAACCTGATTGTCAAAAGCTGGAATCAATACTTTTTTTCCAAACAGGGATGATGTTCTACTATTCATGTTCTCACTAACTTCATCTGTGCAACAGATAAATTCTGTAACGCATATTATCTTTCAAATAAAATTGATGCTCAGGAATTAAGTGTAAATAAATTGATTGAGTGATCAAGGTGATATGAGGCTGTTGGAAATAAATAGTTGATCTTACTAATCCTTCATATTATGGTGAGGGTTAAGGATGAGGAGAGGACTCCTTATATCCTCTGTCATTTTTTTTTATTCTGTACAGTACCAGACATAAATTGTACCTCTGTCAGTAACCTTCTTTGCCCAAATACATGTCTGTATATACTTCTGTGGTACTTAAATAATCTGTCACTGTGTATTTCTTGTTTTCATATTTTGAATATTTTTTTTATCCTGGTGTTTTTTCATCGTACAAGTCTACTTCATATTTTAAAATCCTAGATTACTAATAATATAATCTTGAAACACAATTTAAAGAATAGTATGGATCATTAAATCCTCTAGAAGTGTCTGACATTTGCCAAGGAACTTAAAATATCTCCCTATATAAGTCTTCAGTCTGCAATAGAAGTAACAACCTCATCATGAAGCGTTTCCTAAAGATTAATGAACAAATGAAGTAAATGGCCCTAGGCTATATTTTGGGACATCAACTTCTCCCGAGTGATCGTTAATCCCCAGGAAGCCTCTGCCTGAGTCATCAGTGCTTTGACCATTAGCAAGTTGCATTGTTGATTGCAGTATTGCAAAAGGGAGTTAATAAGCAAATGACTAAAAGGATTAGCAGGGTAAGAGTAAGATGATTTCAATATACGTAATGGTATTAACCACAGCAGTTGTAAAATAACGCTCTATTTTGTACCTATATTACTTTGAGCGATGCTTGCAGGAAACAGTCTGAACAAAGCAAGGAATACAAAACACAGTAGATTTCTGCATCATAACTCTAAATAATGTTGGGGTAATTAAAGTGTGTATTTGATTCCAACCGTAAAATAGGTTCTGTAATGATTTTTTGAGACGGTCTTATAATTCCATTGTGACATTTTATCAGATTTATGTCCTGCATAATCAGATGTGATTTCAGAAGATTTATCTTGAAGAACAGAGTATTTTAGCTGCAGAAGATGTGAGTGGAGGAAATCTGAGTGGAGCTTTACAGATGCTGAATGTCTTTTGAAAGAGTGTCATCTGCATGAAAAGAGCAGAAAGCAGAGAATGAAATCCGGAACGCATTACTTCTTAAAAAATTAATACATGACCAAGGAAATGCTTTCTTTTTACCCATACAGAATTCTTTTCCTGAGCAAACAATATAAATTTTACCAAGTTCAATTTTCATGCATCTGTATAAAATAGGCAGGCGTTCAGTGTTTCATTTTCTTGTTACCTGCATAGAAATATTTTCCATCCCTATGTTATTTTTTACAGAATGTCTTCTGGGAGCAGAGGTGATTAAAGAGCTGAAAGGCGATAGCATGCCTTGCTTAGTTCATGACTAGAAGTATATCTGTATCCAGTTTGTGCATAGTCTAAGATGGAACTTTGGAAGGTGGCTGGTGCAGAGGTATTATGTTCATCAAGATATTACTTTATATTGCTTTAAGTGAATAAATCTTCAGCTCAGTTTCAAGTAAGAAGGGCTCTATAAGCAGTTATGTAAAAGCAGTTGCTGGCAAGAGAATAATGAGTCTACGTATAAACTGTTAATCAGATTGCATGAAGATCGGAGTGTTTCTCAATGAAAAAAAATCTTGAAAGGTGGGCAGGGAAGACTGTGATCGCATCTTAGCTTTAAAAGAAGGGCTTGTGGCTTATTCCATCTTCACTGTGACTTCTCAGGTCTCTAGGGCTCTCAACACAGCCAAGATACTTTGAATTTGATCTGAATGTATCAAGAGATTTAGAAGGCTCCTTATATGTTATGTAAATTCAGCTTACTATCTTTCTAATACAATTGTAAGAATAAGTAAAACTGTGTTTTGTGGAATCTAATACATGGCCAATCTAATACAGCTAGAACTTAACCCCTGAAACACTTTTTTCTCCCACCTCGCCAAATTTTTTTCCCCTTAACATTTGAAGTTATCTTTCTTTTTTTCTTCAGATAAATGATACATTGTCAAGGATTTCCTACCCAAGTTGAGCAGTTCCAGGTTGTTTTTTTTGTTGTTGTTGTAGTTGTTTTTTAGTTTTATCTTTTTTTTTTTTTTTTTTAAGTTTGAATCATCACTTAGTTTGATGTGTTCAAACATAATTTTAAAGACATTGTCATCAGGGTTTTACATTTCTTTTAAAATGTCTTGCCCAGCTCTGCTTCATTTATGATCTGCTTAACAGTATTTAATCTTATTCTGTAGTTTGACCATCTGTTCATTTTGGAGAGTATTTCAAATTTATCTCACAGTGGTATTGTGAAGTCTGCTGCATCCAGTTCTTTCAGCAGGTCCTTGGGGCCGATTAACCAGAGTCAAGCAAGTATTGCTGCAACATTAGAAACATTTTTCGTCTTTAATTATAATGAAGTGATATTTACATATGGACTACTGCAGTATGGAATATCAGTGTGGTCAGTTCTACTGATCCAGTTTTGGAAGAAAAAAAGAGGGATACTTGCATTGCTTAGTAGTATTTTTGTTTGTTTTTGAGCTTCTTATCTGCACAGTCTAGCAGTGATCTACCGCTGCTATTAGCACTTTGGTGGGGCTCTCCATCATGATGTTAGGCAATTCCTATAAAACGTTCATTTGTTTTTTGTTTTCTGTAGAAATTTCCTGTTTTATTAGTATAACAATTTGTTTTCTTCTTAACCTAACTTGGTATCCAGTTTACTGTAGACCATCCTGTCAGGTAACTCATCTTTTTTTTCCCTTTTTTTTTTCCTTTTTTTTTTTTTTTTTCTCACAAGTAAATTACTTCAGATTCAAATTAGGATTCTTCCAAGATGTAACCTAATAATTCTGTTTTTCCAGGTGTGATTCAAGGTAGCCCTGACACTATAGGCTTCCCTGACTTTTCATGACATTGGAAATTCACTTGAAATAGAAAAGGTGACTGCAAGTGTATGTACAACTAATAACACAATAATTATGATCTACTGATCATAGGTCAGGTTCACATCACTACTGATGTGTTCAACTTGAATTTTCAGATGACAATTAGGCATACAAATCTACCTTTTGTCAGCATATACTATACATGTTATCAGTTATATACCAAAGTCTCAGTCTTCTCTCAAAATGTCACTGCCATATGGATTTAATTATGTATTAGTACTACTATTTAGAAATAAACTGGGTTTTGTTTGAGGTTCGTGTCTTACAGCATTATGTCAGTACTGTATGGCCACTATAGCTACATGTATTTTAATCTGTTTTCCAAAGATTAAGGTGGCAATTTATATAAAATCTTAAAAGAAAATATTTTTTCCATGTCATTCTGAACTGGCAGCACTTCTCGTTTTTTTTTTTTTCCATGAGGGTTTGAAATTCTAGCACCACATTAAAAAAAAAAGTAGCAAAGGTCCAACAGAGACTATATAGTCCTTCAAAGCAGGGCCAGCTTCTCTAAGTGTGCAGAGCCTTTGTCAGCTGATTTTTGAGACTCTTTGGATTAGGGAATCTGGACAATCTGTAGAAATGCTTAGCTAGCTTCATTACATTTTTTCCCCCCTCATTACGTTTTTTCATGCTAATATTCAGTTTCACTTTTCAGAACTGAGTGAACTGAAGGAACATGGCTCTGTCATATCACTGTCTTCTCTGATCTTTAGCTTCTGAGTGTTCTCGTAATGTACCGGAGGACCCAAAACAGAGCACAGTAATCCAGGTGTGGCCTCCTGATGAGTAGAGACAAACAATCACTTCCTTCAAACCTTTAAAGTCCTCTATTATAATGAAGGAGGTTTTAAAAGATGCTTTTTTTTTTCTCTCTCCCTCTTTTTTTTTTTTTTTTTGTTTGTTTTTTGTTTTAATAAACTGCATTACTTCAGTACTTCTGGAGTTGAATAAATATAAGCAAACTTACAGACAATTGAATTTGAGCGATATATTGGTTTTCTGGATAAAAATGTAATGTTATTAAAAAGCTAAAAAACTCTTAAATTTATTGAAAGTCATACACTTCTCATTTTGATAGAAAGCATTTTTCTCAAACCAATCATTGATTTCCTTGTAAATGCTGTATTTGAATTACCCTTCTGCAATAACATATTGGGAGAATCTTACAATTTATTAAATATCTGAGTAGATCTGCTTAGTGTAACAGCATCAAGTGTAGCCCATACACAGCCATATATTTCAGGCATTGATTTGAAAAAATAATAAAAATAAACGGTACTCTGAATTTGTTTTGCATTTAAAAAATAGCTCAGATCTTTATAATGACACATATAATTGCTGTGCTTAAATTATTTTTTACTTTACTGTATGTTTTTTTATGACAAAGTGATTATCAAATGATTGGATTTAAAAATAATTGATGGAATACTTTGACAAAGTATAATGTTAAGTCTGAAGTTTGTAGGAGTTAAGAAATGAAAGACATGATGTATTATTCTACAGTTACACATGGTAAATTCAAGTTAACCAGTTACTGCCAGTAACACTGAAATTTCCCATGTTAGTATGTATGCTCCTTAACCCTGAATATCACAATGAAGACAAAATCCAGGACCAGACAGATTGTTTCTGGGAGTCCACTCAGCAGTCATATCAATATTCTGAGGAATGAACTGTTACTTCAAGTATGATACTTGTTTCTTAGAATGGCTTCTGCAATAATTTTTAAATTACATGCTGACTCTGTGTTGGTTTTTTTTTCGTTAATTCTTTCCAATTTTTTCCTCATAACAATATAAACAGCTTTTCTACAGTGGTATGTTTTTCACATTTTCAGTCTGATAGAAGACAACAGCATGTTAAAAATAAATAAATATATTCAAATTATGTCTACTTGTTGGTATAATACCTGATAGCATGATGAAAATTTCATTTACATATCATAGAGTTATTCAGTAGAGAGTAGGGTTAATTCAGAGAGCTAGCATGTCAGCTGGGGTAGGCTTCCTTAGAGCTGCTCTTACATACATTAGCTAGAAAACTAGATGTGAAGTGTGGCCCATTTTTCTGATTCCCCACTGACTTCTTTTAAGATATTTATTAAGGCAGTTTGGCCTCATTTCTTAATCAGTTAATTCTAGTATTTAACTTTTCTGATGTGCTTATATGTAAAGAACAACCTTATTGAAGCATTTCTGTTGTATCTGGATGAAAGTAAGAAATAAATAGATACTAGTACTCCTGTGATCTGAAACTTAATTTATTAGCACACATGAACTAACTTATAGGCTATATGTAATATAGTTATAAGTGCATTGAAAAGAGATTTCTAGAGTAAGTTGTTACATTCATTTCTTACCCTTACAGAATTAAGTCTGTTAGAAAGTTGAATGCAGTGATGAAATGAAGGAAGAGATTACACCTGAAGCTATTTGTTACAGTAAATGTGAGGTCTACTTATGGAGGCAAGATCAAGTGAGCAGAGCTTTCCTTAGTAGATACCCCCATTGATTTATATAGGTCCCTGAGGAAACACAATATTGCTCAAAATATGACCATGTTGATAGTAAGGAAACCCTAGGTCCTGTGCATCACTTGCATCCTAATAATCCTGATCTAAATGTCTGTACTGCATATCCACAACTGCCTTTTTTATGCATAAGCACTTTTGACTTTATCTGGATTTTTAAAAAAGTAAATTCAGGATCTGATATTAAATATCTGTCCAGGAATTTTCAGTTTCATTTTTTTTGATGCACTTGATAAAGTTGGATGTCTACTTCCCATCAAGATAGTGAAGTTACATATATATAATCTTATTTTTTTACAAGTTCTGGTGGGGAGAGTGTCATTAAATTCCTTGTCTTAGAAGTTATTTCCCTGATATTTTATCATTCTTAATACATAGCGTACTCAGCTAATGAGCTTCAAAAGTGTTCAGGAATCCTTTGACAGTGAAGTTGACAGAAAGTTCTTTTTTTTTTTTTTTTTTTCGTAGAGTTGTCATAAAAATCAGTCCTATATGTCCATGGATGCCTCATGGTGGAATTCATTTATGAGGACAAAAGTCCTGCATACAAAGGTCCTCCACATGCTGTAAGAAGGTCTTTGCTTGAGCACTGTGCTCGTGTCTTGCATATTCTGGTATAAGATGCCACGAGGTGTTTTGGCATATGATACGGCAAGGAAGAGCTTATGCTCTGTACATACATGCATACATACTCATGTATTTATTTGCATATGTACAAATGAATATACCTGTAGAATTACTACATATACTTTATGTTGAAGTTGATAACGACATTAGGATCTATAAACTTATGGTATCTGGGACTTATTTTCTCTCTTTCTCTTTTTGTCAGTCTGAATTCTAGGTATGGTATGTTTATCCCTATCGCAAGGAATTTGTAGGCTGCTTTGCAAATAAAAACAGGTTGAGTGTAGACCATTGATCTGGATACAAAGGGATGTAGAGAGGAATTCTGAGGCATATATCATGCTAAACCCTGCCTGCTAACACTCCATATTATTTAAGATCAGGAATTCTGAATATGATTTCTGTTTGTTTTCCAACAATTTGCAATTTTAGTTAAAAAAGAGTTATACACCTGTGAATAAAACAAAAAAAAAAAGAAATAGCAAAAAACCTGAGTCAGTGCATGAGTCCATACAATTTGTGTCTGTGATATTTATATTTGTTTTTAAATACTGGCTGATGCTATTATCTGTATAGCAGATTATTTGTATTATATCGTGAATTAGAATTCTGTGAGATAAAATAGACGACTTGCTAGAAGATTGTTATGACTGGAAGGCTATGCATTTCCATTCCTTTTTCTGTAACTTGTTTTTATTGAGCAAATAAAAGTGTGTGTGTGTAATCATCTCCTTCATATCAACTCATAAGCACTGTAATATGGATCTTTATTTCCTTGATTTTTAATGTAATGAAGAGCTACCAACGAATATTTCAGGGACTATTTCTGTAGCATAGTGGCCCTATGCCACTATGGACATAGTTGTCATAAAATCTCCCAGCCAGCATTCTTAGTTTGAACGACTTGCAGTTGCTATAAAATGCTGTTTCTAACTATTGGAATACAGTGGTGTTTACTTCAATCTCAGCGTTAGAAATGAACTCAGAATAACTTGTACTTTCTCATATTTGCATGCTTGCTCATCCATCTGTTTTTAATGGGTTAATCTTTGCCAAATAAGAGTTATTTTTAGGGCAGAGGGACAAAATATTTTAGAGAGATAGGGCAGACAAAGTGTAGATGAATAGTGTATGAGCACTTCTGTGCTGGTGAATTTCAGCTTTGGTCAGAATAGCACCTAGCAGAGCAAAGCATTTTGCCAATACCCAGTTTTATCCTGGATATTATTATGCTTCACACTCCTTCAGAGCTGGAAGCTGCATGGTCTACATTGGAACAGTTGTGTGTAGAATGGGAGATAAGGTCTAATGTCTGCCAGGAGATGAACCAGAGCCATTTAACTTAGAACATTTCAAAAGCATCTAACAATTTCCTTTTACTACACACAAACCTGTTTTCCAGTTTAGACCACAGCCTGCTCAGCCTTTAAAATTTAACAGTTTTTTTCTACATCTTTCACATGAAGGTGAGAGAACAGAGACTTTCTTCATTAAGCTGCTCTGGCAGTTTTCAGACTTCCAGCATGACAAGCAAAAAAATTTGATTGAATAAATGAGTATTTGGAACACTGTAGGCAACATATAGAGAAAACACTAAAAATCCTTCCTGCTCTTCATCTCTCTCCTTATACAGAGCATGAATAGCTGTAACTACGGAACTATGGACCATGAGTAGCTGTAACTCCTGGAATTTCATCAGTGTAAGGAAAAAGGTAATCAATTTATATAAGCTGGCTGAATGCAGGATGTATTCTAGCTGTAATCTTGCAAATTAGTGCCCAGCAACTATCAGTTGATGTTCTCCGTAGGAATTTTTTTTTATAAAAAGAACATTCTTTTTTCTCCTTTTTCTGTTTGTGCTTTCTGGCCTACAATATGAGGGTAAACTTCTCTCTATTGAGATTGTGTCTAATTCGTTCTTTACTTCGTGTCATGCTTGTTATTTTCTACTGTTATCCTTCAGCATAGGAGAAAGGAAGTTGCTCATTTTCATTAATTACACATTTTGCCATATTTATTCTTTCTTCTTTTATCAAAACATCAATTCCTTGCCTTTTAAGAATAAAAATTAATTCTTTTTTCTTGTCTAGTTTGTTACAAGTCCTAAGGCTTCAGATTTTGTTTTGACAAACAAAACACGAGCTCCAAAACACCCACAGTGTTCTAATTAAAGACTGCTGTGGGGAGGTAAAGGATTACTGTTAAGTTCCAATTGATTTAATCTTGAACGGTCCACAGATACGAATACTTGAAATCTTGCATAAACAGATGCACGTACAGGCAATCAGCTTGGCAGTTACGTAGAGAATGTACTGAGTAAAACGAAGAGAACACATTTAGCATTTTTTGTTATGTCCTTTCATAGGATATCATTTATTTTCATTTTCCTGTTAAAGAAGGAACCATATTATATGTATAGATGCTTTTCTAACCTGGCCATATCTCTCTGTGTATGGATGAGGACACTGGCAGATCTTCTGTTACCAATACTTAATGACTTGCATGATAGAGGTTCAGTGCAAGGTGGAAAGATAGTACTCAAAGTAAAAAGAGCAACTTACTATGTGTAGTTTTTTTTTTTTTTTTTTTTTTTTTTTGGTAAAATTCAGATAGTAGCTGCATTGTGTTGACAGAAGAATCCTGCAAGGATTGCCAGAAGTGAATTTAAGGCTAGCACTTATTTGGATTTTCGTACTCCTTGTATTTTCAGCCCAAAGATGTGTAGAAATTAGAACTGACCCTAGTTTTCAGTGCTCCACTTTATCATAATTTCTGTTATAAAGGTAAACATTACTTCAGTGATGCATACTATGCTTAGGTGTGATCTCAAATGCCTCCCTGATATTCAGATCTTTTATATTCCAAAACTGGAAGGTTATAGTCCAGGGAAGCCTTGATCTGCTGCCTGCTGCCCTATCTTTCTCCACTATGGTGTGATCCTAATGGAAAAATTGGTTCTGTAAACTGGAGGTCTTGCAGGGAGAAGGAGAATAGACTACATGATAAAGGAGATTAAAGATTTTCACTGGAAGATTGGTGCTTGAAAAACAGGTCAGAATGTATTAGTTTGCTTTAATTAAGCACTGAACTGTGGTAATTAGACTTACAGGGAAAGAGCATTAGTATTTTAAAAGACTGAATTGCTGACTCTGCTTTTCCTTCTGCCTATGCACCACTGAGTTCCATCCTTGATACAGCAATGTGCCTGATCTCACTCAGTGATTATCTGCTTGTGTAATTTCAAGGCAAATAGCAATGAAGCAGATGATAGGTGAAGGCCCTCCAGTTTGCATACTGTCTTCCAGGAAAAGAACTTTATAAAACATAACACAGTGGTGTCAACCCCTGCATGAAATACCTAGCGCTAACAACAAAGCAGTGGATGAGGTGGTGTACTCATGCAGTGTCCTGAACTTTGTGTTGCATCCCAGCTTCATGCAGGGAATGAACTGGGGTTGGAGCTTCTGTTCTCTTTCCTCAGATTTTTTCCTAACAGTCCTTTTCAATTGGCTGGGGTATTTGTTTTTAATACTGCTCATCTCAGTTCACAGGAACAAATAATTGTCACCCAACCCACATAGCTTCTTCCTAGGAGTTTCTTTGAGTTGCTTCTGTCTAAGAATTGGGCCTTTGGGCCTGGGAACTACTTTGCCAGACCATAATTACTGCTTAGAATGTGCAAGGCTTCTCCTAAAAACGCCAGACACAGATGTGCTCCCTAAGCAAGTCAGTATTTAATATCATTTACTATTCCCTACTCTCCTTCATAGCTGTGATAGGAAGGGAGCACACAGCATTCCAGAGCCCAGCCTTGTAGGAAAAGAGCAAGCTCTCTTTGTTTCCAAAGCAGAACATCAGGACATGATTTGCACCTAGAGCCTGAGGAGAAGATAGCAGTTAGTACAGGTCAAGCTGTAATGTCAGAGAGGGAAAATATCTTGTCAAAAGATAATATTCCCCACATACCTAGATGAAAAATATTTGCTAAATCTCAAACTATGGAGGCATTCTCAGGCCTAATTAATCTGAGCTGTGGAAATTAATTTTGATCTACCTCGCAGGACAGGAATTTTGCATTCATATTTATGATTTATGCTGCTGTGAAGAAAATCACCTGTAGATGGAACTTCAGGCAGTAAAAGGGAGTGTTATTCTGTCTGTGGGATTTCAAAGGATGGGGGGGGAGTGAACACTTCTGTTTTAGACTTTACTTTGTAAGATTTTCTATTTCATACTTGTAAATATTTTCTCATCTTAAATGAAGTCCTGCACTTAAAAAAACGTGTTTATGTACATACAGCAGGCTATGCAGGGCTAGAGTATTGCCTGTGTATTGACTGTGGTGGCTGAAGTGGGAACTGAAGTTCATCACAGTTTCTGAATTTGTAGGAGGGACTCTGTATGTCTTCACTTGGGATCTAGAAATGACTTATTTTTTCTTTGCTTATTTTTCTGTAATCCCTTAACTCCGTGTGACTGAGAAAGAGATGATGACAAAAAAAAAAAAAAAAAAAAAAAAAAAAAAGAGATTCCTGTTAATATTGAAGTGAATAGCATAGATTATTTGGAGTGAAGAGCTGATGAGCACTGGGCAAGTACAGGTGTTTAATACAGAGGTTGCTCACTTATCACCAGTTCACTGCTTAAGCACCTCTCAGAACATTCGTGCTCTGAAACTAGATGTTAGGATATAAGGACAAGAGCATAAGAAGGGGAAGAAATAACGGCTCATTAGTGGTGTGTGAAAAGGGCAGCAGCAGTTTGCTGCAGGAAGTGTTCTTGCCCCCTCCTGGCTGAGAAGCTCTTTGGACCTTATAATAGCGTGGGGTGTTCTGCTATGTTCTTTTATGCATTCAGTGTGTCCTCACAGAAGATGTGGTCAGGCCGTACCTGCAGATGAAACAGCTTGATGTGTAGAGAGCTTGTTAGACTTCGGTTTCTGCATGGAGATGATCAGTGTAGAGCACTGCAGTTGTAAAATCTATGTCCTGTCAAGAGTTGTTCTGCGTAAGGAAATGTCTTATAGAAAAAGTTATTTTTGTAACATTCATAACGTATTTTTTTGTGCCAAAATTTCTACTGTTTTTTCCAAGTTTTTCTTGAAAAAAGTATAGGAGAAAAGACGCTTTAAATAATTATTTAAATTACAGTAATTTAAACCCCTTATCATGTAAGAAGTATCTCTGAAAAATCACATTGGATTGCTGTTAATGAACAACAGTGGATAAGCAGGATTAAAGAATTTGACATGTCACAGAGCTCAGAATTTGGTCCTCTTAGACCAACGTCTTAAACTTGTGACTTTCTCTTGGCGGTTCTTTTCAGACTGCATGAGAGACTGACGCTTTTGTCTCAGCCTTGCTAATCCTTCCAAAACCACATTATGCTGCATTGTATCGTTTTGCCGCTGTACTTGATAAAGCTTTGTGCATTCTACTTGGATGTGAAACAGCACAATAGGTATAATGCCTTTAGAGAATGGTGGCTCTGCCAGAACCCTTGTCCAATTATGTGAAAGAGCTTTTAAGTAAGATAGGAAAATGCACAAAGCCAACCTTTTTTACTGTATAGATATTGTGGGGATTATCTTGACAGATTGCTAGGTGGAATTCTTTCAGTGTGAAAATGTTAAAGACTGCTTTTCCAATTTGACATAGCGTACAAAACAACGAAAGGCAATTGCTTCTGAGATTCATAAACATTACTGAGCTTTCCCTTGGTGATGCATTTGATGAGGAAGGGCACCTATTTTACCTGAACTACAAATTATTAATTGTGTTACGTCACTTCAGCTGTGCGGCTGGTGATGTCACAGTACCAGAAGATAGAGAACTTCACCCAGTTTCAGCAAAGTTACTCACATGGCCGGCACTATCCTGAACAAAGATGAAGTTCTGGTCTCCTGAAAGCAAGAGATACTGTGTCTAGAGAGACAATGTGGTGGCTACTGCATCGGTTTGTCTGTGGACACATGTTAATTTTCAGTATTAGAGCTGAAGTGACTAGAGTGTGAGGACAGCTGTGGACTAAAGATATATGAGGGCTGCTCTGAAAGTAATGCCTCCTATTTTATTATGCTGGCCCAAGACATCAGAGGCAGACGTTGGTGGGATGGCATTAGAGGCTGAACCTGCACATCAGTATTCTGTTACATTGTGTTGTCGTGTGACAGTGGCAGCAGAGGGGCAGTCTGACACAATGGCATCTGCCATGGGAAGTGTGTATGAAGCAAAGGTGTGTCACTGCATTCTGCCATGCAGAAAAGAGGGCACCCAGTGACAATCATTGTCCCTCTTGTTCATCACTGGTAAAAATACGCAGCTACTGGTGGTGACTATGTTGGAAAATAGTGTTTTGTAGCTGAGAATTTGCTCTATCAATTAGTGTTCTTCCATTGAGATGCACGAAATACATAGCTATACTGCTTGAATAGGGATGTCCTGAAAATGGGAGTATCTAGAATGCACGTTTTTATCTTTTGACAAAATGAAAAACATTTCTTTTTAAAGAAGTCTGTGTAACAAAGGACACTCAGTAGAAGTTACAGAATATCTGCAAAAACCACAGTAGCTCAGTGTTAAAGGACTGAATACTTGCATCAGATCTGCATCTGAGCCCAGTTCTTATGACTGAATGATTCAAAGCTCTTAGTTCATCCTGTCATTTTTATCCACTACTCGGCAATCAACAGACTAATGATTGCAGTATTTGGACTAATTGTATTAGCTTATACTTCAAAAAAATGAAGTTCAGGGATGAGTGAGAAGTTTCTGCATGAAATTTTCTGTTGACTCTGATAATCAGCATTGACAAGATAAGCTGATATTAGATAGCAAGTAGTAAGCTTACTAAAGTGTGAGATGAAGCACACAGGCTTTTTGTTGTTTTATCAGGCAGGAGGATTGGATTAAATTGTTTTCCTCATTTTAGAATGGATGGCTTTAAATAGGCATATTTAGGTGCAAAATAACAAATATCCTATTTGTCCTTTATTGGTTACATTTATTTTGGTTAAACTTCGGAGAACTGACTCATCACTTGCCCTGGAGAACCACAACCTGAACCACTGAGATGTCTGAAATGTAGGCAAGTGCCTATGGAGGAAAGACAAAACAATTTAAGAGCTCTCAACTCATCTTCCTTTGTGAGAAAGGAAATGTTTATTTCAGAAAATAACAAGAAACTGTATTTTTGTTTGATACTGAAATCCCTGAAATGTCATGCTTAAGTGAGGCAAGATTATTCCCTGGTATAATTAAAGAATATAGACAGTAATATGGTGTGTCCTTCCAGGTGACAGACGGTGCCTATGATCAGAAGTTAGCAGTGGGCTGCATGTAAAATGAATGCAGGTAATCTTGAGGGTTTTTTCTTCCTTGCCTACTTCTTAGAAATACCTCAAATTGACACTAATTTGGTAGTTTCAACTCCCAAAGCCCCTTTGGATAGTGAGGGTAGAATGTAAAGAAATTCTCCTCAGTGTCAGTCAGTAACTTTCTCCTTTCTTCAGGTTACAAAAGGTAATTGATACGAATAGCAGGACTGTTCAATGCTATCATTGGGTCTGAACTGAAAACTAGATTGATGAGCAATGGAGACTTTCTTTGGCATTTTAACAATTAAAAACAATGACAATGAGCAGGATGTGAAGAGTTCCTGATAGATCTGCTGAATGATGTATTTCTGTCTGAAAAAAAAAAAAAAAAAAAAAAAGATGATGGTGTAAGCTCAGAATGTTAAAGTAATCTGCTAAATCACTTTCGCCCTTCCCTTGTGTGTGCATGTGTAATCTCTCCTGTGAACTGAAGAAAAAGGCTGGACTTAGTACCTGCAGGTGCAACATCTGTGTTGCACTGCTTGCCCTCTGCAATGGTTCAATGGTTAATGCAGTAGTAGGGATTGCACTCCATTCATCCTTATTTCTATACAGTGCAGCCTGCATTAATATGCAGCTGACTGGGAATGCTGCATATGAGGAAGGAGAACAAGTTTTCTCTAAAGAGAGTTTTCGAAGCAGATTTAAGGTGGAGCCACTTATGAATAGGTGCTTTGCTTTTAAGGCTCTGTGATTATGCCCTTTTTGGTAGATCTTAACAGCAGCAATGATAAAATACAGAACATTGTGTTGAAGAAAAGTACATCGGGTTGTCAGTAAGAATTTAGTTGAGTTCCACTAAGTGTTTGGGAGGCTATGAACAATAGACTGTCTGCTCACTTCCATTTTAGGCATCTGTCTCTATTTTAAATGTAGATGATCATATTACTGAAAATATTCCACCCCCTCACCATCATTCAAAATGTTGTGTGACTGAAATATGTAATAGTTTCATCTATGATCAGGGACACTGTCCTCAGCCAAGGAAAAACAACAGGATGTCTCTCCTGTGTCGTATCAGTGGGTCATGCAATAGAGACCAGTCTTTTGCTGGGTTTCAAAGTTCAGTATCATTGTTGCACTTCATCTGTTGCAGTATTAAATGCTCTGGAGCAGGGAATTTTTGAGATTGCAGAGCGCAGCTGGTGATGAGTAAAGATTTGGCTCTTTGATATTTCAAAATAATATCTTGGGCTGGTTTGTAAGTTATCTGTGAGGACACTACTTTGCCTTGAAGATTTTCTGGCAGATTTTGAATTTCTTATGAAGCTGTTATTTGGATGATGTAATACTATAATTTAGCAGGGATTTATGTAGTTGTTCTCTCTGTTTGTACTCATGTGAGAGCCGAAGCTACTGAAGAGTTTACTGTTGAGCAAACGACAAGCTGACAGCACTCATAAAGAGTGTGTTCAATTCCAGTCCTGTTTCTTGAAGAGGAATCTTGGCACTGTACTGAAGTAGTATTCCCAGTTTCACCTGTTGGATTTGCTGCTTTTTCTGTAGCTATTATTTAAGTACTTCTTTTTTCCTTTCTTACTCTGTCCTTGCAGCTGGTGCTCTATTTGGCAAGTGGGAAGGTTTGTTATGTTCCTATATATTGCTGCTTATATTGTTGTTGTATATATAATAACATATTCTTATATATTATTACTGGCATATTATACCAGCTTATGGTAAAGTGAAGGTCTCTGAACAATCCCCTCATGCTAAGGTGATTATGGTGCTCCATTTCATCTTGGGTCAAACCAATCTTAGAAAATTAAAATACAGGTCTCCGTTAGCCTGGCTTGTGAGCTGAGCTGTTGAATGAAAGTGAGGTTGCAACATCTCTTGTTAAAAGTGTTTCATTGTCTGCTTATTGTTTGTCTTTATATATTTAGCTTGATAAAATATTCTGTCAAATTCTCTACTTTATAAACGGTCTCTCCATGTCTTGTGAAAGCTGAATGCATCCCACAGGCTTTAGAAGGAAAGAGCCAACTGAAATCCAGTGAAAGTTTTGTGTGATTAATGAGTCAGACTCTAGTATTTATCCTGAACTATTTAGTGTAAGATTGCATTCATCTTTCTGCACTTGTAAACTGAACATTACAATTAGAAGAAAGGGTATAGGGTTGTACTCTTTGTGTGGTGTTTATGCAAAATAATTTTCAGGGGCTATCAGTGCTATTTTTTCATCAATCTTTCAAAAATCCTTGTGTGTCTGAACTATTGTTGCATGTCTTTTATTGGGCACTTTTAAATTGCGTAGTAGCACGAGGTTGCTGTTACAGAATCCTGCTTTACTTAGTGAACAAAATGGAAGATGAACATTTTTTTGCTATTTGTTTTTTTCCTTCTTGAAGCTCAATTTATGCCTCATGCTATGTTTACTTCATCTCCATTGTTCAAACCCAGTTTCAACATTAGTGTTCTTAATTTGCTTATGAGCTTTTATATCATATTTATCATATTTCTCACTAAAGTATCTGACTGCTTCAAAACCAATGAACTTACATTCACAAAACAGCTTTGAGATGAATGATGTTATTATCTGTTATTTCAGTTGGGCATGGAAGAACAGAGAGATTAAGGTCAGTTGTGACTATGGGTGTTTTATTTTAAACATTTACAACTTTTTTTCCTATCTGCCCAAACTATGTAGCATTGCATGGATTTTTGTACATTTAGAACTCAGCTTCCATCATCTTTTGCATACCTGCAAGTATCAGTTGATGTGCACAGAAGTTAAGTGCTGAACTACTTCCCTGACGGGCAGAAACCCTTCAGATTAATTGTGCATCCTCTGAGCTGTTTGAAGAAATCACTTCCACCCACACAGCATACAAACTGTCAAAAAATCTAGAAGATTTCAGTTCCTCAGGGAGTTACCCTCTTTCTTGGGGATGAGACCATCCTCTGTTACCTGAAATCTCCAGTTTTTTATTCTGCACTTCTGAGCTTCTGCAAGTAATAAAGAAGGAACCTGAAAATAGTCATTAAGAAAGTCTTCTGTACTGTGAGACTGTAATAAGGGACAGGTTTAGTAGTAATGGAAAGGAATCCATATATATTTATGGAGGAAATCATTCCTTATAAAGCCATTAGAGTTTTTTAAAATGGTCAAAAAATGTAGCTAGGACTGGCTTGGCTGGTGTCCCATAGGCAGATTTCTTCAAAGGTTATGATCATTTTACTTTTAATGTAGTTTAAATTTTGTAATGTCAAAGAAGTTGTTGCTTCTAGAGATTAATGTCTGATTAAAGACAGAATAGAAAGTCTTGGAATACAGCTTGAACTTGAGATGAAGTCTTGTAAAATTCATTGTAGGGATCTGTTCTAAATATTCATGGAACAAATAGCAAGGTTATAAAGCTCAAAAATTATGAAAATAACTCTCATTAACAACAAAACTAGAGTTCGCTCATTAAGTCACCATGGAAAGAAATGGTGGGTAGATTTCACACTGTCTGAGTTGCATAGTACCTGTGTGCAGTTTTAGAAATACTATACTTTTCCTTTAATTATTTAGAGACCTGGGGTCACTATGGATTATTATGCAAAAAATGCCCACCTGATTCCTCTAATGACTGAAAAAAGCAGGCACGTTTTTAGAAGATGCTGTCCCTCTACAGTTTTGGCAAAGATACTTCAGACCTGGAAAAGATTTGGAGAAGAATAATGAGATGACAAAAATGTTGGAATGAATTCCCTGTGTGGAAAAGTTAAATGGAGTAGAACTCTGAAAGGAAACAACTGAAGCAGGCACACAATAAAGGTCTCTAAATGAATGCAAATAAGAAATGATTATTCATCACCTCTTATAATAGAAGAGCCAATGGGCAACCACTGAAACTCTCATAAAACAAATTTAAACCAAAATGCTGTATTTCTCATGCCATGCATAATTCAAGTGTGAAACTCACAATTTTTAGGATATCAAAAGTATAAAAAGAGCAATAAGCAATTAGAGAAAATCATGGACCCATCAAGGGCTATTAAACACAATGATGCAGATGCAAACTCTAGTTCAGGAAGCTGGGACATTATTCTGGCAGAAGTATCATCTGTATTTGCTGTTTTTACACTTTTTCCACACTTATAAATTGCTCTCCATGCTGAGACAGGATACCGGATTACACTTTTCGTCTGACCTGATTAATCTGTTCTTATTTTCTAACAGCCTTCCTGACTGAACCCCAAAGCAGTTTTTTTCGGTACACTTAGTAAGGGAAAAAACTTTGAAGAATGTAACATGCAGTTATGCATTTGCACAGCAAACAGATTTTGTCATCTTTTCAAGGCAAGTGAATTGGAGCAATGGGTTTCACAGGTACTTTCTAACAGTGAGGGATAGATCCTTTGCAGGACTATTGATTTCTCTTCTGGTCCTCAAAGTCTATCTGATAATGTTCTTCTACCTTATTTTTGCCGAAGTTGGATGAATTTCATCTATTGGTTTGTATCCTATCAATTTTATTTCCATCTGTGACTGTAACAGTTGCTCCCTGTCAAGGGCTGGTCTCCCACACATCAGTATTTCTTTCTTAACTCCAAAGACATCTTAGCTCAAAATCTCCTTTTCTGTTTGCTTCCACATCTCATCTTCTGTACTAGCTCTATGCCTCTATCGACATCCTTGTTCCTACTTTCCACAGCCAGCTGTTCACTGTCTGTCTTTAATTTGTCTTTAAGTCTTGCACTCCTTGATTTTTGCAGATTCCAGTATCAGTGTATGAAAACCCTACTACTGATGATTTTTTTTTTCTGATAAATTTAATAGTAAGTAGGCTTCTTTAAATAAAAATGTTAACCCCAAAAGCTGAAGTTAGGTAAACAATGGAAAACAGGGCTACTGAAAGCATGTCAGTTTTTTCACATTGATGATAGTGAATATAAGTGCTGGAATGCATGTATGTGTGACAGACACTGTGACCAAGATGATAATAACAATATACAGCTGTTCCCCATCTCATGGAACATGAAAAAGGCTAAAATTATTTCTGGTGTATTTTTTTGTAGCTGACTAGGGGCTTGAGTCTGCCTTACCTCCTGACACCTCTCTCATCTGGTAAGGAAATATCCAGAAAAGTCAGCCGCTTCTCTGACTGTGGTTCCTCCTTTCCTGAGAAAAGACTCGAGCTATGCTTTTTGATAGGGTAGCACAAAGCAGTCTGAAAAACTAAAAGAAGAGAGAGAGAATAGACTTGAGTCTTCCTCTCTGCATCCTGTCACCTCTATCATTCAGAGATAAAACCAGGGAGGATGGCAAGAACTGCACTCTGATGCCATCAGACCATCTTACATCAAAGTAAAGCAAGAAAACAAAGTAAGATTAAACGCAAACCACAAAGATGTCATGCTGCCCATGCTGTGCTGCCTGAGCTTTTCATTTCAATCCCTGTATTTTTCAGAACCATCTGTGCAAGCAATGTTTTGTCAGTTCTTCCCCACCCACTCTATCCTTTATGCACCTTAGGCCTGTGCAGTTATTGGCTCTGTCTTACCCCAGATTCTCAGGGGCTTCCTCTTCAGTCATCCAATATGTCAATGGCTCTTGCTGCACACAGCGCATTTCAGGAAAGCCTACAGAAGTTGAGACATTTAGCCCTCCTGCTGCTATGTTCTTCCCTTAGATGAATGTATTGCCACACACCCACCATAATCTGCTTTAAAACATTTCATTTGCAATGAAAGAAAAAAAAATTCACATGGTTATTGCTTTCAGGAGCCAAGTCATTTTGCATTCTTAGATCGAGTATGCTTCATATATAGCTGCTTCTCCTCTGTTTATTGTGAGAAAGAAGCATGAACAGGCTGTAAGGGTAATGTTTTCTTAGCTGTGTTCTCTGACTGCTTCTAGCCTCTTCGTGGGGAACTCAAAGGTACGAAAGGAGAGAAAAGAGCATTCCTCCTTTACATGTATTTTTAGGGTGTATTCAAGCCTTTGTGCAAGTTCAGTGAATTTATCAAATCATCTGTAGCCGTAAAAATTGAGCTCAAACCTTTTTATTGAAGAAAAGACCAATGAGTATGCTCTAGGATTTTTCTTTTTAGAAGGTCTGTGGCTAAAAATGTTGTGGTTTTCCTCAGTCTGTGTTGCTGAATAAATACCTCATTGCATCAAGACAAAACTATTATCTATCCTTCTATATATCTTACAGCTAATCCTCATCAGCTGGAGGTTAAATTAAGATTAATCAAATCACCTGGGAATAATACAGGGAGTTAGAGCATGAAAAACAAAACAGTTTAAATTGTTCCTGTCACTTTCTAAATAATGTCAGTTTGAAACTTGACAATTAAGACTCAAAATACTTGAAGCTTTCACTGTAATTGGGAAGAAAATTCCTGACTGGATACCCTAAATCAATAATTCTATATTACAAAATCAATTAACATCAAAAACTGTAGTTTGGATGTTTCTAGATGGATAAAAAGTGAGCATCTGAAATGTAGTTTAGTAAAATAATGTCCCTCTTGATGCTTGGTTGTTCTGATTCAAAATTCAGCACAAAGGTGTCCAAGAGTAGTGTCGAGTGAATAAGAAACTTTTTGTAACAAACTGAAACAGAAACAGGTTATCTTGTTATCTTGTCTTGGAGCAAGGGTTCTCAGTGAGGATATTTTGGTGAGCTACGTAAATGAATAGTGACTGATAACTCGATGGGAATCACTACTAAATGAGACTGAACTCCTTTGGATGGAACTGATCCACATCCCAGAACATTGCTGGGACATGTGGATCCAAATTCTTCTCACAGAGATCTGTCCTCTTGGCTTGCTTTCTGCAGTGAAGGAATTGCATGCAAAGCTGTGGAGAGCATCATAGCTGATGCTGACTGAAACCCACGCTGGGAAATCCCCCAAACATTGTCTTATGCTGAGAACGAGGAAGGTAGCAGAGCATTTCATATTCTGTAAATGTCACATTTGTAGTCACAATACTGATGGACTAATAGTTTGGGAATTATCAACTAAAAGTTTGCAGTGATGTTCTGGACAGTGTGAGAGATATAGTTACATTCCTGAAACCCATAAGGGAATTTTTGGCAATACACTGTTTATCGCCAGAACTCACTGCTGCAAGGCACTGAAGCAAGGCAATAGCCAATAATTCATTTCAATATCAAAATGAAATACATTACAAAAACATGAGGAGTGTAACAGCAAATACAGAAAAAAAAAACCTCGAAACATTATTCTCATTCCAGGGCAGAAAGCAACCCATTGTTTCTGCGTTTGTGTGGGTGATCTCCCACATGATTATTCCCAACAAGAGCACTTAATTGGGCACAGTTTGTAGCTGGCCATCAAATGAAGCAGGCAGCCAATCTGATCAATTATGGTTGACCAATAGTTGGATTCTCAGCACTTAATTTATGTCCCGATGAAGAAAAGCCTTGGATGATACAGGGAAACATTGGAGAATTTCAGCCTCAGGAAACAGAAGAACCTGTCTCTCCCTGGTTAACCATTCTGACATCTTTGAAGGGCTGAAGCCATATCTAAACACTACATTATGCCTTTCTGTTTGAACAAAGAGCAAGGGTAGAGGCTGTGTGTGTCCCTCCCGTCAGGCCTCTGTCCTCGACCTGATGACTGTCCCAGCTCTTTCCGTCTTGACAAAGGGCAGCCTTCCTCAGTCACTGTCCCTAGCAGTTGTTGAAAACCTTCAGAGGTCAAAGTTTTAAAAAGTCATCAGATTCCAAATAACTATTGTGAAAAATAGCCTTTCACTGTTAGAAAGAGTAAGGCTGTAGTGGTGGCTTTAGGTCCTTATCCTCAGGTTGGCATTAGGAACAGTTTCTCCTTCAAAAGAGTGATCAGGCACTGGAATGTGCTGCCCACAGAGGTGATTGAGTCACCATCCTTAGAGATGATCAAGAAATGTTTAGATGTTGTACTAAAGGACACAGTTTAGTGGGGAACCATAGGTGGATACTTGGACTAGATGATCTTGGAAGTCTTTTCCAAACTTGGTGATTCAGTGATTCTGTGATCTAAACTGAAGTTGAATTATACTATGATACTGAATGAAATTCAGATGTTTTCAGTCTTCAATCCATACATCTTTTCTGCTAGAAAGAGGAATATGGGGTAACTCCCCTGCTTTTATATGTTGTCTTCTTACCGAATGTGGAAGTTGTCTGAAGGTTTTGTAGCCACAGGTGACACATTTTGGTGTGGAGCTGTGAGCTCCCTCCCAGGTCCTGAGGAATGGAGAAAGCATGGCAGAGGGCATGGAGTCTGACATTCTCTGTCAGCCCCAAACAAAAATTTTCACAGATCAACTGCAACTAATATCTCTAGTCATGACCTAGTCAGTAATGAAACATCTACTTAGCTTCTGGTTCACTCTCCTCTCCTGTGAGCCAGGGAGAAAATGGAAGTAAGGCAGGAAGACCCATGGATTGAGATAATGACAATTTAATAGGGAAAGCAGAAACCTATGCACAAGTTGAGGAAAAAGAGGAATTCATTGACTACTTTCCATTGGGAGACAGACGTTTGACCACTTTCTGAAAAGCAGGGCCCAGAGCATGCAGTTACTTGGGAACACTACAAGGGTCTTCTGCCTTCCTCCTCCTTTCCCTGAGATTTTATTGCTGAGAATGGTGCTGTATGGAATGGAATGGAATGAATACCTCTGATCAGTTGGGGTCAGCTGTAGTGGTTGTGTCCCCTCCCAGCCACCAGCCCCTTGTCAACTTGCTGAATGGCATGGAAGAAGAGAGAGAAATCTGTGATACTGTGTCAACTCTGGTCAGCAGTAGCCAACGTTGGTGAGTTATCAGTTGTTTTAGCTAAAAGTGTCCTTTTGAGTCAGTAAATGTGAACAACACCTTTTTGATTAATTTAACATATTGCAGACATGAAAAATAAATTAAACAATTTCTTTCATTGTTCCTTGTTATATAAAGCAGTTATAACTGGGTGCAACACTGGGAAACAGACTTCTTGAAATCTTACTTTTCTTTTGGCTCTTTGGTAATCCACCTTTCTGGCAACAGTTTTGAGTTAACAGCGTATTAGAGAAAATGTGCAAATAAAGACGAAGAGAGTTAGAGACTTAAAACACAATTAGGGGACGTTCACCCATGGAAAATAAATGAATAAATAAATATAAAGAGAATAGCAACTGACGATCTAAAAGCTACTGAAGCCTGATGATCAGCAATTTTCCATCAGACTTCTTAGGAAAATAACACAGGATAAGAGTTAGTGGAACAAGGTATGCTGAAAAAATACCACAGCCTCCTGCTAACGTGTGCATAGTAACAATTGTATGCTTTTATTTCAGAAGCTTGAATTAAGCCTGAGACACTGGAAGAATTTTGAGAAACTGTTTTCCAGCTAGCCTGGGCGTGACAGATTGTTTGCTAGAGACCCAAGATTAGTTACTTTGATACCACCCTTTACTAAACCAAAGGACAGATTTCAGTATATTCTGCTGGTGATAAAATTGGGAAGCTGTATTGAAGGTACTGAAAACTAATCAAAGGCTGGGATCAGAGATGGACCATCTAAGTGACTGGATTCATCTCCTGGGTAATGGCTGGAGCTGACAGGCTGATTGGACACAAGTAGCAGTGAAAGCCAGGTAGGAAAGCCAGGTTAACCTGCTATCATTAGCTTTCCATTAATGTGGCACGGTTTGATTTATTACATCACCTAAAGAGCAGAGCTATTCTGAAGTGGATAACTCTAAAGTTTAATGGCCAGATTAACTAATGCTGATGCACAGAGGTTTAAATTAAATCTCCCTGAGCCATCTTGGGCTTCTGCAGGATTCCACAGGAAGGATGTCTTTCAGACCCATTACACTATGTGTTTAGCTTATGGTCAGGCACCTTTGAATTTCAGTTTTTAATGTTGTAAGCCAGATGTGCTGAACTGCCCTGGATGAGGTCACGTATTACTCTTTTAAAATGTTTACTTTTCTTTTGGTCTGTATAACCTTCTCAGTGTAGGGATCTAGTTCTGTGAAGATGCTGAATGTCTGGCCTTTGTTTTTATTTTCTGTAGGATTTCATGCACGTTTTTCCAATAGATGGGATTCTGTGGCTGGTTTTCTTCCTGCTTCAATATGCACGCTTCTTATTCTTAATTGTCCTTCATTTTAGATATCCAAAGTCACTTCAACTCCAGAGATGATAATCTCCATCTATGCTTTACAAACAAAGGAAAATGTTTTATTTTTATTTTCAGACTAAACGCAGTGCTTACATAAGCTCCTGTTTTCTCTTTATCTTTGCAGATATTTGATAACTGATCTCTCACTTTTCTTCACTTTTTTTTATTTCCATTATGAAATGACGGAAGTCCCTAAAAGCTACAGCACTCCCTGGGGGGCACACTTATCTGAGCTAATACACAAATGATTTAGATAGTAATAAAACAGTGATGCATAATGAGTGCATTTAGCATTTAATGCCTGTGAAGGATCCCAGTAGCTCAAAGGCAGAATTGTTCTTGATTTTCTGGGTCTTTTACACTCTAGGAATAACCAAGCTATTAAAAAGTTACCCGACAACTTACATAATTGTAAAAATTTACTCTCAAAGTGTTTCTCCCCTGACACATTGTCTTTTCTGTCAAATACATTGTTCTTTATTAAAAGGGAACGTCTTGAAAGCAAATGACAAATTTCTGTCTTTTCTGTTAAGATACACTTGGTTAGGCTTAATGTATTTGCTTTACTTTGTGCTGAAAAACTGGTATCCTATATGGAGAGAATTGCTGACAGCTTTCTCTAGACTAAACTCTGGAATTTCGATCCCTAGTGATTTTGAAGCTATTATTCAAATTTGAGGCTCTAATATGTGAAGTGCACCGAGTGTATTATGCTTGGGACTATTGAAATACACGAGGATAGTAGTTTAAAAGTTCTCCTTTGTAGTGCAATTCTGAAAGGCCAGATATAATTAGTTGAATGGATCACTAAATCTACAAAAGAAAGTACTTATCATGTGTTCTTCATCTGCCCATGTAACCTCTTTTGTCCCTGAATATTTTATGAGTTTTATTAATTTTTATTTATTTTATTAATTTTTAAGAGGTATACAGGCTTTGGCCCAGAATTTTGTTCTCCTCTCTGTGTCTGCAGACAAGAATTCATTCCTAAACTGACATTTTAAAACACTGCCATCCAACTATATTTCAATATCCCTTCTAAATCTTGCATACATAGTAGCTGACAAAAGTTTATGGACTGATTGTGTTTTCTATTTTGTTGAAGAATGTCCCTTGTGCTTATGAAAAGAACTTAAATATATATGGAAAAAAAAAAACAGAGAAATAGACTATGTGGAAAGAGGAAATTAAAGCTGCTCCTGAACATCTTATGATTAAATCCAGTATACACCCTGACTAAATGCATCAATAGCACTGACAACTACAAAACACCCATAGTGCTGACACAGTGCATCTCCAGCAGCTGACATGTTAAAATCCAGAATAGCAGGTATTTTGAATATATAATTTTATTACATTTTCTTTTATTTTTGATGGTGACCTCTGGGAAAAAGTGGAGATGGTTTAATTTGGTCCTTGAAACTGTTAGCAGTATTTTTCAGGTAACAGCTGGCTGGTTACTGAGGAATCCTGTGTCTTAAGTAACATTTACAGTGCTGGAACTGTGCTAGGAGTGTTACTGGTTTGTGTCGTTTAACCTGGGACCACAGTCTGTGGCACTGCTTTCAGTAAATATCCTCAACAGAGTTAGGAAGGTAATCTCTGATCCTTTAGCCCTTTGTTTGATCTTTTAGTGAGCTTCCAACTCTTGAAGTTTAGAGTACTTTTTTTTTTTTTTTTTCTATCAACACATGAATCAGTAAACTACTCATACCTGTATGAAATCACATGGAGTCAGTTAATCAGCTCCGAAATTAATGCAGAAGCAATATAGATCAGAGTATAGCAAAGCAGCTAGTGTTACCTCAGCAAGCAGTAAATAGGAGTCTCTCTTTCCTATTCTTTCTCACTCTGTCTCTTCATGCTCCTTGAATGGTGATGGTGATGTACAAGCCAAAGAATATTAAACTGTAAAGAAATATTCCACATTTATAAATGTGAGACTGCTAAAGAACTGATAGGGGCTGTGGTGCTGTAGTAGATGAAGGTGATGATCTAATGGAATATACAATTAAAATATACAGCATCATTATTTCATGTGAGAGTGTTTGATTAGAAAGAACGGATACATCCAGCATGGTGATCCAGACCTGATTGTTGTCACACTTGCTGCTCATCATAGGCAAACTTCAAAAGGTGAAAGATTTTATTTAGTTATTATACCAGAAATTATTAGATGCACGATGAGGAAAGATTTTTCCAGTGGCTGGCAAAAATATTTCCATTGTGAAATACTTCCAATACTGGTGACTGTTGATTGGCATGAAAATTTTTGTAGAGTCATTTCATGGCTGTGAATATTCATGAATAAGGCCTTCATGCTGCTCAGGGCTGGCCATTAATTTGCTCTTTACTACTGACTGGGTTTATTCCCACTAGCACATCATAAAGAGTGAGAAATTCTAGAAAGACTTTGAATTTTTTTGTAGTCCTGTGCCAGTGCATTTGATACATTCTATTTTTAAACACCACTTGAAATATTAACATTAAAAGCCAGAAACATTTATATAGAATAATGAAGGCTTAGATTAAATTCTAAAGTAGTGGTTACATTTTAATAATCTCCTGCTTATCCTTCCTTGCAGTTTTATCAATAACCCTTGGGATGTTGACTATATAAGCAGAGGATTAATCGTGTTTTATGACTCAGGTCACACTTCTATACTGTATGTGATTCTGTAGTTGCTCAGCAAGGCTCTAAGGAGCAGAGCTCATCTGAAAGCCAGTGGGAACCAACAGCTTCCTCTGGGAAAACTGGGAGCTGCTGTGCTCAATGCAGCATTTGGTGCACTGTGAGGTGTTTGAGTGAATTTATCCTTTGTATGTGTCTCTTCGCAGCAAAGTTTACTACCATATTGCATCGTAACAGCTATGTACTATTCAGTAATGGAAAAGCAAGGGATCTCTGATCCAGGGTTCAAGTTTTCAGTTTATAGGAAGGAGGGGGCAAAATGGCTTGAGTACCAGTGGTGGTTCTCAAGCCATCCCAAAGTATTTCTAAACACAAAGCTGAATGCTAACTGCTTAATAGTTCTCTTGGGAACAGCAATTTCATCTTCAAATCAGGTTACCAAAAAGCAGATGCAACTTGGGAAGATCATCTCTGGGGAAATAAATCACTATTTTAAATGTTTCTTGTCCTTAAAGTTCTCTTTTCTGTATATGAACTCATGAAACTGGCACGGGCTGCTGTGTGTTCAATCTCTTTGTTTCCTTATTACTGAAATTCACTAAAACAATTGCAGTGTGATTGACAGCTGGATCAGTTTCAGTGGAAATACCAGCCTGAGACAAATTGCATTTTTTGGTATTTAATGCTTACTATCTTGTTTATGCTTGTTATCTTTTCAAACCATACAAAATTGCATGTGTGTGTTCAAATTTCACAATAATTTCTTTTATTCCAACATAATTCCTGTAGTGACCAAAGAGACTTTTATTAAGAATAGAAGATCCACAGGGTATGTTGCACGTGTGTTACGTAGTATGTTGATGATTGTATCCAAACCTGAGGGAAGTGCCTTCATTCCTTGTAGTTCCTGGTGCTACAGAAATCGGGTGCCATAGAACTGACTCAGAATTTTGTCCCATTTCTGGGTTTCCATGCGATAATTTGTGGCTCTGTAAGCACCTCATCATCCAATCTGCCTTTGCAGGAAAATGGAGATGCTTTTAGGGATCATTTCTGCAGCCTTCCCGTTCCTAACGCAGCCTTTGTGCGCATGGTCCAAGCACCTTGGTGCTGAGAGGCTTTGGGATTTCTGAATTTCTGAGCTGAGGTTAGAGCAACATTTGGTGATGAGCTTCTTGTCATTTGTGAGCAGGAATGAGATTATTTCCAGGTAGTTCAGAATGCACTTAGGGAAGGAAAACAAATTTTCTTTTTTCCCTCAATGCCCCCCTCTTTCCCTTTTTTTCTTTTTCCCCCAGATGTTTTTTGCCTTCGATATTGAGGAATAATGATAGTACTGTTTCATGCTAAGTGCTAACGCATAAGTTTGCATGTAGCTATGAATGTAATCCATATACATGTCCAAAAATGAGGAATTAAAAATAGTTGTGTTTTTAGAGCAACTTACATATATATATATTTTACCTGCCACTGGTCAGCGTCTGTAGATAAGAGTACAGAAAACAATGCTTATCCTTTTAAAATTGCTCTAAGTCCACCTTTGGTAAACTTGAAACATTTTGTATTTCCTGTGTATTCTGCATGGCTTTTAAAATCGTTGTTTGCGTACAGTCATCCTCATTCTTGTTGAAAAAAAAAACAACAAAGAATGGGGAGTGGGGAAGAGAGGGGAAAGCACAGTTTTACACGTGCAAAAAACTTCAGCAAGTATTCTGCAGGCCTAACTTCATTACAAGCCCTAAAACTGTAGTCACAGTGAGGATCTTACATGAATTAACTGTATGAAAAAGTGTCAGTTTATCTATCCCATTACCCATGAAGCAGAAGGAAAGACTAGAATTAAATTGCTTTTTATGATTTAAGAAAACAACAACACCATATAGACAGACAGTTCCAGAAGGCAAAGCAGAACTCCTGCCAGCCGCAGGGACGGAGCTGCCCTCACAGGAGAGGTGTGGTACTCAACTGAAGTTACTGCAGTAAGTCCTCAGTGAGGAAAGCATGATGAGTTTGTCCGGCTGCGCTTAAGGCTTGTCTGCATGCTGAAGAACAGCACAGCACATCCTTGCAGCTCTTATCTACAGAGTGATGTGGTGCACTGGTAGAGGGCTTTGTCTTTATTCACAACACATTCAGTGTGTCTCTGCAGGGGAGGAAGCAACACTTGCCTGTCAGCCTGTCCTCTACCACCGTCTGCAGAATAAACTGAACTCTAAGTCACCATTAAAGAGAAGGAGTGAAAGGTAAAGGGAGAACGGGAGAGAAAGGGAATTGCTCTCTGGCTTATTCATACATTTGCTCTCTGCAAAGGCACAAAGCAGAAGGAGCAGCATCAGCAACCTTGCAAGCAGTGACTTTAACTATTTCTAATTAATACGATCTGAGCTACTTTGAGAAGCCAATTTATTACTTACGCATACAAGCTTGAGCTTTGCTGAAAACTGGATGTGCCACGCACAAGTTGCTTCTGATTTATACATAAAGACTTGCATCTTTCACAGAATAAACCTTATCAGGAGAGATTCAACCAAGGCAGGTAAGAGATTTCTGCGTGTGTCATCTACAGTGTTAACCTAAGTTAGCAAATATTACTTTTGACTACAATGCCTGGCTGTTGTTGAGCAGTTACAGCTACTGCATTTGTCCTTATGTTATCTTACCTTTGAGCAAGTTTACTCCTGAGAACATCTGCAATATACTTTAAAGATGCACTGTACATTTTTTTTAAACATAAAATATCAATGTGAATTGTTCAGTTAAAAGTCAAATTAAAAGTGAATACGTTCATAGAATGTGTTTTGAGATATCTCTTGATGTTTTTATGTAATCTAATTAATTTATAACATTTTTAAAATAATTTCCTTAGATGTTCTGTTCAGATGCACAAGATTAGTATACCAGTTTGATTAACTTTTCTAACACTTGTTTCTAGGCACATCTATATATGATCTAACTGAATAGTTTAGGAGTTTAGTTGTGCTTATCCCATATGCAGAAATACAGTTATGAGCTTTTGCACGTGGCATGAGTGATTTTTTACAGTCAAGTTGGTATTTTTTTTGTCATGTAATACAGTAAAAGTAAGAAAAGTAATATGGCAATAATAAAAATATAATCAATAGCCAAATATGTTAAATTTAACATGATTTGTTTATAATTCAGCTTTGTAAGATAACACTACTGATATTTATCAGGTCGAATAATAACAAAGAACTTTCTTGGCATATAGTCAGAACCAGTCTTCTCTGAAATTGTGAGTCTGTCTTATACCTGGAGACTAAGAGCAACTCGGAAAAATATATTGCCAAAAGTTTCATCTGTATGAAGTTCATAAGATAATTTTTTAGGCACTGGCTGGATGTAGTCTTGCATGTCATATATCATTTTGGAACTCTTTGTGCTTAAGATAAAAAATAGCTGAAATGAATCATTGCTATAGAATGAGAGGAGAGAGCTGAGAAAACTGGAAAAGGATGTGTAATAAATTGTGCTTTAGTGACATTGAACATTAAATTTTTTTCACTGACTCTCATAAGTGCGTAAATAAGCCTGTTCTCAAATACTTGCTGCTGATTTGTAACTTCATTATTTTCCGTTTCACCTGTTAGTAGTCTTTATATTACTATAAAGTTGTTTCTAGTTAATTAATTTACATACACAGGATTTTCTGTGCTTTTGAAAAAAAAAAGGAGTTTTCTGTAGTTTCTAATGTAAGTTTTCCACATTACTACTAGCCAAAGTGAAATTCACACCAGCTTTCACAATGCATGTGGGCTGGGGTTTCATCATGTAAGGTCTTCTTGACAGAATGTGAGGAATTCAAAATAGATGAGTCTCTGTGCTTGTCTGGACTTTTGCAACTTTTTTTCAATAGGATTATTTTAGTTCTGAGAAGATGTAGACACACTGTGCAGTAAATTATAAGCTTTTGCATCATCTATAAGAAACTAAAGACTTTCTGTGGAACTAGTCACATGATTTTCAAAGTGTAGTGTTGTTCTATAGGGAAATAATCTGCAATACCACAAGTACTTAACTATTCTGAGAGAAAGACAAACTCTGAGTAACAGTATAGACTCAAAAGAGGAAAAACCAGCTTCATTGTCCTACTTAGTGCCTACAATCTGCAGGCACAGAATTTGGACCAAAGCAATAAATAAAAGAGTAGTACAAGAACAAAAAGTTTGAAAGTGCCTGGTAGTTCTTAACAATTTCAGATCTCTGGGCAGGAGACAATTTTGGGATGGAGCCAACAAGTCCTTGACTTACATCCCTTAACTGATCCAAACTAGTGTAGCTCTAGTGACGTGAAAGGAGAAACACTTGTTGAGGATCTGGCTCTTTGAGAGCAAATAATGTACCTAGCGGGATGCTAGTGCTGTCTGTGCTGCTGTGCACTACAGGGCTGGGTGGGCTGTGATGAGGGTATTTGAGCTTGAAGAGAGTCAGTCTTAAATGAGGATCATAGGGTGGCAACCAATAAGTGCATTAACAGTGAACTTTGTAAGACTTTTGAGTCCTAATATCAGCAATTCCCTTTGCTTAGGAAGTTGCTGGAAGAGAAACAGAGGATGCTTTAAGATGAAATGTACCTTTAACGGTCTTGGGACTTCATAAGCTCCCAGAACGTGATCCCAGCATGAATGCAGCGATACAGGAAGCCTGATGCCATCACATCAAAACCATGTCTTAGAAGGGAAACAAGGCAGTCTGCTGGAATAAGGAGTTTGCTGTGTAGCTGCACCTACAAGAGCAGCTTTGGTACTTGGTTAGCCCAGAAGCATATCTCCTTGGCACCCTGCTGGAAAGAGTTCCCTGCATGTGGCAGGGGGGTTGGAGATTCATGATCCTTGAGGTCCCTTCCAACCCTGGCCATTCTGTGATTCTGTGATTCTGTGAGTTAGGCCAGTAGAATTCCTTGCAAACACAAGACATGATTCACATTTGCAGTATCTGATGGAAATACTAATCTAGTACAAAGCGTTTTTCTCTAATTAGAAAGCACTGGTAGAGTGACAGATTATGGCAAATTCATAGTTGGCCCAACATCTTATAGAACCATCCAAGGGAATGTTGCTTGTACCGAATCTTTATAAATTTGCATGCTTATCATGGCTCTCTGTAGTTCATCAGAAGAAAAAAATGAGCGCAGTACACAGCACTCTATATTTAATGAGTCTTCAAGTCATTTTCTGCACCTAGAGTGGGGAATGGAGCTGTGCAAACCACCTCATCAGCCCCAGCCAAGAAGGCACCTTCATATAACTGAGAATTAGAGAGTCATTTTAAAGCTAGGGGTTAGATCAGTATTAAACATAAAATACTTGATGCAAATTCAACACACCTAGATCCTTCTCTTTTCCTTATCTGCTCTCTAAACCAGTTCTTACCTGAAACAGTCTAAGTGCTGGAGCCAGGTTAAAACTGTAGTTTTGGATGCCTTCTGGAATGGTGAAGTAGGTAAGAAGAGAGATGAGACATTGTGGAGGAGGTGGAACTAGTGGTTTCTTTACCAAGGTAAGGTTGTAGTGAGAATAGCATGTCTGCCTGTACCCATAATAAAAAGCATGCATTGAAATAGATGGAAAATATGTAGTTTTCCAGGCTAACTCAAAGCCATTTGTGCATTCAGCATGAAAAACTATGTTGAATAAAAACTTCAAAATGGAAACAAGGTACATTTCCTTATTAGTAGCTAGGATCTTTTTAATATTAGAGAGGACCTGAAGACAGTTTTTTCTGGAATGTGTTTAAGCAGATGTTTGAGCTGCTTCTGAAGTGACTGATCCTTGCCTCCCCACTACTGCTGCTTTCCAGTATGTTCCCTCCACATTCCCTATGTCAGCATCAGATATAATATGACTGTGTGGGAACTTGCACCAGCTGAGAGATCTGGTTGAAAATTAATCCTATAGGAATAAACTTATCTGGCTCCTTACGTGTCTGCGGATGTGTTGTGCTGACGGGCGGGCAACAAAAACAGGGCTGCTGGCTCAGGAGCTCAAAAAGCATAACGTTGCCCATGTAAGCTGCAACATGGCTTAGATGCAGAAATTACATCTTAAGTAGTCTCTGGAAATTATATCCAGAAGTAGGATACTTAGTACCTATATTTCAGTTACTGCCCATATTTGCATACTGCCCATAGATTCTTAGTCAAAAGATGATTATGTCAGTTGATGATCAAAATTTTTGTTCTAGTTCTTTCTCCATAACTTTATGGAAGAAATCTTCTTGGCATTCAAACAGTTCGCTGAACAAGAGCTGAAATGTGTTGGCTGTGAGTGCATTCACTGATATTCTAATTGACTTTTATTATGCAGTCAATAATATGGATCCATAGTGCATGATGCATACCCTTGTTAAGCATTCATTGCACACCCTCTGATCGCACTAAAGATGTAGGTACCGTGAGTGTTGTGATGTGCATTAGACATGATCAGTGTGAGGATATAAAAAAGAAATCACTCAGGCACAAGAAATTGAGGCTTTTGGCTTGGTACCCGGAAGATTTTTTTTTTCAAAATAATGAATTTGGAATGGCTCTCCATGTCTTTCATGTCCTCTTTTTGTTTTTTTTAATACAAACTCAACTTGTGTTTTCAAGCTTTTTACCTTAACTACTTCAACTAGGAATATTTCTTTATTTGTTAGCTTGTTTTTCATCTACAAAAATGAGTCTTCTATGCAATCAAAGGCTTCAACAAGTTGTGGCTTTTTGGAACACCCCACTGCTTAATGTAATTATATGAATTTTCCATACTGAACCTTACACAATATTTAAACCAGTTTGACAGTTGTGGTCCGTAATACATGTAACAGTGAGGCCTTAATCCTTTTGCACCAATGAAAACTTTGAAACTTTTCTTGCAGAATTTCAGTTCGGGACTTTGCACGTTGGCTAAATTTGTCACCTAAAAAGAAATAATTGGTTTGTAAATGTGACTGCAGTATGGTTTAAAAAAAATATGCACATATATTAAGAGAAAACTCATTGCTAAAGTGATAAGAAAACTTCACTTCAGTTTGGGAATGCAGAAATGGAGAGAAGTATGCAGGCTATGTAAGCACTTACAGAGCTTCTGGCTTTGCAGTTTCTTCCTATCATCTGCCTTTAAGACCAATGTTAGATACAGCTTTGTAATATTTTTACCTTCTGGATTGTTTACAAATTAATGTCTGTCAGTTTATGCATTTATGCTTTCTTGACTACTGAACTGATCATTTCAACGTTTAGTTTATTCCATAAAATGTGTGCATAGCTGCACACATCTCCGGCTGCAGAGATGTCTGTGTAGAAGTTAGTGCCGTTCTACAGCCAGTCATGTCAAAGGTGAGAGAGCCCTTCCTGTCACGAGCTTCCATAACTTGGTTTAAAGTCTCCTGATATTTTAGCAAAAGGTTTTTCAAACTAACTGTTTCTGTTTTCCTTTCATCTGTGAAGGGAAGTATCACTTTAAAGTTGCTTTGATACTGACAGACTGACAATTAGTTGCTGCTGCCGGATATGTATATTGTAAATAAAAGCCAGAAGGTTCTTCCAGGAAGGTTGATTGCCTAATGAAAACAAATGACTCCTGTGTATTTCAGGTCTGAATGCTCAGGTGACATATAACTTGAGCAATGGATTTCCTTTGCACCTGTTTCCAGTCGATGGTACTGAAATGGTATTTCAGGGAGGCATAAGGACAAAATATTGGAGTCCCTCACTAATTCAAGGAAGCCTGAAGACACTCTTGTGATCACAATTACTCATTAAAGGCAGGCCCACCAGGTCTTTGGTCTGTAGAAGAAAAGTCACCGAGAGGTCCATAGACAGATATGTATCACATCCTTTTTTTTTTTTTTTTTTGGTAAATTAGGGTATTTATTATTAATTAAATATCAATTATATACAGATGGTGCTGTAATATTTTTCAGATTTCTAATCCATGCAGAATCCGTTGAACTGTGAAACTATAATTTACTTTTCTGCAGTGGAGATAAGCATCTCATTTTCAGTTTATTCCATAAACTTCTGAAAGACAACTTTGTTATAATCTTTTCTCACAATGTAGCAAATATATGAAACCCCATCTTTGTTGTCCCCTTTTTAATACTCAGAACTCATAAATGATGATTTATTTCCAATGGAAAACATGTGGTTGGGCCAGATGCTCAACCAAAATGACTCCCAGCATGCTGGCTACACAGGTTAACTCAAGAATAGATGGGTCTAAATTTGCACAGGAAAAAAAAAAAAAAGCCATAATTCAAAATGAGTCTGCCATGTCTGAAGGGCAGAAAAAAAAAGCAGGAAACTGATCATTTTGGTGGTGTAGCTTTTAAGTATGAGGAACACATTATGTGCCTTCTCTGTATTGTAGTTATTAAAATACGTATAATTTATTTAGTAAAGGTGAAAATAATAGTATTTTTAATAACAAGATTAAACTAGGGGTTTTTTTTTGCATCTTTCTGGAAGGAAAATTCATATTTCTCCATGCTATTTCTATTCAACACATTTTATTTAATTTCTTGTCTTAAAACATAACAGTGACTAACGCTAACATCAGGAAGTTTAAGCTAACATTTTTAATGATTATTTAAAAGCCTATTGCATAATCCCTCTACCTCATTGCTATAACTTGGGGGTAGGTTGCAGGTAAAATGTTTTCCTGCTGAAAAGTTTGATCTGCACATTTGTTTTAAGCTTTTAGAAATGGCTAGATAAGACTGTAGAAAAGGTGGATCTGTTTCTGTTTCTGTAGTTGGTTTTTCATGCTTGCTGATTAGCTGTAATTTATGTGTTTATTGAGTCGTGATGTTTTTGCACCCAACGTTTGCTTCTGGCTGCTCTGGGCTGCAGCATTATCTTGTATCTGTCCCATGAAAGAATGAATCTTCATTTTTGTGTAGTCATACTTACAGTTCACAAATTGACCTCACAAAATGTTACTGGTAATTAACAAAATCTCTTCTATTCTCTGACACCAATCTGCTAATGTAGAAGATATTGTCCACTTCGAGTGAAGAGCTTCCTGGTACCATTAACATAAGGAAGCTTTTTTGTGTTCAGTCTCTTTCAGGAATAGACATACATAAAGGAAATGCCTTAATTATTTACAAACATGAGAAGATGCAATAAAAAATGAGCTCAGGTGCCCTTTGCATTTGTAGTTTCCTTGTTCTTTTGCTCAAAGTGGTGACTAGTAGCTCATATACAATATTGTTTTTATTTTCTATAGACTAAAGACGAAGCATTTGAACTAAACATATTTGTCAGGATGTCTTGTGGAAGTCTCTTGTTTTCTATACTCCCATGTGAGATATTTGAAGGAGTTCTTCTAGTGATATATTAAGCATCTCCAGAGTGCCAGTGTGTTTATATAACCTAGTATCTACACTGTTTGCTTTCATGAGACTGTATTACCGATGAAGGTCCATTCCTTCATTACTGGGAGATTCATAATAAAATTGTCAAAGTTTCACTTGGTTTCAGCAAGTGGACAAATTGATAAAGACAAGGTAATAATTGTCTTAAGCCCCACACCAAGCCAGGTCTATTGCTTCGGGCACAACATAGCTGTGCCAGTTACAAGACAGAATCACTGTGAGACTGCAGAGAGCGCAGTGCTCTGACAGAGTGGCTTATATAATTGGACAAAGGTGGTTGTCCTGTTTAATCTTCTATCCTAGATTTATCCTCTATTACCCTTAATTCATATCCTTCATTCCTCCTTTTCTCCTTCATACTAAGATTTTAGCCAGCTGCCACTAATTTTTATCCTGTGCTCTATCTGGAGACATCTTCTGTTAAAAAAATTGTCACATCAAGTGTCACATTAAGTGTCACATCCACATAGGTAATTCTTTTATTTTTGAAATTTAATTAAATTGAAAAGAAGAAATAGTGGAAGTCTTGAATGAGTATTATGAATACACAAATTTATATGAATTGTTTTTAGTATTAGTTTCCTTTTCATTACAATCCTTTTCAAGCAGATGTAACAGTACAGAGTCCTCCAACAGTCTACAAATGCTAAAGGTCAGTGCAGAAAGTCAAGCCATTTTCAACAGCTGGTGATCTTATAAGAACTGCTGATGACATTTTACAGTTGAGGAGTAGTAAGGGATTCAATAATTCATTTTCATTATTCCACTAAAAGGGAAGTCTTCCATATTGCAGAGTAGTCCCAAAGCATTCTCTTACAGTATAATTGTAAAGGAAGAAAAAATACAGAGAATTTCATAAATGTTGAGTATTTAAGTGAATGAGAAAAATTTTAATTTTTTTGAATTTTTAATGAGAGTCTGGGATGTCAGTTTGGGTTATACAAGAAAGGAAGCCAAGAAAATAAAATCTAACTGAAAAAACTTTGCTGGTAGGCTATTTTGGACATAAACCATTAGCAGCTTCAAATTAGACTGGCTACCCTTGTACATTGGGAAAATCAAATGGATAATTTTGTAAAGATTATATTTCTATTTCATAGAGGATGTATACCAGCTATTTGCTGGTATTTTTGATTAAGTCTCTCATCTTTGGATTTCTAGGGAATCTTGAGGAGTTCTTAGAAGACAAAGATGATAAAGAAGATAATGTATTTATACATAATGATTTTGTCTCATTTGGGCCAGAGAAATACATAAATTTGGGAGCAGTAAGATTTACGGGCAATAATCATTATAGAATACCTCTGCCAACTTCTTCATTATGCCATTCACATAAACACTGCTAAGAAGTGAGGAATTGTTCCACTGTATGTCTGACAGAATAGATATGTTGGACAGACAGTTAAAGTAATACTGTAATTTGTTGGAGACTCTTTTACAGATAACTTCAGGAGCAGGTTGAAGAACATAAATGGTTACACTGTTTTATATGAAGTTTATGCCATACTGAAGAGCTGTGGTTTAAATGTACCAAAGTTTGATGATAGAATGTTTTTTAAAACCACTTAATCTTAAGTGCTCTGAACACAGCTTTTCCTATTGTGTACAGTTTGAATACAATTGTAGTCTACAGTACAAAGTAATTAATGCATTCATTTCTTGGTTCAACTGAATGTTCGGAATGATGAAGTGATGCTTTTCTCAGAATAACCTCTCAGTAAACTATATAAACACACAATATTTACAGTACTTGCTCCCTATGAATTTTGCAGCTCAAATGCATTCAGAGGCAACTGTCAAATCTCTGTTCCATCTTTCCTTGCTTGACTCCTTGGTTACTGCAGGTGGGTTACACCGGTAATCTCTGCATGACTGCCTGCTGTATGTATCTGGTTACAGACACAGTAACTTACCTGACCCCAAAATTCAAAGAGGAAAACAGCAACCTTTTTGGATGGTAGCCAATGTTGTATACAAGTTCGTAGTAACAACTAGAAAAGCGTAAGTAGTGCAAATTGTACTTATAGTATTAATGACTAATACAATCAAAAGGGTTGAAGTATTTTCAATACAGAAAGAAATATTTCTAAGTTACTGGGAAAAGGAGCTGTCAGCCCATCCTGGGAAGAGTGGGTTTGTCTGTGATCATCTGGAAATGTGCCACACCTTGCCTTTTGGATGGTGTAGCTGGACCTGTCTTGTCCTTGGATATCTGTTGGATCTATGGAAGACATTTCATTAGAAGTGATGTCTACGTAGTCCTGTGTGTTTTCCACTCCAAAAACTAAATTTGAGTATATTTGGCTGAGGAGTACTTCAAAGCATATTCATATTCAATGCAATATTCAGTGGCTTCTTAAAGGAATTAAGGGGTTACAGAGTCCAAGGAGATACATCAAAATGCCTTTTGTCTGTGAAGCACACTATCAGTGTGTCTGTTGATCATACAAAGTTTAGGCAACTATGATTTGAAGAGAATTTCCAGTTCTTCTTCAGGGGTGGTAAGAGTGATGGCAACCTAGAGAAAGGCATGTGAACCACAAGATAGGTTTTTCATTTAACAGCCTACTTACAACAATTTCATGATTTTCTTCATAATTAAAATCTCATCTCTGAAGAACAAGTAACTTCTGAAGAGCAGCAATATTGTACCTTGCTAGATTTTGTCATTCAGAAAAGAAGTGTTTATATGTCTAACATGAATTATGATTTGTTTAAGAGAGTGTTACTCCTGGCTTCTATGATTTAATGTGATTAGCCTTTCAGAAAATGAAAGCTATATTTTAACAGCTCAAAAACATGATATGTAGTGTGTGGGACATATACAGTGTAATTATGAAACTAATGAGGGGTGGCTTACCAATGTGATTGGTAAAGATCTGCTCCAGTAGCTCCTGTTAATGAACTGTCTGTCTATGCCAGTGCTCTGCTTGGAAGAGTTTATGTACTGGGCAATTGGTTAAAGCAGAGTGAGAATCTCCTCATGATTCTATAAATGCACTGGTTTTTATGGTAGTTGTACTTGCCTTCAAAACTAGCTTGACAGAAAATGATCTCTCCTCTAATTCGTCCTTGAGAATTAAAACACACCTAGCATTAACTAGTGGCAGTTAGCAGTACTAAGAGGAGTAAAGAAAGGTGCAGAGTTGTCACAGAAGCAACAGAACCTTTTTCCTGATCCAGCCTATGACTGCAGCAAGATAATATGTGCTGACACAGTGCTAAAACTGGTGTGCTTGTGGGTGAAAGAACACAAACACAGCATACCAGTGATCCATCCGTACCATCTCTGACAAACAAAGGTACTTAAGGGAGCACAAAATAAAGACTGTGATGAATCATTATGGAGTTAGTTGACTGTAATTTCTTCCTAGCTCCAGCAGTTCATGGTTCTGCCTTCTTGCTTGCACACTAATGCAGCCCTATTGATCTCACTCACTCCAGTTTAGCTATTAGCAGCTGTTTGGCAGCAGAAATGTTTGATTGCACTTCAGTTATAGGCCACTGGTTTTGATTTAGAGATTTAAATATCACAACTGATTATCAAGTCTGACGTGTGCCACTGTAAACTTGACCCTAGTTTTACAATATACCTGGCTGCAAATTGTATGGCAGCTTTAGGAGGATTAAAAGAAACAGATTTTATGCAGAAATTAATATGGAGTTAAACTACCATCTGTAAGTAGTCTGAAAGCCATTATGTTGTTCTTGAATCCATATGCATCACTCTGTCCTGAAAATTTATCCTCTGAAGGTGCTAGAAATTTCAGTATTAATGATTTTAGAAGGTTTAGAAGGGAAAATACTCATCTCAAGACTCTTCTGCCTTTTGGACATGACTGGGTGTTTCTCCATGTTAAATGACAATAATGAGAAACTTAAATAGGCAGCTTAAATAAGCAGGATGAATCCATAGATTTCTTAACCATCAGCTCTAAGTGATGCTATAACACTTGAATCATCAATTTCAGGTTATGTACTTTTCTTCATAACTGTGTTTTAAGGGGATTGTATTTTTGTTATGGTAGTTGTTAAATGAAAGTCTAAATAATAGTATTTATTTCTTTTGCTAAATTTCAGTTCCATGGCAAATTTGTATACATTTGAATTGAATGCTAAATTAGTGACAGAATTTGGCATTCTCATCTGAGGATATGCTATTTGGAAGCAAAATTAAAAGGAAATTGGATTGCAAAAACCATTTCAATTATTGAATAATGGAACTTGCAGTATTCTTTTTCCCTACTGAAAAAAGATGTATGTTACCCATTAAATAAAAAGCAGCAAGAACCTTCCTTATCATTGAGGAGAATAGTATCTACTAGAAGTTAAAGACTAGTTAATGCACTTATCTTAAATAGATGTTGGCTAAAGTCATTTTTACTTCTGAATTTGTTATCTGTCAAAAATCACTGATATATTCAGTTGTTCTGAGGACCAAACTGAAGAATGTATCAGGCCACTGGAAATAATCCAATACCGACAGTACAAGAAAGCATCAAAATTGAAAATTAATACATTGTATTGAATTGTTCTATAGGGAAAAAGAATGGGGGTAGTTGAATGATTTTCTCACATTATGGATGCTCCTTTCCAAGCCAGAGCTGAGAAGTGTTGGCAAAGTATGGGTGCTTCCAGTGCCAGTAATGCTTCTAGTGTTGGAGTATGTTACATTTCAGTCTTTATGGGTCCACATTCTGTTATCTTATATAGGCAAAGCTGCCCCCAGCACTGATGTGTTAGTGTCTGCAGTGCTGATAGGTTCTTTCCTATTTAATTTCCATGCAAGCTGCCAGAACGCAGCTTAATCCTTTGAATTTCACTGAAAGTTAGTAAGAAACACCTTATGTAAGAAGGACACTTTATGGTCTTATTTTTTAAAGGTTTTAAATAATAATGGATTTGAATTCTTCAGAAGTTTTCAAAGAAGAAAATATTACTGAAAAATGTTTTTAATGCAGTTTTCTCTTTTTGACTTCACTCAAAGGTGAGAATTTTTAAGGATTTTTTTCTTCAGGACAAAACAATTATTACTAGGATATATTCCTTCCCTGTCCTCTGCCTCCGCCCTGTGCCTGGGCTGCTCTCTCCAGCCTGAGCCTGCCTACTCTCTGTTGCTTTCCTTGCGCTTCCTTACCACAAGCCCTGCTGTTCTGGTGGTTTGTAATTACCCGTGCTAAGCATTAAATGGCAAGCATCTGTTTTTATGGGGATCCTCTGCCACAGCCATCCTCCTGAGGTTCCTTTCTTTGCCTCTTCCATGTTTTCCAGTTCCAACGAGGCTGCCCACCTTAATGAGTGCCTGGCTGTCTCCAAAGGCCAGGGCTGCCTTTCCAGAGAGAGGCTAAGCAAAATAGCAGCTTTTGCCTACATTACATTCTCTTATATTTAAAAAAACAAATCACAAAAGAAACGCCAAGCTGATTATATCTTTTCTCAGGGGCAGCAGTTAACATTGAGGTAAGTGAAGGACTTAAGCATTTACTCATTATTGGAAGCTGTAAACGTTTTATACAGAACCATCGTTTGTGCTTGGTCCTGCTAGGAATAAAAATGATCGGGGCCATAAAAATAAATAAATAATTGTGAAAAATAAAGAATGGGAGGTTTATGGGGTGTCTGTAAGTTGTGTACACGTGTGCCGTGAACAGAATTAAGACTGCATTACAGACAGTAGCAGTGACTATCTGTCACAATAGAATTAATTACTTAGCTTTAATTAAGGCTTCTGACACTTTAGATACTGAATTTTTTGATGGTCTAGTTGGTTTGTTTATAAGGCCTAAATATTTTCCCCTGCATAAATCTAACTTCTTGACATGCACACTGCTTGGCCTGAGCCTTGCAGGGGGACGTGCCCCCCGGTGCAGCTCTCTGCCAGGCCCTCTCCTCCTGCAGGGCTCCTGCTTGCCCTCACAGAGCTGCACCCTGCGGTGCTGCAGCAGTGCTGCTCACGCTGCCTCTCCTGGGTTCTTAATGCCCTGCTCCCTTTTTACACCAGCTTTTGTCAGTTTCTGTTTTGCAAAGTGTTTTACCAGCAGCAATTGCAGTGTAGCAAAAGCAGAATGTGAAACGGAGTTCATTTACACAGATATTAATCTAGAGTTTCTGTGTTTAAATGAGAGCCCTGGAATTGTATCTAGGCAAACGAAATCAGGTTCTGCTGCATTAAACTGAGTGGTGCAGACAGTTTGATAATAGCTTTCCTTTACTTCCTACAACAGAGAATGAGGAAGCTGGGAAGCCTAATTGCACAATAGTAGAAAATATGCATGCGTTTGAATTGCCATGCAGAATTTACTCTGAGTTGTTTACTTATGTAATTTGGCATCCAAAAGTAAGGTTTCCTTCTCTTGTATCTTTGCTTTGTCCTCTGGATGAGATAATGCTGTTTTAAGTACATGAGCTAACCTCTTGTCTTTCTAACAAAAGGATAAAAAGATTTATCATTAAAAAAAAGAGTGTTAACGAATATTGCTCATCATTTTAATCATAGGTCAGGTCATCAGATCTGCCGTATTTTGGCACAGCCATATGCCACTTAAATCTAAGTGCTTCTTTTATGAATTAATAAGTGCACTTGCTAATTCTGTTCTTCTTTGTGAGGGCAAAAGTGTATTAAATGTTACAACCAAATCAAATGAATTTATATTTTGAATTATTGCTAGACTTTTGACAATGACTGATTTGATTACTCTGGTTTCACAAGTCACCTGAAGAGTTAGATGTTTTGGAGCGTTTACTTTCATAAATATGTATCTTTAGTTCTGCTTATCAGTAAATTATCTTTCCATTCCTTTTGCTGTTGTGCCACTAAAATGAAAGCATTGATGTAACAGCAAACAAATGCAAATGGTGGAAAATGAGGTTTTCTCAGAGATCATTTCTTGGCAGAAATGAGGTGGATTTGGTAGCACAGTTGATACAGGTCCTGGTGTTGGCTTTGGTCCTAACTTGGCCTTCTTGGAGCTTGTGATATGATTAAAAAAGAAGTAACACCAGTGTCTGCAATTCAGCTTAATTTATGCTTCTGGTCAGGCTGCGACAGCCATCAGAACAACAGCCCTGAGTGATTTTACCCTGCTTGACTTTTAGTGGAGGCCTGCAGACACCAGTCGTGTTCTGCAGAATCTCACTATGGGTCTCCAAGCAAATAATAAGGAATCTGCCAAACTCACAGTCAAGTGACTTGAAATAAAAACAAGTATTTAAATTAGTAATTCAGGACTGTATCTTAGAAAGATGAGAGATCATACTAATGCAGGGTAATAGCTTTCAGGCGGCAGCTTCTTCTCAATAGCAGAAACACATTTGTGATCCATTCCTTGTTAACCCTTTATTCCAAACAATCTGTCTCAAAAGCCGGAGAATCCAAAATTAATAATCTCAGATATGTACGGACTTGGAACTAAAACTGTTTTCTCTTGGCTGCAAGGCGCCCATGTTCTAACCCTACGGCTTGTCTTTCTGCATAAGAAATTACTGAATAGGTGTTTTTTGTTTGTTTTGTTTTTCTCTCTCCTCACTGTGGAAGAAAGTTTTCCTCTGAGACTAAATCAGCTATGCAAAATGAGATGTTTCAAAAATGACACCGTATCAGGAATTTGAAATTTTTCTTTCCATTTCTGATGCAGTAAGTATTCATGTGACCACCTACCACAGCGCTACACTGTTTTGAAAAAATGTGCCAAGACTTTGAACTCAATTTTCCAAAAGGTTGGAAAAGTTTTACTCTGTTATTACTGTTTCCCTGAATGAGGCCTAAATAACCACTGGCAATTTTCCTTATGTGGACTTCTCCCAGGAGCTTCAGCCCCTTGTTTTTACCCCTGTTTTTGTGATGGCCTGGGCATCTGTCTGCATTCACACCTGACTGGAGAGTCCTTAGTTGCCCTGTGTTTCTTGTGTCTGTTAAAATAGTCTTTTTGAGAAGCTGGGCTGGCACAAATCCAGAACAAAAGAGCAAAAAGCTGCTGAATATCATCTCTTTTCGTTTACTGCACTGCTGAAATGGCACCTAAGCTTTTCTGTTCTTTTTAGAATCTAGTGTACTATTCCCTCAGGAATTCTTGCTCTATTGATATTTTATTATGGAAAGCAATACACCAGATATCCCATCAGTGAGCACAAGTACTCCTTTTACTATCGTGATCATTTGTCTTGACTCTTCAGTGGAATTTTAGCTGTAGTGATTTGCCTGACTTAAAAATTGATGACTTACTGAAAACAAAAGTTGTATAACATAGATGTACTATTTTGTTGCGATTCAATTTAAACTGTTAATGGTACATGGAGTCCAATTCAACGTAATGTTTAAGACTAATTTCACATATGCTTAGCCTTGGCATAAAATCAGGCACATGCTCAAATGATTTCCTTAATTAAAGCTTTATAGTGGGACTTCAAAAATACTTTAAGTACTTTTCTTCAATTTTATGAGCTTTTTTTCCCTTCAGTTTGGCACAGAGTAAAGTTAAAATATTGCAAATGAAGTAGGATTGGTGGAGATGGGGCCACCAAGTTGGCAAGCACGCATTCATTAAAAACAGATTAGCTAAAAACAGACTCTGATAATTCCGTAATCAAGACTCAATACACAAAACCTTGGAAATGTTAAACGTGCTGTAAATAAATAGATGATTAATTTCCTTTATTACAGTATTTATGCCTTACTGAGAAACTATATTTCTCCTCCAGGATCATTTTCTTATTATTTTAATACTGCACTTCCTTTGTGGCTTCACGATGTGCAAGAAATAAAGAGATAATTAATAGTATGAAGGCATTAGCCTTCTGAGGGAGAGAACTTGAAAACACAGCCTCATGCTTGCAAGTAAATACTGCAGCAAATGCCAGATACTGCAGGTGAGGGCAAAGCATTCCTTTAGCCCACTTTATGACTAAAATCTTGCTGGTGGAACAGGGGGTGAATGGAAATCTGCATACAGAGAAGATTGATACTTAGTATCACAAAGGGAATTTTTAGCTTCCTTCCTAATAAATTTGATTAAGTTTCTCAAGAAACATGTGAGGTGGAATGAAAAGGAGGGAGGAGTGTTTTGTATGAGAGATTTGAAAAGATTCATTACTAGAGATTACGCTTAATGAAATGCATCCTGTGTGAAGCTGTGTGGTTGGTGTGCTTGATACATACAAATTAAATACTCTCCTGGAAATATACTAATAAAAAACAATGAATTAAACATCGGGGCCAAGAGATTTTGGCTTATTAATGCATTGTAACCCTATTTAGAGGATTCCAATTTACTGAATGCGCATGCTGCCAGTAAAATAATTAGAGTGAAAATTTTGCATCCTGCAGAATATCTTGTATATTAAATATCAAAGTTTAATAAAGATTTTAAACCCTATTAAAAGTTAGGTAAAAGGATTAGTGGTGGGAAATGTTAGACAGTTTTATGGTGTTTAATGTAGCTAAACTCTGGAAAATGAAACAATGTTCAAAATCAGTGTTCTGAAAAACACATATCAAGGAACACAAAGCTGTTGCTCTTTAGCTGTGACATATGTATATATTAGATATTTTTTTAATAATAATGAGTAATATTCTCAGTGGAAACTCAGGAGAGTCATAGTACCACAGGCAGCCTTTCCCCATGTTTGCAGTTACGTAGGTGTTACATCACCTAGCAGACTGTACAGTAGTAAGTTTAAGAGCCACTGATGCTGAAGAATTCTCTAGGCAATCTTTTATTTGTCTACATTTTCCCAGCTTTTGCAGTGTTCTACTCCTACAGCAAAGTACTCACGTGGCTGACCTCTGGGTGGACCTCAGAATCTGTATCTTGGCTGGTACATGTTTTTGCTGGCATGGAAGACCCAAGTGGCATTGGGTTGGCCATGAGTTTCTTTTTGCTGTTATTTGTAGCTGTACATGCTGGTTGTTAGATCGCTTTGAAGGCGTTGCATCATGTTTTTATTCCTCCAACTGCTTCCACTAACTGGATTACAGCTAGCAGTTGTCACTCCTACACTTGTTGTCTTTGCAACTTCTCTTTGCCACACAGACATTGCCTGTTAGAGTCTCAATCCTGACTGACCTCTGGCTCCTGACCATGTGGTGAAGTGATGTTCAGAACATTTTCTGCTGACACATCTCACTGATCAGACAGCCTGTCTCATGGAGCAGACCCTTTTAATCAGTTCTGGTAACTGCTGTTGCCTGTATTTAGGGTGATTCTAAATAGCAATTCCCATGCATTCTTAAAAGTGTGGGCAGTTGGAGGATGGACCTTTTACTATAACTCTTTGGAATGATGCATCATTTTACTTTTTTTTTTTTTTTTCCTTAGATTTTTGGCAGACTTGAAAACTGAAGTTGTGTGTTTGACCAAGTTTTGCTTGTGACTGAGTGCAGAAATTGGGGAGATGTATTAATCATCACTGAGGAATATGGCCTCTCTGAGCAAAGTATTGCTGGTCAGGAGCTGTTACAGAAATCAAAACAGAATGAAAACATGCAGGAAGCATTGCAAGAAAGGATAAGATTGCAATTCTTGACAGAAAATTGCAGAAATGGAGATAAAACAGAGGTAGGGAAGAGGATTCTGAGAACAAAGTACCAATGTTAAATGTATTAAGAGCAGGGCAATGGAAAGAAAGTATGTGCAGAAAAGAAGTTTAAAAATAAGGAGAATTTTACAGAACAGAAATCTAAGAACTCTGTATTTATTAAAATAGTGCAACAAAGCATCTTTTGAGCAGCATTCCTTCTACTTTTAAAATTATCAATTCTCTAATTTTTAAAATCTTATTATTTTTTAAATTGTTATTATTTTTAATTACTTTTTTTGGAGGCCTAATGAGCATTCTAACTTAGAGTTACTCTAGCTCATAATAATGGATGTTCATGATTCGAAATGGACCTAAAATGAACTTATAATCGTGACCCTCCTAACTTTTCGGAAGCTTTAATCAGCATTTATGAGGAACTAAAGCTATTTTTGTCCCCATAATAGAATGCATGATATAATAAAGTTCCTTGGGGACACAGTTACTAAAATTTGAGGTTGTAGCAGCAAAACTCAAGTAGAGGGAATTAATTTAGACCCGGTCAGGACATAATCATAGCATGAACTGTGCATCTTGGCAAGGCTGTGTGGATGGGAATAGGTAGCAATGACTGCAAGAAATTGGCCCTAAAACAGCACCGTCAGCTCTGAGAAATCCCCAGGCAGAGGTTTAGGGAAATGAAAATGTGTTGCTGGCAGGAATACTCATCAAATTGGAATTAAGGTGCATTGTTATAAGAATAGAAAATGAGCTTGTGAAAGAAGCACCGCTGGAGTTCCAGCAGCGCCGTGCTGTTTGCTGAAACAAGAAAGCCTCAAATGAAGTTCTAGAAGTTGTCTGGGTGCCAACTCTATTATTTTCTAACTATGTTTGACATAGTGGCATTTTGATTAAACCTCCCCTATCAGTTTCCAAATACTTGCCTGTAGACCTTTGTTTCCATTCCTATTTCCCAGACATATCTCCACATTCTTCACTTTGGAAACATCAGTATTTTCAGCAGATAATGATGAAATCAGGAAAAGTAATTAGAGAGTCTTCATTTAAGAACAGTCAAAATTTTCCAGTCTCACACTACAGAACAAGAGTTTAAATTGCAAACTTATGTAAATGTTATTTTCTAGTGCATACTATTAGCAAATTTGTACCGAAAGATAAACATCACTCATCAGCACTTGGTATGTTATTAAGATTATTTATGTATTTAAAGGTGAAAAAAATGTATTTGTTTCCTCATTATTTTCATAATTGATAGCATTTACACTATAAACAGAAATTTTAACACTGAAAGAAGATAGAACTCTGAAAATGTATTAAGAAGACTGACTGACTCAGGAGATTCCTTGTGTTCATTAACATTCTTGATTTAACTGTGTTAGGAGATCTAAATATATGGACTGCATAAATAAATAAATACATGAGTTATAGAGATGATACCCCATCAGTTTGCACTTGTATCTCTATCTGGGCTTAACGCAGCAAACTGAACTTGTCAGAAGAAATTAATAATTTCCATACCTCAGCTAGATAACCCAATTTTCTTAAAATTGTTTGAAAAGTATTCCATTTGCTCTCCCTTTTCTGAAATGAGTCCTCTGCATTGTAATGAAATGAACACGATGTGTTCAGAAAGACAGGTTTCTGATCTCAAGTTGGTTCACTGACTGCAGTAAGAGACTCCAAATGCCCACCAGCTTTTTCACTGATGGGGATAGTACATGATTTAGCACAACATTTTCTGTTTCCTTTGGTGTACAGAGGATGGCAGCTCAAAATAGAAAGAATCAGCTTTGAATCTGCTGGGTTGCTCCCAGTATGATCCTACTGCAGAGGATGAAGCTGCTGAAACTGCTTTGTTTCACTCTTCCCCCTTTCTCTAGAGTGTCTTCAGCCTCTGGCAACAGAGAAAGCTGAGAGTACACAAAGCTAATTTTCTCACTATTAGAATGCAGTTCTTTTGCTTCATTTTCTTTGCCAAAGTTAGGAAGAAATTGTGCACATCGGCCTGAAGTTTCCCCCTGTCTGCAAGGAGCAATGAATTCTGTGTATTTTTATGTGTATGTGTATGTAAGCATTGTATATATTTCTCCCCTTCCGTATGCAGGATCTGTAGCAAAAACTAAGAAATCTGGCTGTTTTTAAAGGGTGACAGAGATTGCTCAGGGTCATATTTAAGCTGAAAATGTTAAGGTTTCACTTACAGTGATTTCCCCACTCATCCCTGAAGTTACAATTAATGACTTTCCTAACAGACTGTTTGTACTGTAATACACCCATTTCCTAGCATGCCTCTTTAGCCTAGCGTGGTACTTTTGCCCGAAACAGATAAACCCAGTTTCGTGCTGTGATTGATTTTTTTTTTTTTTTTTAATTGTTACATCAGGTTAATACACTTCATGTCTGTTGGAGTTTTCCCTTTTTTGCAGCCTTCCACAAAAGATAGTTTTTGCAGTATTCACTCTCCCTTTGAACACCACTGTGAGAGTTGTTTTGTCAGTCCTAATACTATCAGATGGACTAATAAGCTGTGTTTTCTAGATGTTTGTGTAAAATAAATGGGAGGTCTGACTATCAAGGGTAGATGCAGAAGCTTCAAAGTGAAGTGATCATTATCATACTCACTTTGAAACTGTTTAAAGCTGAAGCCAGATTAAAACAACCTAAAATACTCCTAGATCAGTTGCAGTTATTGTGCTTCGTAAAATTGTTGTGTTTCTGTGATATATCTTCTTCAAATTACCTTAAAGGTTAGCGGGGATTTGTATCCACCTTTCTTTTAGAGGAAGATGCAGATCTACTGAAAATATTCATTACCCTTTGTGGAAGATGCAGCTCTAGTGGAAATATTCATTAACCTTTGAAAAAACAGATTTGTGCCATCTTGCTAATACTTTTTTTTTAGTGCATTCTGCCTCTGTTCTGGTTTTATTGCGATGTCTGATCAGATGCTTGCCACAGTTTTGTATAAAAGTGAATGTCAAAGCTAGTTGGTAGCCTGTTTGGTATTTGCTGGCTCTGAATTTCCATGAAATAAAATTAGGCTGTCTGATAGCTGGTGACTGAAGTTTACTTGCTTTTCTAACTAGTTTTTTATTTTTAACAAGAAATTGTCATAGTCCTGCTGAACAGAATCACTTAAAGCCATTGGAAATAAAAGCAGAGCATTTCACCATGAGAGAGTCTGTATCTCAGCTCCTTTCTTCTTCCCCATCTCTAGCAGTACAGTTGGTGAACGAGCCATCTGTCTTTGTCAGAAAAGCTGAGTAACATCAACTCACTGAATTCAATAGAGTAGATTCTAATCTTCCTAGGTAGACCAACTTTCAGGATTAGGGGTGTTATTAGGAGGTATTACTTAATGGTGCAATGGAAATATGAATTACAAACTATAGGGTACTTGTGCTTTGTATGGCGTGTGGGAAGATGGTCAAACACCATTTTTCAGAGTGTGGTGACAGCTTTGGAGCTATAGGACATCATTTCATAGCAGTAAGAGAAATACCAATTTAGGGGCTTCTCAGACTTTTTTTTTCTTTAAATGAAGACAGATGTTTCTTAAAGGAAGAATTGAACCAGTTGTCAGTAGGGATTTACCAAGTACTTAAAAGAATGGAACTGTACTCTCATCAGGCATTCTCCATGTATTGAGCTATAAAGAAATGGCAAAGAAGGATGACATTCCTTTTAAAATTGCTGCTTCAGCTCTAGTGAGACATTATATTTTAGCTGATAAGTGCTAGGAATAGTATTTTGCATAAATATTCCACAATATTGAGCAGATTTTGTGTCTATAATTAGAGCTTTGATTTACTCACAGACAGAATTAATTAGGGAGTAATAGTTGTACTGTAATTCCTCTGTTATAACCCAAGTACGTTTCATTTTCCTCTTGCTAAAATCAAAGATATACAAATATTTATTTAACCCTCCTTAAAAACTGTAAAGATAATCTGTTTAGAAGATAAATGTCCTGGTAGTAAATATAAGAACATGTGTTTGGCTGTCCATACATAATTTTATACTTAATTTAAACTTGATAGGGTCGATTCCAAGACTACTCCAACTCTTGGATGAGGAAAGATATGACAAAAAATGCCTGCCCGTATTGAAGTGCCTTTAAAAGAAATTTCTAACAAGTAAATCCCATGTTTATGCTCTGCCCCTTTGTGACATCAGGGTCCTGGTACAAGGTCTCCTCTCTGCCTTAGTGCTTACTCTGGTCCCATCTTGCTGTCTTTTAGCTAGGAACTTAAGAGCTTAGCTGCAGTCCTCAGTATTTTATGTCTTCTGCGTACACACAGAACAAGGGTGAGACTTTTAACTGTAGGAAAAGAGAAGTTGTTTGAGTGACGTGCCCTGAACTGGCCGTGGTTAAAGCCAGATTGCAGCAGAGGATCTTCTCAAGATCTTTTCTTCGGCTGATAGATCTTGTCTCCAAGCAGTTCAGGAGGCAGAATCGCTGTCTGGTTCGGAAGCAAGGGCAAAGGGAAGGCAACTCCATTGTGGAAGAGGGAAAGAAGGGAAGTAAGCTGCTGCAGCAAAAATGGGATGTGGATTTGAACCATCTGTTAGCTCCAGAGATTCATTTTATCAAGCTATTATATGCTACAATAAAACTGAACAGCTGGAGGAATGAAAGGCAGGAGAACAGCTTGTACGATAGCCCATCCATTATATTACCACCTTGATGTAAGCACAGCCTAACATGAGCTGAGGCACATTCCCTGCTCTTCTGTGTGAGGAACCAAGAGCTACTCTTTGTGCTTTGACTCCAGCTGTAATAGTGGAGGTAGGGATCCAAACAGGAGCTGCCACCGCCACTGGGACAGCTTCTCCCTGTGGACCTGGGAAGGTCTGAGAGCCGCCCAGGGTTAACAATCCACCTAGGTGAATGCACCTTTTTGCTTTCTTCTGCAGCTTGCATTTCGATGCACTTCTACAAGTAATTGATATTGAATGGACTTACAATTAGTTCATCAATTAAATTATCTTAGTCACATATGCAAAAGTGTTGACTTCTATTTCAGCAACTTTGGGGGATTTTTATTTCCTTCTCCTCTTAAATCTATTTAAGTTGTTTACACTTTGAAGTAATTGTTTTCAGCTGTCTTTGTTAGATTGTTCTCTAGCTGAAAAAAATCATTTTGTAGTTCAGTTCTTTACTCCCAGCAGCAATAAACTTAGCCTGTAGTCTCTTCAACAGCTCCTAAAACTGACTATTCAAGGTTCTGTACAGTTTTTGCCTTCCCTGTATGACTAGCTCTCAGAAAGGAGAATTTAAGAGGATAATTGTATTTGGGAAATCAAGTTCCTATTCGGCTGACCATCAAGATTTTTTAGAGATGAACAATAGGATGCATTTTATTATGGTGGTAAGTTGATATATTGGTAGATACTCGATATTCATGTCAAGAGCAGCCTGCTCAGCAGATGTACTATTTTCAAAAGCTGATGCCTAGTGGAAATACACACCAAATGTGCACAGACATCTCATCTGACATAATGGGTTGCCTTGTGAGAAATATTCTTCTATTTCATCTTTCTACATGGAACATATATGCAGTTTTTGTGAGGTATTATTGCGTTAGTATTTTGCATTAGTACAAACTTCTGGAAAGCTATCCTGGCTGGCTAGCCTCTCTATCTGCTCTTCTGTTGTCACATATTCTAAATGTTGTTTTTTTGTTCTGTAGATCCACAAATACAAGGGCAGCAAATACAAAGGAGCTGAATTACCATTTTAATATTACACACTGATTTTTTTCAAGTTTCCTTGGGGCAGTAGCATGCTGAGGCAATTAATACTCAGTGCTAACAAGCCAGAGGCAAACGACTGGTGACCATTTTCGTTTTTTTATCCTGCTTTCTCTATTTAGCTGGAGGAAGGCCTGAGCCAAGCAGACCAAGAGCAAGACATGCTGAGCTGTGCTCAGTGCTCAGCCCAGGCCTCCTGCATGTGGAGCACTCAGGGCTTGCAGCTCATGCCAGCACCTGCTCTTCTGTGCCTTCTGTAAGGCTGCTGTTGCAGCCCACAACCTCACTGCTCCAGGAAGCCCCACTGGAAAACCATGCTGGGAGGGGCCTGATGGGGATACGTATCAGCCTTTTAGTTATAAAAAGAAAAAACACACATGCTGATGAGAAGTGCTTCCATTTGATTAAATATCCATTAACTGATAGGTTGGAAGGAAGCATCCTCATTTGCTGGTGGTGGATCCCAAGGCCCACTCCCCCAGTGGGAATGGCTCAGAGCACCATATCAGAAAATTGCTTTGATGAGTCAGAAGTTTGCCAGTTTGATTTTAATAGAAAAAATGGAAGAAAGTATTTGAGTTATGATTGTGCTGGGCTTTTAAGAATGCATGAGTGCAGTTTCCATTCTTCACATTTAATTCAGGTTTCAAGAACAGAGAATGGTGTGAGAAATATGGGCATGATTTACTGGTTGCTTCAGAGCAGTGATGAAAATGCAAGTGGTGTACCGGTGATGTATGAGCAGAAGAGATTCGGTCATAAATAATAAAGAACACCTCTGAAGGTGACACAGATTCCAGTTGTAGCTCAAATATTTGATGATCTTATGAAAACTGTTTATGTTTAGATTTAAGAATGGTTATAAAATTACACTCCTAAAGTGTAATTAGCAATATTTCCTTATGGGATTCCAATTTATCTCCTAAATGAGAGTATATTGCTGAAGGAATACATCAGACTGACAACAGAGTTATCACTAAAGCCTCCTGGCACAGTCCTAATGCTTTTTTCTTGGGATTATTGGAGAAGTCTAAAAGTCCTTGGCTGCTCTGTTATTACTGTTCCTTGAGAAACCTTTGGAAGTCTTGGCAGTAAGATCAGGTTTTGTGACAATCTCTGTATGGTCTTCTGACACCTTTATTTTTGTAGATTTTTGCATCCTTAGAGAAATTGAGTGGGGTTTGTAGATTCCATTTGTCAGTCCAGAATTTCAAATCTGCAAACTAAAGATATATCTCCTAGGCTTGTTCACGCACTCTGTCCCGCATGCCCTTGGCTAGGATATACAAGAGATGCCATGAAGGTAGGTGGATCTGGCATCATTTCTAAGCACTGGATGCTCAGTGCAGGCTGCCTGGCAAGGCTGGAATCTGTGCTTATACATTGCCTGCATAGGTTTGTATTTCTTGGTCACAAAGAAAGTTTGTCATAAAAAATCTCAAATAGGAAATCTGGACTATATTTCAAACCAAATGTTTGAAATGTATTGTCCACAATTGAAGGACTGTTCACATAATTGGAGTTAAACTTTGTCATTGATCAATAGTTAAAGGACTCAGGATTAAGTGTATATTTACAGAAGTACAGAAATGAGAATTTGAGATGAATCTAATAATCATATGCTCAGTGAAAGCTGGATGCCTAAGAATTTTTGGAATTCATGCAGTTTACTCATGTGAAGCTTTGGGTGTCCAAATGTTGGATCATTTTGATTACTTAAAGTGATCTTACAACACTAAGTCTCTTAGCTGGAGTCTTATGCTGATAAAGGAGAATCAGATAAGTTGTTTCAGTGAGGCATTTTTCCTTAAGCTAAGGACAGACATCTGTTTTATTATGTGCACCAACAGTTTAGAATTCTGCTCTTTTTTTTCCCATGCAGTAAATCTGCAGAAGAAATTTTCATGAAGGTCACCAAATATAGAAGGTATCAAGTTCTCATCTCTGCTGAGTCCAGTGGCTTGGAAGAAGTCAGAAAGTCAAAGTTCTCCATGGATTTCCCATTTATGTCACATTTTTCTATTTTTAGATGATTTGATTTGCATTTCTCAACACTGAAAGACCAGTACTTAATTTATTACCTTTCAGAATTCTGACAATTTCAGAGGCAGAGAGCTTGTTTCATTTCTCGCTTCTGTTCTGTACAAAAGGAGCTCAATTAAACCATAAAAGAATCAAATTTTACTGATTAATGAAAAAAGGTTGCTATGATGTGAAGTCTATTTTAGGATGTAACACAGCATGTAGAAGATTGGTAGGAATGTAATAACCTTGCTGGTAAGGAAAATATGGTAGAGTAATAACTTATCGGGAACAAAACCAATAGCATGGCAGCTAAAATGGGCCAGAAAATTAAGTCTGTTTCTGAATTTACCAAAAAACTGTGCTTCAGCACTTGGATGACAGCTCCCTATACTAGTAAGCCATGTAAAGTCTCTGAACTTTAAAACTTTTGCTGTCCGTCATCATGTTCTGGAGCTGTAGACATAGTATAGTAGTTACTTACGAACTTACCTGAAAGGTGAAATTCTTTGTTGTTGCCTTTGTGCAAGTCTGTGCAGAGCAAATTCTGCAGTTTTGCTTGCACTTTAAGCAACCAGATCAGAGATTCTACTGCTGAGGATTGTGGTCTTTTCACTATCAATGACACTGTACAAGACCAGTACCAAAGAGTGACATGAAAGGGAAGAGACTCTGCACTATTTCTTAGACTTGCTTTCATGTTTTCATGCCAAACAGCTTACAGAAGTCTTTAGCTGTTCATGTGGGAATTTTGTTTGAATGTTAATAAGAGATCATGATAACCTCATTGCAATGAGTGTTCATACAAAAACTGCTTTATACCAAACATTTAACACAACTCATTCATCGTCTCTTAGAGATGATGCAAGCTATATTTATGTGTTAAATTAAGGCTCCTTTGTTTGATGTGGCTTAGGATAAACCATGTTCTTTACATCCTGCAAGAAAATAAGAGCATGTGCCAAAATTTCTGCTGTAGCATGCAACAAAAACATGGAACTAGTGGGATATGTGCCCTTGTTTTTGTGAAACTAACACATCAGACTGGTTCAGTGGCAGTGGCTGCAGTTCTTAATGAGTTCTCAAGAGCAATCTCAGTCAGAGATTTTTGATGAAATTTTACTCCTGCTGTACTTCATCCTTGAGAATAGTAGTTAACAAATGTTTGTAACACCAAAAGTGGTGACGTGAATAAGGCGTGGCTGTGAAGAGAGGAATGCTTTTCTCTGTTGAGATGGGGCTTAGAAAAGTAAAGAGACGTGATCTGTAACTCCTGAACAGTCTGATTCACTATAAGCTCACTAAACAAAGATTTGTAATCCAAGTGTTTCTGACAGAAACGTTACATTATCCATGGCTCCTGTGATAGATGGAATTGGATCTGGGAAGAAACCTACTGAGCCTCCTTTTGATATGTGCAGGCATCATAGAAGACGATATAAGACTACTAATGCTCAGAAAAACAAAAGCTTTTCTCAGCTAAAATCGCAGTGAGGTATTTGGCATAAAAACAGTTTTTCATGACTTACTGCAATAATGAAGACACTTACTTCATAGCTTTATTCTAATCACAGTTCTCTGCAGGACTTGATAGAGCCTGATAAGTTTGTGAGTTTTCCTGGAGCACAGCTTGCATACGTTTAGATTGAAGTACTGCAGGATTGGATTATAATATTGCAAAGAGGTCTATTTGGCATCTGTTTTTGATGAAGGTTGGTAATTATGTTTTTGCACTATGAAATTCATACACATGTTCTGCTATTGGATTTGAGGCCACAGTTTTAATTGAAGTTATGTAATTACTAATGTTTTGCCTCAAGACCTGAAGTGGATATTTTGGGGGACAGTGGTTTCTGAGACATTGATAAAAGAAATCAAAATGTACCAGAATTTTTAAATGCAACTGTTATTACACCTTTTAAGGTTTTGAAGCTTTTTTTGTGCGTGCGTTTGGTTTCAGAGATGAGTGCTCCCACAGTTTATTCCTGCAGTGTATTTGGAACACGTGTGGTAACTTGTGTACTGGAGAGACTGTAATAGATCTGCCGACTATGTCAAGATGAACAATTCAGGTAGAAAGAGTGAGGAGGACCGTGCTGGGCCTCAAATGTGTTCCATTTCTCAAGTTTGTGAACTTGAATGGTAAAGAGCACATACGTGAAAGAGAAAGTATTCCCATAATATATTGCAGAAATTCACGTTATAAATCTTATCCTGATTGAGGGTGTGCGGAAGTTTCTTCAAATCCGTTTGTTGCAGCCAGACTTTTATGCTCTGCTACGGTTATGAGATCTGCAGCCTCCACTTTTGCATGAATTAATCACCTTGCAGTTAAAATCCCTCATCAAGATTACATGCCAAAAACGGCAATAAAATATAATAAAAAACTCCAGCAACAAACAAACCTGGGAGGTTGCAGGAAACTGTTAGAACTGAGATGACTCAAAATAAATCTTTAAGCATTCCAGTACCAGTCAGAATGAAGAAACCTTGTTTTCTTTCCCGTAATTTATATGGTTTATTCACAATGGCTTACTAATGTCAGTTCTTTGCCTTCCAGTTTGCCTCCCTGATTGCCAGAAGGTGTGCAGCATCATGGCAGACAAGACCCTAGAAGTGTAACAAACTGAGCGTGTCATTTGTTGGGTCACTTTACCATACTGGCAGCAGAATAAGCAGAATACACAAGGTACTAGCTATCTGCTACTTCTAATAGGACTTCAGCAATGCAAGACGCATTTATTAAATGGCCACATTTTGTTTCTCTGATTTGAATTTATGTGGCATTGTTACATTTGTGAAGGAGTAGTTTAGGTGCTGGAACACAGCTGTGGTGCCACCTTAAATGCCTGAATCTCCTGAGACCCCCAGCAGGGCCAGCTGCACAGGGCTGGCTTGACCCAAGGCTCTGGGGGTGGTAGGTGGGATACAAAAGATATCTGATGTGGCACTGGCTGTGTGTATTCAGGCGGTGGAATTCTATCCTAAATGTCATTAAATTGAGAGTCTTGATTAAATCAGAGTCCAGCTAGATACCAGAAGTGTCAGAATTACCAGGAAGAGTGTTCTGGCCTGCACTGAGTGCAGGTGCATCTGGGCAGTGCTGTTCTGTTAAAGATCCTCCTAGAGGACTGTATGTGTACACTGTGTAGGGGGCTCTGCAGGGATGTGCTTGTGTGCTGCCTAAGGCTTCTGTTCACAAATGAATTCACAGCTCTAGGATTTTAATTTGACACGTAGTCAGACTTGAGATATTGCCTTTAAAAGGGGTCTCTCTGGAGGAACTTGTTTTTGTTTCCATTTACAGAATCAGAATTAATGAACTGAAAGTGTTGGTAGGCATTAATGATAGGTGCTTCTGTTAAAGTGGGGAAAAAATTGTGTAACCCCCATGCAGAAGGATAATTCTTCAATTTTAATTTTCTAGAGGAATTTACAAAGCTCTTACTCTGCTGTTAGTATGGAATGCCTTCATTGGGATTCTTTACAAATAAGAAAATGAGGTCCCTCTGTAAATAAAAAAATAAGCAACATATAAATAAAAAACAGAGGAAAGTTGCAGCAGAGAGCAAACTGGAATTTAACAGGTGCGTTTCAAGTCACACTCTTTTTCCTCTTTAGTCCGTTGAACACTTCTGAAAGGGATTTATGGGCTTTCTTGAGGAAAGATATTCTGTGAAGCAACTTAATGCAGTGTTGAGACACAGATTTGGGTGGGAATTTTGGGCCCAGGTGACTCAGCAGGAGAAAACTTGGCAGCTCAGAATTTCAATGAGATAACGGCCGTCTGCAGGGTGTCTTTGGAATTTAAGTATTCAGCTCCTCTCAGTTTACAGAGACAACAGATGGAAAAAGGAAAAAAGAAAAACCGAAGTTATTTAGTGGCCTGTAGGTGGAGAGAAAGCTGGACCAAAAACATATGAAAATCATATGAAAGAAAGGAGGTTTGGGAAGCAGGAATTGCTGACTAGAGAAATGTAGTAGTTACAGTAATCTTCAAAATGCTCTTTGATAAGTGAAAGTTTCTGTTTTCAAATGGAAAAATGTTTTTCTGAAGGAAATACAATGCTAGTCTTGAAACGCTTTAGAAAATGATATCTTATGTGGAAAACACAATACCTGTTCACGTGTGTGCATTTGGAAATGGATCACTGATGGATGCACAGCTGTGTGCTGCAAACACAGAACATTGTGAAGCTGCTCATTTTTTTCTGCAGTAGAGCTCTTAGCTCTTACCTGAGCACATAAAAATGACTCTGTGAACCTAAACAATCACCATAGGAAGTTCTTTGGTTTGTTCCATCAAAGATAGATACCCACGTTATATAAAAACAAGTGAAACCCTATGTATTGTGATATTTAAGCTTATATTCAAAATTTCTTTGTTTCATTGTAAAATTGACACGCTAGGAAACAGCCACGAGGTTGCAGAAATAACTAAACAGGGTAGTTATTATTATTATTTTTAAATCAACACAATGTAATTGAGGGATTGATGTCTAGTAAAGGGTCGGCTGTCTGTTTTCTCTGTTGGCTGAAGCAGGAAGTCCTTGTGGGCTGTGCTTATGGTCTATCTCTGTAAACACTGTGGAACTGAAGACTGAACATCAGCATTGCCCAGCCACAGCAGATTAAGAGGGTCCAAAATGACTTGTGTCTCCCACTTACATGGGTTAGTGCTGGATTTATTTTGTCCTTTGGCACACAGTACGTGCCAGAATCATGAGGAAGACACTGGACTTGATACTTGCTTATTGCATGAAACATTTACAGTTCTGACACTGTGCTGGGATCTTACGTAGATCGTATTGATATTAGCAGTAAAACAATATAATAGTTTAACAATATTATGTGATAGTATTCCTACTACTCCACCAGATTTAATGGATGGCCTCCTAGCAATTCATTTGGGACCATTATTCTTACAATCTTGTAAGTTGTTTAGGCATTGAAATATGAAAGCAAACATTTTTGTTATTTTGCTTCCCAAAGCAGGAAATATTTTCTCTGCATGTATTTATCTTGTCTGGTTTACTACAGCATTTTTGTCCAGAATTAGCTGCCAGGAAAGGCCAACATTGATTTGTTTATAGGTATAGGTAAGCTTATTATGATTTTCCTACAATTCAACATAGATCAAAATATTACAGCTTTCGTCTGTAAATACAAGTGAATAAATAAACCAATGGCATTGCATCTTCCTACTCTTCTCATGGTTTGATGCTGAGTACAGGTTGCATTAGGGAGGCTTATGCTTTCTTCATGCCTTTGAAGGAGATAAAAATTACAGAAGTGGGTACTGAACACCAAACCTCTGTATTCCTGACAGCAAGAATTTTCACTCTGCATTGTTATCTCCAATTGTATTTATAAAATGCCAACGTGTAGGGGTTACAGTCAGTGTATTTATAGGTATCCTTATGTTTATAGGAATATAAAATTAGGAATGTATTTCAAGAAAAATTAATAACAGGAGAATTGTAGGTAGAAGGCAGCTAATGCCTTCTAATAATGAAATCTTGAATAAAGTAGTAAATAGATTTTTATACATAATATACCTACTATAAATTTGAGGCGTACCAGAAGGGAAGATCCACATTTGAAACATTTTGATGCTGTAGAAAGAACAGCCGCAAGGCAGAATCAGTTCTTCTGATACTTTATGATTTTTAATGGCCCTTCTTTCCACTTACTTGTGAATCACTTCTGATTTAAAACTCAGAATACACAACAACTCATATACATAACAGAAATGAAATAGCATGCTCTCTGCATAGATGGACAACTCCCTAAGCAAATAAAAAAGAATGGTCGAAAAGACATTTACAGGACTTCAGTAATGACTTGGAAAATAGACAACGTCTCAGGTTGTGCCTATTCAGGACAGCTGTTTTAAGTAGGATTATCTTGCTAAACCAAGGTATTTGCAGTAAATAAACAGCTGAGGCTACAAGTAAAACCTTCAGTGCTAATTTCTACTTAAAGGGTCTTGATGTGGATCTTGCTCATTCATTCTCAACAGAAAAGTATTTTCATGCTTCATTTTCCAGATCAGCATGGCTACATCTAGTTATAACATGCCAAAGACACATTAGCTTTCAGGAAGCATCTGTGCAGACTTCCATCAGTAAAATGCATTGGGTTGCTTCAGTGTCTGTGCAGGCCATTTCTCAACTCTTAGTAGAGTGCTTGAACAGTCATTTTTCTGCCAGTGAGCTTTGTCCAGCTGTTTTCACTCTCACTGTCTCTAATGTGTAAAGAGGAGAAGTCTGATGCAAATCAAGTTCTAGTCTCTCAGCCCGGACATCACAAAAGTCCTGTTTGTGCCTTCTCAGTTCTTTTCTCTAAAGCACAATTCTTTCCCTCAAATAATGATCATGTTTGCTTATTGGAACAGGCAGAAATAATGCTGATAAAATAGCTGCCTATGAATTAAAAATAGGAAAAGCAGAGAGATCTTTACATTATACATGTTTGCCAAGTAAGTTTTCTACAAGCTTCAGAGTCACACACATTCTGCATTAGGGTAGAAAGATAAGCAGGATATTGTGGTGAAATTATTTTAAGTATTGCTGCTATCTCTACTTGAATGCTGATAGTGGACAGTATATTTGTTGCTAATATTAGCATGGTTGAAGGTCAACTAAAACTGTATTCTCATTGTGCAAATTTTCTTGTAGAGAAAAAAAAAATGGTCTCACTCTTAGCACTGGCATTTTTCTGACAAGAAAATCAATGTTTTGAACAATTCATTTCATTAATTGGCTTTTGAAGTTTAGTGTTGCTGTTTTGGGAGCTAATGACATAAATCATACATCAGAAGTGTGATTCTTTTCTTTCTTTTTCTTTTTCTTTTTTTTTTTTTGGTAAAATTGTGGCTGTTTCTAAGCAGTGTTCTTTTCATTTTTTTCCCCCCCATTTGTCCTCATTACAAAGCAAGAAAATGGAAATGGCAGAGACATTCTATTAGCTGAAAGATTTGAGAATTTTATATTAATATTTCAAATTTGCAGTTCTCTCTGTGCTGTCATTGAATGAAATTGTTGCACCAGCATTGCAAAGATGCATTGCAGGTAGTGCGTTTTTTTTTGTTTTGTTTTTGATGTTTTTTGGTTTTGTTTTTGTTTTGGTGATAAAAGCTTTAATGTATGAACATTTTAATCTATGTAGACAGTCTACAATACTTCCCAGACTTTATTATCTGGCAACTTCCATAAAAAACAATGCTTCTTCTGGCTTAAATTTTAATGTGAACATTATTTTACAAAACTGTTTCATTTAATTTGAGGTTATCAATATCAGAATTCTGGAAATACTTGAGCACCACTATCTTTCCTTGTAAAAACAAAACCTTTACTTTGAAGACAAAATAAAGGGAATACATATTCAATGTTTTTTTGTTTTTTTTTTTCCTCTGCAAAATTGAAAAACAAAACAAAACAGAAAACTGCTGGGTTTTAAAGGAAAAGCAGTTTAAATATCGAGTTGCAATGTATTAAACTTCTTTTCCTTATTCAAAAACTAAATAAAGCATTTGCAAATCAAACTTCTATACTGTAGAAACATATTATGCATTATATTTAATTATTTGGCTTTATTATACCTTTTCATTGTTTGATCAGTAAAATTGGACTTCATAATATTGAAAATTTAAATATTTAAAATTTTGAATGAAGGAGGAAATGACTATATGGGATGAAAATGAGATAGTAGAACTTGGTTGCTTTTGTGTTTGCAAAGGCAATCTTATTCTTCAAAGCAGTAGAACTGAAGCAAAATTTCTCAGCACTCGTTTTTGAAGAAGACTCTTGTCAGCATATTTATATTCCTGTGTTTGCGGCTGGAAGGTCAGAGTAGAACACTTTGTAGAATGCTGTGCTAATTGTATGAAGTGATCTTCCACTTGGACTTGGTTGTAAGCCCATGGAACAGCAGGGAAACACCCTCATTTCATTCCAACTTTAGATCAGAATGTATTGAAGTCCTATCAAAGGCAGCTCAATTGGGGTGGTAGATGAAGCCAGGCCAGGATCTATTGGCAAATGCTTCCGTATCCAGATATCTGAAATCCTTAGCAATCCTCCACCTGTTGGCATTACTGACTTTTCACTCATTACCACTTTCTCTGAATTCAACCATGCAAATAGATTTTCAGGCTGAGCTTCCATCAATTGAACAATCAGCCTTCTGCTTTGCTCCATTGATTTTGAACTAGGAAGAAAAGGGGAGATGTGTAGTTTAATACAGTGTTCCCTGCTGTGTTAAGAACACTTTTATGGACTTAATAGACTAAACCAAAGCCCATTGTTAAAGTTTAAAGCCATTCTCTTCATTGAGATCCATTCAGATTTCTATAAATCCTTTTTCTAGATTCTACCATATAGAGTTCTTCTTGTGGTAGTGATTTTGAGATCTTAAAACAACAACAGTGCACTGAAGCTCCAAACAAAAGGTAAATATCTCACTGAAACAGAAGTCTCGGGGACAAAAACAAGTCAGTGAAAACTCCCAAGTTTCACATAGCCTGAACAGAAAAAAAAACACAAAAAAAAGCATAAAATAGTCAAATTTTTTTCAGAGATGATTTCATGTTTCTTTATGTTTCTTTTAAGATTCTTCAGTCTTTGTGAAGTTTGGAGCAAAGATTTATAGTAGAAGACACAGTGGAATTAGTTCTGTACGTTTTGTTTATTTCCCTTTGTGCTTCATATGTTAGCAGTTCATCGTAAGAACACAATTAAGATTTTTCAGAGGAGTAAAACATTTTCTAAAAATAGAATAGTAGTAGAGAGATGTAAGTAAACAAGCAAGTCAAGATGACACACAATTTTTTATCAGGAAACCTTTGGATAACTGGAAGAAGAAAAGCTGTTTAAGTCGATTTAACTTTTTCAATTTCTTGTACATTTCTTGTGCAAGTTTTGTTTATCTGGAAAAAAAACATTAATTATTGAAAGGATCACCTTCTGTTGTGCTGCTGATACTGCTGCTAGTCAAAGAAAATTGAATGCCACAGAAGATGAAAGTGGATAGTAACTTCTCTTGCTGGGGAAGTGTAACGGCATGAGTGAGAACTTGTCTTTTAAAGTTACTTTGTTCATCACTTCTCTGTTTTTTTTTTCTGCTTTGATTTCTCCTCTTCTGCTAATCATCTGCAGGCTAACAAAATCTTTTATTTGTAAAAAGTAGTCACCCGTTGCATAACTCATTAGCTGATAGCTTTATAAACTTTGGTGTACAGTAGAGTATGTAATGCAGCTGGAGTAAGAAGGCAGTGTTAAAGAAAAAGAAAAAATAAGAGACTTTTTGTTATGTGTGTATTGCAGAGGTAGTGTGGGATATATTCACTTCTCCTACAGATACCTCCTCTTCTTCCTGAGCACAGTTATCTGAGGAGCGAAGAGTTGGCACAGCTTTGGTCAGTGTGGCACCTATGTACTGGCAAATTGAAAAAGCAATTGAGAAGTGTTGTCAGCACCTGCTCTCCTAACATGTTATCTGGCCTAGGCATGATTTCTGAATATGGTCGATGCCAGGTATCTACATCCACATATTTCCTGACATCTTTTCAGGGCGTTACACAATCCAAGGACAGTTTCCAATAAAGGGCTCAACTGATTCTGTGCCATTTTAATGAAGAGTGAATTACCTTGTGTAACTTGAACTACCTGCTAACCTCTAGATCAGAAGAAGCACCATTCCACTGCTGGCACAGCTGCAGTCCATGCCCTGTGAGAAAGAAGTTTGCAAAATAACCACCAGGACCCATTGTACAGCTGAGGACGAGATTTTCAGTAAACTTTGGTAGACTGTTGTGTTTCAAAAAGTCCTTTTCAGTATCAGTGCCAGTGCTGATGATAACCTTTGTCCTTTTCTTTGAATATAAGAAATTCTTGGTATTGTTTTCCCCTACTTCATTCCTAGACATCTGGAAGACTTGCACAAATAAAAAGAAGGGAAGATTACTGGCACGTCATTAGTAGAAATCTGTATTTAAGACCTTAGGAGATGGCCAAGGAGGATTTTGGAATTCCCTGTACTTATGCAGTAACTTTTGACAGCTTCATTAAAAGGAGACCACTGTAGTTTAGGTTATCAAAGTACCTCCAACTATATTTCCCTTGCTGTGCAGATGGTTGATCACTGCTGCTTGGTTCCAAGAAAGCTTGAAATTCACTGTACTTCCCTTTTCTGCTGACAGCCTTATATTTTGCATTTTACGGCAGTGCTCCTGGGTTTGAATGGAGAGGCTGTAGAATAGTTAGAAGGGAGAATCTGTAATTCAGCAGGTTGGATTTGGGGGAAAAGGCAAGAGTATGATTACTGTTTATGACTTAGACTGTATTTTCCTGTCAAGGAAATGTAAAGGCTGGCAAAGAAAGAAGAAAGGTTTGGTGAATTACATGTGTTTAAGAATTACGTAATCAGAGTTTACCTGTAAAGCTTGAAGTATGTGTTTCTGGGAAGGATGCTTGGAACTGCTCTGCCTCTGAGCCCAGCTTTAAATGAAGATACCTGGCCTAGGTTACTTCATTACCTTTTGTGAGGAAAAGTGAGTATTAGAAATTCTGAGGTGTATTGATGTTTAGATAGTAGTGTTTCAGAAGTGTAGCAAGCAGTATTTTTATTTATATTGAAATTAATCTGTGTCTGTTTTGGAATTTAAAATGATCAAAAACATGTGCATCAGAGAGATGAATGTTACATTATATCGGTAGAATGGTTGGCCCTGATTTTATCTGTTAGATTTATTAGGGAATCAAGTTCTATTACCAGTATTTTGTGCTCCTATTTATTCATGGTCACAGCATTATGTTAGTGGACATTTAACTGTTAAATTATTAACCTCCTGCAGGCACTAATAGACTGAAGAATTATTTGAAGTAGTTGTAGCAGTCGCTGTGTTTTTTAAGCTTGTGTTACCAAATAGTTTGTCTCCAACCAATGGGACAGGTCATACAGCACTTCAGCCAGACACACATGAAGTTTGACTGCCTCATGCATCGAACAAATATCAGTCTTGCAGTACATTTTGCTCTGTGTTATCCCATAAGGATGATACAAGCCAGAAAAGAAACACAATCAGATGACAGGGGTATTTATTTCAGCTTTGCAGCTAATGGATTTCTGATTTTCATAGACAAGTGATATGATCTTCCCGTGTCCTAAATTTTCAGTAAAATCTGTTTCCCATCTTTTCTCTTTTCCTGTATAATTTCTTATCTCAAAACACACTGCAAAGCTTGAGATACTATAATTATAGATATATAGTTAAAACTACATAAAAATGGAAGTTACATCCTATATTTTCTAGGCCAGACAGTAATACGTTATGATCATTCTCTTAACAACCTAAAATGCTAATGATTTCAATACAGTTAACTTCAGTGGATTTGAACCAATAACCTTGCTTTCGTTTTTCCTTTGTCCTTGTATTTTGAAGTGGCATTTTTCTCCCTCACAGTCTGTCTCTACAGCAGTCATTTAGAAGTGTTTTTACAGTGCACAGTCCAGGTTAGACTGTATATTGTTGCTATAGGGCACGTGTCATAAGTATCACTACTCTCTACTGATTATCTGCTATTATAGCCTGTCTTTAATTAGAATTAATACTGATAGAAATATATAATAGTAATCAGCCACCTCTGTGACTAGGTTTTAAATAAATCATGTAGAATTATGTCTGAATACTTCAACCTTAAGAGAATTATCATTTGGTAAACACACATCTTTTTCTTCTTTTCTGAAAATTGAAGAAGTGCAAGAATAATTATAGCAGTCACACAGTCGTAAGTTTCTCTATTGTCATCTGTGGTTTTGGTTTCTGTAAGATATACTGCACATTCCTAAGAGGATATTCTGGTAGATGGCACTGCCATTTTGAGGGCTGAAGTAATTTTAATTTCCTACAGCACTTTTTTTCTCTTTCTTCTCCTTTAGTCTAAAAATGGTTATTCTGGCCTCATTTATGTGTGGAGAATAGAGTAAGATCTCAAAAGACTAGAAAGTCTCAACGTATCTGGGACTAATGGAGGAACAATTGAAATTTAAATAAGAATGAGCACTGAAATCAACATACGTCTTCTCAAATAAAAAATAAAACAAAAAGGAATAGGAATACTTATCGAATAAAGAGCTTCTGGAATGTTTCAGGCAAGATGTTTTTAGTAACATCTTTTTGAAATTTTATCATTCCCTGAGCAGTATTTCCTGCCTTTTTAATCCCCTTTTGTTCTGAGCCTAAAAATAACAGAAAAGTGTGGGTTTTTTAAAAATTCTTGTAGAACTTCATATATCAATTCTTGATAGCAAATAACTTATGCATAGATATCACTGAATTTAGCAAGATATTCTGTCAGAATTGTATGCTCTGTTACAGTAACTTCGACATCTGAGAATCCAGTGTTACAATGAAATGATAAAGTAAATAGAAAACTCAAAGGATATGATCTGAACTCTTTTCTCACTCAAGACACATCCTCCCTCGGCTTCAGCATGCCCTCATTTTGGTGTATACTTCAAGAAAAGTTTATTGGTGAGCAGGTAATCTTTAGCTTCAATTAGAGAAATAAAGGTAGTTCTGCATAATATGCCAATGAAAAAAATGAAGTTCTTAGCGAGTCTCAATTGTACCAGTATCCCTACTATTCGATACGTGGTGCAGTAACAAACAGCAGTAAATATAATTATGCTATTCCTTATGGTAGTGATTTTCTAAAACACGCACATCTGCTACTATGGAGTGATCTGCCAGCTCTGGGGAAATATCACTTAGCAAAACATGCAATGCACACAAAGCAATTTCCAGCAAAGTTGTTTGCTAAACTAAATCCAACACATTGGAAATAAGAAAGCTGTAGATGAGAAAATCCTAGCAGAAGTAAGAGCTGATGTATCTTGAGAGATGGCTGATGATGTTTTATGTTACAATACAGACATTTCCAGTGGTGAGAAACTGTGAAAGGGATTTTGAGCAGGATGGAAGCATGTGAGCAGCTACTGGAGTGCCTCAAGTGTACACAGAACCGTGTATTGCTAGGTTGTCATGGTAAAATACCAGTGGTGCTTATGTTGTATATGAAGGACTTCTATTAGTTTTGGAAGGAGCATGGAAAAAGTTCATGTCCCTTGCATTTCTTATTTGAGAAGAATAAACTTTCCAGTGTCTGATTATGTATTTGAAAGAACTCTAATCCACTTCTCATGTGATAATATCACCAAGGCTGAGCAATCCCCTTGTGTTCTGTTTGGCTTCTTAATTCATCTAACTTAACTTATGTGCGATCTGTAATGTGGTATCCTTAGATCCAACAGATACCTGACGTTAGGCAGAGGCTGCAGAACTTGAGCTTTGCAATGCCAGACACTCGCAGTGCATCAGGCTGCATGCACAGTGCTGCAGCAGGGCTGTCACCTTGTCAGCCTCCTTCTCCTGGTAGGATTTAACACTCCTGAGATCCCTGGGCTTTTTAAATGGATGCTGATGGAAAAATGTGTGCTTTTGTGTTACACTGAGAGCACTGTAACAAGACTTTCAGTAAGCATTGTGTCCATACTTAAGGTTGGAGCCTGCTTAAGCTGTATGGAATGTTTGACCAGAATAACCAGTTTAACCTGGTACTGTCCTGTGTTATGAAGTCGTGGATATTTCCACAAACCCCAGATTGCGTGTGAAAGGCAATTGAACATATCCTAGTGTGATGTGATGTCTTCTGATTAAGTTTTCATGTCTTTTCTATGCAGACCAGTGTTGCATGGAGCATTGCAAGGCAGCAGTTAACTATTTGCACTATCTGGTATATCTGTCATGCGGACTGAAGAGACCTAGGAAAAGGCATATTAAGATTTACATGCATGTTATCTCCTGATTGTAGTTAATGGCCATGCTCCGAGCCCTGAGTGCTGTGAGTGCTGTGAGGGCCGGGCCTGTGCTGAGGTACCACGTCATGCAGTGAACAGAAAGCACCTTGGTCTCCATCTGCCTGCTTGCCTCCATGCTGCCTCATGTCCTCTGGTAGAAAACTGCCTTAAGAGATGAAGCGGTGTTGTTCACACTGCTTTTGCGTGAGTTTTATGACAAAACACTCCTGACAGACGTTATTACATATGACTGAGCCTAAATTCTACAGACAACCTGAGATTTTTTGCTTTTTATCAAATGAATATGAGGCTTCAGGTATCTATAAGATAGTGGCTTCTTAATATGCTTTTCCAGTAGCATCTTCTTTAATCTGTGTGCTACACTGGGGCACATCCCCAAGTAGAAATAAGAAGCCAAGCAGGATTTAGGCAGTTACTATGTTTACATCAGAGACATAGTCCTGAAAATTTCTTGTCAGCTATCACCTAACACTGAAGGCAACTTAACTCTATAGACTATTCATTATTTTCTTTGAAATTCCCCTGAACACTTCATGTTTTCCCTGCACGTGTGCCATTGTGTGCTCCTGTTCCTCCAGGGCCAATGAGCCCAGAGCTGCTCCCTGTTGCACCATCCTCGCCTCCTGCTCCCTGCAGGTGGCAGAACCTTCTGTCCTACTCAAAACTTTACTGCCCAATGGTTTCTTACACAACATGGCCGATGTTCCCTGATTATATCATAGGATTGTAAATCAGACATTTTCTGGGAAATTTCTGTTTGAACTCGTTCCAGTGGAAGTAGGAATCAAACCTCTGTCTCCCACTTGCTGCCCAAGAACTCTGTTCATGGGGATATTGTATGATACATGTGATGCATCATATTCGCCATAAAGATTATGTGCCAGCCATTCAAACTGTTTTAAGGAGATGTACTCCGTACCTCAGAGCATCCTTCTTTGCAATCTAGAGTAAGATAAGAAGATCCATTGCTCCTGGTCTGTGTAGTACCCATGAACTGCATCATTACAATGCATATTTGGACTGATCTGGGTCCCATATCAAGGTGCTAAGTTTTGGTACATATTGTATGGGGAGCCCACATGTTATGTTGATATTAATGGATGCCAATCTTGTGGCCGAAACTTTAAGAAGTAGGTGCTAATGTGATAGGGTTAGAATTAGAAATAGAACATCTGATGAAGTGAATGCAGAGAGAAATAAATTCATTACAGAAAGTTGAATTTCTAGTGGTTATAGCACTGACATAATTGTACTCTTGTGTGATGGTGACATTTGCATATCCTCTAAAGGAAATCTGTTCAGTGCTAAACATCTTTGAGAATGCCTGCTGCATTAAAAACAGTGAATGAAATACTGAAGCTACAATGGAGCAAGATCTTCTGCTTTACACAGTGGAGACAAAAACTGTAATTATAGATTTAAGGTGTCCTTTACTCCACTTGCTTTCTTCTAGGCTTTTTAGAGAGTAAGAGTAGAATGAAGGAAAGTACAAGAAAGGGAGACTTGCAGAGTTGGCAGAAATGGATGAAGAAGTAACATGAAGTTTATCACACCTAAATACCAGAATGTTAAGGCTGATTGACCGTTTTCCCTTTAGTTTGGAGGCAATTCTATTGTCACTTCTTTCTCTAGTATGTTCTGTTTTTCTACCCTGAAAGAGAATTATGAGATTAAAGGACATTAGTAAAATATCATAAGATTTTGCATGGATATTATGCATAAAGTGAGAATTGCTAGGTGAATATTATGCTGCAGTATTATTTGAATCAGCTGTGCGATACGCAGGGTGTTTCCTCACTTCACATTCCAGTTCATGCATTTGGTTTTTCCATGTGGATTGAAAATCAGAGTGAGGTGCTGCTTTTTGACATTGAGGTATAGCCAGGATAAGGAGCTATGACAGTCGTGGTTTTCATGTGAAATACCTGTCTGCAGCAGGTGCATTATGTGACAGGGAATATGCCAAAGCCACATGGACTTGCTCATATGTATTAGATTTCATGGCTGCCATGGAACTACTTCTTTTATCCGCACCATATGGCAGTTCAAGACACATTAAATAGCCTTTTTCTTCTGCCAGGATTGGCAAAAACCCTAATCCAACAGCAAATTTCTATACAAAATCAGCAGGCTCTAACAAAATGACACAGTCACAATTCGGCATGGTATCAAGTGATGGCATTATAGCCATCCATCTGTTGTACCTCAGGAAAAAAGTCTTAAAGCAATAGCCACCATTCTAAACGACTCCCATTTTGTTTCCTGTAAAACATGGCTACGTGTATAAATGGAGTGTATTTCAACACAAATAAGCTGCCATGAATATATATGTATATGAACATATGCATGCAAGTTTGGTAGGTGAAGCTGAACACTCCTGCAAACTTCTGACCCTGTGTCAATTCCAGCGCAAGTCCAGAGTCAGAAGGGTTGCAGGGAGCACAATCTGTGAGGAGTTGACTCAAAATGCTCAGCACATGGCAGTATCATAGCAGTATCATTGGATGCTAATGAGCATCAAGAGTGACTGTTGACCTCTTCAGCCAAAATCATATAAAAGAATCTCAAAGTAATGTTATATAAGGGATGTTACACAGGTTTAATCAACGGAATCACTTATTCTCCTAAACTGGCTGCATCTAATTAAGCATTTTTATTATTTGTATCATTTCATTAATAGGAGACTCTAAAATGTATTTTCTGCTCTATGTAGGATGATTAAGCTGTGTAAAACCCTGTTTAACTGTTGATGTTAGGAAAATATGAATACAAATTCATTTGAAAAATGGTGAAGCTTTTCAAGATGACTCCTCCCAAAGTCCGAAACTGTATTTCAGCTGCTGCCCTGATTTTGGTGGTCTGGAGACTTTGACTAAAGTAAGCAGAGAAATTAAGGTTACAGTAGTACCTAAAATAACATCGGTCATTAGCAGACATTTTCTTTGATGTGACACATTTTTTGTAAATTGTATAACTTGAACAAAAGCTGTGTGTCCACTTTTTCTTTCTTTAAAGGGAGCAATGTGATAGCCAGAGCTACATTTCTGTAAGAACAGATTTATGTGACCTTGTTGCTAAATGTCCACATGCATTCTAAATATGTGGTGTTTGCAGTCATGGTTTTTTGTTTTTGTTTTTGTTTTTTTTGCATTTTTATAATGCCACAGGGCCCTAAATAATTTGGTATTTGCTCTTTTAAAAGATTTTTAGGCCCAAGATGCATGATGGAGTACAAGATTTCATGTTATGTCGTCCCATAAATATTTCTAAATAAAACAGAAAAAAAGCAATGCAGAGTGCTTTCATGCCATTTGGCTTCCTGTCATATATATATGCTAAAATTTAAGAAGAATTTATGAAAGGCAGGCATGAGCTTAAATGTGCTATTTTCTGAAGAAATATGGAAAAGCCCCTGACATTTATAATCTGAAGTCTTGATTCATCAAAGAAAAATTTAACAGAAAGAGAGGCTAAGTACTGCTTGCTCAATGTATTTATTCCCAGGAAGGAGATTTCTGACTGTAGCAAACTCCTTAATGTCGCGCTCAGTAGTGTAAAATGATCCAAAGTACAAAAGACCACAGCAGAAAAATAGACTTAAAAACTCTAAAAGTGAATTAAGCATTGATTTTTTTTTTCTCTTAACATAATGAACTTTATTAGTTGAAGTCGTTACTGTAAAACGCTTTTGAAAAGATAAGGAACTGGAGTATGAGTTACTTAATGTAATAATATGACTTGTTTTAAGGGGAGATCAGGCAAGACGAGTTTCTTGTTTCTGACTTTAAAACTAACAATTAATTTTTCTTCATTGACAAAAAAAAAATCAAAACAAACAACAGAACAACAAAAAAGAACTTTGTTGCAGATTGGAGGCATAGGTGCAGTATTAAAATCAGGTTTAATACAACTAAATGATAGCTGAATAAGCTGGATAGCAGTGAGCGGTGGACAATCCTTAACAAGCACACAAAGAAATACTTACTTACTTACTAACCTAAATGTCTGTGCAGCCAAATTCTCTCTCCTACAGAAAGTTGCTTCCTAATTCATCCACGCAGAAACAGCATTTAAAAAAATCTGCACCAAGAATAATGTGCATTCTGATAAGATAAAACTACGGCTTTATGTATGAATGCATCCGGAATATGAGGAATACTTAATATTTACACTCATTTTAATAACAGCAAAAACCAAATAATGATCTCATATTTCTTTTTCAAAACTACCATAGCATTTAATGTCTAGAGGACTTGTCTCTGTGTCCAGTACTAAAATGCTACAAAAACAAAAACAGTATCCAAAAAAGTTATCCTTTAGTGAAGATCCTTGATCTATCCTGGAAAAAGGCAAAAGGTCAGGGAAAGAGCAAGGCATTTTTATTTCAAGTATGGTTAGCTTAGTTTCTAGGGGCATGAAAACTATTTCAAGTTTCTTCCTTCTCAGTAAAAATTATGTTGTAGGCTAGCAAGTGGCGGAACTGCATCCAGCAAAATGTTTACAGTGAACTGGTTTTTGGTAAGCAATTTAGTTTTCACATTTTGGAGCAGGCGAAATTGCTTTCTCATTGCTTTCTGCTCTAAATTCAGATGATAGCTGTGAAACATAATCTATAGAGGTAGAAGTAACCTCAATTCTAATATTGCAAATGCTCAGGATTGCCTGTCGACTGAGTTGTCCATGAACTCAATGAGTCTTTCATGTTCTATATGTAAAAGTTTCAGTGATTTCAGTATCACTACTCATATAAAGGAGGTTATGTTTGCAGAATTAAGGAATTCATGAATTATTTTTCAGATAAAAATGAAGCATTGCTTTGAAAAACCCAGGGCCCTTCTCATCAGACTTTAAACAGCAGTGTTTCCAGATTATGTATTGCTATCTTTCTCATTAAAATCAACATTGTGATTGAACTTGAGTATTGAAATATAATATCTGTGGAAATGTAACTAATAATTGACTTCATTCATTCATCCTTTGTAGTTCAGATAGTATTGATTATCAAGCTTTTAATGTATCCTAAGTACTATCAATTCAGTCTTAATGCTACTGAAAAGAAATACTTATGAAGAATATCTGTGCAGATTTTTTTATCCGTGTTGAAAATTTTACTTGTGTATGTTCTTGTTTTAAACGCAATGGTTAGTCTCTCAAGGTGGGTCTACTAAGCTGCATCCTTGGCTAGTTTGTCAGATTTGTATTATCTATTAAGTCCTTAAGTTTTACTGCTGAATTTGACATTTCCTTGAAAAATAATAATTAAAAAAAAAGACAAAAAACTGTCTCTCTCTCTTTTTTTTTTTCCCCATCTCTTTCTCTTTCTTTTCCTTATTATTATTTTTATCTTTCAGGAAGATAACGTTATTCTGAAATGCCCTTTAAGCCCATAGCTGAGGTTAGCCAAAGAGAGCTCAATATGACTTACATAATGTATGGGGCAGTGACCTCCTGAGAGCTTTGTTTCAAGCATATAATTTTTCAAGAACTCCAGAACACTACTTATTGATATTTTAGAGGTGCACAAAAGCTTGAAACTCTGACTATTTTGTAGCTAATTTATTCCCCTGCTGCATGCTAGCCTAGCAACCATACTCACTGAACTGGTGATATTTTTCACCATGGGTGAAGCTCAGCTTTAGGGAAGGCCCCATTCTGAAAGGCCTGCTCCAAAATGCACTGTGAGAAAAATTAAACTGGAGTTCATGGGAGCAAGTCTTCTTTCTGAAAGTCTGCAGTGGGCTTATGCTTTAATAGACAAAATAACAAATGCACATTTTTGGGGGGGGACTAGGGAAAGTACAAGAGGTTGAGCGGTATTTGTAGTTGCTGAACTGCTGCTTTAAAAAGAAAATCCATCCCTCTCGGACCCCTTTCCATGTAGATCCTAAAGGCATTTTCCTCCTTTTTAGTGAGGCAACACAGTTATGCATTATTCAAAAATGGAGGCTTTAGTAGAAAACAGAGAAGCTTTGAGAACACTCTTAGGTTACACTTTAGCAAGAATATAGGCAGTCTTCTTCTCAAGACTTAAGTTACAATTTGTCTCCTAGTTTTAAGTAATGTGGAATGATGAGTACAATGCACTCTTTGACAGTGTAAATGGTATTAAGAGCAATGTTATTAGTGCTCATTATTTTCTAAATTATTTTTGTAAAGGTCTCCACCTTTTCACCAATCCTACACAAAATATGTATAAAGTTCATTTCAGTGCCCATTTTGCCAGTAAGCATATCAGAACAATTTTTTTCTAGTGTTTCAGGCAAAGCTAACCTTGCTGGATTACAGCAGAGACAAATCTACCAAATCAATCCTCTGTTTTGAGGGTTTACTCTTTTTCTGGGCATCTTCGATATTTTTTTCTGCAACAAAGGTATGCAAGGGGAGTGTAGCAGACATGCTGAGTCATGTCCTGAGCAGTGATTGAGCATCTGGTGGGAAGGCAGGGCCAACCCAGAGGAGCTTAGTGCATGCAATGCAGCTGCTTGATGGAAGGAGTGGATCCTGGCTCCACCCCTTCCCAAACCTCATTTAAGGGTTGGCGATGAAGGTGAGGGTATTTTGCTGGAGATCCCTGTGTACATGAGGCCTTCTGAAGGTAAGCAGCTTTTTTCCTTTATTTTTGTGCCTCTGGCTGATGTGTGTGAGAAAATCATGCTTGCTGTGGCCTAGGACTTTGCTTCTCTGCTGTTATTGCTGTGCTTTCTATCACGTTATAGGGATAAACGTACCTGAGGATGATACGTGGGTTTGCATTGTTTGATAATAAATAACATCTAGTTTTTAGAGTGCTACTCATCTTTTCTTCTAAGTGAAGGCATGTCAACAGGGGTGTCCTATTAGCCTTCTATTCTTCTGACTGCTTTTAGACAGACCTGCTAATTCACAGATCTCCACGTATCTTTGAGAGTAAGTGTGTATTATTTTTCATTTACAATAGATATGTGGGAGGATGAAGTGATGAAAAGCTAGCATGAGAAAATAAGAACTTCATGCAGACTTGGTTTATGTATTCTACTGTATTCCTGCTGTAAATCCAGTAGTGCTTGCATAGGACATGATGGAGGTGTCAGTGAATTATGGCTTTATTGTTACTCTTGCCTGTTGTCTCACCAATTGTTTCATTTGCTTCCTGAGATGCAGATTGCATTCAGCTTTTGTGTCTTATGGTCCTCAGTGGGCACAGTCACCACAGGTTTGACTGAGTAGTTGAACGTGTATAACTTTTAATTCACAATATCCTGCAATTTGGAGTTCCAAAGTTTAACTTCTCTTTTCTTAAAAAAAAAAAAAGTTTTGTTTTGGGTGTTTTTTTTTTTTTTTTTAAGTTCTACCCTGAAAAGTTCACAGGCCACCATATGGTTGTTTTGTACGCAGAACTGTGAGTAATCACTCCCTATTCACATGCTTCTCGTTATATGGCTGTGGGTGAGATTTTCCTTCTCTTTTACTAGGTCTTTCCCAAAGTGATTCCTTTTATGTGATTTTTATCTTCTGTTGTATGGAATATATTCAGTTTTCCATTCACTCTTCCAGTTCTGTGCATTTCTTTTCCAAAGGAATTTTATTGTATAATTTTGAAATGAGTGAGTGAAAATTCTCTTCAGCTGAGAGATTTTTCAGAACTCTGAAATGATCTCTTCCAGGTGAGGTATTCCTATATAGGAAAGGCTTTAATGTAAAATATAAACTTAGAAATATAACAGCTGTAAATGGAGGCCTGGTATGTTTGACATGATACTCTTTTGAGGTAGTATCTTGTTACTTATTTTGGAAATCTAGCCAGTAGGATCAAAAGTGCATTATATGCATTTTTCTTGACCAGAATGAGACCGTTTACAGTGTGCAAAATGCAGTGTACAAATGACTGTATATAGGCAATAGGGCTTTGAAAAAAAAACCAAAAACCAACAACAACAACAAAAAAAAACAACCAAAACAAAATACAAAGAAGCACAAAAACCAGAGAGAGCAGCATTACTAACGCAAATTTTAAGGTGAAGCATGAATTATAGGTTACATTTTATGCCCCAGGAGTAGTGTGTTGTCTCAGGTGTGAGCATCAGGCCGTTTTTCAACTTTGTATTCCTGTTCCTATTGGATCCTACTGCAAGTGATACAAAAGATCTCTCTGTTATTCTGTGTCAATTTATTACTCTTTCTGATATTTTATCAGTGATTTATCTTCTTTACTTGAAAAGATGTTCTAATAATAAAAAAAAAGGTTTTGAAAGCAGAAGAAACTTCTGTTACTGTTATACTGGGCTTTGTGGTTTTGTACTAGTTGAGTTTATTCATAGCACATCTTCCACAACTCTGTGCCTCTGCAATTTGAAATGTAAAGATGTTGCTGATATGGGAACACTATTGCTGCTTCTATATTGCTTTTATTTTAGAGCTTTAGACTTCTGTGGTATTTTCATCATGCAGGGATCACTGCTTGATTGCTTACATCTGTAGCACTCAAGTGAAACATAGGGCCAGGAGCAGCTGCAGCACCCATCCCTGTCCTCTCCTCCATGTGCAGCACAGCTCAACCAGGGTAGTCCTCTAATGCTGCTGAAGTACCTTTCTCTAATGTACTTGTTCTAACAAAACACAGGGAGAAGATCCTTAAGAAAAATAGATAACAAGTTGTCCTGTGTGCTGTTGTTATTAGCAGCTAGTTGAGTTAGATCAGTCCAATAGACAAATTTTCTTGAGACACATAAGGTAGATAAATACCAACGAGGTCTGATAGTAGTTAGGCTTTGATACCTTTTTATTCCTTAAAAACTGCCCTTTGCAGTAGATTTCTGGAGGGGTGGGGAGGTTGTTCTTTGTCTCTGCATGGTTACCTTTGTTTGTTCTCACATGTGTTGCAGCATTTGGGGGCTATGAATTATGCCTCAAAGACTTGAGAGGCTTGAGATTATCTCTGGCTCTGCGTTATTACACATCATCCTGTTTCACTTCAGGACACACTTATTGTTTCCTGTTGAAAGCTGGATCGTTACTAATCATCGTGCATAGACTCCAGATACAGTATCTTTCTCTGATAAAACAATGTCATTCAGAGAAAGATGAAATGGTAATTACAATCAGAGTTCAAGCTGGCAGGAGATGGAGCAAAAATTAAAAGTGCTAAATCTGTAGCATTTTGATTATCTGAGAAGTCCCCAAATTTTGTGGCAGAGCTGCATTTAAATATGTAGCAGAGTGGCTCCTTGTAAATCAACTCATAATTGTTCAGCTCTAGGTTGCAGGAGCTGATTTCAATTTTCTATTTCTCTACAGAATTCTTATCTTTGATTAAAAGCAGAGGTATGAATAATGGGCTTCACTCCTATTAAAAACACAGACAGGAGAAAAAAGGAACAACAAAATCTTTGAGATGCATTGTGCAGAGTCGCAAGAGACATATAACATTTCTTTTAAAATTGAGATTTAATTGGAGAACTATAACTATATGATTTCACTTTAAGTGAGAAATTATAAGCATAATGGCCTTCTGTAGTATGGATATCTACCTCAGTTGGTTACAGGGATGTTCATACATTATAATGACCACTATATAGGGTATTCGACAGTGATTTATGTTATGCTACTTCAGAATATATAGATGTTTGCTAGCAAAAGAGACAGATAAAAATCATTTGACCAAAAAAATTGCCCATTAGATGGCACGTAAATTGCGTGGTTTGCTAGAGAACTTTGCTGATATATTTTCTTTTTTACAAATAGGAACTAGCTTTGTCTTACCACAGGCAAGTATATTTTCTCTGCAGACATGGCTGTTGAGAAACTCCAGTGACCGCACTCACCTTGTTATTGTTCTGGTTCTGTATTAAGCATGACTTATTTTCATACATACCGAGAATATATCTGCATAGCTTCTAGTGGTTCCGCAACTAATTAAAATTGCAATGATATTGCCATAGAAGATTGTACCTACTTTGGATAAATTTCAGAAGAATGTTGTCTTTATAAAATGAGAGACAGCGTTGCAGTAATGGATAGAGAACTTGAGAAGGTCTATTTTGCTTAGATATTATACCTTAAGCACATCTACAGACACGCGAATGTGCTTGTTAACTTGGTGAGAAGATGTTGTTTTAAGTCACAGAATCACAGAATTGTATGATTCTTCCTCCAGGATCATCCAGTCCAACTCCAATGTTTCTCCACTAAACCACATCCCTTAGTATCACATCCAAATGTGTCACCATCCCTGGAGATGTTCAAGATACAACGCTTCCCTGGGCAGCCTGTTGCAGCACGTGACTACTTTTGGAGAACTAATTTTTCCTAATATCCATCCTGAACCTCACCTGGTGCAACTTTAGACCATTACCTCATTCCTATTGTTGTTACCTGGGTTAAGAGGCTGACTCCCACCTCGCTACAATCTCCTTTCTTAGTTCTGTAGAGAGCTTTAAGGCCTTCTCTGAGCCTTCTCTTCTCCTACTCTCTTCCCCATTAGTCTGGGTCAATCTGCTTAGACAAGCTGTACATTTGTACCTAGTGCAAGACTCCAGAAATGAGGGAAGAAGTACTTGAGGTCTTGAGCTTTGCAAGTATTTCAAATTTTGATATACGTGTGCCAATACAGAAGAGCAACACATCAGGAATCATGCTGGAAATGCAGCTTAATTTTAGTGACAGTTTTTACAGTGTGGTGGCAGCTGTGTGAATTAAAATAACAATTGCTTCATCTTGTCTCGTGTCAGCAAGTAAACTGTTCACCTGGAGGATTGGGGCAGAGGAAGGGGATTGTCCTCTTATGTATAGTATAATGTTTAGCCACAGATAACATATGAAGCTTTTACCTGTGGACAGAATACACTTGAGTAGATGGAACAATAGTATGGCAAATTCGATGATCCTGTGAAATGTTCCAAATAATTGATTTTTTTTTTATTTTTAAGCCAAGTGGAGATTGTGGAATTTAGCTGCTTGATTCCTACTAAAGCCAACCAAGAATGTTTCACTAATCATAACGTTACAGGGATTTGTAATTGATTTGATTGAGTTTAATTGATTTACTTAATCTACGGGAAGGCTTTAAAAGGAGTACCTGAGTATGCCTTGGGAGCAGAAGAAATAACGAGACTTTGTGTAAATTGATGGATATTTTGCTTAAAGCTAGATATGTTTTTCTTTAAGAAAAAAAAAAAGGATTAGCTTTTATCTCTATTAAGGAAATTTTACTTAAGAAGATGTCATAATTAAAAAAAAATTAAGGGATTTTTGTATTTTATTTCTATATAGTTCTAATTAACATTCTTACAGATATAGTTTCAGTATGGGAGTTACTTTGGTGTTGAAGCAGTGCAAACAAAGCCCTCAATTTTACAGCTATGTTTTAAACTTTATATTCAAGCAACATTAACTGTTTGTTACCTTTTAAATATCCTCCCCTGTTCCCTACATTCCAGCAAATGCCATTTACGGAATCAATGTAATCACTTCAAGCTTTTTCAAATGGCTAGCTGTAGAAAGACTACAATATTATGCAAGATAAGAGGTTCTTCGAAAGAGAATAACACAAAGGAAAAAAAAAAAAACAATGAAGAAATCTTTGCATACTGTCTTATACAATATTTTGAAGCTCTCTGAACACAGTATGGAAAACTACAAATGTTGCGAAAGAAAATATTTAATTTATACTTAACCTCTGCACCAGCTAATTTCATGAAGTAAATCCTGAAATGAGATTGAATCTATGAACCTTTTAATTTCAATAAATCTACACACTAAAGTAGTGTGTAACATGACTGCAGAGATCCTCACTGGAAGGTCTTCTCATCAAAAGGAGGCTCTCCTGCTGTGCCCATGGCCAGAGCTTGTATCACCTGTTCTGCCTGCTGTCACAGCCAAACGTGCTCTGTACTTTGGGACAGAAGAGCGCTATCTGTTTTGCAACTTCTAGCTATGCCAATGTGTAGCAGGAGAGGTCGAACAAAGCAGCTTGCACTGTGCTGCTTGAACTGTGTGCTGGCCCAGTAGTTTCCATGTTCATGTAAGATACACATGAACTTCAGTAAGGTCATGCCTTTAGAAACTGGTTATACTGCTCAGATTTTTAAATAAATAAATGCACAGAAAGTATTCAAGTTAACAGCATCAGACTCAAGGGCAACACATTTTTGGTAGACACCTCACACCACTTGTTTTTTCCATTTACTGGATTTGTCTGGGATTGCTAACCTTATAGTATATCTTTGTGTGAAGAGTACTAAAGTACAGAACAAAATAGTAGTTCTGTTGGATTTCCATGCTCATGAACAGGAAGTCTCTTCCGCTTTTAAGTAGCGTATCAGGCAGTGGTCTATTAACTGTCTCATGAGAATAGGCACTTCTTTTTGACATAATTGCACAATTCTTGTTAATTTACATTCCAATCAATCTAAGTTGGCCAAAACTGCAATTATAATCAATGCTCTTATCAACAGAGCAGAGTGATAATAAGGAACAGGAGATCAGTAACATGCTCGTTACAAGCATGTTTTGTTGTTCCTTTTAACAGCTTGCAATAAAGGAGGCGAGTTCTACAGACCAACTTGTAAACTAAATCCCAAGTTTGAGAATATCCGATGGAAGGAGGACAAGTTTTGAACAGAGTTTTCAAGCTGGCTGAGATAGGTAGACTGTCTTTTAAACATTCTATAGGCTGCTTGATCTGATCCTGACAGTTTCTGTAGTATCAAGTCTGCTCACTTCTAATGTGAGTGATATTAATTGTTAGATTTTTCAGCATAGCTGAAAACTGAGAGAGTGGTTTGCTTATAAGAGATTGGAAACCAAATCTTTTCTTTGCCCTTTGACTGCCATGGTAATTGAAATGTTGCCTGGCCCTGAAGTGAAGAATTGGGAACTTCACTTTTACCTCAGTATTTGTCCTTCTGGGATTGGTTATTAGACTACCTGTGGAAGGGGAACCACAGGATTCCCCTCCATCTCTCTGTTCTCAAATTGGATGCCCAAAGAACACCCAAGTAACTAAGAAAAGCTTGATTCTTGTCATGTCAGGCTCGTGGAGTGTTGTCTGCTAGCTGCTTGTGTCACTTCAGTGAGTGCTGTGGTCACTGAGTAAGGATGGAGGAGGACACTGTTCCCTCTGACACTTACTGTGTTTTACAAAATGTGCGACACGCTCAGTTAGACTGGGAGATTGCTCTGAAGGTCTGGAGGAAAGTATTTGCCTACATGCAGCTTTGATTCAGTCACCCAAACTCCAGGAATGAGTTTGAGATCAAATGAAATGTACAAGCATATGAAAGCAGTCATCTTGGGTTCAGAGGTATAGCATAGTATGGTGACTTTGATCAGTTGTCTTAGTTAATTGCGAAGATAAATAAACAATATTATGGGACATCACCCTGCTGATTGGCTGTTGGTGATCCATGCTCAGTGTCAGGATTTTTGATCTGTTATTGTTAGTATTTGCATGTCTGTGTTTGACTGTGGAGCTCTGAACCTTTTAGAGAAGTGCTGACGTATCTCTTTGGAGATCTGTGGCAGCTAACCTGGTGACACCATGTGGCTGCTTAGAGCTTGGCTCTAGCTGTGAAGTGTTTGGAGGGTTGAAACAAAGTCAAGCAGAAACCCTTCAGCTCTCTGAGAAAGAGAAGCACCTCCTCCTTGCACGGTGCCTTCAAGCACCCTCAAAGCCTGGAATTCAAAATCTTGGTCTAAATAAATTCAGTATAAATGTTATCATTGTTAAGTCTAGAGGCATTCTGCTCAGGCATTATTAGAAATATGTTTCTAGTGCAATAGAGTTGATGCATTTTGTGGTATTTTTGAGTCAGTAGGAGACATATTGGAATCAGATGGTGAGTTTGATTTGCTATAGGAGAGATCTGTTTTGATAACTGATGCATCTTATTCTGTGTTCAAAAAGCAGTGATTCAACAGGGATGCAACTGATTTGGTGAATGAAATATTGTATGTGATATTGATCAATTTATGTTGAAATACACACGTTTATTTTAATAGTTAATGCATTTATTTCAGTGTGGAGAGTATCAAATAATTTAGGTGGTCATCTTTTTTTTGATGTGATATATGGATTTTACAAGCAACAGATGTATATTTCAATTAAAAGTAAAACATTCATTGCTGTCTGCCATGTTCCAGCATTCCAGAATGTCTCAGATACTGCCCATGCAGGTTTTTGCAGTGGTTGGATGTTCAAGTAAGGCATCTGTAGTGTATGAACAAAACTGCACTAAGCATTACTTTGGAAAAAATAATAGCACATTATTATCTGAGATGATATGTACTTCTGAGTAGAAATAGTTTCTGTAATGCCTTGCCTAAGATTCTAACTGTGTTGTAGATACTTAGAAATACTTACAGAACACGGTACTCCATAATAATTGGCAACTAGAGTTCAGTTGAATAAGATTTTTCCCATTTGTGTAAATAGATGCAGGACTTGGGGCAAAAGAGGGGCGAAAGTAGGGTATTCACTGGTAGAGTATTACTACTCTGATTTTTGTGGTATCTCTGTTCCTTTCTTATCCAGGAACACAGTGATTTATAGAGCTTGTGATGACCTGTAATCTCTTCCTGATCAAGCCACCACACAATGCAATTTGGTGCATCTTTTCAATAAAAGGCAAAGTAAAATAGGTTTTGGCTGGCACCAAATTACCCTTGCTTTAAGTGTTTGAATTTTACAGGACTAAAGGTCATCTCCCTGGATGTGTTTTATAACATTTAGTATCATGCTATGAAAACAATCATATTAGGTTAAACCCTGCCTGACCTTTTATATGTTGCTACCTTTATTGAATAGAAAACAATTGCAACAAGAAGAAAACTGAGATAAAAAGATTAAACGTATTAACCCATGTTCAGACTGATACTGGATTTATATACATGCATAGCAAATAGAAAGCTAGAACAGGACTGAAAGAGATAACCTGGAAGTCTAACTAATGTTGAAGGCTGGCACTGCCCAGCTTAAGCACCCCTGTGCTCAGGGCTGTGCAGCTCAGCCTTCCTCTCATTCCTGGTACTCGCTCAGGGGGTGAACAAGTACCCTGGAATTCAGGGAGTCTGAGTTCTGCTTGTGCTTCTCACATTGTGCCGAATGAGAGTGCATAGCCAAGGTGCCTTAGGTCCCAGCTTTGTTAAGCATGGCAGATGATGCTGAGCTCTTTTGTAAAAGTATTTCTGGAACTTCTGATGTCAGGCTGAACTGTTTTAGTGTTAAAAATTAGTTCTAATTACGGAGAATTAAGATGAAGAGATCCGATGTGTTAATGCTAACTAATTCTGATGCATACATGTATATATATGACTTCAGTTTCTAACGTAATTAATATTAGACCTGTTAAACTTTTCGTGTAAGATAATCTTTAATGCCTCAGACTGAAATCAGGCAGCTGCCCTCACCTCAGCTGTGCCTGGCAGGAAATGTAGAACAGTGATAGAACAGCTCACCTCCTACCTGGTATGGGTGTAGCATCACGATGAGCCAACATTCCCTTCTAGGAACTACATCTGGATTCCCCCAGGAGCATCTGTATCTGACATCAGCTCTCTCCTGAGAAAGCTGCCAGCTTTGGAAGAGGGAAAAACTAAGTGATATACAGCAGACAGTGTGACTTTCATCTGGGAATATAATACTACTTTATAGTTTAGTTTTCCTTTTGTTGTATGTTTCTTCAGCACATACAGGATAGACACAAGATCTGGGAGTCAACCCTGATGGCTGTAAGCCCTGCACAAAGGCATGTGGTTGAAAGTAGCCTGATGATTCACTGCAATCCTCAGCAGGGTTTCTCCCTGGTTGGCATTTTCTCCTTACAGTGAGTGGATTCCAGCTCTCCTGGGGAAAATGCCCTGGGCAATATTCTCCAGGCTCTGAGTGCTCCTAGGTTAAGTATGTGTGTATAATACCGAATGTTATGTTATAGCTGTCTACTTGCCTTTTTTTTTTCTGTCACAAAGGTGACTGACTTTTGGTATTTAGCTACTTTATAATTTGATAGATAGTTATTTTGATGGGAGCAGTAAATTCTGAAGTTTTGTAGTGTTTGTATCCGCAGCCAATTTTACTTAAAGTTTTCAAGCACATCAATAGTTGTGACAGTGGATATTGCACCAAATTTTGTAAGATTTTATATTATACTTTAATAAAAGATATCTTAAAAAGATAAACGTGAATTTCCATAAAAGACAAATTTGGAATAGAATGTTTTTAGAAATGTCTGCGTACTGAGAGAAATCCGTAGATAAGTAGCACTACTGCAACTACCTAAGCTTGTAAAAAGTTTTACTTCTTGAGCAACCAGGCTATTAAATTACCTGGGTTGTTTAATGGACAATACACAGGCTGTTGGGAATTAAGTATAAAAACAAACATGTAGCCTTCTAAATTTTCTCTGACTGGTTACACTGCGGAACACTGCATTATGCCATATCGCATTGGTGTGATAGGCAAGTGAAACAAGACAGTTCATGCTAATGAACAGAAAAACACAGCAGTTTGCTTGTTACCAAATTCACTTAGAGTATTTCAGGGCATTTGGAAATATTATGGGAGAGACAGTTATTGCTGAGAAGAGCTGAACTATAATGAAATTAGGAAAGTGAAAACCATATGTTTGCCTCTGTTTCTACCAAAGCATGAAATGTACTCTTACTGTAGATCTGTATCTTCTGCCTGCTTTAAAACAAATGGAGTGCTGCAAGATCATTTGACTGGGGTACAGGAAGCAGATCCAAATATTATTTCAAAAGATATTCTCAGTATATTTTGATTCAGACAAGTATCTGGTTTTGTGGCTTTTATACCCAGGGCAGGCTTGTGTATTTTATATGAATATAATGAGAGAAAACTAACTGTACATTCTGTTCCTACCACAAGAAGATTACTTTAGAGACCACTATGAAAAACAAGTTCTCAATGTTGTAAAATTTTTCCTGCCTGCTGCTAGCAGAGAACTTCAGTTCATTGAACTGGCCAAGCATACAGTGTATAATTTGAATGTGAGCTGCATATTTACACTTTTTGTCATTTCTCAATTGTTTCCCCTTTTCAGACACATCCCAATTATGTAGGCCAGAGAGTGTTCACTGTTTTTCATAAAATCGATGTATGTTGTCTTAAAGAAGAAGCTGTTTTCAAAACTTTTAATATAACAAGGACAGCTGGAAGTGCCCTAAGGTCATACCTGTCTTTGCTGTGATCTGCCCCTTGCCCATTAGCTCCTTGAAGTGGAACAGTTTTCACTGTGCAGTTGTTGAGCTGGTCAATTCAGGAGAGGGAAGGCAGTCAGCACCACACAGAAACCAATTTTTACCTCCTATTAAACTCTGAACACAAAAGGCAAGAAGTACAGACAATCTTGTCATCTTCCTGTCTCTTTTGCTTTCTACCTACCTGGCTACCAACAGTGGAGCTCAGGACTCCATTCAAACTATTTATTACCCTGCTGTGCTTTTTTATTGTTGAACTTTATGAAGGCTAGGAACACTGCAGTGTATGGGTGAGGGAATTTAATCACAGAGAATCAGAAGTTGTCAGCAACTGCAGGGGAGTCAGTTGGACAGTCTTCCTCTGAAAAGATGGTGGGCAAAAAGCAGAGTGTCTAAGAGCTCCCTAAAAGTGATGCCACTGAACTATTTTGTTGGTAGATGAAGACTCAAATATTATTTAAGAATAATAAATAAAGATGCAAACCTCATTCTGAATGAAAACGAATTTCAGAATTCTGTGAGGTGCCTGAGATGCACGCTGTATTTTTTTTACGGAGTTCTGAATTGACCTCATACATTGGGTAAGTGCAAGGTCTTGTACCTGGGTAGTGGCAAGCCCTGCTATTAGTACAAGCCAGGGGATGTAAACACAGGGCATAGCCCTGATGAAAAAGATCTGGTGGTACTGGTGGATGGCAAGCAGAACACGAGCCAGCAATCTGCCCTCACAGCCCAGAGAGCCAACCGTATCCTGGGCTGCATAAAGAGCAGTGCGGTCAGCAGGGTAAGGGAGTGATCCTGCCCTTCTGTTTTGTGCTGGTGAGACCTGACTTGGAGTACCATGCCGAGACGTGGAGTCACCAGCACAGGAGAGATGTGGACATCTTAGAGTGCATCCAGAGAAGAGTCACAAAAATGATCTATGAGATGGAACATTTCCCCGGTGAGGCTGAGGGAGCTGAGGCTGTGCAGCCTGGAAAAGAGAAGGGTCTGGGGAGACCTAAGAGCAACCTTTCATCGTCTAGAAGGGGGCTGTAAGAAAGGAGGGACAGACTCTTTAGCAGGATCATTTGTAATAGGACGAGGGGAAATGGTTTCAAACAATGGTTTCAAAATCCAAGTTAATTATAAGCCTAAGTTGTTATTATCTGCTCCAAGGCTGCCATGATCCTTCTGATTTTTATATATTATATACATACAATCTGCACTGTTTCTTTTCCTTGCTCAGTTATTGATACCGTGGACTTGACAGCATTTTGTCTCTTCATTGACCTAAATGGGATTCGTTCAGACCTTAAATACTTTTTCATTAGCAGGAAACAATTTGTAGTTTTTAATACTACATTTAGAGTTGGATCCAAAATGAGAGGCTTCTACTAGCACACCCTGTGCTCATGCATTTCAAGTCACAGTTATCAGTTGCTAAACCTGCCAGCTCCACCTGGACTCCAGCTTCCTAAGGTGGATTTTTACCTCTGCCAGAAACTATTGACAATACTTTATAAAAAGGTCTCTCCTTGTAGAGTTTTTCATGTTTAAAAAGTACATACTCATTATTAAGGGCATTTTCTAACCAAAGAAAATAAGGGGAGAGGTTGAATTTGAAAACCATATCCTTAAAGCACCAATTGTACTGCATGGTTTCTGTAGCCACGCGCATACCGCGTTTTCTGGAAATTAATTACATATATTAGATTCCATTTCCATGCACATTTGGACATCTGATACAGGTATTTATAGACTGCAAAAGCAGCTGGGCACAGCTGGGCAGAAATAGTCCCCAGTGAGATCTACAAGGTCAGATAGCAAAAGAATTTCAAACTGAGCCTAGATACTCTGTTCCTCAGCTGCTGTATATCTTTTATTAAGTAGAAAATATACTGTTACAAGAAAGTTTCTCTTAAGTGATATTGCTTGTTGAGTTTAAAGAGGTTTTCCAATCTCTTAGTGCCACTTATCCTATTGTTCTGCTATGTAGAATCTCCCTATGAACTGTGTAGCAGTGTCATTTCTAAAAGATGGGTATGTACAGCAGTAGCACACATACTTTAATAGTAAAAGACTTATTACTGCAACAGAAATGTTGTTTCAGCTCTTTTTCCTATGCAGCAGAACAGTGGCACCCAGTGGCCGTTCATGCTAAAATCCTAACCAATAATATCTGGATCTTGAATATCAGTGTCGAGAAAAATGAAACAATGAAGAAATTAGCACTGTTATCAGTTGTTCTTATATACCCCAAAATACTCTTAAAAAGCTTCCTGGCTATTTTGGAGGAAATTTTGCGTTCTTAGCAAATAAATCTGTGTTAACTTTAGAATATATGTACGTACACTTACATATATGTTTGTAAGATTTCCATTTGTTACTAAATTATTAATATACAATATTTTTGTAATTGATTTTTCCATTGTGTGGTGAAACAGCATCCCTATCATGATTTCACTGTAGTTTTTTTGTGTGTTTCTGTAGTATGCAATTGTTACAAAGATTCTGAGGAAAATATTCAGATTTTTTCCCAAGAGAAATTGGACCACATCTTTTCTCTGTTTTTCACATATGTTAGTTTTTAACAGGAATAAAGACCTTTTTTATGTTTATAATTTATCTTCAGTAATAACATTTTGAGAACGTTGTATGTTATCTCATGAGTATATGTATTTAACAATTTAGAAATGCATTCTTTCTAAACGTGCAGCCATAACAAACTATCACATAGAAAAGACTTCCTGATATAAGAATTTGGTCTAATACATGATAACATGTCTTCAGAGAATTATTGAAAACCTGTTAAAATTTCCTTCTGTACAGTTTTGTGTGAGGCATTTGATTCCCTTTTATCAAGGTGGGTACTTTCCCCATCACAACACAATTATGTTTGCATTCATGAGGTTATAATGTGCTGTAATGTAAATGGGATTGTTCAGTTTGTGTGTTTCTTACTGAATCAGTGCTGCAGGTTTGAACTGAAGTATGTTACTGTGAACTGAGAGTCTGTAATCTCAATTCTAGAATGTGTTAAGTATTTAACAGGCTGCTAAAAGCGTGCCCTAATCTAAGCTGTCTATCCTGCTAAGTGAGTTTGAGCTGTTTGTATGCTGTATTTTTCTGAAGTAACATACTGCCTCATTAAGAGAAATGCTAAATAGCTGTGATAGCCATGCTCACCTGTTTCCTGCGGAAATGAGGGCCACTGCCATAGATGGTAACTGTGAAAAATTTCAATGTTCAGGTATGTCTAGGAAGAGCGCACTTGATGACAAAAATGGAAAAAGGGATTATAAGGTTAAAGGAGATAATTAGCCAGCCATATATCTTGTTTGGCTGAATGGTCTCAAATAAATGCATTATTCCCCCTACCTCCACTATAGCTATCAATGTTATGATTCTAAGAAGAGTATCAAAAGATGTGGTTTTGTAGTTTCCATGAAGAAAGCATCTCCAGGTAAAGTTCAGGATGGTGTATCTATAGTTCTTCAGCTCTTCAGGACTGTGTTAGAATGAGCCTGGTACTTGGCAGACTGCTGGACAGAGGGACATGCAGGACTTGTGGTTAAAGACTAGACTGCTGTGAGATTGGACTCATTGAGGTGCAAGTTCTCATTTGTGTTTTCTCTTTGACTGCAGATTGTTTTAGACTAAGATGTTTTCTGCCAAAAAGTCATCTGCATTTTCCTATGAACAATCTAACTTTTAACTCAACTCCACCAATATCCTAGTAATTAATTGCCCAGAGAATCACAGAATTGTAGGGGTTAGAAGGGCCCTCCAGAGATAGAGTCCAACTCCCCTGCCAAAACAGGTTCCCTACACAGGTTGCAAAAGTAGGCGTCCGGGCGGGTCTTGAATATCCCCAGAGAAGGAGACTCCACAACCTCCCTGGGCAGCCTGTTCCAGTGCTCCATCTGGTTTCTTACCAATAACCACCCATTTCAACATATCTCTTCTAGCTCGTGAGTGTTGCATGCCATCAATATGAGTAAAAAGCATAACTTTTACGTCTACCTGAAGTTACTGTGCAGTTAATCAGATAAGGTGTAGGCATGAATTTGGTCAGTATTTATGGTCACAAAAATCTGTATCTACCTATTCCATGATATGAGCCTCAAAAACATTGTAAGTAAAATATCTAAGCTTTACAGCAGTAAAAGGATTTTGTGTATTAAAGTCAAAGCTATTCTCCCTAGGTTATAAAACATTTCTATTTTAAAGAAAGTTTAACAAGCTAAGTTCACTTTCTTTTGTACTGGAAGCCAAGTTAATTTGATGTTTGAATTGGTAATGGCTTCTTGGCTGAAAAACTCAGGTCTTATATGGAGTTATTCTAAGTCAGACAATAAAAATGATTTGAAAGAGAATTCAGAAATAAAAATACGTAGGCTTTAAATAAGGCATGTTTCTTGTCCCAAGAGTCAACAAAATTAGTTTCTGATTTAGGCTGATTTTATATTATTAATAGGACTGAATGACAATTTCCTACAAAGCCAATATTCCATTGGTAATATTTCTTTCCTGGTATAAACATAGGAAATATCTATATAGCAGATGATGATGATAATTCTGATGTTAAGATCTATAAATTTATAAGAACTCCAAGTATTCCGTTTGATTGGAATGTTCAACTCCTGTATGAGTAATTGCAGTCTGACATGCCTTCTCCATGCTGTTTATTCTGGACTTGGAATTCTTAAAACTAAAAAGTAATGCATGTCCAAGGGGTAATGTAATGATCAGCTTGTAAAGAACAGTGCCACAAGATGGATTAATAAGAAATGCCACTGATGATGCTTCTGCAGATTGGTGGGAAGCAAGTGTAGGTTTTCCCCCTTTTGTTGAAAGTAGTGTTCTGAGTGCTTTAAGTCTTTCTTGGGTGATTCAAACAATGGCTGTCACCTTTGAATCACCATGTGAAAAAGTTTTCTGGAGCACTTTCAGATGCTTCATGCTCCAAGTGTGCTTGATACTGAAGGCTTATGAAATGATTTCAAGACTTTGGATGGTCAGTGATAGGAAATCAAGCAGTGATGTAGGGGAGATTGGCATACTGTGGTACACACAGCAGGTTTTGTGTAAGTAGAAATGGGAAGGAATTTGTTCTTGCCTTTTCAGGAGTGCTGAAGGTGCCGTAAGGCTTTTTTCTGCAGCAGCCAAGACCCCACCAGTGGCAAATTTGCAATGTGGAGGGACAGATGAGATGAACAGCTCAAAATAAGGAGTTGAATGTTCATAGTGAAAGAAGACTGGAAAACCTTGGACTGAGGACTTCAGGAATAATACTTAGAAGAATTTGCTCTGTTATTTAAGACACTAAACAAATCAAAATTCAGGAAGGTGAACTTGAGTTTATATGAAGGTATACTAATGAATGTGACACGGACATACGAGAGTGTGGGCAGGAGTATGAGGGTTAAAAGAAAGGGGATTAGTTGAAAGCTATAGATGAGATCTTTAGCACGTTGACAGAAAAGAGAAGCTATGGAGTCCCTCAAGACTCAAGAATTCTCCTTAGAAGGGGAAGATTGACAGACCTTTAAGAAATAACCTCAAAGAAGGGCTTGAACTTGTACTTTGTTTTCTTGGAGCCTGGCTACCTGGGAAGTGGATGGAGTTTTCAGTGTGTCTGGAGAACTGAACTAATTAATGAGGTGAGGCAAAGGTTCACACATACTGAGTGTACTGAGGAAGAAAGAAAAGCACAAACTCTGGAGGAAACCCAGTCATGCCATCTGTAAGGCATAAGCTTTCTTTAGCTGTTACGTGACTTTGAGATACATGGAATTTTATAAGTACAACTTGATTTGTAAGCCTGCAAATGAAAAGCTTTAGGAACAATAAAAAATGTAAGTGCAAAAAACTAAGTACGTACTCTAAGGCAAATACTGCTTGCGCTACCAGGAACCACTGAAGGAGATGCGTGTTTCCAAATGACTTCATCCTAGAGGTTGTACCCATCTTTTCATTAGCAGCTCACAGATGCATTGCACACCCCTATGGATACTCTTGTAGATGATCTAGCAGATTAAGTATCACTGGTCCTCCATTCTCATTTTTCTAAGCCTTTATCCTCCTCATCCTTTTCACCCCACAGAAGAATCAAGTAAATTAATCTATAATGGTGAAGCTATTAACGTTTCTGAAGCTTGTACTACAAACTTTAAGAGCCTTGAAGAACTTTAAGCTGAAGCTGTGTGCATAGAGTTGGGCTTTATTTGAAGTATTTTTTGTTTGGTGCTTTTTTAAATTGGCAGTAGTACGGTGATCATACTCTGTCTGCTGGCTGGTCTGCTGTAACAGCAAGGGAGTGAGAAACGCTGGAGAGGGCAGCAGCAGGAGATCACTTTTGGAGAGTTTATGATTACTCCTAATACCTGTGTTTAAAAATACTGCCTCGTGTTACCAAGGTCACTAAAATGAATTGCTCTTTTTTTCTTTTTTTTTTTCCCCAAGTAAGGCTTTCTCTTGGTTAAGAAAAGGACAGGAAAAAAAAAACAAAACATAAGAACAGAAGTCCCCACATATGTCTGTTGGTTGCCATCAGGGATGATAGATCTGGCTATGGCTGACCACAAGAACTGACCTTGGACCCACTGCTTGGTTTCCTGCCCTGCACCCTGCACTACTGCTGCAGTGATGCCTGCAGGTGCTCCCCTTATGGCTAGCAGGGCAGCTCTCTGCCCCCAGCAAGGCAGAGGACAAGCTGCCCCTGCTCTTTGTGAGGGGCTTCCCACATCCCGGTCACGCACGGGAGAATTGGAAGAGCCCTGTGCTGAGCTAGCTCCTCTTGTTCTGCTAGGCTCTGAACTTCCTTGGGTTCTCAGGGAGAATCAATATATGTCGATACAGGTTTTCCTCTAAATCCTAAAGGTCAGCCCTGAGCAGCGTAGCATGTTATCTTAAGGAAATAACTAGTGAAAAATCTTCAGCTGGAGTTGATTACTGACTATACAGCTATCCAGAAGGTGCAGGGCTTGTATTTTCTTTTGTAATTGAATGCTGAGGAAGATTCTTATTTACATTTTGGCAAATTAAGAGGATAGTGCTTTGCAATATATGTTTTTTCCCGGATGATTCAGACGACAGTGTCCGCAGTGACTAAATCTCACTGCTAAGCCACTCTTATCATTCACGGCATGTCCAATAAAAGTGATTTCTTGCCTGGCTGCGAGTCAAGACACTTGATCGCTATCATCATTTTTTTCCCCACATGAACCTTTTCCTATTTTATGCAAGTCCAAGCTAATTTAGATAAGGTCAAGATCTAGGCCACTCCTTTAAAAGTTTTAACATGACTTTTCCTTCAGGTCCTTTCACCTAATTCTTGAAACTTCTTTTGTAGTATCCCCAAGGCAGAGCTGGAAGAGAAGGTTAGTGGATAATTCAGTAGTTCAGCTATCCTCCAATATTTGATATTCCTCCAAGGCATTACATTTTCACCTGTATCTGTTAAATTGCTGGAATGTTCTTCTGTGGTTAATTATCTTTATGAAATATATGCAGTTTGCAGTGATGCAGAAATGAATAATCTCGTAGCTTTCTCTTTGTAAAGGTGGACAAACATATTAGTGGCTTATCTCATAATGTTTTCAATGTGTGTTGTGGTGTGTGTGTATGTACAGATACATGTATGTATATATGCATACAAATACATTTTCCAAAAGACTGAAAAACAAAGCACTTGAAAAGATGATTTAACCATTCTAATGGGTGTGACACGAAGTCAAATCATCCCTTCTCCCACTTAGCTATCTATTCAGGAAACCTCTCTGAATATTTCTTCTCATGTTTAGTGCAAAAAGCAAAGCAGGAACAAGATTTTTAAAGGATTTTTTTTTTCCCTAAACCATCCCCGCAGACATTTTCTGAAAAGGATAATCCATCTTAAAACATGTTGACTTGCAAATTCTTCAAGCCTCTGGCAGATCTGAAGAATGCTGAAGCAACTAAAGAGCCACCTGATATAGTTCTTTCCTCCAGCAATATCCTGGGGAATTTCATAGCATTGGTAGTGGGCTTTGTGGATTGCTTTGACTGGCCAGTTAAACACAAAGAACAGTGCAAACATAGTGCAAGAGACTGAGACAGCCACCCTCTCTTTATGGAATGCCGAGGAAGGGAAGAATTACTATGAATATTTTTTTCTCTAAATCGCAGCCTGTAGCAGGATAAGTGTTCTTTATACGTATTCCTATCCCAAGTGCACTGAGACATCCCAGCTTTTTATAGGGCTCAGTAGAAGATTATTTCTGTGCATTTATTGGGTTAAGTTCTTTCAAAATATATTAGTCAAACGCTTTAAAAAACATGCGTTTCACCAGACTGATTCAAATCTTTTGTTGTGTTTTCTGATGGTATCTTACAGAAAATGAAAGTAGCTCATTCACAAAGCCACTTAGTATTTTCCATTCCGTTATAAGAATGCTGGCATTGTTTACACTGGCGCTGTGATACGGAATAAAATAAATACCATTTTCATTACTAGTGGCCTGTGTTCTGTTATCTAAGGCTGCCATTGCACATATGTGGACCTGAGGCAAATCGAGGTGTTGCTGGTGTTGTTTGAGTTTGTAAGGAAGGCAAGCTGTACTGCGTTCTGTAGAGCTGTTTAGAAGATGCTGTATAGAGAAATGATGTGACTGATATTTCCTTGAAATGAACCTGTACCTAATGACTACATTGTAATGTAACAAAAGAAGGGCCCAAACAGGTAAAGGTAATATGTGTACACCAGAATCTGAGACACCTGTGATCAGTGTGCTGTTTCTCCAGAAGCATGTTGCTTTTTATTATGTGTAATCAGTTTTACCTGAACGCTTTTTATCTCTTGGATTCCTTAATTATCTTAGTAGAGCTGAGCTGCCAAGGCCGCCTTTCTGAGGAGACAGAAACCATGAGGGTCAGCACTTATAACCAAACACTTCTCAGATTAGTGTACATAAGGCAAAGATGAGGCACTAATAAGGGGGCACTGTGTTAGGCTTTCTGCTACTTTAATTTCAGTCCTATAAATTGCAAATCTGAACAATGACTGAGCAAGCGAGAGTATCTTTACTTCAGAATGCTGGATGATGAGTATGTAGATATTTTACTCAGCACGCTTGAGAACTGCTGAGTCTCTGTTCTTTACTATTTTGTAGATCTGAGAAGTCATACCCTAAACCCAGACTTTGCAAATACTTTTCTTTTTAGTTCAAAGAACTACATTGAGTTAATTTGCTCTTCTCGTGCCCCTCCTGTTCGTGATCATTCACATGGTACTGTTCTGCTGGTAAGTTCCTCAGGGGGGAGAAGGGAAAGGAATACACTTCAAAGTTTTATGAGGGTACGCTCACAGCAGCTTAATATTAAATTTAGACTTGAAGTTGTGCACATCAGAATTGCAGTCCTGCTTTCTAATCAGAGGAAAGGAGAATTAATATTCAGCTTTCTAACTTGGGAGTACTGATCTTATCAAGAAAATTCAGAATCCCTCTAAATTTTGAGGGTGAACTTTTTAAGAAGGGGATATACCTGAGATCACAACAAACCACTCAAGGATATTCTATGAGCAAACAGAAGATAATTCGGATGAATTATTCATTGCGAATTGTTTGACTTTGCTTAAACAACAAAAAAAATACTTCCAAATTTAATGAAAAATATGGTGAACTTTTTTCTCATTTTAATTTCAGTATTTGCCTTATAAACTGCTAAGTGCTTCTGTGAGCAAATTTGTGGATTCAGCTTCCAAATATTACCTCCACAGTGAAAATTATTGGAGATTTAAGTTACAATGCTACTTACTGGAAGGAAAGACCATTGTTACTTTCATCCTGAGGCTGAAAGTGTCTCTCTAGCAACTGGAAATAGTGAGAGTTAGGCTTGCCAAGAGTTACTTTTGAAGCAGATGGAGAGGCAACTGGCAATCTTGCTGAAATCTTGTTGGCTAAGCCTTCTGAGTATCCATAAAGCCCCCAGAGTTACCTCTCAAATTAACTTGATCACTGTAGTATATGAAAATATTCTTCAATCTTGTCAATGGCTGTTGTAATTTTGCACCCTTCTTGCTCCTCAAATAGACAGCTAAACTCTCAATTATCTCTCCATGTGCTTAAGAGTGATTACAGTCCTGGAGAACTTAAGACAGGAATTTAATGGCTGTGTACATCATCTTCTCTTACAAACTTTTAAATCTTTTTAGTGATATTCAACAGATTAAAAAAAAAAAAAAGTGTTAATTATATGCCTGCAAACTTTTAACTGCTGCTTAAAATACTATTTATGTATGGCTGCATGCACTGAAGGATAGAAAGGCAAATGTTTGATTGCTGAAAAAGACTTGTTTGCAGAATGCAGAGAAAGAAACAGCTATGGACTCTGCTGGCATTCTCAGATGCACAACATGATCCAAAATCTGATTGTAAGACGATGCTATCAGTCTTTCTTTTCTTGCTGCCTGTGGGTTCAGAATATAAATCACAAGCTGCGTGTGCTTCAGCTGATCCTGTTTGTTCCCACTGTGACCTTATAGTAAATGTATTGTTTTTTCATTTATATTTAAGAACAGATGAAAGTATGTTGGGACTCAGTTCCCTCTCCACACAAACTAAATCAATATTTCAGACACATTCTGTGGTACCAATTAAGTGTTGCCCATCAGAAGTAATGGTGTTTGTTTTAGAAGTTACCACACCATCCATTCTATTTGTTAGTTATTCTCTCAAGTATGTAACCAATGAAAGTGGAGTCAAAAGTTTGTTTAATTGACATTTCTTCCTTTCGAGTTGCAAGAGAACTGTGTATATACAGAAAGCACACTGTGAACTGGGTAGTTAAGTAGGTATAAAGTCATTGATGTTCTTCCTCTGCTTCCACTACATGGTACTAAGTATTCAGACCTGTGTCTGTGTGTCAGTTTAATTATTAAGAGCCTCTCGCTCCACAAAGCCAGAGTATGCTCTTTGATATGCATGGAACCCCTCTCTCAACCAAGAGAAACCACCACGGCAAGCCAGTTGTGTGCAGCCTGGCTGCCAAGGACTGCAGCGCTCGCAGGCAACTCGCAGCGAAGGCAGCCGCTTTGCCAGTCAGCAGGCTGCAGCAGTCACACAGCCATGTGCTGCAGCAGGAGGGAAGCAGGGAACCTCAAACCTGCCTGGAGAACACCAGTTGCCGGACTGTGCGGGCAGCATTGAAGGGACAGCCCCAGGCTCTGCACATTGAGAGATGCATCGCTCCCGTTTTTGTTGTAAACTCGGGGCCAGGATAGAGCAAGTTGCAGGATCAAGATGGTGCAAGGAGCCCCTTTTCTCTTACTGTACCTAGGGAAGAGGTAAAAACTGTGTTTGCACCACAGAGGAAATGCAGCCTGCATTTTTTGCAGATCTCTTTTTTTGATGAGGAATATTCTTCTGCAGTATTTACATAAGAATCAGTGGAGGAAAAAAGAGCATGGTGATATATTCCCAGAGAAGAGCATGTTCTGGATATAAGAACATATATCTATATGTAATAGATATATATTACTATATACATAGACACGCAGGGAGTGACCAGAACTTACAAAGTAATTCCTTACTAAAATAATTTTCCAGACTTTTTTGGAAATATTTAGCAATTTTGTACTAAATTAAAATTAGTTTAAAACAATTAATAGAAAACACTTGTAACAGGAAATGGGCTTTTGACCCAAGCTCAAAAAGGTAGAGGAGTAGCGTGTGGATCACGGGATTTCAGTTCTGTATGGAAAGTGGGAAAATATTCATGGAAAGGAATAGCATTCATTCCATGAAAGAAAGTGAGAAATATCTTTGGATAAAAAGGGAGCTGAGCAAACCTGGCAGGGTAAGGAAGCTATTTTCTTAAAAGACAAAAATAAAAATGAAAAAAATGCATTCAGCATGAAAATACTGGTTGTGCAAATTGAATAGTTTCAGATTAATTAAAAATAAAGTTTTTCGATGAATATGATGAAATTATTAAAGATGTTCCTTAATTCTCTTTGTAGATGTTGAATTGTCAATAAAATACAAGACAATTCTTAATATATGTTGAAAATATGCCCTCAAAACCGATTTTTAGATGGCCTAAATGCAAAGATTTTAGATTATTGTAGCACATAACAAATCACTTTGTATATGGGAAGTCATTTGTATATGTTTGTATGTAAATCTATGTTTGCCTGTGTATCTACAGATAGGCATATAGGTGAATATAACTAGAATAAGCCCTTTCTCCACTCTATAACTTTAAAATAAACCTGAAGCAGTTGTGTAATAGATTGCATAGGTGCACTTCTATCCTTCCTCCTTGTTTGTGTGTTAGTTTTCTATACGTCTTCACATTTGTTCAAGTACTGTCTCTGGCTTTGAGCTACTGTGTCAGCCTGGTTTCACCATGAACGGTGCTGTAAGTCCTTCTGCTGGAGTTTCTCATGAGGGATGCTCGAGTAACAGAAAGAGGGTAGGGCAAATCAGTTCTGACAGTGTCAGTGCTAATTTATTGCAAAAGAGCTGCAGACAAGTACAGGAATAACAAGATGTTATGTGGAGCGGCTCCATTGCAGTCGTGCCGCCTGCATCATTCTTTAGAGGGAATCTGTAATGGCATTCCTCTGGTCAGGGCTTGCTATATGTCTCTATGTACCACGCAGTGCAGCAGCAGTTCTGCTTTGATCCTATCTGGCTCACACCAAGTGCTTAAGGTGTGCACACATTGTGACTTTTGTTTGAATGCTGTTTTGTTGGCAAAATAAAAACTTTTCTCATCTCATGTTTAATTCTACAACTGTGATCACAGAGAACTGTACTCAGTCAAATTGATCTTGACAAATTGGTATTGACTAATGGAAATTCACATACAAATATATATGCATGTCAAATGTTTATTTTTCTCATGGAGAAAACAAACATATATGGTGAAGTTATACCTGATTAAGTAAGTGTTGGAAATTATTCTAAATTTGACCAAGTTCTGTGGGTTTATGCTGTTAAATAGCAACAGTGACTTTGGCTCTGGGAGATGAGCTTCCCATTAAAGCCTAAAGCTGCCTGTGATACTGCCATAAGAGGGCATCTGTGTGGCCTGAATATCAGTTCTGAAAGGCTTCAGGGTTGTGATAGAAACAAATTGTCACCTCCTTCGCAGTTTGGAGAGACTCATGCTTTCTTACGTACATGTACTTCCTTTGTAGGCAGTGCTTTAAAAATGGCTTCTTCAAGATATCCTATATTCTCTCTTACCCAGACTGGGAGCATACAAAGGAGCAGTTGTTTTCAAGATTTCAGTTTGGAATAGCTAGATGAATACTTAAAAATGCTTGATGTGCAAACTGTTATGATGTGAAAATGAAATATGTTATTCACATTCATTTTTCACAAAGTAAAACTGAGGAAATACACTGTATTGTAAATTCAATTTTTCTCCTAAAATATGTCCTTTTGGCATAAATTACACTTAGAATTGTACTTTAGTCTTTTCTCCAGTCTCAGATCTGCCTGCACCAGTTGGTGTATGTGAATCCATTCTGATGCTGATACTTGGATAACATACCAGGTAATTTATTACCTGACGTGGATCAGGGAGTTCACATGACACTTAGCCTTACGATCTGCACGTGCTGTGTTTCAGTTTCTCAGGAAAGTTGGAAGCATTGCTTCTAATAGTGAGTGCTGAGAGGGCTTGGACCTTTCTACCTGAGATAACCTCATAGTAGCTATGGCCTACAGAAATGCTCGATTCTCTTGAGATAAAAGAAGGCTTTTCATAAAAGTATCTCTCTTCCAGGTTCGTGCTTAGCTTCAACTTTCTTTTCTCAAGTATCTGTAAGGCTTTTTGCATTTGCAGAGGCTTTATGCTGTCTTGCTGGCAGGAAAACAGCAGGTTCTTCTACTGTGGGCTTTTCATCTTGTGCTGACCTCTGTGCTGCTCTGGTCTTGAGTTAGCAAGCTTAAGTCTAGTTTGGAGCTACGTGTATACTACAGAAATAGATTATAAATGCAATGCATACCTTCCAGGAATTTCTGTTAATAACAACATGCTGCAAATGGGATGAGGCCGGAGCCTAAGTGGATGGGGAGCGTTTCTTTCTGGCTAGCAGTTTTCTCTCTGATAGTATGTGAAGGTTCTCCTGTTATGCTAGATTGCTTTTAACTTTATAGATAATGTTAACTCTATGAATTTGTCTTGGGATGTCTTCATTTTTTTAAGAAATTTACTTGGGAATTAGGGATGTGGTACATCTAATCTACAGACCTGGACTTTCCTGTTATCTCACAGCTTTCATTTCCAACTTTCAGTTTGCTAGACCAAAGCCATGGTGATTAAGCTTTTGTCTTGAGAAGGTCTGAAGCTATTTAAGAAGTAATAAATACATTTCTTCTAATACCAAATGTTTCAGGATGTTAAAAGCTCCTTGGTACTAGGGAAAATTCCTTGTATAACAGTGTTTCCTTAAAGACTGCTAGGTAACCTGGTGGTAAGCCTTGGCCGTTGATAGGTCACTGCCACACTGTACCAATTTATCTCTCAGAAATATCCAGGAACCTGTGATGGAGCAGAGAACTTAATGTTCAGATTTCACTGACAGGTGGGTAGTAGAGTATGAGGGAAACATTTTTACTGAGCAGTCTGAGGACAGAAGACTACTATTTGGATTTTGTTTACTCAGTATCACAGGAAGTTTGTCTTGTCAAGCCCCCATAAAGACATAGCTTGTGAGCTTACCTCGTAGCTTCTGTCTGTCACACAGCTGCCAGTGAGTTTGCTAGGCTTGTTTCAAAGAAAGAGTTCTAAATGCAGGCAGAAATATATGCCACTAGATTTGTTCAGTGGGAAAGTTGGTAGTGCTCTTTGGTACTAGCTACCAATTTCACTGCTGAAATAGCATTAGTTCAAAATTTTTCTTTTCAAGATTTTTTTTTTTGAGTGGTAATTTTTAGTTGTTATTAATGCTGTAGCTATCCTCCCTGGGAGTTTTAAGCAGTGAAAAAATGCATGCTGAAAAACGTTGGAATTTAAATGAAAGGTATAGCAATCAGAAAACAATTTAATCAGGAAAATTTTTTACATCAAAGTCCTTTCATGGTTGAAGGATGCTGAGTGCTATTGGTATTCCAAAGTTCGGGTTAAATTCAGTTCATGATGGCTGAAGAATGCAGTACATCAGTAAGGAAAGGTGAGTTGCAGCTCAAATGGTAATTGTGCCAAATTTTCAGGCGATGTATTGAAGGTTGCTTTTTTTTTTTTTAGTTATTTATAGCTGACCTTTATTGTTAAGGGAAAATCTGAATGGATATAAGTCTGTCTTGATATACTGTACACTGGTACTTTCCTATTCATTATAAAGGATCTTGCAACATTGATAGCATTAATGACTGCTCTGTTCATGGGAAGCATGAGAAACTGTCCCACTTGGAGAGAAGACTGACTAAAAGGGGATTAGAAGTGGTACAGTGCTATCTGTCCGTTTATTAGCAAATACATGCAGAAATGCTCCATTTAATTCACTGTTCTCTAAGGAGGAGTAACTTCCAAGAAGCAGTCTGAAATACTGATATAAAACCTTTTAGAAGCTGCTCAATCACAGCTGGGGATGGATGGGGGCAGCCTTCCCTGCTTATGAGGAGTAGAGACCTGCTGAACTCCTGCCTGGCTGCAGAAAGTGCTGACCTCCGCACTCACCCAGAGAGGGGAAATGTTTAACTCTGAGTTACTCAGCACTGCATAGGATTAAAGGCTCTGGCTTCAGTCTATTTAAATGCGTGTTCAAACTTTCTTCAGTACCTTGAATTAGATTATCAAAATGGAATTATATTTTAGAAGACCAAAATTTGATATGAAATAGAACTCATTTTCTTGCCCGTCTCAATTATGACAAAAAGATCGCAGTGCTTTTTGTACTACTATGCCAAGTGCCCAATGCGAAGAAAAAAGCCTATAACAAAAATTAAGAGCTTCCCATTGCTGGACTCCCTAGTAGTGCTCTAGCTTTGAACAAATTGGTATCCACAGCTCCAGCTTCAAACCCTAAAAGAAAGTGGCTTTGTTTGATAGTTTTATTATATGTTTTTAAACTACATGCAATGAGAGAAGTGGTGATTTAGTGGTTCTGCACTACTTTACTGACTCTAGTTCAGATTATAACAGACTGCTAACCCCTATTTCTCACCTGTAACTCCTGCCTATAAATTATAAACATGCTGGCACAATCATTATATTATTATTTTTTTTTATAGCTTTCAATTTACAACTCTGGCTGTCCTTGAGCTGGTTCTTTGTATTTGTTACAGTCTCCTGAGGGAGGATTCATTGACTGGTGACTCCACATTTTAACTCAGAGAAAATTCATTCTCATTCTGGTGTCTTCAATTTTTCAGAAGACCTTACTGTTCTTCATTGATTATGGACTGAGGATTAATTATGCTGTCACTTAGTGTATTTACATGCTTGAGCAATATATTGACTCACTTATTTTAGTATGGTCAGCATTATTCCTTGGTATGGGGCATGTTTATTTTATTAATGGTTGCAGAGCAACATGTTGCCATTAGAATGAATGGAAGAGATCAGATAGCGAAGCTGTATTTATTCCCTCAATAAATCTCTAAAGATAATTCTCTCTTACTACTCTGAGAACTGGAATGCCTACATCCTTTGCCTTGAAAGCTTCCAAAAAAAAAATTCGTCTTTTATGAAAGAAGATTACTCTCTTGTACATTGTTTCACACAGATCAGTGTATTATCCAATTAAATGTGGTATTATCTGGATCTGTTTTTTCAAATACATGAGAATAGAAGTGTGATGAAATGTGAGAAATTTGTGGTATGGATTCTTATTTTTAGGAATTGGGTATTTCTGTCCATCTTGCAGAACTTTAGAGATAGATTGTTGGATGTGATATGTTTAATTTGAAATATTTCTCAAAGAAGTTTTCAAAGGGAAAGTAAGTTTTAAAATACTTGAGGTTTAGACATTTTGATGTACTGAAACTACTGCTAGTTCTGAGCCTAACCACCCACTGTTCCAGGAAACCCACACACAAGCTAAAAGAGGGGATGTCCCAGGACATTTTCTAATGTAGTACCTTTGAGGGTGACAGCACTGTTATCACTGTTCTTCCTTCCATCTGCTTTTCCCTAGAACGTTTGGTGTTGGCTTTGAGTCATTAGGAGACTGCTTGAAAGCCTGTGCCATTTACAGAAAAGATTGTTTCCCAGTACAGCACTGCATCTCCACGCTCAGATGAGTATACGTCTTACAATTTATACAGTGTACACCTGTGAAAAAGGGATTCCTCTCCACGATGTGTACTGCGGGGAAGTGTTGAGGTGAAATACAATTGAGGTATTGACTGACACTGTGACATACTGCCACTTCAAATTGCACAGAGGCTACTGAGAACTGCACGGCCTCCAGTCTGAATTGGCAACACGAAGTCCAAAAATGTCACCTGCAGTTCTTCCTGATAGGCTCCCTTTCAGAACTCTGGACTTTTGAGGTCTCATGTAAAAGGGAATTCTACCACAGGAGAAGTATGCAAATATGAGCATACACTGCAGAAATGTACTCTGAAGACCATCTTAACTTGTCAACAAATGAACGTTGTGTAGAGATGGAAGTAAGTTAGAGGTCAGGAGGTGGCACGTCTTTTCCTTCTATTGCAGGCAGCAAACAATGCACCAGAAATGTTTTTGTTTTTGTTTTTTTTTTCCCTGAAATGGATATGTCATAGTTCCTTGAGCACTCTGGCAGATGTTTTGTTAGGTTTAAATCCATTGTAGCCATAAATCCCAGACTACTGGGATCCCTAATCCTTCTCCTTCATCTCACTTGTAAAGGATGAAATTGTTACTATGAGTGGAGGAAGCACTCCAAATTGACAAAATAATCCTATAAATTTTTAAGTCTGTGTTGTATAGAAAGAATTTGAAGATTATTCTTTCACTTGTTTATACAGGAATAAGGCAGAATTTTTAGCTTACTGTACTGTTTGTTTTCTCAGTTTGATATTAGTTTTATCATTTTCTAGATGTTTGAAAGTTTCAGGTGTAATGTTTCACACAGAAAAACTATCAGTAAGAGAAACTATTCAGTGCTACTTTAAGCATATTTGAATTATGGGAATAAAGCATTTCCATCAGGAGATGGAAAATAACTTGCTTCAGAAGATAGTGTATATGCTTATACTTACTGGGTATCCTTAGAATTACCCAGTGTAGTCTTTCTTAATCTCATTTTAATTGTAACTGTTATTTCTTACCAGATTTCTTATCGTAAGACTGCATTTCACAATTAGAAATTAAAATTGATGAGCATTGATGTATATCACTTGATTTTTCTCTGTCAGGGACAGATACCTGATGGGAGACTTTGGTCTGTCTGTGCAGTGACAGTATGAGTCGCACTGGCTGTGTTATCTCCACTGTGGAGCTCTAGTATACAAACACAGGTCTTTCAAACTCATCAACTTCTTCGTTGTTCTGAATAGGTTTTTCTTTCTCTCTGTGAACTGAGGGAGTTTTTCTAGAATCTAAAATGATATCAAGGCTGCACTTGAGCAGTAATTAATAGTAGTATTAATTTAGTGTTCTTACTTTGAGGTGCATATCTGTTAACAACTCAGTAGCTCTTCTCTGAAGATGGCACATCAGAGACCTTCATAATGTGTTTGATACTCAGCTCGATTAGCTCCTTCACTTTGATAGTGGATGGACTTGAGGCAGAGCAACTGTGAGCTGCAGGACTCAGCACTCCAGCCATACCTGTTTCCGTAACATATTCTTAGACTCTTCTGTTGTCATTGATTTCATAGCTACACAGCAATATCTGGTGATGCTACAGAGGAAGCGTCTCCTGTTTGACAGTGTTATGCCAGTAAGTACATTTCAGGTCAATTTTCAGAATTATTAAAGTGCTGGTCTGATACAGAAAAGTTTTTGTGATGCTTTTGTCAATATGTAGTAGGTCCAATTTGCTGTGCTGATATTAGGGTACAGCTTTTTTGCATCACAAAATAAGAAATTATAATAGTACTGTGGGTTTAGGTGAAGCCACAGGCCTTCCTGAGATAACTGACTATCTCTTTGCATCGCTTTCTCTGAGAGTCATGGAACTTCTGATGTCTTCGACTTAGCAAGTCTATCATGTTAATTTGGTATCAAGGTGCAAGCCACTTCTAAATGTCATTTCCATAGTAACTTTAGGATGCTGGCATAATATCCAAGCAAAGGTTTCAAGGCAAGTTATTCTTCTGTCCTTCCTGTTGCTGTGCACATGCAAAGGCAGAAAACTGTCTCATCTTCGGCGAGGTGGGCTGAGGTGAGGGTGAGTGCTGCTTGAGTCATCGCAACCTGCCTGACTTCTGTGGAAGCACAGCAGCGTGAGGTTCGTGTTTCAGAAAAAATGAAATATTTAATGGTGCTAGTTTTATGTAATTTCTAGGTTAGCCCTAATCTGTGATCACAGTGGTCAGTGGAAGGAGAAATTACTGAAAAGAGGTGTTGTATGAACAGCCAGAAAACTTCTATCCAGTGATAGCAATGTCATTGGATGTGGAGGAATTCTCGTGTGCGCACATAGTGTTTCCCTGGAGCTTACCGAAAGTGATTAAATGTACCTAGAATAGCTCAGAACAGTTTGATACCTTAAGTATCACTTGACACAATGTTCAAGAAATAATGATTGACCCAAAATAGAAAATGCTCGTTTCATCAAGAGACCTGAGAAAAAAGGAGGTGCAGTCTTTGTGTGTAAGAAAAGAGGGAAACCCATCTGTAATAGGTGCCTTAGAAGATGGGGAGAAAGGCGAGGAAAGGGAAGATGATTCAAATCTTTGTGTAGGAAAAGCAAGGGAGAACCACAGGAAGACAACTGTACCATTCTGAAAGCGTATTCCACACAGTAGGATTAGCTCCATGCAGTTCACTGAACAAGAGCTGTGCATTGACTGCATGACAAAAGCAGTCTGTGGTTATTCGCTGTCTCATGTTTTTCACTTGTTCATTCTTTTAAAGAATTTTCTTAGTACTTTTCTGCCTTTACCAGCTCACATTGTTTTACTTATCATGTGTGTCCTGGGGGATTTTTAAGGAGGATTGAGAACTGTTTGTGTCAGATGGAGCCTGAATGCTAATTACCATCCTGACAGGGTATAATAACACTGTAAGAGCATCAGTGAAGGAAAAAAAAAAAAAAAAAAAAAGAGCAAAAAAAGAGCAGAATATACAATTATTTTATAAAAGAGTTTCTTTCCATGAGGGGAAAAATCTGTACATTTACGATCTGTGACAAAGGAGATGTTTAACTACGTAAGTGAATTACCCATAGCTCTGCATACATGTGTGTATGGAAGAGGATGAACTTGAAATGACATTAAGCAATTTTGTTGTTGCAAGGAAGGACTAGAAAAGGTAGTGAACTGCAAAGCTGCATTTTCTTTTCTTTCCAAAGCCTAATTCAGGCTGATAAATGAAACTTGACGTAAAGCAGAAATACTTTATAGACTTATATGGAAATGTTTATTATACTGTGCAAAGCTTTCATTTTTCTTCATGCTATGTTCTAGGAAGAAACTTACAGCATGTTGAAAGTAAACTGTAGAGGACCTAAGCTGTGTCAGTATTAATGATGTGTTTAGATGGAGTTTATTCAAGTACAACAAAGGATTATCTAGCAATGATGTCTCTCAGCAACAAAACACCCTTACTCTAAAAATAAGTACATTAGTTAAAATTTTTCTCTCAACCAATTTGATAGTTTGTATCAATACCTGCTTTTCAATTTTCCCTAATTTAGAAAATTAGATGATGTGACATTCTGCAAACTAAATTCTGAATTTCCTCAGAATTTCAAACTAAATTCTGAATGTCCTTGGTTTCAAGCAAAAGGAAACTTTTTACTCCGCATAGGTTGATCAGAAGTGATCTTTTTCAGAACTCTTAGCTTAAGTCCTGCATGTGTTAGCAAATGACAGCTGAAGAACCTTGAACCTGTGATGTTCTTCAGCTTACAAAAATAAGGTAATATGATATATCAGATATCTCAATTGGATGCCTGGAATCAGAGCACAGAAATACCTGGCATAGGCTAAAGAAAGCAGTTAAGGTTAGTCTCTACATGCATGAAAAAAAAATTTTCTCAGGAGGCTTCCTATGGGGAACATCACTTACAGTCTATTTCTATCATCTTTCATCTCAGGCCATATGTAAGAGCAGAATCATGAGTACTGTACTAAATACTCATTTGTAGTCACAGTAGATGAAGCAGAGAAAAAGGAATCTAATTTAGAAGAAACCTGGAACAGAAACGAATGTTTGAAGTTGAAGAGTAAGCCTGTTGTATAAGGAGCTGTAGCCAGGTGGTCTAACTACTAGTGCTGTGAATAAAGCTTTTAAAAACAAAGTGAAAGGGTTGTAGATAACCATATATATATACAAGGAGTAACAGGGGAAATTTTTACATAAAACAGGGGGAGTAAATGTACAGTGTAGACTCCAGTACGTTAATTTGCACTTTTAATGTAGTCTGTGGGGATAGAAATATTTAAAATAGCGCGTATGCATTTACTTGAGTTATTGTGTTATTTTCTCTTCTTCAAGAAGGACGAAAATATTTTCCTCTATTCCTTTGAATAGTTTGGGAATGTGGACACCTAACATTTAACAAGATCCTTGATCGATATGCACTGGAACAGGTTGCCCAAGGATGCTGTGGATGCTCTATCCCTGGAGGCATTCAAGGCCAGGCTGGATGTGGCTCTGGGCAGTGTGGTCTGGTGGCTGGCGACCAGGGGTGTTGAAACTAGATGAGGCAAACTTTGAGTTCCTTTTCAACCCGGGCTGTTCTATGATTCTATGATAGAAAAGTGCTGTAGTCATCAATTCAGCACACGGTGGTGTCAGTGTAAAAATAGTTTGATTATGGCTACAAGGAGCATCCCATTGTATAGAATATGGTGGTCACTTATAATGTGCTTAGCAGTAAAGAGCTTCTTTTTGGCTTATGGTTTCTTTTCCTATTCTCATATACATGTTTGTAAGAAAATTTTCTGTGTATGTTTCTACACCAGTCTGAATTTTATGGAGTCAAAGACTAACAACCAGAAAAGGCCAATCTCTGTACCATGGCGGAAATACATGGAGATAATATTGCTGGGATATTAAATTGCTGTACAGTCACTGCAAGAATGAAGGAACCTTATATGATAACCCCTGAAAGATCAGTTAATAGAAGCCACTCATGTCAGCAGTCAGTCACTATTACTTGTTTTAATACTAAATTAAGTAGTTTAGTAATGTGTCAAATATTTTAATGATATACTTTAATTTTTAGTAAAACTTTTCTTGCAGTTTGTTGTCAGGTAGAACAGAAGGTATATTATTTGTCTCCCTGCATTTCATTTTGCAGTCAAAGTTTGACAGCAACAGTACTTTGCACAATTTAAATGATACAAATGTAAATAATATATGTGCTTACTACATCTGTGGCAGATACGTGACAAGCTGGCTTACCATGAATTGAAGTACTTCAAATATTTTTGCTTAGAAAGGATGATCATTACATAGGCTGCAGTTACTACTTGTAGAGGGAGCTGGTGGCATCTTGATTTTATAAGTTGATGGAAAAATTCTTGGTTACTTCAAATGCAGATTTTACCCAATTATTTGAGGAATACAAATAGCCAGATCCCTTTTTTTATCATGGAACAAATGAAATTATGCATTGTATCATAAAGCCTCCGTGGTAAAATCCGTCTCAGAATGGAACTTTTTCTTTCTCTTGTATTTTGACAAAAGACGTCCCCTTTAAATTGTAACTTCAGCTTGGTGCTTTCTTTCTCTTTCAAGGGGAACTGTTTTGAACACTGCTTAACAAATAGAGACAAGTCTTCAATTAGATGGATTCACATAATTTGAAAGCTATTTTGCTTTAGGTTTACTAGACAATTCTGTGTTCTAAAAAAAATGTGCATTTCCTGCAGGTCATGATATATATGACTATAGCTATTTGCAAGAATTTCAGATAGTTGTATTGATGAAGTTGGAGCCCAGTGTCACGCTTCATGCCCAAAGTCATTTGCATCCTATGTGATGAAACTTTGGTGCCACAAACAACATTGTATATCAGTATCACATACAAACCACTCAGGCAATATTCAGAAAAGACAGATTTGTGCCTTGATTCATATGGTTGCTCTCTGGTACTTAAAAATCAGGCTGTATATACTACATGTGAGATAAGCGAACCATTAATCTGAGTCAGTAGCCATAAAGCCTCCCATATCAGTTTGAAATATATGGACCTCCGTATCTGAGAAATGACAATTCCTATATACATCCCAGAGCACAGAAACAGATTTTCAGAAGTGTAGGCTAGTACTCTATTAAAAATATTATTTTATTTTCTATTAGTCAGTGATTCTATTGAAATTAGCATTATTTTCAGAAATTGAAAAGTAGACTGTGAATTCTGCCATATTACTTCAGTGCAAACAAAGCAGTGCCATGACAAACAAAACACATTCTTCAGATGAAATTGCAGAATTGCCAAGCAAGCAGAGTCATATGTGTGAGCTTCTAAACTGAATGGCTGGTTTTTCCATGCTCATGTAAAAATTGGAGGGTCTGGGCTGTCAAAATTTGTACCTTATCTTGAATGTACAAGGTTGACAGTTGGCCACGCTTTATACAAGCAAATGCTTGGGCTTCAGCTTTCAAGTTACTCCATTTTTTTTCTATTACAGATGACCTTGGGCTTTCCTGCCAAAAAAAAAAAAAAAAAAAAAGCTCTTGCACAAAGATGCTTGCTTTTGGTGGAGAAAAATCTTTTAATAGTGTTCTGTTTGAAAACCTGATCATTGCTGAGCACATAACTGATTGCAGTAGATGTAAGAGTCCTTTATGTTGCGATTGAACATGACAGGTGAAGCAAATCCAGTGGTCACCACTAACTGGCAATGACAATTGGTGTAACTTCTACTCAGAGCTATAACACACCAGGAGCATTTGTTGCAAAACCGCTCTGAGAAACTCAGCAGTTATTCTCTATATCTTCTCTTCCTTATTTTTCATAGAGCTCTCAACCAAAGTAGGGAGAGTTCTGGTTACAGCTCATGTTCTATTAATTTTTCTCTAGCATGTCAGCATTTTATGAATCTGACTATTTTGTTGATGGGGAGAAAAAAATTCAAGTGCAAGTAGCAGTATTAGCAATAGATATAGTATTCCAGTAGCAAATTAAAATAAATGCTTCCATAATTAAAAGAAAAACATCTTTTCATCCTTAGCACGTAGTCTCTTATACTTTCTTGTTGTATTACATTTTACATGCACAAAAATAAAATTCAAATAGAATTATTTGGTTTACAAAATTGTGCAGTATGTTAGAAAATAGATGTCATTCATGCAAGTTAAGTTAATCTGTCACATACTTCAATGTTTATACAACCTTTAATTGCATAAAAAGTAGGATCGTAATGTATTAATATAACAGAATTAAATAACTGCATCCAGTTTCCACTTGATGCTCTTTTTCCATGCATTCTGAGAGTATGCTTGGAACACAGAGCACAACTAAAATAATAATTATATGCAGCATTGTAGATTGTCAATAAAAACACTTTACTCTTCAGTGTCTAAAATAAGATATCTACATTCAAGCTTAAGATAATCATTTGAGAAATATGCTGTGTACCCTCCCTGAAGTCTTCAACTGGTCTCAGTCTCTTCACGTGGTACAAGTGGTCCTCTCACAGCCGTTTCTGACTTTTGCTCCAGTTAGCTGTTAGGACATTTGACTTCAATTTATTTTTTCCAAAAACAGCAACACATGAAAAGACTTCATGCCTCTATTGCTTTGTGTGTGAACAAGACCATAATGGTTCCAGTCTTCGTGTGACAGAGCTTGTGCTCTGCTGTAATTGAATCGCTTGGTTTGAGAGTGTAGCAGTAGTTGTGTGTGAGAGTGGTTTGACTCATTCTGAAATAATCTGCCTGGTCTGTGGATAAAAGATCTTGTGACACATTTACAAGAGTAGTGCTTAGCTGTACTCCATATTGGCTGGCATGGTCACAGACTCCTCAGGGTGCTGTTAGAGTCTAATATTGTTAAAAGCTTCAAAACCTCTCAAGCAGAACCCCTACTGGAGCTACGGGGAGTTCTTCATGCCCAGCACTTTGTAGGATCATGCCCATGAATGTAAACTGTTTTAGGGTTCCCTGGGAAGAAACCATAAGCCTCAGAAGTGTTTCACAGCACTGTAATATGACAACAGCGTACATACGGCTACAGTTTGCAAAACATGACTGGGGAAATATAAATGGAAAGCTCTTTTTCTTTCACTTTATTTAAATTGGGTGTAAAATAGCAGTAAAATATTTTCTGATCCTGGGCAGATCCTGTCAGGTTGGTGCAGCAGTGGGCAGAATGCCCAAGGTGATGCTGTGATGCTGAGGCGTGTCCCCAGGTGCAGGCTGGCGTTATTGGCAGAGTGTGCCAGCTCATCACTCTCCTCCTTCCCAGCAGAACAGCAGATACTTGGCAGCATGGAACCTTCTGAGCCAAATGCTGGTTCGTGGCCAAGGAATAATAACGCTCTTAAATCAGGCAGGAATATATAATATAAAACTCTTCAGTCCCTTTTTCATCCTAAACTGTCTAAGTGCTTACAGTTGCTTAGCAGAGCATCCTATGCAGAGTTCTGTGGGCAGTGTAAAAACAAATACAAGAAGTAGGTAGGATCATTCTGAGTGAGCGTTTGTGTGATATGATACCCCTAACTGCAGGGAAGTGGTACAATTTTTTCTCATTAGAGAATGAGGAAAAGCTTACATTAGTTATCATTTCTAAACTCTCTCTTCCTGCCATTTTCAAATGTCTGCATGAATTCCAAGTGGCTCAAATATTTGGGCAGCTATTTAGAAACCATTGCGTTTTGTTTGGAGTAATTGCAACTTCTTCAGTTTGCATGCTATGTAGGATCCATTGGCTTTGAAACAAATACATCATTTTGAGAACGTCTTCCTAAGATGGCCAAGGATATGTATCATCCCTTCTTCGCTGATATTTTGATGTTTTAGGTAACAGATTTTTTTCCTTTTTGTTAAGAATGAATTATTTACCTGAAGATTTGCGTACACTGTTCTTGCATTATCAAGCAGCATATTATGCTACTTCCGGAGACAAGTTTGCCTTTTGGTACAACAGCAGTCTCATCTGTAAAACGTTTTTGGTATTTACCCTCTCCACAAGGGTGTTGTGAGAGTTAACCAGTGCTTTGAAGAAGCTCTTTGAGAGTCTGAGATTACTGCCAGCAATTTCAATAATCCATAAAATAATATAGCTATGGAAACTCATTTGGAGTTTTTTCCTCATTTGTAGTTGATGGCCATTTATTTTTTTCAACTGATAAATTACTTCCAAACTTACTAACATAAATACCTGGAAGTGTGTGCCATTTATGGTGTGAAATACAAGCAGAGCTTTGTCATCCCAAAGATAAATACTATATTTGAAAAAGGAGCATCCCAGTCACACTTGACCTCTTATACAGATAAAGTCAATAGTGTCTGCAATTACTCTGTGATCCAACAATTCAAACCAATCTGTTTTTAAAAACAAGTCATGCATAAATTCAAGCTAAGTAGTGATATCCTATGATTCTGATTCATGCTGTGCTGACAAACGCTCATAAAAGCAGATAAGCTGTATCAAGAACTAATTAAGAACAGTGTTTTATGTCTCCTTTGCATAAAATTAAATAGCAGCATTCTGGAAAAAACTAAAGGAACTAAATCCAGTGTATTTTTTTTTGTATTTGTATCTTAAACTTTAAATTATATCCCAGTGTTTTTTTTGTTTTTGAGGGTTCAATTATTGCACATAACTCAAGGTTTGAATGCCAGAAATGAGCTATAGGCAGCAGGAAATGAAGATTTCTTATTTCACCAAGTTATATTGGTCTGATTAATTGAGAGGTGTGGTCGTTTAGAATAATAAGCCTACATATTATTCCTTATGCAATTAAGAATAAAATGATCGGCTTCTCTCAGCAACGTGCTTATTTCAAGGAATATCTTGTTTAAATGTTAGGGAGGGACATATTATCTGATTGCTCAGGTAACCTCGATCATGGCAAAATAGCAAAAAAAAAAAAAAAAAAAAAAAGCCTGAAAATTCACTGTATTGATTTTTCTACTTGATGCATCTAATTTTACTGTCTTTGTCCTGCCCTAGATATGGCCCTGTCATTCCTCTAAGTCGTTTGCTGGTGAAGTACTTTCAAACACAGAATGATACCTGGAACTAACATTTGCTTAGTTCCAGTAATTATACTGATTTAAATCAGATGCAATATATGAGAACTTTATTCTCTACACTTTCTTATCAAAGTAAGAATAGTCTCGCTTATAAATTCATCGGAATATTGTCATATACATTAGAAGTAAGTTGTCAGAAGTTGTTGGAAGAGTGCATGAAAGGCTTTGATCAGAATCAAGTCTCCATCTAATTAATGTAATGATCTGTATTACATGGTAATGCGTGTTAATCTTTTGCAAAGACAAGTTAATGTAATAACGGTGACTTTACAATTTCTGGAACTCTCAATCTGAATACTGAAAAATACCGAACTTAGGCATAGCAATACCTTCACGTATTAGTGTCAGGACTATTTACAGAAATGAAAGAGGCACATGACCTGACTGTTGCTAGGGTGCTTTGCATTCAAAGCCAGACTTTAAGAGAACAATTAAATGACTTATTTTAGAAATAATCTTTATTTTTTCCCTGGCTTCTACTGTAATATGTCTTTCATATGATTCATTATATTTTACTTTTTACGCTGAGTTATAAAAAATATTTTCAGATTTATTTACACATGAAATAAGTGTTCTTTGTTGTAGAAAATTGTTTTCTGTAAAGAAATACTGCTGTCTTCTTTCTGCTTTTGTCTTCTGTCTCTTTTTGACATTTATCTAAAATGACTCCAGTGTGTCCTACAGATTTAAGTCTGACAGTACATGTGGAAGACAAAGGTCTCAGAGTAGTTTGGCTTCACTCCCAGTGGAGAAATAGAAAGTGGTAGCAGTTCTAAAACAGCACATTTTGACTGCAGACACCCATAACCTCAGCCTGCTGAGAACAAGAGAACAGGGGAGCTACCCTGAGAAGGATAATTCTCTATGAAACTCGTTGTTGTAATGTATGAATTGTCTACAGTATTTTGTGAGGTTCATCAGACTAGACGTTCAGAGCCTCTGAACCATTCCAACCTGAAGAATGTTTGTGGAACACGTATTTCCCATGGATCCTATTTGTAATTTTTATTCATTAATATTTGAATCTCTGCTCTTCATAAGGAAGTCACCAAAGAATGTGTTGAATTGTCACTAGAGCACAATATTAAGGACAGTTTTTTCTAAATATGTTTTTCAGATTTTTTATAATTTGTTTTGAGCAAATCGTGTGATTATTGGTTTTCTTTTGCTGTTACTGTAGCTCCTATGAACTTGTAGCCCTCTTCTTGAATGTTCCCTAAAACTCTGAGACACATTTTTTTTTCCCCAGATTGACATCTGAAATTCGAATACATATCTATACAAATATTAAAAATTATGAGTCATATAACTTGGTAGGTGTTTTTCTTATTCCCTGACTTGTGTGAATATTCACCGAAGGATAAATTTAAATTATCTCTTCCTGAGATGAAAATTTATTTTCTCTGAACATCTGTGCTTGTAAACTGAATGCTCACGAGAAGTGTTTATAAATGAACTGTTCAGATATTTAATTCAAACGCTGCGAAGTCTAATTCATTTCAAGTTTTAAAGTAAAATTTAATTTTTGTTTCTCTTGGCTATATTTATTCGGTTTTGATGGGTCCTAATAATAACTAGTATGCCGAACTGTCTTCTCTGAAGCCTCATGTATGTCTAGTGCATATGGGAAGCCAGTGGGAACATTACATAGCAGCTGAAGGAAGCCAATGAGAAGATAGTCCTATGGGCAGAAGCAAGCACTGACAACAAATAACAGCTGAAGCAACAGCTAATGATGGTGAATTTAAATCACAAAAAGACTGTGGATGATGTGTGACTGTATTGACACCTAATTTGATAAAAAATATGGCTCCTAAACCTACAGAATATGTGACATAGTAACGTTCATATAAATTTCCATGTAATTGAGGGATAATCTTCCATTGGAGATTAAAAAAGAAAAAAGTTACTCCTTTTTTTGGCAAATCCAGAGACGTGTACCATCTTTGAAATGCAAAATGACCTTGAGTATTCCAAGACTGATTTCTGTTAGGTATACAAATGGAAATGTGTGGAATATTTCTTAATAAATATCAGCAGGAGAAAGTTGAGGTACAAATTACCTTTTATGAAACAGTTTTGCTGTGTAAGATCTCTAGTCTTGCTGTAATTACTTTGCAGTCTCTATTGAGGTCCCCATCAAATAAAATTGGAACGTGTTCATAAGGAAGAAGGGAAATGCTGGTACCATGTTTAAGTTTTTTTTCACAGAAATTTGTGTTGTAATAGAAGTGGAGTAAACTATTTTCTACTATAATATTGTCTTTTTTCTTTCAAAATTCAGTGCTTCATTTCAGCTTTCAGGTTTAATGGCCAAGTCTTGTGGAAGCCAAGTCCCATAAACTTGGTATTTAAAGTAATGTTATTGTTTCTGCATTGCCAGTGCTCATATTGAAATTAGTGGTGCCATTTTTAATATTGTACATGTGTTATCTTTTGTTACGCATTCTTTAGCCTATGCAACTTTTCACACATGCACAGATCCATCTAACATCTGTAGTATAATTTGAAAAAGCACAGCACAGTTTAATTGATGAGATGGGGTTCAATTTTCAGTGTGTTTTCCAGGATGTATTAGTGGATCTTCTATTGAGAAGATCTGAAAGTGTCTGATCTGAAAGAGATCTGAAAGTGTCCTGAGTCACTGCTAGGGAAGAAGATAGCTTAGTTCGAATTTTTCAGCATATATAACAACAACTTGGAGTTTTAAAAATGTCTTACACGTTTCTCCATGCTTTATTGATATGCAGTATGTGTTTGTAATGCAAACTTACAGGCAGTAACAGAAGATAGTGAATGTTCTTTATTTTTATTTAATATAATCTGTTCTTAAGGTTGACCTTTATCTTTCATAGTTTGGGGCCTGGGTCAGCTGTTACTAAATACAACTTAACTTTAATACTGGTATATTTACATTTTATCCAAAAATTTACCTGATTTACAATAGCTGTGTTTGTTTAGTTGTCAGATTAGTCCAAAGTTATTGAATGGTTTCATTTTTTCCACCATCAAGGTAATCTTTTGATCCCCTGGGAAGCTGTTTTCTTGAACCAGAGCATTTCCTAAAATTCCTCAAACGTCCTTAATCTTTCCATCTTTTTGGTGACAGAACAAATGTTAGTATTCGACAATGGAAGATTAAGCCATTTATGATTATATGCTTGTTTTATTTTTCTTTATGCATTCCAAAGGTTTTGTGTTCTACTGATCAAAGCTATTTTAGAAGGGTTTTTTGAATACATTGGCCAACTGTCATTTTATTAAGATTCAACGTATTGACCTGTTTAACTAGCTGCAGAGTACTCCTTCTATTGCAAAGGTTTTGTGTTTGTTTCCAGTCAGATGCAGTGCTCGGTGTTATCACTCTTTTAATGATAAGATAGCAGGCATAATTTACTTTCTGAAATCCATCAGTATCTTGGAAAATGTTCCTTAGGCTTGGCTGTTGGATAAAATAGTTGGTGAATTCTAGCTCTCCTAGGCAGACAGACATTTTAGACACTAACAAGTTGTAAGCATCATGGATGCTGGAAGAGGCAGAAAAGGAATGCAATGTTTTGTCTCCATCTCTAACAGCATATATTTTTTTTCTTTAATTTTTTGCTTTGCTTTTATCTGAATTTTTCTTTCATTTTGGGTGGACTTTATCCTCAGCACCTTCTGAAATGTGCATGTTATGGAAATAATCACAAATACTACATAAATTGCCAGACAGCAATATTGAAGAAAACTATCATGATGGTAAAGCCAATCTATGGGTTTGAAAGTAATGGTCTGTTCAAGAGATGCTGCATATTATGTGTATTTCAGATCTGTCTGCATGTTATGTTTGGTATGGTATATGCTCTCTACCACTACGAATAGAGGTGCCATTTTGGATAGTGAAAATCAAAATCTACGGAGTGCATGTCTGGCACTTACTGCTGGGTGGGAAAAGAGATGCTGCCTTTAAAATGTTAGACACAATTAGAAAAGTCATGTTTTAAAAAAAAAAAAAAAAAGAAAGAAAAAAAAAAAAAGAAAGAAAACAAGAGGCTCTTTCCAGCTTTGTGTTGGCTTTCACATTATTCTTAATTCCCCTTGGCATCATCCCTAACTTGCTTCTTGAGCCGCTGGTGCTTTGGTCCTGTGTGCGCGTCTGTGTGATAATACACACGTGAGTAAATATAGGTTAGAACAGATGTAGAACTGGATGTGTTTACGTGCATGTACACATGTAAAATATAGCCCTATTGCTTGCATTGTTCTTAAGATCCAAATATCAGGCACTGAGCTTGGAGCACAGATGCTGTTTTCAGTAAGATAGTTCTTGTCTGTTTGAATGTCGTGGCAGATGTTTTACCTCGAGGTTAATATCTGACTTGCTTTAAATTCATGTGGGAAATCTGAAAGTTCCATTTCCTATCTCAAAAATCAATAGAAACTTAATCAGAGCTGCTAAAAACAAGTCCCAGTTCTTTTGTAACAGAGAAAGTAAACAAGATACAAAATTAAAAGTGACAGAATATTTTACATGAAGGACATGAAGTACACCACCAACTAAGCTTCAGCTGTACGCAGTGTGTGTCTTTCAAGTTGAGGTTTGACTAGAGAAAGCTCCATCTGTTTTTTTTTCCTTACTGAATAGGTATAGTACATTTAAGGTATTCTTCACATTTTAGTATAATGTAAACACTTGCTACAGACATGAGCTTTTTCATCAAACAGCTTGTACGGTTACCTGGAGGACTTTTTGTCAGTCTAGGTGTTTAATACAGATTCCTCACATGTAGTTGCAATTCATAAGCATATGAATCCAGATCTTGAATGTTTTATTTCATCTTTGTGTCCCTTTTTTTTTTTTTTTTGGTGGACTTCATATTGGTAAAGTCCTGTCTTCCATACCCTGATTATCTCCCTGTTGTTGCTTCCATTTTCTTTTGTCTGGACACATCATATGAGAAGTAAGTGTCTGATATTATTTATACTAAATCTGAGGGATGCTGGTGGTACAGTTTAATTTCAAAGGCTAAAGGATGATAAACTGGCTGTGTTCAGTTTGTATCTGCCTAAATGACTGAGCATTAAGCCTTTCTGGTCACTATAGGAAGCAGCTGGATTAACTTGGGAAACAAGGAGTTAAAATCATGTTAGCAAACTGGACTGTTCTGCCTGTCAAATAAGAATGTAAATAATTGAATTAAAATAGTATGAACTACTAAAGACCAGAAACAGAAAAATAAGAATATGCCCACCATTCTTTGTCATTGTTTTTAGATCTTCAGCATGTGCAGATGCATTTTGATAGAAACTGTTCCAGAGCAGCCAAGCAATTTGTAAACCTGCAAATGGGTATTCCTGAGTAGCTGAGCCTGTGAAAGTCTCGTATATGTTTATTGGTCCAGGTGGTCTCTACCACTGGAAGAGAATATGGTGGTTGGCAGCCAACAGATGGAAAATAAGGTTGAGCAGGACATAGCTAAGCAACAAGAAAGAAGAAGAAATTCATGAGAAAAATGCTCAACACAGATAGCTATAAAATGCATAAGGTCTGGAACATTCACAGGGCAAGACACCACTTTAGAACAGTAGACTTCTCAATTTTCTCTGCCGTCTCGAAGCCTTATCTATGTTTTCCTATCACATTGCTTCTGCAGACCAATCTACTTTTAGTTTGTGGATTATGCAAACAATAAAACCAAGGAGAAGAAACATGAGAAACATCAGGCTTTCTCTATTTGATTCACTGATTCTTTGCTGATGACTTGATAAGTCATTTCAATGGCTGCACTTGTGTCTTAATTTTTTGAGAGGTCTCCATATTATTGGTAGAAATGATGCTCTGAAAATCATTGTGGCTTTGAATGTTAAAGCAAAGAAAGCTGTCCATCATATGAGCTTAACAAACATTACTTCTCTGTTTCTGGTCAATCTCTTATTCTGTTGCATGCATTTAAAGAAGAGCTTTTTTTTTTTTTTTTTTTTACTTTTTCACTTTGACATTTTGAAATTCCTCTTTTCTCCTTAAAGGCAAAGATATAACAAAATCCAGCACATAAGGTGAGCATATAATGAACCTATTATTGCTGCCTCATCTCAAAAAGACATCTTACTTTTCTTTGGCTAGTGATAGTAAGAGAAAGGGCAAGCCTATTAGACATCATCCAAAGAAAAAAAAACAAAGAAAGAAAAAAAGTGTAGGGGAGTTTGTGGGGGATTGTGACTGAAAACCAATTCTGAAAACCAATGTGACAAGCAGAGTAAGATTTGTTGTCTTAACTGCAGCAAAGAAATGACATGTTGAATGACTATCTTGAGCAGAGCTGAAAGAATGCCCAGCAAAAGGGAAGAATCTATGAAGTTCCATGCTAACATAAAGCAAAATTGTGTTTCTGAAGATGCAGAGCTTTGGACTGCTCCACAGGGCCATTAATTCTTTTTGAAGAAGCTAAATGTTTGTGTAAGCAAGAAAAAATTAAAGGAGTGAGTGGTATTCAGGTGGGTGTATCAGTGAATGCTCCTTTCTCATTCCGTGGAACCTGCAGTACCATGGTGAACTCTTCCCCAGGTGGCAGCTGAACAGATTGATGGAATTAACAAAGGAAATGCCTTTCGAAGTATCTGTATAGCTTTACAACTTTTTCACCACTTTATCAACATTATTTGACAATCACTGTTGAAAAATAAGAATGGATGGTGGACATAGCTATAAAGCCTTACCAAATCCATATTATTTTTCAGGCTAGACATGTTTTCTAGCAACACAAACTAATTATTTCTAAATAGGAAGAGAAATATAGTTTTCAGTATGTTAAACTTTTAAATAATTCTTGAAAGAAATTGGTCACATCATCAGTATGATTTTTCTTAAGAAAAAATAATCAAGTGAACATCTAGCAAAGTTATCCTACCAAATACACACGGCTTTCATTTTTCAGTTGTATGTTCCAGAAGACACGTTAATTATCTGTACCTGTCTTTTTCTGTAAAAACATTCTGTGGAAGTTGCATTCTTAGCTTGCTCTTGTTTTCTCTACTGGTTTTAAAACAGCAGCAATTCTGACATCTTCTCCACTTGTTCAGGTTCAGGTCATTCTCACATAAGATGCTCCTTTTTCCTTTTGACCTTTTTCAATAAAATCTTCAAATTGCAGCTCTTAAGTTTTGACTGCACTTTTGAGTGAATGGCTGTTTTATTTCTTCTGCCACACTAAACATGCCTCCTTTTCCAAATGGGGCTCTGGAGGTATCTGCAGGCATCCAGGCACTGTGCTACTGGTTGCTGGTGGGTCCCAGTGTGACCACAAGCTATCAACAGATGGCCCTCTGCCATCATAATGTACCAGTGTATTTTCTGTTGCTTGTGTCTAGCACGAATTCAGTGAATTGAGTTCAGTAAGACTCTTTTCCTAGCCCTGAAGCTAAAAGTGCTTCTGTTGTAAGAAGAGCTGAACATGTTTGACCCTTTTATTAATTGATATGTGAGGAAATACAATTCACTTTTTGTGTCTTCTAATGCTTTAAATTCACCAGTGGTTTGTTAATTAGCAGCCTTTTCTTGGCCATCTTTAACAGTATTACTCCTCTTGTTTCTGCTGAAGAAGGTAACTGTAATAGAAAAGAGATGAAGCAGCCACAGTTCCAGTCAGGAAAAACTGGGAAATGTATATTGAGAGGAATAAAAAAAAAAAATAATCAAAGGATACCCAGTTCACACTGACACAAAGCAGCTGTTCACACAACAAATGTGTGTGCCAGATTCAGGAAAGTCTGTAGTAAGATGCACACATCATCTTATCCTGTAATAAGCAGGTGAAACATCAGATGTGTCACCCTCTTTGTGCACTCTGCCTATTCATCAAAAGAGAAGCAGTGCTTGATTGGTTTATTAGTTTATGTCTGCACGGGCTGTATCTGCTTTAACAGACAAGAGCTGATAGGCTTTGACTTGTAGAAGCATAATATTTGATAGTGAGAACCTACTGTTCAACCTGTATGTATTTCTGAGTTAGTTTATTTGTTTTCACTTTGGACTAGCTGTGCTCTGCTGCCATGTCTAGAAAACACATCTGTAACTCAAGTGTGTGTTCCAGTTTGTGCTCTGGGACCAGGCTGTGGCACAACCACAGTCCAGTCAGTGGGGAGGGTTGGAAAGCTGGCTTTATAAATCCCTTAGTAATATACCAGTGTTGGTGCTTCCACTGTAGATTGACTTCATAGAGGAATCTCCAGGGACTGTTTCAGTGAGATCTTAGTTGTTGTGGTTTAACCTGGCAGGTAGCTAATCACTACACAGTCATTCACTCAATCCTCCCCCTTCCCAGTGGGATGGGGGAGAGAAGTAGGGAAAAGAAAAATGAAGTAGAACTTGTGGGTTGAGATAAAGCTATTTACTAATATAAAGAAAAGTAAAAGGATAATATTTATTACATGTGAATTTATATAGCAGGTGATTCACAAGCAATTGCTCACCACCTGCTGACCGATGCCCAGTTAGCTCCCAGAGCAGTGGAAGAGAGGGATGTGAACTCCCACCCCCTTCAAAGTTCTTTCTACATGCTGTCAAATGGTATGGAATATCTCTATGGCCAGTGCAAGTCATCTGTCCTGATTTGGTTTCAACTCAGTTCTTTGGGCCCTTTGCTGTGAATGGCCTTGGCTCTGTACAACACAGCTTTGTAGCAACTGTAAATGCAGGTGTTACCAACACTCTTTTTCTCCTACAACCAAAACATAGCATCCTACCAGACACCGAAGAAAACCACTCCATCTCAGCTGGAAGCTAAGACAGTAGTCAAACAGATTCATGCATGAAGGTTGTGAGGGGCGAGTGAGGCATGGAGAATAGAAACAGAGCACTTCACAAGGGGTCTGGTGACACAAGTAAATGCCAGCAGGCACCTTCAGGATCTGCCATAGCTTCCAAAAAAAAAAAAGACACATGGATCCAAAACAAAAAAGCTGTACTTGTTTTAATGTAGGCTTGATACCATTTGTATGATTAAAAGTTTTACTTAATTTGCATTGGAGAAAAAATCCAAAGGAGCCAGCAGTTTGTCAAGTGGATTTGTTTTAAAAATAGAAATATTGTCATTGCTATCTTTCTTCTTAAAAACCTCAGAAATTTTAATGAGTATGCGAATAAGTAGAGTGAAAAAAGCTGTTAGCATTCTTGTCTCATGACTTAATTTAAAAAGTTCTTTTGCTTTCATTAAAGTTAAATTTAAGAAAACAGAGCATTAATATGTTAATTAATAAGAAATTCAATAGAGATCTAGAAAGTAAGCAGTTAAGACTACGTTTTTTCCTTTAGTAACTCTGAAGTTCATTAAATGTTCCTTGAAACGTATATGCATAGGAAAGGAGTACAGAGAAATCTTCTTACAATGAGCTTGTGAAGAAACCTCCTGTCTTAAGAGACATTGGTATTCTCAAATGTATTGAGTCTCCTCTTGGAAAATCACATTAATTAAAGAAGTGATTTTGTTTAGTCTTTTGAGTTAATACTTGAGATGGTTCTCTTTAGGTCCTGGAGCTGAGTGGAATATTGACTTTTAGATCAATGGTTAAACTAAGAATGCTTAAACAAATACATACTAGTTTGAGACTTATTTTTTTTTCTTTTACATCAAAATAAGTTGCTCAAGAATATGCTTGAAATTGCTCATATGGAGATAATTTTATTGACTAAATAAAACTTTCATTTTCTTCTTTTTTTACAAGATGAAGTCTATTTAGTTTTTACAAAAATTTCAGACTCAGTCACTGAAGCGTTATTCATTTTGAAATATATTTCCAATAGAACCACTTTCATTTCCAATATACTCTCCAAAATGGAAATATTTCTGGATTTCAGCACAAGCTTTCAAGTGGGTATCAAAATGAAGCTCTATTTTGTGTGTGACAAACTCTTAACTAGAAAATCAGCTTCATTGATTCATTGCCAAAGAAGAGCTGTGTTCTTGTTCAAAGTGTCACAGTTCTCTGTCTTCCTGAGTTCCCAGTGACGCCTTTAAGCATGTGGATTTGGGGTAGGGCACAATATGGCTTTGATAAGATAATGATGGTATCATCCTTGTTCTTGTCTGCCTTTATGATTCTTTCTGATCAAATCTGACTGTACACATATTCAGTCTGTGAAAAGAACTGTCCTTCCCAGATCCCAGTCTCAGCATGTGACAACACCTGGATTCCTGCAGGGTCCCAGAACTGAGAGTGACTTCTGTCTACTTCATCCTCTGTGGAACTGTTCTGAATAGCATTTTAGTCTGTATCAGATGTTGAAATGAGCCTGTAATCACAGGCACAGTCAGAACTTGGGTTACTGTGCTATTTTCAGCCCATGTCCACGTTGTATGAGCAGGAGCAGCCATTCTCCCTGTAACTAGCTCTGTTGCCTGTGGTATTTACTGGAAAATCCTGTCTTCAGAAAACACATCTTTGTAGTGAAGGTAAGTACAAGGCCAGCCCTTGACACCAATCACGACAGTGGAGGCTTTCAGAGAGGGCTCAGGCATTGTTAGATCCTCTTCCACTAGCAATTACTGGTAGCATGAATTATTTTTACTGCAGTTATGAATGTATAACTTTAGGAAGAATCTGATGCTAAAAGCACCTTTAAGTCATTGCAGTCACTCCGGGTACACTGAAATCACTTATGTAAGGACACACAAAAGCAGAATGGGCTCCTGAGGCACTCGTTGTCCTTGTCTGCTGTCTGTCAAGTATGTGAAAGGTTTGCCTGGTTTATGAAGAGAGGCTGAGCAAGCTGTCCTTACCGAAGAGCCTGAAGTTATTGTGTGCTATATGGGAAAATATATTAGAAACATTAACACTATATTAGCTGCCTTCTCTTTTTCCACTCAGAACGTGGACAAGGTTGGCCGTGTTTATAGGATATCTCTCACGTATTTATTGACAATACAAAATGTTTAAATGAAATGTTTCAGTGCGGGCTGACAGTGTTTCAATTTATGAAGACCACAAGGAGATCACCTGCTCTTCAGTGTTTACCCAAACCTGCTATTTGAGTAGAAAAACTCTCTCTTAAGGGGATGAATAGAGCTGAGAGCAAGTTTGAATCTTGTTTGGCTCACTAGTGGTAACTGAGAAAAATGGAACAATTTGGGAGCAACCTGCTTGCTACTGCATGGGGGTCCAAAATTAGACTGTGCACAGAACAGGAGAAAAAGAGGTAAAAAATGGGGATTCAGTGAGAAAATAAACTGGCTCTTCACACCCAGTGGGTGATAAACTAGGCAAATACTGAGATCAGGGTCAGTGATTGGAAAAGATTCTCTTAGTAAACAGGAGAAAATAGCGGTAAAAGAGTGCTATTTCTAACCATCCTCTTGTAATTCCCAGCCATATTCCTTTAGATAGCTGTTTTTACTTTTAAAGGACACATGTTTAAAAATTGTAAGTAAAATAAGATTCTGATGTATGACATAATATCAAGACCTATTCAACTGAGTTTTGACTATTCAGCTGAGTTAGGAACTGAAGACTAGGAAGTGTTAGTCTTCTTATTTTAAATGGAAGAAATTTCTTCTTAAAATTCCTGGGTTGTTGTTTGTTTGTTTGTTTGTTTGTTTTTTGATGGAACAACAAAAGTCTGGTTGTTTTCAAACCTTATTCTTCGGTGGTTTGAATCCACTTCCTAGTCAGGAGACTACATGTATTACTTTTATTAGGTTCTTTGGTTATTTGCCCAGTTTGTGTTCACGCACTTCAGTATTGCTTGCAAGCTGCAATCCTCTGTTGTATTTCTAATTGTCTTTTCATTGAGTTTTACCTTTTCCTCCTACACCTTAATTGTACCATGCAGTTTCTGTTCCCTTGTTATTATAGTAATAATAGCCAAATTTATTTAAGATTGAATTCTTCCTGCTGGGGTATTGATGGTCAGAACTGTGCAGAGTATTCCATATGAAATCACAAGTATCTTGCTCAATCCCTACTACAAGTAGCTTTTGAAATTAAATATCTTTTCACAACCACCCTGTTTGTGGTTACAGTGTGAATAACTAAAACGCTCTTAACTTATGTATAACTCCTTTTTTTTTTCCTATGAAAACTCTGCACAGAATTTTTGTTTAAATGAATATTTAGAAAACATCTTTTACTTCTGTCAGCTCTGTCACACTGGAACAGATATCTTATTGTCTGTGTAAGACTGTCAGTGCATTTTACTTAAATTGTTTGCTATTCATCTCTGTTCGTATCCTGCTCTGCACATTCACAGTTATGTCAAGCATTGTGTCATAGTCAGTCTAAGTTCCTTGACTTTCAATATTGACAATTTCTGTAGTCATGTACAATTCACACAAACGGCTCATTATCGAGAATGTAATTAGCCATCTCTATTGCCTGGGATACTGCATGACACGCAGGCGATTAACAAATGGTGAATGATGAATTGTTGAAGCAAAAATTGAAAGCACTGTGGCAGGAAAAATGAATGCTTCATTGGGTGTGACCTGTGCTGAATGCCTGTCTTTCTAGGACAGTCGTAAGAGAAGTAACATTGTGTTTTGTGAGCTTGGATGAATTATTTCAGGAGGTGAGGATGTTTCAACGTTACAGTAAAAGCTTAAAATTTGATTTATGTCACAATTCCATCAGTCATATTTTTGCTGTAACCTCATGGGTTTCAGCAAAGCTATTTTGGGCTTATTCTATTGTAAATGATACCAGTGTCGTGTCTGAAATGGAGCATTTTTATGAACTTCACAGATTAGTGTTTCTGGCCTGGAATAAAACTATGATGTAGCTTGCAAATACTAGTATCTGACAAATCAAGATCTCTAAAGTAAATGAATTTTGCCGGCAGAGAGCTTTTTGTCTTCCATTCTCCCAAGGGGGTGATTAGTGTAACATGCAAAATGTTTCCAATTAAACTCACCAAAAAGAAAAATGCCAGCTTTTCATAGACTTTGGCTTCTGAGGACTCGGACCAAATTTAAGATTTAGCAAAGTTTAGAAATATTGCAGGTGTGTCTGATTGCTTGATAAATTCACACTGAAACCACCTATGAGTACAAATCTTGGATGTAAAGAGCTCTAAAAGCTACATATGAACACAGCCTATCTGAGCTTGGATATAGCCTGCTCTGTGCCTGCCTTGGTCACGTGTGCTGTTTTATGTGTCTGCCAACTGCACACTGGTAGTACGAGGCAAAGCAAAAATCCAAACCCCATCATTAGAGATGGCTGTTTCATTTTGAAGACTGATGGAGGAGGAGAGAAACCTGATCCTCATTTTTGTGTTTGGATCGTAGGGAGATGGTCTATACTTATGTCACTGCCTATTTCTAAAGCAAATCCGGACATTTTGCTCTGTTGTCTTCTGTGTTGGGACATAAGTTTCATTCATATTGGCAACATCTGCTGGAGGGGATAGACTGTGTGAAATTCAAAAGGTGAGGAAGTTGTTTGTATGAAAATCAAATCTGATATTACACACATATGCACTAGAAATACATTCTGTGCTGTTATCATTTGACTGTTAACTGACATGTATTTTTCCTTTTTTTCTCCTTTTTTTTTTTTTTTTCAAATATTAAAACTTGTAAGACATAAAGAAAATAGCACAAGGGATGAAGGAAACCTAAAAGCCCATGTAATCACAGCATGCCTAAGTGACTTACCTATAAATTCACTTTCTTTTATAGTACATTACAAATGTACAGAATCCTTTCTGTCTTATCTGGCTTATATCAGAAGACTGTACTATATAGATTAAATCTTTCTTGTGTGACCTTATACTTCTAAAAAAACATTTTAAATAGTGCTATTAGGTAAAGATAATATGGTGCGCCAGCTGCGCGTTTAAGTAGTTGATTTTGACAGCGAGTGATGAAAAACTAATGCAAAATAACCTGGAGGTCATAAGTGCACTGCAAATACAACCCTTCTACAGATTTTCAGCTGTATGAAACAGTAAAAGTATCCCTTTCTTCGAATTCACTTTTACCTGGTGCTGTGTTGTATTCTGTAAAGAACAGATTGTTATGGTTACTGACCCAAAGCCATAGGATAAATGTTCCATATCCTGTATTTTGGCAGAAAAGTTTGCAATATTCAATAGCACCTTTTCAACCTATAAATATATCACGATAAGTATTTCTGCCTGCATTTCAAGTTGTGTGCATACATCTAGAAGCACAAAGGCATATGAAGATTCAAACCAGGCGTTTAAGCTCCTCTAGTCTTATCCTTGCGCTGTTGTCATAGTCAAAACAAGAAAAAGCCTAAGAAAAAATCTCTGGTAAATTCTCTGATCTGTTTGTAATATAGTTGACTTTAAACGTTTCTCTTTAGCTCTGAGGACTTGCAGAAATAACAGATAGCCCTAGTTTTCCGAAGACTGGTTTGTAAATACAAAAAAAAAAACCAACTGAGAATAAGCAAATTGGATGGGGAAGACTGTAAAATAGAAAGACAGAACTTTCAGGTGTTTTATGTTTAAAAAATCATTTCCAGAAGAAGCAGCAGCTGCTGCCTGAGGAAAGTTGCAGGCATTGCACTGTTGATCCTCAGCGCCCAAAATGGATGCATGGCAGTGGCCCTGAGGGCCTAAGGATAGTGTGAGGGATAGTGTGAGGGACAGGGTTCTGTGATTCCCAGTTGCCCAAGAGGTACTCTCAAAGTGCAGAAACAATTCAAGGGAAAAAAAAAAATCTTAAAACATCAAAAAGATGCAAAAAAAATAATCAAGTAGCTGAGGGCAGCTCTTTCTCGGGCCCAGCAAGAGCTCTCTGTCCATTTAACTCCAAGTAACTTGCCATAACTTTGGTTTGCATTATAAATTCAAAAGTTTCAAAATAGTCATTTTAACCGCTTTCCCTTTGTTTTCATTCCTGCTTTCTTTCATATGGACTTGTTCTACAAAGTGCAGAGCATTGTTGGGGTTACTGACGTCACCTGTGAGCTGTGCTCTGATCAGGTGCCTTCCTTGCCCGTCTCTGGCTGTGAGCCAAGCCTCATGTAGCTCAGTCTTTTGTTAGTCACACTTAAATGCTGATTTTTTTTTCTTTTAGTATGTATCGCAAACTCCTTCTGACAATAACAGATTATTTTTGTTACTCAGTACTGAAAATGAGCTCTTTGTACTAAATATTGTTACTTGGAGCTCATGTAATCGCATAACAATTAGAAGTGATAAAGCTAACGTGAAAACTGAAAATTCTTTGTTTTATCAACATAGAACAAAGGATGAAATTTTGTATAAAAAACACTGTTTGTCTTATTTGACTTCCATTTGAACACTGGGCATTTGGACAGCTAGTCCAAATAAAGCTTGACATCTTTTGATTAGAGAAAAGGACACATTTTTTTCAGTCTCTTTATAAATCGATGCCACTTTTCTAAAGAACTGCTGTCCTGTATTCCGTCAAATCTAATGAAAAAATACCTCTCTGGAGGAGTGGGGGAAAAAAAAGCAAAATCCTTGTCTTCTGCAATGGAGATTATAAGGTGATGGAGTTACTTTGTTCCTAGATAACAGCAGTGAGGACAATTAGGTACTTGTCCCTTCCTTGGGCTTTCAAGGGACTGTGATAGCACAAATAATAATAGATCAAAATATGGTTTATATTAAAAAGCAAAACAAAAATGAGCAGTCTCACAGTAGGTGCATATCAGATTGTTATACCTCTGATACAGAATTAACTTTGACAGGATATGGAGGAGGAAGTAAAATTGAAAAGAAGGTGAACTCTTTCCTGCCAAACAGAGGCTGTCACAATGAACATGCCTGAAATCAAAATGACAGGCAGATGAAGGTCATTTCTCGCACATGGCCGTAATTTGGAACAAAATACATCTGAGAAGTGACAAAAAGCGCAATACCCAGAACTGGCTCTCTACAGAAAAGGAAAGCTTCGGTTGGAAGTCCAAGTGCAGCATTGGTGTTAGGTGATGGTTTTGTGCAAGAGAATGTGTGTGTAGTAAAAGTCACCGTTACCTAATGATGTGTTTGGATATTCTGTGCTTCAGACAGCATCAGTCTTTTAAGAGAAGAGGTTGCAATAAATCTGTTACACCTCAGATAACAATTACAGGGAGGATCTAAGAAGTACTGTAATGTGTGTGAGTACCAAGTCTAAATTAATCTAATTAGTAGCAAGTCTAAATTCATTCCATCCACTACTTGCACTAGCAGGCTTAAGGTCTTGACTTTGCACAGTAACAAGATTAGAGAAATGCCTGAAGGACAGTTCTGGTATAAAACCAAATGTCCCCAGGTGATGTAAAGTTGAAAAAAAAAAATCGTTTCATCTCATTATTAATTGTATAATTAATGCATCCTGTGTACTGATAACAATAATGCCATGTAATTAATTTTTAAGAATTAAAACCTTGCCTTTATCCGGTCTCATGGTCCACTTTCATGTTTATAGCTGTGAATATAAATCCTCTTATCTAATTATAACATGACTGGTTTCATTGTTCAAAAGGAACTGTTCTTTTTTCTTTTTTATTTCATTATGTTATATTTTACTTTATTATATTAATTATATGCTTTTCTATACTCTTAGAAATGACCAATGAACATAGAATTTTAAGACTTCTAAAGCTCATCAGAGAAATTTTGTGCTGGTTTGGATTAGGTGTGATATTTCATTTGTTTTCTGTATCTGTTTTTGTCTTCCATGATTACCCATTCTGTTTACAAAAAGGCTCAATTAGCATTTGAATAGTAAGCCAGAGAGCAGACAGGTTGAGAATTCTTATGGAACTAATTTGGCAGGCCTTCTCGTACCCCCCACCTCTCCCTCTCTCGCAGAGCTTTTTCTTTCTCTCTAATCAAGCTGCAGTTATTAAAGCCAGAATAAAAGAACTGATTTTCCATTACAATGATGCATGCTGAAGAGTGCTTTGCTTTGCTTTGCTTTTTCTTTCAGCTATGCTAATTGGACTCAAAGGAAATATTTAGTTTATAATAGCAAATGAAGAATTCATTAAGTTCTAGCAAGGAAAAAAGTCAAGCAATGAAACTGGACATTATTTTTTGAACACATTCTCCCTTTCAAGGTATATTTATCTTAATATTTACTTAGAAACAGCAACAATATTATTTAATTTTCAAACCGAATCACTTTGAGAAAATAAAATTTATTATCTGGGGAAGCAGGGAGAGATTTCTTTAGAGTAACAGATCTGCAAAACCAAAAAATGAGAGGGAGCAGCTGACTTCAGTGCAGTTACACAGGAGGTCCTAAAGAAAAAACTGTACTACTGTGTCTCCAGTTTGTGTCTGATTGCCCCTGGGGTAAATCAGGAGTGGCTGCATTGGAATCAAAAGAGTTAGACTGACAAAAAAATTCTGCAAAGCCTGAAGCCGCACAAGAACGATGTTTTACACTAGATTCCCAGAATTTTTGCCTCTGGTCATAGCTGTATGTCTCATAAGAATTGTCAAGTTCTGATTCCTTACACACTCAGATACAGTAAATGGCAGAAGCCCATTCAGTTCCTTGTGATTTTCTTTTTCATCTTGCGATTTGAGAGCAGATATAAAGCATTTAGGTATAAAATACTAATTAGACATGAGATTCTCACACTGAAAGAGATGAAGTTTCCTTGATGATGAAAAAGCACTGTTTAAAGCAAGGATTTGTGGCCTGAAGAAAACTAGTTTATGCTAGTTTGGTAAAATCTAGAGGAACAGGAGTGCTCAATCTGGGTAGTGGTGATTATCTGTATTTAGCAGCATCTTTAGAACTCAATAAAAAAAAAGTCTGGGCGTGTGAGTAACCAGTTTTGACTTAAATTAAGACTTAAACTGGTGGATAGGTTAAGGTTAAACCTACACCTAGGTTATTTGCTGGGGTGGGGTTTTTATGTAAGTTGTGACATCTAGGAATTGACAAAAATTTTTGTCTGTATTTTTTCTTTCAAATGCATTTAGATGAGATAATTTCTAGGAAAGCAGGAAGCTGAGACTGCATTATCAGGTAATATTTTTATGCTGCTGTGCTTTGACTGCTTTCATTAGAGACAGAACTAAATTACGTGTGGGTCAGAGTAATCAGAACTGGATTCAAAATCTGAAAAGTTTAGTTGTTTCTGTGACTGCAGACCTAAGCAGAACATTGTCACTGATCTTTTCATTCATTGGTGTTTTATGGAAAGTACAAAATGAAGTGCCTTTATAGACAACGTATTATCTGAATCATGCCTGGATAAACCAGAGAGCTCCTGCAGTTCTCCCAGATCTCCTCCCAGGACTGCTTTGATTTTGTGAAAACCTGAGGATTTCTAACTAAACTTTCCATTTGCAGGAGCTGGCATTGCTAGGTTTTTGGAGCACAGGGAGGCTGTTTGCGTTGCTCATAGTGATACATTTACTCTTAAGCACTGGAAAGACTGATTTGTACCAATTTTCAGCGAAGTGCCTTTTTCTTGCATAACATAGACGCGTATTCCTGGCGTGAAATTTACCTGTTCATTTGAAATATGAAAGTGGTTTGGTACAGGGGTCTGGTTTGTATGCTGAGAAATATCACCCACACAGATATTGCTGTTTTTGTTCTTTTGTGCCAGGAACAACATGCATGGTAGACAGGACCAAACTGCAAAACTAAATGAAACGTACACTGCATTCTTTTGAAACATTCTCCTTGTTCTTATTATCATTATTATCATCATCATCATCATTTTGAATCAATGGGAGTTTCTTGTCTTAATACACTCATTTTGTGTTCTATCCACATGCAGGAGAAAGGTCCTGCAGTTTCTTAGCACTCATCAAATACTGTTTGTGCCATTTATGCAACCAAGTAGTAAATTGTCTCAGAAGATTTGTGTTTTTCTCACGGAAGCACAACTCTGATGAGAACAGTTTGCCTTGTGATGTATGACTGCCTCACAGAGGCTGAAGACAGACCCATATCCCCCTGTTTAAAGAGGATGCTTTTTCCTATGTATTGAAATTTGAGACAGACAGATTTTAAAGCACCTTGCTGGAAGTCTGTTGGTTTGTGGTATGGCTCAGAATCAAAGATCTCTGCAGTCCTGAGCAGAAAAGGGGTTGTTAGCATGGCAGTATCAGTGCTTGACAGCTGAAATCAATAAAGTCTGAGTACTCTCACGTTGCTGCTGTGTGCAGCATAAGCCAAGAACGAAAGGTCTCTCTGTGCTTGTGATACAGTATTTCTATACATGAGGAGTCAGTTGCTCCCTCTGATAGGCAAGCGTCTATGTCATCTCTGCAGCCATCATCTATGAGGTTATTGCAGCAGAATTATGACAGTACAATGGTTAAACTGTTAAAATTGAGTTTGTAAGATCTCTAACAACCAATACCTTGCTGTTCTCAGCATGTACATCGTGACAATGTAACAACCAAATAAGATGGAAGGGGTTTGTTAGCAACTGGCCTAAACGCGTGTTATCTGCCAAACATTAAAAATGCTGCTGGTAGTTGAAGAGTTTGTGAACCTGGTTACTTGCTAGGACTTCTGTTTCTAACCTCTAATTTGAAGTCAGCTACTTGTGGACTCCTTTTCAGCAAACTAAGTTATTTCAGATATTCGCTGCCAGCCTGGCACCAGTTTCAGAAAGGTGGATTCGAGGGGGCTGGGCGTGCATCCCAGGCTCTATGGCACCTGCCTCCATTCTTGTACTCTGTGCTGCCTGGAGCTGCTGGTGACCCACAACATGCTGATGCAATTTTCACATTTCACTTCACAAGAAGAGTGAAGAAAATGCCTTTTTCTGCCTGACAACTGTTTTAAGTGTTGGTTTGTCCTTTGTCAGTGATGTGCCATTGCTCCTTTTGAATCTTTAGATTTGCTGTCCCTTATTAACTAGCCCTAAAAAAGATTTAATTGTTGTCTAAGAGAATGCATGCAAATACTAATCTGCCTCCTGCTTTCCTCTGTTGCACCCACTCAGCTTTCCCTTTGCACCTGTGCTCTGACATCCCAGCTCCCTGCGTTCCTTCTCTGACCCCTTCTCTTTTCTCTCCAAGCCACTCAGTACTCGCCTGCATCTCCCCAAGCTCCTGGCACCTTTGGCCCTGGGCTGCTCGCAGTGTCCCCACCGGTTCCACAGCACTGCAGGTTGTGCACAGAACTCCTTATGAGCCCCTGGCATCCTCTGTGTTGTGCTGCTGCCATACACGCTGCTCTCTCTGCACGCACTGCAGGTGACAGGCAGTGACTGAGACCAGAAAGAATCAACGCTCTGTCAGAGAGGGATTCTGGACAAGAATTGGAATAAATAGGAAACTCTTCAGTGTTTTCAGCTGCAAATCTTTCAGCTCTTTCCATTTCCCCAAGTATTTGTCTCTGAGTCACCCAGGATTAATCACCACAATGAAGGTGCTGCGTACAATTTATGCCTGCTTAAAATAAAAGTAAATGTAGGAAAATCTTAAGTTGGTTATTTTATATATTGGTTTTAAAACAAATGAGTTCATTTAGGATACATAACTGGTCTGTTACTACTGAAAGGAATGAGCTGCCTGCAAGCAGCACTGCTACTTGTGTGAGCTTCAGTACAAGGTATAAACCAGGCTGTTGATGGTTGGTATAGCTGCGTAATAAGGTCACTGGTCTGCCCTTTGTGATTGGGGTTGTGAACTTTTTAAATCAGAGTGGGAAATGAATAAATCCGCCTGTAAAAGAATTTTCAGCTGTTTCACTCAAGGGAGGAGATGAAGTCCCACAGAATCAGATTTTAAAAAGTATTCAGGAAACCTAGAAAAGGTCTACAGGATGGCAAAATGTGTCTTAGCACCAGCTCTAGGCATCTGAATGACCTTCAGAGACTGGTCACGGAGAGATCTGTGCTTTGGGGATGGCAGCTTCACAGCCAGCCCTCTGCAATGGCACTGAAGCACCAAATCTCATTATAGACATGAGACTCTCCTGAGACTGCTGCTTCTGAGTGGTGCTCCCTGCATTCTGTTGCAGAGAAAGTTGTTTTGTACAGATATATAATTTTTACTATTGCAATTTGCAATCTCCATTGAATGTCTGAACGTGCAGACTCTTACACAGTTAGCAGCGATGCCACCAGCCAGTCCTCCTATGCACTAGGTACACCGCTTACTTTCCAAGCCTATAAATTGATTTGTATTGCTTTGAATCACTTGCAAGGGAATCATGATGATAATCAGAGCAGTCTGTTTTTCTCCAAAAATGCATATAACATTTGACTATTTTTATTTGGAGTGTGAAAATGATCTGTGGTGGGTTTTTGTAGCTGTTTTCTAAACAAGGGGCATATTTGTGCATTGAGAATGAAAACAAAAACAAACAAACAAAGTGAAATCTTTCCAGATATATTTTTATAAATTTGTTCAGGCTGAAAACACCAGCTAGATAATGATTTAGCTGAATAACAAATCCTCTTAAGCCTTTGTCAAGAAGACTGACCAAACACTGACTGGCAGCTAAAAATACTCTATCAAAAATGGAGGTCCATTTTCTCATTATCAGTCATTTTTCACTGCTCTGCTTTCACCTAAGGCACCTATAAACTGTAGAAGCCTTAAAAATTTCTCTCCTTTGAAAGTGTGGAATTCCATACTTTATTCTGCCTTCTTGGATGCTGGAAACAGCTGAAAAAACTCTTGACAGGCTTTGCTCATATAGGGATTTGATGCTGGTTTCTGGTCATGAATTGCAGTTTTATTAAACATAATGGCAACCAACTAGGAATACCTGTACTATAAACAACCTTTGAGGAGTGATAGAAGACTACCTTCCTTCATCAGATAAGGGCTCTGTTTTTCATACTTAGCTCCATCTAATTATCATCTTGACGGCAGCAGTTCCTTAGATCTGTCGTTAATTAACTTGAACTTTTCAGGGCTGAGATAGTATTGAGAGAGCGAGGCTTAGGATTTAAGTACAAAGCCCAAATTTGGGAATTGTTTTCTTACTCAAATACAGCTGATGGAGAAAAACAACCAGAATTGGGTCAGCTTAAAGTCTGAATGTGCATGTTAGACTAAGAAAAAACATGGCCTTTTTGTCATTCTTGCTGTTTTGAAACACAGATGAGAAGGGTGGGGGCATCTCTCTGCAGCAGAGTTTTCAAGATTCAGGTTAAAATGCCCCAAATTTAAGGGGAAGGTGCAGTTAGGCACATGCTGTGATTTGATCTCCAGATTAATTTTGCTGAACGACTGAAAATAATGTTCAGTAAAGCCATCCTTTCAAAATAGAGGTTTCTCTTTATGCAGAGGAATGCATGCAGGCAATGCTGCACAGATGAGTGAATGTACTGCATTTAATAGTCGATCTTGCACTTGTAAAGATACTCACGTGCCTGTACGGGTGACAGCTTTCATCATGATACTGACATCTCATACATTTGGTTAATTTTCCTGCCATTGATTTCAATGGAGCTAATTGCAGTAGTAAAGTTAAGCGTGTGAAAATCTTGGCAGTGCTGCGAGCTCCATAATTAAGTCCTAGGGTTTGTCACAGAACTTTCCCTTCTAACGTGTTGAGGGATAAATAGCACAGTCCTTTGTGCCCAGAGCACCTCTACCAGCATTCGGGAAAACGGGACAATGGAGATTTCAATTATCTGAGGACTAAGTGTGTTTAAGCTAAATCTGGTTGCAACCAAGTTTCATTTCCATCAGGTTTTCTTTAGCCTGGGAGGTTTTGTGATAACTTGTACAAAAATGCTGATTAATGATTGTCATTTACAAATAAATGTTTTGCCTTCAGTGCCAGTGGGAAAAAGGCTAATATTTATTGCTTTCCAGCAAAGGGTTTTCAGCAGGCCTGTCAGCATAACTAAAAATGCTTTACAGTGTTAAAGAAGATTAAGCTGACAGCAAGCCATTTTCTGTTGTCACATGAACAACCTTACATGAGCTTTATTCATTGAGTCGAGTGAAAATTAATTACATATATCAAAAGAAAAAAGTGTTGATTTAATTGGAAGATTTGTTTACCTTTATTTGAACAGCCTGAAAGCTCTTTTCAGGATTAAGTATTTTAATTAAGTGAATTTATAAATTAAAGTGATTCAGGGTCATTTTCTTGGGTAGACTTGTTGCAACTTTAAAATAAATTTTATTAAAGTGAGTAATCAAGTGACAATTAATTATCAATCCCAAAGCTGACTATATCACATAAATCTTAATATTGTTTCTTGAAGAGAAACACCATTGAAATAGTACAGGTAGTACTCATTATTTTAAAATTTCTGTTGTCTTGAAGATTGTAAAAAAGGAAGGAATTATTTTCAAGTTTAATGCAAGCAGAGTTTCGGTTACTCCTGCAAAAAACTGACAGATGGTGATTTATTAATAGTCAATAGAATATAATAGAAAAGATAAAAGCTACCAAAAGTTTGTTGTAGCAGTTTCTCCTTCAGCAGTAGGTTAAAAAAAAAAAAAAGATGCTGGCATTTTATTATGAATATAAAGGAGGGTTATGTTATATTGTTCTAAATAAATTAACTTTTCTGTCTTAGAATGAAAAAAAAATCAGAATTATTTCTGGCTCTTTGTTCTTCACATAGAATTCCCAGCTGTACATGTATATTGAATTTGTTTCGGAGATATCCTAAATCAGGACTCTGCATTCCTGTTTTTTGTGACAGCTCTACTGCAGAAAAAAAAGCTGCAGTCCAGACTTATACTAGCATGGTAAATTCAGGTGGAGATGAGGTAATGCTATTGCTCCCTTAGACAGCAGTCGTGTTCCTTCACTCTGTCCCCAACATTGACCCTGAAATTGTTCTTCACAGCTCTTCCAAGGTTCAGGAAATACATGGTGCCTCCCCACTGCTGCCTGTGCTGTATTTTGGTGATTGTGGCACTCTTCTATAAGGAGAGACATTTGAATTTTTAATCCCTCCAGGCATGGCAAGGAACTGCACTAGAATCTCCCATATTATGGTTGACGTCTTGCATAAGAAACAAAAGGAGAGAAGCCTCTAGGCTGTTCTTTAACTCCCTTAAGGGAAGAAAGATCCCTGCTCAGCTTCAGAGTACAAGAATCTCTCTTCTATGCTTGGTTTTGCAGTGGCTCTTTCTGAATACACAGTGTTGTGGCATTCAGAACAAAAGAATAGGCTTACCTAGGTATTGTCCAAGCCAGTCTCACTTCTTCAAATCTGACTTTGGGTGACTTGCTCAGTACTCAGATTGCCCTGAATCTCTTTTTGAGGAGCTGAAGGATGATCCCTAGCCCTATAAATGGAAGAAAGGGAGAAATCTGGATTTCAATCTGGACACCAGATGCCTACAAATCTCTATGCACTTTGATTCTTAGTAAATTGAAATCACAAAGGCTGCCTGCATCTGAGGTGCGGTGAGAGTGATAGTGAAAGACTGTAAGGTGCTGAAGTATTAAAGTAATGGAGGCCACAGGGGGACCACATATTGATGTATATGCTGAAAGAAATACCTAAAGGAGTCTGGGGATAACCCAACTCCATTCAGCCTCAAGAAGGAACAAGAAATAAAAGCTGTAATACAAAGTTGTAAATACCAGAATTGCAATAGTCGTGCTCTTTTGTCCTCTAGGCCATCCATGTACCAGTACCATTGTTTGCTTATACAAGACAGGGTTTTTCTCATGCTGTCAGATTTGATGGCATCTACTTCAGTAAACTTCACAGACTACTCACTGAGTTAAGTATATGGTGAAGACACAGAGAAAAAGAGGTCAACATGGAGTCAGCAACCATTTTACAGACCTCTAAGAAAGCCAATGGAGAAAAAATGCAGAGCAAATCTAACATAAAATGTCATGAGATGATGCATACCATCTACAGAACATAGCCTGAAATAATGACTAATTTGTAAAACAAATAAACAAACAAAAAACAGACTTTTTCACTCAGATGGGTAGACAGAAATTCACTGAGCATTACTTCAGTTTGAAAGAGAAACTACTACTAATAGAACTGGGTGTCTCTGGGTGTCTTGTGGTCTTTTAACCCAGAGTTGGCTTTTTTGCAGATGAGGTATCCAAACCAAACTTTTCGACATTTTTCATGAATGCAGCTGCCAGCCTTTTACAGCTGCTGCCAGCCCCAGGTCTCCATGCCCCAACACTCATGCTCACAAATGATGTCTTATTGTGACTTCTTTCACCTCTCCTTCCTACTAGGTAACTTACCTTCCTCCTATATCCACAAGATCACCAGCTGTCTGAAATAGTATTTAGCATTGCTCAGCTGGGAGAGGACAGAGATTGATCAGATTCAACTTAATTTACAGGAAGGAGTGTGGGTTTGCTATTCCTGCATCTGACTGTAAAGCCTTCTAGAGCCAGCATTTATGATGGCTCTCACTTCTGTCTCTTCTTCCAAGAACTAGAGCCATTCTGAAGTTTGCCACGATGTTAATCTCTTGGCCTTCAATTCCACTCATTAAAATTCTTTCATATTGGAGAAGTTTTGGAGAATAAATTCGTAATGCCTGTACAAGAGTCCAGGACACCTGTGCATTTAAAAGCATGTTCTCTCTGTTCTTCCCAAGCCAGTGGAGTTTTTGGTTTATCAGTTCTGATTAAAAAAATGTCCATTAGCTAGAAACTACCTCATGAAGATGAGTGATGTGGTGTTCCACCATGGATTTTGCTTCTTCTGTCTGCAATGTACCGTTCTCATACATGGTGGTGAGTTTTGAATTTGTAAAATTAAAAACAAAGTGAAATAACTTTCCAGGAATTTCTTTATCTCTTATTCCTTTTTTTTCCTGAATATAGAATTTTCCAAGTTATAAGATACAATGGTGTTATATATGATGGCATTCTAACACTCCATCTAGAAAATTATATTTTGTAACAGATGGGAGGGGGAAAGAACAGATTAAAGTTCAGAGGTTTCCATGGTAAACACACGTATTAATTATCTTCAAAACACCACGTGTGTCAGGAACACAGGAGAAGAATGGAGAGAGGAAGGTTTAGTACTGATTTTATTAATTGTGTAGCTAATCAAAAGGCTAGAGGTTGCAGTGTGGAGCAGAGGGAGTGAAAAGTAAGGGATGACTGCTTCTACAAAGGTACGTTCTCAATTACACATCAAATGAATTAGAGTGGTATGGTGAAAATAATCAATTGGCTGAATTTTAGGGAATGGAAGTAGTGATTTAACATTAAATAGATTTGTTCTTTGGGCTTCAGAGTAGGAGTATGACGGGATTCTGTGAAGGGAAGGGTGAGAAATCATTTTTAGATTCGCCCTTTTAAAATATACCAAGTTCCCTTTAAGTATAGATTCATAACGGGAACTTCTCTCAGCTTCTACTATATGAAGATTTACAGAGACAAATGAGACAGGAAATTAAAAGATAGGGGAAAAAAAGGACAAGGTGAGTTACTTACTGAGTTCATATTGGAGGGAAGAATAGAGAGCAATGGAAAAGAAGGATGCTTCCCTAAGTTCTCTATCGCTGTCACAAATATATTATCTGCAAAGATACAGAGGAATGTCATTTTTCTCTGATATGTTTTCTGGCATTCAGTTTAAAATAATTCTTTTAATAAATCCCACTTCTGCTTACGGTTCAGGAGAAAGTGACCCAAGCCATGGTCTACTTAGACAATGGTTGCAGCAAATATACATCTACATAAGTGACATTTTCTTTCAATCAGGTATGTTTTCTGAGCAGAGCCAGGGAGTGAGGTTTAGGAGTAGAAACAGGATATTTTCTTCTTCATTCAGATTTGGAAACAATTCAGATAATAAAGGAAAGATTCAGTATGAAATCTCTAGAAGAGATTGTCTGCTTCATGCCTTTGTTGCTAATGTCTTTCCAGTTCCCTACCTTTTAACTGAAGCAGGAAAATGAATTCTGTAAGACCGAAACTTCTTGTACAGTGCTAAGCCTGTGTTGTTCTCTGCATACTATACAGTATGCCTTTGCAGCATATTATGATGGTTTGGGCCCATCTACTTCTGCATACCACATTGATCTTGGCACGTTCTTTTAGGTGAGCTATTTCCAAAGCATGATTTGTGCTAGGATTACTGTGTATTTGAATTTTTATTGTCTGAAGCAAAACAGAATTTTCATAGACTAGAGCTGCGTGGTGACTGAAGTGTAGAAGATATAAACCAGAATACAATACTGGGATTAAAACAGCATAGTTTCTAAAGCTATGTGATTTTATCGGGACCTCATACTTAGTTTAAAGCAATGTTTTCAGCTCTTCTGTTTGTGAATAATATTTTGATAAGTACAATCAAACATAATTGATAATGTCTTATTAATTTGCATAGTATCTGCTTGAGAAAGGGAACAATTCTTTGATCTCATAGTCACCCCCAGGACAGTTTCAGCCTCCTGCTGCACTTCAAAGGGCTCTCTGTACCTCTGCCCTCACCCTGAATGCCTTGAAGGGCTTCAGTTCTCTCTGCTTCTGCCTTGGTGGATATGGATTGATAATTTTAGCACAGTTCAGGGGAACAGGTTGGTTCTACCACTATTTAGGTCTAGACACCCTAGCATTGTGTTTTGTTTTTTTGTTTTTTGTTTTTTTTTTAAAGCTGTATATTCACACATGTAGTGTTTTCCAGATATTCTGAAAACAGTGCACCAAAACTACCTTTAGGCTGAACACTTTTATTTTTTTTTCTGTGGGATATTACACTCCTAGTCACAGTTGGGAGTTAGAAGAGCTTTGAACTGTGTAATCCATGAAGCTAATTGTAGTCAAGAGTCCTCACTTCAGCAGTTCTCCAAACTTTCTTTACTGTCTTTGATAGAGTCAGGTGTACAGTTTCAGGAAGAAAATGCAACGTGGAAGTACATGTTTCCTTGATGATTTGAGTTCCAAAAAAGTGTTTTAGCCAAACAGTGACTTTTCTCATATTTAGAACCATGTTAATCTTCCTATTAGATTAATGCTGAATGTAAGTGATATTTGTGTATTATGCTCTAGGAACTAGGCAAAATAAAATGTCATAGTGACTTTCTGAGGCTGTAGATTCTCTCAGTTACTTTGTGCTTACAGAATGAATTTCCATAAAAGCTTTTAAGAAATTACTACATATTCATGTGCTTCAGTGGAGAAGTTCCGTGTTGAATAGTTACTGGTGTTAACATTAGCATTGTAAAGTTCATATATCCCTCCCAAGTACTCCAGTTTGGATGTGTGGGAGGCCACTAGGCATTTTTCCACAATTAGGCAAACTTTAATCTCTTTTACTGGTATTGTCATCCACAGAGTCGATTGAGGTCATGTGTTCTATGATATGAAATATTGATTCATTAGCAGCAAGACAAACAACTCATTTCATATAGGTCATTGAGCAGCTATCCAACAGTAAATGTCACTACATTATTATTTGCATGTTATGAAGCAACCTCTGTAAGTTACCACAGCATGTGTAAATTCAGAAAGATCAAGATGAAGTGCTGATGTTCAGGAGTTTAAAATTCCCTTTTTTATGGGAGCACAGAAATAAAATGTATTTATCCGTATCTCTTTAAAAAGTCATAAATATATGTTGTTTAGCTTTTTAACCACAAAATTATACGTGAATTTTTCTTTTAGCTGTGCTCAGGTCTGCCAAGAATCTGTAAACATTTATAACAGTTAAGGTATGTGAGAATTTTCAAGAAAAAGCAAAACCAAAACAAAACACAGAAAGACTTTCTTTTCCTCCCATAAAATAGTGGTTAGGTTTTTTTTTTTCTGCCTCTCTGGTCTTTTAAATGTCAACACATATTCATCAAAATAGGATAAATAAAATGTTATTGTGCCTACAGTGAGAGGTGTTTTCATGTGAAAAACCACAGCTGTCACACCTTCTTCTTAAGCTGACTTTAGTAAGTACACTCTGGGACTCTCCAAGGTGACACCAAAAGCTTTTAAAACAGAGAATTAAAAATGTGTCATCATGTTGGGTATTTCTCTGTCTGAGCACAAATGAAAAATCTGTATGGTCCCTTGGAAAGCAATTCATTTTCCTTCAGAGGGTAAGTCCTAAAAATTCAAATAATGTGCACCATCTCAAGCAATGTTTTACCATTGTCCTTGCTATGCTAAAACCAGAAGTATTGGCATTGTTGTCTTAAAAGCATATATAAATCATTGCCAATTTTAATAGCTTGTCAGCCTGTATATAGATGTTTATCATTTGTATGTATATGCGTGCACCTCTCAAATAGAAAATGTGCCTTTCAGAAGTAGTATAGTGCATGGCTATGTGTGGCTTGTTCTGTGTGCTGTATCGACTGTGATATCCTAGAAATAAACATTCTAAATTGCTTTTAATATCCATACCATTAGGCACATATAAGGCCCGTTACTAAACCAGCTGCGTTCTAGGAAGTCCTGGTTTGTTGCAGCTTGTTTTGTTTCTTGCTATTTATTTTAATTTTTGGTTTTGTTCTGTAACATGGAATGAGATAGAGCTCAACATTTAGTTCAATTTAAGTGATTTCCTCCAATTTTTCTGCTTAAGAATAAGGAAATGCTTGCTAGCTTGTAGATATCACACAGTAATACTTCACTACAATGAATTATAAAAAGTAGTAATTCAATGTAAGCTGCAATCACTGTGTTCTGTGATAAGATTAACACTCATAGCATGATATAAAATAGATTTATCTCTACATACAGCGTATCTTTAAAGTGCTTGCCAAGGTAAGTTTTTTAATTGTATGCTGTCCTTGTTCAGAAGTCACAGCTGGTTGAGACAGTCCTAAGACAGAGAGGTTCCTTTTCTGATTCCTCTATTCTCATTTTAAAAATCCCCAACACTGTGAAATATTTAAGCTGTCCCTTTCTTTGGGAACTGACAGTAGCTATGGCGTTTTTTTTTCTTGGGGACAGACTGTAGCAGGACTCTGAATGTGTGATGGTCCCAGTAAAGTACCAGTTCCTTAGTTGTGCAATTCACTTGATTCAAGTTGTCTGTGTGGGGATAGTACAATTAGGCATTGTGAGGCTAATAACTTGTAAGAGAGGCTCCTCATTCTTACAGGTCCTCTTATTGATTTGGTGAGCATTGCAGTGGGGTTCACTCATGTTTTCCCTCTCTTTTTGAGGGTGTGGTGCACTTTGTGTCCTTGATTTCACCATGCATTTAGCTGTTTTTCTCAAGGAACATCTTCATGGTTAGTGCCAGTCTTAATGAACTTGCCAGCTTTCTTGACGATCTCTTCAAATTAACGAATTTTGATTTCCAAAGCTGTTTCTGACAGGCTCCTGTAGTTAACAGGACAAGTACCTACAGAATTTCTTTGTATCTTTTTTTTTTTTTTTTTTTTTTTAATTTATTTGAGAACAAAGGAAGGCCGCTTCTTTTTGTTTGTTGAAAGACTATATGAGTTTATTCTTTTGTCCTTTGTTATCCATTACCTGCAAACAACAAGAAATTGCACTTCATACATCCCCTTTAACTTCTGCTATTCAATTGTAAAGAATATACCACCCACCCAAACCACACATATTCAAAGAACAATGAACATAGCAAAGGCAGAGAAATAGCCTTTTCTCTCTCTTCCTTATCATGGCATCAAGAAGAAATAGCAAGGTGCATCCAGCAATATGGATTGAAAAAAATACTTCAAAAATTTCTGAAATGAAGAAAAAAAGATGAAACTTTCTATTTATAGTCAGAGGTACTTTAAGGAAGTTTGATAGCTCTTTTACAATTTACAGTGTAAGGTGTTATTGATCAAAAATTTACAAACAGCTTTTACTGTAGGAGTTCTGCTCCTTTACGCTGTTTTTTAACTGTATGCTTTAACGCATTCATCTTGATTTTGTGGCAATGAACTTAAATCAAAGGTAGAAGATCAGTCACATTTACTGTAGAACTGAAAGTTTCTGTATTAGAAGCACTGGCTGGACTTGACTAGACCACCTCCAGAAGGGGATCTCTTCTGAAATAAGATGAAAAGTCAGACTACTCGCTCTTTCATGTGTCAAGGGGGGTAAAATTCTAGTGAACTGTGCAGTAACTGTCTATTCCCTACTGTGTACTAAGATTAAAATATCATTTTGACTGTGATCGTTACCAATCTGAAACTTCAATAGTTGTTCCCGAGAACTGAAGATGCATTCATCTCTAATGCCACGCAACATCCAGCTCTTTTTCTGTGCTACTTTTGAAAAGATCACTTAGAAAACCTGATGGGAGAGAAGTGTGTATTAGTTAGGATAAAACTGTGTTTTGCATTTCTCTAAATATTTTCTAGAAATTCAGGCTGGTCAGGAAAGAAATACTGTGGGCTGTTAATGGAGAAGTGCTTTTGCAGCACCTATAAATACTTAATGTAACATGGAAAAGAAAGAGTAATAGAGAGATGGAGCTAATCCACTGATTGTGCTGCTTGGGATTAATAGATTTAATTAAAAACAATAAACAAAAGCTGGGATTGTTTACTCAGTAAGTACAAGAGTACCAGGCTGGATTTTCTGGTGTCTTGAAAAAAATTCAGGTATTCACACAACTGAGGTAAGAAAGGGATCAGTGCTGATTGGTAGCATTATGTCAACTTGAAACACTCATTAGTCAGGTCAGACTAAATGCAGTAAAGGTACAAAGCAACAGACACTTCAGCTCTTCTTTGTTTAAAATGAAGTGTCCCTATTATTCCATTTAACATGCAGTGCAAACGTTGTTTGGTGCATTAGTCTAAATAGGTAAGCAAATTTCCTGAGATGCCTTTTTATGTGTCGGTGGGGCATTTACATAATAAAAACCGTGAGATGAAACAGGGTCACCCTTACGATAGCCAGCAAAGGATATCCCACTAGTACCTGTGCTGAACTCATCTGATCAGGGCTGCTGGTGTTAATCAGCAGTCTTCATAAACTAATTCCATCTCGAGTGTTTGTAATTTCTATTTACAGGATAGCACCATTCCCTACAAGTTGAATATGGCTTTTTGATATTCATAGAATTTTTTTTTCAAATGTCACCGAAATTATCTCAGAGGAGCAGATCTGACAGGTCAATCACTGCAGATGGCAAGTGCTTTGTTAATTATACAGAAATTTAAAAACAATTGTAGAATGTCTTGCCTCAGGAGGAATTTCTCTCTTGCTCTGTTTGAGAGTAGATTTCCTCTACTGAATTAATCCTGTGTTTTGTGCAGATAACAATCTCTCTGCTGCATTGTAGGAATAACTCCTTGCTCCTTGTTCAAATATGCAACTGTAAATAAGCAGAGGATATTGCAAATAAACAATGCCATGCTTTTTAAATAATGCAATGTGTGTAATTAGGACGACACAATTACAACAGTATACAGCTCTCAGTGTAACAATTAGTTTTTCAGTAAAATGTAATTTGTTCCAATGTAAATGTTTTCCCTCAATTCAGAAGATTCCCTTGAGTTGTTACAATAATAAGCCTATTTCTAGGACTATATGCAGTTGCACTGTATGTTCTAACACACAAATCAAAGAGGACAGCTACATTAGAATAAGCTATGGGAATTATAAAGTCAGAGCAAAATGATATCAGTACTATTTTCTGAGGGGAAAATATATCTGAATATCCTCTTTCCATTTTGATTTTAATCCCAGAGACGTCGAATGCATTTTGCCAGTTTGTTTCAGATATACTTGAAAAAATATAAATGTTTCCTTGTGTTACCCTGTTGCTGTGTTACATTGTCCTCCAGATGATGATATCTGACTACTTCCCAATCTTTTCACTATTTGTTCTTGTAGATAAAGAAGTGCTATTTTTGTCATTTTACAGATGAGTAACTCAGTTGCACAGAATAAAAGAGACCTGTATTAGATTTCACCAGAAATTTCTAAGGAAACAGAATTTCAAACACAGCCCTCCTGTCTTCCCCATCAGCATCCCACATCAGAATCCCTTTTCCTGGCACTGCCTCAGAAGAGGCCGGCACCACAGTATGCTGTGAGGAACCACAACTATTCCTCCACCCAGCTCCCTTCATCCCGTTCAGCACAATCAGTCCCTCATTAACCTGCTCAGCTGTTCCCCATAATTTCTATAACATTGCTTTTTTAAAAAAGTCCATACTTCTTCCATAGCAGAATATGAAAAGAAAGGCTTTGGAGCATGTGGGCATATATCATTACTTCATAGGTGGAAAAGCATTGGGTAGTCAAATTTGTATTTACTGATAATTTTCCAGGGCAAATGCTAAATAAAGGGTGACATTTTTTGCATCAATAAACAGTATAGTGCTATCAATGTGCAAAACTTTCAGTTCAGCTGAATCAATACTATTGAAACATTCTGGGAGGTAAAACTTTCTGGGTGAATGTAATTACTCGGTACAGACGGATGAGAGTGCTCATCACATTCCTGGAAAAGTTTATTGTTTGAACTTGAGTTTACAATTCGCTTTTCATCCTCTTTGTTCCAAAGTTTGCAAATCTTGAGTGTTTTTCTTTGCTAGAGTGTTCTATTGTCATTCTGGAGGCTGCAAGTTGATCTAATTCTGAGCCTGCAAATTATTGGTTGCTTGTAAATCTGGCGATGTATCCTATGGACAATTTGAAAAAAAAGAACATCCCACAAGTAGTAATGTGTAATGATTGTAGGGCTAGGTGCTGCAATAAGCATTGTCTGGTTTGGTTAAGTCATTGCTAATGAAACATCGCAGCTGATTAAATGGGCAGGACAGGCAGTACCTATGAACAGGCTCCTTTTTCTCATTGGATCTTCTGATTTTTTCATTTCTCTTTCTTAAAATGCAAGGTGTCTGTAGGACAAAAATATACATTTAATTCTAAATCATGTTAGAAATCACATTTTATGATTGGTGACATGTTCAAGAGAGCTGTTCTTCATTACATGTGTGGAGCTGCATTCCTTCCTCTGAATTCCAATGATATAAAAAGTAAAGAAGAAAGTGAAGGGAGAAAATGGAACAGAACCTCTGTAAGCACAGCAAAACGGAATTGATATTTACATTCATCCTATAACCATGTTTGTGCCTCTTCTTGAATAACAGTAATGGTGATAAAAGCAGAAATGATTTTTAGACATGGTGCTTTCAAACTGTTCACTAATTACTGTAATTCAGGAGAAAATAGGGACAAAACCACCCCAACAAACACAGCAATCATTGCACTCTGAGTAGAAGTGGCTCTCATCAAATAAAGAAGAGCCAAGGTAGGTATTGCTCTATTACATACTATGTCAAAGCTGAACACAGGTCTAAATCCATTCAAAAATTCAGAGCAGTCAGCTCCCAACCTGGCAGTGTGGAAAGGCAGGCTGCTTTGTTAAGTGAATATCCCTTCCTAGAGCTGCACTGGCACCACTGCTGCTGACAGCAGCCTCTGTTCCTTCACAGGCCTGTTTTAACCTTGCCTCTGCCAGACGTGGCAAGGGAAGCATTTGCTATAAGAAAATGCCCTCTTAAAAAAGAACTGTGCACCTGGAGGAACTTCTGTCTCTTATTCCTCTTCAGTCTGGTCTTTTTCTGTTTATGCATGGAAATGAGACTGCTTTCAGACGTGAAGCTGAACAGTAGCCAGGTGCTTTATAACTGTGTTAGCCTGAAACTCTCATGAGAAATATTTTTTTCTAGAAAATAAATTATAACATAGCTAAGTGGTGCCTGACAAAGCTAAACAGGAGAGCCATGCTGCTCTATTGCAAATTCATCTGCAGTCTCTTGGTAGAAAGACAAATAAAAGCACTTCATCAAAATCAGTCAGAGAAGCACAAGAATACTCATAGGAGACCACTAAACTCTAAATACCAATCAATTTCACCAACTTTTTTTGTCAAACTTGCAAGTCCCTGTAAGCCCTGTCATGTAGAACTGCCAGAAAACGCTGCATGAGTGCTGCAGGAGCAGAGCAGCAGGCTGCAGCCAGACTCCTCTCACAGTCAGCATATGGGTGCATGGAGCTGCCTGGTTCCAGGCTTATGGATGCCATTGGGTGCGGCTCTGCTGACATTAAGGTTTTGGAACCAGGCCTAAGGGCTTGGAAACCTAATTCTACATTTGAGAATTAGGTTCACGGTTCCTTTCCGCTGCATTGGCTATTTTTCAGTGACCTGAGCACATCCCAGTGGCCAGTAGGCATTTAAACTGCATACACTAGGAGTGCAAACAGTAGCCTTTAGACTTTGTCCTTGAATTCAAAGTCACTGAAAAACAAAATACTGAGGGATTCTCACCAACACCTTTGCACTGATTCTTTTCTCTACATGGGTACCAAAATTGTGTTATGACTGGTGGGAAAGCAGGGGCTGAAGGCTTTTGGTTTCCCACTCCCCGCACAACACAAGTACGTGGTGAACTGGATCTAACTTGACATTAATTAATTTATTTTTTAATTAATACATCTCCTACAAGATTGTTTTTTCTTTTTTTTCCTTGCATCCTTTTTGTCTTTATGCCAAGATATTTTACAGGTACCATCCTTTACTCCCAAGACATTCTCTATGTGCTTTGACCCTTTGCCTCCACATTTCCTTTCCTAACCAATCTCTGTCACGTTGCTTGTGTCACCATCTCACTGCCTAGACTGTTCTTCTGTGTGTCAGTTAGTGGAATCTTTTTAGCTCTTATTCCATAGAGTCTTTTTATTTTTTCCCTTATTTTCTGGAAAAGGGGATTCAACTTATGCTCCATATTTGTCTTCTTTGAGAAGGACTCTAAATACGCTTGGAACAAATCTGATTTTCTTTTGCATACTTAGTTTGCTTAGATGAAGTCAAGAGCTGTTTTCTACTGTATTTAGTTTTTAAACCTTAAGGTTGTGTGTATTGTTCTTTGAATATTCTGTAGATTATTTTGTAAGATGAGCCTTGCAATTTGTCTTTGCCGACAGAATTGTGTAAAGGTGAAGAGAACATGATAGAAGTTGTCTGAAATATTGAAATACCCACCTAGAGGGCTGTGTAACACACAGCTCTTGGTGTGTGGTTCTAAATATTAGGGGTGTGAAGAGATTTGTCTTATTCATGTAAGTACAGATTTCAATAAGAAAACCATTACGTAATCAGTCACTGCAAAACAAAAGTGTTTCTTTTGCTGGACTTACAAAGGCAAAGTGTTTGGATCAATATTCTGCTGTGCTTTCATGAAAGTGAATCACACAATTCTGTGTTGATGTATGTAAAAAAACCTATGTTTATATCAATATCTATATAAAATTACAGTAAAAGATGTCCACATTTTCTGTCACTGTTAAATGATAACTATAACAACTACTCTCAATTTAGAAATGAGACTCTTAGTGGAAACAAAGCCTTGATAGAACTGAAGGGTTTGGTGCTATTCCTTTGAGCCTTACTTTAGGTGAGGGCAATGAGTCTCCTGTTGTTGAATTCCCAGCAGTAGAGAAGCGGAGGAAAATGAATCAGTAGTCTTCCTGCAGAACAGTGGTCTAATCACATCTGACATCAATTAGCATCTTTGCTGATTGTCCTTTTTAGGACATACTTGAAGCCTGAATTGTACGTCCCAGTAGTGCGGTGGCCAGTGGATATGTAACCAAGGTCAAAAAAGGATGTTAGAAACCTCTCTCTGAAATGAGCCTGTGGTTTTTTGGTTTTTTTTTTTTCTGCTACTGTACTTCCAGCTGAATCATGTTCAACACCAATCTGGCTTCGCTGTCAGCAGTGAGTAAGTTTTGGAAAATGTGGTGAAGCGTGAATCTAGGTCACTCAGAATAGGATATTAATCTTCACGTTGTGTTCTTAGGGTTAGTCATTACAAATGATCAAAGATGATCTCTGTGTAAGTCACTGGATATTTCTGCCCTGCTTTGCTGCACTTATTTGCTATTGGAAGTATACTTCCAGAGAAGATCTGTGATTTTCAAAATTTCAAAAATCTAGTTGGCAGAAAAATGTATTAAATTCCTCTAAATACCTCAGGGCTAAGGATGAAGTGGGTAATATGGAATAAGTTATTTCAGAATATTTTCCCTATTTTAAAATGTTTTTGTGAATTTCCAATTTCCAGGAATTCACATGACAAAAACTGCTACTCTGACAAGATATCTATTGGCCTTGTTGCAAGTGTAGCTGACTTAAAACTCAAGAACTTCTTGGCCTGTCTTACCTTCTCAGGTCTTAAAACATATCCATGTACTGAAATGATGTCAAGAGACACATATTGCTTAATTACAGAGAAGTGTTTTAACAAGAGAAAAAAAAAACATTTCCCATGCCTTCTTCAGCTTGTAACGGTTCCTGCCAATTCTCCACTACCATCTGTCTTAAACAGCCATTTATCTGTTCTGCTGAAATATGGGTGTAACTGATTCCAAAATATCATAATAGATTCTGGGTCCCCTCAGTACTGCATTTTCGTGAAGATAACTACAGAAGCATGCAAATCTTGCTCAAGGTTGCCAGTAGCTTTGTCACTTTTCAGTGTCAAGAAGAAAAACTCATCTGCTAGAACAACTCATGACAACCTCATCTTCTATCACTGGGACAGTTTTCAAGTTATGTATGTCCTCTCCAGCACCTGGAGAGTTTTAGATCTCCAAGGATTCACAATGGAATTTTGAAGCTTAAGTATGTCTCTTCCTGGCCCAGGAAGGTCATTCTCTCTTTGTCTTAATTTTATCATAACAATTATATTTCCTTCAGTATCTTTGGTTGTATTATTTTTTTCTGATGATGAGCCATAAACAAATGTTGTAGTTAATGACACTTGCTACATGTTTTAGAGAACCAGACTGCAAATCATACAGTTCATGTTAGTTGACCAGCCCTTATAAGGAGCATGCTTGTTTTGTTGTTTTTTTTTTTTCCTTCCCTTTTCTTGTTAAACTTTACAACAACTCCATAACTCCCTTGCTATATGGGTTGATTTGGTAGAAGGGAGGAGCTCCACCTGTGCATTTGCTCCTTAGGGCAAGGACACATCAGGCACAAGTGCAGCTTGTGTGAAACCAGGGATCTCTTGACCTGACTTAGCTGATCAGAGATAACTAAAGGAGTACGTCAGCTTAAAGGAAATGAATGACACATGGAAAACACGAACTAGGTACACCTGGGACACAATTTTGAAATGCTGCCAATCAAAAAATGACTGTAGTTTGTTCCTGCTTGCTGACTACAGGCAGTGTTTAGGGATATAAGACACATCTAGTCTTTCAATTAGTAGGATGAACTGTGTAGATGTTACACCAAACAAATTCAGTCATATTTCAGAAGAGGTCAGTAGAGTGAAAGAAATTGGTATGTCTGTGGTCTGGCAGAAAAGCCAGGGCACTTCTCTTCAAGGTGGGGTCACACAAAACTAATGAGTTCTGCCTTGAATGACTGAGATGGCCTTGAAAAGAAAGCTGTACTGTCCTCACTAGAGGCTGAAGTTCTCCACCCATTCATCCAGCACAATACACGACAGCACCAGAACAAAAGTTCTATTTGAAGCTTTTTCATCCCTACAGTGTCCAAACTCACATGCGCATAGATGGGCAGTTTGGACAAAATTCTTCATGGGCTTCAGTGATAGAATGTTCTGATGCCCAGAGCAATATGTGCTTTCATCTGCTAGCAAGCATGCTCATCATTTAGTAGTAACAGGGGCAAATTCTAGCTATCCCTAAGATAAGTCTGAAGTCAAACTGATGCACAGAAATGGAATGATTGGAATCATTTTTCTGAGAATAGGAGTTTGAACATTTGCTGTAAATTGTATTTGTTACAGACCTGAGCTCTTTTGCCAGAGATTTTGCATTTGGATGGACTGGACAACTTCTTTAACAAACGGTTTTCAATCTGCATTGTGCAAGTTACTTTGATTATTCAGTATCATTTGTTCGATTAGTGTGTTGCATAGCTATATTATTTCTGTTTTCTGATTGAACTTGTTCAGGAGAGTAAGTAACTCATACTGTCGATACTGTTCATTTTCAATATATGTGTATATCAAGCCAGTATTATCTTGGATTAGATTTCTACTTGCCAAGGTACTGTGTTCCATTTAGTGTTTCAGCCAAATCATTATTTACAAGTACCGTTGAAAATTTAGTTATTAATCAATGTTAACTTAAATAAAATGTGTATTTTGGAACCAGTATACATGCGTATACATGCACACACACTCCTTTCTACTCTAGATGTAGAATCTGATTAGTCAGTCAAGCTGCTAATATATCATTATTATCAAAAAAGCAGTGTTTCCATATAATTAAGCAACAGCAAGTCAATCATAAAACCTGGCTTTTATTTTTATCTTCTGTGAAGTTTGCAATGAAATAGAAAAGATCAGATAAATCTTTGGAAGCTAGTGATTTCTCCTAATGTGCTACAAAATGTGTTATTTAAACCAATGACATCAAAAGAAAATCTCAGTCAGAATATGGTGCAACAAAAGTGTGCATTAAGTAAAGGCAAATTCCTGGAATTTTGTAAATATTCAGCAAAATAAATTTATTTTCTTCTGTATAGATTTCTTCTTCCTGTCGATCTTCATCCGTGTCATTTTGTGTGAGCAATTACTTGGACCGCAGCGGACAAGTCATAGGTCTGCCTGCCAAGTCTTGCTTGAAACAACAGCTTTGATGCTTTTCCTGCTTTTCCTACTCTGATCTTTGCAGAGGTTGATACCTGCATATAATAAAGGCAAAATGGGTTATGCATTTGTCCTTCTGATGCTGAGCTTCAGAGTGCAATGAAGCTTACGGTCTGTACTCTGAATTACATATTTGAGGTGCAAGCCTCGGCACCTGTGTAAGGCGTGGGAACTTCCATGGTTCCTGGGAGGACTGCTATCTTCTGGTGTCCCAGGAGGATGCAGCAGAGCTCACATAGATGAGCACATATTTTTAGAGTCAGTTTTTAGTGACCCTCTTGATTCCATGTTTATGAAATTCTGCTGTAGAAGTTGGCCAATTAATGTAAAGATGGGCGTCAACCGGGGTAAGTTCTGTTGTCATGTACTGACGACAAGATGTACATTTCTTTCTGTGTTCATGATTTAATTTGCATTTGTAATAAATCTATTTGCACAGAGCATAAGGAGACAAGATTAGGAGAATCGTTTCATCATCACAAAAGCCGAAAAGAAAATTTAAAAAGAGATTCATGTTGTACTAGAGGAGAGACTTAGGTCAGGTTTTCAGCTAAATGCCAAAACCAGGAAAGGAGTACACATGGAATGTCACATACGTAGCAGCCTGAATAACTGGGATCACAACCCAATTAGTGGAGTTAATGAGAGAATCAAAATAAAGAAGATCTGGTATGTTTAAAGGATTCTTTGTTTGAGTACAAATAGACTTGGGCATCTCTCTGCATGCTTGTAAGCATAGGCCGTGCAAGAGTGATGCTAACACAGTGCCAAAGCTTTGCCGCAGATGAACCAGTTTCTAGGGGCATTGCTCAGTGCACCATGGGGATGCCAACACCCCCTGAAAACTGCTGTCAGCAGCACAAAGCTGGGAATGTTTCAAAGCCTCTGGGTGGTTCATCTTTCCATAAGCAACACTGCTTAGGAGTGTCATTAGTGGCTGGTCTCATTGGCCACGTCATGACTGGATGGCTTAAGTTCTGAGTATGCATTACTGTCCCTGTGCCTCACCTGCTGTCTCATAGTCTAATACTTAAACATATGTGAAGTGCACAATAGAGACAAGGAAGGGAATGAGATGAGAAGGACTTGTGTACTATTAGCAGTGGGAAATGATGATATCCAGATTTGGTTGGTAAGTTTATCCTTATTCTGATGTGCATGTAGATACGAAAATATATATTGGGAGCAGAGTATAGGTAGAAGAAAAAAGGAGCGTGAACAACAGGAAACTTAAAATGGAAAAATAAAATGAAGATGTACATTAGGAGACGCAGTCTAAGTGTTCATTTATCAGGTGCTCATCTGTTTCCTATAGATGGAGAGCATTGTTTAGTGCCTAGGGACACCATTTAGTGAGCACATTGGGGTTGGGTTGATGGTTGGACTAGATGATTTTAGTGGTCTTTTCCAATCTTAATGATTCTGTGATTATTGGGTTGTCTGCGCATTGTGTTTATGATGTAGGGAAAATACTTTCTCATTCTACAGAACAGGATCTGATTACACCAGCTGGTTGATTGATTTGGTGGATGTCAGTGGTAAAGCTGAGAACTGAGGTGTTCATGACTTACATTAAGATCCTAAAATTCTTTGAGTTTTAATGTGCGCATTGCTTAATGCTAAGAAGAATACAAAGGAGAAAAAAAGGTTTTTTTATATGTAATATTCATTGAGTTATTGTTTACTTAAGCATCTTTAATGATTTGATTTCACAAAGGATACACACATGAACTTGTTGGGAAAATACCTGAAACCTTTCCTTGTGAAGTCTTAAAAAATTGAGAAAGTCATTGACAGTGCCATACTTTTTTCATACCTATAAAGTATAGCTACAAATACATGTATCCAATAGTAGGACCAGCCGCAATTCACACTTAACATTAATAAGGATTTCATGCCATGATGACAAAATAAAGGTAGCTTCCCAGACTTGTTTCTGGAGAGCTTATACAAAGTAGAACATCTGAAAAATATTGAACAGTGAGTGATGGATTTTTAAATCCGGAACAAAGAAAGTCCTCCTCAAAGATGAATTTCCTCCAAGCATAAACATCAAAGAGCTTTTAATAAAAGTATGACATATGACAATCTCCCTTGTGAAAGGAGCAGCCAGATTGAAAGTCTCTGTTTCCCTTACCTGATAAGCAGTCTCACTGACTTTTCAGTTGGTAGGAAAGTTTCATACAGGAATGACATTTAAAAGGAATCAAACTAAAATATTGGAGGCTCCTATTTTCTGGGGGTGGGGAAAAAATGTTTGATTGTACTGATTAAATACTTGAAGTTAAAAAATGAGAGAATGTAGTTTAAATACAGAGTGAAGGATAATATCTTACATCTTATACATGCTTATAGATTTTGGGTTCTAAGGCTGAACTAGAACACAGGAGAAGCAGTGATGTAAACCACTTTTTGTTTGATATGAAAACATCTCATAAACGTGTACTTGGAGGTCATTTAGCAATAACTTGAAGGATGCAGGTACCAGCTTAGAACATTTTTATGTGTTCTTCGCAGTTCTGGTGCACACAAAGTTATGTCACCATTTAACATAGAAACCACTTCAAAATTTAAAAACAAACAACAACCAAAAAAACTCTAACACACCAACAACCTGCCCCAGCTTTAATTTGCATCTCCTTGAAAGGGTGGTTGGTCAGTGGAGATCACCTTTCAGCATGCACTGCAGTAAGTTCATTGTGTGTTTCCCAAGTCCAGGCGAGATAAGGTTAGTAATTCCTGTTCCAGAATTTCTCACGTATATTGTCATTGTGTAGGAGAATATAGAATATAAAACAGTAGTTTTCATGTGAATATAGCTGTGGCCAAATAATTGCCAACCACATTCATATGAAATTTGAGAAGTTTTTATTCGATGAGCAAACAAGAAACCACCATTAGCTGCATGGAGAGTTTTGAATTTTTGTCTTGGAGACACATTGCTAAATCTAAAGAGGAAAACAGAATTTTAAAATTCTTTCCTTTTTCAATGTGATGAGCAAGTACTAGGTAAAAAAAATGGAATTGTTCTTAATTGCACACAAGCAGACCTCTTCTGTCCTTGTGTGAAGATTGACATGAGAACAAGAGGCCTTTTCATGGATCCCTAGAAAGGTGACTGTTTTTCTGTTAGTTGTAACAGAATTTTTTCTGAATAATTATAATGATAATTCCATTTTTGGGATGAAATCAACTGTATTTAGGGTTTAAGGTGAAGCAAATAGTGATGAGACAGTTGAATGAATAATTTCCACTAATACTCAAATTCTCATATGCTTTTATTTCTCTTTACGCTTCCAAATGTGAATGTATGCAAAGTCCTCATAATAAGTTTGCATTTTGTATATTTTTCTTCAGTAAATGATTATTCATTATTGAGAATATTGTGTTTAATGTGATTTATTACATTTCAAATTCCTTTTTTTGTCTAATTCAGTCATATACAGAAGAACCAAAATTGTGTAAGTTACATATACGGCAAACAAATACAGACACAGTAAATCAGCTTACTGAAACTAATTAAACTAAATCTTCATTTTCTCTGTGGTCTAATTGCAAAACAAAACAAAACAGCAGAAGCAGTGCCACTATCTACATGCCTGCTCTCTCACATTCTTACTGCTTGCTTTCTGGCAATCTTTTCTGAGTGAGATTCAGTAACAAGAAATCACAGGTGCTATGAATTCCACTTCTCTCATTCTTACTCTAAATCTAACATCAAGCATATTTGTTTTGTAAATTTAAGTCTGACATTTTCTTTGGTGAATTACAACCTTGAAATGTATCAGTCGCACTGAACAGAACGAATATTATACACATATTTTTCATATTTCCATAAACAATGGAAAGGAGTCATGTGATTGCACAACAGGGTTAAAACTCAACAGAGGAGAATCAATATGTTTGGAATTTTAGAAGAATCTCATACACAAGAACTGAAACAGAGGGAGAACGGTAGGAGTGGAACAGCTTCATGCTCGTGCTTCTCTTTCTAGTGTGAAAAATAGCAACCAATCTCATAATAGGAAACACAGAATGTATCCTTTTCATTAATGGCAGTATAGTTATTTGTTTTATTTTAGTTGTCAACAACATCCAAAAAAGAAAGCAAAGGAGAGAAATGTAATGTGTGTATCCTCAAATTTTTCACATCAACTTGAAGAATAAGCAGTATGAGATAATACTGACTGTAGTATATAATCCGGATCAGATTTGACACTGCCATCCTGGCTTTTCTAAATAGGTGCAAGCTGTGAAAACAATCATGGTTACTCAGGTTTTGTTTTCTGTTTTTCTTAATCCTGACTGCTACAAGTAGAATTTCAGTGTAGATCACAGTTAAAATGGCTTAGATACTTCCATTCTATTGCTCCATTTCATTTGCTTACCAAAGTTTTTCTTACTGGAGGCAAAAATTAATTCTACAGTTAAATTTCCAGCCTTTCTGGGCAAAAAAGGTTTTTTTTTTTTTTTGATGGTGGTGGGTTTTTTGGGGGAGGGGGGAGGGGATTTGAGTACACGAAGTACAGAGCAATGAAACTTTTCACTGTAATTTAAAATGAAACAACACATTCTTTGCTTAATCTGGAACAGCAGCAGCTGGGTTCAGGGAGCAGAACTATACCAACAAGGCATTCCAAGCTGAGTGAAGTTCTTATGAGTTATGTTAAATATCAGATTTCTCAGTGTTCTGAGCCTTGCAAACATATGTGTATGTACAGTTGGAGTCAGTATGACATTTGAAAGTAATATGTACAGTTGGAGTCAGTATGACATTTTAAACTAAAGTTGTTTTTTCTTTAATCAACCTTTAAGGAAAAGCAGAAATGTGGAAGAGCCATGGTACCAATGGAGAAGTTCTACCAAGTGCGTGTAAAGTTGTAGAAAGACTGTGCTATTTTACAACGGTAACAGTTTGAGGATCTGTCTATGAATCACAAGTATGTTCTTACTGTGTCTTGCAACCTCCTTGTTTTCTACTGCCTTATACAAGGAACAGGAGAGTGATGCTTTCAAAGACAGACTTGTGGCTGCATTGAGCACAGGGAAAGTTTCATCCCTGGTTCTTTCTTCCCCGTAGTGAATTCATCTTTTCTGTCAGATCTCCTGGTGTAACTTCTTAATCCAAGACTGACAAAAATACCTGGCTTTAAAAAAAATCTCTACGATTATTATTTTTTAAACTGGCTACTGCCATTTTTATTTCATTGACTTGGAGGAGATGAGATGAATTTCTTGATGGCTCCAAAGTGGAGGACTGATAGATATGCTTGAGGACAGGTCTGCAATGCAGATGGACCTAAACAGACTGGAGGAATGGGTAACTGAGGCCTTAGAAAGTCCAGCAAGGACAAACAGACAAATGCCAAATGCCTCGCCTGGCAAGCCAATCCGGGCCAGGAAGCAGTGCCCTGCAGGACAGGCCTTGGGGCTCCTGGCAGGCCACAGGTGGGAGGCAGCCAGCAGTGGGCTCTGGCAGCATCCTGGGGTGTGGAAACAGAAGCATAGGATGTCAAGTGAAGCAACTGTGCTCCTCTGCTGAGCACTTGTCAGACCAAATGCAGTTGACTCCCCTTTTGTGGGCGCTGATAAACCTAAGATAATCAGTGGCCTCCCAGATGTTTGGAATCCGAAGCACTTGTCCTGCAAGGAGAGGCTGAGAGGAGTAGGGAGAAGATAAAGCTTTGTGGCAACCAAATAGCAGCCTGTTGGTACCTGTGAGGAGGACATCTTCACAATGGTGTGTGGAGGGAGAATAAGCAACAGTGGATGTAAGGTGAAAGAGCTCAGAATGGAAAACATAAAAAGGTTAGGCATAGGTTGGGTTATGCTGAAGAGGTTATGCAGTCCCTGTCGTTGGAAGTGTTCAGGATAGGAAAACACTGAGCAGCCTAGACTCACCTCAGAGCTGCTCCTATTTTAGGCAGGAGGCTGATCCTCTGATTTTGACCAAACCAAGTTGTTTTGTTTGCTCAGTTCTCTTGGAAATAAATAAATAAATAAATAAATAAATCCAGACATAATGTGGAAATGAGTAGACAGAGGCAAAAACTAATCTGTCTAACTGACCTGAAACTAAAGCAGCCTATTTGAGTGTAAGCAAAGTTTTTACGGGGTTTGTTTCTGAACACCAATGATTAGAAAAAGAATTGTTTAGTATATTTTGTTGAGTCCACATATAGAACTCTGGAACTGAACATTTGTGAAAATTTTAGGCCCTTTAAACAGAGTATCTTGTTTTGTTATGGCTAACATGTTCTTAATTCAATTATTGAATTCCAGTATTACAAGTAAAAGTTGATGGAATAGATAAAAAGGAATTCTACAGGCAGGATGATTTTGAAACTTGTATGTTCCACATAAATATATCCCCCATGGGCACCAAAAGGTAAGGTAAATAAAGACTGCTTATCAGAATTGAGATGATCTTGCTGATTAAGCAGACTTCTCTTACAGTGTGTCCATCCACGCTCTCTTAGAGTCTTAACCTGCACTTTAGGAAGAAATCTAATTTGAAAACCTCCAGAAATGCCGTCTTTCCTAACAGCACAGCTGTCATTTTCCTAGCAGGGCAGAGCCTAAGAAGTTATGTAGTCCATGACAGAAGGGTTTAAGAAATGTCGCTGAATGATACTTACTTGGAAAAAAATAAGGTGATGGTGGTCTGTGGTGACTACTCTCACACTGATAAGAGGCATTTGAATAAATCTATAGATTAGTTTACTCTGATTACCAAAAATAGCAAGTGATTTATACTCCTAATGCTCTTGTAATGTAACAATTGTTTCTAGTCCGCTTTTCACAGTTGCATGCATACAAATTTGAAAGCAAGACATTTTCCTAGTAGAAGCAACATCAGTACTTACTAGATGTAGTAATTCTTCAATTATTTCTTCCTCTTTTGATCATATGTCAAAATCATGCTTAATTACAGTGAGAACAATTGTTCATCTTTATTTTTTCTTTGATATGAGAATTTCTTGAGGCTACAGAGTAAAAGGCAAAATAGTCTTATAACTACTTAGAGGACGTAATCATTCACACACCTTGTAGCTGTTATTAAACAAAGGAGCACAGTCAAATGTACTGAGAGATCCTCTCATAAAAAAAACTTGATTGGTTGCTTTATCTTCTGCCAGAATGAATATGACTTCAGCATATTTAACAACGTTAACAAATCTTTTCTAAAAAGCAAATGCCAACCTTGAATTTACAGTTTCACCCTTTAACCTCCAATCATATCAAGGATAACAGCATATTTTACAATTTCTTCTGTGGTCCCAGATAAGTAATAATTTTACTAGAATCATTAAACAAGTTAAAGCATTTAACTTCATTATAGTAGTTCCTGTTAGTCAGGCACGTTGTGCCATTATCAGGCCTTTTACATCAGTAGAAACAATTGATAAATCTGTAATAATTCTGTGTCTCAAAGATTGGATAATGATCCCTTGTAATTCTGTGACATGACACACACAAAGTACTTCTTTTCAGTGTGTAATTTCTCATTTCAGAGAATGTTAACCAGACTCAAGAAAAAAACGCTTTTGTACAATCTGTTCAGTGGAATGTAAATGAGTGTGGAGAACAGTTTCCTAATAAATGAGCCACCATTGTGATTATTTTTGGTAACATTTGCTGTACTTAATGGTATCATCCATCTAAGGATTTCTGCATTTATCCTGTTTATAGGATGGTTAAAACCTTTATGGAGGAACCATTAATTTTCTTGCAAATGTCACTGACTTTGAATGCTTTGATCATTCCAAGATTAGCCCAGCCCCTGTCATCAGTAGTCTCTGACGAGTTCAGGCTGATTTGCTTTGTATATCAAAGGCATAAAAGGACCACTCTGAGTCTCAGTTTTCTGGGCTACACTTTTGAAGTCTCCTGAATACACATGAGCCATATTGTTACAGGAGAATGAAAGGCAGAGGACCATTGTGTACGGTGGGCAGTTTGCTTCTGAATTTATGTTTCCTTTCACCAAAGACATGGGCTACCTCTGGAACAACTGTCTCCATGAGTGCAGTTATGGGATCATAAATACAGTTATACTCATTAGTATTAAAAATAATAATGAAAAAAAAAAACCTCAGACATCCCAGTGTAAGATAATCAGAGCTGTGCCCTGTGTATCTCAAGACAATAAAATATGTGGAGCTGCAAAGTCAACATTTTTTTACATGATGAAATCTGAAATGGTTTGTTTCACAGCTGAAAGGAATCAGATGCTTCATCTCATGGTTTTGTGCTCAAGTTTTTTATCTCTTTTCCTATATTTTATATTTAACTATATTTGTATTTTAAAGTATGCATAGAGGAAAAAAAAAAAAAGACAAACAAAACCCTGTGTGTTTCATTACATTTTAAATAGCTATCTTTTTTTGAAATAAGTGTTGTAACTCTCTTTGAATTGCCTGTTTTATCCTGAAAACCAAACTAGCAATTAGGTACAGTTATGCTCTACATTCATGAAGTATTTATTAAAAAGTTAAAAAAAATCTTCCAATTGCAAGCACTTTTATGTGTATTTTTCCATATTTGTAGTTGTATATGTTCTCAAAACAAGTGACTCAGTCAAGATTTTCAAAACTGGTTCTTAAAATTAACATCTGGAATGCCTGTTGGAACTCCTCATAGATGTTTGGGGTTTTATTTTTGTGGAATTCCCAAGTGTTTTTCTTTAAAAAGGAGACTTCATTCAGTAATTATGTTATTCAAAAAGCATAAAACAGAATAGAATAATTCAGTTGGAAAAGCTCTTCAAAGAGCATTTGCTCTAACTGTCCAACCACTTCAGGGCTAACTAAAAGTTAAGGCATGTTACTGAGGGCATTTTTCAAATATCTCTTGAACACTGATAGACATGGGGTATCAACCACCTCTCCAAGAAGCCTCTTCCACTTGATGAGATGGACATTATATCATTATGATGTATGTCTCATATACCATTAGGCAATATTATGTTACAGGTTGCACTTGGGATGCTCTACAGTTAGCTGTCTAAAAATGTAAGTCAGTTAAACTCCAATATTACAGATGGGCTATTTAAAAGGTTTTAGGGAATGGAAGAACAAAACAATGCAAGGGCTTACTGAAAATGTTTAAAAGAGTGTTAATTAGAATTAAAGAGATGAAAGCGAAAAAAAAAAAGTGCGCAGTGATGTTAATATTCAGGTGAGTGTTATGGAGGGAACAATCTGCAACTACAGATAGACATTGGATGCTCCACCACATGACATCCACAACTAGTTTCAACTGTCCGAGTCAGTGTGATACTGCATTTTTTGCTATTTTTCTAATTTCTGGAGAGCCTATATCGTAGTCTACATTTTTTAGGCACAGACAAACATAGGTACCTGTTACTGTGAGGAATTGGTACTTCAGTTAAAGAAGCAAAACTCTGAGAAGAAGGAAAGGAAACAGGAGAAAAGGAGGACAGAAACTGTGGCAGAAAGAGATGATGTAATGTAACTGGAACTGCAGATATGCAAGGTATACCTTGCTGGCAAGAGCATTTGCTCTTTCTAACTCTTGTCTTCCACCGTTTCCCCAAGTGTGTGGCTGGGAGCCATCTAGTACCGATAGGGATGTGGCTGAAGTTACCTATTTGACTATTGCCAGCTCACATTTCTACACTATTTTCACATATTATTCTCCAAATTAAAATAGGAGCTGTGAAGAGAGCAATTATATGTTTTTTTTTTTTTTCCACATTGACTAAAGTCTTTTCACTCAGAGCACAGATGGCCCTCTACTAGTCTCCTAACAGTGCTCTACATACTGCAGTCCCATGGGCCAGAACATGTGCTGCTTGAAAAGACAGTCTTCAAAGGGAGCACATGCATTAGATTGTAGCAGCTCTCTGGAGTGCCAATACATGTGTTGGATGCTTCATAATACAGAATTTTTAGGACAATTTACTTTCTTTGTCAAGAATTAAAAAGAGCTTATTGCTGCATTCACTGTTCGGTGGAGTACTGCTCCACGTACTATAAATATTTTGGTAAATTTTAAGTGTAATACCTGTCTCTCCCTTCTGGAACATCTCTGAATATCCTTTAGTCTCTCACACTTTAACAGCTTTGACATTTGAGTGGAGTATTTTTTACTTTTTTTTTTTTTAACACTTGTCAACAAAACGGCTTTAGCTCTCTGTAATCTCCTTTTTGTGCACAGTACTCGATGGCTGAGTCAAAGCACAGTTTTGCACACTCACTTGCAGACACACACACATGCACACAGTTTTTATGCCTGTTTTCATTAAGATCTCAGTGAGAATTATGGTGGGTTACTCTTATGATAGATGTCATATGTACTCACAAAACAGCTATATAAAAAGTGAACACATTCAAAGCAAAATTATCACCCTACTGCACCCCAAAATAGGCTTGTTCTTAAATGTCACAAAGACTTCTGTTCTTCAACTTTTCACATGTAAATATATCTAAAGAAGTAAGTGCAGGAAGGTGTTAATACTACGAGTGGAAAAAAATTGCATTATATGCCTCTGCCTCCAAGTGCTACGTTTGGGTAGGCGTCTTTTATTGTGTCACGTTGTCACAAGTGAAGTCGTACTGTGATGCTTACATAGTTCTGTCTACTGAGAAAAAGTGGCTTCTTTTCACAGATAATTTAAATGCTTGGCCTAGTTACATGGGTGATTTCCATCATTAACGGAATGGGATTTTTTTTTTTTGTGATTGCTACCAGAAGAAAAATGTTGTGAAGCTTGTGGGAATTTTCTGGCACAGATGCATTTAGATAGTAAGAGTTGTTCTGGTCTGAATAAAGCGAGACATTTTTTGATTGTTTCCATGATGACTGAATGCATCATTAACCCCTTTATTGTTGACATCCTACAGAGACCTGATATGTAGTCTTAATTATTTTAAAAGACACTTCTTTGTTACTTAGCTGGTGATTAAAAGTAAATTAAAAGATGGCAATGGCAGACTATTGTTGTTCATTAACAGATCTAAAATCCTAATCATCTAGTAAGGGACTAATTTTCACTTAATTTTTGAAACAATAAGTACATTGATGTAGAAATTATTTGTGCTGCTTCTATCAGCTAATTAAACAAATCACTAGAGAGGGAGAGTGGGAGAGTGATTATTTTCTATTAATCAAATGGAGAAATCTAAAGTAGGAATCCCAGTCAAAGCTCTTAACAGTATTCCATATAACAATAAATGATTTTGAACTTGAAGTTCTAAACAGTGTTGAGTATTCTTGCAGGGGTGAATGGGAAGGGCAAATGTGAGAGCAAAGAGACCAGAATTCTCATTCATGTTTCAGACAAAAGATGAATTATGCTGCAGGAGGCAGTGATGGAGCATACAAGAATCCTGCCTTAAATTGCAGAGGAACTGCAAAAAAGAAATAACTATTAAACCATGTGGAAAATTGTCCTTTCGCAAAAATTTGTGGATTTTAGTGAAAAGCAAGACCTCCAATTTGTTGATTCAAATAATGTTCCAGTTCTCAGTATGAATTGTAGTTAATGCTTGTGTTCCTCCTTTTCCTTCATTTTCAGGCTTTCATCTGGCAGATGGTGGTTCTTGCACTGAACTGCAACAGCAATTGCTGAGGTTGAAACCCTGCATCTCTCTCATATAGTTCCAGAACACCTGGCAGGTAGGACTGATTATCTTGGAGAATTCACATTCTTATCGAGGAAGTATCTCCTCTCTGAAGGAGCAAGTGATATTGCAAAAGTGATGGCAAAAGACGTAACTGAAACAAGGTTTTAATACATTTCTAACACTGAGAATGAAGTATTTCAGCATTGATACACTATATGGAAATTTTAAGAAAAACAAAGGCAAAATATACAGGTTTGGAAATTTTTTTATTGGCAGATTGTCTGTCCAACTGGTAAAAAATTACTGAATGTATTCAGGTAGCAAGGAAAAAAATGTCTATTGCCTGTTGAATTTTTAAATAGAAAAGTATAGCTATTAAAAAGGACATTTAACTACAGTGGAGGAAGAAAATATTGGATGCCACGAGACATATGCCTGTCACTAAAGTTCTAGAAATTCAGCTGCAAACTCCTACATGGATTCATTGTCATTTTTCAACTCATACAAAAAAACGTGTGACTTGGCAATTTAAACAGTCTTCTATCTCAGCTTGCACGTGGTGCAGGTAGGTAAAATTTAAGAGTCAAATATAGAAATACTCCACTTACGGCTAAACACAGTGGGGTTTGGTGGGATATCTCTCATGATAAGGAGCTCTTGTACCTAAGAAGAGAGAAGCAATTTTTGAGCACTGTATCTTCCCTATTCCTATTTGTGACTGTTCCTTTGCTGACAAACTGTTTCTATTTCTTCCGTGGTTCTGGTTTACTAGTTCTGCCTGCAGCAAATTGCTAGACAGTTCCTAAAAAAAAGTCAACTAAAACAGTCAGAAATGAAGTTTGAGCAAAAGGATTCTTTCAGTCAAGTGAATAATAGCTAATAGTGTTGGCCCAGCCTGCTGCTATAAATGCACAGACTTTCTATTGAAAGAAAAAATGTATGAAAGCTAAAATAAACTGAGTGTTATCTGGACTAATAAAAGAAAATACTTGGTGTGTTACTCGCGTGTGCACAATTCCCTAGATGATGCTGTTGTCAGTGGCATTGAGGTACAAATGCTTTATTGCTTGTTCCACATTATTGTCTCAAATAACTTGTTGCATTTAGCTTCTTGTCATTTGTTGTTCCTAATTTTCATTGCTAATGATTTTGTTGACCTTTGTGTATTGTGCAGGTTAAAGTTTGTATGTGTGGATTTATCTACATTTTGATATGGCTTCTTACTGGACTGTATTTTTGCATTGTTTGTTACGTATATTAAAAATTAATGGGAAGATTTATTAGAGAAACAAATACTGATTATATTAACCTTGGCTTCGTTCTTACATTATTAGAGGATCTGTAAATGCCTACAGATTTTCCTTTCCTTTGTAATCACAGACAGTTTATTTATTTTTATTTATGGAAGCTATTTAAGACAATTGGTTAGTGCTCAGCTTTAAATGAGCTTTATGTAAAAGTAACTGGCTGAGTCAGTAAAGAAAAAAATGACCAGATGGCAACCTCAGTGTGGGATAGAGATAAATGTGAATCTAAAATGAGGAATGTCCCAAATAATGAGGGTCATTTGAGAGTAAGATAGTATGTGCACTTTGTGGCCATGAATAATGCATTCATGTACGTACTTCAGTAATTGTGATGCATGAGTTCTCTATAGACATTATCACAAGATCAGTTTTACATGGGAATCAAGTGCTTTAGGTACCTTAATTATTTATAATATGTATCTGAGAGAAGAAAAATGTTTGAATTTTCTATAACTGCTTTTAGTCTTGGTGTCAAAGAAGGGGACGGGTGAATTGGGGAAGAAATCCTTTATGACCTTGTCATGCTCAGCTCTGCCATGGCAGAAACTGTTCTCTCAATTCCTCTTCTCCTTTCTTCCCATTTTAATGGCAAACTCTTCAACTCTGCAAATCAGTGAGGTCAGATTTGAGTCGGTAAGACTATATCATCCTACCTTGAAGAAACTGTGGAAGTCAGTCTGTCCCACCTGTTATTCACTGTGTGAAAAGTTACACATGGAATTGGCACCAGGAACTCCCTGTCTAAAAGGACAAATCACAGCACTTTCTCTCATGTAGTTATTCATCTCTTCCCCAGAAACAAAACCAAGGGAAAGGGTGTTGTTCTCCTTTGTTTTAATTTTTAGCTCCGGTAATAGGGAGAACTGTTGAAGCACAAGCCAGCTAAATCAATGAGAAGGAAATGCTAGTGCTATCAAAGTGATTTGTGGTGTGAGATTTCCTGCAACATGAATGCTGCTTGGAGCTCAGTTTGTAAATTTGTTGATTCTGCAGAAATCTCAGGTACAGGCTTTTACTGATTGTTCCTCTTATGCTTGCTTAAGTCAAACAGCCAACAATCAGGCCCTTATGATAACAGAAAACAAGCAGTTGCCAATTTTGCTACTCGCAGCAATAACCTTTGCTTTGATGCTCCCCTTTGATACTCTCCACTCTTCTTTGTCTTCCCCTTGTTCCAGACAGTTGCAGAAGCAGCTACACTGCTCTTTGCTTATTTAGGATATGCTCAGCACAAGTGTAGGAGCAGGCTGAAGTGATTCATAGAATTCCTTGCAAATGGAGGAAGTTGTTTGTTTCCCATAAAAAATGAATGCTCTCTTCTTGCTGGAAAGACATTCCTAAGGATCTTCCTTAAACAAAGAAGTCTCTTCCTTCTCTAAGGAAAAGCAGAGACTAGCACATTAGCAGCATGCTCAGACCAGGAATGATCACAGTCATGTTTTTCTGCAAATTGTCCAGCGAATCTTGTGTGTAACTTCTAACCTATCAACTCTCTTCCCCTGAATTATCTCTAGTTCCAATAAGTCCAGTATTTGGATTTGAAGCATTATGGATTCAAGCTATGGTTACTTCCATTCTTCTGGAATAAAAAGTCTTTGGTAACAGGCTTGATAGGTAGTTAGAGAATAGCTCCACTTAACACTTCTTTTTCTGAGGTTTGAGACCCCCAGGGGGGAGAGCTGCACCACCTTCCTCTGAACTGATGATCATTTGAGTGTGTTTTTGTTTTTTGTTTTTTTTTGCAGGGCTGCTGATTCAGTTTACTTCTGCCACAATACGTTTGGAGCATGCATTGTAATGTTACCCCAGCTAATACACATATATGTATTAGAGAACCTTTTATTTGTGTCTGATTGATAAGTTTGGTCCCACCCATGTAATTAATATAAACGTAATGTATTAGATACTTAATACCTTTCAGGATAATGAGTTCTGCTCTTAGTGCTAGGCAGTGAAAGAATGCACCTCCTTTGAAGATCTTTGTATTCCTCTTGGTTTTGCAATGTGTTCAGGTACAAACGAGCTCTATCAAGAAAAAAATTCAGTTTCTTACAACAAAAATTTAAATAATGGAATAGCATTACGAAAGTTAAAGAACCAGTTGCAACATTGAGATTGTGGTAAATCATACCAACCACATTACTTGCTATAAAACCCCGGCTAAATGGCAAGATTGGCTAATTACCTTCTGCCTCCCTTTTGGCTGGCATGGCACCAAGAGTTTCAGCTTTCCCGATCTGACCCTTTGCCATTGCTGTTAAACCATCTGAGGGTTAAATATGGGATTGGCTCAGAGAAGCTGCTGCAGGCAACTTTTCTGTCTAGCACAATAGGGCATGAGGCTTTTTTTCCCCTTATCTCACACCCTTCAATTCCTAAGATCGGGTAATGTGACGTTGCATGTTAATGTGAGAATTACAGCATTTCCTCTCATCTTTTATATTGTCATTTTATTACCATTTTTGCTGTGTTTGTAAAGCTTCCTTGACTTTAGGTTTCAGGCTGCTTTCTCTGCTTACAGCCTGTTGAAGACATATTCTGGTAAAGCTTTATATCTCATATCATCAGAAATATTAAATATGTGCTCTGCTTAATGGTTTTCTTTTTTTTTCTTTTTTTTTTTTTTTTTTTGTGCATCCTGTAGAAACAAAGCAGATGGTAAAACTGGAAACAGGATGTTTCTCTTGGGTAATACTTCAATTCATATTCACTGTTAATTTTAGGATCCTTTGTGGGGATCCCGTCTTTTTTAGAGTACAAGGACAAGTTATCCTTAGAAATAACAGCAGGAAAATTGCAAAGAGTCTAGAGGAAAAATTTCTCTGTACGTTTTATTTAAAACCTGTTGGATTTGTGCCATGGGGAATATGTTGCAACTGGAATTTTAAAAAGCCTGGATCATTTCAGGATACTTGCAATTCTTACTAAAATAACAGTAATAAAATTTCATGGTTGAGAGCCTACAGAGATCACAAAAGGACTGAGTAAAGCACTTCCCTCTTATCTACACAATAGCATAATTGGCTTAGTGCATTGGTGGAGATGCATCATCCCCACACAAGACAACAGGTAGCTGACTATTTACTGAGCTGGGACTGAAGGGGCCAGCAGGCTGGTCTGACGTAGCGGCATTTGCACTCTTTGGGCAGTATTCCTGAGACTCAGATGTCCTGTGCTGATACTTCACTATTAAATATTTTCCCAATATCATGAAAAGAATTGAACTGAAATTACAGGGCTTTTACTTTCTTTGTGAAGCTCTTGGTAAAATGTTTTTCCAGTTTTGACTGCTTCCTTACAGCCCTGATCTAAACTCACTTGGGGTACCGGGAACGCTAAGGTCGCTCTTGCTCTTCTGCTCTGGGAAACACGGGGCTTCATTGAGCTGCCGCCAGCAGTGAGAGCAGCACTACCATCCCACTGGGCGCAGCACGCTGCTGAAGGTGTTCTCCCCTGAGCAGGCCTGAGAGCCCTCATCCAAACATATGCTGATGACATCATCATCACAGATAAGCAAGAAAATAGCACTGTAAAGAGAAAGCTCCCGCACTGATCTTACCTGGCATCTGCATTAGAATAATTCTGAGAGCTCACTCCCTTATCCATGGATCCTCTATGGTGAAGTAGGACATTAGGACCTCAGGCTTTCAGGAACATCAGTTAATAGGAAAGTCCCATCTGGCTGCTTAGGTATTCCGGAGGAGAGTATATTTTGTTATAGCTGGAGGTGTAAATAAACAAGCAATTCTGTGCATTCCCTACTTAAATTCTCTAGATAGCATGCAGTAAAATTGAGGAAGTTGTATAATGTATCTACCAGCATTCTTGTGGTAAAAAAAAAAAAAAAGAAAGCAAGAAAGCAAGAAAGCAAGAAAGCAAGAAAGCAAGCAAGAAAGAATTTTCCTCACATACCCGAGGTCTGTTTCTACCTTACATGACATATTGTTCTTTCCACTTCTTTCAATTGTTTTGATTTTTTAAAATGTAGTTCCCCCAGACAAAATACATGGAACACAGAGCTTTCCCACCTTGTCCTGAATATGCCACCTGGCACATAGCACATTCCAGCGCACTTCCCAGTGTCAGCCACATCCTCTTGCATCTCTTTTGACTGCTGTCATTCTTCACGTTGGCTCCAAGAGTCATCCTGCCAGCTGTCCCACTGCTGCTTGCATTTGTGAGGCTGACAAGCAATTGAACTGTTGCTCATTTTATGAATGAGCATAAACTTAGACTTGATGGTGCTTGCAAAAGAATTCAAAGGACAGCAAAGGCGTTGCTCAAGCACTGACATGTCGTCAGAAGGGCAGCAAAGCAATTTTCCCCCCCTGTAATCCTATCAACCAAAACCAGTCAAACTACAACTATAAAACAAAAACGTGTCTGAAATAGATGTTCAGTGTCTTACATACTGATATCTATTTGCTTTTAATTCAAAAGCATGCTGCTCGTTAAGTCAAAGTTTTTTCTTTCTATTTTTTTTTTTTTAATTCTTTTTCCAAAACATATCTTTGGAAAGTCTACTGTTATTGTTCGGCAATTTGGAAGAAACCTAAGGGGAGGACATATTAATGATTGTGAGGTTAATGACATCTTTAGTCTATTGGGCTGTGTCAGACTGCTACTAGGATATTCCCCTGCAGCAATTGAACACATCCTTCATAGTAAGGAGCAGACTCCCAGCCTAGCACTGCTTCTGTTAGTACTGTCAGCTAAAAGAGTTTGCTCAAGATCATGCTGGGCTTATATGGGAGGCATAAGGAGATCAGTATTTGAACAAAAATGTATATCACATGAAAATGGTTCCACAATAAGCAAAGAAAACTAAAAATTTGCATTCTGACCTTCTCTTCTACTGTATACTACGGAGGCAAGCTTCTGTTTCAGAAGGATAATGAGATATACAGTATGATTAAGCTTTCATCATTATGCAATTTTTGAAAGTGTGAACTGATTTTTTATGTATAAAAAAACTACCATGTCTTCATTTTCCTTTTATCTTCACTTTTAACCTTCTTAACACAATGATAAAGTAATAACAGGACTTTCTAATTTGAAATTAAAAAGGGATGTCATACTTCAGAGGGTAAGAATCCAGTAAGTTTAGTTGACTAGGATAAATTTGTATCAGCCTATATTAAGTGCTAATGACACACATCAATAGAGGCCTTCAGGCATCTAAATCCCTTTGATATATCTATTCATACATCTTTCAAGTGCTGGGCATGGATCTCATTAGAGTAAGCGATGCCATCCAAATAGTGGTTAATTGTTTGTTATTGAGTGCATTCTTTATTCCCAAAAGGTTAGGGTTATTCAGACAATTAGGTTTTAATACAAACTCATCACTAGGCTCAGTAACAGACCTGTCAATGTGTGATGTGGTTCCTTTCATTCTGACTATTTCTTGGCTGTAAAGAAAATGCTACAGAGGAAAACAGTCTTTCTAACTGCAGATGAATTTCCTTCAGATTTCCCGTGTCTCTAACATCTTTAACATTTCCCTCACCATAATCTCATTGTGGTTTTCATTTAAATGAATTTAAAGCACGTATCAGTAGCAATTCGGAGATGTCTAATTGATTGTTCTCAACAGAAATCTAGGCAGGCTGAAATCTTCATTGCTTTGGCAATTCTTTGGTTTTGAGACTGTCCTAACAGTTGATAGTATAATTAAGAGAGCAGTTTTACTTTGCTGCGGATCTCCTGACATCAGTTATGGATATCACACAAAGGAGTTGATAGTGGATAAAGCTTTAGACTGCAGCTCTTGAAGCTATGGGACGTGGTGCTGTTTCAGATCATCACCTTGGGTACAGATCAACAAACAGTAAAGTAGCTCGTTACAGTTACTTTTTAGAAAAGACTCAGTAGTCTTTCACTACTAATACAATATCGAAAAACTTCACAATCCTTTAATCAGCAATTCCCACTGACTTTAATGACCAAAAGAACCGAATTGAACATTTACAAAACTTTTTAAAAAAATATGGGTTACAAAATAAGCTCTTCAGTTCCTCTGAAAGGGTATATAGTTATGGTGCTAAGGAGAGCAGATAAATAAGCTGATAAAAGGGAAGATGGTATTTCCCCTTGGAAGCTGAAGTTGGTCAGGTTTAAATTTGCAAGCAAATGTGCAGTGTTCTCTTCATTAAACCCCTCAGGAACAGGAAGGACTCTGCAGCTTTCACATAACTGTTTTGTCACAAAAGAATAGATGTTAGGAAGACTGACTGAATGCAATGTACGTGTCCTTTCAGATAATACATCTATCTGTCATTTCAGTTAGAATCTGGATGGCTGACTTTTGATTACTCTACAGGTCTGGTGTAAGAACTACACAGGGAAGTAGCCCTTATTCCTCCATGCAGCAACTGTCAGCTATGTATCTGTATGTGCTGGTGAGTTGCTCGATGTCAGCGTGATTCTGTCTTTCATGAGACAGCAAAGAGTTCGTTATGAGGTTTGTAAACTACCATTACAAGCTTAAACTCCCCCATTTGTAACTAATAATGCAACCTGATTATCATTCTGATATATCTTTTTGCTTCTGAAGTGAGTCTGGTTTCAAGGGCCCCAGGTAATGTAGGGTGACATCTGAAAAAACACAGCGAGTCCAGGCTGACACTTCGGCTCAACTTACTAGATGATCTATGGAGTGGGACATTCGTGGCAGCTGCACTGGAAGCTATTCATCCATCTTTTTGTGTAGTGGTTGTGAGCAGAGATAATGGCTAAATCTGTGAAAAGAATCAGAGAGGACATTACAGAAGACAGAGTGAAGAGGCCCTGGGCCTTTGTCTAGATGTCTTGGGACTTATTCTGCTGAAAGGAAACGAATGCTTTTCAGATGTGTGGTATAAAAATGCAGTATTTTGCAGGTTAAAATTCAAGCAGCTTTCTTATGATAACTGAAACCACCACTGAATTTCCTGAGATGCAGTTAGATCCCAAAACAAAATCAGGTTAAGCATTTTGGTGTCAAAGGAATTGCAGAGTTTTCCCTAAAATTTGCATGCTGTTAGAGATAATAAGGAGCCTTTTATTATTATCTGGTATCAGATAAGAATTCCCTCTGGCCTTAGGTAGACTGTTAGCCAGCATCTGTTTCTATTTTGCTCCACACCCCCAACTGTTACCTTTTCCATTGAAAATCCATGTTGGCATCCTCTAGTAAGCATGCTCACTGGAAAAATTCTACATAAGTAATGAATATACACTTAACCAAAACTTTGGGATTTTTCTATGTTCTTATTCACAAATTATTTGACCTTTTGACCTATTAGAAATATCTAAACAGTTTTATTGTCATGAATTTAGGATTATTTAGGTGGCAGAACTAGAGAGCAAAGTATTAGTGTAATATTTCTGAATGAACAGGGTAACTCATTTGTTATGTGCACTCTTAGTTGATACTAAAAAACTTTGCACTGCAGGAATAATTAATACAGTATAGTTGTGTAAAATTCTGAGAGATGCATTACTTCTCTTCCCATCCCTTTCTTTCCTTTCTCTCCCCTTCCTTCTCTTTTTTTTTAATCAGAAATATGTTAAAGATCTGATTTGCAAGTGTTTAACATCTTTTTTTTTTTTTTTTCCCCAGAGCATCATGAAGTAGTTCAACATTGTGCTGAGCTGCTCCAGCAACTTTCTTAGTAGTGAAACTTGATAACCTTTAAGGCCAATCACTTCACTTGGCACGTGCATTATTTTAGTGGGAAGTGAGTTACACCACTATTCCTGTCACAGTAAACTCAGACCCAACAGCTGTCAAAGGTTTATCTTTCAGCTACTTCTTCATATGTTCACTGCTGCGTGTGTTGTCTGGGAGAAGTGATTACCAGTTCAGTTCTTCCCACAATTTGCACTAACTTAAATTTTTTATAAAACTGAATTGCTGACACAGGATGCAAGCTGTAGACCTCATTGATGTGTCTCAGCATTTGGAGTACTAGTTTAAAAACATGTCCTGTGGATTAACAATATGCCTTGGGCTTTTAGTGACTTTAAGGATTTTTAAAACATTGCTATCTGTTTATTGCATATGAGGGACTTGCTAATCCTTGCCATCCTGGCAGACTTGGTTGCAGCAGCGTCTCTGCATTTTAAATGTTTGAGGAAAGTGCGGAGTGGTGAGAGTCAGTTCAGGGGATAGAAATAAATATGATAAGAGAAAATATGATCTCTGAGAAACGATTGACAGAACTGGGCTTCTTTAGACTGGAAAATACAACTGACATGGAGGGTATACCAGTCTAAAAAGGAATAAAATCTATCACAGAAAAGAAGGTAATAAATTGTTTCCCATGTCCTTTGCAGATCAGGATAGGGGATAGGACAGTAAGTAATGGGATTCATTTTCAGTGAAGGAGCTTTAGATTGGATGGCAGGAAAGGAAAGCAACCAAAGCCACTTTTCTAACTGTAACAATAGTTAAGCACTTGGATATGTCATTCTGGGAGGCTGTGGACTTTTTCTCATATCAAAGATTTTCAAGAGCAGATTAAGGAAACATCTGTCAGAAAACGTTTTGGTATAGCTTATCCTGCTTTGTTGAAAGAGGTGGAGTTTATGACCACCTAAGGTTTCTGCATGCTCCATAGAGAAGCCTCAATTTGTGGTTTTTGTTTTTGTTTTCCATAGAAAAGAAATCTTTCCCTAAATGGGCACTGCTATCAAATTTATTTTTCCATGGAATATGTGGACATAAGGGTAATGCAAAGCCAAATTTATTAGAGTGACTCCATCACTGCTAAATTATTATTCAAGCTATTGTCTCTGTCTGCTTTTTTCTTAAAAAGATCATATCTTAGTTTTCCTTTTTGACTTTGTCTCTAAGAAATGGGGAGCAAGAGTGTATATGGTAGATTTTAACTCTGTCCCTTTGTCAGCTGTAACTACTATGTGAAATAGGATCTTGGTCGTGTTATACAGAGAAGATGCAAGAAACAAAGGATTTTTTTAAATTCTAATTCAAGTTAAATATTAGAACCAGATGTAGTTTTATTATTTGTGTCAGCCTGTGAAATCAGTTTCAGTTTTATAATTTGCTGTTTGTAATCAATAACCAATGCTTGGCGTTTCCTTTGGAATTCAGTAAAAATAAGCCATAGAAAGTAAAACATTTTAACACTAACCATGCTTTCCATAGCTTACAAACAGCAAACCATCATGGCTGTAGCAAATTGTAGTCAAAGATGAGTTCCAACTCATCTCCTTGTTCTGATCTGTACTTTTATTCTTCGTTTATCTTCTTGCGAGGTGAATTCTGGAGTAGAGACTTTTTAGCTGATTCGTATGTGCTTACTGAACAGTTGTAAATTCCAAATGTACATTCCAGTCATCTTTAATGGAGACTCTGAGTATTAACTGTCTTAACTGAACATCGATACACAGTCTAATTATGTATTTATATAGTAATAGTATATACAGATACATTGAACGTACTCAGATATTGACTGACATTAATAGCCATTCTGTCTTAATAAAAAGCAGAAAATGCTATTTAGGAGGTACTTTCACTGGTATTACATGATGTCCTGCAGACCAAGATCCTAATTATCATGATATATTCAATATGGGACAAAAGATACAGCTCTATGCATTTTGGAGATGGAGAAACCTTTTCTTGGAGGGAGGCAAGAGACCTTTTCCATGATTACTTTACGAAATCTCTTATGCTCTGAAGTTAAGAACAAATATCTTTGCACAAATACATATGCACACAAAGGTGGTAAAATTTTGTCTTAAAGAACTTGCTGGCCTTATATCCTAGCTTCATTCTTTTTGTATTTGATTCAATTTCTCCTTTCGCAGCTTTAATGAAATGGGAAACTAATGAAAAATATTTGTGGTCCTGATTATAGAGCACTGAGCAGCACCATCTCTCAGCACATGTACATATGAATCACAGCTCAAATGGATCTTTGATTGCTCATGTCGCTTTATACAATTTATGATTTGTGATATCAGAGAGGACCAGAAATCATTTTTGATACATTGCATTACAGCCCAGTTCAAATCTGCTGTGGAAAAACAAGTTAAATGTTCTGAAAGCCAATTGCTATCTCCATTATTATGGAATGCTCCAGTAGGTTTCCTTTTATTTGCAGCAGTTCTGTGATTTAATTTAAAAATAATACTAAGTATTTAACTTGCTCCCTTCATTTTAAAAGAGTGCTTCTTAAAAATTGAGAGAATTCAATAAATGTTTGAAGACACAGACACAGCATAAATAAGGCTTGTCATTGCAGGTTTGATGATTCCTGATTTAAATAGTTTTTTATTAAATATGAAATGTCCAAATTACCTAATCAGTGTTACTTGCATGATAAACTATTTTACAGTACTTATTCTCCAGTATCTTATCTCCTACCTGCAGGATGTTTGTTGATAATACTTCCTTCTTGTTACACAAGCAGACAATAATTTGATTTTACAGTTTGCTATCTTGTACAGAACAGTACTTTAAAAACTCTTTCATGTTTTGTGCTCTAACAAAGTCTATTACTTTTATTTGTTGATACATTGGAAAACCTCGTCATTAATATTCTGGATTTTCTTATTTCTCTTTCTTTCTTCTGTTCTTTTATTCTTTTTGTTCTTCTTTTCTTCTTCTTTTTTCTTTATGTCTCTTTCTTTCTGTGACTTTCTTCATCTTTTTTTGCCTTTGCCCTTTTTCCTTGCAGTCAGTTTGATATACTAACATAGTTGTAAGCCTCACACTCACACACATGTTAAATGAAGATCACATTACTTTTTGTCACGTGAACTTCAAGCATTCACCAAGGCGGCACCAGATGCAAAGAGTGGCATGTATGGTTTCCAATATGAGAAAGTAGGATATTGTCAATCCTTGAGTAAATATGGCTTTCTGATCACAAATTACAAAAAAAAAAAAAAAAAAAAAAAAAAGAAATCCCCCTAACACATTTTCAGATAACATCCAATTTAAATGGCACCAACACTTCTTAATTATTAAACATTGCACAGTTTCATAATAAAATGTTAATGACAATATTTCAGTTCAGAGAATATTTTAAACTATGAAACTATTTTCTGTTACTTCTGATCTTAACAGCTGGTGCTCATTGTGGATTTCAGTTTTGTCAGGATTTGTCAGATTCTATCTAAGCTTTTTAGGGGATGGTCTTGGATAGCTTGATTCCATTCCATCAAAGCCAATGAGCAGTTTCCAAATTATTTTGGCAGGTATACTCATTACAGATGCATTTTCATCATTCTAGAAGGAACTGTGCTGTTGGAAGACAAACAGTGAATTATATTTGAACTTTCTATTACAATAATTCTTCTTGTGGTGGTGAAAAACATGATTTGGGGGGTGAAGGGGGTTATTGATACCCAAATGGCACTGGTCTTATTCTGTACCTACACCTGAATGTATGACTATTTATCGACTTCATCCCAGCACTACTCTCTGTACTGAATGCCTTCAAAATGAGAGGCAATGTGGCATCTACCTCCAGTTTTGGAAACCCTCCCAGAATGTAACCTGGTAGGGCAAAAGGATGAGTTATCTGATTTTCTCAGTGTGGCAGGTTATGGTAATGGTGCTTGTCTACTACCTGTGTTATAGTGTGGCACAGATTTCATGCCCACCTCATTTCCTAATCTACATATGCTGTGTTAGGCATATACAAGTAGCTGCCCCATCTGTAGTCTTGTTTATTTGTTTTAGAGAATTCAACTGGCATTAATTTACAAAAATGAGGAAGGGTTGCCATCTACAATTATTAATTAGCATGCACATCTGCCAAGAAGGTGTTTCCATAAGCCTGTCTGGAGTACTTTATTGTTGTTGTTTTTTTTCATTTGAGGGGGATCAATGCTAATTTTCAGTGTTTACCAGCAATCATAGATGACTTGCAGTTAAAAAGCCATCAGCTCTGTCACATTTTTCATTGAACAGAATCCCTTTCCAGATGGCCCTTCATTTGGATAATGGACAGCCTAAGGGGATAAAAATGTCACCTGTTGTAGCTAGTCAACAATATTAATAAAAACGGAAGAATAGACCATTCATAAAATGGGCAACAGACCAAAAATAATCCGTGAATTGTACAGAGAATGTTTTTGGTAGCAATCTTGCCCTAAGAATTCACAGACATCCTCAAATCTGGTCATTATTCCCCTTGCACTAGCTGTTCCCTTGGAGTTTAATCATGAATGAGTCTAATTCTTCTTAATGTATTTCCAGATAAATGAGAAATTATGAAAAAAGGTGTGATTATGCTTAGAAAAGAGCCATGATTACAAATAGGTAAATAATAGATTTCTTGGCTTGTTGTCTCCTGAAGAAAATAATGCTAGAAGGTGTTTCAGATTTAATGAAACATTGAGATCTAGATAGAAATAAAATCACTGAGTTGCTACTTACTACATGGAAAATGGTATACCCCCATGAGTCTGAACAATGTTGAAAGGTTACTTAAAGTACTTTTGTGGACCATAAAACAATGGCTATAAGTATGGGTTATGTCAAATTTGGTTCAAAGTAGCTATGCCTGTATCATCCAAACTGGCAAAATGAACGGAGAATTCCGAGTTCTTTGTCTATATTAAGCATACTTTCCATAATGTGTACCTATTTGTTTTTCTCACACGCACTCTTATTTATGTTTCTCATGAAAACAAGACTTAGTTCACTCATAATCCATCTCTTCTTTAGAACTTGAACATACTCATTGACAAACAGGTGATAATGCACACAGCAAAATAATTGTAAAACTCTCGTCTTGAAGGAATACACTGAAAAAAATGGATGGAGCCATGTACTTTTTATATTTATATGAATTTAAAGCCTTATAGAAATTTAGACTCTGATCCCATATCCTCCCATCCAGAGGCCCCTCAGGTTGCTTCATTGGATAATGTTGTTTTTTTTCTCATCTGCTCAGAAATTCATTCAGCGAAGAATAAAATTTTGAACTAGGTTACTTCACCAGATTAAATGTAGGAAGGAAAAGCCATGTTTTTTTGTAATAGTAGCACTGATTTCCAAAGGATAGTCTCCTGAAGAGGAAAAAAATACATATTTCAGTGAACTGTTCTTCATTTTTAACTCACAGCCAAGGAATAGATAGTGAATATACAAAATGTACCATGGAATCAATTTGCATTCACAAATACATGATGTTTTTCAAATGAAAAATCTGACTTGTGCTGTGCAAAGTATTTTTACTAATTGCTAGTAATTTCAAGGGAATTGTGCTGGGTGCTTGACTCCATCCCTTTTAAAAGAGCTAAATTTCATTTCCTGAGTGTATATTTACTTTTGAAAAATCATACCTTCTGAAAATATGTACGAAATGAAGTGATGAAACCTACAGAGTTGTGCTGTGTTGTCCTGGAGTAAGTAAATGAACAAGTCAGTAACAGTGCCTACAGCTGCCAACACTTCATTTGTAATCAGTAACTCACTTATTTAAAAAGTTAAAGCATGTTAATAGCAAGTCATCTTTGCAGGCTGACAAATGCTGATCTTGTGTAGAGATAACCCTCCAACCATGAAGAAGAAGGGACTTATTCTTGATATTTAATGACCCTTGGTTAATGTAAGCACTGTTTATGGACTTAAGTGAAATTAGTAATGAGCTTTTCGTAGGTAAAAGATGGTTGAGTTCGCGGGATGGAAATCCTCAGAACAGTGGAAACTGTGGGAAGCAATGTTCTCAGAAAAGAAAAGGAGACATAAAGCTGTGAGCTGCTGATGGACTTAAAGCGATTTTTGGAGTTATGCACAAGAACAGTTGTGTGCAACCTTCTTTTAAATGATACATATTTTCCAGAGTCTCTGGAGTCTCCATCCAAATCCAGCAGGACCCAGTTTGAGCCACCTGCTGAGCTGCCTCTGCTCTGAGCCAGTGACAGGGGTCCCTTACAACACCAGTTGTTTTATAATTCTGTATGCTTGTGCACAGTATACAATATACTTTACCGTATACTCGAAAGCCAATCAGTGTTGATATTCTTTTGATGACATTTCACTGGGTCTCCGTCAGTGTTCAGCAGGTGTCCATGAATGCCAATGGGAGTGCTTTTTTCCACATGGAGGAATTCAATTCCATACCTCTAATTTATATGTACTTCCATGTCAGAAGCTGTTGTGTCAGACTGCCCCTCTGCTACCATGTTTAAAAAGAAACATTGAGCTAAAATTTCTACTCTATTCCTGTAGCATTTCCCTTTAGTTTAGGTCTGCATTTTCTGCACAGATGGTGCAGCAGCAACATCACACAGTGCTATCGGATCCCTGATATACACAGTGCAACACCATGAGTGCAAGATAGATGAAAGGCTGAGCTTCACATTTCCCAGTGTTTTAGAGATTAATTCTACTCTTTATTGATCCACCAATGCTTCTTGGAAAACTTCCAAAAAATCTCTCCATTAGAATACAATTCTACATCTGTGCTATACTTAATGGTGTCTTACTTTTCTTTAATCGCTTTTCATAACTATTGACGCCTCCTTGAATTTATGTGATATTTTTTATCCTGAGGAGTTTGTCAGCCATGAATTTTGATTCCATCAGATATCAAAGTCATGGTTAGCGAGGTCAGACACTTCTGCAATTTATCTCTGCTAGCACTCAGCCACAGCTCACACGCTTGATTTTATGCAGCCTCAGGTAATTTTCAAATTAAATTTAGGGAGGCTTTTATTTTTATTTCTAAGTGTCCGTATATTCAGAAGGTTCACATATATACTTATTTTATCTACATATGTGTTACAGATAAACTTTAATCATTTTGGTATAAAGTATACTGCACCAAGGCTAATACAGACACAGTAAAAGATTACAATTAATGGCTACAGTTTGCGCTTTTGGAAGAAGAATTGTTTGGAACCTGTTGGAGCTTCCACTGCAGTATAAAATGGACTTGGGCTTCCTCATGCACCTGCCCACCCTTTGTATGAAGTATTTTCGTACTGTCTGATTAGTGCTCATGTCTTATTTGTATTAAATGGTTTTTAAAAGCATTTCTTGCATATTTGCCTTCTAAAGAATTCAACATTAAATGGGCAAAGAGAAAAAAAAGAATTTACCTTCTCTATAATAAGGAACACAGCTGCAGAAAAATGGTTAATTTTTTACACAGTGAACCTATAGCTGGTCTAACAAATGATTCCTCTTCTGCAAAGTACAGAACCTTAAGTCCTTCTTTGTTACTACTGCCATGTCTGTGCATATATTCACATTGCAGTGTCACCTTGCAGACATGAAAAACTGGTACCAAACGATTGCCAAGGTAAGGCAGCCAAAGATGAGGCTGGCAATAGTCCATCTCCAGGGCAGGATATCGTGGCATCTCTTGCATATTTTAATAACTGTGTATCACTTTCTGTTTCTATTGCAAAATGAAACATCTGAGTATAGGTTATTTGAGGTGATGTCAAGTCATGGAACATAAATTAAAAATAAAAGTTTTGCTAGTGCCAGACGCTGGAAATAGTAAAATATTTATCATTCTCATGGGCTGGTGTTCAGCCAGCAGTCACAAAACTTTAAATTATACTTAGTGCATGTTATGGCTTCTGTGTTATTTTGCTGGAAGGGAAAGGGAGATTTTGCAGGATTTCAATGATGATATTGCAGTATTTCCTACCTAGTGTAGTATACTGCTACATATATTTGTAATGTGTAGCATTCCCCAGATGATTACTGGAGGGTCTTGTTCAACACGCCAGGGCAGCATGATAACAGATATAGTTAAAAGTAAAGCAGAGTGTGGAGGATGAATTTTAAACTGACATTGCAGCAGCAAGAAAGCAGTTCTAGTGGATGAGTGCTGGACTGGCTTTTCTTAGGCAATCTTTTAAAGTATCTTAATACACTAAGCTAATCCAAAAGCAAACTCTGACCTGTGGTACCCTTAAAGAGCAACAAAAGAAGCAGATGAAGTTCCACAGAAAGGGACAGAGTGGACAACTGGGGGTCATCATTGCTACATCTATCCTAAGCTAAACCATGCTATCCTTCACTTGAAGTACAGAAATAAAATAGCCATTAAAAGATCAACATGAATATGGAATCTTGAAAATCAAAATGGCAGTGAGCTGGTCTATATTTCATCTCTTAGATATTTTGCTTCACATTGTATAGGAAGCGGTTTGAAAGAGTACATCATGAAAATCCAGCATGCATATGGGAATGATGCTTCATACAGGCATGAGAAAAAATAAAATGACAATTTCTGCATGAGCTCACAATTATGTACAATACTTATTTTTATCCAAAGCTGTTTTCATATCTGATCTCTTTTTCTGCTTTATTCAAATTGGCTTTAGCAGAACAAAATGATTATGAAGCCCATTAATCTTCATTTTTCACACCGAGATTCATTTTACAGAACTGGAAGCTACAGAAGTGGAACCATCCACCTCTCTGTCTGCCACTAGGATATCAGAATGTAATGCAGATTGAAAATTAAATGCAAGAGCTAAGATAGCAGTTCTAATAACCTGGTAATTTCTAAATAAATAGACTTAGATTGATGGAAGAGGAAAAAAATCTGTTTTCCCTATAACACAAGGTAGTGTAGTGCTTGTATACAAAGGCCTCGGACTGACTAGGATTTTCTAAAGCTTTATACTTATGCCTCCAATCTCTTTAAATATATGTGAAGTAGAACTGGTACTTTCTCTACTGTCTCATATCTCACTCAGCTACTTATAGCAGGTTATATACTGTAGCAGATTTGGATAGTAGTATTTCTAAATTTCCACTTCATAGTTATATTGATATGGCAAGACAATTGAGAATTTGGCTCAGTGTGTTGAATAAACATACTTTTTTCCTATTATAAAAATTTGGTGTGGGCCATATTCTCATCCAGTAATATAATATAGGATGCTGTCATCTCTTAAGAAAAATTCTTATATTTTCTTTTGCTTTGGTGATATGAACTATAATCTAAGAAAATAACAAAAGAATGTTATTTCCACATATTTTTATAGAAGTAAAATCTTTTTTCACTGTGGAAAGGTTTGTGTCTTGATTGGCTATAGAATAGCAGGTTCCAATTCAGAAAATTCCTAATTCAGAGACAACCTGTGTCCGTACCTTCCTGTCACTGAACAAACATTTTTTTGCACCTTTTAACTTAGTATCTACTGCTCCATAAAAACAGAAACAAACATCAGCAAAAAAGCTTAGTGCTGCATGCTTTTATCCAAATACAGATCAAATTACCTAAAAAAAATAACTTCATCTGATACTGCCCAAGGTATATTTAAAACCTGACATTTTCACAGTTAAGTTCACAACCTTGTTTTAAAAATTTCAGGATGTTAGAGAAATCCTTTTTGAAAGTGTTTCTTTTTTTTTAGTAAACTTTAGGGTGTGGACTTTTGACACAGTTCTTATATGTTAGATATTACTGGGTATATTCAATAGGAACTTTGCATCTTTTGTTTTGATTGAGAACGCATTAACGCACTTAACTCGTGTGAGTGCCTATGAGACCTTTGGATATGTCAGAAGCTTTTCACATTGACTCTGCTGCTGGATGATAGCAAAGGTGGACTGGAATCATGTTTGAGTGCTTCTGTTCCTTACTTTCAGAGAGATCCCAGAGGAAGGGCTGGGTAATTACTCATTCACTCTGAGAGCTCTTTCTTCATTATAAAATAAATAAATGAAAAGTGAAAGAGGAAATTGCACCATTTGCTAAGTAGACTAGATGTTACTTTGTAATTGTTCATCAGAGAAGAGGGTGAACCAACTATGCCTAAACCATGCAAGCATAGGGAAGAAATTAAGGAAGATTCTACATCTGTGCTGTAAGCAACTATTTCATCTACTCTCTATGTAAGGATCTTTCCTTTTGTTGAGCTATCTCACTGATCACCATTAGACTGGAATGAAGAAATAAGACTGGAACAGAAGGCATAAACTACATATACGTTGTAGTTCTCTTTTTGTAAATTAGGACATATGAGAGGCTTTTTCCCGTCAATTTTATTATGGAAGAGATGTAAGAAATGTAAAAATGGCATTTGAGAACGACACATTCCCTAAATGTAATGGTAATTTTATTCTATCATTAATTTTTATGTTTCTTGACTTATTTGGCTTGGTATCCAGTAGTATATTAATGTACACTGTCCATTAGTGTATGATAGAGTAGCAAGGACAAGTATCTCACTGACCTGTTCTGTACCTCACTGTTCTGTTCCAGAGAGTTTTGGCTATTTAAATGTGGAAAAGCAGATATCAGAAGAGAGTCTGCCCAAGTAGTGAAGAGACTAGGCAGCAGTAGAGGAGAATACTGAGGTAGAACTTATGTATCATTTGCTGTCTAGGAAAGGGAAAAGCACAGGATACTAAGGGCACTGGGATACTGCTGCTGCTCTTTTTCAGACAGTGTCATGTGCCTTGTTGTGAAGTAGATGTGGCAGGGTGGCTCAAGGATCAAGCCAATCAGGGTAAGTTTGGGAAGAGAGAGCAGCATCTAATTTGCTGCTTTCCTATTAAAAGATGTGGAAGAGAACAGTAATTGTCTGCTGGGTGTCTGATGGAGGAACAAGCATGAGACCACTACAGGTGTACAGGAGTGTAGAAAAAATGTCACATTTGCAGTGTTGCCTGACAACAGAAGCAAAGGTATTGGACCAAAGATTTCGTAGTGGACAAGGTTGGATGGGAACATTTTAAAAGCTGTTTAGATAAATCCACTCAAGGCTACAGCCAGCTTCATGATCCGTGATGCAAACAGACATTTTGCTTTGCTATTCTTTTGGAGTAGAACAGCAGAGTTGAATTAACTTTGAAATTTTAAGTTCTGTTTCAGGCCCCTTACTGCTGTGTTATTTTAAAATCTTATTCTCCACTTTCTTCCTATAACATTTACTACTATCAGATTTCAAATTTTAAAATGTAGGCAAAGAATCACATGGTATTTTTTATTCAGTGTTTAGATTAGACAGCATTCTAATCAGTCACATCCCATGGACAAGGACTGTTTCCTGAATTTGTGCAGACAGGGCTGCACTGGAGTCCTGCGCTGACCAAGGAATCTGACATCCCCTGGAGATTAAATCCTACACAAATCAATAACATTTAGCTGAGAAACAAGAATGCTTCTTTATTTGCACAGCATTCATTGAGTAATATGTCGGTATCAGATGACATTGGTGAAAAGGGATATCACTGAGGATTTGGAAGAAACAATAGCAGGACATTCAGTTAAAATGTGCATGCTTTCCTTCCCCTCTCCAATATCCTTCTGCTTGTGAATTTTTTTTTCTAATGGGAAGCCAGACAACACCAATACAACCAGTAATATATGATAGTGTGAGACCAAAACATTTGGAGTTACAACAAACTGCTTTAGAACAACCTTGAAACAAGATTAAGCCTTGCTGTTTCTTGAAGGTTCATCCTGCATAAAGCAGTAATTACTTGGCAGTTTCCAAAATTCTCTCTTATAACTCAGATATCTTTGGTTTTAGTATGTAAATTAAAATAAAGAGAAAATAGAACAATCAGTTGGCATAGAAAGAGGGCAGATTTACAAAAAGCTGCAGAGGGTTAGGATGTTACATACTTGTAAATGGAACTCACTGAAACTAGTGAAATGAGAAGTATGGGAATTCCTTAATTGCTTCAATTCAGCCAACCATTGTAGCACAACACAGTGATATTTTGTCTGCAAGTGTTCTGTAAAGGTGAAATCTTCTGACACTCTGAGTAGAGCCAGGCAAATGTCTCTATGCATACTCACACACTGCAGGAAGCCTTCTTGAGTTTCCAGTTTAGCATCCTGTTTCATGCTGAATGTCCCCAAAATCTTAGGAAACAGAATATAATCTTTACATGGATATCATTTAGAAAAATTATGTTTTTCACTCTGAAAGTAATGCCTCCTGTTTATTTCCACGAAACTACAGTAGACACAAGGAGCACAATAATACTATTTGGTAGAGCAGATTTTCAGCTACCATGATTTAACAAATACCATGTTTTAACATAGTTACCAACATTAGCTGTGCATTTTCACCAGTGGCAATCAAGTCCCTGCTTGCCGTGCTCATAACAATCTGCACCAGTGGAAGTGACCCACTGCTGCTGTCAGCCACTGCTGGAATGCACCACCCACCGCCTCACTGGGCTTACATCCACCGCTGGGTCTCCATTAATGTTCAGCAAGTGACACTGAATGTTAATGTGTGCCATTTTTTTTTTTCCACATAAATGAATTCAGTGACACACCTTTGCCTCATATGCATTTCCAGGTCAGATATCATTGTGTCAGTCTGCTTCTCTGCTGCCATCTGTCATACAGCAAGAAAATGTAACTGAATTTTGGTAGGAAAGTTCAATCTCTACTGTCATCCATCCACTATCCACCTCTGAAGTCGTGGGCCGACAGAATAAGATAGGAGGCATTATTTTTGAAGCAGCACTTGTATATCCTGTGTGTTATTTCTTCTTACTTCTCTGAGAAGTAAAAGGCTGAGGGGCTTTTTTGTGGCTGTCACAGGAAGGGGAAAATGAGAATTATCCCACAAGCTGTCTCTTTATGGTGAAAATTTGGTCAAGACTAGGAAAACAAATTGTGGCTGTGATTATTAGCTTTTAAGTGATGTGTAATACAAAATACCTCCAAATACTTTTAAATAGACCTAAATGCTCATAATTGTATCTATGAAGTTTTATTCCACCTCTACAGGGTATGGCTGTGGATACTGAATCAGATGTTCAAACTAAACATAGAAGCTTGAAGCTACCCTACACTCTGGTAGACCAAACAGTGTTTCTGAAATCTAGAATTTAAGAAGCTGTGCCCTGAAAGACAGGCATCTGAAACCATGACAAATGCAGTTGGAATCATCAAGATTGCATTTTTTTAATCAAGAATTTTAGGCAGTCTGACCCGTGGATTAGCTTGTTTATGTGTCTGTGTCTGAAGAATCCAACCACAAATACCGGAGTATATTGCATTAATTAAATGAAAATGAAGATCTGCAAATCAGTTACCAGTAGCCATGTATGATTGAGAAGGAATCTACCTTGCTCTAAGCATAAAAAATCTGCTGCACTTTGGAGGAGAAAATGCTACCTTGCACTAAAAAAGCATCTTGAGATAGGAAAAAACACCTGCACCCAAATGAATCCAAATTCCTTACATATAGAAATATGAGGCCCACTGAACTCACATAATTAAGTGTTTCCTGAGTAATAACTTATGTTTTAAGTGCTCAGAGATCTACATATCATCTTGATTTGCATGAAGGAAATGTGATCTCGGATAGAGGTGGGTATATTTTGAAGTAATTTGTATTATCTGATTTCCAGTGAGAAACTGAGCAGTTTACCATTGTTAAGCCTAATGAAAAATAGTAGAATAAACTTCTCTATATGTGGCTAATAGGAATATTTGGCTAAAATTGTTGGAAATTTTACACAAAATAAAATTTTGTGAGTGCTATAGGAAACAATAAGGAATACTTCTGCTTTGGCTTTGCTCATAAAATTCATTGATTTATATTTGAAAATACCTTATCTTGCATGAAAAGATACTGTTCTGCGAAGACTATGCTCTTGACAAAAATCATATTTTGATTCAGCACAAAGCATTTAAAAATAAGACTATAACTAGTGCACAAACAAACAGTTGTAGTATCTTTATGTGTCCATATCTAGTAAATTTCTTAGAGTATATTACAGCAGTCCTAATTTATTTCATCTGGAAATATGCAAATTTTTATTTCTGTATTATATGCAGTCATGTAACAATACTAAAGCATTAATAGTGCCCAATGATGTGAAGTTAAATGCTTATAAAAATGGCCTGTTAAATATAGTAGAAAGAAAACAACATTCTAAGAGTTGTTTCTGCTGGAGTATAGGACATTAAAATGCTGCTAGATGATATCCCAGCTTGGGTTTAAAGAATTAATGAAGAACAAATGTTCTAACTGACATGTGAGCATGCAATTCTCTCTGTGGGTTGACCTTCATTCTTCTGCAGTTAGTTAATGAGGATTTTCTTTGTTATCTTTCTTGCCGAAGAACCTCAGGGCCTTGTATCATTATTGAATGAACACAATGTCACCTCAGTTGGCAGAAATGTTTTGTCTTTTTTCAGGAAAAGAAGTTACCTCATGTCAGCTGGTGAAAGCACAACACAGAAACAAGCAATTGAGAACAGACATTTCAATTCAGCTAAGTTAGCCCAGTGGAGATGTTTAACCTGCTGCCGTTTTGATCAGAATAGTTAGGCTTCATTATTGTATGACTCTTGCATCTTCATCTGAAGTTTGCAACAATTGTTATAAATTAAACAAAAGCATTTTATCTGGAGAACTGCTCGCAATTTTCCCCTTTTAACAATTAATTACCATTTGTTGCCAAACAGTATGTATTTTTTTTTTAAATGAGCAGTTAAAGAACAGCTGTTTTTTATCTGATGCAAAACAACAAGTGTATTGTAACTATCAGTGGATCTTGTAAGGTGGGGATCACATCTGCTCAGAGTACTGGAACTGTAACTTTGAGCTTTTCTGTGAGCTGTATCATATTTAACAGAGCTGCATAAGGGGTGGAATGATAATTGCAAGTTTCATCAAGCATGAATTTGCAAATTCTATGAAATACTCATACAGGTTCTCTATTGCTCAGTACGTAGATGTTCATTATACATGGCAGCAAAGCGAAGCCAAAAAAACCCAACAAAACAAAAAGCAGCAAATCTTCAGTTGACTTCACCAACAGTGTGTATCTGTACTTAAAAATGACATTGGAAAGAAAAGTCATTAGTTGAAAACAGTGTAAGGAAGTGTTATTCGGGAATTGTTCATCCAGGTTCATTACATACGGAATAGCTATGGACTTGATCACGGATGTAGCAGAGATCTCTAAACGAACTTCTGCTGAAGGAAGTACTAGGTGTGCATACAGCAAAAGTTTACTGTGAAGAACAGTGCCCTGGTATAATCCATGTCATAAGGTAATGAGCAACAGCAAGTGAAATCTGAAATGATCTGATGTTTTCAGAGATTTTATGCTGCATTTTACCTTGCAGCCATTTTCCCTTTTTTGAAGTAAGAGGACTTGTACCAGTTTTAGAAAAACATACTACCATGAATCCCACTTGTTACTATAGTGGAAGGGAAGGGCATTTGTACAGGTTTTATTATGCCAATATTCAACTTATCCTTAGTTCCATAAACCATGTTTTTTGAGCGGACAGGCACATATGTTTTGTTAAAGTCATTAAAATAATGTTGTATTTAATACTTCTCTAACATAAATGAAGTACAACTGTGTTACCTTCTGGTTATTAGGATACATATGCCTAATATACATTCATTTTGGAGTCCCTTAAGGGACAGCCTTGTTATTAATACAGCAGAGAACAGCTGAATGAGCATATGGTTTATTAAGACATGCTTATATTAATTACATGTGGATACTATTTAAAAGGGTCACTGGTCTAAACTGAGTGATGTATAGTGATCACTACTTTGAACCTCGGAGCTCAGTGGGGTTAATCTTGATCTGAAAAAATCCTGACTGGAAAAAAATGTTAGATGTGTGTCTTAAGTTAGAAAATAATGAAAGACTTAAGAACTTAGTGTCATAAAAACTCAAACAATGAACATGCAAAAACAAAGGAAATTTTGAAGGCAACATGAAATTGCACATCAGAAGGTCTACAGCTCATGTATTTCTATAACACTTTATGCAGCTATCTGATCCATGATGGGACCTAACATAATGTGCATGATCAAGAAGCATAATAATTCCAGTTCAAAATTTAAAAAAACATTGAAGTTATGTCTGCATGCCTTCCAATCCTCATGTTGCTCAACTGATCTGTTTATTGAATATAGCAATTCCTTCTCTGTTACTTAACACTAGTTAATATTTATAATGATTTTTGGTTTTAAGGCTTTCATTTCAGGAGAAGACACAGTACACACTGTGTCCTGCAAGGCACCATTTCAGCTTTCAGTGGAGTGCCAGGCAGAAGACTGTATGAGCCAGCAAATAAAACAATATGGATTTAAGCTTTCATTGCAGAACAAGCTTGGGTCTGTTCAGTTACATTTCTTCTTCTAATCTTGAAGCTCCTTTGATCCTAGAAAAGGTGCAATCAGTGTCTAACACCTAAAATAACATGTGCCAGGTCTGCACTGCTCAATTAATGACAAGTTTTAGTGTTTCTGTGATACTGTAGAAATAGAAAAAGCTATGCTTTACCTTTACCATCATTTGGCTCCTTAGTTAGTGCCTGATTTGCCTCGGAGTTACACAGCTTCAGGAAAAAAAGGCACTGAGAGAAAAGATTGTTTCCATCAGTGTTTCTTATTTATTTGCAGATACAAAAAGAAAAGAAAAAAAAAAGAAAAGAAAAGAAAAGAAAAAAGACATTGCATACTTTCTTGTGTTAGCAGAATTTGAAAATTTAAAATTAAAGAGTCAGGCCCTAGAACTCTGAAAGTAAAACAATACAGTAAGTACAATCTTATAATAATATTTTCTCTGTAATTCATTTTTATTTGCATTTGAGGAAAACTCAGTGTACTTCCTAGTATTTCTTCTAAAGCATTAAGGGAGTGTCTGTTCATAAGTTACATTTGAATCCTTGCAATCATCATATAGTCAATCAGCTGGTACTGAGGCATTAGTATAAACTCAGTTGTGAGACGTGGCAGAACAAAAGTACGTCCAAACATACAGCAGTAAAAATGAAGTAATTAATCCTCTGTTTTTGTCCCTATCCATTATCTAAAAGCACTTGTGGGGACGAGGCCTCCTCTTCCCCAGCTTTAAATAGAGACTGCTCAGGACCTCCATATAAAGCATTTTATTCCTAGAGTATAAAGAAATGTAGCTCTTGATGTGAAGCATTCACAGTTATCCAAAATATCTGTGCCATTTTACATCTTTCTTTTCAGAAGCATGTTCAGGAAATGTGAACTTTAAAACATCCCAACAACAAAACATAGTCCTAATTCACAAATACATAGCTGTTCTAGAAATCACAGAATGGCCAGGGTTGGAAGGGACCTCAAGGATCATGAATCTCCAACCCCCCTGCCACATGCAGGGCCACCAACCTCCTCATTTAATGCTAGACCAGGCTGCCCAGGGCCCCATCCAATCTGGCCTTGAACACCTGCAGGGACGGAGCATCCACAACCTCTCTGGGCAGCCTGTTCCAGCACCTCACCACTCTCTCTGTAAAGAATTTCCCCCTGACGTCCAACCTAAATCTCCCCTCCCTCAACTTAAAACCTTTTCCCCTCATCCTGCTGTTATCAACCCTTTCAAAGAGTTGATTTCCCTCCCGCTATAGGCTCCCTTTGGGTATTGAAATGCTGCAACGAGGTCACCCTGCAGCCTTCTTTTCTCCACGCTGAAATGATGAAGTTCAACTTTAAAATTAACCACAGAGCAGAACTCCATAGTAGTATTTTACTGTACTATTTCAGAGATGAGAAGAAAAGCTAAAAGGACTCTCCCTTCAGCTGGAAAGCAAACAAGCCACAGGTGTGTGAGGGGGCAGACAACGGTGTGCTATTAGTGTGGAACAGCAGGTGTTCAGTGTTAAGCTGAACATTTCTTTATATAAACAGCTTGGTAGAAATAAGTTTTTGTCTTCAGATGAAAACAGATCAAGTTTGGTTTATTTTGGCCTATCTCCTCAAACCAGGAGGGCTATAAATGGGGCAGCCCTCAGTGTGATACTGGTGTGGGCCTGCCCCTCCCTTTGCTTGGGGGCTGGTGGCCACAGGGTTGCTGAGCCCCATGGCTGGGTGTGTGATCTTTCATCGGTCTGCTTGGTGATGCCTGAACTGCAACGTTGGTTTGGCAGCCCTGATCCAGGGAAGAAGATCTAAATAGCTCTCTGTTGCTGAGGTAAAAACATTGATGATCATTAGTTCTAATTTAATTTGCTAGCATTTATTTTTGGATTAAAAGATGCTTCTGGGAGGGGTGCAGGTGTTTTTCTTCAGTTTTTGTTTTATTTTTATGTAATAAATTAAGTCAGGGTTTTGATAATGGAGTTACCCGGGTCAGCGTGGTTATGGTGTGCAGCCTATGTGGGGTTGGTTCCCGCACTTGGCAGCCCCAGTGTGTGCCTGAGGCATAGGTAGCACGACTAATGCTGGGCTTAATTACCTCTTTGTTATCTCTTTGTAATGTTTGGTTTACTTGTTAGAGAGCTTAATAAGAAACATCGAAATAAGAGATCTGGAGGGTGAGTGATGTGAAAGGAGTGAAGCTATACGATGAGGTTGTCTCCATGCAGTCATGTTTAAATTGTGCCATAGCAGGAGAAAATACCCTAGTTAACCTGATGTGCTTATCTGTACTCATGTAGGCTAGTGTGGCTTTTTCAGTTCCATGCTGGCACTGGTTTTCCTTCTGGGCTCCTCTCCCTTAGAATGGCTGCTGGCAGTGTGATAGCGGTTCTCTGGCCTGAATGCTCCTTGGAGTTGGTGAGGTGTTGTACTTTAACTCTGGCTTGGCCTCAGTGAACTGTTCACATGGATGTGGCATTGTTTTTCTTTCTTCTTCTGTGTTTTGTTTTTTTTTTTTTTTTACTTTATAGAAGAGGGAATAGTGGTCTTGTAAGGGTAGTCTTTAATATTTAAAAAAAAAAAACAATGATAAAGAATCTCTGGTGTCATGAAATAGATACTTGATAGGATTAATTTAATTTTAGTGGTGGAGATGAAGGTCTTCTATTTTTATGGAAGGCAAGTGTGATGCAAATGTGTGTTCAAGCTTCCTTTATATGGATCCAGTTCTCTTATCTTGTACTTAGAACAAATGGAAGTAAGAATAAAGAGGGCAACTTCAAACTCATGCTCAGAGACATCGGTTCACTGTTGGCATTTAGAAAGCCTTTCTTTCTCCAGTAAAGGGTATGAAGCAGCTGCTTTCCTGACCATGACTGCAATCAGAATGCAGTTGGTCTCATTTGAAGTGGAGCTGTATTTTTTTTAACTGCCCTCTCTGGGTGTGATGGGATGGTGTAAGGTTTGCAAGTAGGAAAATGGAGCTGTTACGCTGTTTGGTGTGGGATAGAGAAAGTGGTTGTGATAACCCTCTGAAAGTTGTCATGAAGTGTGATTTCTCACATAGCCTGTGATAGTGTGGAATAGTAAAACTCAATCACTGAAAGCATTTTATCAGTACGATCCCTGATTCTGCTGAGATAGAATTCTTTGGTAGGGGCTCTTTCATTAATTTTATGCTTTTTAAAAAAAACAAGCTTTTATCCATTTTAAGCCATGTTTTAGTCATGTTGGCTGTAATAAGTATGAGTGAAAAATAAGAGAAATACTCAAAAAAGCAGTAGTCATGAATTGCTCCCGGTGAGGCAGGGCTGTGTTCTATTGGGTGCGATGTAATCTTTAAGAGAAAACATGGTCAACTGCTATATTCAGTGCAAGCAGCCATCCATTACTTTCGCTGTAAGATGGAAGCATACTTGGAGAATGTTTGTCCATTACAACTGAATACATTTCTATTATCAAGTTTTAGAATTGGAACTCTTTGTGCTCTCTGGTTGTTTTTTCTATTCTTTTTTTTCCTAATAAAATTAGGAAACGCTGCTGGTGTCTGACATATTAAGTATCCTGCAAGTCAGAGAACAAAGCTCCAAAACGAGGCTATGGTTGGCAAAGAACTGAAATATTCTGGGACTTGTAATCCAAAAATACTTGAAATGTAACAAGCTGAGTATTTGCAAATTGATAGAGTTCCATAAAGTTTTAATAGCAAAAAAGAGCCAGGTGTTGTACTTTAATCACACTAGAAGAAGCAGCTGATGCATACTGCAACAGCAATAATTCTGGGCTGGAAGCTTACAAATAATCTAGCTACAAATTATATTGTCAAGGGAATCCAAATACTTTGTAATATATTCTAATACATATTAATTTCAGAGCCCTATAGGGGACAGTCTTGTTATTAATACACAGAGGAGCAGATGTGATAGCATATGGTTTACTGACTTGTATTTATGTTAATTCCATGTAAATAGGATTTTAATAAGGTGACGTTAGTCTATAGCTTCAGTTTCCTAATATCTTTATTCTTTGAAGATCATAATGGGATCATCTAAACTGGGGTCTAGGATCACAGGAAAGGTTAGTTGAGAGAGATCATTTTAGCTGCAATTTATAAGTGGATTAAAAAATAGCAATACTTGAGTATTTTGTGATAACTTCCAAGAAAAACCCCAACCAAACAAAAAGAATACTTAGCACTTCAGTGATTAAATTGAATTAAAATGCTTCTAAAGTGACTGTCTGACATATAATCTTATTGGTTTTAAATTCTGATCTATGCCGATTGTTTGCAGTTTTAACTTGCATTCAACTGCCTTGGAGGAACTTGCAGAATCTCATAAAATTCTAAAATAAAATTCCAGTATCATCTTAAATCTGATGTCTGTTGATCTTTGTATACAACCCATCTATTGGTCTGGGTTGGAAAAGCTGTGAATGCAGTCCGGAGTTAGCTCAGGCTTCTCAACAGCTGAAATCATGATCCCAGTCACTACCAGGAGTCACAACAGTCTATGATGAGAACAGAGTAAAAGTTCTGTGTTCGTGAAAGCAGGTGACAAAACAAAGTGCTAATCATCTCTAGGGCTTCAGAGTACTTGAGGGAATGTTCTCTATTCTATTAGGATTTTCTGTTTTAAACAATTCTCACCTCCTGCATACACAGGTCTACAGTGTTTTCAGGTTACTATGAAGTTAAGTTCTTTTCCTGTGGTTTCCTTAGCCATTAACTGTTTCTTGTAACTCCTTGTTTAAAACTCTAAAACTGTAGGTAGAAGTGCAATTTAGTTATCTTCCCTATAGTTAGAGACACGACTTTTCTTTTTAAAATGTAAAGAATAGTCTGAGACTTCTGTGCTTAAAACATAAAGACCTCTGGGTTCTGTCTTTTATTTTAATTGGGAGTGGTAGTGTCAAAACAATTTCTATGAGCTTAAGTTCAATTTATTAAGTGGTAGACTTCATATAGATATGTCAATAATACTTCATTCTTCGTTTTATGTGTACCAAAGTGAGTTAAGGACTCTGATTAGAATATCCCTAGGTATCAGGCTTATTAGAGTATGTTTTGAATAAGTAGGATTTTGTAGGTGTTTCATTTCTGTCAGTGTTTTTCAAAGTTCAGTGAATACTCTGGCACTAGCTTAGGCTAGTTATTTCTGTTCTCTTCCTAAAGACTTGGAGTTTTCTGGGACCCAGATTTTGACCCCCTCCTCACCCAGCCCCCCCCCCCCCCCCCCCAAAAAAAAAAAGTGCAGTCTATGTTGGGCTACCAGAAACACTGTACAAGTGCTGTGCATCCGTCTGTTTCTTATGATTTTACATAGTGCAGGATCATGAAAACTTGTGAAGTATGCGAGTGGATGCACCACATGTATGCGTTCCGGACTTGATGCTGGCTGCTTCCTAGCTTAGAATGCTCTTAAATGGAAAAGATCAGCTCATAGTACTGGAGAACTTCCATCTTGCACTGAAACATCCAGCTGACGTCTCAGGTGCTTTGAAATGGTCCTAGTTGGATTTGTGGTGCATTACATATTCATATAATGCTTTTGAACACAGAAAACAGATTTGCAAGCTTCAGCTGCTTTGTCTGCTTTTGTTCCTTTAACTTGAAAAACAGTTGGCTGTTTGGCAATTGTAAAAGACACTGCACAGAGCCAAATTCTGTTCCATTCAATAATCTATTCCATCATCTTTGTAATATGTAATGAACATGCAACAGTTCATTTCTTTTACAGAGATCTGCTGCTAGGATCTTGTAAGTAGTAGCACTAACAAAGTACTCACTAACACTAAGAAAAGGTTTGAAAACAGTAAATAAGCATTTGGGCAACAGATTATGGTTACAGCACTTGAAGGAGACAATGAAAATGTTTTTACAGTTTTATTCCCTAGTTAAATTGTTTCTACATTGTTTCGATGTATTTGGCTAAGTAAAACAATCCAATATCCAGAATTGCCTTCTTTTTTTAATGAAAGCTATGTTTAAAATCATCAAGTGATATTTCCTCTCTCAATATGAGCTACATCTCTGCTCATAGTGGGAGGCACTAGAGATTCATAATCCATCCAGAGTGAAACAACAGTTTGAGTCATCATCAGCAGAGGGATATCAGATCATATATCTTTGCTTGACAAGAGGTGGCAATTTAATCTGACAAGTTTCCTGCCAATGAGGACAGCTTTAGGAGTTCAACTGCCTTGACAGAGATTTGACATGTCATTGAGGGATGTTGTGCAGAAGCTTGACAATAAACTTGAACTTGCTAATGCAGTTTAGGATTGCTGTAAAAATTTATTAGGAATCAGAGGCTGTAAAATTACTGTATTCTTCCAGAAATGTTTCTCTTTCCCTGCTGAATATATATGGATGTTTAATGCACAGTACATGTTTAAAAGCTTGTTTTCAGATGATGTAAAACAAATCTATTACATGGCACATGAATTGGTAAGGAATTCAATTAAATGCATGCGAGAATAAAAATGTCCACTTGTAAGCCTATTTTGTCAGGGTATTTTTTCGTGTTGCTGCCTTAAGAGGATTTGGAGGCGTATGTTATCAACACAGGAACAGTCTGATTCTGTATCTTTGTAATTATAGAGGTAGGTGAGATCTTGGGTATTTCAAATTTGGGAAAGGCCTCTGCGCTGTCTCCTTTCTTCCTGAAGAGAAGAGCAACCCTTTCGAGTTAAAGCAGCATCTGAATGCTGAATTGGTATGTACCTCTTAGGAACTGTATTTGGCTGCAGAGGTACCTAAGTGGCTTGTTGTTTTCAGTGACGTGCAAAACCCCAGCTGAAGTATGGAGAGCTCATGCAATTGCTTGCTAGGTTCCTGCGGGTTCTGGAGCTGAGCTTGCAGTCAGCTTCTTGGCAAGGCTGGTTTTTACGTGCTCTTTTAACTCTGGGTGCAATATGAACACAGTTAAAATCTTGGATTTGTTTCACTAAATAAAGCGTTCCAATATGAAGTGAAATCAAAAGCTATTTAACATGCAAATGAGGCATTCAAGTTTGATCTGGGGATTTTTTTTGGAGGTGTTTAAGATGGGATGTTCATTATCCCAAATGATGCAACAGCTCTCATGGCAGTTCAGCACTTTGGGATGTGTTGACAAATGCCATCTGGAAGGATATTAGTTATGCTTTCACAGAATTTGTGAATGAACTTCAGACTGTGAGGTTTTTTTATTTAAAAAAAGGCTAAGAAAGCTATGAAGAATCTGCAGAGGTTCTTTTCAAGAAGTGTTCTAGGACATAAGTTGGAGCCTTCTTGAATTGTTTCTCCATTAGCTCTTGAGAACTCTTGAAGAAAGAAGCAGGTCTGGTTAGTGCACTTATCTGTGGATTTCCCTTTAACATCTACCTAGACAGTTGTCTAGTTCTTTAAATTTCATGTAACAGAAAACAGAATGGTAGCTTGAAAACAACACTGAATGACAACAGATGAATCATCATCATCTTTTCTTGCCATACCCTTTATGAATCTAGCTGAGATGGATGCGTTGGTTGAACAGTTTGCAATTATGTTTGGACGGGCTTTTGTAGTTGTTCATAATAATGTGAGCCACTGTGGTGTAACCTGTCATGCAGCTCAGCAGCACAGGGCTGCTCACTCTTCCACGGGTGGTATGAGGGAGGGAATAGGAAGAGCGGCAGTGGGAGAACTCATGGCTTGAGATGAAGGTAGCTTACAAGGTAAAGCAAAAGCTGTGTGTGCAGGCAAACTTGAACCATGCTTCCATTTGCTGCTTCTTATCAGAGGCAGGTGTTCAGCCCCTCGCAGGAGAGTAAACCCTCGTGAATGTGAGTTTCACTGTGAAGATAAATGCTATCAATCCCAATGTCACCCCTTCATCCATACCCCCAGGTTTACTTGTTGAGCGTGGAGCTGTATGGTGTGGGTTATCCCTTTGATCAGTCTGGGTCAGCTGTCCTGACTGTGTCCACTCCCAGCTCCCTGTGCACCCCCAGCCCCCACTAGCAGGCAGCACAGGGAACAGAAACGTCTTTGGCTCTGTAAGTGCTGCTCAGCAACAACTAACGTGTCACTGTGCTTCCACTGCTGTTTTCAACACAAATCCCAAATGAGGCATTGTATGAGCTTCTGGGAGGAAAATTCTGTCTATCCCAGACAGAACCATGACAGTCATAATGCCAAAATTCTATGTCTTCTTTCTAATGATTACATTTAGTTGAAAGGGAAGAAAACTAAATGACAGCTTCTGTTCTGGTATACAGGAATACCTGGTGCATGTGAAGTCTGGGAAAATCCAAGAGGGGTATGAAGCTGATTGAGCTTGTTTTATCACATCCCTTTTATTCTGTTAGTACAGGGAGAACATACTGACCTCAGAAACTAATGAAAAGCTTAAGATGCCTTCAGAGAGTCTTTACAATGCCTTTCAAATGCATTAAAACTAATTAGAAAACAGAAATCAATCAGCCTGACTCAGTGGCCAAAGTAAGTCAGGGAGAGTGTAGGAGTTAGCTGTGCTCAGCCTGAACCTCCTTGTTTGTTTGCCTTTTTAGGGTTTTCTTTAAACTTAATTTTGCTCTTGACAAAGGCTGTGTGTAGCTGTAATCTCTCACTAATTAAGCACTTAAGTAATCCTTTTAGCATATTCCTGGCATATGCTGACATGGCTATTCTAGTCATGTTTTAATTTGGTGTGCTTCACGGCCACTGAAAGCAAATCTAGGCAACAGGGATTTCGCTGGGGAAGAGGCTTGAATGGGAATTCAGTTGGGTAGGTTAGTTACTGTTTGTGATGGGGAACCCTTTAATGTCAAAATTCCTTAGACGCTAATACTCTGTAAATGATATGGGAACTTGCAGTGTACTTAATTTTATGACATTAAGCTTGAAGGCATTTTTTCCCCCTCCCCAGCTCCTAAGATAGATACTACCATGATTTAACAATGAGGAAAGCAACAAACAGCATTGAGTGAGTTTGTTCAATGCCACGCTGTGCTAGATGGGATTGGTATTCTGACAGTGAGCAAGAATATCCTGTTTTGTGTGTAGTATAACCACTAGAACGTGCTCTTATTAGATGATATTTTAAAATTATAAAATGCAGGTTATACTTTTTAACTGAATATTGTTAAAATACAAATATTTAAATTGTCACAAATGTCAGGGTTTTTTGATAAATCAAATGGATATTTCTAATAAATTGGTGGGTGACAGGTAAGGGAATGCTTATTCTAGTGGGACAGGGAGGGTGGAGAATGGCCTTCTCTGTGACAAATCTTGTGTATGTCTGTGGTTCAGCATGTTTGCAGAGCTCGGTCGTCTCAAACCGGGTCTTGAATCACTCCCCTACTAGAGGGGGCCGGCGAGCTTCAGCAAGAGCAGGTTATCCAGAGAAGCACTCCGAAGTGCCTTGCTCAGAGTGTCTTATCCACCTTTTTGCTCTTTATTTGTTTGTCTCCCCTGCTGCTTCAAGGGGATCAGCTGCATGTTGCCAATTAGGCTCATCAGCATTGTCAATAACAGAAGCGGAGCTCCTGGTAATCTCCCCCCTCCTTGTTAGTGGACTGTAAGGGCTTCTGGCTGTTTGTGATGAGACTTAACCCTTATCCCCCTACAGGGAGCCAAGCCACTCTGTCAAAGACCAGGAGGAAGGTTTTGCCTGTTCTGTATTGTAAGGGTTCTTTTCTGCCATCATAGCCCCAGTGGGTTTGATTAGACTCTGTTTTTAGCTATAGATGTCAGCTTGTGGGAAAACATAATTAATTTCAACACAGATCAATATGGAAAGGATATTTTAAGAACTCAGCTTCAAGCTAAAGGTAATAGCACAAAGTTTTATTACCTGTCAAGCAGATCACTTGGGCATGTCTTGAATGCAAGCTGCAAGTGAAACTTTTGTGTTACCAGCCAGGATGCCATTACAGTATAAGTCTGTAAGCATGTTCATTAGACAGCATGTTCAAAGACGCTCAGCTCTTGCAGTCATACTGTCATCTTTGCTAAGGGCAACCCCTCGATGCACGCTCTTTATTTATTCCTGTATGAGGCACCTTCAGTGCTGTGGCTACTTTCCTCTTCCCAAGGGAGTGATTCAATTCAAGGGGATAGTAACACTTAGTGACTTCTGCAACCGAGTGGAAATCAAACCAACCTAGGCTAATTTTTTTCTCCTGTAAAAATGTGTCTTGCAGGGTACACCTTTTCTTGACGACTATTAAATATGAATGCTTTTTGGCATTATGCTGTGGGGAGGAGGGAGAGAGCAGTCTGAATGTACTGCAGTGCCTGTGGTTGAATAAGAAATCTGCATCTTTGTTTCCTCACCATTAATTTGGACAGTCAGCACAATAATACTTCTAGCTCGTGAGGAAACTTGGAGGCTTGCAGTGATACCGAGTCTGGATTATTGTATAACTACTAATGGTGTTAAGATGTTTAGTGTCTGGAGTTGATCATTTGTGGATGAACTCTATGATATGAGACATTGGGATTTTTGTACACAACCGTGAACCCTAGGAACTGCAAAGCTAACAGGTAAACAAAATCTCAACAGAGTGGTTGAGCTATTTGCTGGTTTCTCAACAGTAGATGGTGACAGGGAAGCACTTGTGCGCCTTTGAATCCAGGTGCCAGTGGCAATAAGCCAAGAACACTGGGAAGCGTAGCACAAAATTGAAATTTAAGTAATGTCTCTACATATCTTTGTTTCTTTATTCGTTTAGAAATGAGTGTAAGGAAGGCTGGAAGACTATTGCTAGTGTTAGCACTTCCTGTATAGGTTTAGGAAAACGCATACTGATTTGAAACGAGAAAGAACACTTGATTATCTGAAACACGGCTTTCCGTAAGAGCCCTCAATACATTTAACTAGTAAAATTATGTGTCTGGATCCTTTAGGAACTGAAGTAAGAGTAAAACAAAGCACTTTGATGCATTTTTATTGATCCTTGCAGTAGTTTCTTCAAAGCTGAACAGAACAACTCAAGTTTTCATTCCGCTCAAAATTGGAGTAGAAATTTAAGTATCGATAACAGATGTTCTTCACAACGCCATGGCTGATGGGCTATTGATTCATAATGAAGTTTTAATCCTCTGCATATTGAGTAAATTATGAAGCTACTATGCTGACATCACTGCGTTTCATCTCATTTGTCATTAGCAAGTTGTAAATTATTTAACTTCGATGCTTTGTCAGCAAAGCTTTGAAATTAGATTTGCAGAAATTACCGTGTACAACAACTGTTAAAAATGAGATAGGAATCATTTGAAATGAACTGTTATCAATTGGCATTTGCTTAGTAATTAGTGTTTAAATTAGGAGAGGAGTCTCTAGGTCTTTTCTAGGTAAAATAGGTAACGCTTTAAAAAGAAGCGCTTTTTTTTTTCAGTATGAGTATGTTATGAGTGATGCTTCTTTTTCATGTTGGCTATGATGAATCTATTGGACTTGCCTGGTGTAAACATTTGTTAGGGAAATGCACACAGGTGAGTGTGCAGGTCTGCGTGTGCAGCTCTGGGGATGGGTAGCACAAAGGAGTTTCTTGAAGATACTCAGTTAAAACAAGAACCAAGTGGCCACTGTATCTGGATTGATCAGTTGCAGTTATCATATTCCAAGATCATACCTTTGTCTAAATTAAGAGTAAACCTTAGTTGATGAGTAGCCCTAAATATTGATTTGTACTCAGTATGTTTGGAAACGGGGTTTTTGATTACTCTGCTACCAGTTCCTTGGATTTTACACTTTTGTGTTTCCCATGGCAACAGATTTCCCTGTGACTGAGCAGTATCATTTTCCTGCTTCGGATGTTAGCAGTGTCAGACAGTTCTAAGGTATGAATGCGTAGCCTCACACAAAAGTCTGGTGAGACATAATTTATAAAGAATTATCTCAGATTCTTAGTGGTATTAAAAATAAAACAAACAAAAACAGCAATTTAATGTATGATCTAATCTACAGATTAATTTATAATTTATTATCCATATACTGCATGTATGTGTTGCAGGCTTTGGTAAGACTTTATTTGAAGTAAAATGCCTTTACTTGATGCTTCAAATCAGAACCCTTGTAAAATGTTGAGCCAATAGTTCAGTTTGGCTGTTTGCTTCTTGGCTTTATGCTTGATTTGAAGTTACTTCCCTCATGCTTGGGAATGATTATATTAATTATAGAATATATGCCACCATTCGTATCTCTTAATAGAAATATCCATTGTTGTTTTGACATTTGTAGGTGACTTCTGTGGAAAGGTCACCTTTTTCCCCAATTAATTCTGTTATGAGAAAAGCTTAGCTATGCCCACTAATGCTGTCCTGATCTAATAATGTTTTTCTTTCCCCTAGAGCTAAATTCTCAAGCATGAGCACATACAATGGAAAGAATAAAAAGCTGTCTTCCAAAAGGCATGCTGATGGAAATATATTGTAGTGATGAATTCATCTCTACTTTTGCAGAGTTGTTTCATTATGTATAATACTCTCCCAGGCAAGAAGGGTAAGAGTTACTCTGCCTGCTGTAACTTGAAGCATCCAAACCAATGGATGGGTGCTAAGGCTGAAACAAATGTCTCCTAATTAGCAAGCAGTTAGAAAACACAAGCATAGCACTTCCTTTCTGTGGATTTCTGCCTTGATGGGAAGTTATTTACTTTTTAATGATGAACTCCTTATTTTTGTGATACTTCAGTTCTGAAATACTGTTACAAATGATAACTTGACCATGCTGTAGACGACAATCTGTGTCAAGTTCTAGTTCACTTGTGACATGATTTGCCAAGCTGTTCTGTTTTGAAAAAGCCATAGATGCGAGCTCTGCTCTCATGTGCAGTGAAATGAAGGTAAATAAAGTGAAGGAAAAAAGTTAAGTTAAATTTTATTCTTAATAGATGGAAGAAACAGTTCTAATGAACAGCCAGAACCATGGAATGATTAAATCCCTAGAAGGTACTGTGGTATTGTAGGATGCTGGTTGACTGTGGATTGCTGGCAATTTTTTTTGCAGTTTTCAAGCATTGGATGTTGCTTTAAGGGCTTTACAACTTGACCATTCAGCCACTTGAGTTTTATCTTGTAATATCTTCTGCAATTGTTAACTGAGCTTATGTATGTTGGAAGTGCCATTTTATAGCAGAGCTTCATTTGGAAAATGTGAGCAGGTTCTTCTTGTGGTGTTCTGCCTCTATTCTCTCACTTCTAATGTAGAGATTAGAAATCAATGACTTGGGATGCATTTAAGTTTCAGGATATTTCCCCAGTTTTCAAAGGGATGTACTGTATTTCTGTGATAAGTAACATGAAAATGCATTTGTTTAATGTATTACTTTCTGAGGAGTTTAATGTTTGTTCTTTTAATCCTTGACCTGCAGCTCTATTTTTTAAATCTGTGTTGCCTTTACCTTCTAACACATGATAAACAGAGAGCAGATCGGGTATTTAAGTGATATTGCTTAAATAACTGCTGATATCTTAATTCAGCCCTCTGGGAAGAAATAAGCTACACACGTCTTTGTTAATTCAGTTAAATCATTAGAAGTAAAACCTGATTGGAAGGTGGTTAACTGAGTTCAGTATTCCAAATGGTATGGCCACTGAGATGCATGTGGGTGTTTGAGATGCTTTTTTAAACTATCCATGGTAAAATAAATACTATCATTTTTTGACTGGATCCCACTTTAGATGAATCTGATTTCCTTTTGAAATAGGAATTAACAGTTTTAACTTAGCAAGTCACTGTTTAGACTTGGGTTTGCCTAGGACTACGTGACTCTAAAATATGTCCTCCTATAGCACTGTTTATTTCTAAAACTCAGTGTTCATGTTGCTCAATTTAGTGTACTTAGAAATTTTCCTTTTTAACTGCTTCAGAGTAATTGTGTCATGCTGCCTTGTTACTTGTGCTGACTGGTCCTGTCTCATGCTCTTCTTGCATAGGTAAAACAAATGACTCAACTAAATCAGAATCTATGCGGAGCATAGAGCAATTTTGCAGAACTGTCAGCCTTTCAGTGTCCAGCTAGATCCTACTAACATATAATGAAATGGAAGTAGGAAACTTGAAACCTGTGTCTAAAAATGTATCTGAAAAGCCATGCTTGCTGGACTAAGTGGACAGTACTTGTTAGTAATGATTTCAGATGTGCAGAGTGGATGATTATGCAACATGGCTAAGATGAATTTTAAGTGCTCTGAAATGCCCACTATTCTAAGATTTAGTCAATTTGGTATTTCTTATGTTTTATCCTCAAAGACCCACCAAAAGTAGATAAATGTCAGGCAGTGATCACGGCCAGCATTTAAGAATATAATACTGCAAGAGGAAACCAGGGCTGGGTGTAGGCAGCACTGACCAGCTCAAACAGTTGCAAAGCATTTACTGATCAGAAGGCAAAGAAGGAAGCACATCTGTTCAATTGGTGATCTTTGTTAGTAGATATTAATAGCTATCAAGAAAGAATAAAACTCAAATATGGCACAACAGCCCACCTCAACTTTATTTCTAGATAACATTGTATGAGTAAGGCATAATATTGATAAGGCATCGCAATAAGAAAAAGATGAAAATCTTTGTTTAATAGGGTTGTTTTCATCATATATTGAAGTCTCAGAGTTTGATATCGTAAATCTTAGAAAGGAAGGATATTTCTTTTGCAGGTGTTCTGATCAGATTTGTGCAAAATTGCAGAAGTGTTAAGAAAACTGGCTAAAAGAACAGAAGTATGAAACGTGTTGTTGTCATTCTGTTCATTGTTTCCTGGAGCAACCTTCAATTAGCATTCTTATGAAAACCCAAATCTGACAGGCAACAAGGAAGACATCTACATCAGCAAACACTTGAAATTATTTTGGCATAGTTTTTCATAGAATGGTACCTGAACTTGCCTGGTTTTGTTAAAGATACTCAAAATCAATCCTTGGATTTCTCTCAGTCACCTTATTAGATACAAAGGGAAGCAGTCTATGCTGCTTTTTGTGTGTGTGATTTGTCCTCTACGAGTAGGTGGAAAATCCTTTCTCTTTCAGTGATACTGTTGTGTGGCAGAACCCAGCTTGCTTAGGCTTTCAGAACTAGAATTGTGTGGAATCTGGTAGTTGATAATAAAGGAAATTCTTAAAAGCACTGATGTAAAATTGCCGAGTCCCAAGGACTTCGTTGTCCACTACCTGGAGGATGACTGCAGAATGCTTTTAGAGTAATAAGAGTGTTAACAGTTTTAATGTTCAAATATGTTGGATTTTGCTTATGCAAAAGGATTTGGCCACACCAAAACTCTTTGCTTGTGGGTTTGAAGATGGAACTTTTTGTTATGGCTTTCAAACTTTATGCAGGTATTGCAGGTATCTTGTAATTGCATTACGTATGCATGAATGAAGACTTGGAACTCTTTTGTTCTTTCTGCTAGTCCTCAAAGATTTCAGAAATGCACCTTTAAGAATGTCCAGCTAGTTGCGGAAACTAGAAGCTACCATCTAGTATTTCTTATACTTCCACACACCTTTCTTCACCTCTTAAATACAGAGCACTTCTTTTCCAAGGAACAGCAAGCTTTATAGTGTTTTCCACCAGTTATTTTAGTGTTACCATAAAAGTTGCTTTCCCCTCGCACCTATAAAAGTCATAATTTGCTGCAAGCTCAGCGGAGCTATTTGTAATATTATTTTAGGTTTAGTTTTTGTCACAAGCCCAATGGGCAGATTTACTGAGGAAAATGAGTCTGCAGGTTGGATGGAAATAAGCTTTTGGGTTTGAAGAAGAAAAGAAGTTAAAGTAACTTAGAAGCAACTTAATCTGGTGTGTCCTTGTTTATAATGAGGCTTTATGATGACTTAAGAAAGATTCATGAGGAATGCTCTTTGAGGTGACTGCAGATCTACAAAGTGGTCAGGCTTTGATGTTTGAGAGTAAACACAGCAACCAGAAATACAAACTGGGCTGTTCTGTTGTACATGGCAAGGTAAAACTCATTTTGTACATAAGTTCATCGTTGCTTAAGCTTCACATCTAAATCTCAAATATGTGGGCATTTTATTTACTGATTAGCTTTGTGTTTGCCTGCTGACTGTGAATCGTGGACATCTGTTGGTAATCTTAGGGGATGTAATGAGAGGGTTTTATTTCTTTTATTTATGGCATTTGCAGCTTTTCTTTAGCGGTAACAAAACCATTTTTTGAAACTCTTTCTGGTTCTCAAAGTTATAGATTAAGACCTACCCTTTAAATCCTAGACAAACAACAAGGTTTGTTTGTTTTTGCTTTTCCACTGGCAAAAAAAAAAGTTTCTGTTGTGATTGTGTAAACTAAGTTTGTGTACTGACTTAAGAAATTGTGAGGCAGGGGGAAGAGGAAGGAACACAATTGAATTCCATGCAGAAATCATAATTCTGTTTTAAGAACATGTGTTGAATGGAATAGGAACATAAAATGCTACATGCTGTGTTTGTGATGTGCATTGGTTGTAGTAATTCAGTTCCCAGAGTGGGCAAGGAGCTCATTCAAGATTCCTGCTTGCTGCTGCTGCCAGTCTCTCCAGAACGAGAGAAGCAGCAGCTACACTTGAACCTGCTCTGCGGTGTCCATATTTGAAAATATTTGCAGTAACAGCTTCTTGTGGTTAGTGCAACTTAGGCCTAACTGGATCTTGTCACTAAAGAAAGTAACTTTGCAGTAATTGCCATCTCAGTCCTGAGGCTGGTTCTGTGCTCTGACCGTCAGCTTCTTGGATCCCTTTTGAGTTTAAGAAGTTATCATGGGGGGAAGCTGAAGATGCTTTTATTCATTTCTGTCACTGTAATAGTCCACTCCTAAATCAACTGCTCTTATATGTAGCATTAACTGTGTGCCTGAATATGCTTGGACTGAAAACTGGGAAGTCCTTCGAGATTGCAAAGAATGCTAGAAAATAGGTAGCTATTATACTTACATAATTGTAACTGTCTTCATGTTTTCTTGCTGTTAAACTAAACTCTTCTAAGACTGCATCTATTTACCCAGCTCTTTTCAGTGCAACTTGCTTGAAGACTACTAAATCATAAAAAATTAAGTTATTGCTTGGGGTATTTGCTTGACCTGACCTAGGGCATCTGGTTTGAACAACCAAGTAAGGAGCCTCAACTTCCTATTAGAAAAAGGAGCCTGAGGAAGGCTACTCTGTTCACTTAATGGCATGATTAACCATGTTCTCCTGCTAGCTTCAATGGGATCCCCAGTAAAGCTACTTTAACTTCTAGCTAAATTAAGCACTTATAGGGACTGCACCATTCATTCTTTTATTTTTACTTTCTAAAAATCTCTTTTAAAGGACTGAAGAGCATTTTTTCCTAATAGCCTCCATTACTCACCATTTGTTCAAAAGGCAACGTGTATTCCCCAAAATCAATACCTATCTGCCTGTGTTTTTGAGCCCTCTCGGAGGCCTGGTCTCAGCTCACTAAATCTCAGCCCTTTCTGGGCTGTGTCTCATTTAATACTGCTGGACTCTGTCTACAGACACTGGATTTTCTGCTTGAATTAACCCAAAGGCCTCTTGTCAGGTTTGCTGCTTGCATATTGCCCTCTACTGTGCTTCTCTGTTCCTAGGCTTTATGGCTGACTTGTCATCAGTAGGATTTCTGCTGCTGTAGGACTGATTTGATGGAGCTCCAACTAAAAATGGTCACTGATTATTGGAAGTGTAGACTGAGGAAAAAAAACATAAGATTTCCCTTTCTTACTGTAGAACATGGAACCAGTGTGTCCTGCTCTGAGGGGCTCAAGTGCCACCAGGCTGAGCTGTGCTCATGTCTGTGTTAGTTAGCGTGCCTTCTGTCCCGGTACTGGGGTGCTTATCCAGTTCTGTGACCGTAATGTCTGCAGTCTGAGAGCAGTAGCTGTTTGGAAGGGCAGGTGTCTGGCTCCATGAGCAGATGTTTCTGTTTCTAGATGCTGTTTGTCATTATAATGAGTTGGCTTCTTACCATCTCATCTCCAAATGCCCTTAATGTGCTCATAACCACCGGTCCCCATACTGTAGCCACAGACTGATTTATGGGTTCCTGTCTTGCTGACCACCTTGCTGAAGCTTCTTGCGTGTTATTTATACATCTGAAATGTTTCATGTGGTTTTTGTTGTCTGGATAGTCTCAAGATTCTAGTTATCAAATACGGACTTTTGCCTTCACACCCAATGTATCCCCATCCATTTCTGTATTGGATAACTTGTCCAAAAATAAATTTTATGACTGTCAGTATGAAACAGTTCCTGAAGCTTTGGGGAAAGAGATTAATTGCTGTATATAAAGCTTGCTTTGTTTTCTAACAAATGCTTCTTTGTAAATAAGCAAGAAGATAAGAGTTCAGGTAACAGTCCATTTACTCAGCTCTGCAGTATAGATAGCTGGCACATGTATCATTTCAATTAATTCTATTTGACCTTGATTCGTTGTACCTTCTTTGAGAAGGGATTTGTCTGACTGCTGGTGGACACAGGAGACTGGATCTTTTCATTAGGTGGACTGAGAAAGTGCATCTGATGGTCTGGAAGGGAGATGGGAAAGCAATATAGATACAGTATATATTATGACTGATGTACGACTGTACCTTGTCTCTGCTCTGAAGCTGGCACTGAGTTTGAGACTGCTTGTGACTGCTCCAGCTCCTTCACTTAGGCTTTGAAGGTGACTGTTCATTTTCCATGAGTTTATATAAAATGTTACAAAACTTGGACTCAGGCATTTGTAAGAGTTTATTTCACAAATTTGTACTCAAATAATACTTTCCACTCCAGCTGGTGTGAAAACAAGCTTCTAAATATACCTTGATCTTTTTGATCCTGAAGAAAAATGGCTTCAATATGAACATCGTTAGGGATTGCTGCTTCTTTGGATGATAGTAGTCAGTTTCTCAGTTGTTTCCCTACCTGGATTTTTTTTTTTTCTAGTGATAATCCCACAGGGGGAGGCTGCTGTATGAACAGCACTCATGTTTTACTTAAAAACCGGTATACTAAGGATGGCTTCTCTATGCTGAGTTTCTTCATTGTTAGCAAAGCTACTGCAAACAATAAATTTGGGAGGGAGAGTGGTGTTCTAGAGAGATGGGACAAAGATCCATCACCTGAGTGCTCGTTGCTGGCTTGGGCGTGCCATGTGCGGACTCTTTAAAGGACATGTGCTGTGGGGATGTGCTTCTGTTGGCAGCAGTACCCAGGGGAGATTCCATGGAACAGGGCTGAAGCAGTACGCTCACTGCAACAGCAAATCTAATAAATGCAGAAGTAGATTGTACCATGAAATATTCCGTCAGATAGGTTGATATTTAGGCTTCCTTGTGGTGCTTCTGAGTAAAATCTTAAAAAAGTAATTTTGATGTGCAATGCTACTTGACCAATTGCCACATTGATAATGTGGCTCTCTAATCCGAATGGAGAAGTGGTTTATTTTTATGACACTGTTTCTAAATAATACCAAAAAAATGTGCTGGGATAAAGGAAAACTGACTGGGATCATTTAGACTGGTCAGAATATTTCCCCCTCTTGAAGACTTTTAAAGCTACTCAGCACCCTCCAGACTCTGTCCTGGATAATGAGGAACAGAACTTCCCCAGGCAGTAGTATCTGTCACAATGAAAAGCATGTGTACATTGCATGCTACCTCTGATAATTTCAAGTGATACATGAGACTTCTTGCAGTATGGCTTTTCAGTATAGATTCAATATTTGTTTCATGAAATTTCTGCAAAATTCAAGTTGTGTTTTGAACTGAAACATTAAAGTTAACAATCTCTTGTTTAATAGTAGAAGTACTTCGACATGTTTGTCAACAATAATGCACTGCTTTCCTTTCTCACAATTTTGTCACATAGGCAGAGTAGATATTTCTTTGTCTAACAATTAACAAGAAAGTGGTACACTATTCTAAAGAGTTTTGTATCCTTGGCACATCACGTTCAGTAAGACCTGAAATAGATCTGCAAGCAGTTAAATCAGCGCTCCAGGAAATGGCTTAGACTTGGAGAATGAGACCAATTAAAACAACTTCAATTGACTTCTCCAGTCAGTATGGCAAACAGAATAGGCTTGAGGACAGAGGAGAAAGAAGCACCACTGTGTTGTGCTGGAGCTTAGTGCTTTTCCAGCAAACTGAATGGTTGTGTGTATGTAGAGCTATGTGCTTGCTGGGAATAATTCTGTAAGATATTACAGTTAATTCTGGCAGGTTGTTAGCAAAGCCTTCATGCTAAAGGGAAGCTTGTTGGCATCTTGTTTAACTGAATGTGAGGAAAATAAACGTGTGGGGAAAAAATAGGTTTAATTCAACCTTTTACGTAAATAGATAATCACAGGAATTAGTTTATGTACTATACACATGTTTCTGACTATGTAATATGTGCTAACTTCTTGCCAGGCTCCCAGCTCATCAGACAGATGGAAGGTAACAATGATAGTACACTAACAGGCTTTATGTAACTCAAAATTTAGCTGGTTTTTAATAAAATGAGAAGAGAAATGACATTTTACCATTTAAAAATAAAACTACAAAAAAAAAAAAACGAAACAAAATACTTTTGGATTCTCTGTCCAGGGAAAGGAGAATCTATTCTTATGGAGTAACAGAAAGCATCTGGATAAACTGTTGTCAAATGTGAGCTCTGATTAATCTATCTCTGATAGCTGTTCGTATAGTTTGGATGCAGTGACAAAAAAGATTGGGTTTTAAATGGCTCTAGGGTCAAGTAATCTGATGGAATGTGTCCAGCATGCCAAGGTGTTCCTGTGAACGTTTGCTTTCCCATCCTCAGGAAAATGTTCCATCTCTGTGTATCATGTGTTTGAATGAGTAACTTCGCATGTTTTCCCTCTAACCACATTCCTTTTCTGTATTTGCCACTCATTGTGGGTATCTTACTACACATGCAGGGTGATGAAGATGGCTCAATTAGGTTTTATGTTTTGATAGTGGCAAAAAACCTTCTGTTTTAACTTGAAGTGGAAATGAGGTTAAGATGTGATAATTGCATGAGTCCACAGAAGGTGACAGTGAAGCATCTGACCATTAATCTGTTTTCTCAGAAATCTGCAACTACTTGAGATTCCTGTAGGTGTGCTGTGTGTTATTGGTGAAGTTAAACAGTATCATTCAATATATATTTAAACCATTTATATATACGATTATGCACTTCAACTGAACACTCTATACTTTTATTTCTCACTGATTCTTAATTTGTCTCTCTACAGAATTTCTTCTGGAGATATTTTAAGGCTCGAAAGAGGAAAAAATCTATTGTAATTTTGTCTTGTTTAAATGCTTTCTCCCCTTTTTTTTCCCCTGCCTGTTTTGAAATTGTGTGAATTCTAAGTTGTGAAAGCTTAACAACAAATAAAAGGGATGCTGGAGGATGAGGAAAAACAAATCTTGTTGCAGCTATTAATTGGTATCCAAATTTGATTTATCCTTGCTGTGATATAGTTATGGGTGTAGTGGTATATAGCCTATAGTGTGCAAGTAGGAAGGATCTTAGTTCTTGTGGGAGTGGCTTAAACTCTTTTTTTCTGTACAAATTTTTCTGGAGGTGATATAAGTCTGAATAGACAAGACCAGGATGGAGTCATGCAGTCACAGATCAGTGAATTTGCTGGAGATGTCTGTGAAGAAACTAATTCATGAAATGTGGTCATAACATTTTTCTTATTATCCTGAATGTGTTGCTTGTCTGCATTACCTTAAAAATGTGAACATACCTGCATGACTGAGTCTAGATATTCAAGTGCACATCTTTCTGTACTTCATACAAATATGATATGGACTGATTTGTTTCATGAAAATGACTTCGGAGAAGAAAATCCTCCAAACTTGTTTTTGAAGGACAGGTATCTCCAATGACAAAGAATGACAAAATCACCCATTTACAGTAGTAGTAGTAGATAGCTGAGTACTGAGGTTAATTATTGACAAAAGGCGTGATAACTTCAATAAACTAGTTGTCTGATTTGTGTGAACTCAATTTGGGGACAGTTGGAGGATGAAGGCACCTTGAGAAAAAACTGTCCTCAGGGAAACTGTAGGTATTTATGGAAGAAGTAAGTTTCTCTGTGAAGAGCTATAAAACTGCCACAGGGCATAAACAATGCTTGAAATGCACTCAAACATACTACTCATGAATTATAAATGTTTTTGTGACCCTTTCTCAGCAATTTGGCCACTGGGGTTAACTGTCATTTAGTCAGGGTTTATGACCCAATGAAAATGTGCTTGCTTTGGTCCTGCAGACCCAGAGGACCTAACAAAAGCTGAGGAAAACAATTACAGATGGAGATTTGAAGAGAAGAATGAGGGGAAAATATGGGATTTCCAGCTTGTTTTATTGTTGCATTAATCCATTAAAAATTAAATCGCTCCTTTTAAATTAAAGAACAAGAAACTACTTAAATCTATGGATTGGGAAAATGTCATCTTTGAGGTTTTCTTGTTCCTATTACAGTTTCAGGATCACAGTGTTAATTACTTCAATTCTTCGCAAAATAACCATAGCAGATCTGGCAAATCTTCTATACCTTTATTGAAAAATAAATGTAGTTCTAATGATGAAAACCTCATTTCTATTAAGCAGCACAACTTGTGCTTAATTTTATGTGGATTTGGGAGGCCTCTGCAGCACACCGGAAGCTGATATGGTAGCAGTGATATCCACAGTAAAATGTGGTTTAATTGAACGAAGCAAGATGTGCACAGATGTGCAACAGTGCTGCACCAGTTGCCTTGTGTGAAGTTCCTTAAAGGAATAATGTTTTCAAGACCTTAACTGGATATGTTGTCAGAGATGTATCTGAAATATTATCAGTGTAGCTAATGCTAGAGGCACATGAAGTCCCTATTTTTATAGGCACTGTCAAATGTAAGAGCTGCTCCAAAAGTAATACCTCTTGTTACATGTTTGCCCACAGCTGGAGGCAGGGGTTGGTGGGATGGCAGTACAAGTTGAACATTCCCGACAAAATTCAGTTGCATTTCATTGCTGTGTGACAGATGGCAGCAGAGGGGCAGCCTGGCAGCATGGTGGCTGACATGGAAGTGAGTATGTAGTAAAAGGTGTGTCACTGAATTCCTCCATGTGTGGAAGAAAATGGCACTTGTTGACTTTCACTGACACTTGCTGAACATTGATGGGGACTAAGCAGTGGATGTGAGCTCAGCAAGGCAGTGGGTGGTGCATTTTAGCAGTGGTGACAGTAGCATTGTATCACCGCTACTGGTGCAGATTGTTATGAGCATGGCATGCAGGGTCTTGTTGATCACTGGCAAAAAAAAAAAAAAGAAAAAACATGAAAGCAAAACTGAAAACCAAAAAAAAAAACAACAAAAAAGCCTGCTTAGCTACTGGAGGTGACTCTGAAATATGGTGCTTTGTAGCTGAGAATTGGCTCTTTCAAGTAATGTTTTTCTGCTGTCTACTGATATGAATATTAATAGGAGGCATTACTTTTGAAGAAAATTGAAAAACCTGCTTATAATGGTATCTAAAACTGTCAAGTCAAGCTATCAGTGATTGGAGTGTATAGAAATCTGATGAACATGTAGCGGTTGTGGTCTCCATAGCGGTTTGAAAATAAGCTGAGGGCTTGTGTATCCTGAAAGCTAACCATAGCTGGTATGTCTCCAGCAGCTCCTTACTACCCTATTTTGTGCTGGTGTCCTGCATGTTAGCTCTGGGAAAGTAGAGCACTCGTGATCTTGCACTGCTCTCTCTTGAAATGGAATAAGTGTTTGGCAAATCTTACGGTTATGGAGAAAGTGCTGGGGATTTTCAAGTGCTTGTGAGACTTTTGGTACTCCAGTTGATATATGCAAATAGAGGATTTAATTTCATAAAACCCAAAACACACAATTCAGTTGATAATCTTGCCATAGAAGGTATAGGTTTAAAAAAAAAAAAAAAAAGCAGGAGGGAAAGAGGAAAATGGATGCAGAAAAGGTGAATCTAAAAGCTCTTTTTTTTCCCTTTCTCTTACTTTATCTATTTGATGTGCTGTTACTGCTTTCCTGAGCAAACCTTATCAGGGATCCTTCTCTGTGCATTGCATGTCTCACAGAGCATTTATCAGAAAGTGACCTCTTGGATGCTCCAGAGCACTTGTCATGGCTTTCATTTCTGTACAGTAATTTTTCAGGACACTTGTGTGATACGAAGTAGAAATGAATTTGAAGTAGCCAGTTAACGGGTTTTTCATTTGTTTGTTTTTTACACCCTGCTGGTTGTGCCAAAACAAGTGCAAATATCTTTAGTGTTACCTGATGTATGTGTGGTAATCAGGGACGTTGTCATCTTGGATATCCTGCAGTTAGTTTCAGGTACTTCAAAAGAAAAGGACTTTAGCATTGCTTCAGTAGATTCATTCCTAAATACATCAACCAATGCCCTTCCCTTCCCCCTGAATACAGAAATGTATTAGTTATTCAGGAAAACTGTGGAGATGGAAAATTAAGGTCTGCTTTGTTCTCTTTCTGGAGTGCTTTAGGGATGGCAATGCATATTCAGATACCTGTTAAGTCTTATGCAACATTAAAAAATAAATTTAATAGCTTTTTGCAAATTTTTTTTCAGAGTTCAGCCAGGAGAAATTGTTGTTTTAATTCTGAGGGAGACTGTTTTATTAGGTTCGGTCAGTCCGCACAGTTCACCAGAGACTTCTTATTTGGCTGATAATTATATTAGGTTTAAGTTAGTCTTGAATATGCTGTCTTCTACAGAGTGGGAGGAGGGCAATGCCCAGATGCTTACCATGGCAGCTGAATGTGGTTTTCAGTGTAATGTATGTGGTTATTGTTTTTGAACTTCTGATGAAGCTTCATTACTCAAGAAAATGCCGTCAATTGCTGTAGTTTTTCTTAGGAGAGAGGTAAATATTTTGGTGAGGAGAAAAAGTATAGTGCTTTTTTCAGACTAATTTCTCTAAACCATATTATAAGTGAATTTTAAACATTTGCAATTTGACTAAGCTTGGGGAAAAAATCGTGATGTTTTCTATATTACAAAATGTGATCTTTACAATCTAGATTAGTTTTCTCTTCAGCTATTTTCTCAAAATGAAGGATTGCCCTACAAAAACACTACTTTTCATTGAAGTAAAGTGCAAGTATGCAGGTAACTCCAGTGATAATGTGATATCTATTCGAAACCTGTGTATGTATGGAGGATAGAGATAGACTCTGTTACAGGACATGAGGCAGTGTTGGCACAAATTGAAGTACAAGAAACTCCATTTAAATGTAAACCTCTCTTACTGGAAGCATTGGAAGAAGTTATTCAGAGTCTCTAGGATCTTCATCATAAAATTCAGCAGGACCTACCCTGAGCCATCTGCTGAGCTGCCTCTGCTCTGAGAGAGTGATGGAACTCAGAGGTCTATTCCAACCCCAGCTGTCCTATAATTCTTTATACATATGTGGTATACAGCCAATGCTTTCTTCTTCTGACATTATTTTGCTTTTTCAGCTTGTATGACCTTTGAACACGGGAGAAGGTTTTGAAATAGGAAGACCACTGCACTTAATTTTTCTAGGTTTTGACTTGATGTGGGTTTGGCTCCCTGTCTCATTTTTGCCCTGATTTAATAAGCACAGTAGTAAGTTGTGCTGTCTGTCTTGATTAAAAGTAAGATTATATAAAACTATTTTCAATGCTTAGAATAAAGGATTTGGGTGAATGCGATTCTGTTTTCAAATTATATAGGAAGCATTAATTTTAAGTGACCTATTTACTTCTATGGATACTGTATGTTTTTGCCAGCAATGAATGAGAGCCTGTGTGTCATATTCTTTTAAAGCAAACAAAACCAACCTCAAAAATGAACTCCAGCAAGGATGACCCACTGTTGCTGCTGCTGAAACATACCGCCTGCTGCCTCACTGTGCTCACATTCAGTGTCAGGTCACCATCAATGTTGAGCAAGTATTGATGTATGTTAGTGGATGCCACTTCTTCCACGTTGAAAACTCAGTTCTACACCTTTGCTCTGTCTGCACTTCCATGTCAGATTGCCCCTCTGCTGCTCTCTGTCACACAGCAACAAAACACAATGGAACATGGGTGGAGTGGTTCAGCCTCTACTGCCATCTATCCAACATCTGCCTCAGACTTGATGTGCCAGCAAAATAAAGTAAGATGTTATGTTTGGAGCAGAATTCATAGATCTGAAGTAGACCTAGATCTGTTAGACAGTGCAGTGGTTGGGTCTGAAGTGGTAGGAGATAATTTGAGGCAAAATATTCCTGTAAGATGTTGAAATATTTATGTTCAAAAACATAATAATACAAGCTAACAAGCAAATTAAATATCAGTGTTTGAAGACTAACAAAGTAACTAGGCTACAAACAGGTCACATTGAAATATGCCTGCAAATAGTTTATTTTTTGCAGTGAAAACAGTAAGGTATGCCATGTGAATCTCAAACTACCACGTAGCTTAAAGTGCTAATGCTGGGCAGCAGTTTGATTGTTATTGCCCTGAATGCACCAGTCACATCTATCAACTAACTCCTGGTCTGTGCAGAACAAAGTGAATTTGTCACTAGACTGAAACTTTTGAGAAAAGTCTAACAGTTATATGAATGCAGCTAGGTTCAGCTGAATATTGTACTATGTGTCCTCTGATTAATTTGTCTATTCTAATTCTGTCTCATCTGGTATCTGATTTATTTAACACTGCAGGCCTGAGTTAATAATGTCCTTAGGGAATTGGACACTGTGCTGTTGTTAAACCATTTTATTTGGAGAATAAAAAGGGGACAAGGTATCTTTTTACACTTTGGGACCTTGGTAATAAGTTGCAGTAGTCTGCATTCTTACTGTTAGCCTTAATAGAATTAGTTTTGGTGTTACCAAAAGAATAATTAACACCTGCAGATATGATCACAGATGGTATCGAAGAAGAGAAACTGAATTTTGCACAAGTGTAGCTCATAGTTTTGTATCTGAAACATCAGTACAAAATTGGATACACATTGTGACCATCTATTTATACTTCTAGTTGTAACTTGTTATATCATGATAAAAATAATGCAATTAATATGAGTAATGATCATGTTACGACTCACCATGGAAGTAAACATGCTGAATGTGAGAAGGAATTTCTCCCTGGAGCTGGGGGAGCTAGCCAGTTTTGCTCTTGAACGTAGCAAGGTTTGGTAAAAATGATACTGCATGCAGGAGACAGGTATAAACTTGAAAAAGCAAGATCAGTAACTAATGATAGCTGTGAGAGCTTCTGGGAAACATCAAATCTTAATAAGCTTTTTATGCAGCACTGAGGCACTGGAATCCTGGGATCCTTGGAATCTGAGTTTTTCAGAAAGAAAAAAAGACTCTATTGATGCACTGTCATTCTCTTTCAGTTCAGTTATTCTTTCTGGAATGGTGTGTCCATCACCTAGTTAGTGCTGCTCTGTGCAAAGTATTTCTCAGTATGTATTGAGAGCCACTGCACCTGTTTTGGGGTCCTTCTGGCAGCCTGCATGAGGAAAGCAGTGGTATAGCACAGTCATATGCACCTGCTAGCTATTGGTAAGGCTCTTGGGCAGAACAGAGCTCAACAGAAGCTGCAAAAATGTTTCAAAGATGATAAATCCTGTAGCATAAACTGTCTGCTACTGTGGATCAGCTGCCTCTGGTTCTTAAGCCAGTTTGGTTGTGCCTATTGGAGGCAGCAATACCTTCAGAATTGGTATTGCTCTATTATTTGCATTAAGACTGTCAGCATGTTTGTAAATGACAATCACAAGTGAACTTGTTACTCTTATAAGTGGGAATTTTATCACTTCCCTAGTGTTGAAGTCTTTATTTTCAGGAATACACCATTAAAAACCAGTTAAAGAAATCCTAAAAAGAAGAACACGTGCTGAAAGTCACATCTAGTCTAAAGTTGTGATAAAGCAAGAGTTAAAAGTTGCTGTTGTCTTTGCCTCTTGCGTAGAGTTATTATGAGATAATGCTTCCTTGTTTTAAATTTGTGTGAGATACTGTATTGTTTAATCATGTAATATTTCTAGTGATCCTTGAGATCAAATAATTAGAGACAAAATGCTTTTGTATTCATTTAAATGATGCTAATGCATCAACCTTTAAGAAGGAAGGTTAGGTATTTACAGTAGTTATAAATAAACAGTGATTCAATGACCAGAAATAAACTCAATGTTATTGTTAAGGTCATCTTTCTTGGTAAAACCTGCTGAAAACACTTTGCACAAGGTTGCAGATTTATAAAGCAACTGACCAATCTGACCTGAACAGTTCAAATTCATTGTCAGCCTGCCCACTGCATTCTGCCTGTAAATGAGTGAAGACCGGAAGAGTAACTTGCTCTCAAGGCATGACAAAGAAGCAAGAAATCATTTTCAACTAATGTGTAAAACTACTGATATTAGTGGGGAGTTAGCTTGCTATATATATATTTTTTTTTTTGGAGAGTTGAAACTATTTCTCTGACTGGACTGCCTGCTGCTGCATGTGATGCTGTTGTTCCCATGCTGTTTGACAGGTGCTTCCTCATTCTTTTCAGTCATGATTAGATATCTCTTCCATGTGGTATTTCAAAATAATAAATAACTGAAGCTTAAAATTAAAAGTCCCTAATGATCTTCATTCACATGACACAACTTGCTGAACTACCAAGAAATTCTAGTAACCTGTTCCATCTGGTATTCTTTCTTGTCTTGAGCCATTCATACATGAGCACATTATATGTTCATGATTCTCATTCCTCTCTGCAAACAGAAGTGTACTTGTGGGTATGAGATGTGGACCTTTTGTCTGTATTTCAGAGTCAAGAAGAGAGGCCAAGAGTTGGTGAGGACCAATCTAGCACAGGACATGGAGGAGGAGGACATGAATGTTAATTAATAGAAAATAGAGATTCCTTGTGTGTCTTTTCTGAAGTTATTCTGGTTCCAGCAGTAATACACGTAACTCATGGAAGGTGGGGGAAAGACTCTGATGTATTTGCCAGGGAATATAGATGTTTGTGTTTGCGCGTTCATTATATTGTCATTATTTGTTGGCAATTAATAGAAAAGTGCTTTTAGTCAAATGAGAGGTGAATAGTGTGTTATTTTTCATCCGTGTAGGGAGAAGTGTTTTGGAAAGATGAGAGCAGTATTTGAAGCAGCTGGTGCTTGCCCTTCTGGCAGCAGAGAGCAGGGAACAAAGTGGTAGGTTGTTGCATGATCCTCTCTTCTAGTAACTGGGAACTTGATCTAAGTAGCTTGCCTAAGTGCTGTGTGTGCGTATACCAGCAGCGTGGCCAAATCAATTTGGATGGAGAAAAGGTGTGGAATGTTTGTAAAGAACAGTGTTCCAGGTTTTTCAGTATGGCTCCCAAGACTGCTGCCTCTTGTAAATTCCAACTTTGCACTTAGTGTAGGGAATAAATATGCTCGAGGACTAGGCCTGCCAGTCATAGCCTTCTGTTACACAGTGTATTTCTGCCCAAGCATGGACATGCTGAAAGTATGCTGAGGTGCTTTAACTGATACCTTGTATTGTATCTGGAACTATATCTTTCTATTAAGAATAGTAAGCTAGGGTGGGTTTACTCCAGTTTGTAACCAGGCCCGGGAATCATTTGTAAATTAGCAGTGTTTTGGAATCATTTCAAGTTCTACTTGGCTTAGTATTAAAGTTATGTTTCTGTCTGCTAAAAGTATTGAACAAAAAGCATAATTCCTTAGGAACTACTGAAAAACGTTATTTCCTTCATCTGTAACAAATAGAGAAGTAGAAAATAATTACTTGTATCACAGTAGAGATGAACATCTTGAAGGTTCCTGAACTATGAATTTAATGAGTTGCACTGTAACTAGCTTCTAACAGCAAAGCATTTAGTTTCTTGCGGAGTTTATATACCTCTTGTTAATTAACAATAAATATTCACAGAGAAAAAAAGGCAATTAAAATGATGTTACTTCTAGAGTTACTGTTACTTCTAGAGTTCCAGATTGAGAGACCAGTGCCTTCTGGGATTCAAAAGGTCTTATATCATTAAGATCAAATTAGCTGGTAGATGGCAATAGTGATACTTCTCTGAAATATTGCTTACTTGCACTATTTCTCAGTGGTAAGAGAGAGTCAAATCCTATTCCTTTCCGTGCAGTTACCATGCAGCATAAATCACTGCTGCAGCCATGAGTATACTTGCTTGTGTTCTCTAGCCCTGTTGTGTCCATGTTACTGGTTCTTTAGAACCTGGGAACAATGTGTTCATCCAAATAAATAGTCTCTTACTGTAGGACCAAACTTCCGTAATAGTTGACATAGTAGTTCAGCTTAAATGTGGTACAGAAAATGTTATGTAACTCCAATATAATAATGCGAAATATTAAGCAGGAGAAGGAATAGAAGTATTTAAGTCACAAATGTATACTCTTCTTAAGTAGAACAATATGGAATGAGAATTAAGTGTTTTGCTTGATTAAAGCAAAAAACGCAAGTTGTATTGCTCTTTCGCAGGGATGGATGACGCCTTCAGAACCCTTCAGCTTTTCTCTTCAGTGGGATGGGGCATGCTGTGCATGGGCACCTCGTTCAGTGCTGGTGGATGCCAGCAATCAGGAGCTGCTCTGTGTTGTAAAAACATGTTCAGTCTTTTCTTAATAATATTCTGGACCATGCAGAATGACCTTGTCTTTTCAAACTTCAAGTTGTTTTTAGATAGTTCCATAATTATAAAATAAATGAAAGCTGTTTAGAACAACTCTTCATAATGTTAGAAATAGCAACAATGCATTCAGGGGGAAGAAAAAAGCCATTACCTTCTTTCACTTCAGGCTTCCGGTACAGTTTGAGGCAGAAATCTGTAGAAAGGCAAAAGTCACTGTGAACTGCCCGGTTAAACCCCATAAGCCATGGGCTCTATACCCCAGTGATGTGAATCTACAGACCTGGTATAACTGCTGTGGTATAACACTCATGGTACAACACCCATGCTGAGGTGTAGCAAGTAGGTTCCTTAGGGCCGGCACCAGCTTTTGCTCTGTGTCAGTGGAGTTTCTAGTTCACTGCTGCAAGAGGAACTCCTGTGGACTTTGGAATACCAGTAGTACAGTAATGTAGGGCTTCAACTTATTAATGAACTACAGGAACAATCTCTTTTTCATTGTAGACTTGACACTGACTAGCCTTTTAGATTTGTACCTCCTTCAGAGAATGAAGCTATTTCACTTTTTTTCACTTTGGTGTAGCTTTTATTTCTACTTAGGGTATCTTATCAGTTTGCTTCTTTCCATGGTCAAATGCACCGTTGTCTGAACTCAACAATTCATCGTCTTTAAAAATTCAGAGTAAGATTTTAAGGCAAACACTTAAATTTCCTTCAGTAAAGAGATCAAATATTAAAACTGTAGATTTAATGGAACTGTTTTGAGACTTCTGATGTCTTTTCTAAGTTGGTGGAAATGGGAAAGTTGAGTGTAATAAAACATTGGAACAATGATATTTCTTGACTATACAATACTTGTCAATACCACCGTGCAGATTTAGCATTTGCCAGAATTCTGTGGAGGGGTATAAAAAAAAAAAAACAAGAACAAAAAAAACACATCAGCTCCAGAGCACCTCCAGAGCAAGTAGAAGAGCTCAAAAGAAAATAAGAAATATTGCTTTCATTGACCACTAGGGGATACTCTTGTTCAATTTATTCATTTCATCAAGGTCACTTATATAAAGATCAAAAATGTGGCACTCTAAGTTCTTAAAGAATAGGATTTGTGAAAAATATAGAACTATCTTCTGTATATCAAAGGAAACTTGACTGGTTTTCTAGTTGATAAATATTTAACTTAATGCAACCTTTTCCAGTACGGTTTTGGATTTACTTCAGTTTCATTAGATCTGAACCAACGTAAGATGGCATACAGTAAATGCATATATGCTTGCCTTTTTAGGCAGCTTCCATGACACCATGCCAATTAGAACTGTTGGAGTGTGGTGTACGGTCTGTAGACTGAAGTGTTTGCATTTTAACTTCGATTTTACAGTTATTAAACTTAATAGTTAAAGTGGGGGAAAACATTTTAGCTTCTATGTATCTCCCTTGAAGGACCATTCTTGTATCATGCGAACTCCATCCTTTGCTGTATGTGCAGCATTACATAAAAATGTTTAGATTTCTTCAATTCTGGTTCATATTAGGATTTTGAAAACTCAGAAGGTTCAATAACTTAAGTCTTTCTACAAGACTGAAATGATTTCTGAAGAATTTCTGAAGGCTTACAAAAATCCCACTAGTTGTGGTGACAGGGTATGTGGCTCTACCAAGCCATTTGGGACAGATCCATTATACTTCTAGTATAGGAAACAACACTTCTAACTCTAATGTTGTTCTAATAAATTTCTGAGATCCAATCATATACTGACTTGAACTTTTTAATGCTATTTTTTTAATTCTTAAAGTTATTGCATCTAACACCATGAATTTGTTTACATGGGAAACAAAAGCTGCTTGATATTTTTTTCAAAGGCATTATAGGAGAAAAATGGTTTGCAAGTACTTTAAGTTGATTTCTGTACAGCTCTACTCTGAATGTCTTTGCTTTGATCTGCTGATAGTCTGGCGTGGAAAAGTATGTCTTTTTTTTTTTTACACCTAAAAATGGCATAAAATTAAGTGAGATATGTGAATAAGATTAAGTGACTAAGCGAAAGCAAATGTGGAAATAAGTTAGTTCTATGGCAACCTTATTCCTACCATGGTACTGGTAGGATTGGAAGAAGTACTCCAGAGAATGTTCTGTAGAGCACATGCTATGAAAACGCATCCTTTGAAAGTAGCTTCAGGTTTTATTTATCTGCAGACTACCTGCTGAATGCTCACTCTAGTATCTTGAGTTTGCCAAAGCGCAGCTGCCAGTGGGTAAAATAACATCTTCAAGCCCTTGAGATTTTCTTCCTGGGAATGTCAGGGCTGTAGGACCCACAAATTGGTTAGAGTTCTCATAATCTGGAATTGACAATCCATTAATGACACCTCCATTCTTATCCTGGCAATGGTTTTGCCTCCTTCCCCTACCTGCAGAACGTGTAGGTGCTTTCCGAAAAGCACCCAAATGAGCTATTCGGGTTATTTTTATCATGGGCTTCTGCTGTGAGTGCTGACTCCTGGTGTTTTGTCAGTTGATGCTCAAACAGGAGAGAGCTGTGTTTCTGCACTGGTAATGTAAAAATATATTCTTGTACTTGCTGCGGGGAAGTGATTTTACTGAGACCATTATTTGAAAGATTACTCATTCTAGTATTGAGGTTGATCTGTTCATGAGATCGCCTTTTTCGGATGCGGTTAGATTCCAGTCCTCTTCTTTTTAAAAAAAAAAAAAAAAAAAAAACTATTCTGTGTCTTTATTCTGTGTCTTGAGACCTTTTTTGACTGTCTGAACTATCATTACATGATAGCTATTTTGACACTATCCTGCCATTGCTTGCATTGCCTCATCATCCATACCAGATTGACACCATTTCTGAATACAAGGTTTTGCAGATCTGTAGGACACACAGCTCCCTGAAGGAAGCAGCTAGAACCAGCTGTTCCTAGGCTTGGTCCAGTCAAGGAATAAAAGCTAACAGTGTAAAATTGTAAATAATTCAAAGAAAGACTCAAAGAAGAGACTACCAGAGGAAACACTTTTTTTTTTTTTTTTTTAGCCTGAGGAGCATCAGTCTTCTATCAAAGCTATCTAATCAATCAATGTATTCAAACTTTAGCTGAGGGAAGATGGCAAGGCAGTAGCAGCCAAGAGTAAAGAATCAGGAAAAATATTGCTGTGACACTTAGCAAGGAGTCAGGAAAAATGAACATGTGCAGCCCTGAGTGGTTAGGCATTCTGTGATGAGCAGCTGGGGAGAAAGTTAAATGGCATCTGCAGTTACTGATAAATTCAGATATACCACATTATGTTCAGGATATGACTTAGAGTCTCAAATTTGCCCTTTTTGTTTGGGTTTGTCTTTGAGTTCCTGCTGCCACTGTGGGGCATGTGTGTCTGGCCCCTGCAGAAGGATTGGAAGCATCTTGTTTGTTTACCCTGAGCCAGTAGGCTTTGGAGGAGTATTGATATCTCTGTGTCAGTAGAACTTCTGGAGCTCAGGGCCAGGACTATGATTTCTGCTCACTAGCCAGCCAGCTGAAATTCTATTTTGCTAATGTAGACTAATGTTTTCTTCTTTAGTTTTTGTGTTTTAGTCTGTGGTTTATTATTTGTCTCACTGAAAACAAAATATGAAGTGGTGTTGCTTGCAGAGAAGCATGGAACTTGACTTGGGATATCTTAGCTCATGGAAATGAAAAAAGCCAACTAGTTTTGCTGTCATCCTCCATAATTCAATTTCATATTGCTGTCTTCTGGTTCTCACAGGTGAGGATAAATGAGCTTTTATTACTGTCTGTAGAGGTTTTACTTTCTCGTGATTTTCATGGTGCCATGTTTCTGTCACCTGTTATCCTCAAACCAATAACTAACTGAGTAAGGTAAGACAACCAAATCACATCCTGGTGAAGAAATAAGGACTGAAATAAAATAAGGCTACAGTCAAAGCTTTGCTTTGGCCAAATGTGTCCTGAAGCTATTTGATTAGTTTGTGTATTAAGTGACCTATAAAAGTTAATCAGTAGTAGAGAAGGATGCCAGGTAGCGAGGGTGGCACAATAACACTACTAGTATAAATCTTAGCGAAATCTAATGTTGAGAGGGCTGAAGCCCAATAAATGGGAAGGAGCTGGGACAGCTTAGTCTGTTCTTTTTAAAGAGGCTGTGGAGAGAGTCTCACTGCTGTCTTCAAATTACTTACAGGTATGGTTTTTCTTAGAGAAAATGGAGGCTGCTGGAAGTGTACAGCATGGGGGCAAAGAAGACCAAGCATAAAATGCAGTAAGAGAAATTCCAGTTGAATATAACAAGGTTGGGGAAAATACACAGTGATGGTAGTCAGACACTGGGACAAGCTGCCAAGAGAATCTTTGGGATTGTTGTGGATGGGGGTGCTCAAAAAAGCTGGATATCCATCTACATGGCTAGGCTTTTGGTTTTAACTTGAGGTTGGCACTGGCCGGATGATCTATAGGGATCCTTTGAAAACTACATCAGTCTGTGCTTCTATGATACCTGTGTGGCACTGCACAAAATGTGGTTGTCTTGGACCTTATCATTCCACCTGAAGCTGGCAGTCGGAGAACTGCAGCATGTAAAAGGCTCAGTAGTGGTACAACATGCCTTTTTTAAGGAACAGCTTCCTCAGGTAGCCTGGCACTGCCTGGAATAGGCATCTTCTAAGGCACTCGTGGGATTTGCATTGCTCTTCTCAAATACAGAGCCCCGAGCATTGTTCCACAGAACAACCGGGTTTTCCATGCTATGCAAATAAAGCAAACAGCAAGACAGGTTCAATTTGACCTGAGGTCTGTCTAACAATATACACATGGGTGTAAAACAGCTCTGAAAATGGCTGGCAATTTGCTCTTGTGATGTGAATGGCGAATTTCTGAGTTGAGGATGAGATGGCTGAGGCTCGGTCAGCTGGCTGAAAGGGAGCAGTGCAGCTGCATGTCAGGAGCTGTGTTCCCATGAGGGACAGGAAGCTGGCTGTGTGTACTTACATTGTCTGATCCTTAGCTCTCCCTGGTGAAAACTTGGTACCAGCTGTGTTTTTCTGGCCTCTCTCTTAGGAAACATAGGAAGTTTGAGCTTGGTGTTTGACTGGGAAGAAGTCCCATTTTATAAAAGCTCTGTGAATAGTGTGCTTCTATCTTGACATAACTTATATAACCTAGCTAGGCTTTCAAGAGGTGGTGTCTTTAGTAAGTTATGAAACTTAACTACTGTGAGGTTCATTTTTACATGACTTTAGTTTCTGGTGCATGTCTGTCTTTATTTTCGTGTGTACATGATGTCCACTTGACAGAACTACAGTGTGCATGCAGTTGTTAGGAAGCATTTCAGAGTTTCATTCTTTTACCGTATTCCACACCACCGAAGCTGCACAAAAGCAGGCTTTCCTGTCATTTGTAACTCTAACACAAACAATAGTAATTTCTCCGCTTCAACAGACTAAAAAAAATAATTATACTGTTATTGAATAAAATAATCTATTAACAAAAGGCTCTGCTAAGCAACGTGTCAACCCCCCCCTACTGATCTTTTGTATTTCCAACACCTACCATTGTGTGAGGTATCCTAAAGAGCTCGCAAGAACAAAAAGCCTATTTTTAGAAACTAAGTTTTCCTTCTCAAAGTTTGAATATTCTTTTAGGGAGAGAAATACCACACGTATCCTTCTGTTGTTGATATCATTAATGATGGAGGCTTAGAAATGCTAGTGATTAATGCGTCTATGCACTAGTCAGTTTGTGGCTGACTTGATTTTATCCTTGAGTAATTCAAATAAATTATTTGCCTGTGTTGCTGGAGCACGAAAAACACTTCGGGAAATTGAGAGATGTGTTTGTACCTGGAGTGTGGGTTTTCTCATCTGATTTCTTTCTGGAGAGGTTTCAGCTGAGAATTGAGATGTGAATGAAACCTTTAGTAACAGCTATTTGTAATCATTGTGCTCTCTGCATACTGAGGTAATATTTTTAATACAGGTTTAACTGGGGGTTTGTATTTGTTAATTTTTCCAAGTGAAGATTGGTTCATGGCACAGGCTTTGCGTGAAGAATACTGGCAATTCAGTATAATAGCATAAGGCTCTCGTGTTGTGGCCTTTTCCCAAAATAAGGTATGGATTAAAATTTGAACGATGATGATAATTCTGTGAAATCTGATGTTAGGTTGCCGCAGTGTAGATGGTAGTTTTGAATTGTGTATTAAAAACATGTAAAAAAAAAAAAAAAAGTTTTTCAGGGGTTCAGTTAGCTTTTGGGAGTGAGATGTGTGTGTTAGCGTGAACTATGGAAGTATCTTCTTTGCAAAACTGTCGTGGGCTAAGAAACAGTGTTTCAAGGGTCAGGAACTTTTTTTCACTTTCAATTTCACTTAATGGTTTGTGCTGTAAACTCCTGTACTAAAATGTCATGTTTTCCACAGCAATAACAAAAGCTAACTGCCATCAGATAAACTTGAAGGATACTCATTTTTCTTTGAAACGTACGCCTTGTCTATTGTATTGTCACACTATTTAATGTATAATGCAGCTTGTAGCATAATGCTGTCACACATGAAAATAAAAGGACTGTGAGCTGCTAAATCTGTCACTTCGTTTGAGTTCAGTGGGATGTAAGGCAGCACTGGAGCATAGGAGGGATGCGCAAGTACAGCAGTATGAATGATTATGGTAAACTTTGGGCATTTTATTTGAAAGTTTCTTCATATTTATGTATACAGCAGAAAGGCAGAGAGAGGCCAATTAGGTTTTTCTTTTCTGTTTAATCAGTAATTATCTAAGTCTGGAAAGAGAATGAGTGACAAGTTTGACAGGTGGTGCTGGAGTGAGAGTCAGACCTGGAGTGCGTGCAGGTGACTTGCACAGAGGTGTGAAAATGGTGTTAGCCAGTGGGCTAAGATGAGCCACTGAAAACCGAACTAGGAATCCTCAGCTACTGTGAGAATTGTTACTGGTGTCTGGGATTGCTTTAAATAAATAAATACAATTGCTCTGCATTCAGTTACTGCTTAGCATGCGGAAGCAGCTTTCACAAGTGGCTTGTCATAGGGCTTGAAGAGAAGACACGTGTGTTGATCGAGTTAGTGCAGTCAGTCAAACACAGAAAGGCTCTGGCATGAGAAGAATTGGCTGTTACTGCAGAAGGGAAATATGGACATAAAGAGCTCATTTCTGAGCTACCTTATAGAGTAACTGAACAGCCTCTGGTTAGCAAGGGCAGCATGTGAACCTTAGTATATTGCTCCATTAATACATGTGACTGCTTCATTAAACTTGTTGCTATGACAGAACAACTGGGCCATTTCGTAACGAAAGCTGTTGCCTTGTGATGGACATGATAACAAAAGGTCAATTTCTGTTGACCGCAAAACAGTCTCTTGCCTGAACCTCCTTTTTAAGAGACAATTGGAGGAAAGCTATGGTGATTCCGATGGATTAATCTGAGAGTGCTCAAACCACCCACGTATGTAACCAAACCACAAGATTTTCTACTTGCAGGTTACACATTGGTATTGCATGGCTATACAGTATAGTATGATGGGGAACACACAGTTTCTTATCTGCATTAATGCTGTATTGGTCAGTGTTTTAAACTAGCCAGACAAGTTTGGAATAGGAACGTAAGTTCTTTACAGATTAAATCAAGTCCAGTTATTTTTTTTCCCCCTCTTCCCTACCCCCTTAATTCTCAACACCTTACACTCCATAGTATAAACACACTTGTTTTGGGTTGTTCTGTTATCATTTCTTATGTCTGTGTTGTTAACACAAGGTGCTTTATGTCCACGGCTGCAATCTTATATTCTCTGCAACAGAAACAGCAAATGAGCAGGCATAATAGCTGCTGTGCCCTTGTGAAAATGTCTGCCTTCCCGTGAACCTGATGGAAAAATACTGTTACAGACTAAGCTTGTTATGAAAAAGAAATATTATCATTACTAAACATTTTTATTCCTGAATGAATCCGTACTAATGCTACATAAATAATCTAAATAACACTTAAGTTGTGACTTGATCATTTTTGCATCCCATTTCCTAATGTACTCTATATTTTATGCTCTTTCAGGTGAGAAGTTAGCTACTTCACATCAGAGTACATCAAAAAGCACTCCTGGTAAGAATATCTGATTAATTTACTTGTAATATAAAATGTAACTCTCTGACATCTGACATATATTCACAAGGTTTTATTTTCATTAACTGCACTTAACAGTCCCATCTCTTCTGATTCCTTTGTTTTCATCTCCTCTGCTTTTGGAATTTATTTTGCAACTTCTTTATGAGCAATTCCATAAATCTTTCTGCAGTCAGTATGTCAGACAGTTACAAGCAACATGAGGCATGTGAAATCCAGGGGTTCCAAGATCTACCTGTTCTTTATCCTTCCGTGCCTTTATTTGTTCTGTGAAGTTTTTGGCATCATTAGTGGTGTCAAATTTGAGCGTGTTGCCCTAGCAAACCAAATATAGTAATGAATTTGCAGTGGAAAAGGAAGAGATATAAGGCATCTTGGTAGCTCTTCTAGATGTTGCCATTTAAAGAACGTTCTACAGGGATTTTTCAGTAATGTCTGTTCCTTTGACTATTCAGGAGCATGTGATATTTCTGGTTCTTTAGTAATTACATCTTGCACTTATGACATAATTACTTTCAAATCTGTTCTATTTTCCATTCTGTGTTTTGTGCAGTAAACTTTGTGTAGTATAGTGTTACTGCATTTGGCCATAGTTCAGCAGCAAATAGCATTCAGGATTAAGGTAATGTGAAAATGAAGTATTGATATATCTGCTCACTTTTTTCTTGCCCTGGAGAGCTGGAAGCTGGCAAGGGAATTTTGTGTCTGACTGAGGGAAAATAAGTAATGGATGCAACAGACTGACATTAGTTTGGCCATGTTTAACCGTAGTTAGGGTTGTAATTGTTGTCATTCTGGTACTTTTTTTGTTACTATTTGATTTTCAAATACTAAAAAATCGCATAGAAAAAAAATTGCATTGTTTAATCCAAATAGCAGAGATTCAACTCTTTCAGTTGCTTGAATCAGAAGAATAACTTGCTTGAATAACAGAAACAACTGTTATACAGAAAAAACATAACTACAAAACTCCCCCTGTGCCCTGCCTTCATACTTAGATGAATTCCTTTTCTGTAAGACAAGTTATAACTTCCTACGCAGCACATCTGCTGAGTGGTTCAGTACTTCAGTGTGTTTTACCAATTCTGATAATGTTGTTTATTTAATGGAGTTTGGTTAAAAATTCACATCGTATGAATTTTAGAATTGCTAGGATGTTCTGGGTATGTAGTTGTATGTATTTATTTTCTACTGATGATTTTCAAAGTGTAGCTACTGATTCAAGTTCTTAAAAACAGTGTAAAGAATTCTGAAATTGTACGCATCTCTTCCTTTTGACTACTGTTTGCTTATAAATGGAATACTTCAGTACTAGGTGGCCATCGTGGCTCACAGAGGCCCATATCGAATAGCTGTGAAGCATATGTGCAGATCTCCATGAAGGGAACAGTTCTTGAATTTGTAAGTTAAAAGGGAGTTATGCTTACAGTGGGTGAAGTATTCCCTCCTAAATACATGCTACATAAATCAATGTAGATCACAAGTGTATAGCATACAAAATCCTTTCAGGTTTCAGACACATGACCATCTCTCAGATATATTAGTAAATTAAATCTGATCTAGAGGAGTTCAAAAAATGGTAGTAGTGGTCTTTCAGTGAAAATATTTATAAGAAATAGCATGCTATCCATTAAATTGAAAGGGCTACAACTGAAGTAGATGGAGAGAATTAATACATACTACTTAATTTCCAAATGGATTTTTTTTTAATTTTCTGGGTCTATAGAAGCTTTTTCATGTGTTCAGAAATGGAGAAATTGGATGCTGACCCTAAACAAGACCTGATAATTTTAGATGTGCAGGTTGGAGGGCCCAGCTTTTTCATTTTTCATATGCTAGTGAAGGCAGAAATTCTATTTCTTTCTAATTTGTCTGTGTAGGAGAAAGGTGTTTCCATTTATTTTTTTTAATGACTGCATTTGTTGACTTGTGTTGGTTGGTCTCTATTTTTATGCCCATTTTCTATTAGACTCACAATTTATTTGAAAAATACAAATAGTGTCCCTGCTGGTGCTGCAGCCTACTTTGTCTGTGGGAAGGCTTGTGTTTTGTCACATTTGGGGATGACCTGATGTCTTTCTCACCTGAATTATTCCATGATTCATATGAATTATATGAAAGTACAGTTCAGTGGGTCTGAATTCTAGGGAGCAGTTTGCTAGTAATCAGGCCAGTCTGAACTGTAGTCTTGCTCCAAGTAGCTCAGACAGGATTCAGCTTGATCCAATGAGTGAATGTGGCACAAATGGAAAACAACTTTTTTTTCTCAGTTTAGTAACTTTGGCAATAGAGTTAGGTCAAGTGCCTGAACTTAAGTTTGGGGGAATTACTTTTATGCACCTGGGAAGACGCTAAAACTTTAAATCCTTGCTCTGTTTTTTGAAGAACAGTACAGAACTGAGCTGGTCTGTAGTTCAGTATTGAAGATACAACTACTAGTGGTTACGGTCTGCTTACAGGTCTATAAAGTCAAATAAACATAAATGAAGGTACTTGGAGAGTCATGTGTTTTCCTCACTGTCTGTTCTTGTTTCTTTTTTCTTTAAGATCCCTATTGTATCCAAAATACCAGCACACTTTCTCACAGCAAAAAAGTATTGCGGAAAGCATTTATAATTTACTTGAAATAACCTCTCAAAAACACATAAATGAATTCCTTGTTCTTCTTCAGAACATCCTTCAGAATTACTGAATTTGGGTAAGGGTTCAGACTGATCTCTTTTAACCAGTATTTCTGCTTTCCTTCAGTTGAGTTCATAAAAACAAAGTCTTTATTCCTTTTCTTCTCTGACAAAATTAGTAGTTTAGAGAAGTCTGGCTTGAGTATATTTCAGTGACAAATTCTGTATTCCTTCTAATTCCATTAAGTGTATAAATGCATTAATCTTGTTTGTATTCCTTCACCATCATTCATCCTACAACCTACTGTTACAAACAATGAACTGACTAAGCCATAAGGCAAAACAGTTCTGTAAGATATGTAAGAAACATGCAGGGGCCACTTCACATGGCACTGATGTTCAGTTGATCACCTTTGGATCATGGCAGCTGTTTAGTGGTGTGCTCTCTGATCACCGTATCCAACCAAAGCTTCATTCAGAATGTATGAAGCTGAGAATGTAATTATAAGTACTGGCAGTTGGCTGATGTGCTTAGATCAATAATGCTCTTTTAGAAGAAAAAAACAGAGAAATTTTTGTCAGACAATAGTCAAAATCTCATGTGCTACTTCTAAAAAAAACAAAAGCAAATGAACAAGTCAGTCCTTCCCACCCCCTCAAAAATAAAAACTACACTAACACGTACTAACCATGGAGACTGTACTCTCAAATGACAGAGTCAAGTATCGCCTGCTAGATGACTGATACTCCTCTGCATTACTCAGGTATTGATTTGAAGTCTCTCCAATATTGACTAAACTTAGCTCATGATATTTGACATGAGCTCAAGACGCAGAATAAACCGAAATATTTAGGATACTTTGGAGATAGATGTTGATATCAGAAAGTGACACTTTATACCACTGTGATTTAAATCTATCACAAATCATTTGGAATCAACAAGGAAGAGTAAAATATGGAATTATTAAAAGGATATTGAATGAGAGAGCACCTGTTTGTCCAGATGTTTGTTTAGATAGATGTTCACCCTTCCACTAAATACAACAAAGGTCTTGTTTAAAATCTTAAGCTGTTTTCTTTCTCTTGTGGAAGAAGAAAAAAAACTGTCTTAAAACGCTGGGGTTGATGCAACTCCACTCAATTGAAAGTGGTGACTGAAATGCCATTTCCATAGAAATAAAGTACTATTTTCCAATGGGGAAAAATCATCATTTTGTGCAGGTTAGCTATTTTTATTGTTCATTTCAGAGAATTATTAAACTGGACCAAAGTTACAAACTTAAGGTTCTACTCTGAAATGACAACAAAATAACAGTGATGCAGAAGCATTTTGGCAGGGGACAGGTGTGTTATAGAAGCAGGACACGTGGCTGGTCTGTGCCCTGCCTCTGTTTGGTGGATAAAGTAGCAATGCATACCCTGAACCAGAATGTTTTGAAGGAGATTTATCACAGGAGCTGAAACAGGGGACAACTCCTAATGGAAATACCTGTAGGGTCAGCAGGGCAGTCTGAGAAAGTTTTTTATAAAGCTGGAAGCCAGGCTGATTCTTCTCTGGTGAGCACCTCTTTACCTGTACGAAAAGAGCAGCTCCCAGCATGGTGCATCAAGGCAGACCTACTTTGTGTAGCTTGCACCACATCTCCCGAGAGCAGCAGTGTTGTTCACTAGACTGTTTCTGAAGTGCTTCTTTCCTGTTATTTGAGTGATTGCCTATTTTAATTACAGGAAGAAGGAAAAACTCTATTATAAAGTGATTTTCATACTTCTAAAAGCCAGGGAATTATTGTGATCAGTGTGATGGATGTAAATATGTAGGTGCTCTTGCCAACTACAGCATGTGAATCTGAAGGGCTGCCCAGTACATACTGGCTCCTTAAATTGTGCAGGAAATGAATGAATTTTTCCTTTCAGCAGAGTCAGCAGCAGCTCAGATTCTGTAGGGTGAGGTGGGTACTGGAGCTGAGCTGCAGTGCATGTTTGCCACTCTTCTGTGAGCCAGAACCTTTAGTTTGAGATTTTACCGAGAATATGAGTTCCTGGTCATAGTTAAAATGCTTTTGGGTATTAACCATCAGACAGGACAAGGGGTTGCACTTTCAACCTTTTTAAGAAAAATAATCTTCATGTGCTGTGTTGATGGACAGCTTTATAACTCCTTCAGGTTGAATGCCTTTCAGTAGGATTTCTATTGCTAATGTTAGTCACTTGAAAATCCCATCTCAATAAGTCTGACATAATTTCAGAGTTCTTTCTGTAAAATGAAAAATTTTCATCATTTCTGATGACTAAATTCCATAGAAATGCTTCCTGATGAAAGAAAAAAGTAACAATTTTCAAGAAATAATTAGAAGTGGGGGAAGAAGGGATATCGAGCGAGAAGTATTTGCTTTAATCCCTGAGAAATAATAAGGAAATGAAGAGCTAAAACCGTTTATGATCACAGTCCTGTAAGAGCTAAACAAAGGGGGCTGTGAAAGATGTGATAATGGCTCATAATGGATCACATCCTCCCTGGGGAACACGAGCAATTATCAGTTAGGTGGTGGTTGTTATCATTTCGATTAGCCGCGCTGTTATTCAGCTCTCAAACTACAGCACGAGTGTTTGCTAATCCAGCAGCGTGAGGCGGCGGGGCTGGCAGCCAGGGGACGCGCGGAGGCAGCGGCGGTGCCGGCGCTTGGGCTGTGAAGCAGCCCGCTGCTGTCCTCGGCTCCCATGTGCACAGCAGGACGCTTCCCTGGCTTGTTCTCCTTCCTTCTCCCTTGCTTAGTTTTCATCGCGGCTTAGTGAAACTCAGCAGTAATTCAATATGAGAGCTAGCTCTCCAGGAGAGAAGTTTTTTCCCAGCTTCCTACCTTTTTTTAATTCATTTTTCTATTTCTTTTTTCCATGAGATAAAATAATAATCCTCTCTGCGGCCCTGTGGAATGGCAGCTAACATGCACTCCGTCTCGCTGAGCTTTTTGTTCCTCCGAACACATTAATAATGCTCACAGCAATTTTTTTTAGGGCGGGCCATAGTAAGGAAAGGAAAACAGAAGCCCAGGTTGTGTGTGGTGCAGACCTTTTACAGTACTTTGGTACAAGTCAGCCACTTTGCATTCAGCAGTCCTATTTCCTGCTTTGCCCACAACAGTGGACAGCTTGTAGTTGGAAATTCAGACACTGTGACAGTTAAAGACCCTATGGTTTGTCTTTGTGCTCTCGAGTGCCTGACACCCCAAGCAGACAGTGGATGCTTTGGGCCTTTCTAGAAATAGAAAAATGCTCCAAGGTCAAGAGATTTGAGTTATATAGGATTTCTGATGATAATTCTAGCTTGACAGAATTCTGTCAAGGTCTCTCATTGTTACTGACTGCTCTATTGTGTGATAACTTTTTTTAAATCCTAAAATTATTTTAGCACCAGTTACACTGCATACCTGCATAGACAGTAGATTATGCTTGAGTAGTTGAGGGGAAGAAAATATTTAAAATGTATAAAACAGTAAGAATGTGTATATAAAAGAAATACCTTGCAGGCATAGCTTCACTTCATTTCTTTGATGAAAATTAAAAAAAAAAAAAAGACATCGGAAACAGTGATATTTCATCACTGAGGAGATACTATTGCCATGTGAGAGATAAACCATAGTAAGTTTATCACTTTGACAGGAAAAAAACCCTCTCAAAATGTAGGTCATGTTTAGAACTTCTTCCTTATCTTCAGGCTGAACAGGAGGCAGAGCTGTGGATGAGGTGTTCTATGTTTCTTTTCTTTTTTTTAGTTAGTTACCACGTGTGAAGAGATGAAAGTGTCAGTTTGGAGTTTATACCGTTCGTACCTATAATGTTCCATACCCTTACTGTTCTTCTCATCGATAAACTTTAATTACAACAAAAACAGCAGTTCTGTATTTTCTGGTATAAATTTTAAATTGGGAATCTCAGAAATCTTTTTTTTTTTTTTTTTTTTTTTTGAGGTAGAAAAACCACAACAACCATGTTTCTAAAGTTCTGGGTAGAAATAATGTAATGAGAAGTGACTCTCCTATTTTAGTTTGGCATTTGAATACATAGTTGAAACATAGTTCTTCTCATTGAATTTAAAGTTAAAATGTCATTTTGTTTCTATTTTTTTAAACTACCAAACCAAAATGAAATGACATTTCAAAATGAAATAAAAATATCATTTTGAATCAATGTTAATATGAAAGGTCACTTTGTTTTTATAGCCAAAAAATCCCTCTAGAACAGGATATTTCATAGTTAAATTAATATTTTTTCAAAATGTCTTATGAGGGAATGGGAATTATTTTATACATACAAGTAGATAATCAGCTTTGATTGAGATGATTTGCATGCAAATATGCTGGCTGGCTGTATCAAAAAGCTTATCTTCTTTGAATTCTGTCTCTGCTCTCTTGGAAATGGTTCTCAACTCTTGCAGTTAAGCCCTGCATTAGAAATGTGGATGCGGAGCTTCTACCTGGCACACTGAGCAAGGTACTTTGCCTCCGCACCAGCCAGTACCCTTCTGCCTGCTAGCGCTAGTGCCTGCCCTGCTGGGAGTCCCCTTCTGTCTGCCCCGACCCTGGGCTCTCTGCATGGGTGCCGGGGCTTGGCATTGCCCAGAGGCTGGGATGGCTGTGTGGCAAGAGAGCTCCTTCTTCTGCTCACAGTGTGGGAAGACATTGCGGGTTCCTTTTTCTTCCCGTCCTACAGTAAAATTGTAGCTGTTAGATTGGGTTTGTGTGCTTTGTCCCTCAGCTAAGGAATCTACAAAAAAAAAAACAACTAGATCTTAATGAACTGTGGAAGGGCTTAAGCCTTGCATAGTTGTGTCCATTCTTTCGTGTTTCTTTTTCTAAGGGAGAATCACATATCCTGCTTTGCAGTGTACTCTTGCTTGTACTGTGAAAGTGTTAACCATTTTTTTCAGCTTTTACAAGCAATTACTGAAGATGCAATTTTGTGCTTAATGAGTAGCTGTGCACTGAACCTTAAAAAAAAAAAAGCGTACCCTTTCCAAATATTAATTAGTCCTTCAAGTTAAAATATTTTAAACATGGCATCCAAATTTTCTGTCAGACTCAAAATGCCATCGTCAATTGGTTGGATTACTGATTTTCTTTGAGGAGATGCACTCAGTGTACCATAACGAACCAAAAATAAAGAAAGAAATAAATCAGGAAGACCTGAGGGCTTCTTGCTTTGTTTTTGTAAGCTGAGTCCCTGGTACACTCCTTTATCTATCTGCAGTGTTCAGCACTTTTCCATGTGAAGGTATCATTTTCTAGCAGCACAAACTGGAGGCTGACCAGTCTTTCTTGCATTGCTTGACCTGCTGTGATGCCATTTGTTGGAGTTGTTGTCCTGGTGGCTCAGCACTGACTGGGGTTGGGCAGTTGCCCATGCACTGTGGCAGCAGGAACCTTTGCAGCCCATCTTGCTGAGTCCTCGGCTGCTCTCAGGGCTGACAATGGTGTTACAGAGGGCTGCTCAGGGCCTTCTTCCTCCAGATTTCAGTATCTCCAAGAACAGAGGTACTTTTTGCACCTCCCTTTCTGGAGATATGCAAGTATTAACAGATTTGAGAACAAGAGGCAAGTTACAGTTTGTAGCATCCATTTCTAATTAAAATGGACATTTACTGCAAATCTTTCATTTTTAGCTTAGTATCAACCTAGTCAATAAAAAGATAAATTACTTTGCTTCTCCACTGTTTGCACTTTAGAAGAAAGTATTCTGGTTCAGTTTTTTTGTTCAAGGTCTTTTGGCATCTCTAGGAGCTTTTGAGTATACTTCAGCATTTATTGGTTGCCAATGAGCTCGAGCAGTAGGTGTACGAAGCCAGTACTGAAACATCAGAAGACAAAATAGGTGCAGATAAATCAATTTGGATAAGTGCTGCATTCATACAGTGACCTTTGCGGAGAAGAGGCATATAGAGCAAAGTGGGCACTCACAGATGGACATCTAATCCAGTAAGCAATGATGTAAATGTGAGCTGAGCTGTAGGAGAAATGAACTCAACAGGCTTGTTCTGTCTTGAGCTGAATTCGCAATATTAGAGTTTATCTCAGATGAGGAAGTAAAAACAATGTCTATTAAATGTACTTCAAAAGAACAACAAATACACAAAAGAAATCTTCCTCTGTATCCACCAACCTGCACAGATGGTGGCTGCCTGAGCTGGATATATCCACCAGAGTTGTGCAAATAGCTGCTCTGAAGTGCAAGCTTTGTATGGAGAGGCAGCTGCTTACCAAACAGCTCTGCTACAGCAGGGAAAGCCTATGGTACACGAAGAATTGTGCACGTTTCCATGAGCACGGGAAATGCAACTCTTAGATGCTGTGGTGTTTGACAAGTAGATCCTTTAATAAATGCTAAACGCTTTCTCATTTGTTTGGTTCTGCGCTGGTTTCCAAGCATGCTAATGACATTACCTTCCATCTACTACAATTACAACATCATTTTTCAATGTCAGTAAATGGAGAACTAGGGAGGAAGATGTGATTATGGCATGTAGTAATCTGCTCTGACATTTCTGTGATAGTTTTGCAAATCTAGAAGCATAATGGCTAATGTAGTTGCATTGCATGGAGATTCCTCTAGTTTGTTTAGCCTTACTGGTCCTAGATCAACTCAGCATGTTTTGTTATATTTCTCTGGGAACACTGAGACCAGGATAAAAGGACAGTCCCATGTCCTTATTTACAAGGGGCATTTTGGTTAGTTTCCTTTTCAACAGGCTTATTCTTGTAATTAAGCACTTGAAATCAAGGTAATTTTAGAAATATTGATATTATTTCACAATTGGTTAATAACAAACAGCAATGCTTAGAATGTGGTATCTGTGCTCTTCCAAATGCAAAGAATGAAGTAAAAGTGATCTTTTTTTCCCTCTAATTTTCCTGTTAAGGATGAAAATACACCATTAGCTACAACTACACAGGGGAGGTATTAGTAAGGTTTATGAGTTGTTCTACTTAACTGCTCCACGCTTCAAGCTGTAAATAACTAAATTAGACAAAAAAAGAAGTATATTCAGCTTGTCAGCCTCTGGACAAAGCTCCTTCTGTTGTTCCAGTCCTGTAGGTAGTAACACTAAATAGTTTTAGTGTTTAATACAAATACAGAAGTGAAAATGTTTTTTCCTTCTTTGTCTTTCATTCACAACTTGGTCTTGTATTCACTTCATAGCTCTGTTAGAACTAGTTGGAGGGCTAAGATATCGGTAAGAAGTTAACATTTAGCTTGTGTATGGACTGTAAATACTTTCACATCAGTGTACATATGCTTTTTCTGAAGAAGCTTTTACATGTTAAAATCTACTCAAGTGGCAAAAACAATTCTGGTTTCATGTTTTTGCTTTCTTGGTGCCTTCTTAAAACAAGCTATGTATATAAAAATGTATCTTGGAGATCATAAATTTAAAGCAAGATGCTTGGATCGTTTGTTTTTTACAATATACCGCAATAGATTTTCTCAGTGCTATCTAATCTCAAACCTGTAACAAGCAGTGATATGTCTGTGAATTATTAATTCCTAATAGGGTCATCTCAAAGAACATCTTCTATGGGATGGTTAGAAAATCAAAGAGCTGCACTAGACATAAACGAGACTGCTTGAATAGCATAAAAACTGTATGACATCGTGTAATATTAGCCTTTTTTTTTCTCCAGGAGTTGTATGTGTGCATTTTCTATTTTGTTCCCTTAAAAGCTAGGGGTTTTCTCCAATTATTTATTTATTTTCTGCTCTTTAACATCCTTGTACTGCGAGATCTGTGTGTGCTTTCTATTATGGTTTGTATTGTCAGCTGAATTCTAATCAAAAAGTAATGACAAAGTCTAGAAAACAAGGAAGGTCGTGACTTTCTCTTAGTACCTGGGGCAAATAATATCCCAAATACCAATATTTTTATTAAGAGAAAAATCAGAAATATTGTTATGAAACAAACTATGATTGTGTATGTTCTCTATCCAGAGGAATTTAGCTTTCAAATATACGTGCGTAGGGCTACCACTTACAAATGTGCAATAGCTTCTTTTTTTTTCCCAAATGGCTCACAAGAAATAGACATAGCATTTAGCTTGCTTTACTGCTAATGTGTGCTACAGAACTCAGTGTTTGTGTTAGCAGTGTGTGATTGGCCACGTGCTCAGGCTGGGGGCTGATATTCATATAGCCTTTCACAGTAGGGTAGGATAACTCGGTGATTGTACTGAAATGAGGGGGACGTACTCATGGGATGCAGTGCTCCAGCTCTGTGGAAGAAGCTGCAGTGACAGTTGAAGTGGCTGTTTCCAAAGTGAGCATCTGATCACACCTTCTGATTTATATATTTTGTGTTGCACTTAAAGTACTGACTGTAGCTAGGTGAGAATTTTTATGTCTTTTTGTTAACACTCAGTCTACACTGTCTAGTGGGATTTTCCTATTTGGACAAGTTACATCTTTATTACCTGCAATTCTTTCAAAAGTTTTAATTATTTATTAATGGCTGATTATATTATGAAAGTGTATTTCATTTGACCTCTTAGTGTAACCGGTATATTTAGGTGTATGGTACAGATAATACAAAGCAAGTCCCAAAATGTTCGTGTTTTGTTGTCATTGTTAGAATCATGGTAGACAGAAAGAAGATTATTTTTTTTTATGATACATGGCCATACTTTTGTGATAAATGCGCATACGTTTGTAATGAATTTCATGCACGTCTTTCAGTATAACCTTCCAGCTGTATCTTCTAGTGTTGTGGGATATTGTTAGGGTTCTACAGTAAAGCAATTGTATTTAAGTAAGTTTTTCTTATCACCTATTACTTACAAAACTCAAAATAAGTTGTGCATCCTTATAGGAATAGGAGAAGGTATAATATTTATCATGCTATTTTTGCTTTTTAGCAAGACAGAAGTTCTGAAGTCAGCTGCTTTTCTTATGAGGGTAGGAGCTTTTATCTTTCTGTTTCATGTGATCTTACATTCCTAGGAGAACTGGTTGAAGAGCATACATGTTATTGTATGTAGTAAAGAGACTAATTTCAAATTAACCTTGTTGGTTATGTGCATACGCTCCCGGAAGATTGGCTTCTTGCAGGGTTTTTGTTAATGAATACTTTTAATTGGTGTGGAAAATTGTTTGTGTGAACTATAATCTATTCATCCATCTTATTTTTAGGACTTTTCAGTTCACTTATGTCTTCACTGAAAGTCGCCTTTTGCAAAGGAAAAATCTGAATTTGACATAGCAGTAAAGTCCCTCAGCGTTCACCCAACACAAACATCAGCTGTGCTCAGTGTAGATTAGCAAAACATTCTAATTGCAGAAACAGAGGAAACATGGGTGTCACTTTTGGTTACCTTTGCAGAATATTGGTTGACCCTGGCAAATAGAAGTTACATCTTAGTTGATGTAAATACACAAATAGGTCTGCAGCTTCCCACACTGTCCTGCAATGATGATAAGCAGCTGTTTTATGCTTCATGTTTGCTTCTGAAAATTGTTGCCCTATTTTCTTAATTTGTTTTACACTGTCAAAAGTAATGAATGCAATTAGAATACCTCCTTCAGAGAGTCTTTCTCCTGTCCAATGGATTTATGTGAAAGTGTAATTGACATCTTAACCTTGAAAATAAAAGAAAATGGTTCTTTCTGACACTTCATTTAGCTATCATAGTATTAGCTGATGGAACCTGACACAGAAACATTGATATAATTAATTAGCACTGATGACATCAATCAACCTCCATCTAACTAATATAATCCAGTGCTGACACTTGTTTCCAAAAATAATAAAAAAAAGATGTAGTGCTCTATATTCAATGACAGAAGAAGCAAGTAGAACTTATAACAAACTTTTTTGTTATACGTGGCAGCCAAAAATAAAATGGTGTGGCAGAGTAGCTGCTATGTTTGTGGCCTGATGCCTGAAAAGGCAGAAGTGAATGCAGAGTGTTTAAAAACAGCAGTCTGAAGTTTATGTCTGAATTAATTTTTTCTTTGCCTGGCATTCGTTTTCCACTGTTTAGAGAAGCAGGCACATAACAGCCAAATGGAGGCAGGAAAAGTCAAATTACTGGTTCATTGTGAGCAACTACCAAAGTTGGAAACAAGCTCTTTGAAGTGTTCTTTATGATACTCATATTAGAAATACACAGTTGCATTTAAAAAATGTTATAGATAATTAGTGCACAGTTGGGCAGGAAAAAAAAAGATTTTACAGGTAAAATAGTTTAGGTTTCAATTGTTCGTGTCTTGTCATCTTCTCATGTTCTTTAGGTTTGGGTTCCTTTTGGAAACTTTGTCAATTTTTTTTTTTTGGAATAGTCTTTTTTTCTGTTTTTTAAACTAGAAAGAAACAGTGTTGTAATACGAATCCTAAACTGTTAGTAGAGATGTTATTGAAGAAGCCTCTGATCTTGCTGTCCCCAGTACATATTTCATAACTCCCTGTGGGCTGAGAAGCCAGGGTGATATCAGTTTCTTCTGCATATTCAATATAATTACATTATGACTGATTATATTTAATCATCTTGCTTGCTTAGTTTTGATCTTCCTCTTCTTGCCTTCTCTTCTCCTAGCTCTTCTTGTTTACACCCTTTCCATATTTTTCTCGTTATTGCTGATATTTTGCAGTGATTCTTCATTCTTCAGATCCTGTGTTTTTTTTTTTTTGAATACACGCTCCTGTTTAATAGTGTACTTCCAATACAATTGGTCTTACTGAGTACTTTCCTTATTGAGAGTGCTTAAACTGACAACTAGTTTGAGTCCAGGATCTATTGAAGCTAATGAAAGTCTGGATCTAATAACCTATTTTTTTTAGGAATTGACTTACATATCATTTGTTTGATTGTTCTTTCTTTCCTTCACTCATACTTGGAATCTAGTTTCCCAGCTTTATCAGCTACCAATTTTCATCCATGTGCTTGAAGGGTAGTGTATGCTTTGAGAATGTAATGATTCTGTCAGCATTTAAGAGAAGAGATAAAAACACAGAGGTCATATATCACTGCAGCTAATTAAGCTATGGAGTTCTATGGAGTCTGCACAAGTTTTTGTGCTTATGAATAAGCACTTAGAACTTATACCATCACTTAACCATTACAATAGCAAAGAAATTGTTTACTAATTTGTAGCAGAGAAACAAAAGGAGGAACATTAACTTGTAGCCGATATAATAAATAAATCATTTATTTATAATAATAAGGTAATATAGCTTATCCATTTATGTTTTTTTTAAAAGCTGAATTGTTTCCCCCTCATTTTCTAATTATGAATGCAGCTTATATTAAAAAGAAAAAGGTCTCTATCTCCCCAGTTTATTTCCTCGTTGTTATTCATTGGTCCAAAACAGCTGAGATGGGCATCTCAGTTTTATTTAATCAGTAGCTCACTGCAAGGGAGGTTAGGAATCATCTCTGTGCATCAGAACTGATATGTAGCAATGCCTGCCAGAAGAGATTAGTAGCTCCATGTCGAAGTGCAAGCAGCAGGGTAGAATGAAACTTGAAGCTGGGTTAAGTAATTGGGTTCTTGTTCAATAAAAGTGCTTGTTTGTGTGTTGTAATGAAAGATCTTTTGGTGCAGTGGATGTCTGAATCCAAATATCCTCTGGATTTTCAGATGGATAAAGCAATAAGGGTCAAAGGGATTTAATTTAGGACTATTGAAAAACTTTAAAGAGATTAGAGAAATTCGTATATGTACTCTCCCTTATCAAGGTGGCTGTTGTGACTTATCTGAACCAGCCTTGAGGTTGGGAGGAGGAACTCCAGAAATTTGGAGGGGTTGATGTGGGACAGGTGTATTTCTGGATGCTGCCGTTATTCACTTCCCCTTGAGGAAAGATAAGAGGGGAATATTTTACTTTGTGTTCACTAATCAGGATTTAGGAATATGAATGCAATTTTTTGGCCAAGTTAAAGTTCAGTAGTGCTAGAAAAATTTCTTGGAGTAAATATTTTTCTATTTCTTCTGTGCTTTACAATCAGAATTATTCCAAATCTAGATTACATCATTAGGCCTTAATTCTTAAAGCTAAAATGCAGTTTCTTTTTTTATCGCTGGTGCCGTCTGGTGGTTTTGTTTTTCATGGCAATTGATTTAGGTGTAGTAGTTTTCTCTGACTGCAAGATTGTATTCTTTGTGTAACTTTAAATTCTCCAGTTTCTTGAAGTCTGTTAATGTAGAAATAATAAATAATAAAGGAATGCTGTGGAAATTCTTAGTGAAATTGTCTCTGCCTTTGAAATAACTCTTGCAATGTTATCTGTCTAGATTTTTCCTAGCAGTACCTGATTTGGAAGTACAATATCTAGATTGGAACTAAGTTTTATCTCAAACCCAATGGTCCTTAAGAGTTAACTGTCTTTTCTTGTTACTGACTTAGCAAGCAGGGTAAAGATGTTCCATAGTTGGTGTGCTGTACTTACGTAGCCACAGAACTGCAGAAGTTAGATGAGGACCAAAAGATTCCAGAATCAAAATATTTATTCTGAAGCAAGATCATTAGCCTCTGGAAAACTTCCTTTGAGCTTGTGTACACGTGCATGAGTGCATGGGGGTGAAAAAATGCTGTACACTCCATGGAATCACAAAAGCATGAAATGTTGCTGTTTGGTTCGTTTATAGTAATGCTCTGTTCTATTATTTATCTCAGGTATTCTGAAGTTGCTTACACCTCTGTTCTATGGCATCTTCTCTTTGTTTTTTTGAGATTATGGGATGAATTAGGAACTGTTCCTCTTGGCTTTTGCTATAGTTACCAAAAGCAGAATCCAAAAGTAAGTGAACAGAAACCTTACCTGTTTGTTTGTTCTCAGGATTCATATAGCAAACACTTTGAGAACTGTATTCAAATGAAATAAAAGCACCTGACTTGCGATGAACATGAGAATTGATTATCTGTGGAAGCTCAGATGATGAATCTGAAATGTTCAAAGGAAAACTTCCCTTGTAATTTGGAGAAATTCCAAAAAAGCCTTGCTCTGTGGATATATTCAGTAAGAATAAGATTTTACTTCTAGTTTAAAAAACAAAAACAGAAGCAGTGTTATTTCCATTTTGGAGCTGGAGCACATTCTGGAAGAGACAATATCCTGTCCTTGTTGTGATTGTTTTTACCAATGCATGTCTTTGAGGTCTTTGTAATGGGATAGTTGAGAATTTAATCTGATTTGAATATAGATCAGTTGACTTCAGATTATGACATCTTTCTTCTGATCAGATCTTAAAATCTGACATCTTGATTTTTTCTGGTAACAAACCTTTGTCAAGACTGGTGTGTTTCAGTTCATATGATAGCATCACACAACAGCCAGAAGCTGTCAGAGTCTTTTCCTTGGCTTATGAAATTCAAGGTGGCTACATAGCTCATTAATTCCATCTGACATTGAGACTAAATGCTTCATTTTAATAAGTGTTTAAGTGTTGCCTTTGTCTGCATGTACAAAAGGAGATTTTCAGTATTTATTTCCCCCTATTAATGGGGAATTGAAGGCTCAGCTGACAGTTTTAAATCAGGTGCCTATCAATCTTCCAGCTGCGTAGGATAGCCCAGTTCATGTCCCTGCTAAAGAAGTGGCAGAACCCTTCTGTCTCTTGCTTGGGGCAGTTTTCTCCCATGCTGGGAGCCGGGAGCATAGATGGACTTCTCCTTGATATCTCCTGCCATAGGGAGACGTGACTGTGACAGCAATACTGCAGTGGGTGCTGCCTGTTGAGCTGTCTCGGGCCGAGGGAGGTGGGGATCGCCACTTAAATAATCATGGAAGAAAAGAAGTGTGATCAGCAACAATCTGGTTACTGGAGCAACCTGTGAGCAGTCCACGAAGGATTCCTGGCCCCAAAGGAAGACAAAACTGCTTCACTCAGCAGCCTTATGTTTTTTAATTGGCATCTTGTTCCTGCTTCTTTAATGTGTGGTGTTTACTTAGCAATAAGCAACCCTGTAGAGTGAACTCTTATTAACACTGTTTGCACAACACAAATGCTGTTTTCTATCATGAGGAGGTTATACAGGTAGGATTGGGCATATTGGTCATTTGCTGGAATTCATAAGATCTAAAAGGAGAGGTTTACCTGCATACCTTCAGAAATAAAAGTGAATCTAAGTCGTTGTCAACATCTTTCTGATCTACAATATTGTAAAAGCAAACTTTTTCTGAACTGACCTTTATATTGCTCTATTAGCCTCAAATTGGAAGAAATGTGGGTTTTCAAGAGCGAATGAAGTCTGTACAGGTAGCACAGCAAAGAAGATGGCCAAGTGCAAGATATCTCAAAATGTCATTAGGAAGCGCTGTCTGACAAAATGAGCAATTGGGGGAGTAATTGGGGGACTAGAGCATAGGAGTAATTTATTTCTTGGTCCTCTTTTTAAGAAAAATCAACAGCGCTCAAAACATAACTGACTTAAAGTGTTAAGGTTTTGAGCATCTGTAAAGGCCAGAAAAGGGGACAGTTTCAGAATTCCTGTTAGGATCGGGTTGAACCCTTATGAAACACTAGTGTAAAATAATTGTCTCATGCTGTTTGGTTTCTCCAACCAACGTCCTTCACTCTTCATCCCCATCCGGAAAAAATATAACAAAGCAAAGGTGAAACCATCACCTTTCACATCAAAGAAATTTGTCAGCAAATATTCATGGCAATTATCTCTTCTACAAGAAAAAATTAGAAAAATGCCTTCTGGTGATGTATGTTATACCTGTCATTCAGTACCGAGCTCAGTCAGTATTCCTTTGGCCGTTAGAAAAGAGGGAAGGGGAGACTGCGTAACTCATGCAGTTACAATTTTACTTCTGTGAGTAGAGAATATATATGGGAGAAGAACATTATGAGAAATTCTACTAGATCTACTTGACATAAGAAATAGCATGTATGCACTTGATAAATGCTGCCTCTTACAAACCTATATTTGCATAAGTATTACACATTTTTAGTGAGATGTATCAGATGTTATGTAACTTTTCTGAACTGTTACCTATTAAGAACAATCTTGACATCAGCTCTAATTCAAAGGATTTTAAAAAACCAAACTGTTTTAGTAAAAACAACTGAGTTTTCAGCATTAGTATTTTTTGCAGCTGCTGCTGAGAGTTGGAAAATAAGTTCCAGTACACATGTGTATACATGCTCTCTTACGCATCTTTATGCATTTAGAAGAAAATTGTTTCAAGGAGAGAAAATTATTAATTTCTCTCATTAGCATCATATCTTCTAAGCTTCTGCTCATTTGAACATTACAAAATTACTTGATAAATAACCATAATTTTTGTTGGGTCAGCTAGTTCAAGAAAAGAAACGTGTTGCTCAATATTCAATTTCTAGAGATAATGAAGTTTATTACTGCAGAAACTGCTTGTGAATATTTTACCTGTAAAAAAAAATAATAAAAATAAAAAATTCTTCCTTCAATCTCATGGAAAGTCAGCTTTCAGGATAAAAATTTATAGTGTAATCCTGCATCAATTTCTGCATTTGTATGTCTGTGACACTTTCACAGTGATGAAAGGTCTCCCATGATTTGAGCCCACCCAAACTGGCTATCAATATGCCACCTTACTAATATTGTTTTTGAAGGATTTCACCTACATTTGAGCTGGCTGCTAAAGTATGACCCGGCATAAATTCAATGCCGCTTCATTTTTCTTGAGCTGAAAACCTCACAGGTAGCCGGGTCAGATGTCTCAGGGCCAGCTGTCTTTTCTACTCTGCATTATTTTAATCCAACAAACTCTTGTGAAGTTTTTGATGTGCTGAGTAGTTTTATTTTTTCTTGCCAGAATGCATTAAAAATTGGTGATCTGTTTACCAGCCAGCTAAACCCATATGTTATTTTTGCAGCCAATTGGACCCCATTAGGTAAAGTAGGTTGATGCTTCTAAGGAGAGGGTTTTTTTTTCCCTTAAAACTGAGTTTATTTAACAGTTCTAGAGGGATGATGGCAATTTACACTAGCTCATGTTCTGAGTGACAATATGTGCAGGCTGAGATGGTTAGTCACAGACTGACAAAGCTGCTTTTGTAATGAAACTGATGCTAAGAAAACTTCTAGTGTCAGAAGAAAGCAACCTTTAAAGTAATTGGTGATCAGTTCAATGGTTATTTTTCAGTGCCAGTTGAGTGCCAGTCATTTGAAAAATATGGATAGGAAAATACCAATGAAAGCAGTGTCTTTTTTTATACCTTTTCTGCACACGTATATAAAGCTTCTTTTTCAGCGTAAATTCCTACAGTATTATAGTCCTTCATACAACTGTTTCATCAGAAGTATAAGCTATTTCAGCTTTCTCAATTTCAATCTCAAATGCTATTAATATTATCAGCTAAGCAACGACTCTGAAATCTATCCTCTCCTGTTGGAAATATGGGTGCTTTAGATAGATATAAGTAATGGTCCTTCCTGGAATGGGAAGTTTCACCACAAAGTGAACAATTAAATGAGAAATCACTTCTGCTCTCTTCCTCTGCAATTGTTGAAAGAACCAAAATTATGTTTTAATAAGTAAGTATGACACAGAGGAGAGTCACCTGCAGTAGGTCTCCAGGCACCATAAATCATTTGTCAGAGATACAGCTAAGAGACATATGACCGTTCATAATTACAGAAGGTCTGATAACAAAATGGTAGGGGGAAAGGAAACCTAGCTCTCCCCTGTCCCCCACATCCTAAAGTAATAATAATAATAATTTAAAAAAATCAGCTTACAATATGTACAATATGAAATAGAACTACTATTTTCTTTTTTAGTAAAATAAAGGCTTTTAGTTTTTATTATTCATTATATGCTTATTAATAGTGTTGTTAATTAGAGGGAAACAATTAACACAATACTTTTCTGAAGCAAATCATCTATTACTTTTCAACTTAAATCTCATCACAATCTTTGTGGAATTAATTGCATTGTGTTGATTGATGGTTGAAATTCATGATCTTAAAGGTCTTTTCCAGCCTTAACTGACTTCTCTGGAACTGGTGGTTGCATGCTGTTCATGATGCTGTTCATTTAGAGGTTCAGACATGGACTCAAGGGGATGGTCTGGCAGCTAGTCACATACGAGTGATATCTATCTGTTTCAGGGCCTGTTGTGTGCTGCGCATTGCTCCAAAACCATTGGACCAGGGTCAGAGTGGAGGAGAGGACATGAGCATGATTTCTATGCTAAGGGCAATCAAATGAAAGAGACCGAATTGAGAGAGATCTGACATCTGAATGCAGGACATAAGATTTTTTTATTACATGTGATTTACAGTAAGATACCATTTATATAATGTAATAGCTGAGGGAGGGTGTATTTTGCACTATCCAGTGCGTAACTGGTTTTACACCAATCATGAGTCTGGTGCTCTGGATAGCATTTGGGAAGCAAGTGAAAGATAAGTATGGTAAAGAGAATTTTTATCTATATGCAGCATATAAAAAATATTGACTGTATTTTCACTAAAAAAAAAAAAGTCTGCAAAATCTTTTAAGTTTATTCTATGTAGGATGAAACTACTGTAGTTGAGTTATAAGTATTTCTCGTTTCATCTGGATAAAAGTCAGAGAAAAGGAAAAAATGTTGGTGTTTATTTCTTTGTTTTTCTTTTTTTTCTCTTTCTAATGCTTGAACAGATGACATCTGCGAGCTTTACAGTAATGGTTAGGTAACACATACTGAGTGTGAGCACCAGTGCTCAGAAGGGTCTTCTAGGGCTTCTTTGTTTAGTTGATTCAGGAATAAAACTGTCTTGGTTTATGTGATCTGCTTAGCAAAACAAAGCTCTGGCTTACTGACAAAACGCTCTCCTTTCATATAGGTATTGTCTGAAGGAGTTGTGTTTCTACACAGTGCATTATGAACTCTGTAATGCCCCCTAATATTGAACAAAATTCAGTGAAAAAGTCTCAACTGCAGCTGAAATCTTAAAGCTCTTCTCAGTAGGACTGTGCTTTGAGTCACAGTGCCTCCAGCTCTATGATTTAAGACTGTGTGCTAGGTGTTTCTTGTCAGTGGGGGGGCCTTTCTGTGTCCATACGTGTTTTTTAGGCGTAGCGTGGGTTAAATCCCCTTCCATTCTCATGCACATTTCAGCTAGATTAGGTGCTTAATTATAGGAAGGAAATTCCAGTGTGAACGTGGCTATCAGCCTGAGATTTAATGATGAATGTTCCTGATTATTTTTAGTGGGGGAAAAAACAAGTGCTTTTGAAATAACAATTTCTCCCTCATTTTTTAGTGTATTAAATGTAGAAATTGTGGAGAACACCACAGCTGTGATATTTTTCAACCTGTTTTATTTTTCTGTAGTTTTCCACGATTCGTATTTCTAGTAACTTATATGTATTTTTTTGTTTAGATTTACTAGACCACATGAAGAGCAAAATAAATGGGAAACTACAGAATATAAGATGAACTTTGTAGAGGTTTCGTGTTATATTAGCATAGGTCATTTGACCTAACCACTTTTTCTTCCAAAGACACATCACATTGTCAATTTGTATTATAACTACCTAATTTGATAGCATGAGAGTGGCCAATTTGTTCTAGTAATAATCCCAATGACAAAGTCAAAGAAAAAAATAATATAATACATATTTGTTCTGAAATCTTGTCTATAACAAAATGGACTTAAATATCAAAACACTTTCAGAGTCAGGGTCTGTGTGAGGGGTAGTGTGAAACCTGTGGGAGAGGAGAGGAAAACTGAGTTAGGCTTGGTTCTGGTTAGTTAACTTTCCTCATTTTTAGGGATGACCTGAGACCATAGGTATGACAGGGACCTGAGCAATAGGTATAACAGAAGGTCCAAGAAACCACAGTGATTTGAAAAGTTTGAGTGACATTGACCCAAATATAATCTTGCTAGTAGTTTGTTGGATGAGAGAAAAAAAAAACATTGATTTTTTTTTTTTAAGCTCCTGCTGTATGATTTCTTAACTCTCGCGGTTTTGCTTTTGCTTATTGATCGCTACTGATGGTTATCTCACAGTCAGCATGAAGTCTATCCCAAACAGTTATCTGCTCAACCCTCAAGTCCACCACATGCTTCCTCCAGTTGACCTCAGTTAACCCCTCTTACTCTGTCATACATCAAATGCTAGCAGAAGTCAACCCTCTCCCTCTGGGACTGTGATTATGACTTTTATGTACAAGACTTTGGTGTATACAGAAGCTTTTGCTGGCACTGTTATAGACCAGGCAGTTGAGACACTTTGGAAACAGGATGGTATTTCTTTGCGACAATAAAGACTAGCTCCAGGCTTGGTCCAGGCAAGTAAGCTTTTCACTTCCCATCACATCTGCAGAAGACTGAAGAAGAGATTCTGATCTCATGGTTTTGTTAACCTGGAATAACTCTTCTGAAGCTAATGCACTAATATCAGTACAAAACCAGTAAAATGGAGATCAAACTCTATTTCTCAAAGTACTAATTTTGTAAAGGAAAATCCATATTTTTTGACAGTTTGGAGATGAGGATATATTGATTGATTCATTTAGCTGTTCTTTAAGATCAGGAAAACATTTTCATATTCTTACTTGCAATGCAGGTTATAGGTTCCAATTAATAGTAAAAGTAGAAGACAATTGGAAGAGATTATTATTGTTATTATTTTTACATTTCTGGTATCCCAGTTATTGAGCTAAAGATATTACGTTGAGCATAGTTCTCTGAATGTTAAACTATTTTATAGGGGCTGGGGAAACATACAGTATGCTTCCTTTTATTATGGTGTATTTAAAATAAATAATGTCAGACTCTACATCTTGTTATAATCATCTAGTATTCTGTAGTAGGTATGGAAAATCAACGACAAAATGGTAGTGTATAAATACGTACAAGAGAGCTCTTACTAAAGGATTTAGAAAAGGGATGACTGGACAGTGACAGCAGAAAGTGCAAGTGCGTAACAATTTAGTCCTTGATTCTTGTCCAGTTACTCGCTGTCCAAGATACAGATCTATTGCCTAAAATCTCTCTTCCTGTTCCAGCCCCTCCTGCGCCTGCAGTAAGATATTCAGAGATGGGTACTTTTTCTCTGAGTAAAGCAGATCAAATGTAACACCTTGATTATATTCTTTGCTGAGATAAATTGGACTTCAACAGGAAACAGAAATGGTACTTCAATACTGGATTTTCAAAACAGGATAATGAGTTTGTGTGACTTTCAAAAATCCATAGTTTGTCCGAATTACTGACTGTACTTCAATTTTCTGTTTGCATGTAATTAAGAATTGCTCTGAAATGCTTTCTGTGCCCTTATTATTATTGTAAGCTGTAGCTCTTCTATGAGAATTAACATAGACACTCTACCTGGATGTTTGTAATGAGGATGTGTTTGTGCCTTGATGTTCACAACGTGTGAAAAAAGTGCATGCTTCTAACTAATATTTAGGTACTCTGAAAGAGTCTTGTTTTCAGTATGAAAATTCTGTGGATGCTATTTATCTGTGCAACAACTTCAGACATCTGTATGAATGAAAACTGACATAATTTTACTGACCTGCATGGAGAAAGAGGCCTTCACTGTATATTTTAAGATCTCAGTCAGTTGTGTTGTAAGAACAGAGATGTGCTGATCAATGCATCAAACACTGCCGTAGGCACATAGGACAATATATTATTCATAATTATGGCATGAAGATGACAAAATTGATATCATTTTCTATAGAGACAAGCCTTAATAATGTCCTCTGATCATATACAACTGATGTTTGATTAACACTCACAGGTAGAAACTTTTTAATGTAAAGTTTATGTTGCAGTAAGAAACTGCTTGTTTGCCCTGCCTTGAGATAAAGCTAAAAATAAATTTCCTTTAAGCAGCTGGACCTTTAAATGTAGAAGAAAATTGTAGATTTAAGTTTTTGACAGTAAGTGCAAATACTGTTTGAAGTTTTCAGATGGACTTCCTGGTATCCTTTCTACCAAAGATAGCATTACTGAGCATGCTTAGCGTGCTTACCATAACATTAGAATGATGGGGCAAAAGTATCCTTTTCTCTTGGAAATTAATGGACTGAAAGTAAGTTAGGCCAATAGATCTGGGGTAATTTTGTTGATTCTAAATTTACATAAAGTCATAGAATGCTTTGAACTGGAAGGGGACTTAAAGGTCTAGTTCCAGCTCCTGCTGTGGGCAGGATTGCTATCCACCAGATCAAACTGCCCCGCAATCCTGGTCTTGGGCATCTCCAGGGATGGGGCATGCCTCATCTCTCTCTGAGTAAAGAACTTCTACCTAGCCTGAATCTACTCTCTTTTAGTTTAAAGCTGTTCTTCCCTTTCCTATCGCTATCTAGTGATGTAAGACATTGTTCTCTCTCCTGATTATGAGCTACTTTTAAGTAGTGGAAGGCCTCACTGAGGTCTCCCCAAAGCCTTCTCTTCTCCAGACCAAACAAGCTCAGCTCCCTCAGCCTATCTTCATAGGAGAGGTGCTCCAGTGTTTTGAGCATCCTCATGGCCTCCCTTGGACCAACTCAACAGCTCCGTGACCTCCTTGTGTTGGAACCCTAGGCCTGGACACAGTACTCCACATGGAGCCTCTTGAGTACAAAGTAGAGGAGGACAATCCCCTCTCTGTCCCTACTGGCCATCCCTGTTTTCATGCAGCCCAGGTTAAAGTTGACCTTCCAGGCTACAAGTGCTCACTGCTGGCTCATATCAAGCTTTACATCCACTGGACCCCCAAGTCTGTCTCAGTTTCCTCCATTTCCAAGCATCATCCATCCTCAAAAGCAGTAATTTACTACCAAACTACTGTACATTGGGAGATATATAGAGAATTTGTTAATTTCTTTAAAGAATTATAAACAATTCCATTATATGCAAGAAAGCTCTGGGGAGACGAGTTAAAAAAAAAAAAAAAAAAAAGTATGCTTGTGTATGAAGTATCACTGAGAAATTTTAAAGCACTGACTTTATATTGAACATTTATAATGCCTATTGAATTGCAGGCATTCCATAACCATGAACTGGCTGAGGTTTGGGTTACACCACTGCCACAAGGCATGATAAATCATCATCACTTCTCTTTTCATTCAGAGAATTAACTCAAAAGATTCTGGTTTATTCTGGTTGTCAATAATGTGTCACAATCATAAAAGTCCATTGAAGCAGTTTAAAGAATGCATTCCTATTTATCTGAAAGTGTTAATAATTTCTGCTTTATTGTAACAGTAGTAGGAAAAAAAATAACAAAACATTATTTCATTTATATCCTTGAGCATGTTTTTATGATAGTGTCAAATTTCATCATGATTTTTTTTTATTTGCTTTCAAGTTTTTAATATAGAAATGACCTTTCAGCAAATGAGCATTTGCCAGTGAAAAATGATGTCACGGAAGTACATTCCCTTTTCCCAATGTTAGCTGAACTACATTTAGAGAGCGAACAAGTATGAGCTAAGTGTAAAATCAATAAAGGAAGTTGATTGTTTTGTGATATCCCTCCATTTCCTCAGCAAGTCATAATAACTTGTTCTGGCTTTTGCAGTACAGAGTGCATTCCTGCTGTTATAAGCAAAGGTGTTTGCACAATACTTTTAAGTGTGTAATTGGAAAAAATTGCCACCTAACGGTCATTAGATTATTTTGTTTGTTTTGTTTTGTTCTACAGATGTTTGCAATTCTCACAGGCCTGAAGTTTTTAATCTGCTTAACTGACAAGTGCTAAAAAAAATATTGGTGGGAAAACTTGTAGCTTAAAATAGTTCATAAATCTTACTTAGTAATGTAAATAAAATGATCAGTTTTGAAATAATAAATCATGTTCATATGGTCATAATATTGAAAAATCATCTCTTTGAACTAGTTTTTATTTGTAGCACTGAATTTAGAGTACCTAGTTATGCTGCATGTATACCTGCACTCTGAACTCAGCATTAACTTATAATCTTAAATTTAAAACCTGTAGCCTAAATAATGCAGAACCCTCTCTGTTGGGGATTATAGGACCAACCTATAAGAGAAATGGGAGGAAGAACATTTATACTTGTGAACGATAAACTTATCGTTAATAATATTAACGATAAAATAGTTGTGCTGTCATTTTCTGGCTGTCTGGATGCCTGTCACACAAAGCTGTTTGTAAGGAGATGATGAAAGAAAGCAAGCAACTGATGATGGGAGTTTTTCAAGTAAAAATCAGTTTAAGCTTTTCTGTCCTTTTTCTGTGATGAAGGAAAGTTGTTAGAGTCATGTTGGGGGGGTATTTCAAAGGTGACTTATGTCCTGTCCATGCTTTTGTTCAGTTTTTTCCAGAATCATCTGTGTAATGGAATAGAAAAAGTAGATGCTAAATGTTTTGGATGATACCAAATTGATTAGAATTAACTGTTAAAGTGTTAGAGGATAAGATTAGATCTCACGGAGATCTCAGTGATCTAGAGAAGAGTTTTATGTTGTTTTGGCAGAAGTAAGATTCATTGTGGTGAGGTTATTGGATGTGAGGATAAGAACATAAGGACTTTAGAAGAATTCAGCTCTGGAAACTGTGAGTGGGTAAGAATGATACAATGTGCATTCACAAGAAAGACAACAGTACATAAAGAAGACACTGTTAAATAGGAACATAACATGAAAACCTAGATAAACTTTTGGTAAAAAGGCCCTTTGTTCAGTTGGGGTCATCACACTTGGAAAAAATTAAGATCAATTGGAAAAAGTCTGGAATAGAGCTCATGAATGACTGGAGGTAGCAAAACCAGTATTTCTTTGGGGCAAAAGCAGTGGAAGCTAACTGGACTCATGATAGTTCCTTAGATCTATGGTAGTCACTGCAACAAGGAATGAAGATGATCTGTCAGTGGTTATATGGAAGATGAAAAACATGTATAATATCAAGTGATGATTTGTGTACTTAGAGCTTGATAATAAAAGTGCAGTAGCATTGAAGTGATTTTTTTTTTTTTTTTTTTTTTTTTTTTTTTTTTTTTTTTTTTTTTTTTTTTAAATAGGGAACCTGAGAAAGCAATAGTTTAGGAAGTCTTTTAGAGCAGGCTATGCAAATGTACTTCTGATTCATAAGATAAGAAACGGTTGATTAAATCATCTAAGGCCCTTTCTACTTCAGGTTTTTCATATTATGTGATGAGTACAGCTTAATAAACATACTGTGTCCCTGTGCTTAAACTTTTTTGAACCATCATCTACCTCACTGAAATCACTAGGACAAAACTCTAATCCACAAGCAACTGAAGTAAACTTGTCAGTTATGACTTTGAACTTCTTGTGTTATCCTTCAGCAGAGTTGAGTGAATTATTTGTACTAGTAAAAATGATTATGTGAAATGATTGCTCCCTCTTCTACACTGGAAGTAGGCACAATCTTATGGTGTGTATCTGGCCCCAAATAACTAGGGAATCCTTGTACAATGTGCTTAGAAACATAAACTAGGCTTTGAAATTACTGTCATTAGTGTGTGTAAGATTTATTTACTTACAGTTCTGCTATATTTTTACTGCATTGATTCATGCTTTTTATATTGTTGGGCTGAAGTGATGCTGAGTTTTACCTTTTTAATTCCCTTGATACTACAGATTGTGTGGATAAATGCCATTTTTCCCATTAATCTTCAGTATGCTTTCTCTGCTCAAAATTGCAATATCAAGTAGTGTAGTTGAAAAGTTTTGCTTAATGGGAGTTGAGTATTTTCAACATTGAATGCAAGAAAGAGAAAATGAGTTTGCTTATGTATAGGGATATTCTGCTACAGACAATCCAAATGTATTTTGGTTCAATTCAGTTTGGAATGAAACCTGAGAAATTAAAGTTTTAGTATTCTGTATAATCTTTCAGTTTTCTGCTCTGTTCCATGTCATTTCTGCAATACCTCTTTTGTCCTACTCTTCAAAAGTTATTCAAGTGCTAAAAATGGGTTTCTGAATAGAAAAAAAAATAAACAAAAACAACCTTAGTAAGAGCTGAATGCTACAATTCTGCTAAAAGCAACTTTGTATGTGGATTGTAGAAATCACATACAGTTTTTAGTGCAATAGCTCTTGAATTATTTTGCTCTAGTTACTGAAAATGTATGATCCTCTAAATATAAGTAAGGTGGAATGTACAAAATTGTGTTTTGGAAAAACTGAAAACTAAAGATTTGCAGAATGAATGAAGTATCTTACCAGGATAGCAAAGTATTTTGGTCCAAGAAAACAGAGCCCAAGGTGTTGGATATTCTGTATCATGTTTGGGCAAAACAATGAAATGCTACACTAGAATGTTCTCTAAAACCTTCTCTAAAACCCAGCTGTATTACATTTCACTTCGTGGCTGCTAGCACGTTCACACTGACAGAAGCTTTCAGCTACACTTGGCAGCAACCAGTATGCTCTCCTCTCAAAGCTGGGGAAATTTGCTCACAAAATCTCAAGTCAGAAAAGGTCATGGAAACAAACCCGTCAATAGAATCTGCATGAAGGTTTGATCTGCGAAAATCAGATGATTACGGGTCTTAATGTAGCTATTAGAATTTCGTAGTGAGCTGCTAATTACATGTAAGAGAAACAATTTGTAGTTGTCTCAGAACATCTCCAGGTGTCACAGGTGTTGCCCACTTGGTGACTGCACTGTCTGATCTCAACTTAAAAACAGAGGAAATAACAATGTAAAGGAAATGAGCGGTGCTAATGTGGATTAGTAGCTGGTATTGGTAATACCTTGAAGAGCAAGATGTGTTTGTATGAGGTCTGTGCAGATCTGTGAACACTTTACATGACGATAATGTGTTAAAATATTCATGTACAGTAATACAATAATAGTGATGTTTTTATATATGCATAACATTATATTAGGTGGAAGTAATATCAAGTGTTTTATTGCTTTATGACTATAAATTTTGACAAAAACATAATGCATAAAATAATCCAAATGTTACATCAAATCACAGAATCACAGGGGTTGGAAGGGACCTCTGGAGATCCTCAAGTCTAAGCCCTGTGCTAAAGCAGGTTCCCTACGACATGTTACACAGGAAAGCATCCAGGCAGGTTTTGAATATCTCCAGAGGTGACTGTACAACCTTTCTGGGCAGCTTGCTCCATGCTCTGCTGCCCTCAAAGTAAAGAAGGTTTTTCTCAAGTTCATGCGGAACTTCCTATGTTTGCGTTTGTGCCCATTGCCCCTTGCTCTGTTGTTGAGCACCACTGTAAAGAACCTGACCCCATCCTTTTGACTCCTTTCCATTATATATTTATAAGCATCAGTAAGATTCCCCTCTCCCTCCCGTATTCTCTTCTCCAGGACAAACAGTCCCAGATCTCTCGGCCTTTCTTCATAAGGGAGATGTCCCAGCCCCTCATCATCTTTCTGGCCCTCTGCTGGACTCACTCTAAAAGTTCCCTGGCTTTCTTGAGCTGCCGAGCCCAGAACTGGACACAGTACTGACCAAAAGCAAGCAGTCTGTTCTAACAGCTAATTACAGCTTTGGGGACCCTCCGATCGTGATTTCAATTGTTTGTTTCTTCAGCAAAGAAAAGAAAATTTTAGATGATAGGTGGACATGCAAGCCAAATGAGCTCAGTTACTCAATGTATTTTCAGTATCAACTTATGTCTAAACTGCATTAAAAAAAAATTCCTTCTTGGCTGAAACTATTAAAGATGCACGTGCACGTGGTTTTATGTATTTCAAAATGCATTTATATTTACACCAAGTCAGTACAACAGCATAGAAGCATGATTGGAAGCAGCAGCTAAAAAGAAAATATTTAATATCCTAAATTGAAAGATCTTTTTTTCCTCATGAGTCGCTTTGATTTTGTGAATATTTATAGGAGATGAATACATATTTGAGCATTGATACTCTTAAGGCTGTGTTGCTCTAAACAACTTCGTGTGGGGACCAGTTCAGAAAATTTCTGCCCTACTCCAGCTTTGTTTTGAAATTATTGTTTATGTTTGTTTTATATTGTAGTCAACCTAAAAATGATGCCTGGCTTTCTCTAGCAGTTGAAAGCAGTGCCAGAACTTCCCAAGCACTGAACTTTAAATGAATAAACAAAGCACATTTTTCATCTGTGAAGAGAGAAACCCACTAGGCTACAAGGAGAATAGTAGTTCAAAGCTTTCAGTGTAATACTGCATTATTTTAAAACTCTTACAAGCTTCAGTGGTAACTTTTGTTTTTGAGAAAGTTGGACTTGTAAGAATTTTATTTCCTGGAAAAAGTCTTTCTCTGAAAAGGGAGTGACCTTTAAAACACCTAAGAACTCTTTTGAGACTCGGATTTTGTACTTTATTCACTGCTGCCACTTGGTAGCACAGTGTTTACCCAAGAAAGTGTGAAAAACATATTTCTTTTTTTTTTCCCTTTCAACTTTTAAGGGTTTTAAGGTTAACTTTTTCTAAAAGGAAAGGAAAAGAAAAGAAGAAAAGGAAAACATTTTGGTAATTACTTTCTATTAGGAAAATATTAGAGAGATGTTGTGTTTATTTTTGAGTTGTATGGCACTGGGAAATGAGAATATTTGCTAGCCTGTCCTGTAATGTTACCCTTTTTGCTGTCCACTGCAGTATTTGCATGTAGATTGTTTTTTGCTGCACTGAACCTGTTACTCAGAAACATTTCATTTTGTATGCTGATTTCTTAGAATATGTTTTTAATTTCATGAATTAATGGCAAATTGATTATGCAAACATTTCATTTGGATAGCCGCCATCAAGGCTGTGATTTGAGCTGTGATTGGCTAAACCTATCATATTGTTTCTGGTCCCAGGGTGAATGAACACTTAAAACACTTCTGCTGTGAACAAACTTCATTATGGATGTAAAATTAATTGCCTACGAGTTCTTTCTCATAACATCTTTGATGTTCAATTTCTATGAACGTTCACGCCAATTAAAATCTGTCTCTCAAGAAATTCAAAAGCAGAAAAGGCCAAACATTACAAAAGCAACTTTCTTGAAAAACTCTTCTGTGCAATCCTAGAACAATTCCTGAAATATTAGAGTCTAATTTACTGCTAATGCTGAAAATATTGGTATTTCAAAATTGTCATTGTCAGCCACAGCATATTTTGCATATGTTAGAAAATAAATTAATAGTTACAGTGATGCTAAAAATATATCAAAGCCTCCCTCTCCTTTTAATAAAGTACTGTTTGACCCTCCTCTAAGAGAAGAGGCTTCTGGATCCTTTGCCACTGTGTAAACTGGCAGTGTGCTGTTATTCCACTGGGCAATACATGTACAGCCACTGAGAGGAGGTCACTTTGTGTGAAATCGTAACAGCAGAATCCTCCTGAAAACCGGTCATTTAAAGCTTCTCTCTCCATTTGTTTGTGGTTTTTCTGATAACTGGAATTGGGTAGTGCCCAGGTGGCAGTGCCTGTGGGGCTGAGGCAGGTGAGATGGCAGCTCCAGCACTGCACAGAACCCAGCTGGGAGAGCCAGGCGAGGGATGCTCCCACAGGGTGGGGTTGAGCATTTAGCTCACCCGTGGGTTTGCAGCAATTTGTTTAAATGGCCAAAGCAATGTGATACAACTAGAGAGGGAGAATGGGTTTGCAGCCTACTAGAAGGCAAAGGATAACTGAGCTGGCTTTTAAGGTGGTCTGTAATCTTCCCGTTTCTCAGAATGCCAAGGTGTTGACAGCATAGATCGAGGGTAGAATTGAAGCGCTGGAAGTCAAACTTTTGAAATAATCTGCTTTCTCTCTCACTTGACCTTGTTCGCAGTGCTGATGGCAGAGGTGAGCCGCTGGCTCTTCTTGCCGAGGCTCCTGGCTGAGGGGGCTCACACAGCTGACAGGGCAAATGATTGAGGCCGCAGTGTCAGCAACATGATGGGGTAGGACTGCATGCTGCTGGAGGAGTGGCGTGGAGTGCCTGCTGGAGGCAGGGACGGGACCTGGGGCTGTCATCTGTGTCACTCAGCTGACCTCACCAGACCTGCAGTTTCCTTAAGACTGAGTTGTGTTGAATACCATTAATTTTCTCTCTACTTATGTCATACAGGATATCTCTTTTCCATATAACTGTTGTAGAGCATATGCAAGCTTTACTCAATATTTTGTAACATGCAGTGTCACTGTAATTGTCTGAACCTTAATCATCCAAAATTACTTGTTATCCAAAGAAGGGTCTTGTCCCTTGACACATCTGTTGCTTAGAATGAAAACTATCTTGATTATCGAGATGCTTTAAGAGTCCATTCCTCTTCACATTTCCCTCTGGGAACATGCTGCAGTCCAGGTCACTTCTTACTATGCGTAGGTACAAAGTTATGCAAGTTAAATAGTTTTAAACAGTGCACATTGCTGAACAGGCGCTGCATAAATAACTGAGCTTGTTCTCCAGAGACCCGCTACAGCAGTCAGTGTGCCACTTTTTGAATTTTGCATAAACTTTTCTCTGATTTCTGCCTGGCATGATTTACCTGCTTTATTTTTTATTATTTTAATCCCTTTGCTCCTCTCGTTCTCTCAGTCCCTTCCTAGGAAAGAAAGCATGCAAGAGCTTCATGGAGAGTTTTCAACTAACACCTTTCAGGAACTATTTCACCACTTATAGCTGTGTGACTTTTGTCCCTTTTTTACCCATTTGAGAAACACAATTTTCATTAGCAAACGTTCACTAAAACATGTTTCAAGCTCTCCTAGACATGGATTTCATAGATTTTTTGTTTTCTGTAATGAGAAGAGGTACTGTTGGATGCGATAGTAAAAGTTGTCCAAACTTCACAGTCCTTCCAGATATGATGAAACTAAACAGAAGGATGTATTGTAAACACCTTATTCTAAAACCTGAGATGCACTCTTCTATAAATATCATTTGAGTCTTGAAGGATGTGATTTATTTATTTTTTTTAATTTTAAGATATCTAAAAACCAGTGTGAATTTCACATATCTAGTATGGCAAAATGTTTGAATCAGTTTGTCCCGTCCAAATTTCATAGGAAATGATGGGAACCAGGAATTTAAAGCATGAAATCTAGAGAAAGTGTAATCAGCTTAGAGAATGTCTTTTGAGCAGAGCATAAGATAAATTATTCAATGTGATGTGATTTATTTGCTCGGCTTGAAAACCTTCCATGATGTTACTTTTTCAGTTCTACAAATCTAATAATTTCACTTTTAGGAGCATCAACTTATCTTCCTCTCATTACATCATGATGCTTTTACAGTATGTCCTGCTTGTTATACCAGGTAATTGTTTCTATCAGCATTATTTTCTCCCTTCTTATCCATCATCTCTCCGATAACATCCCATTTCTTTGCCAGCTCTGTTTCACAGCGCCTGCATCATATTAATAATAGCACAGATGGGTAAGTTCTGTGAGGTCATCCAGTACAATCTATTTCCTGATGCAATGTTGGGCTTTTATATTTTTTCCAATATATATGTAGCCCGATGGTAAATGAGTCAAGTGACTGGATTTTCACAATCTCGTTCAAGTCTTAATGCAGTATTTTTTCTTCTATCTTTCTCTCTTTCTGCCTTTTTATGTTTTTTTTTTTTCCTCAGTAGCTAAAAAGTGCTTCTTGACAGATAAGAAATTGCAGAGGCTTAAGAAATCTCTGGCACTGAGTCAAGCACATCATATTCTTAACAGCATTATTAGTATGTTCACAGGTGGAGACTTATTATTCTTCAGTGCTTTAAATGTAAAATGTCTCATACTCTTTTTATGCAGTTTTGTAGTTTACAGTTAACGTGATTAACAACTTGGGCTCTTAAATTTTAAAATTATTTCCCAGAGCTGAAATGCAGTGGTAGGCAATTCTTTTGGCTTTGGCGCAGGAACATAACCCGGTTTAGCTTTCAGTCTTCATGAACTCTAAACTGAGAGATTTCTTACAAGTGTTGAATAACTCCTTTGTGTTGTTTTCTAGTAAAATGGGCAAAAAATAAAGAAATGGAAAGGGTAGGGAATGTCACAGCGACTGGAGTAGTTACTTGCTCTGATTGTACATAGATGTCTCCTGTATCTTGTCAGCATGTATTGGATCAAAATAAGAGATTTTAGCAATTGACTGACTGATATAGCTTCTTTTAGTCTTTTTATGAAACAGCTGTTTATAGCAGTGAAAATTGCTGCAACAGAGATCCGGAATAGAACAGGAGATACTCAGTTCTGATCAGGGCAGCCTAGGCATGTGCTCAATAATATCTCCTTTTGAGTCTTCACCTTCCTTTTAAGGAATATTTTACTGATATTTTTTTAATCCACCTCAGCTGATTTTCATATAAGATATATAACAATAAAAACAAAAGTCTTGTTTAAGGCTTCCCAAAATTATTAAAAGAAGTTGTAGGAGACTCAGGGATAACATTCTCAGCCCTGAAAACTATTATCGTGTCTCCCTCTTGGTGAGGAAACTTGATCCAGTGACCTGATAACCTTGGCTTTGTGCCTAAGATGCAGACCAGCTTATGCTCACTGAAAGCTTACGGGGCCAGCTGCCCATACCAGTGCCACTCCTCTTTGTTCACAAAGGTGATGTTTATGTTTGGCCATTCTCTGCAGTAGTCCTCCTCCCACTGAAGGTATGAGCTATGTATATGTGTGTGCTGGAGTGATGCTATGTGTTCAGTTCTTTCATTCATGTAAATGTTCAAGTTTTGATTTTGAGTACCCCCTGAAAGGGGGCTATCTTGGAGTCTTGATACTGATAAATACATTGTACAAATTAAGTATTTAAATATAAAATTCTAAGCCCACAGATGTTCTTTTTAGAGGCAATCTAACCATGTCACAAGTGAAAGAAACTTTGGGTCTGGCAGTTGTTCTTTCATGTGATCTTGGCAACGTTATTTTACTTTAAAATATTCAGTCTGTTTTGTTTTCTCATGCTCTTTTTACATAAGACATACAGGAGAAATTCTCCCCAGTACAGGGTTTGCAAAGTTCCTAGTAGAACAGGGCATCGGTCAGTTGCCTACTGGAATATAAATTTGGTTTACAAATATAAATCAGGCAACCTATAGCAATTGTACACGGATTTGCCTACTACATTTCATTGTTTAGACTGGTTTGGAACTATCTATTTCAAGTACATGACAGAGAAGCCACTGTTGAGACCTCACCCCTCGCCCTACCCTGAGATAGGCAGAGCTTTGCACACACGTACTTAGGGCTATTTGTATGCCTTGAAATACAGGCTACTACAAGGGGTAGTCTTGGCTTGTATCAGAAATTCTTGTCACGTTAGTAATTTTGCCAGTTCAGAAATCTTAGCCAAGTCCATTATTTAAATAAATTAGAAAATCAATGCCATGCAGAAATATATTTGAAATGTAAGTGTGAGCATGGTTTAACTGAAACTGCTTATTTTATTCGTGAACTAGCAAAATCTCTTTCTCTAGATATAGCATATAAACTGTTTTGCCAACAGAATGGTGTACCTTCAGCAGACATGATGATAGTTATACTTGGTGACATTTTAAGGCTTATTATAATTTGCAAAAGACACCTATTCGAACTAGTTGAAATATTAAGTATATGTTATAGTTCCACAAGCACTTAAAGGTAATATAATCCTGCCACTGGAGAAAACTTTTCCTTCCCTTCTATCCACTACTGCTGACTGTGAAATGAAACCAGATGAGACGCTGCTATGGTCTGAACTGTCCTTATTTCTTCCCTGCTCAGTTTGTTTTCAATCCATCAGTTCCCTGAAGGGGTCATTTTGCAATGGTTTGAACACTTGCTTAAAGGAGAGTGTGAAGTGAGGAGCTGAGAAATGAGTAGCTAAGCGTCAAAAGGACATTTTTTGCATCAGTTAATCTGTGCCAGATACTTGCAAAACTGAAATGTTACAGTGTTACCTGTGTTACCCAGCTGTATACGCTTTTCTGGGGATACATACACTTCTCTGGGAAGAAAGGAGTTGAGGAGACAAAGTGGTTTTATGGATCCTTGAAATGTCTTGTTAAAAATTGTAATATGTTTCCTACTTTCAAGTTTCATATTGGTCATTTTTTCTTTTCAGTATTCTTTCAGTTTTTTCATCTCTTTATGTATATCTATGGGACGTTATCACTCCACACACTTATTTATGACACAAATTGTTAATAGAGTTCAACAAACTGAGTTAGTCTCTTCTTCTCAAGTTTCAAAAATTAACTCTGTATGTTTTAATAAATCCTTCAGTAGTATTATTAATTGCTAAATTCATTCATTATTTAAGAAACAAAGATTCTGTTTCACAACATCTTCACTGTCTACATTTCTTTCTGTGACATTATAGCACTCAATTGGTCACCCTAATCACTTAAAGAGCTGGCTTTGAGAGTCTCTGGGTTTGCCCTTTTTAATTTTTGTAACTTACACCAAAGCAAGTATCAACTTTATTTTTTGTGATTTCTTTTGAGAGACAAAAAGAGTTTCTGCTTGGAAGCGTGAGAGGGTCAAAAAAGATCCTGAGATCTTATTTTATACAATGCATATTCTATATGTCTGCCAAAAAAATAATGATAATAATAAAAAATCCTAAATTAAGAATCATTTCTGGTATCAAAGATAATATCCAGGGTGGTTAACAAATGGAGGGGGAATATGGTTATGGACTTCCTGTGGAGGAAAGATTACTGCAGGCTCCATCCTTCCATCCTTGTGTCCCTTCAGACCCACATCATGCTTATGTGGGGTCTGATACATGGTCAGGTTACTGAGGCACAGGAGTGTGATCAAATGGTGAAACAAGGAAAAGCATCATTTGATTCACAGTGCATTACCTTGGGAAAAGGTGAGATAAATCAGTTCAGCACTATACTCTCACTTCAAACCAAGCAAAGTTTTGCTATTTCATTTGTCACATATAATATAATGAAACTAGATGCTAATGAACATGTTGAGCCACCACTATGTGTTCAGGTAGCTTTGCTTTTCCTGCTTGCATTTGTAAAAGTGTGGTAATGGTTACTTAAAGAATTTTTGTGGTTCCTTGTGAGGAAATTTTAAAACAAAAATTCCATTAAAATGAAGAGTTATCAAATACTAAAAAAAAATCTCTCTTATTTCCAGCTTGATTTTTTTTTTTTTTTTTTTTTTGAACGATTAGTTGGAGAAGCACCTTATTTCTGGTGCTTGAAATTAGAACTATTTTTGAAACACCAGTCTTAAGCATCATTTGTATTTCAGCATGTTTCATGCCTGTGAAGCTGAGCTTCATGCTGATGTGATTATTTTGTTATGGCAAAAATAGAAGTCTACCTAATGTAAACGTTAAGGCTCTATAGGTAAAAAATATTTCAGTCTTTTTTTTGCAGTGGTAATCTACTGTGTCTATGTGACAACTGCCCCTTTTTGTTCTCTTCTGACATCAGCCTACCAGTGTTGATCTTCTGCAATATTTTGGGACAGTAATATAGCTATTTTAAGGTTGAAATATTTGGGTCTGAATGTATCTCATTTAATATCTAACTGTGTAGTTGCCTAAAGTTCTACAACCAGCAAAGGGAGAGGTTTCCTTCTATAATTAGTGGGGAGAGAAGGGAGGAAGTTTGAGAGGAGATTATAAACAAGACGACTCCTCCAACACATGCTGAGAAACACAGGAGGTAGGATTTGGAAGCCAGTCGTATTTTGTGAACACAGGTAGGTTTGGTGGCTTTTGCAATATCTTAGGCAGATGAAGAGGCTCTGAACGATGCTGGATGCTGGAGTCCTGGCACGCTGAGCAAGTTGCTATAGCTACTGGTACTCAACAAGTCAGGTGCTGCAATCGAGGAAGAAAAATGTAGATACTGCATTCAAAGTTATGACAGTTGCTATTTTTCTGCTCTTTCTTTTAAAGATTGTTAACTCTCATATTTTACTTAAGCTATGCATTGGCTTTTTGGTGAGGTGCTGTACGGAATTTAGATGCACATATGCCTTCTGTGTGAATTCCTATCTGATGTCCTGCTTCATTTTGCTTTGGGTTTTTCTTCTCAGAGAGAATAGAATATAGGAGGAGAAAGTGAAAGAAGAGAGAAAATATAATGTGGGGCTGATCATTTCTTCCATGTGTTCTAAAATAGCATATGTAGCGTTTGTCATGATTTAAAGAATAAGTACCCCATTATTTAATAGAGATTAATATCTCCTAGGCTTGTGTTTTGATACTGCATATAGTAAATGAAATATTAATTTTGATTTGGAGCCGAAACTATTGAAAGGATTACTCCTTTTTGAAGGGTGTTTGACAGCCTGCCCTATACCAACATTCATCTAAACACTGAGCTGGACAATGATGGATCTGTTGGGCAGCTACAAGATTTGTGTAATTTACTTCATTGATTATGGTGCAGACTGAAAACCTTGTCAGTGGCCTGGATCATGAAATAAGTCATTTCTTGCATTTAGATGAGAAGTTACAGTTCTATTCACAAGCAGAAATTTTCTGAAATTTAGTAACAGGTACATATACAAAATTACAGAGATTATTGCAGGTGATGATTTATCTACACTTGAATGCTTAGTGGTAATTTGAGTGACATCTTTCATTCTAAGGACCTAATTTCCCTTCTCAAATGGAATCTATTGCAGTTCTTGTTGAGAAAGAGGAGAGAAAACATTTTCCGGTTAGTAAGTGAAAATATGAGTGTGTGCTAAATGAAAGGATTGGAGCTAATGATTTGGTGTGTGTGACTTCCACTCTGTTCAAATAAAATAATTTGGGGGAATTATCTTCTCAGTGTTATTAAAGAAATATTTTTAAAAAGTTCACTTCGAACACAAATGCAGTGCATAACAGACGTCACTTCTGTATGTTTTGAAACGTGTGCAAACTATAAGGTTTTTTAGCTTGGTAAACACTGTTTGATTCTAAAGAAGTCAAAACAATCCTTTTACTCTCCCAATATGTCCAGTAGCCGGCTTCCTGGAGGAGTAGTGTTATTCTCTCAGTGACACGTTGTTGTCCTTAACTCTTTGTTCAAAAAATTGGTGAAGTTCTTGTGGATGCTCAGGAATGTTTGCCCAGTGACAGTGCACAGTCAGAACTCTCCTGCAATTACTGTGTAAGATACATTGTTTTTATCTATGATAATCATATTTTCTTACTTAGATTCTGTACAATTAATCAGAAAAAAAGAATCAGCTTCTTTCTGAGTTATGATGTTTTGGAATTAAAAACAAACAAACAAACAAAAAAAAACACCCCAAAAAACCCCTGTCTAAGGATTGTCAAATTGTGTAATTGTGATTTCTACTGTATTTTTATTGTTTTATACACGCTTTTTATATCAAAAGTTCCTGATATATTAAAGTAATCTAACAGGAGGTATAATACATGTTTAGTGTTAAAAACAAAAACCAACAAACAAAATCCCTACACCAGAAAAGTCTGTAATGGGTGGGATTTGGAAACGGAGTGGTTTTTTTTTTGTTGTTTTGTTTTTTTTTTATTGTTATTATTTGTATATGCATAACTAAAGATATACTGTCAGGGTTTAAATGAAATTGCTGGCAGGGTTGGATCATCTTTTTAGCTTCAAGCATCAACTGGCTTTAAAATGTGTCTCCTCTATTATTTTCTCTTTGTGATGTTAAGAGAAAATAATCCTCTTGATAACATCAATTAAGTAATGCTTCTGAGATGATGCTGAGGTCCAGCAGCATGATTTATCCATGACATTTGAGCAGTTATGGTGTAAGCGCCATCTCTTCAGAAAGCAGAGCCAACTTATTTCTAAGAAAGCAGTCTAACTTATTTCTCAAGCTACTGAAAAAATGACCAAAAAAACCCATTCATATCCCTGATGAAATGTTTCTTTCTATGCATTTTGGGTCTGAGATCTTCAGCAAGATACCTGGATCCTAGGAAATAAAGTAAGAATTGAACCTTAAATCCTTTGCAAGGCTTGGTATATGTTACAGATGTTTTATCTCCAAAGATATTGGTGGAAATAACAAAAATAATTTTGTTTTGTATCATAATTACCTTTTTATTCCAGCCAGTGGTATTGTCTCCTATTATCCCTTTATTGATACTTTTACAAAGTATCTTCTTTCCTTCTTAATCACACAGAACTCTATAGAAATTACTCAAAAAAAAAAAAAAAAAAAAAAAAGACCTTAAGTTTTTAACATACAGAAGTATCCCGTGTAAGTGTTTTCCATTCCTCTTATGTGATATTTTGAAGTGTTATTATAAGGGAGCAATGGGAATAGAGGAGGCAGCATGGCTGTGGTCCTCAGGATGCACTTGACTCTCAGTTTCTCCTGTATGCACCAGGAGGAGAAGGAGGAGAGGGCCGCTTGTTATGCAGCTTCTGCTGACTGAGCAGGGAGGAACTGAGCAGTCTGCTTAGCCTGTGGTCTGCACAAGGTGCTGAAGTGATGAGACAAAGCCCTGTGAATCTGATGTGAGATGGAGGTACCCTACGAGTTACATATCCCCTGTGTGATTGCCAGTTTGTTATCACAGCCAGTTCTGTACGCTCTCTGGGGATAAAAAGGTTGTTCTCACTGTCTAGAAGCTGGTTAATGGTGCCATTTCTGTTTTTGGTTATAGCTAAAATAAAGTCTTACCGTGTTGCTTCTATCTCCCCGCTATCATGGACAGGGCCATCTGCTTTGCTTTGTTTTTCAAGACTTCAAAAATAAACTGAAGGGATAAAAGAAATGTCATGTTTAAATGGGTCCTTCCTGCTTTCAGTTCCTTGGACAGCAATTGCTACATCAGAAAAATGTGTTATGTGCAAAGCCCTCTTTAGAACAAAAGAAAAATATTGTAACTCTTCACAGTTAGAGCAATAGTAGCAATAAAGCAAAGCATTACACAACAAACTGTAACTTAGTGTTAGAACTGTTCATGTATAATCAAAATCTTAGAGCAAGAAAACTGCACATACCTGATAGTGCTACGCTAGGTAACACTTTTGTCTGCATCATCAATCTCTACTGCCTTTTTTCTCTGTCCCAAAACAAAAATGATCCTCTGAACACTGACCTTTTGTCATGTAAAAGTAAATGCCACAGGTGCAGCAAATATTAATATTTTGAGAGTAATATACTTATACAATATTATTATAGGATAATTTAAGTTGGAAAGGACCTCAGAGGCTCATGCTCAAAGTTAGGACCAATTAGCAAGTTCTCACTATTTTGGACTAGATCTTTAAGTTCCCTTCCAGCCCTATCCATTCTATGTCCTTGGAGATAGTCAGAGCTCGGCTGAACAAAGTCATAGAATCATGACTATCTCCAAGGACATAGAGTTCCCAGACAAGTGTAAAGAAACGTGCTCCCTTTGATTTACTTCTTTGGATTATAGGGATAACTGCTCAGGATGCAGAATCACATAACAGCTTGGGCCGGTTCAGCCCAATTCTGTGACTAATTGTTCATGGGTATATTGCTATGCTCCTGTTCTTGAAATGCTAATGTGGAGGATAATGAGAATTCTCAGTTTTCTCACAGTTGTTGAAAGGACTCTAAAAGAAAAAGAAAAAAAAAAAAAAAAGTATATTAATTCATTGTAAAGGCCTTTGGGAGAGCTTGATTTAAGCCATTTAACATAAGATGCAATAGCAAGGCAAACTTCACGTAAACTGCATAATACATGTAGGTAGATAATAAAATAATTACATGTCAGTAAAATGCTGATAGCAAAACCTCCCATTTGTGGCCTTTTGTGAGGCTTTATTCTTTATATCCTGTCCCAGTACATGTTTTCTGAACAGCCCTGTTTCCATCTCTGCATGTGCACTGGACCCTTCTGGCTCACGCAGAGCTTCTCCCCATGCCTGTCAGTGAGCTCTGTCACCAGCATCACTGCACTGTCATATCTGGTCCCAGCTGTCCCTGTGAGACATACAAATGCTAAGGTGTATTAAAAACTTCATGCTGGCTCTGGATGAATTTTGGATGAGTTCAAATCCCACTAATTCAGCTGAAAGAACAGTTGATTTCAGCCTGCTCCGGGGTGTACCTTTGGAGTGTATGAAAGATATATGTATGTTCCGTAAAAACTCACACTGTATATGTACTTCTTCTGAGAGTGTTTAAATTCTAAATCAATACTACTGAAGAAAATAAAATCAGCTGATTTCAGTTCATCTCATAGAGGATAAAACAAACTGATTTTTTTCTAGGACTCTTGCTTTAGTGATTAATAATATGAAAAGGAAGAATAAAATGTGATGTGGGCAATCAGCCGCTCGAGTCAAAGTGTGATCTGCATAAAAATAGTCAGGAGCCATTCGTGGAGTATGTTGGCATGGCTGTTACCTTCATGGTAGATACAACGCCATGTAATGACTGACATTTTTTTCTTTCTTGAACTAAGTGACATCTGAAATCTTTATGCACTGCAATCAGTGAAAACACAGAAAGATATTTCATTTTTTCTTCTTTTTCTTCTCCCTCAAAGAGGAAGAACCTGTATATTTGGGTCCAGTACTTCCTCGGACGTGATAGCTGATGCTCATGACCAGAGACATTTATCCTCCAGAGCTGATTCTTTTTTCTCTCTGGTGTTATGATTTCTTGATCTTCAGAGAAAATTCTATCCTATAATCACAGCAAATACCAAAGTACTGCCTTTCTCAGGCAGTCCAAGCAGTTCAGCAAGCCCTGAACAACAATGACATTCTCCTTGAATGTCAGGATTGTACAGGAGGATGGTGCAGGTTTGCAGCTATGAGGGACACACAGAAACAGAGGGCTTTTCAAGACATACGTGCGTGTGTTTAACTAGAATCTGGAGTAAATGCTCTGTGAAAAGAAAAAAACAGTAACAAACCCATGGTTTTGAAGTAGCTCGATTTGTAATAAGCATGGATCACTTATTTATGATTTTTTCCATGTGAAAGGCCTCATATCATGCTTACAGACAACTTGTTGGTTGATGATTTTTTTTTTCTAAGAAATGCTGTCTTAAAAAGAGTGATTATTATGCACAGTAGGTATCAGTGAATTATTTATCAAACATATTTTCGCTCTTAGAAAACACAGTTGATATGTTTTTCTAAGTGTTTTGTTGTTGTAGTCATTTGCACACCAAACAAGTCTTTATTTAAGTTAATGCTTATGTATCACCATACACATGAAAAATGAAAGATACATTTCAAACAGAATTGGTCATGCTTTTTTTTAATTATTATCTGCTCTTCTGCGGTGGTGGGGGGTGGTGGTGGTGGGGGAATGTATTTGTCACAAAGAAAAAAGAAAGAAAGAAGGAAAAGCATATGTGGTAAGAGATCTGTGTCAACAGAACTGCTGTCCAAAAAGTTATCCAGATCATGGATGGATAACAACAGCACTTGGGCAGGGAGTTGGTGACTGCAGCTTCTGAGCCAGTTTTCATCAAGTACTCTGTATAGCTTTTGCCTTCTCCTGGGTGAGAACCTTTCCATCTCCCATAGTGGAGATTTTTCCTTCTGTAGAAAAAACCCCAACAATTAATGATTAAATACTAATCCATGAAACTTCTGTGTACAACGTGCTTATCTAGTAGTTGTCTCTGAACCAATTAATAATTTTAGGCTTAAGTGCAACACACTCAAAATAAGTACTGTTTAGCTTCTTAATGTCGAAGACAAAGAAAAACTTCATTCTGGCACGTGGTCATCCTAATTGATTTCCTAACTCATCAGACTGTTAGGTAGTCAGAGACATGAAGTGTTTTTGTGAGAGATTTTGAACGGTTTGTCTTTGCTTGGAATAGAACCTTTTGCTGCCCATTCACTGTGCGTAAAAAGTGCAGTTACAGAATAATCATGCTATTTCATAAAACTCATGCTATTTCATAAAAAGAGACAGATCATTCTTAGTGTTCAGTATTAAAGCAGTATTTTAACACTGAAAAAATTTTTTAGAAATTCAGCTTGTTAAGGAAATGTAGGTATCAGTCTTTCTCCTTTTCTGTTCTGAAAGCTGTTCAACTAATGTTACAAAATTTTAAGGAAAAGACTGAAGGCATTAAAAGGAATCGGGCGAACAGACTTTGATTTGTAAGAAATTTACCTAGAAAAAATATTTGAAATTGAATTGTGTGTCCTGAAGTTAGCTTAGGAAGTGGCAAGGCATATGCTGTGTGTATGCCTACTGTGCGTGCCTCCTCAGGAGAATTTGTGATAGAAATGGTTTGGGTGTATTTATTGGAGAAATGATGGGAGGCAAGTAGGAGTGGCAACATCTGTCTTGATACGGAGCATCAGAAGTGTTCAACTGTGGAACTGAAATTAGTAGTCATGAAGAAATCATTCTTTTCTGTGAAATGTGCTGTTTCACTGAGTCTTGGGCTCTGAAGAGTAAAATGCAATCACACAGTGGTAAAAAGGGAGAAGTGTGCTTCTAGCTTTCTGGGTTACTGCTAATGCATGTTACCAAGTAAGGTGAAGCTTTGTCCTCTAGAGATGAGAGAATATCACAACAATCTGAGTTTGTGAATTTAAGTCAAGAAAATAGGATCATATTGAAAAGAGTTTTGGTTACACGGGTTTAGCGCAATCAGAAATATTCTTTAAGGTGGTAGGAACTACATAAACCTTTTAGAAATGAAGTAATATAAACTTTCAACTTTTCAAAGAAAAAAACCTAAACCTGTCAGTTTATTTTTCACATCCAGGCAAATGAATACCATTTACAGTACTCAGAAAGTTTGGGCTTTGAGGGGGAAAGAGTGAGATGTCCAACCAGCTCTGATGAGCCCTGGAGGCTGAGAGGTTTGGGGTGGGGTGGGGGAAGAGTTCCAGTTGTCCCTGCAGAGCCTGGGCTGCTCTGGAGGGGCTTGGGACAGGGGGGTCTCTCAGGACCTGGCTTTGAGCAGGACGATGGTCACGCATTTCAATTTGTTATGTTGTCCTTTAAAGGACAAAAGGCAGGTGACAACTGAACGCATTCAGTTACATTAATTGACCCCTGCTTGATTTGTAGTTTTAATAAACAGCAATGTAATAATAAACCAAAACAACAGAGAAAAAAATACCACCACAAAACAACAGCAAAATGTTCCACCATCACTTTAGAAAACTGTCAGCTGCTAAAAACACATGAAAGATTGTTTACCGGGGTTTTTCACTAGCTGTTGTTAGGCTGTAATAACGAATTTGGAAAAGACAGATAACCCTTCCCCAGCAAAGTTGATTTTGACTATGAACTTTAATAAAACAATTTGCTCCTGGGCATTTTCAGATTGTAAAGAATCTCTTTTCTACCGAAGAACTTCCTAGATATGCATAGACACATGCAGAGTGACCTCTGAGACTGAATGAGTTAATGGCAAATATGGGCAGTGTTTAGATCACAGCACACTGCCTATATTTTCTTGCAGGGAACTTATATCAAGCATGATAATAAAACCAGACATTATGGAAAGAAGGTTTTTGTTGCTGTGAGTTGCAAAGAAAAATATAAGGAATGACTTGAGTGTGAGGAGAAAGGAAGGAATGTGCAAAGCATTCTAAACTTGTGCATGTCATGCATGGAAGAATGAGATGTAACCAAAGACTTTTATCTTTGAGCTATTCTGGAGAAGGAATGAAGACTTTTTTCTTTCAAATATGATATCCTGGTTATGATGTAAATGGTGATTTGTGAAGCTGCAGAAAGTAAGTGACAAATGGTGTCATGTGGTTGTCACAGTGTTCGTTAGTACTCACCTGTGTGTCAGCTAGAGTAAAAAGATTAGAGATCCTTGTTCTAGTGGGGAAGATTTTCAGCAACTGTCTGCTGATTTCTGACACCTGCAAGAAGACAATTATGCTAAATTGAAAACATTGTTGGGACGTTTATAGAGGTGACGTTATGCACAGTAAAAAAAAAAAGAGAAATCATACAAAAGAACTTTGACAGAAGTTGGAACCTGACATTAGCAACTTAACTTGGAGAGAGCAAAAATTACAGATATGGGCAGGTATTCAAAGAATACTGAATTTCATGTTATTCCTTGAGAGCAAAAGTAAACTAACGCTGTGCACAGGTCAGCAGCTATCTGCAGTGTTTTCCCTAAAAGAATGGTTCTTTTCACCGTTGCTGCAAGAACCATCTATTTGCTTGCTATAAAAAGAATGGGTGTGAGCCACATGTGTATACTTCTAAGAAATAATAGCCCAAGACAACACAAGGATTTACCTGTGGAGAAAACAAACAAACAAAACAAACAAACAAAAAAACAAGCAGAAAACACAAATACTTATTGTCAAGTAAGTTTGCAATTTTTTGTTTCAAATGTCTGAAGTACAAAACAGGAAAGTATAGGAATATGCACTGTGCCAGCCGTTCTCTTTAGATGGGAAAATTTAAGGTACTGACAGTTTTACAGGCAGTTTTTGAACATAGTAGAGACTTGCTAGGGGCTGTGAAAGAGCACTTGTTGGCCTTTCTTTTGTCCTTCGTAAAAGACTGGATAACCAGATGTTTCACCATTTCTTAGAAGAAAGTTTCTCATCAGTTTAAATTAATTTTAGAACTGTCAGCATGTTATAAGCTTTGAATGGTATATTCATGCCAACATCACGTTCTGCTGAAGTGAAAGAAACAGTAAATCTTGTGCATGAACTAGTGCTAACTGGCTGGCAGGGTTTTCCAGTCAGAATAGCTCAGTGGAGGAGCAGTGCTGTGGCCGGATCTTACAGGGCTGCTGCACAACACACCAGCTAAAACTGACTTTTCAGAAGCACAAATTCACCCAAGCTCAACTCTGTTCTTTAAAAAGGCTGCAGCAGTGCAATCTGGGGACTTTGTTTCACTTGCTCAGGAGCTCTGCTGCTTTCAGTTAAGCCATTTCTCAAATCCAGACTCACTGTTATTCGTCCTCCACTTCACCTACCTTGTTTTCAGAAATCGCGTAGGAACTTTCTGATTCCTCCTTGAAATTAAACTTCCAGTATAACATCTACCATGAACTGAAGGAGCACACTGCTACCTGTTACAGTGATATGGCTTGTCTGGCCTGAATTGCTATTGATCTTAAAGCAGAACGTAGGTTGCTATATAAATCCTTTTCCTCAACGTTCAGAAAAGAGAACGCTGCTAAACCCATTGCTGTATACATACTAGAAACTCAAGTTCTTGGACTGAGAGTTTCAAACATCTCACAGCTTTTCCATTGCATTGCTAGTAATATTTGATTTCAGTTGTAGATAGCTTGTATGATAAATATGTAAAATTACAATGTTATGCATATTTTCCAAATGTGCATTACCCAAGATGCTTTATCCATGACTGGATTGCCACAACAAAGAGAAACAGGATCAGTTTCATGTATGTATTCTCAGGGCAAACTTGTCACTCACGGAATAACAATCCCAAATGGGTGACAGCGCTCACACCAGCTGCTTGACATCTAGGCAGGTGCAGGAGCCCTAGGAAATGTCATACTATCAGATGCAGCTTCAGAGTGTGCAACTGGAAAAAAGCTCCTGGCCGCAGCTATCACCCCAGGCCATAGCTAACACCCCAGGCCACATCATCCTGTAGCTTGAAACTATTGCTGAGCTGTCAGTTTAATAAATGAGTAGCCACTTTGTTTTGATCAGTATTGTCAGGGCTTATTTCAAAAGTGATTCTGATTCCATCACGCAGCCTAGCCCAGCCAAAGTCAATTGGTACAATTTCAAGGTGAATTTATTCATTCTTTATAGAAGTTCTATGCACGAATATATCAAGACAGTTGAATAAATTGAAATAAATAGACTTGGAGTTGCATAGTCTCCTAATAATTGAAAGTGTTTCCCTCCAGTATATTTGTAGTAATAATGCTACCTTTATGAAGAGTGGACTGTCTGCGGTAAGGGAAAGTGGGGAATTACCATATTGATAACATATTTGGAAAATGGAATTGGGGCTAATATGTAGAGAAGGGCAGCTGAAAGTTGTCCTTGCCTTCAGCTTAGCGCTGAAGATAAAGTCAGAGGAAAGCCTGCTGCTAAATTATGATGCATAATTAGTTCCTTCTTCCACTGAGAATAACTTTCAGTAACTTTCCCTCTCTTTTTGTGCAGATGTTAACTTTTACAACAGAGAATCTGTAGGTAAATGTAAGAAAAGTTCATTTCTGTAGAAGTGTGCTGTGTGTATGGCTTGTTACTCACAATCTCAGGATACAAAAGCAGTAGAAGATGTCAAGCCTGTACTGTTCTTAATTTTTTTTTTTGAACGTCAATTACTTGTTTTTTTCTTAATGTACAACAGTATCAAATGTACACAAGCTCTAGTCTTTCTCCTAGTTTCATTTAAAAAATGATTCAAGGTTGAATATTTTCAGTTATTCAGAAAAGAACTTAAGTGGAAAAAAGAGTTCTTTTCCATCAGAGGGAGAATGAATAGACGGAAGGGAAACAAAAGGCATCAAGTAGGAGGCAACAGTTCATTGCTCAGGTGGCTTTTCAAAGTAGTCTAGTACATCAACTAGCAGAAGTGCAGTTCTGATTTGAGCCTTTCAAAGGCTCTCAACAGGTGTTGTTAGGATAATGGAGATTTTGAAAGCTTTTCAAAAGAGGATTTTTGCTGTTTCCATGTTATTCTTCTAAAACAATACCCCAAACTAACCAAAAGAATTATCATGGCTATAAGAGCTGAAGACATTCTTTTCTTTTTTTCTTGGTTTGCTTGTACTGACTTAGATACAGAAATAGCAGTTACTTCAATGAAGTTCCTCCTCATCATGATGCTGCAACCCCACCTGTACATCCCAGCAGAACAGGACTTGGAGTGCCACCTGGCCTTCAGGGTGAAGGGTGGATTGGGATACATTCTTTACACAAAGAGTAAGGAGTCTGGGGCTGGTCCAGGCTGTAGCTGCCATTATGCAGCCTGCCACACCTTTGTCAAAGGGGACTTGGCCATGGCTCAACTGACTTGAATGCAGAGTTGGGAGCCTCCTTCCCATCAGGTGAGAGTCTGGAGAGGGCAGGGCTGGCAAGAATCCCTCATAGAGTTGTAGCAGGGGCAAGGAGAGAGGATAAAGGCTAATCTCATTCTGGAAACAAGAGAAAGAAAGCAGTACAGCAAGTGAGCACAACACTTAGGAATAGGCATGTGCTTAACTTAGTCAGGGATGACAATGAAATGCTGAATATTTGGCTTTTTTTCCTAGTTCCTGCTTCACATTCTCAGTAGTCTTTTTATAATCCTTCTTAATTAAGGCATTCAGAATCAGTAAAAGAATGGATTAGGTGCTAAGATAGTATCATCAGTATTGGGAGTTAAAAGACAGAATTCTAATTTTTCCACAGAAGCTGGGGAATATGTAACAGTACTGGAGCCCTTATTTTATTCACATTTCAATGTGTTAATTGTTTAACGTGTTGAAATGTTAATATATCATTAAATATAATAAATTATATATTGATTAAATAAACAAGTTTTTCAACAATTAGCAGCCAGTGTTATGATCTAATGATTAAAAATACTATAGTTTAAAAAATGAAAAATCTTTGATTAAAAGAAGACAGAGCTGTACTGACAGTCAGCTCTGAAATTACATTTTTGTTTTCCTTCTTTTTAAATTATACCTTCTAAATTGGAGGAAGTTTATGATCAACTTGCACAGTAAGTTTATTTCTAGAGTGAAATTTTATGGATAACTTACATATCCCCTTGGAAATCAAAGTTTTTTAATGGTAGCATCAGCTTTTTAATGGGAGCAAACTGTGCTGCTGTGATAAGAGAAAAATATATGTTCGTCTTCAAGAGATTCATCTTTTCTCCAAATCTTAGTATGATTAGTATGTAGATTAGTATGTGACAAGACAATATAGTATTGAACTATATGCAAAGATAAACAAGATTTGAAATATGAATATTTTACCAGTGCAGAAGATGAATATGACGGTTGTAATCTCTTCAGATTCATAATTTACTTAAATTTTGGGCAAGTCTGAAGTGACTGATGCTCTCTAGGCAAGATTTAGTGATTTAAAAAGCATTATATTGCATTACACAAATGTGAAATCCAGAAGTTTTAGTCCATTGTTATCTATTACTTGTACAGTTCAGGTCAGTGGATCTGCTTTTGGAATGTAAAGGAAAAAATGAGGAGTTACCACAGTACAGCTATTATAAGATAGTCTTTACATCATCTTCTGTACAGTGAGCTATGCTTAGTAATTTGCACAGCCTTCAAGAGGCCAAGAATTATTCTTTCCATCAAGAAGATCAGTCATGGCAAGCTTGGGTTAAACACATTCATTAACACATGTTATCACATGATAACAGTGCAATTAACTTATAGACCCAAAATATTTGCATATTTCAATTCACTGGTTTTAGTGTATCTTGAGAGAGATAAATGAAATAGTTCAGTGTTAATTATTACCACACATTTGCATGAAACTTAGGACATTTATTAATCTTCAATGAAAGTGAAGTTCGTAACATTTAAAGTGTGAAAGGTGAAGGGTGGATATTTTTTTTTTCAAATTAAACCATACCTCTGCTCTGTCTAGTGACTGATTCTTTTAACTATGGCAAGCCCTAGCAGTTAGGGAGCTAACTCACTGCAGCCAGGAATATTTCTGTTACAGTTTCTTTATACAATTCTGGAAAACAAAGATTGATTCTGATCAACTGTTCATTGATTTACTACTGAAAATTAATTCTCTTCAGCATATGTAGGCTGGATATATTTTGAGATCAAAATAATGATTGTCTAAATGCTTGCAAAGTATTACACAAAATGGCAAATAGTATCTCCCAAAAGTTTTCTTTCCCCATGAGAAATCTGACCTGTTTATTTCCCTGCCAAGTCACTTTTGATGCAAAATACATACAGACTTTGACCCATTAAACAAACTTCAAAAACATAAATAAAAAATTAATTCAAAATATTCAAGAGAGATGCTGGATTTTTTTTTTTCTACCTCTCTCAAAAGACCTTCCCAAACCCTGACAAATCCTTTTGTAGTTTTCATCAAGACGTTTTAGAATTATCACTGACTTCTTCTATAAAGTATTTTTGAAATAAGATGTATAGAACTAATGTTTTCAGACTCAGATTTTATCCTGCTCTGGTCTCCGTTGCAAAATCCCGATCTCATCCCCTAAGATTAAGTTCTAGGTTATTCTTAAGTTTCAGGATTTGTTACAGTTAGAAGGTATAAATCCAAACATCTCAGAAATGTTTGGATTTATAGAGGGAAATCTCTACATATACAGTTCTGCTAATAATTTATCATCTAAAGACTTCTAGACTATTTCCCATTTTTCTACAATTGCAGTAAAATCATCTATTCTTAGAAAGCAGTTCCGATGTCTTTCATGTTTTGCTGGTAAACGAGTTTCTCTTTTTTTCTGAACATATCTGAAAAAAATAACCTGCTAAGCTGTGCTCTTTTGATTTCTAGATTGTCTTAAGCAGCTTTCTTGGGCTGGCAGCAGTTATTTAAGTGTTTTTGTGGTACGGATATGGCCTGAATCAGAAACACTATCTGCACCCCAGAACTGTATTTGAAAAACACTGAAGACTTCATCTGCACTTAAATCCAGATCTGTTTGAGTCTCACGGGAGCTATATAGAACTGACTTCTGTCACTGTTACATTATTTCTGTAATCAGCCATCAGCAAATATTAGAAAAAGCTCATCTAGGCAACAGTGAGCAGAAATCCAAGGAAGGTGCCTATTAGTAATACAGAAAATTCAACAAATTTTATATAATAGCCTGAGCAATCAGATAAATTAATTTTTAAAGTTGGTTGAAGAGAAAAATTAAATAGATGAATTCATTCAACCATGACCAGTTCGAGTTTTGTGTCCACTGAGGTGTCAATCCTGACACGTTATTAAAATTATCAGATTAAAATATGAAGAAATTTAGCTAATAAAATTGAAGGGGAAAAAATCTGCAATATAATTACTTGTTACAGTTTTCGGCCTCCTGTCTGCCACCTGCCATGCTCTAGTAAACTGTATTTTAGGAAAGGCCATTGCATAATAACTTTTTATATTGTAACAAGATTATGTTTTCTTGCACTGACATTCAAGCACAAACATTTATAATTAAATGTGGAACTATGCCTAAGCTGTACCTTGTTATGAGTGATATAGCTGTTTTCAGAATGTGTACCGTACCGTTGCCCTTTTTAGCTCTATCTTTAGCATGAATAAATGCATAAATTTTAATGGTATACAGAGAACAAAGGAATTGAATGAACAAGAAGTTCTGAGAGAGGATTTGCCGGAACTTTGGTTTCATAATTGAGAACTCATCATCAATTAATGTTCTCTGTGATATTGTCCTTATGAAAAGGTAATTATAAAAACAAAGCCATTTAGTGGTCCCATGGACTGCCTTCTAAAAGGGTGGCTGGATTTTTCTTGTTATTGTTTACGGTAGTTATGCTGCTTTACCAAGACTGAGTAGTTCTGAAGCTATCACACATGGCCTCCTACACATTGAAAATTTTTAAGAGACTGATGATAGTGGGTAATTTTCTCATCAGTATGTCACAGCCAAAACCATGGTCATTTGCGAAACAGTTTTAAATAGAAGAGCAAAAACAGAAGCCAGTGTGAAGATCATCCCCAAATTGACCCCAGCTCCCTGAGACACTCAACTTTTCCACATGCCTTTCCATCCTTTACCTTCATTGCACCATCTGAACTTCTTGCAAATTAAACCTATAAACCAGTGATGAGATAGTTTGTGAGATAGAGCAGATAGAGCAGATAAGAATGAGAAAGAAATCAGAACAGTGCTGAAATTAAGGGTGAATAACACTCAAAGACTACTAAGGTAAAATACAGTGCCTTGTCATTTACCTTAAAACAAACCATCTGAAAGTACCTCATTCTCAGTAATCCATTGCACAGGATATCATTTGCTTGAACTACCTGGATATAGCTGTCATCTGGAAGATAAATGACGCGCTGAAGTTCTGCAACTTCCGGTCATATAAGATACAAGACAAAATAAAGCGAGATAGAATTTTTTTCATGCTTTATGCCATGCAAGAACTATGAATTCAAAGATATTAAGTGCCATTATGCAAGTATTTGAAAAGCTAATAGGAATTCCCGATATTCGAAGGTTTTCTTTGCTTTTGAAACTGAATTTCTCTCTGACATAGGGAAAAATTAGGTGTTAAACTCCATATCCATAAGACATGTTGCTGTCGATACCATTTGTTTGAAAGTCTGCAATCAGTTGGCCAACCACAAAGCCATTGGTGTCATACGTCCTTGTCTCTGACCTATGTTGTATTTTGCAACATTTCAGTACCGACTTTCAGTACCTCATCTGCAGTACTTAGGAGCATTCTGGGTACGTGGAGTGAAAATACAGTAGAGGTTCCTGTTAGGTATACTTTAGAGAGAGATTTTTACAATAAGATGCAATGGCTCTTGGATATAAATTTAGTTTATTGCCAAGTAATTTGAAGATTTATTTGATATAAATTGATATTGCTCTGGAAACAAAATGTAACTTCAGAAATCTTTGGATCAAAAGTCATTCACAAGTGGAAAAAAAAAAAACTGGTTTGAGGCTGAGGATGATTAATTCATTATGCCAGGATAAAAGTGGTGCAGTTCTCTTTTCTTAAAGAAAACAAATGACCATCAATTCTAGCACTGACTTCTGCTTACAATTTGTCCTCTTTGTTTATTTCACAATTAGTGTACATAGATTAATAATTACAATTCACGAGCCTAATAATTTATGCATTAGTATTTAGCCCTTGTCATGTCTTTAATTTTTGCAATTAATTGTTTTAATAACGGAAAGGTTAATTGCACTATTCATCAGAACTGCTTGCTGTGAAACGGTAGACAAATAAGAATCTTCAAAGATAAAGGGCATACTGAGTAGTAAGAGCTGTCATTCCAGCTGAGGAAATTTGCTGAAATAGCCCAGCCGATTCATGTGGCTGCTGAAATCTTGGGGATCAGAACTGAAGCTGTTCAGACAAAGAGAACTGTACCAAAGTATATGTCACTAGAAAGAAACACCATCTTCTTTGAAGACTATACTATGTTCTTATACATGTACTGTGGCATGATACATAGGGAGGAATTCTTCAGCTTACTTTGAATGATTACGTTTAAAATGTGCTTTTCGGTCTACCGTGTGGAGCCTGAGTGCTGTTTATATCCTGATTTTTCTTCCCTGCAAGGCCAAATTTTCCTGGTGACACAATCTGCCAGCTAGCTGCTGCTCAGCTGTCAGAGCTCTGACAAAACTAAAACCACCATTAACGTGTGCTTGTGCTTATATGTATACAAAGTATTCAATGGCCATTTAGCATTAAATTAAATATTTAGCCATTTATTCAATGGCCATTTAGCAGTAAATTAAATAAATGTGCTGGAATAAACTGTTGGTAAAAATGACCAGATTTGTGTTTTCAAGTCCAATAATTTACTAAAATATTTATGTATGAATTTAACTAGTAAGTTGATACAGTGATGTTAACTTCTTTTAAAATATATATATGTTAAACTCAACAGCAGAGTGTGCTTAAAAAGGAATGGATTATCATTCTGGAGCCAATGCAAAGCACTTTAACACAGACCTTCAGTAATCTTATTCGTTCATGCTCCTAACTGTTCTAGACACAGGAGAAGAAAACTGGTTCTCAGAGCTGTCAGTCAGATCCATCAATTAGCATAAATTTAAAGTAAAGGACATGCAAAGTTTTAATTTAATTTACTGCATTTATTTAGTTCTTGCTTTCTCTTTTACCAAAAATACACTATTTATACTTTTTCCAGTTTCAGTGAAATCCTATTTCACAATACCGGATTTGCCGGCTGAACGAGAATTGCGTTTTCTAAACCCCCCTATTAAAACTGTGTCAAAGTTTTGTTAAGCTTATAATAAATTACCTGTATCATCTTCAGGCAGCAATTTTTTGCTTCAGCTAGCACATACTGAAATGAAGAGCAGATGGAAGATGAAAGAAAAAGTGAACAGGTTAGCCATGTCAGTATAAAGTATCATTTTTTAAAATTTCTGTATTTTTTGCAAATAGGATTATAAAATGACAGTTTATTGACACCTGTAGCTTTGTAACTGTTTTATTCACTTCATCTTTGTGAATGTTGTAATTTGCAATTGGCTGTAAGATGCCACCAGTGTTAAACTCAGTGGGAGAAATCAACACAATTCTCTCCATCAATCTGACAGAAATGTGTTTACCATAATTGAGAATTTTATCAAGCAGTGTGAAAAAAAAAAAAAAAAAATTGTGCAAGCTAAATCTTTCAAATTAAACTGTAGATGCTATTTTTATTTTCTGCATTAGAAGCTAACTAAGGATTGCTGAAAAGTGCCAGACTGATTTCTAATCCAGCCATGAACACTGTAAACTATAAATCTCCAGTATGGGTGTGTTTTCATCATCCAGTTATTCAATAGGACCCTCTCCGGAACTACACATTGTCTAGACCTCAGTGTGATCTATTTTGGCCTAAATCAGAAGGATTGTATGGACAATGAAAGCAAGGAACTGAAAAGACAAAAATAAATATAAAAAACCTGTGCTTTCAAAAGTAAATTTGATCCACTAATTAATTCTTGTTGGATGAAAACCTTTTAAATTGCCTTCTTAAATCTGCATTTCATAGTGATTCTTATGATGACACTTTAACAGCAGAGGTGCCTTCTTTAAAATCACCGTAATTAAGGGCATCTCCATGCAGACACTTCTGACATAATTTTTGTCCATTGGCACCAACACAGACATTTTAACTGATTTTGTTGGGCTCCAAAATGACATCTGTGTATTTTCCTTGAGCGCCTAGGCTTCATTTCTCTCTTTTGCGGATGAGCAGCTCTTCTCATTCCAAACACAGAATGTACTGTAAGAAAAATAATCAAATGAAACAAATGCTTTCTGAATTCCAATACAAATACTTTCTGCAATCTGTGTATATGCAAAAATATACATTTAATATATTGTACAGTAGGCATTCTTTCCAATCTTTTTATTTTTCCTGCAGCCTCACAGAAGCTGATTCTCACTACCAAGGACTTTGACAAATGCAGAACTCTAACTGTTTGGTCACTTTTTTCTCTATACATGATAAAAAATACAGGATCCTCAGCTCCTAAAGGAAATTGGCTGAGATACATTCTGCAGCATGCACCAGGAGGTCACAAACTGAGACTAGATGATCTTGTAGGTCCTTTCCAACCATGTGTGATTCTATGAGGGGCAGGGGGCTGCTAGGACTGCCGGCTGCTCCCCGCTCTGTGCTGCCCTCACTCACACAGGTCTGCTGGAGGCTTCTAGACCTTAAATATTAGGTTCTTGGGATACATGCACAAAGCAGGGCTGAGATGTGATCCAGCTAGGTTAATGGTAAGTTAGCTGAAGCGGGAAAGGTGGCAGTGAGGGTGCTGCAACCATGGGCTCCCCAGGCTGTGCCCTGCAATGCCTGCCTGAACGTGTGTGAGCACTTAGGTTTATGGGCCACGTTCAGGCAATGCTAGCTGCTGATGAGCAAGCCTATCCACAACACAATAACATGGGATTTTTTGAAGAGTTGCTGGATTTTGTTCAGCCATTGAATTTTCACATGCTTTGTTGTTTAAGAAAAGCTTTTTGCTTTTTGTAACTGATTCTAAGTGATTATAAAGCACTCTTCATACTTCTTAAGGCTTGGTAAAACTGAAGAATTAAAAAAGACATTAAAGACAAAATAACAGCTGTTGCTGTCCTAGTTTCCAAAATGATTCGTTCCCAAGTAGGCACCAGAGCTACAAGGTATTGTTTTATACAGCATTGTTATTTGGATTGGTTATAGCTCAAACACTGGCTCAGTATAACCATTAGCTCCATTGCCACCAGTCCTGTTTCAGGATTATAACCTCATTGTGAACTCATTAAGGAAGTAAGCATTTCTTTGCAGTGCTATGGTTTTGGCCATGACTCCCCTAACCAAAGCAGAGAATAGCTGTGTGATCCACTATAAGGTTCAAATTTGTCTTCAGTCCAGAAGATGACAGCAGCCCAAGTCTGACTTTCTCACCCACGTATGTATGCCGCAAGTGGGCAGCCTTAGTGTCCTTTCCCTGCAGCATCCCAAACTGCACTTTGCAGTGATTTATGTCTGCAGTCACTGCTGTCTGGCTCACAGTGCAGCCTGCTCCCTCCGCCAGTCACCCACTGAGCAGCAGTGCTCCCTTGCTGTATGTGCTCAGTGATGGACTGTCTGGTGAGAACTGAATCCTCTTAGGTCATTCTCAGTCCTTCTGTTCCAGAGAATTTCAGTGTAGACAAAAACAGTATTGGTGATCCAGAAATTCTGCCTTCCCCCCCCCCCCCCCCCCCCATGCATAAATAGTATTGTTTGTCTTTTACCAACAGATGAACTATTTTCTAGGATTCTTTTTTTGTTTTTTTTGTTTGTTTGTTTGTTTTTTTGGTTATGCTATAATATTACTGTAAGAAAAACCCAAGCACCATTTAAAAATAAAGTTTGCATGAAGTATTGTAGCTGAAATAGTTTGTACCCATATACTGCTAACTTTCCTTGCCTTTCTACTGCAATATGCTTACGGAGCATGTGTCAGAAGTTGGACTTGCTGATATTTATTAATACCTTTAAGTGATAAGCAAAAATTACTTATTGGAAAGCATAATAACTGCTTATATAAAGCAGCTACTCATCTCCACTACAAAGATGGGCGTTAAGCACCCAACAGAAGGTTTTGTACTTTGGCAGTGCTAATGCTGAAGGCATCAGTTAAATTAGAATTCTTTGATATGTTAATTATTTATTGTTGTGAATTATGCATCCTCTAAAATCAAAGGGATACATAACCTATAATTTATTATTCATTTAGCGTGAAAACTTGTCGTCATATAACAATTTCTCTGGTAGGTATGGAATTCTGATTTGAAAAAAAAAACTTTTAATATGGTCTACATTTGAAACATAAAAGAGGCTGAGGTTTTCCTGATAATGTGAAAATGATCTTTAAGACGCTGTTCAACCCTCCAACTTTTTTATTAAGCTTCTAAGTTCACTGAGAGATATAGAGATTCATTAGACATAGGTTAAATGACAAGTTTAATTTGTGTCCTTCTGTTAGGAGATGGGCAACTGAAGGTGGGCTCTGTTAATGCCAGAACAGTGAGAAGCAGCTGCATGTTTTTTCACATGCACTGAATTTTGCAGATCTTGATTCCTTTTTACAATAAGAAGGCTTTGAAAGTCTTGGACTGTGTCTCAGTTGCTCTTTGACATTGTTTTATTGCACTTAGAACAAAATTATGACTTTCAAATCAGTTAAACAAAAACTACAGGTCTGTACTGCAAGATGAGAAGCCATACATATTTGTAGAACTGTAAACAAATGGTTAGCAAAATTGTAAGGTCTTGGGAGCAGAAGAAAGGTAGAAAGGTCCTATTGACTACCTAAGTTCAAATATTCTTGCTTCTAATGCTTTTTTTTTTTTTTTTTTTTTTTCATACAAAAATGCTACATGGCAAAATATTTTTGATTTTTACTCTGAATGAAGAATTAACAGAAATTCATTAAACGCAGATAATGCTGATGTTCTTTAAGTGGTTCAGATTCTAAATGCCTAGATGTATTTCTGACTTGTTACAGTACTTAGAACTGTAGTATATTGCATATATAGTAAATTATTTGAAATGATTTTGTTTGATTATGTCTATACTAAAGGTAAAATCTTTGCAGACAAAGAGCAAAAATTCTATGCAAGAACCATTGCAGGGGAAGGGCTTATTTCAGCCTAAATGTGACACCCTCGCCTGGTCAGATCAGGGACCTCACTTCCTTCTAATGGGAACAGAGCTGTAGCACCAAAAAGAACGGGAGTGGAGACAAATGCCAAACCCATTACTGGCAAGTCATGTTTTCTGATTGGACTACAATTAATGGTGCCCTGAAGTTCATCAGATGAGGAAAAAGTCCCCAGAGAATGGCTAAATGGTTAATTTTATTTTCCTTGCCACTTTCCTGGACAAAGACACTGGACAAAAATCTCTAACATGGCGGTGTTCTTTAGGAATGCCTACTCAAGAGCACTCACATTAGTGAGAAGTGTGCCTCCTCTTATATTAAGCATGAAAGACTCATGTATTTGTACATAAAAATTTAAACATTTGCTAACAATTCCCATTGAAACTGGGAAAGTGAGCCTGTTCCCCAGAGTGAAAAAAGAAGAAAAATGAGGTACAGTTGTGGTACAGATTCTGTATTCCTTGTAGTTTTACTCCTACAGTGAAGCAATGCTTTTTTTTTTTTTTTTTTCCTGCCATAAAACTCTCTGAAGCTGCTTGTGTGCCTACTGGTTTTGCACACAACTGATCTTGTTGAAGAGAAAAAGGATATAAAGTAAGAAAGGAGTTTTTCCAATAGTTCTTGCAAACTCAGCAGGGAGGTGGGGTCTATCAACTCCTTTCTGCATGTGACGTATTTTGAATAGTTGCAGAGCACAGCTAACGTTTCTAGGGCTTCCTTAAGGAAAGATCAGCGCAAACTGCAAGGCGCTGTAGGCAGAAGTCAAAATTATAGAAAAATAATATACATTCTTCCAACCATTTGGCTACGGTAACAAGCTTAAAGTGGTCAGTGTCAAAACAAGAATATAGTCTACTGTCTTATAAAGATAGTGCAGGTTTTCACATACACAGATGTAGACTGTATTTCTTTGTACGCAAGGATGTTTAGACACAGCTTACACATTCTTCTGCTTTGAGTAACAACTGCTGTTTCTTCTCCCTTAGAGAAGTTTTCCTGCTTGCTAGTTGACCTTGTAAACAAGCTCGTTTCTTTATGAACTGAAAGATTATTTGTTAATACTCTTCTCTGTAAATGATGAACCGATGTGTGTTAGCTGCTTCTGTTGTTTGTGGATCCCTGTTTAGTCAGTCATTGTTAAGGCAACCGTCTAATGCTATTCTATACTTATTTTTCTGTTGAGCTCAGGTCTCCCTGAATATAATGCTGTAAAAAGAAATTCCTGTCATCAAACCATTTTCTCATCATTTTATATAACGAAAGATAATAATCTTATCTCATAATCTAGAACTATATTCTCTGTAGCATAAATCTTTTAAATGTTAAACGTTAGTATTTATTACATGTTCCATCTTGCTGCTGACATTCCTATTAATGCTTCGCTTAGCAAGGCAGAAATGGTACTTCTGTTCTTTATAGTGCGGGAAAAGATTGAGAAAACTCTTTGTGCACAAATCACAAGAAAGCATAACTTATCTATTTCAGAGCAGGAAGATTAAATACGTGGCCATAAACTCCTTGCAGTCATGGTGACTGAGTAGAGGTTTCTTCTGATTGCTTTAATAAATCCTTTGAGTACGCTTTCAATCTCTCAACGATTCCTGACAAAGCTTGTATTCTGTTGTTGTGCATCTGCCTACATCTAAAGTTCTGGTTATGAATATTTTATATGTCTTATCACTGCACTTGTGTCACTGGTTCAGAAGATGCTGGTGTGCCATTTGTTAGTGCTTTTAAATGCTGTACTAGGCAGAAAAAGAAATATGTAGGTTTAGATTCTATCCTCTCCTTTTATGGAAGATATAAAAATAATAATCTTTGTGAATGATTGATGAGGTGATTATGTTTCACAGATTTTGAGACCTTGGTCCATTAGCAAAATCATTTTGAGAACTTGTCTTAGCATTCTGCATGCAGTGCATAAAGGACTAGGTCAATGATACTGCAGTACGGCAGTAATGAAATGCTGTGCTGGAAAAACTGCCATGTCCATGACTGCTCAGCTTCTGCTTTTGGTGTGGGAGTCTGAAGCCTAAGAAATGAGTGTCCTTGTAAAAATGTGCTTTTTGGTCATATTTACATTTATAGTTTTCCTTTTTAGATATTTATAATTACTAGATATTTGCTACTAGGTTAATTTAAATCAATGCAATTTATCATTTAAATATTGCTAGGCACTGAAGTGTGAAACACTAAGAGTGCATCAGATGATTCTTGTATACTCACATTCAGTCCTAGCAAACTCCACCCCAAGTGTCTTCTAAACAGCATTTACACAGCTCCATAAAAGCACTGTCTTCCATGCTCATGGATGGCTGTGTCTTGGTGGAAGATGGGAGAAGCAAATAAATGATCATTTTCAGAGGTTTTCTTTTCTTATTTTGGATGAAAAAAGAGAGACATAATGATAATGACAAGCAATTATACCATAATCCTGGCTATTGTTCAGTCTTTTATTTTTTTGTTGTTCAGCTAGGAAGGAACTATGTTACTCAGGTTATGTTTGAAATCTAACAATAATCAAAATTATCTGGTGAAAATAAGGTACTAATTAATAAAGGAATAAAATTTAACTTATCTTGGTTTGGGGTGTATCTGTTTAGATTCTTTTTAAGAAATACTCTGTCAGACTGGGGTTACTGCTAGAGTTGTTTGCAGAACAATCTATTTCAAGTCAATAACAGTGAATGTAGAACACAAATGTTGGACAACTGAGTGAGAATGCTTTAAAAATGTATTTGGTGGATTAAGATCTGTAGGGAAGACATGATTAAATATTGTTCCACTATAGATCCTGGAGTATATGTCTGTAAAATAATTACAGTTGTGGCACTAAATGAAATGATTTGGGTTAAACAGATTTTGAAAATGAAGTAATAGACATTAAATCTGAAAATGCAGCTAAATAACATAATTCCATGCAAATAGAAGAGAAATGAGTGCATGAAAACTGCAAATGTATCTGGGTACATAAGAGAATTGGGTTCAATAGTTCAATGAGAGCATTACCTAGCTATCTGCATTTGATGATGTAATTATATTTGTTGGTGTCTGCTTTCAGCACATGCAGATAACAGATCTATGTAACTGTACTTAAAATCGAAGACAATTTATTGCCACTCACCTTTAAGACAGGATTTTCTTTTTACCTGTCATTATTTTTCTTGGCATGAAACAGAGTTTCCGGAAGAAATCTGATTTGAGATTTCATAAGGTTTTATAAGAGATGATGATGCATTTGGTAATTATAGCTAGAACAGGCCTACTTATTTTCACTGGCTTAGAAGAGTTCTATTGCAGAGTTATCAATGACTACATTACTTTCTTAGGTCTCATTTTTACTTTCTTGCTACACATGAGCCAGATTCTTCACTGTACTTCTATTGTTGAGACATTTGTCCAGAATGTGTTTACTCAATTCTTTCAGAAAGTTCCAGAATTGGTTTGTCTTCCAAATATTAAAAAATAAAGCCAATAAATAACTTGTTTATTATCTTGCTCACAAATGAGCTAGTAATGTATCAAAAGCAGATGGACAATTGTCTGTTTTAATTTGGCCATCATTTCAATCCAACTGTGATGTCTCTTAGATGAACAACAGTGTTTGTACAAATACTATCTTGGGAACAGTGCATTTTTATTTTCTTCTCACAAAAAAAAGAACGAGGATATATACAGTACTGTGATAATAAGACACATCTATAGATTTGGATGAATATAGAACTATAAAGATGATACTTTGCAATTAATGGAATGAAGTATTTTGGGTGAATATGTAAGGTAAAAGAGTGTATTCCAGATTCCAGGACTTTCTGTTAGTAAAAGCCAAGAATAATAACTGAGTTCTGACAATGGCAGAAGAGATGAACAATTTAGATAAGTTTTTTTTTTCTTTTCTTTTCTTGAAAACTACTTTTTGCTTCTTTTGAAATATGTTGATATATAAAAAATTTAAATTATTTTGTGACATCGTGCCAGGGCATTATTTTTTTTCTGAATTAGTAGGTTAGAATTCAACATGCAATCACAGGAGATTTTTTGATTCTTGGAAATCTAAGAACTTGAAACTGAGGAATGCAAAGATTAGTTCATCGAGTCAGTTACTTACTAGATCAATTAATGGAATAAATTTATCATTAATAAAGTGCTGTGTCTCATCCCCTGAAATCTGTTGTAAACTCCAGTTTTATTGTGATTTCTTGTCCAGTTCTAAATCCCCAATTCAGTGTGCTTGACATGCCTTCTTTACCAAAATCTCCAATAGTGGAGGCCAAACCATCTCACCTTAAGTATCTTAATAAAGTTGACAAAGTTGTTTTCAAATTAACTGTGTGAGATTACCTGCATGAATAGAAGAGGAAAACTGGTAGAAAATGTCATGGTTTTTAATGGGCTGTCACCTCTGAAAGGTCTAGTCTAAAAACTCTGTCAGTTTGCACTTGTAGCACAAAGGAAGAGGTGCTCTAGACGCCCAGGGTTTTATTGCTCTGGACAAGACCTGTACAGAGCGAGAAGCAACTCATTCTGTTCTTTTTGTTTCTCACTAAAGCAAAAATTCCCCCTGTAACTTCCTCATTCTGGTTCCTCAGGATTTCTATTAAGCCTATGATTCCCATAAGTTTGTCTGATTGATTTCCTTCCACATTTCCTCCTAAGGCACATTTGAAGAGTGTCCTTTTCATCCCTGGGCTCTCTTGGTTTCCAGAAAGGCTTCTAAGGGGCTGTCAGTTCATCTTGCTGATCCCTCCAGCCAGCAAATTTCAGCATCATTTCTCAGTAACAAAGCCTAGTATTTTTTCTAAGACACCATCAGCTCTAACATAGCTATTTTTCCGTATTTTCTATTATTAATGAATTAAACTTTGACTGTTGCACACACACACACTCACACAAACATGGTGTGGTGAGGTGAGGGTTGCTGTGTAGTTTTAAGTGCATCAAAAGTTTTATTTTTTTCAGAGGCGATGTAAACTAAGTATAATCTGTTATGCCTGAAATTTTTACTGGATGAATGTGTACATGTTATGCTATTCATAATTATTCTCTAAAGAGATATACATTGATTTTGATATATCCACATATGCACATAACTATTACTTTGCTTGATTTTTTTTTTTGTTTGAGATTTTCTGTATTTGATTTTTTGAGGGGGTTGGGGGGGATTGATGTTAATGGTGCTCTGAGAGGTAAATATACAGTTAGAAGAAACCAAAACTGTGCTGTTTTTGTTTTTTAAAAGTAATACAATTCTAAGGAGATTGATACCTAGTGAGTGAAACTTTATGACAATGTCTAAGTGTGGAATATTCCCTGGAGGTGACTTACTAAAACGTTCATCTCTTGAGATAAGATAAAACCAACAGGGTAGAATGCTCTGGTTAATCTGTTCTGTGATAGTTTCCTTTTAGTTGCTAGCAACAATAGGGGAACTTGGTATGCTGATTCTAAGACAAACATATGGGGAGTGAAGCTGGGTAGAGGTCCTGTGGCCAAATTCCTGTGATCATCCTGCAGAGATGGGGACTTGATGATACTATTGGAACTGATAAACTATCTTGTTTCCCTGAGCCAGCAGTTTTCCACCTTTCTGTCAAAAACATTGTTTTGAGTAAACTTTGCAATACTATAAAGTATATTTGACTAGTCACTCAAGTTCCAGAAGAAAGTAAGAAATAGCATAAAATTAGTTAAAAGGAAAAGGATTTGAGAAATGGAAGGATACCATCACAGAGGAAGATACAGACAAGCTGGGATTTGTCAATGAGCTGAGCCTCCCTTCCACCCCCACCAGGGACAGCTGTTGGGTTAGATGTGCACACGCAGCTATACCAAGTGCTTCACTTAGAAATCACTATAAAGTTATTCCATGATTTAAAATGACATGATTTAAAAAAATTCCATGATTTAAAATACAGCCAAGTGGTTGGCTGTATTATTTACTAATCCAGCCATGAGAGTTCTGACTGGGTGTGGCCAAATTCCTTAAGTGGTTGTGAGAGTCCATTCAAATGTGACTAGATAAATTGAGCAGTGCTTTATATGTGAAACTGTAATTGTGATAGTTCATATATTAAACCTGACTGGACTTATAGTGTGGAATTGAGCATCAGTCAGAATATAAGCTTATTGACACCCAGCCCCTCTGATATGTGAGGACAAGCTGGAATGCAAGAGAGTTTCTTCTCCACCAAACTTCTGCATTCTTTTCAAATGATGCTAAGACAAGAAAAATGCATCTGTCAATGATTTGCCTCTTAGGAAAGCATTACTACATTTGAGTGACTTAGAATACTGCTACTGCTAAGAACAAGAAAACACTCTGTGAGTTGTTATTTGTCAGTTATTTTATTGTAGATCTCACATTACCTGAGGTCAGGTAACCACAGTTCTTAGATTTAGTGAGAAAACGCTTGAGATTGTTTTCATGATAGAAGAGTTTGGAAACACAGATTCTAGAAATTTTAAATCCTGAAAGAAACGAAGTAATATTTATGTCCTCAAGCCCATTTTGGCATCATAGAAATTCTGTTCCTATTCTTAAATTAGGAACATAGGTAAATATAGGTAGGGCATTATAAAGCTATTCTGGTGTGTCTTCTCCACTAGTCGTTTCTATTTGAAAGAAAATAATTAAGGGAAGGAAAGAATCAGTAGCTTCATTCTCTAAAAAGCAATGGGGGAAAAAAAGAGAACAAATGGAGCAAGTCAAATAATTACTTGATATGATTCCTCATGTTGGAACCAACACATTTGTAGCTGGTGCCACTTGGATCTACAGAAACAAAAAGATTTTACCTTTAAACTGCATGGAAAGTAAAAAGAAAGATTTCTATTTCTGAGTATTAACAAAATCCTTATGTTGGAAGAGAATATTTACCTCCTGCATAGGATAACACAAGGGGACTGAAACTGCAGTTGTTTTGTTGCTAAAGAATCTTTGACAGCTTTTCTCTCTGGAGTACATTAAATTATTGGCATATGGCAGTGATTGGTATATTCTCATATACAGGCCATAAATAAGCAGGGTATACAGGTGAGTGAGGAAAAGAGCACAGAGCTAGATCAGAAAACTCACATACCTTATCTACTCTGGGAATAAATTGTGTGATGATGGGGATAGAGTGGCTTGCTGAGCTGAGAAACCAGTAAACATCTTTGGCATAAGAGAAATTAATTCTCCTTTTTTAATCAGTTCAGCATTCCAAGTGATGAACCTGTAGGAAAAGATATTTCTAACAAGAGTACTTCCAACAGTCATTGTTATGAGAAATGCTGGTACAACAAGCCTTTCAGTCATCTCTGGAGGACAAGTTCTCCTCAGAGGAACTGCAAACAAGCAGTTCTAACTCAGCTTGCCCAGACAGTCCTACTGGACAGCTACACTGACTAAGCTGGGTTAGCTTGCATAGTCCATAATTAGTTTCCTTTCTCTCAGTTAAACTGACTCTAGAGCATTTTCTTTCTTCTTCTAAACACAGTACAGTCTCATTTTAAATGGAATTACTGTTTTTGCTTGCTTGATAAGCATCCCTGTGATGATGTGTAGGACAGAAACCATTAGGAAATTAAATGCATGCCATCTTTTACTGTTGCTTGAAGTCCCACTCAACCAGTAATAATATTGGAGAATTTACATCCATAATGGTACAAATGAAAACCAGAAAATTGCTTAATTTGCTGCTGTTGCCATTACTGAAATAAGCTCTTGTCTAAACTGAGCATTCAGTACATGAGAGACACAGAACTGAACTGCTGGGGCAGTAATTTTTTTTATTAGTTTGACTCTAACATAATTGCTTTTTGTTTTATCTGAGAGCAGAATTTAAGCATATTGTATGTGATTTTAATTTCCTTTTACCTCAGATAAACAGTTTCAGAAAATAATAATAAAGTTAATGGGATTAAGAATTTTAAAATATTTTTTTCCACGATAGTGTATAGTATGTCTAAACTTACTATTGAAATCTGTAGGACCAAATATAGGAAAAAATGTAGTAGAATCAGGATTTATTTGTTGGTCAAAATTGGAGAATGAGAATATAGGGAGACAGTTGAGCTCAGAATAATCTCGTATTAATCCATTCAGCTGAGCTATAGGAGAGTCATAAGCACTGTGTGCTCTTCCTTAGGGGAGTGATGACACTGCTGGAGCTAAGCTCCTGGACATAACTGCTTCTGCAGAACGGCTGCCGGGACAGCGTGCATCCTCAGCTGCCATCGGGTAACCAGGGGTGGTCAGCAATGCCATCAGTTGCCCCCACTGGATCCAGCAGGTTTCTGACACACACAGCTCGGGCAGTCTGGGATCTCAGCTTCTCCTCTCCACTGTTTGTCCATGTGTGTCCACATCTTAATGTCTGTGCTCCCTTGTCTGCTCCAGGAACATTCCTTGCAGGAGAACAAGAGTTGGAGCAAACCTGCTAAAGCTGCTGCACAGTAGAGATATCCTGCTTGAACTGATGTAGGTGAACATGAAATTACATTACATGTGAATTTTAAAAGATTAAACCACCTGTATTTGGTTTAAATTCTCGAAGTTGCATACATTAAACATATGTCATACTGGAAAAAATTAATTTCACAGGATTTATGAGTATGGAATTGTTAATTTTTTATTTCTTACCTGCACTGCAGTAAAATACATTTCATTGGATCTTAAAAATATATATCATTTACTGTATTGTTAATTTATCAGTTTCTCCAATAAATTTAAGTTACTTGTTGTCTGTGCTTCCACTTATGAAAGTTGACTGCTCTTCCATAATAGCTTGTGGGAAGATTGAACAGAAAACCAAACTAATGCCAGCCATTTTTCAGCCATTTTTCAGTCTCATAAAATGATTAAAACTGATGTAAAATGACTCATTAAAACTGAAAACATTAGGATCATTAAAAAGCCATTAAGCCACCTCACTCTTCTGATTTATTTTACAATAACCTTATTTGGCCAGTTTTTTAAAGTCACCGAATCCAATCTTTCTAATTATTGGCTGTACATCCACCATGCAGTAGGAAGATGTGTTCATTATGATTCCATTCTTTGTAAGTCTTTTCAGCTAATTCCTCAACCTTTGCAGATCGTACTACAGCAGTCACTTTGGCCTTGTGCTTAAGTTTAGACATGAATAGATCAATTGTAATCTGCACAACTGGTTGCCTACTTAAAGACTGTGTTCAGAGTATCTGGACCTGTTCAAATAAGCTGCACTGAATTCTATTATTACTGTAATGGATCATGTTTAGTTCCAAGTGCTTTGCTTACAAATGGCATCAGAATTTTAAACAGTGTTGTCTGAAAAAGCTAAAATTGAGATGTTTTGAAGCCTACGCGATTCTTACAAAAAGAACAGATTTTCCTTAACCCAATATAACTCTGAAAGTCTCAGGCCATGAGGAAAAAAGCCACTTTTATCCCAATTCTCATTTGATCTTGACACCCAACACTTAATGACTCATGCATACGATTATATAGCTGTTGTCCCAGGGATTTTATCGCAGCTATTCATGTACTTAATAAACAAGCATGTTTATATTTTTTTATGTGGAGAACTAGACTTTTCAAAAGGACTTTTATCTTTCTTGAGTAGCCTCTTGATTTCAGCAAACAGGAATTAGGAAAAATGCTTGTTTCCTTTTCTCAAAGGATACTACTAGTAGTTCTTTTAAAAATTCTGAAAATTAGTGAAAATTAATTATTTTGAAAAGACTGCACTCAAATTAAAAACAGCTTTCAGGCATACCAAGAGGAATAAAGCCAATCTTTTTAATAAGCCTTTTCTGATGGATTTGTAAATCAATTATTAATTCTGAAAAGCATACCTTTAAAAAAAAAAAAAGAAAAGAAAAAAATGACTCAAGGAAAAGCAAGAGGATTTTCACTAAATACTCTCTTGAAGAAAAAACACCTTATGAAAACTTAGATTTAAGGTAAACTGGCAATTAAATAAGCCATAAGTAAAATTGTTCATTTCCAAGACTATGTGTGGCTGGAAAGCTGTGTGGAGGAAAAGGATCTGGGGATATTGATTGACACTCGACTGAACATGAGCCAGCAGTTTGCCCAGGTGGCCAAGCAGACCAATGGCATCTGGGTGTATCAGAATCAGTGCAGCCAGCAGGAGGAGGGAGGTGATCATTCCTGTGTACTCAGCTCTGCTGAGGAGGCACCTTAAGTACTGTGTTCAGGTTTGGGCCCTTTAGTACAAGAAAGGCATTGAGGCCCTGGAGTGTGTCCAGAGAAGGGCAGCGAAACCGTGAATGATCTGGAGCAGAAGTCTTATGGGGGGTGGCTGAGGGAATTTAGATTGTTTAGTTTGGAGAAGAGGAGGCTCAGGGGAGACCTTATTGCTCTCCACAGCTCCATGAAAGGCATTTGGGGTGGGGGTCAGCCTATTCTCCCGGGTATCAGGAATAGAACAAGAGATAAGTCCATGGGACTGGATGGGCTTCATCCTAGGGTGCTGAGGGAGTTGGCGGGGGTGATTGCTAAGCCGCTCTTGGCTATCTATCAGTGCTCCTGGATGACTGAAGAGGTTCCAGAGGATTGGAGGCTTGCTGATGTGACTTCCATCTACAAGAAGGGCCGTAAGGAGGATCCGGAGAACTACAGGCCTGCCAGCCTGACATCAGTGCCAGGGAAGGTCATGGAACAAATCCTCCTGGGGGGAGATCGCACGGCATGTGCGTGGCATCCGTGGGATCAGGCCCAGCCAGCATGGGTTCATGAAAGGCAGGCGTGCTTGACCAACTTCATCTCCTTCGACAACTGGGTGGCCAGACTGGTAGATGAGGGAAAGGCTGTTCATGTAGTCTACCTAGACTTCAGCAAAGCCTTTGACACGGTCTCTCACAGGCTGCTCCTGGGGAAACTGGCTGCCCGTGGCTTGGACAGGTACACACTCCGTTGGGTAAGGAACTGGCTGGAGGGCCGTGCCCAACGGGTGGTGGTTAATGGAGTGAAGTCCAGCTGGTGACCCGTTACAAGTGGTGTCCCCCAGGGGTCAGTGCTGGGGCCCATCCTGGTTAATATCTTTATTGACGACTTAGATGAAAGGATTGAGTGAACCTTCAGTAAGTTTGCACATGACACCAAGCTGGGAGGTGGTGTGAATCTGCCTGAGGGTAGGGAGGCCCTGCAGAGGGATCTAGATAAGCTGGATTGCTGAGCTGAGGTGAATGGGATGAGGTTTAACAAGGCCAAGTGTTGGGTCATGCACTTTGGCCACAATAACGCCATGCGCTACAGGCTTGGGGATGAATGGGTAGATGATTGTGAAGAGGAAAGGGACCTGGGGGTGTTGGTTGATGCTTGGCTGAACATGAGCCAACAGTGTGCCCAGGTGGCCAAGAGGGTCAACGGCATCCTGGCCTGCATAAGAAATAGTGTGGCCAGCAGGAGCAGGGAGGTGATCGTCCACTTGTACTCAGCTCTGGTGAGGCCATACCTCGAGTACTGTGTTCAGTTTTGGGCCCCTCACTACAAGAAAGACATTGAGGCCCTGGAATGAGTCCAGAGAAGGGCAACAAAACTGGTGAGGGGTCTGGAGCACAAGTCTTATGAGGAGCGGCTGAGGGAGCTGGGATTGTTTAGTCTGGAGAAGAGGAGGCTCAGGGGAGACCTCATTGCACTCTACAACTTCCTGAAGGGAGGTTGTGATGAGGACGGGTTTGGCCTCTTCTCCCAGGCAAATAGTAGGACCTGAGGAAATGGCCACAAGTTGTACCAGAGGAGGTTTAGGTTAGACATTAGGAGAAACTTTTTCTCTCAGAGGATGTTCAGACACTGGAATGGCCTGCCCAGGGAGGTGGTGGAGTCGCCGTCCCTGGCACTGTTCAAGAGGCGTCTGGATGAGGAGCTGCAAGATATGTTTTGGTAGCTTGTGGTACTAATAGGAATATGAAGGCAGTTGGACTAGGTGATCTTGCAGGTCGTTTCCAACCTTGTGATTCTATGATTCTATGATTCTATAATGGCTTCGAGTTGCGGCAGTGGAGGTTCGGGCTGAATATTAGGAAAAATTTCTTCTCAGAAAGGATCTTTTGAACAGTTTTTGAACAGCATTTGAACAGTTTATCCAGGGAAGTGGTGGAGTCACCATTCCTGAAGGTGTTTAAGGAAAGGGTAGAACACAGAGGTAATTGAGCCCAACCCTCCCTGCTAAAGCAGGTACCCTATAATAGGTTGTACAGGTAGGCATTCAGATGGGTATTGAATATCTCTACAGAAAGAGACTCCACAACCTCTCTGAGCAGCCTGTTCCAATGCTCTGTCACCCTTACCATAAAGAAGTTCTTCTGCATGTTAGTATGTAATTTCCTATGTTCAAGTTTTAGGCCATTACTCCTTGTCCTATTGCAACACACCACGGAGAAGAACCTGGCCTCATCCATTTGCCTTCCACCTCCCTTTAGATATTTATAAACATTTATCAGATCCCCCCTAAGTCTTCCCCAAATGTAGATGTAGTAGTTAGGGACATGGTTCAGTGGGTTCAGTATTGATGGTAAGCGGACTAGATGATCTTAGAGTCTTTTCTAACCTTCTATGATTCTATGATCTTCATATTGCCTTCTAGCCTATTCTACTGAAAGCACTGGACTGTTTTCCTTGTTAGTATAATTTTAATTCTGGACAGCCGCACATAAGGCTTCTTACTTCAGCGTGTCAGGGGACCACTGTGTTGTTTGTGTATCAGTGACGCTTCTGTAGTTTATGACAGGCTTAATTGAAGTGCAAGGCTCACAAGAACATAATTCACCTTAATGGTTCCATTTTGTAGGTTTCTAGCTTCTAACTATTAGGAAGACAATTATTATATGTGTTATATTTGATGCTGATTATCAATGCTTTCTTTAATACCTTTTTTTTTTTTTATTAAACCAACAATGTGCACTCTTGCTTTGAGACTGCTTCCAAAGTTTCTTGCTTTGTGACAGTGTTAAAGCATCCAAATGGATATGTTATATTAAAACTAATTCATTGTTCCAAGTGATATAATTTTTTCATGGACTGTGCTTTGTATTCTAAAAGTTTCCTTATAAATTCTCTTGACACAACTATCAACAAGAGGATTGAACGCAGTAACATTTTTAATTAAGGAATTTAACGAAAGCTCGGAGTTTGTCTAATACTGTTGAAAGAAGAGCATAACACTTCTCACAAAAGAGTGTATGACTAGCCAGCGAACAGCTATTAACTGTAATTTTAAACATAAATATCTCCATTTTTTGATGTAAATATCTCTAGATGTCTGTTCCTTAGAGTATATTTGGAAATCTGAAGGTTACTTATTATCTGTAACTCCATTAAATAGCAGGAATCTTGAGTCTTTTGTCTTTTGAAAGGGAATGTGTCAGTGGAGTTGTGTTTGGTAATGAACACAGCCTGGGTTTAATGGGACATGATTGTTTTATGTGCTTTATGATCTTCACAAACACCATGACTCTAAAATGATGTAAGATATCAGTCTTTTGTGCTTCTCTAAAATTCCTCTATTCTGCCAGAAAAGCTAGATGAAAAAATTAAGGTTTGGGGCTCATTTAAAATTGTAACTTAAAGAATAATTCACCTGTGTAAAGATCTAACACTGGGGGACTGTACAAGATGACTTATCAAGCCTGCTAACTGATCCCTGAGAGTTTCCTGTACAATTTTTCTGCTTTAGTTTTTGTAAAACTGTTGAGCACCCTATTGCTTTTCCTTCCTGATGTTGTACCTTGTGCATATTTCTGCTCTTTTCCTGCAGGTCATTTGACTTGACCCGTAAATCTACTGCTAGCAATAACATAGGAAGATAACTGGCATTGGTAAGTGCTTCTTAAAACAAAAGCTTCGTGTCAATCATTTCCTAACAGGGAATTGGACAGAATCTTTTTTCCTAGTGCCACTATAGGGAGAATTCATGCCATACTACTGATAAAGCTCTTGGCTGAAGTGGTTGAAACATGGTTCATTAGAATATAGAATATATATTTTAATATCACTTCTCTCATATGTTCACATATTCTAGCTACTGAATAACCAAGTACAGTAATTAATGTCCCAATTAACTGAATGCCAACTGCTGGCTGGATTTGTTGTGTTGACATCACAACACAAATCCTCTTCTAGGTGTCATTGTCCTCTTGACTGTATGCTAAGAATTGGGATGGCCTGTGGCCAAACACTTGTTCATTAAAAGAAATTATTTGACATTCATATCAGAGATTTGCAGGGGCAGAAATTAAACCAGAATACATAATAAGTGAAGACTGTAAAGCTGAGCCAACCTGAGCGGTGCTCAGTTTTGTCCTTATTTAAAGATACCGATGTTCTAAAATGTGAGGATCATTGAGAAAAAAAGCCTTAGTGTAGTGACATTCTGGTAACATCCACATTGTATGGTCAGAGATGCTGTGGAAAAGACAGGTAACTTCATAAATATTAAAGTCTATGAAGATTGAGCCTAGTAAAAAGAAGCATTATGACCTTCAGAAAGCCTGGCTGAATCTCCTTTCAGCTGTTGACCCAGGATTATAACAGCATTCAGCCTCTTAGATAGATTTTGGAAAGAAGGGTTCCTCTTCAGAAAGCAATCAGCAGATGCTGTGCTCCATTTTAAGACTGCTTCCAGGTATCCAGAGATACTCAGTTTTGAGTTGGCAAACCTGATCTAAGAGTCTGTTTTTCCCTATGGATGAGAATAATCCATAATCTTTTGTTACAGTATTATAGAATGTTATCAGATAATGGTATTAAAGTTTGAGAAGAATGCTACAATAGAGTGGCTGTGAAAGTGTTTAGTGCTCCCTCTCTGTTCTGAAGTATAGCCCCTGGTCTCATCATTAATGGTGTTTGTTATAATAAATTAGAAAAAAAAAAGAAAAAAAGAATGAGCAGTCAAAGAATATCTTTGGATTCGACATGTTAGTTGTACATTGGACTGATAAGGCTAATGGATTATATTTTTGCAAGAGTGCCATATGAAAAATTGATGCACTTTGTAGCCATTGATGTTAAGCACATCTTCTGCCTTTTTTGAAAATTAAAGTAGCTGCATTTTCTGTACCCAGCACAGCACAAAATGGACAAATTAAAGGATTCATTTTTATGCTAACTTGTGACAGTGTACTGTAGGAACAGATGAAGGTTTTTTTAAAGGATGGTCACAAAGGTGAGGTCCTAATTTGCTTCGCAGTTTTATTTTAGTTTAGTTCTCTATTGCCATGAGCCATAAAAGTTACTTAGTTATACTATATTCACCTCACGCTGGCTTCCTATCAAACAGAGTATTGGTAGAACACCTCCACTGAGTTCTCTACATGAAATTGTCCTTTTGTACATCTCATAATCGGCTGCAATGTGACCAAGCATCTGGTGGTGACAAGCAGACGTCTTTGATTTATTGGCTAATATCACTGCTTGTTAGTGGATGGTTGAGCAGGAGACTAAAAGAGCATAAAATCAGAGAGAATAAATTATGAAGGCACCGAACTGTGGCATTATAAATCCCCCCTTGTCACAGCTGTGACATCTCCCAGGAAATGTGGGATGAGAGAAACATTCACTCTTCAAAGACAATGGCCACTTCCATATGATTTCAAATAAAATAAAGAAAGAAACATCCCAAATCCACCAACCAACATCTTTCCTAAAGAGGTGGTGTTTTTTCCTGTTGAAGCGCTCCACATGAAACACAACAACTGCTTGGAAATTGAGTTGATTAGCATCTCATTCAGAGATGTGGGGAATTTGAAGGATGACAGGGGGAAGAAGGATATCTCTAAGGCAGTTGTAGGCCTATGGTTTCCATTAAAAGCTACCCAAAAATTCAATCAGAACCCACACGAACCCTGGTTGAAGATGTTCTGCTTTTCACTTTCAGTGTTACTATTCACACTAAGCCTGAAAATATGCATGGTCCCTGGAGAGCCGAGTGGTTACCCTGGCCTTGTCCCACATAATACATGGATAACGGGAATTAGCTTCCTGTTGGTGTGTTGCAGTGTGTTCTGTTTTATAAACAGCATATAAATAACTAAGATATTTAGGTCTACTTTGAATTGCAAAGATTCTTTGTGGACTTGCCAGGAGGATTTTAATAGGGTAGATGTGCAAACACATGACAAAAAAAATAGTCCCAGCATTTAAGAGATGCACGTGGCATTTTATATCTCCTTTTAAATAGTAGGTAACAAATTTAACAATGCATATGACTGAACACAGTGTTTCTGGCTCCCTCAGGACAGAAATACAACAGAACTCAACTATTACTCAGTGATGACAATTATTGTGAGCTGCAGAGCAGTGATAATTGTGACTACTCATAATGTCAAATAAACATTATGCATATGTTTATTCAATAAATTAGCTTCAAGGGTGAAAGAAAGAAGATGATATTCACTATTTCACTCCTGTACAGTAAAGAGATGTTTAATTAAATAATGGCAACAAGTCATGCTATGGTTTAGAAGGAAGCCAGTTAAAAAATTTAATATCTTCAGGGAAATCATGCAGACAAAAAAATATATGTACTTGATGGTTGTGTGCTAAAACCAAATAGTGTCCACAAGTGCAATTATGCAAATAGTGTCCACAAGTGAAAGACTGGGAACTGATTCAAAGGCAAGAATTTGTGAAAGAAAGTTGTGTGTGTGTTCTGTGAAAATTTTAATTTTACTATTTCAATTAAAATCCAGTGGGAGTTCTTGCAAAGTTTCCTTTTACCTATTCAGTGTTAGATAAGCTGCAGCCATAACGAGGAGATATTCCTAGTACATTTAATGAGCAACACCAGTAACTGGTTCTGACTGACTGAGAAGTAAAAGGAAACTTTTAAGGGTGCCCAGTGGAATTATTTTCCTACTGCGGTTATCTGAGGGTATTAGCCTTGAGCAGATTCTGGGAACTGCAGAAAGCAGCTGCACAATTAAAAAGACAGGAACAAGACAAGTAGTAGCTCTTAGTAGAAGAGAAGAGGAGCGCGAGCTAATGACATGAGACCCCCAGGCAGAAGTAAGCCTATGTGGTACTGCATAACAGTTACATCAGAATACCCTAAAACCATTTGTTCAGGGTTTTCAGTTTACTGGGGAAAAAAATGGGAATTCCCCAAAGAAAGAGTTTGTGGACTTTTTCTGTTGTTGTTTTGTTGTTTTGTTCTTGTAATTTTCTTGGCTATCATCGTTGCTTTGATTTTCTTTTTTTAACAATTTCATGATAGTCATAATCAGAAACTGTAGTCTAAAGATTTTTAATATATGCTATCACAGATAATAAAATTTATTTTCCGCTGAGAATTTTAGACTAAGAACTTGACAAGAAACAGTAGCAGAGAGTGAAGTCATGGTGTTTCTTGTTTCAGTATATTTCCCTGAGTAGTCTTTTTTAATTTTAAATTCTTTTTTCAAGGGAGAGCTGTTCCATCTAATGGATTTGAATGTATTGAATAGATTTGAAAGGATTTCCTTCATGTTCACTTTATTTCTTAAGCATTTCATCCTGTTTCTGCTTAGAGTTACAAAGTGGAACAATGAGAAAATCTCCATAAAATTTGCATACAGTTTTTATTAATGAGTCCCAAAAAAATCTGTCCTTATTTATATAAGAACTACTGATCAAATCCTTGTGTGGATTTTCAATAAGAAGAAAAGCATAACACCTGGAGACAGAATTCTGTTGTTAGATAGTGGCCATATGTCAGTCAAAATGTTTCTGACAGTGGAAGACATTCAGAAGCCATAATGGTGCAGAATCTTGAAAGATAAGTTAAATAGAATATAGTTTATTAGTAGAAAACATAAAAATAAATACGAGCCAAAACAAGCACTTCTTTCACAGTGTTTGAAAAAAATCAACCTGTCAAAATTGTCACTGACATCAGAATTCTAATAAAAAGATTTTACTTTCTCTGAAGCATTTCTTCTCTTAAGAACAAAAATAAGAAAGGAAAATAAAGAGCCTCAAATTAGGAGAAGCGAATACCTAATAAATTAGACAAATTTTCAAGATGTACAGATGCAAAAAATAAGAAAGCAAGGTCTTTCATTTCAGAATATGGAACTTAGGAGATCTGAACTTAGTTTGAAATCTCACCAAAGACTGCATGTAACTTGGGCAGCAAACTTAGATATTGTTCAGTGTCCCAGACATACAATGGGAATTGCTACCAAGTTAACACTTGATACAAATTTCTCTTGGTTTTATCTGTTTGCTGTTTGATGAAGATGTGATTCACCAAAAAGACATATATCTCCACTTGTATTCTTCAACCTATTTAGGTCTTACAATTGCAACTTTGTGATTTAGCAGTATCCATGGTTTGAAATGCCCATGCATTGGAAGGTCTTCAAACAATTCAAAGGATTAGTGGTTATTTTAAGCAAAATAGATACTTCAATAAAGTATCTATTTTTTTCTAAACAGTAGAAAGAAATTTTACTTGTTTATAGAAAATAAATAAAATTGCACATTTCTGAAGATCAGAGCCAATATTTTATTCTGAAACCTGATCTTTGATCGGGGACTAATCATTTAGTTCCACCCAGACAGTTAGTTATCATTATCTGTTTCTTATTAGAGAATGTTTTCTGAAGGTGTCCATAAGGAGGTTAGTATGTTACAAGTAATTAAAGCAATGGTTAGTATAGAAATTTTAGTTTAGTCATTTGGATTTTGTTGGAGTGCATGAGCTGAAAATAAGATGTGAACGTAGGCTCCCAGTGTCCCAGGCCAGATTCCATTTTCATGTTCAGCAGATTGTCAGTTCACATAAAACCTTAAAGTTTCATTGAATCAGAAAGGAACTAGATATGTGTATTAATGTGTATAATGAGAAGGTGGAAAACTGCTAAAATCCTTGCCTGGATGGATTTCTAGTCAAAACCCAAAAGCAATTGATGCCACATTAGTCAGTATTTTCATCATTGAGTTATTTGCAGGAATCATCAGAAATGCATTCTTGCTTCATATTACATTGGTTTTGAGAGAGAGATCCCATGAGAGATGGGATGGGAAACCATTCAGTAGCTGTGTGAATAGTTCTCAAGCTTTGTCTTTCTGTAAGTCACATTCTCTGTACTGACTGCATTTTTTTTCTGTTATTATTTATTTCATAAATTGTTATTTAAAAACAACAACAATAAAACTTGAATAATCAGGATGTCGTTAGTGGAGAGATACTCTTCCAAAGTAGAAAGCAGAAATCTGTGTCAGGATACTGTGAATTGTCTTCTAATTGAGTTGATCTCCACTGAGCACTGCAGAGGACAAGTGATACTCTGACATGATACTTCAGTGTGCACCACAGTTAATACACACTAGATAAGCTGTAGGATCATAATTGCTCTTCACAGTTGCTCAAAGTGAATGCAACATCCTACGCATTAAGAATGGCAGCATTTTATGGTGATGTAGTGCTGAAGTGGCTGCTCTTTCACTTAATAATTATAGTTTTGGAGAAAGTATTTTGACTCAGGCTGTCCCAACAAATTAGTCAGCATAACTACAGTTGTACCTCCTTCATAAATTGCAAGCTCTCCTCTGAAGTGCAGTTGGATATAGATATGATTAGTAGTTCAGCGCCCATCACACTGTACATACAAGCAGAATCAAATGCCAGGAGTGCAAGGACTTACACAAAAGGGGACAAGTATTTTTTGATGCCTAGCTCTTTATACTGTACGGGATTGTTGGAGAGACTGTTCAAATATACTGTAAGATTCCAGCTTGTTTTTCAAATCAGATAAAAAGCTTCATACCATGAGAAAGCTTTCACCATCAGGTATTAGTCACTCCTCAGCTCTTTGCAATTAAAACATTACTATTGCAAAGCCGTAGAGGCTAAGGAATAGGCATTTCTGGCATACTTGAATGAATGCGAGTGTAGCCATGTGCAGCCATGTGTGGTGAATCTGTCAGAACTAACAGCAGGAACTTTGATAAGAGTTCTCCATCAGTAAACCTGTTTGATAACTCAAGGTCTTTGAATTGTTATTAGAAGTGGCATCCAGTAGTGCTGCCGCAGTTAAGGGTCTATCAGATTTCCCCACACGCGTGCTTCCCTAGGGATTTATTATACCTCAGCTTTTTCTAGTTCTGTTGGGGCAAAAACTACAGCCAGCAACTTGTCAGGACATACATTATTTTATTTTTCTCCCTTGAATAATCAAACAAGTTAGCTTAAGATTTGAAGAGGATTAAGCTGCTGAATGTCCTTTATTTATTGGAGTGCATTGGGGTGAGAATCATTAACAGCAATTAATAGGAATAAACACTGCTCCTCTCGGAGAAGGGAAGCCTTTCACAGTGAAAGATCTGCAGCAGAAGGAAGTGGGTGGGGGGAGAGAAGAACTAAAGAAGACTACTTGAAGTAACTAATTTCTTAGGGACAGTGACACTACTGATAGGTTATTGCTGTATGACTCAATATTTTGAAGGTGAAAGAACCACTGTGTTTTAAATAAGTTTCATCTGTCTAAAAAAAAAAAAAGAAAATAGACTATTAACATAGTTCACTGATAATAAGCTGGTATGTATCCAAAGCAAAGGTGGGATTAGGCAGAAGTGTGAATATTTCTGGTTTAGATATGTAATTTAAAAGCCACACACCAGTAATGTTTGAGGCTCTCTGTCCTTAAGGACAATCACAAAGGGAGACATTAAAGGGGCCTGAAGAACATGCATCCCAAAATGCAGAGGTGAGTAGTGTGCTGAGCTGATACCTATTTGCGGAGGGGAGATATGGATCCCCTTTAGTGACAGCTGAAATAGTAGCAAATAAATATTTGCTGTATGTAGAGCATAAAAATATTTAAACTGCCCTTGCACTTGGCACGGCAGATTTGTGAACATTTCCACTGTAACTGCAGAATTACATTTTTGAATATGTAGAGAAATTAAGAGAAAAAATGTATAAAATTCTTGCAGTTCTTCTGCTTGAGGACTCTCTAAGGTGTAGGGTACGTCAATACAGAGAACCATGTGACATTAGATGAAATAAGGAACTGGTTTACTGGTTCACTAGGTTAAAATCATGTTGCTGCTTCGGGAACAATGGCATACACAAGGGTTTTCATTTGTTTGACATCCCTTTCATCTGCAAATAAGTTTTACATACCAACTTCTATATGCTGCAAAGTGCACTCAGAAAATAACAATTACACTAGGAAGGCATAAATGTTGGTGTATATACACACATTGTTGTATTGTGTAAAAAGTTTGTCCTGAGTCCTGCAATATACTGTATGTTCTGTTCAGCATACAGAGCTTTAGTTCTGCTTTCGTTATATTTTGGTTTAGTTATACACTTTTGTTTTAGGATGGCAGTTGATGAAAAGCATTCCTCCTAGTGGCAGTAGGATCAGATGCTGCCTAAGGAATCTTATTTTGAAGACAAATTCCCCCTTCATAGGCCTACCTATCCATTCAGCCCATAGTATCTAGTACTTCTTCAGCAATTGTTTGCTTCTTTTTTTAAATTTGTCATTCATTTTTTCTTTTCCTATCAGTTTTACTAGTCTGACTGTAACTGCTTTAACTATGGATACATGCTTTTTCAGGAGAGGGAAATGGGGGAGGACAAGGGTGTCTGTATAGGAATTTGGCTTATTTCTGTCAGGATAGCATGATAAAGAGGCCCTAATCTTGAGATGCTCCCTACATCAAATTAAGCCTGTGACAGGGTAGAGATATAGTCCAAACAGATCAAAGGTCTGCATTCGACCTTCCCTGCCCAAGGCAAGCTCTTGCCACACAAATAAATCCCAGATGAAAGCATTTATTCAGCTGCTTAAATCAGGCTTCTTTAAATCCATATTTCCAAGGCCTAAATAGTGCAACCTTTTTATCTTATTGCAAGAGTTAGAACTTGTATTTCAACACAGCTATAGAAAATACAACAGTTTGATGGCAGTCTGCATAGAAAGGTTATGGTTCAGCAACCGTGTCTTTTGTTGGTCTTTGTTGTTTTTGTTTGTTTTGAGTACATTTTGTTTGTTTGTTTCTGGTATGGATTGGTGTTTAAAATATGAGGGCAGCTCTGAATGTAATACCTTCCCTATTTTATCATGTTGGCCCACAATGTCAGAAGCAGATGTTGGTGGGATGGCTCTAGATGTTGAGCCTTCCTACCAATATTTGACTACATTTTGTGACTGTGAAGCACACAAAAACAGAGGGGCAGTCTGACATAATGGTGTCTGTTATTGTACTGTTATTTTTTCTGTTGCTGGGCCTAAGATAAAAGTCACTTCAGTTGCTTCTGTCCCCAGTTTTGTGCATAATCTTTCTCCATATTTCCATATTTTTTGCCTAGGATTAAAACTGGCAAAATAAAAATGTCACCAGAGACACTGTCTTTAATTAAGCCAATAAAAATAGAAATCTAGTGAGAGAAGTGAAAGAGAGGTTTTTTTTGTCATCAGAAGTGAAGTGTTGTGTGAAGTTGGTTTCATTCTTATGAAGATTCTGTGGAAGGGGAAAAGGTTTTAGCTACAACACTCTCTGATTATTAGCCAGCTCTTCTGCTGAGCCCTTCAGCATTCCATTAAGCTGGAAAGCCATAGTTGAGAGCCAGTACTCCTGGGCTCTCAGTTCTCTGTTAGCCAGGTGAGAGACAGACATGTGGCTTTGAATCTTGGAAGGCACTCCTGCTGTGGTGCTGGTGATGCTGTGAGCTTTAGCAAGCTGCAGGCTGAAGTCAGACGAAGTCTCTCAGGTTCAGCACTGCTCCTTGCATGGAAATAATAAAAGTGACAAGACTAGCTGGGTGACAACCCTGCTTTTTTTTTTTTTTTTTTTTTTTTTTTTTTTTTGTGAGCAGCTGCTTGAGCTGTGCACAACTTTGTAAGCAGGCAGCAGGGGTGCATGGAAGGAACCTTCATTTTAAGAAAACTATGTTGTGGTGCATCCAAAGCAAAAGACCTCAGATTTCATTGCTGAAATATCTTATTTGCACTTTATCTTAGTTCAGTCCCCAAAAAATAATTGTGAAAACAAAATTTTGAATGGAACTAAGATGCAGATTCTCAAACAGTTGAGGCATTTCTATTGTGGTTATGCAAGTGAATGTGAACTTCGTCCTGTACTCTTCTGCACAGAAGTCCAACACTGTATTTGGAGAATGTTTGCTATATTGATTAAAAATAAATTAAGAGAGCCCTTCAGAGTATTATGTGAATTTGGGCTTTTTTTTTTTTTTTTTTTTTTCCAAATTAGTAATTTGGAATTCTGAAATCACTTCTAAGAATTTATGTTAAGAATTAATGTAGAAATACTTTTTTTTCTTCTTTTTTTTTTCCCCCCCAGTTATTGTAATGTGTTACCAAATCGTTATCAGCTACTGCTGAACAGGACATTTTGTATCTACTTAAAAGCATAGGATGGGCAATGTGCAATGGCTAGAGAATCTTCAGCTTTATTTAATCACTTCACTTTACATTTGAAAAGTAATTCATCATTGAAAGTCAGTGGGGTATAGAGAGCGCTAATTGCAGCAAAATATCAAGGACAGTTTTCCTCTGTCTTAATTAAACATTAATGAGTAAAGTTATTTGCAAATGCATGCTGCAGGGATGGACTTGTCTATCCAAGTTTTGTAAATACTGACACCAGGTGTCAAAATACAACACCTTAATTGATTTATACAGAAATAGTTTAAAAAGAGTGCACCTGGAGTGACATTTCTCTAGCTTTTTATAGAGTAGTTTCCTGATGAATTATTTATAAGGAAACTTGGCCTGACCTATCTTAATTACAAAAGTGATTGTTTCCAAACTAATCAATTTTGTAAGTGAAGTGAATTCTCTCCACTGTCAGTCCTTAGCACTTTAAAAAGGAAAAAAGTAACAAATGCATTTTTTAACAAAAGTTTCTACTGTATCTGTCAGTGGACTGCCAATAGCATGCTTGAAGTTACTTGTGAGCTAAACAGAATGCTACTTCTAATCTCAAGTTATCCATTTATTAACGAGGATTGTAAGTAAGACAGTAATACGAAAGGGAATGAAAAATCCGGTATCAGTATCTAATTCTTAAAGCCTAGCCGTAAGACATATTGAGTAAATAAAGAAAACAAAGAAGGAAGAGGTCAGATTGTTTGGTAATAGAAAGCAGTTGGAATTGAAATGTTCATAGTAAGTTTTCAGTGTTTTTAAAACATGCTAATGAGACAAGAAATATTCAAATAACTTCTTCTTCCTGTATTCCCATTTATTTCTTGAATATTCATATATAGATTATATACATAGTTATATAAATCATAGAATTGTGGAATCATAGAATCACAAGGTTGGAAACGACCTGCAAGATCACCTAGTCCAAACGTCCTCTCATTATCATTGCTACCACAAACTAAACCATATCTCGCAGCCTCTTGAATACTGCCAAGGACGGCAACTCTACAACCTCCCTGGGCAGCCATGCCAGTGCCTGACCCCCTCTGAGAGAAAAAGTTCTTCCTCATGTCTAACCTAAACCTCTTCTGATACAACTTGTGGCCATTTCCCCAGGTCCTTTGCCTGGGAGAAGAAGCCAAACTCCTCTTCTCCACAACCTCCCTTCAGGAAGTTGTAGAGTGCAATGAGGTCTCCCCTGAGCCTCCTCTTCTCCAGACTAAACAATCCCAGCTCCCTCAGCCGCTCCTCATAAGACTTGTGCTCCAGACCCCTCACCAGTTTCGTTGCCCTTCTCTGGACTCGTTCCAGGGCCTCAATGTCTTTCTTGTAGTCTTTCTTGTAGTGCGGGGCCCAAAACTGAACACAGTACTCGAGGTGTGGCCTCACCAGAGCTGAGTACAGGTGGACGATCACCTCCCTGCTCCTGCTGGCCACACTATTTCTTATGCAGGCCAGGATGCCGTTGGCCCTCTTGGCCACCTGGGCACACTGTTGGCTCATGTTCAGCCGAGCATCAACCAATACCCCCAGGTTCCTTTCCTCTTCACAGTCATCCAACCACTCATCCCCAAGCCTATGCATTACGCTGCATGGGATTGTTGTGGCCAAAGTGCATGACCCAACACTTGGCCTTGTTAAACCTCATCCCATTCACCTCAGCTCAGCCATCCAGCTTATCTAGATCCCTCTGCCGGGCCTCCCTACCCTCAGGCCAATCCACACCTCCTCCCAGCTTGGTGTCATGTGCAAACTTACTGAAGGTTCACTCAATCCCTTCATCTAGGTCATCAATAAAGATATTAACCAGGATGGGCCCCAGCACCAACCCCTGGGGGACACCACTGTAACGGGTCGCCAGCTGGACTTCACTCCATTAACCACCACCCGTTGGGCACAGCCCTCCAGCCAGTTCCTTACCCAACGGAGTGTGTACCTGTCCAGGCCACGGGCAGCCAGTTTCCCCAGGAGCAGCCTGTGAGAGACCGTGTCAAAGGCTTT